>OY728143.1:1537993511-1539366011 GCA_963277665.1 Viscum album | reverse complement strand
AATGTAAAAAACGTTTTAAATAAATGATAAAAAACATTTAAATAACAACACTTTAAACTCACCACTCACTGCAGCGCACCCCCAATAACTCATTAATTTTTTTTTGATTTTTACATAATATATATAAATTCACAGATATGTATAAATCTATTTAGAAAAAAATAACATATTCACCCACCGTAAAATGTTTTTACAAAAAAACTTATAAAATGTTTAAAAAAAATACATGTAAAAAATATGCGTTTAAAAAAACTTTTTAAATTAAACGTCTAAAAATAAATGTAAAAAGACATTTTAAACAAGTGTTAAAAAATGGTTTCAATAAAAATGTTTAAAAAGTTTTTAAAACAGACATTTAAATTAATTTTTTTTAAAACAAACACTTAAAAAATACTTTTTACATTAAAATGTAAAAAAAGTTAAATGTTTTAAAAAAATAATTGAAAAAAGCATGCGTTTAAAAAAATTCAAAAATGTTTTAAATTAATCATTTAAAAATAAATGTAAAAAAACGGTTTAAATAAAAATGTTTAAATAAAAAATACTAACAAACTCTTAAAAATTATAAATAAGTTAAAAAAAATAAATGTAAAAAATGTTTTAAATAAATGTTAGAAAAACGTTTAAATAATAAGGCTTTAAACTCACCCACGGCAGCTGCGCACCCCTCGTTATTTTTTTTACAATTTCCAAATAATATATATATATAGACAAAAAACATATCCACCCACTGTAAAATGTTAATAAAAAATAAAATAAATGTTTTTACAAAAAACATGCATTTAAAAATAAATGTAAAGAAACATTTTAAATAAATGTTATAAAAATGTTTAAATAAAAAAAATTAAGAGACAATTATTTTGAAAATAATAAAAGTCCACCACGACCCGACTTGAAAAAGTCCGGCCCGACCCAAAAAAGCCTGGCTCGGCCCGATGGTTTGGGCCGGCCCGAGGTCGGGCTCGGGCCGCCTCATGGGGTTGTCCGGGCCGGCCCGAATAGTGGTCAGCGGCCCGACACTTTGCATGGCTAACCCGGCCCGGCCCGGCCGGGCCGAAATTACACCCCCACCTCCAACCAATATGTTATACTCCTTCATCAATATATTAATTATATATATATATATAATTATAAATATAATAAATACAACTATTATACTTTTATTATTATTTAAATAAATATATAAATATATTTATATTTATAATTGTATTTGTTAAATATATTAATTATAAATATAATAAATATTTTTATTACAATTTTATAATTATAATGAATTTATATTTATTTATAATATTTATAATTTTATAAATATATGTGATTATATAAATATATTTATTATATATAAAAATATAAATAAATATATATTTATTTATAGTTGTTATTATAAATAAATAAATATTTATTTATTATATATATAATTCTATAAATATATATAATAATATAAATAAATTATTAACATTATAAGTTTATCAGTGTCTTTTTAGTGCTGATAAAGATACGTCTTTATCAGTGCTAAAATTATAACGCTAATAAAGACACCTTTCATCAATGCTTTTTTAGCGTTCGGAAAGGACTATCTTTATCAGCGCTAAAAAAATGATGATAAAGACATGTTTTATCAACACTTTTTGTTTTATCGCTGATAAAACGTACCTTCATCGGTGTTTTTTAATTAGTGTTGATAAAAGCTTCACCTGGTTTTATAAATAAATCCAAAAAGTTGACTTCTTCTCTCACACACCTCAAGCTCTCATAGATGTCGACCCGTGCTGCCGTTGACTCCTCCTTTGTTGACTCCTCCTCTCCCATCGTTGACCCCTGCTCTGCCGCAAACCCATCCTCCCCCACAGACCCCTCCTCCACTGCCAACCCACCTCCGCCATGAACCCCACCTCCACCGAAAAACCCACCTCCTCCATGAACACCGTCTCCGCCATGAACCCACTTCCACGGTGAACTCCACCTTCACCGCAAACCCCTCTGTAGCCTTGGTCACCGCCGCAGCCTACCCCAACTCTACCACCACTGGACCCTACTTTTTCTGCGGGAACTCCAAATATATGGTATGTTCTTATTTTATTTGGAATTAATTATTAGATAGTGAAAGATTAATTATAGGGTTTTAGTGTTTGAAATCTTAGAGAGTGTTCGATCATTGTACTATTTGTGGGTATAATTTTCTATCATCAAGACTAAAGGAACATGCTCATTTATTGTTGGGTTTGTATCTTTTTACTGGTTATTTCCTCAAAATTTATAAACATATGTTTTAATATTACTTATTATAATTTATTGTTCATATACAGATCTCGTTACGATTTCCAATGATGATCTTTTTTGTAGTAGAAGGGACATGGAATCCATCATTATCTGTTATTTTATTTTCATTTTCTATACAATGTGATATATGAGAATGGATAAGAGTGTAGATGATTTGATGGGTAACCAATACTATTCACATGTTTGTGAAAAGGTTAGTAATACCTATTAATTATGTGGTTTATGATATACACATGTTAAATTTATTTTAGATTATTCCTATGAATATAATGTTTTTAGAGATTTCAAAAATATTGAGAGGACCCTGGGATGGGTGACTATTCAATGGTAAAAAAATGAGAGATATTGGTCAACCTTTTGTGATGAAATGTGATAGTTCACTGAGAGTGTTGAGTTTCAATTTGGGATAGGGGATAACTTTTCCTTGTGGTACATATACCATTCAATATGGTACATCCATCTATAGTGTACACGACCACATAGTCGAATCTCTCTCACCAAGTGAACCATCAAGTTAACCATCATATCAAATAATGCTGGTGAGAAGAAAATTTCTTATTAACATAATATGACATTAATTTAGATCTCCATAGTCAATAATTTTTCCAGGAATTTAACATTGTTTTGTATAGAATTGAAAAAGAAATAGATCTTGGTCAATGTATGATGAATATTATTCAGAAAAATGAAAAGTAAAGCTACTAGAATTAGATCTTGCATCAAAACATGGAAATAATGTGATTTCAGACTCTTTAACATTAAATCTGTCATTGAGATAATATTCTTGATATTAGATTAATACCCCTCTAGAGACTTTACTCTATTTAAGAAAATGTAAAACTAATATCTCTCTTTCCTGGAAAGAGTGTAAGTAGCTGGAGGAAGAAAATTTCATTTTTCATCCTTCACTAGCACCAACTCTTCTCATATTCCAATGTAAACCATGTCTAGCCTAGCCTTAATTCCATACATTGTTTCTCTAGGTGCATTTAGAAATGTGCCAATGATACTACCACATACATTTTTAACATGCATAACATCAATAAAATTTCTAACATAAAAAGAATTCCTTTATGGTATTAAAAAATGATCTCTTTTTCCAATCGGTTTACACAAGTTTTTTCAAAAATAGTTTTCCAAAAGCAGTGTCCACATATTTTACTTTCTCAAACATTTCATCACATGTTAGTAGAGACAGTGTTTTATGTTATTATTGAACTTCTATAGAATGATGTCGTCCAAGATCGGTACTTATGTCATCAGGGTAGAAATATGTGATGTCCTAGAAACACAGTTGTTGAATAAGGTTTCAATCTAGTTGATTGTGAACCTTGTTCCTAAATGGGACACCCTTGAGTTCCTTTAATTCTATATCCTAAAAAATTTCCATAAGTAGTAAAGTCATTTATCATCCTGTACAACATGGTTCTCAACATGAAATATTCATTTCTGTAAGCATCATACAATGTAACACTTGAATCCCATAATAATTTCAAATCCTCAATCAATAGAGCCAAATAAGTATCAATATCATTACCTGGTTGTTTTGGTCCTGATATAATCATAGATAACATGTTTTATTTTCATTTCATGCATAAATATGGTGTAAAGTTATAATTTACCAACATAACCATCCATGTATTATGAGTGATGCTTTGAAAAATAAATGGATTCACTCCATATATAGATAACTCAAGACGAAGGTTTCTCAGATCATTTCCAAATTCTAGATACTCATAATCAATTATCATCCAGTGAGAAGATTCTATCAAGAGAAATAGTTTCCATCTTTATTTCTTGATTTGTGCACCACATCAATTTCTCAGAATTATCCTCACTTCCATATAGGTTCATAAACATTGTAATGATTGGAATGTACCATATAATTTTCATAGGACTAGATTCATCATTCTTATATCGAGAAAAACAACACTTTAGGAATTCTTTAAGTGATTTTTGGTTATTGTGAAATAGTATACAGTCATTCAGGGAGGTGTGTATTATTTCATAGATCATACCCATCAAGCATAGCATTCTCTTGGTGTTTTATATTTGTCTAGGGAGCTCATTATCTTCTGGGAGCATATCATTCAAGAGGGAAAGTAGTTCAATAAAATTGTAACCAGTCCATCAATTCTTTGTTTTGAAATTATAGTGCTTCAGTACATATGATAATATTGCATATTTAGTGAAACTATCATACAATGGATTCTTTTCATAAATTTTAAATTTCTCAAAAAAAATTGGGAAATAACGAAGTTCATATTCAACTGCCCGTGTCATTTCCTCGATGTGATCTTCATCATAATTCATACATTTAATCATATCCTCAAAACTTTCATATTCATTGCTCATTCTTGTAATCATATCATATGATCAATAAAATGCAATTCTATCCCATCCACTAGCTATATTTTCTTTTCCCCATGTTTATTCCAACATTTATAACATTGATCGATTTTGTAACAGATCAAGTGTTCTTCCAACTCCTCTGGAAAAATTAGTATTTAATAACAAAAGCATAATCATGCACAAAGTATTTGAGAAGGGTCTATACGTGATCTTTCTCAAACATGATTAACTCCATTACTCCATCTTCATACTCTTTTATCATGCGATTGGAATTTATCCATTCTTTATTCACATCCATCCTATTGGGTTTGGTAATATTAATATTTTAAAAAATAAATACACAAAAGATGGTAAATTTAAATCTCTCCCAAAAATTCAAGTAAGTTCACTAAAAATAGACTTGAAGGATTTTTTATTCAATTACAATGAGTTTGACGTTTTAAGGTGCATTAATAAAATAAACATTATTTAATATTATTTATTTAAGACATTTGTTTTGATTAATGACATGTTTTAATAGTGTTAAAACATTTATAAAGGCCAATTTTTTGGAGATAATAAATGTTAATCATTTGTAATTGCATGTGTAGATACTTTTATAGAGATACATATCATTCATGAAATATATATATATATATACTTGTATAAAAAAATAAACTTGCATTGAGATTATTATATGGATTGTTGTGAGATTTCATTTACATGTAGGCTAATGGAGGATATTTTAGGACAATAAAAGTTATTTTTACCAAGAACTCACTATAATTTGAATCACTTAAAAATCCCTAAACCACTATATACTCATCAAAAACACCACCCAAAAAATAATAATCACTTCAAACCACTCAGTATATTCAAACTTTCTAAATTTCTAAAGATGGAAAACCCATTCAATAAACTCATAAGGATATTGGTCACCATTAAAAAGGGAGGATGATGAATCAATAATTCGTAAGGTGAAAAATATCATTCCCCGACCACTCCTTTCAGAGTTTGGGAAAATCCAATCACTAAAAAAATACATTAAAATAATAAGATAATTTTTCCTAAGTCATATCCTCATAGTGTAATTTCTACCCTATATAAAGACATTTCATGGAGTGGAAATAAAGAAACATGAAACATGAATCTATCTATTTCATGTTTTAAAAGAAACTCAAATCACATAGTCTCAATGCACACCAAGGTTTCAGATCCCAAGGCACAATCCACATAAGCAAAAAAACAAAAAAAAATCAGAAATTTCATTTCCATTAAAATCATACCCCTATAACAGGAGGGTTGAAATCATTTTTAAAATACATTCACACTTTGAAAGCAATAAAAATTATTAAAAATGAAATCCATCTTTTCATTTTAAATCATTTCCAAAAATTCCAAAAATGTTCTATAATTTTTCATAATTAAATAAACCACATCTCAATCATTTTAAATTAAATAAATTTATTTTTACAAGGAAACCTTCACACATGGTTTCAAAAATTAATGTATTTCTTATAATCCACTTTTAATTTCAATAGAAAAATTTCCGTGTAAAAATGAAATGGGAATAAAAACCATATTTAAAATATTTCACAAACACTAAAATACTTTTCATTCTGCACAAATTTTCTTAAAATCAACTCACTCAATAAAATATCATTTTCCATTCAAAAATATTATATTCCAAACACAAAACAAGATTTTAAGTCGTAAATCTAAATACAATGTGCAAGTAACTTTGAAATTCCAAATCTCCCATATGAAATTGATTATAAATCACCTCATTTAAATACAAAATCATTATACCATATATGACCTAATATAAGAATAAAAAACAATTGAATAAAATCAAAAGAAGAGAACATTTCTTAATAGTAGAAAAAAACTTCCATAATCATTCAATAATGATTTAATTATTATAACAGAACAAATATAATTAATAAGAATTAAAAAAAAATCAAATAATATTGAATTTAATTATAGAAATTGGAAACAAAAGTAAGTGTTTAATATCTTAGTTGAGAGATTCATATTTCCTTCTCTACTTCTAACCTAATTCCATTGAACTAGTTTGGGGTTCTTGGGCATTAATTATTCAACAGTTAACCTCATTCAAATTATTTGGACAACATAGAATCTATTTGGAACTCACTTCAACTACCCCTACTTATAATTCATCAACTAGTTTGGTTCACTTTACATGACATGGAAAAAAATGGATTAAACGGAATCTTAATGAATTAATATTGATTGATTCCACTGGATCTGAAGCTAGGGAACCAAGAAAATGAATACAAGAGAAAAAGAAGTAATATGCGTGCCAAGGATGAGAGTTTGGTTCATCAAGAGAAATTGAAATGTAATGACTGAAAACCATAGGTTCAAAGAGGGTCTATGATTGAAAAAATATGTACAAGAAAGAGGAGTAAGATGTGAGAAAGGGAGATGAATGAAGGAAAAAGTGAAAACAAGATAATACCTTAGATTTTGGAGGTATGGCAGAAATAATAGGGTCAAGGAAATAGGGGAGACTAAGGCGGATATGGTAGAAGGGGCAGTTGAGGCAATGTTGGGGGAAGTGGAGGTGGCGGGGGGCTCTGGTTCCATGAAAGCTTGAGGTGTGAGTGGAAGAAGGATTTTGATAGGGTTCCATTTATAACAATAGGAAATTATTTTATCAACACTTTCCAAAAGGTGCTGATAAAGAATATTTTTATCAATAATAAAATATAAATCACTGATAAAATTAAACTTTTTAATTAAGATAATATGTACCTACATTTTAACATAGTGAAATCCTTCTATTTTTTATGGTTTTTACCCATTTCATTTGGGTTGTTTTTCTCATTACACTGGTGTTCATTTTATTTCAAAAAAATTTCTCTTTATTTTTATCTCTTAATTATAGTTTTACCGAAGTGAAAATTATTTCTGATCCTAACAATTGGCATTAGAGGAATGGTTCTGGATTGAGGAAGTTCTAGACTAACGACGTGTCCAAATGGCGGTGAAATTAGAGATTGAAAAAAAAACAATGGAAATAATTTTTTATTTTGTAAAATGAAGCTGAAAGTGGTGTTGAGTAAAGTTAATTTACAAAATGAAATTAGTAAAAAACTAGAGGGTGTGATGGAGGAGAAATGGAAAGTAATACTATTTCCAACATCCATTTATCTTTGGAAGATGGGTTCTTATCAAACATTGAGAGAAAAATATGGTGAAAGAAATTTGGGATACTCTGGAAAAGCTGTATGAGGAAAAGTCACTCCATAAAGAAATTTTGATGAAGATAAAATTAAAAACTCTTTTAATAGAGGATTCATCATTGGTGAATAAACACATCGACACTCTCAATACCCTTTTTATCATCTTACGGTGTTGGGATATAAAATTTTAGATACTAAACTTGCGGAGATTATGCTCCAAATTTTTTCTAGATTTGTATAATCAAATTATCATCAACATAACAAATAATGTCCTAATAGATATGTTTCCCTTCAATGATGTTGCATCTATGGTTCTTTAAGAATAAATTCAATGTAAGAACAAGGAAGGAAGATAGACAACTTCACACCAAGTGGAAGCTCTATCAATAGAAAGAGGAAGAATGATGGAGCGTGGTTTCAGTGGGAGCTAGAATCCTGGTAGGTCTAAATCTATAAGAAATAATAAAAACATTAGATGTTACATTTGTGGTGAGAGGGGGAATGTTTGCAAAGATGTTTGGAATAAGAAGGTTGGTGGGAAAAAATCTCAAGGAAATGTGATGAGTACATCTGAAAATAGAGATGTACTAGTTAGTGAATTGGGGATGACTATTAAATGTAGACAAAATATTGATGATGGATAGATTATTGACTTAGGAGAAACATGGAACATGACCTATCGATGGGAATGGTTGGATCAATATGAAACTTTCTTGAAAGGAATTGTGTACATGAGGAATGATCATACATTAAAGATATTTAGATTCGGATCCATCAAACTGAAGATGCATGATAACTTAGTTTAAACCATTCAAGGAGTACACCATGTGTAGGGCCTCAATAAGAACATTTTTTCCTTGGGATAATTTGATGATATCGATTACAATACTCACATTGAGAAAAGGATGATGAATATTATGAAGGGAGCGTTTGTGGTGATGAAGGTAGAGAATATCTCAAAGAACCTTTACATGATTATGGGTGAAATGTACAAGGAAGCAAAGATAGTTGTCACATTAACTACCTTAACTGAATAATTGATGATGTTATATATTCAGAATCCTGGAAATATGCACAAATGAAGCACGAGGATTATTTATGATCGTAATTTGCTATCTAGGATTACAATGGTATCCTTAGAATTTTGTAAGAATTATGAGGTGTTTATCCACATATCCAAGAGATAATTTCTTGAGTGTTTTCTCCTTGTAATTGAGATAGTTTGTACTCACATTTTAAGGTAGTGAAATCCTTCTATTTTCCTATGGTTTTTTACCCCTTTCATTTGGTGTGTTTTTGCACATTACATTTGGTATTAATTTTATTTCTGCATTTTTCACTTTATTTTTATCTCGAAATTATCATTGTACTGAAGGACCAATTATTTCTAATCCTAAAAAACTGGTATAACAGCTACACCATCATCTCCCTAAGAATATCAAGTGTATCCAATAAAATGTATAAGATATTTCTACATCCTTTGAAGCTAGCTGATATGAAGGCCAATCAATCATCAAGAGAAAGCCTAGAATATCTTTCATTATAACATTCACATGCTCAAAAAACCATTGTTGTAATATCTCTACCCCATTTTACACAATATGTAAATCTATACTCACTAACCCTGGGACGATCGACTACAATCCCCTGAAGCTTTGTCCTACTCAGCTGCACATACCATATGAAGACCAAAAGCTATCCAATCCACATAAAGGATGGTAACCACTTCCACATATTAATGCAAGGGCAGTGCTGACGTTTATCAGCACTAAGAAAAATGTGGAGATAAAAGGGGGAATTTATTAGTGCCAGATAAAAACGCTGATAAATCTACCCTTTATCAGTGTTAAAAAAATCATTGATAAAGGTGTACCCTTTATCAGTGTTTTTTTAATGTTAATAAAATGTATATTTATTAGCACTATTAATAACACTGATAAAAGATTATTATAAAAATATTATTAATTTATATTAAATTATTTTATTTATATTCAAAAATAATATTTATTTATACACATTAAATAAAAAATTCTTGTTTAGAATTAATATTTTTTTAATAATTCAAATATATATATATAATGTTTTTAAAAATGTATTTATAAGATAATAAATAATTATATGATTATAATAAATTTTATTAAATAATATATATATATTTAATATATTTATAATTATATATTTATAATTCTATACAAACTCTTTTTAATTATATATAATTAAAATTAAAATTATAAATATATATATATATATGTAAATAAATATTGGTTTCCAATGAATTTAGTCAATTAATATATTGATTCGTCGGTATAATTGATGTCCATATGTTATGTATTCATCATGATTTAATTTTCATTTATACTTTACACCCTTATTATTATTATTATTCATATTGTCCATATGTGATGAATCATTTTTTACTATCTATTTACTTTACTATGTATATGATTCATTCACGTTATACTCATGAATCTATTTTCATAAATACTTATAAAATTACAATAAATATATTTATTATATTATTAATTTTAAATATTTAATTATATATAAATATTTTTTAAATATATTTATTTATAATTTCAATTATAACTAAATATATATATATTTAAATAATTATAAAATTATAATAGATACATTTATTATAATTATATATATATATATAATTATATACAAATATTTATAAATATATTTACTTATAGTTATAATTATAAATATATATATATATGTATATGTAAATATTTATAAAATTATAATAAATATATTTATTATACTTATAAAGTTATAAGTATATAAAATTAAATATATATGTTTATAAATATATATAAATATTTATAAATAAATACAAATAGTTATAAGTATAATTATAAATAAATATAGATATATTTAAATAATTATAAAATTATAATAAATATATTGATTATATATATATATTTATAAAACTATAAATATATAATTATTTATCATTATAACTATAAATAAATATATATTTATTATAATTTTTTAATTACAAATAAATATTTATTTATTTATAGTAATAATTATAATTAAATATAAATTTATTTCAATAATTTTTAAATTATAAAAAATGTATTTATTATTCATATAATTTCATAAATATATATAATTAAATAAATATATTTATAAATATATAAAATTATTTATAAATAAATATAAATATTTATAATTATAACTATAAATAAATATAGATATAATTAAATATATAAAATTCTATGGACTATATACGTAATCTAAGGAGAAATATTGATCAATTCTTTGATGGCTTAAATCTATTCCTCTAGTGGACACTGGTCTGCCAAACATTCTCATCATACAAAGATATAGACTCATGTACTCTAAAGACAGAAAATGAGTTCTCTATGTCGTATTAAATTAAAGGAAAATAATAGAATATTAGGGTTGATGAAAAATCTATAAAAGGAAATAAGGAAATGGGGAAAAATGGAAGGGTTTAGTTTTTACCTTATGATAATTTTGTATGGAAACACCATAGTGCCTTCCTAAAAGGAAAAGGGGTGTGCTACAAGTGTAGATAAAAAGGCCTTCATAGTGGTGATTGTAAGGGAAATAAAGAAGCTATTAATTTTCAATGCTATAATTGTTGGGGGATGGCACACTATGCTAATGATTATACAAGGTGTCAATGAAATGGTCCCAAAAGAAGGTCAAGGGATAAATCCCAAGCTTATGAGGTCGCAACGACAGAGGTTGAAGTTACAAATGATGTGGTAGAAGGTACTTTAATTTTTCCCTCGAACTTATCCAATTCCTGATTTGATTCTGGATCATCGCATTCTTTTATATCTTCCCAGTTTTTAAAAAAATTAGAGATGTTCAATTTGATTTATTAAAGCAGTTGTCAGTCAAAACTCCTAGGGGATGTATCATTTCGACAAAAATGTGTCGATCAATCCTCCTCACGATACATGAACATGATTTCGTTTTTAACCTTATCATCATACCCATGGTTGAATTTGATATAATCCTTGGTATGATTTGGATTTCACATTATGATTCTAAGATCAATTGCAAGAAGAGGGAAGTTACAATTTTTGAGAACGGTGTTGAATACCTTATCTTTAGAGAAGAAACCACGCTAACTAATTCTTATCTAGGTCCACCCCTAGAAGATTTATTGAATTCAATTATTAAGGATGAATTGATAACCACATGTCTATAATAATATTTCATTAAAAAATTCACCTAAATCACCAGACCCTCCTAACACTCATGTGATTCCTTTGTTATTATTAAGAAAACTCTAGTTTTCCCTAAAAACCTTATATTTTTCATTGATAAAAGGATATCACTCCCACCTATGATCTCATACCTCTACACCATAAAGGTATTGATCATGAATTTAAATCCCTTCACCCTATATAAATCCCTCACAAGGAGATCCTATGGTTTTAATGAGTTCTCCCAAGACTTAAGAAGCTACTTAGCAAGGTAAGAGTTATCCTCCTCTTTTTGAGTTTTGTACTTATTTTATTATAATCCCTTTGAGTTTAAATTGATTATGATTTAATATTTTTGTAATAATTCCTTTAATATCCAAATTATTCCTTATTGATTATATAAAATCCTTATCTCTCATTAACCTCGTGCAATAAACCTTTTTGTATATATGTTATGCTACCTAAATCAATTCTTGATTATCTCCCTCCTCTTTTCAATTCAAGCACTTAATTTATTAAAAACATTTATATTTTCATTTTAATATGCTTAAAAATTTTCATAATCAATCCTTTACTTCCCAAATTATTTCCTATTAATGATAAAATACCTATCTCACTCAGTAAACCCATTTCAGAATCCCTCTTTGTATAGTCTCCATGCTACAAAAATCATTCCTTGATTTTCGATCTACATGTTGTGAATACCCAACTCTAATATAATTAATGGTTATGAATATAAAAAATACAATAATTATATGAAATTTTTTATTAAATAGGTTACTAATATAGTTATTTTTCTATATATTTGGTTATAGTGTGATCAAATAAGCGATAATTCAAGTTAAGGGTTTCAACAGATCAATTTCCAATTCATTGGTTCATAGAATTTTATAAATAAATATACATCTCAATATTTATTTGATCCAAAACTTACCCTATTTTAATTGGTATTTTATTTTTTTCACTAAGTAAATTAATTCTCATTACCAATATCCAATTATTTGATAAAATGCTTTCCAAAATAAAATTGTATTGTTGGTAAGAATAACGTTCATTCTTACCAATAAATAATTTCACAAATGACCATATTTTCCTTCCTACTAATGTTATCGTATAATTTTGGAAAATATAATATGGATTATATTCCATGATTATCATAATTATCTTTACCCCTTTTCAAAATTAATTTTTAAAACTCTTTTAACAATTTGGGTAAAGGTATTTCAAAATATTAAAGAAAGGGGCTTTCCATCCTATAAAATTCAAATGTTTTATCTTACAATCAATTTTTTTTTATAAAAAAATATTTATTTTAAAGGATATTTAATATATAAATATTTAAAATAATTTTTTAAAAATATTTTCCCATTAACTTCATAAAAATGTCTTTTGAAAGTTACCTATATTTCATATTTTAAAACAATTTTTAAAAGATTTTCTGAAAACTTTTATATTTTCACTTCTATTTCCCCTCTAAGTTTTATCTCCCATGAAGTGATTTTTGATCATCCTTGATATGTTGTTATATTATTAATCCTATTTTAAATTGATATTATTATATCTTATTATTTATTAATTTTATGTTTTTTTCGGATTTTAAAAAACACATTCTTTTTCCAAGGGTTATTTAAGATATGATAATGATTGATTTTAAGTGGAATATATATGAATGGATGATAATGTTTTGGGTCCTATATTACCCTCAAATTAATTTTTTGGCTTATATATCATGAGATGTTCAGCTTTTTACATAATTATTTTGTCCACATAGGCATGGGAATTATGGGATTACTCACATTATCAGACAAAAACATAATTAGTTTGTTCAAATAGGTGTTGGAATAATGGGTTTTATCACATAGATTTTCTTATTTTTATCAATGTTTCACATTTAAATTTTGTTTATCAAATTATTTAAAATTTTAAAGATTCATTTAATTTCCATGAAACTTAAACTTTTCATGATTATGCCTTATTTTAAAGTATCTTTCTCCCTTATATCTTGCTCACATGTTTCATGATTATGGATATGTATTTTGAGCCATTCCATGTCAGTTGTTTTTATTATTGATATTTTTATGTTATTATATTTGAATAACATGTTTTATGAATATCATCTATGGTCTTATGATCTTTTATTATGATATTTATGTCTCCCTCATGTTCCACTTCATGTTATTATTTGTTTGTTTCCTTATCAAGCATCTGAGCTCGCCCCTTTCTTATGTTTCCATTATCCATGTTATGAAGTTTGTTATATCATGTAAAATGAATATAAAATGGTCTATAAGATAAATATTATTGATTCATGTTTACAATTATTGTAAAAAATGGATCGATATCTCATCTTAATGACACAAAACCTTTTGGTCCTTGGATTGTGAAACTGGATGTGAGATTTATTACTTAAATACTGATATTAATGTATTATTTATATCATGTTTAACTTACATTTCTATAGTTGGTATCATATAAGGGTTTAGTTATTTTTAGATACTAGTTTAGCTATTTTTGGGATTAGTTTAGAGGACATCAGTGAAAGAACAAGACATAATTATCAGTATAGGATTATATCATGAAATATTGGAAAAGTCTTGAGAATATGGTTTTTCCTAGCAATAAATCCATTAAAGGATACTAAATGTGGATGAACGTTGTAGAACAGATGTAACTAGGGGTAATAACCCTAAAAAATTCATGTTGGGAATTAACTCAATCATCACCTAGTGTAAGAAAAAAATGAAAAACTACACTCAAGAGTTGACACTCTTGGGGAATATTCTTTGGTTGATCACATTCTATTTACAAACCATTATAAATAATTGATTTCCTAGTTACTTTGATGGATTATATTGAGAAGTCTCAGATAACCCAACTTAAAAAAACCTAGTTTTAACCAAGAGTGTTATAGGATTAACCAAGTATAAAATAGTTGAAATGAAAGTATCAAAGGATTAAATGAAGGTTTTGTTAGAGAATAAATATTAGTATTGAGATTTCACATTCATATACTCTGATTATTTTTGATTTTATCATAAAAATATTGATTATACAATTTGTTTGGAAATGTGATCATAAAAATGAATCTTTGAGAGGTATGTCGCTAATAAATCCTAAGAATTATATTTGGGATAAACAACTTCCTATTATTATTATAAAGACCCAGAAATTCCGTGGATTTTTTTTAAATACATGGGAATTTTATGAGTCTGCAGTTTCTGACGGCACTTGATTCTGAGGCCCTGTGTTCCCAGAATCAATTTTTGAAGTTTTTTTTGGGTATGTTAAGTAAACATATGAGCGGGATTTTATAACTTTTAAACAAATGCTGAGAATTGAAATCTGAGGGCACTTTTGAACTTGTAGCGCCGATAATCTCTTAAGGGGACCTTCACCACAGTTGCGTTCTAAAAAGAGCAGAAGTTAATTTTGGGGGTTTTCTATATAAATTAAATAAAAATATGTGTAACATATTTTTATGTGTGGTAGTTAAAACCTCCAAGGGGACGTTAGTGGTGGGGCCCACCCGCACATAACCTCCCTTGAAAGGATGTTATAAGGTGGGGCCCACACAAGCATCAAATTCCCTTAACCCCCCTTTAACCCTTGGAACTCCAAATTTATTGTGGAGCCTCTTCACCTTCCTTTATAAGTATGCCAACAAAAATTAATTAATGGATTAATTAATTAATTTGAAGTGATTTGAATTATTTTGAATTCTTTTGGGAAATGCATGGCAACCATAAAATAATACAGAAGCTATTATTTTATTTTGGTTGGTGTTTCTATGTGGTGGAACTTTGATAGAAGACTTGGGAGATTTTTGGAGAACAACATCCTCTCCAACGAAGAACGCACCACCTCCGAAGAAGAATGAGGATGATGCTCGATCCTAGGATCGGAAACATGTGACAGGCACAATATACGATGGAATCTTTGAATTCTTTTCTCAAACCTTCATCAATGTTCATCGAATCGAGGTAGGGGATTTAAGTTTGATTCTCATTTCCGTTCTTCTTCGTTCGATCTTGGTTATTAATTTTCCAATTGATATCGTAATAAAATGGAAGGATCGGGCCACATGAACATATCTCGGCCCTCTCCTTTTGTTAATTACATTTGTTGATGAATAGAGGTGGAACAACAACGACGACTGGCATCAGGCCGACCATGAAGAAACCAGTGGCACAAGGCCGCCAGGCCACCGGAAAGGCGCGACACCATCATGCCATGTGGAGGAGCCCAGGGTCCCGGCCAAATCGGGCCATGACGGAGGAGGCACAGCGCCGTCGTGCCGCACGGAGGACCATGGGGTCGCAGCCAGGCTTGTCCATGGTGGTGGTGGCACAGCGCCGTCACGCAGTGCAGAGAACAGCAGGACCATGGCGTCGTCCCGCCGTAGTGGAGATGCGGGTGGCGGCCGGCCTGACCAGCCGCCGTGGAGCCGGAGAAATGGGACCACCCGGGTCTCGTGGCTCCTGAACTGGCGCAATGCGCCGGCCTCATTCGACAAACTGGGGGGGGCACACCCCTCCCACGGGTGGCCGGCTAGGCCACCACGGCTGGGACACCCCACAGCCGGGCCTTTACGGCCAGGCCGCCGTGGCCAGGATTCCCCTTGGCCGGGCCGCCACGGTCCGGGCCACCACGGCCGGGCCACCACGGACGGGCCGCCACGGCCGGGCCGCCACGGCCGGGCCGCCCTTCGGTCGGGTCTCCACGGGCAGGGTTTCCCTTCGGCCAGGCCGCCACAGGCCGGGCCACCCTCAGGTCGGGTCGCGCCTTCGGGCCGGGCTGAGTCTTCGTGTTGGGTCACCCCTTTGGGTCGGGCCACTCCCTTGGTTTGAGCCGCCCACTCAGGCCGGGCCAACCACTCAGTTTGGGCCACACCTACGGACCGGGTCACACCTCAGTGCGGACCGGGTTGGGATGGGTCAGTCCGACTGGGTCGGACCAGACCCAGACCCACTATGGCCATTTACACCTTTTATCTCACGTCTTGGGCTACGGGTGTTCGATCGACGAACCGTCTACGGCGATGGAATTCTTGGAGCGAGACGATTCTTTTGTCATAATCCACTTGAGGTTCGGACGCAGTTGGAGTATGGCCAGGTTGGTTTGAGTCTAAAAACCAACCGGGCCCCTGGAACGGAAACACCAATTACTTACAGACTGGGCGTCTGATGGACGCATCATCTGTCACGTTGGGTTCCTTATAATGAGACGGAACTACGGGATACATCAACTCAAGACTTCGTGGTAGTTGATGTATCAACACTTGGATCAAGGATCGGACCCTCTCAGAATCGAGCGTGATGTGTGTGGGAACCTAGGGATGGCTGCGGTAGAGATGACAGGATCCTCCGTGGGTTCGACAGTGACAATACTGTACCAGGATCCTCTGTGGGTTCGACAGTAATTACTTTTGTACTAGTATCCTTTGTGGGTTTGACATTGGTGACTTCTGTACTGGGATCCTCCTTTGGTTTGACAGTGATGACTTCTGTACCAGGATCCTACGTGGGTTCGACAACACTGATATTGTTCCAGGATCCTACGTGGGTTCGATAGAGGAGTTGATTCAGATTATATATCTAATAATCTCTACCCCTCTTCATGTGTTATATACATGTGCGAGTTGAGTCTTGTCTTACAATCATTATCATCGAGAGGATTGAATTTACATCCTTCGTGGACTGGGTTGTGCTTGGGCTCGAGAGTTGGAGCTGGACTGTGACTTGTAACTTAGGTATATATATGGGCATATACCTAAGTAAGGTTGGTTGATAATTCATGATTTTATCTTAATTCTGTGGTTTATCCTTATTGGATATTGGGAGACCTTCGGGGGTCTCGGGGTCCCCTACTGAGTATTATTATAGTCACCCCTGCACGGGCTTCGCCCGCACCTTGTTGTGTTCTGTGCAGATGACAGACAGTAGTGATCGAGGTTGAGGGTGATAGATGAGAGGCTTCTCAGAGCTAGACTAGATGGGACATACCTCAGGGACGAGTTATTCGAGTACTATACCTACCCTTCAGGTAGGATTCCCCAGTGGACAATCCCGGAGCTGTTTTTTCCTTTTTACTCGTACTTTTACTTGTACTTATTGTTCAGTTGGGTTTGTATACTGGCCCACTTACTTTCAGCACACCTTTCTTTTCTATATTAATACTTGTTTCCTATACTACTTTTGTTTTGACTACGTGTGTTACAGGTTTAAAGGCAATTCCTTCCTTTTTTATTGGGAATTCACCTTTAGTGCTAGTCGCCAGCCCCTGGCCTATGGAAGGCGGGCTTGGGGTAGTCACGGAACGGGCCCCGAGGACGGGTCGTGACAAATTGGTATCAGAGGAGTCGGTTCAACCGTATAACTTGGACTCTGATTCTTTTAATAGCAACAGTTTTAAGTGTTTTGGGTGTGGTTATCAGTTTAGGGAAACTAGTGTTGGTGCGGCCGTCGACGTATCAATACACTGGGACTCTGTCTTCTGATTTCCGACTCATTGTACAAAAACACTGATTGCGTGTGTGTTTCCTTTGAAAAGTTTTCTTTATGATTAATTTGTGTCATCTCAACAAGTATATTGTTTTTACCATGGTGCACCTATTTCTTTTTAGGATGGCCCCACAAAGGTAGCCAACTAGGGTTCCAAGTTTCTTACGAGATCGTATCCCAGCGAGCGATAAGGCCTCGGTGTAGGGCCCCATCACAGTAGAGGTACCAGCGGTACCACTACCCGCTGGGCCACTGATACCACCAGCTATAGCAGTAGAGAGTGCACGCCGTCGAAGTGTGTTGCACAAGTTCCAGCGCCAGAGGCCACCCAGATTCCAGGGAGAGACAGACCCCCAGGTATCTGAGGATTGGATGGAGGCTGTTGTGAGAGTTTTCATATTGGTAGGGACACCAGCCGACCTCATGGTGATCCTTGTCGTGAGTCTCCTGCATGCAGCAGAAGGCAGATGTTGGAGCCTGATGCTCTAGGTGCATGACGAGGCATCAATACTCTGGGAAGACTTTGAGAGTCTCTTATGATCAGAGTTTGTTCCAGCCACCCTTCATGTTGTGCAGATTCAGTAGTTACTTCATCTGTATCAGGGCAGCATGATAGTAGCTCAGTACTCAGCGAGGTTCACCAAACTCTCTCACTACTCCACATATATGGTACAATACCCATTCTTTAGGGCCTGGACCTTCTAGTAGGGACTCAGGCATGAGATCAGGGCTTTGATGATCTCCCTCAACATCTTGACGCAGGTAGGGGTTCTGGAGAGAGCCCTTCTTGTGGAGATTTTTCTAGCTGATCAGTTACCAGCAGTGAGACCCACTACAGGGCAACACATAGAGAAGTCTTCTGCAGCCGGCAGTAGACATATTTCATAGAGTTCCAAGCATACTAGACCAACAGGTGGGCGACCCCAGGATATAGGTTCAGTTGTACGGGGAACACGAGACAGAGCCAACCGTATGAAGAGTAGGCAATGTTATGCATGCGACGGGCATAGTCACATGGCTTGAGACTGCCCGAACCGCCATGCAGATGAGTAGTAGACAATAGAGGGACCTCCCAGGAAAAGGCAGAGGTTCGACCGTGGTGGTTTGTTGCGAGCAGACGGATGTGGCAGATAAGCTAGCCAAGCAGCAGGTGGTGGACGAAATTTCGAGGCCCCACCACCACCACCACCACCAGGAGGTCCACCCCAACCACAGGGAGCTGGCAGACAAAGGTGGGATCATCTCCAGGCAGTCGAGGCCTATGACCATGACGCACTTGAGATGATTCGAGGTACTATCTGTGTCTACTCCACCCTTGTTACAGTACTTATAGACACTGGTGTGAGTCATTCTTTTATTTTCGTTTCCTTTGTTCAGAGCTTAGAGATTCCAACAGAGCCGTTGGCTCAATCCTTATGGCTAGAGACTCTTACGGGAGCAGACTCGATAATTACGCACTGGTGCTGGCAGTGTGAGCTTACTCTAGGAGGCGAGAGCTTCGTTTGGGATCTCCTCGTAGCAGTGTTGAGGCCTTACGATGTCATCTTAGGTATGGAATGGTTATCCACAGTTCATGATCATATTGAATATATTAGGAGGAAAGTGCGGTGTGTCCATGAGGATGGGATGAGTTTTACCTTCACTGGTGAGAAGGGAGCCTTACAGCATAGGATGGACTTACCCAGAGGAGGGGGCAGCCGATCACACATCAGTTGGCTAGCCTCATTCTCAGAGCGGTTTATGTGCAGAGTCTGAGTTTTCCTGTTGTGGTGGATCAGTACGTGGATGTTTTCCCTGACAATGTTCCAGGACTACCACCTCGTAGAGAGGTGGAATTCTACATTGACTTGTACCCCGGTACGGCACCGATATCTTCACCAGCATATCGGATGGCTCTCGCCGAGCTTCGTGAGCTGCGGTACAGCTGGAGGACTTGCAGGGGAAGGGATTTATCTGACCCAGTGTTTCACCGTGGGAATATATAATTTTGTTCTCCAAGAAGGCGGATGGGAGTTTGTGATTGTGTGTTGATTATCAGCGCCTAAACCAGGTGACTGTGAAGAACAAGTATCCACTCTTGAGGATTGACAACCTCTTTGATCAGATCAAGTGAGAAGGGTGGTTTTCGAAGATAGACCTTAGGTCGGGCTATCACCATCTCAGAGTTCAAGACGAGGATGTGCAGAAGATGGCCTTCAGGTGTCGGTATGGCCACTACGAGTTCTTGGTTATGCCCTTCGGCATAACCAACGCTCCAGCAGTTTTCATGAGTCTCATGAATAGAATCTTCCTGACTTACCTCGATTTCTTTGTTGTAGCCTTCATCGACGACATACTGATCTACTCGGCTACTAAGGAGGAGCATGCCTACCATTTGTGGGAAGTACTGGACACATTCCGAGAGCACCAGATTTATGGTAAGCTCTCAAAGTACTAGTTCTGGATCCGATAGGTTCACTTCTTAGGACACGTCATCTCATAGGTTGGAGTTGCAGTGGATCCCGTGAAGATTGAGGAAGTGTTTTCTTGGGATCCACCCCAGAGTGTGATGGAGGTACGGAGTTTTCTAAGACTGGTTGGGTACTATCGGAGATTTTTTCCTGACTTCTCCAGAGTTGCAGCACCGCTTTCATCTTTGACGAAGAAGGGGAAACCCTTCGTATGGTCAGAGATATGCCAGCAGAGCTTTCAGGAGATGAGGAAGAGGTTGACTAGTGCACCCATCTTGAGGCTACCGGAGGAGGGAATTGGTTATGTAGTTTACTGAGATACATTAGAGACCGGACTCCAGTGTGTCCTGATGCAGGAGCGAGCAGTGATCTCGTATGGTTCTCGGTAGTTGAGACAGCACGAGCAGAACTATGCTACCCATGATCTGGAGTTACCATCAGTGGTCTTTGACTTGAAGATGTGGCGGCACTATCTTATGGGCAAACGTTTTATAGTCTACTCTGACCACTAGAGTCTCAGGTATATCTTCTCTACAGAAGGACTTGAACCTGAGACAGCGGTGATGGCTTGAGTTCCTCCAGGACTACGACTTCGAGATAGTCTATACTCCTGGGAAGGGGAACATTGTAGCAGATGATCTCAGCAGAAGATAATGCATTCACCAGCTAGGAGAGGCAACAGAGCAGCTGGCCACGTTGTAGATATCCTTTTTGGATAGAGATGGAGCAGCCTTTCTACAGTATCTCATAGTCACTCCTCCACTTCATCAGAGAGTCAGGAAGGCACAACATGGGGACGTTGACTGTGAGATGTGATGTGCTCAGATATCCACAAGGCCGGAACTTGATGGATTTTCTGAAGGTGGGGAGCATGTAATTCTCTTTAGAGGATGTACCATGGTACCAGTTTCACTACAGGAGGAAGTGTTGAGAGAGTTCCACACATCTCCTTTATCGGCACATCCAGGAGTGGCGAGGATGTATCAAGACCTCCGTCGACAGCACTGGTGGCCATGTATTAAGAGGGCAGTTGCAGAGTTTGTCTCTCGATGCCTCACTTGTTAGCAAGTGAAGGCAGAGCACCAGGTTCCAGTATGCTTGGTTCAGACCTTAGAGGCCCCATAGTGGAAGTGGGATGGGATATACATGGATTTTGTGACAGGACTTCCATGTACATCTAGGGGACACAACTCTATCTGGGTGAATGTTGACCAACTCACCAAGTCGGCCCACTTCCTACCGATCAGAGAGTAGGGTTTAGTAGAGACCCTGGGACTCCTCTACATATGGTAGATCGTATGGATTCATGGTGTTCCATCGATGATTGTCTCCGATCGAGATGCTTGTTTCACTTCCCGACTATGGAAGGGGTTGCAGGAGGCTTTCAGGACATAGCTTCGCTTGAGCACCGACTTCCATCCACAGACAGACGGTAAGACTGAGAGGACCATTCAGAATCTTGAGGACATGCTTCGTGCATGCGTCCTTGACTTTGGTCGCAACTGGGAGGATCACTTACCCTTGGTAGAGTTTTCGTATAACGACAGCTACCACTCCACCATCGGGATGGCACCTTATGAGGCACTGTACGACCAACCTTGCAGATCGCCTCTGTGATGGACTGACCCAGGGGAGTCAGCACTTGTAGGACCAGAGATGGTGCAGGCTACAACGGAGAAGGTTCAAATCATCTAGGAGCGGATGAAGACTACACAGAGCAGGCATAAGTCCTATGCATATAGGAGACAGAGACCACTGGAGTTCGAGGATGGTGACCACGTCTTTCTATGGGTCTCACCTCGATGAGGTCTACAGAGATTTGTCTGAGGCGGTAAGTTATCTCTATGATTCATCTGACCTTTCCAGGTCCTCACCAGAGTAGGCGAGGTGGCTTACCGCTGGGCTCTTCCACTTCAGTTTAATTGGGTGCACGATATCTTTCACGTATCTTAGTAGAAGAGATACGTGAACGACCCGTCCCACATTATCGACCACGGGGAGCTAGACAATGATAACAGGGCGACATTCACGGAGGTTTCAGTAGGGATTGAGGATCGACAGGAGCGGGTCATGCGTGGATGGTCGATACCTCTGGTGCGTTTTCGCTGGAATCACGGAACCCTTTAGGAGAGCACATGGGAGCGGGAGCCTCAGATGCGTGCTCAGTACCCTCATTTGTTTCCTTAGTGTGAGTTGTAGCTTACGGGGACATAAATACCTGAGGTGGGGAGAATGTAAAGACAAGGAAATTCTGTGGAATTTTTTTTAAAATACATGGGAATATTACGAGTCTGCAGTTTCTGACGGTACTTGATTCTGAGGCCTGGTATGCACAGAATCAATTTCTGAAGTTTTGTTCGGGTACGTTCAGTAAATGTACAAGCTGGATTTTATATCTTTTGAACTAGTGATCAGAATTGAAATTTTAGGGCACTGTTGAATTCACAGTGCCAGTAATCGCTTAAGGAGACCTTCACCGCAGTTGCATTCTAACAAGAGCGGAAGTTAATTTTGGGGGTTTTCTAAATAAATTAAATTAAATATGTGTAACATATTTTTATGTGTGGTAGTTAAAACCTCCAATTGGAGGTTAGTGGTGGGGCCCACCAACACATAACCTTCTTTGGAAGGATGTAATAAATTGAGGCCCACACGAGCATCAAACCCCTTAACCCCCCTTTAACCCTTGGAACTCCCAATTTATTGCGGAGCCTCTTCACCTTCATTCATAAGTATGCCAACACAAATTAATTAATGGATTAATTAATTAATTTGAAGTGATTTGAATTCTCTTTAATTCTTTTGGTAAATGCAGGGTAAACATAAAATAATAGAGAAGCTATTATTTTATTTTGGTTGGTGTTTCTCTATGGTGGAACTTTGAGAGAAGTCTTGGGAGATTCTTGGAGAATGACATCCTCTCCAATGAAGAACGCATCACCTCCAATGAATAGCAAGGACGACGCTCAAGCCTGGGATCGGCGGCATGTGACGGGCACAATGTACGATGGCATCTTCAAATTCTTTTCCCACACCTTCGTCAACTTTCATCGAATCGAGGTGGGGGATTTAAGTTTGATTCTCATTTCATCGTTCGATCTTGGTTATTAATTTTAAAGTTGATATAATAATAACATGGAAGGATCGAGTTGCATGAACATGGACCGAACCTCTCCCTCTGTTAATTAAATTTGTTGATGAACGATGGTGGAACAACAATGGGGGTTGGCGTCAGGCTTTCCACAAAGAAACCGGCCGCGCAAGGCCGTCGGGCCGCTGGAAAGGCGCGACACCATCGTGCCACACGGAGGAGCCTAGGGCCGTAGCCAAACCGGGCCACAGTGGAAGAGGCACGACATCGTCGCACCGCATAGAGGACCATGGGGTCGCAGCCAAGCCAGGCTGCAGCAATGGTGGCGCAGCGCCATCGCGCCGCGCGGAGAGCAGCAGGTCCACGGCGCCATCGCGCTGCGGTGGAGGTGTTGTGGCGGCCGACCAAGCCAGACGTTGTGCAGTCGGACAAGCGATACCACCTGGGTCCCGCGGATCCTGAATCGGTGCAATGCGCTAGTTCCGTTCGATAAACTAGGTGGGCACCCCCTCCCACGCATGGCCGGCTGGGCCACCACGGGTCGGGCCCCCACGGCCGGGCCGCCACAGGCCAGGCCCCCAGAGGTTGGGCCACCCTCAGGTCGGGCCGTGCCTTCGGGCCGGGCCGCGCCTTCGAGTCGGGCCACCCCTTTGGGCTGGGCTGCTCCCTTGATTTTTAAGGCATGTTGATTAAGTTTTATTATTTATTCATATGATGAATGTATTAGAATTATTAAGGGATGGGTGGGGCTTTGAACTACATATCCCCTCAATGAATCCATAGGTATTAGGAGAAAGATTATATTGGGTATTTATTCAAGGGCTTACCCATTTATGTAGATGTCTTGACATGAGGTCGTGATGGTATTTTTAGATGTCTTGGAACATGGGCTCGACAAAAAGGTTTAGATATCCCACATTATGAATTACATAATTATAAAATTATTTATTGATACACATGAGATTAATTGAGTAGTTTTTATATCCATAGATAATTTTTAAGCTCGTGTGATTATTTATATGAAATTATTTGATCATTATTTATTCCTTCTATATTATTCAACCCTTATTTAGCTTCTGTTTTATGCATACCATTATTGAGTATATGAACTCACTCCTTTATTATGTTTCCTTTACAAAGGAATATAATAAGTGGATTATTATTGATATTAAAGGATATTCTAGTGGGAATAATTATGATTCCCAAGAAAATACTATGTTTTATTTTATGTCTTCAAATATAATTATGTATGCAAGTATGTATCTAGTTTACCAAGACTACTAAACTATTTGGTCCTTTAGGATGAAATATTTGTATCTAGTTATAATGTAATAAGTTTACCAGTGGCTCTAGGATACTAGGATGAGGGTCTTTATATTAATTATTATATGATGTTTCGTATAAACATTGGGGACTAGATTTTGTAAAAAATATATTAGGTAATATAAACCTATAAATGAAATTTAGGATAATTATAACTGTATGATAACATCCTAAAGTTTTTTTAAGGAATATATTATGTGATTTTCCTAGAAATACTTCCCTTTTATGATAATGCAAGTGGATGTGGTTTTGACACGGATACATATATGGGAAATAAGCCTCAAAATAGTCATCCAAGTATATCTTGACTATCATTATGGTGCATGGTGAGTGTGGCCTTACCGCGGACATGGTTTTATACTCTAAAGGGAAATGTGTGGGTTATTTCACATTTTCTTTGGAAACCATTATGAAATATTTAAAATATTTTTATGATTTGAGAATATTCCCAAATGAACCATGTTTATGATTTCGAGACTAGTTGTGCATGAATTTTTCATTTTATTTTAAATTTTTCACTATTTACAAAATTATACATTATGTTTCATAATGTTATGATATTATTTATTTTATTATATTATTTAGAAATGGCTCCTAGTGGAAGAAATGGAAACTTTATCAACACACATAATCTATGTAGGGATTACCCTCTTGGAAATTTAATGAATCTTGCAATATAGATGGCACTAAAAAAAATTATAACTATATTTGGTTATCTAGTATAGTTTATAATCAATAGCTTCCCATATATAAAGAAGCTTTCTGATTTACAAGGTGATGTAACAATGTTATTCTATTTCATGTGACACCAACCTCCATCATTAAATGGAACAAAAAAATATATTTTTAGTTGATAAATGGACAAGATCCGTAGATAGTATATTTATCTATTTGGGAAGTAATAAAAGGGAGATGGTTGTCATGGAATTCTATCATCTCACAAGGGAATTGGATCAATTGTGTTCATTGATTCAAACCACTAAGGATGGTGAAGAAATATCAAACATATAGTGGAGGGATTTTATGGGACTTTTATTTGTAAAATATTTTCCTTGTGAACAATGAGTGGATATAGAGAGACGGTTATTGAGTCAATAAAAAAAGGAAGATGAAAATTTCACTTAGTATAAAGATAACTTTATAAGGTTATCAAGGACTGGCGTGAACTATGTATATATTCCAAATAGTAATATTGACCATTTATTTAATGGGATTAACCCAATCATTCGAAGGGAATATTTCGCCTAGACATTCTTGTCATATGAGGTTGTAGTATCATGCAATATGAAGGCAAAGAAAGAAATATACATGTATTATGTATTTGAATGAAATTAAGAGAAGAAGAGGAAGTCAAGAAAAAAATAGATAATAGGAAGAATAGAAAAGGGAATTTTCAAAAATGTGGTACTTTGGGAAGGAATCACCTTAGTATATGATAAAAAGGAAAAATATTTTTCTTCAAGTGAGGATAACATTTTCATAATGATCTTAAATGAAAGGGTAATGGATAATCCATAAAATTGAAGTTCTTTAATTGTAAGGAGGTGGGGTTTTATTCCAACCAATTCTCTAAATGTTAAGGTAACATGATAGAAAATAATCCTAGGGGATAAGGTCAAGCTTAAACAATTACCATAGGATAAGTGGAAGTTCCTAGTGATGTGGTGAAAGTTACACATATCATCCACTCCATGATTGAAAATTCTTTATTTGATTCAGGTTCTACCAACTCTTTTATATGTGATGAATTTTGTAAGGGTATAACATCACCACCTAAAATATAAGATGATTTTTTAGTAGTAAAAACTCTTAATAGTAGGATGACTGCATCTGAATTCTATTTACCCTATCTAATAGAAGTTTGTGGGATTGTTCTTCATGTACTTATTGTTATTTTTACTCTATTTTAATTTCATGTAACTCTTGGAATAGATTGGATCTATAATTATAGATAACATATAAATTTTCAAGGAAGTGAAGTTTATTTTGAAATTTTGAATTAAAATATGATCAGTTATCTGTGTGAGGATGAACATGGACACCAAATGAAAATTAGCTCCATAATATAGGTTTTTCTACCTATTCATGAGGGATATTTATCTACAATGGTTAGTGATAAAATAAACATAAATAATGCATGTATTGTTCATAAACATGCTGATGTATTTTCTAATTATGTTCTTAGTCTTCCCCCAAATCATGAAATTGAATTTTCAATTGAACTGAGACCTGGTGTAATTCCTTTTTCAAAGGCTCTATATAGAATGGTATTGATGGAGTTTTAGGAATTAAATAACCAACTCTAGGACAATATGTATGTGGTATTCATTCCATACAGTGCTTCTCCATGGGGTTCACCTCCTATTTTATTAAGAAGAAATATGTGTCAATGCATCATTGCATTTATTATAGGGAACTTAACACAATCACTATTAAGGTAATGTATCCTCTACCTCATATTGATTATCTATTTGATAAATTAAGAGGATATATATATTTTTCCAAGACTTATCTTTGACATGGATATTATCTTCTAAGGATCAAGATGGAGGATATACCCAAGATAATTTTTCATAGGAGGTATGGTCATTATGAATTTATAATAATTCTATTTGGACTTATGAATTATTATAATATATTTATGGATTTAATGAATAGAGTCTTTATATATTACCATGATATGATTATTATAGTCTTTATAGATGATATTATTTCATATTAAAATAGAATGGAAGAGCTTGAATAAAATTTGAATTTTTTTTTGAAGACCCAGAGGAAGGATAAATTTTATGATAAATATACCAAGTGTGAATTTTGGATTTATAAAGTTGCATTATTGGGTCATATGATCTAAATTGAGGTTATATTAATGGATTCTTCAAAGGTGAAAGTTATTTAGAAATGGAATAGACCAACCATGGATACCAAGATCCAAAGTTTTCTTAGGTTGGTTGGATACTACCAACACTTCATGAGATATTTCTCATGAATATATAATCCACTTACCAAGTTGACTCTAAAGGGGTTTAAGTTCTTTTGGAAATATAAATGTGAAGAGAATTTCAAAGAAATAAAGATAAGGTTTTTTAGTGCATCTGTTCTTACACTACCCTATAGAGTAGAAGGATTTGTGATCTGTAATGATACATCAAAGAAGGGAGTAGGTTGTTTCCTTGTTCATAATGAAATGGTGATAGTATATACCGTTGTCCAATTAAAAATTCCTAGGAAAAATTTCTCGACCCATGATTTAGAGATTGCATCGGTAATTTTTCATTGAAAGCATATAGGCATTATCTATATGGTGAAAGGTGTGAAATATATATTGATCATAAAATATTTAAGTATATATTTTCATATAAATAGTGGAATATGTTCCAGATAATATGGTTATAGTTGATCAAGTATTATTATTTATCAATAAATTACCACCATAGGAAAAAGAAAAATGTGGCTGATACACTAAGTCAGAAAAACCAAGCAATTGTTTTTCATGATACGGATTCAAAGAGATACAATATTTATAGATTTGAAGAATATATGTCTTGAATTCCTAAGGATAGGATAAATATCTTATCTTTCTTAGATGAATATTCAACCATTCATCTGTGAGAGGATTAAGAAGGCATAGAAGGAATATATGGAATTATAGAAGAAGGTGAGGAATGTTCTTGAGTCCAACAATGATCATGATAGAATTATAAGATTCAATAATTGATTATGTGTCCCATAAATACCATACATGAAGGATTTGTTTTTGTATGAATATCATAGTTCATCATTATATATTCATCTTAGAAGTATAAAGATATATAGAGAGCTGAAAGAGCTTTTATGGTGGGATAACAAAAAGGAAGATATTTCAAAGTATGTATCTCAGTACCTAGTATTTTAGTAAGTTAAGGTTAGGAGACTAAATTATAAGGGTATTTTACAACTATTACCCATACTAGAATGGAAATGGTAAAACATCTCCACAAATTTTATCATTGGAATCTAGAAAATAAAAAAATGCCATAATGCTATTTAGGTTGTAGTAGATCACATTAAAAAGTAATCACACTTCATTACAATAATAGAAGATTTATATCTTGATCATATTTACAAAATATACATTAAGTAATTATTAAGTTTTCATGGAGCACCATATTCTATTATATTTGGTCGGGATCTAAGGTTTACCTCAAAGCTCTAGAAAATTCATAATAAGATCTGGATACAGAGCTTAGTTTCAGTAATTATTATTATACTTAGATAGATTTTTAGTCTGAGAGGATCATTCAAACTCTAAAATACATGTTGAGATATTTCTTTATGGATTTCAAAGGTGTTTGGGATCAACACCTTCCTTTGGTGGAATTTGTTTATAAAAATATCTTTCACTCGAGAAATCAGATGGATCATTATAAAGCACACTATGTGAGGAAGTATAAAACTACATTGTGTTAGGATGAATTTGTAGAAAGAAATATTTTGGGACTTTATCTAGATAATTAAATAGGATATAAGGTTATATCCATTCAATAACACATAATGGCATATCAGATTCGATATAAAAGTTATGCTGACAATCATCGATAAGATCTTGAATTTGAATAGGGTGATAAGGTATTCATATGAATATATAATTGGAATAAGTTTATGAGATTTTTAAATAATTGTAATTTTATCCTTATATTTATAGGTCCTTTTGAAATTATTGATTTTATCGTAATTTTAGCTTATCACTTAGCGCTTCCACAAAATCTCTCTCATGTTCGGGATGTGTTCCATGTATCTCTCATGAGGAAGTACGAACCAAATCCTTTACATATACTAAAATCATAATTCATACCACTATAGAAATATATATCTTATGAGGAACAACTGGTGGATATTCTAGATCATAGAGAGAAAATTATATGAAATAAGACCACTCACCAGGTCAATATTTTGTGGATAAATCATAAAATTGAGGAAGCTATGTGAGAACCCAAGGATATGATGAGTCAGAAGTATCCTTAGTTTTTTGTAATGTATTAATTTAATTTAGAGGGAAAAATTAATTTTAATGTGGGTATAATTTAACACCCTTGGATTTTATGATATATTTCTCTTTAAATAATTTTTTTTGATTTCTTGTTATATATGTAACCCCGAGTCTAAATGAACTGTAGTATAGTATAATGTTTTACCATAGATATTAAATTAGTGGGTATGAATAATACTAACTAAAATATGAAAAACTTATGATTTAAAAATGTATTAAATAAATTCATTAGCTATAAATTTATTATAAATAAAAATAAAACCATTTTAATGTAAAAAATATTTTTTAAAAAAATTATGCACAAAATGTGTTTTTATCTTAATATATTAAATTGATCTCTATTAGTGAATTATTTTAGTGATATATCTATATTATATAATTAATCCAATGATTTAACATTTATCTAGTATTTTAAAGTCATGGGATAAGAATAAATCTAGTTTTATGCTTAAAGATTGTATTTTTTCTAAAAACTAGTTTTCGTCAAAATTTTCACTCCTATTTTAAAATAAATTTCTAATAATTATAGAAATTTAAACTTGAAAATGTATTAAATATTTTTAATCATGCGGTTCAAATTTTTTAAAAAGTTCCTTTTTATTTTTTTTTATAATGAATAGTAACCTTGTTATGTATTTCTCACTGTGGTAAGGGTAAAACTGTTAAAATAGGGTTACCAATTTGGGAGAAGGCTTTCAAATTTCTATAAAAATTTATTTCATCCTGTTGTATGAGTGTATTTTATCCATTTAAATCCATTTCTTTAAAATATGGCCACTTTGATGCATTTTTATTTGATATTTTCCTATATATTATTTCATGTAAAGAACATTTAAAATGTCGCCCCCTTCATTTTAAACTTCACTTTTATGGTACCAAAGGGATAAAAAAATTGTGAATGAATATTAAAGTTTATTTTGTGAATAATTAAATTATTTTTATGGTGTTAATTTATTTCCAATTTTTAGTTTTTATATAATTACTTTTAAGGATTTCACAACGTTGACACCGAATTTATTAAATTAATTGAAAAATAAAATAAATGATTATAAAAACATTAAAATTACTAAAATCAAGATAATTTTTGTAGATTAATTTTATATATTTATATATCATATTATGTATTTTTAAAGGATTATATTTGAATTTCATCATTCCTTTGATGTCTCTAAAGTCAAATTAAATGAATAGTGTCAAAAATGATAATAATGATATTTTTTTAAAGCAATATTTTATTAAATTGTTTAAAAAATAAGAAAGTTGTAAAAGTTTAAGGGGATAATAAATGGTTAAAATTCTCACCCCTTTTCAATTTATAATCCAATTATCCCCTTATAATTGAAATTAAAACCCTTTATAATTGAAAAGGTTGTTATTGTAGTTAAGGTTAAACTAGTTAACCAAGGGGTTAATAAAAAATAGAATGTTTAAAATGACACAAATACCAATATAATTTTAATTGTAAGAATATTTTTAGACCTTATCCTATTTTTATTTTAATATCTATCCATTTTGAAGCATTTTTATTGAGAATTAATTATTCATATTTTAATTTTTTATAGTTATTCCAAGTGTGTCCTCCCACCCCCCTTATAAAAGGTCACCCCTTACCTATCTTCTTTGCACCATTTTGAGTAACCAAGATTTAAAAATACCTATAAATTTTTATTATAAAAAAACTTATCAAAGCTACATAGTTTTAGGTATTCCCAAAGTACCAACCCTAGGTTCCATAAGAAAGGATCTAATGGAGGTCTCCCAAAGAAGAGTTAATCTCCATACCTGACATCTTTCAATTTATTTCTTCTTATTCCTCCTCTAAATATTTGGTATTCATCATAAAATAATAAATTCAGTATAATAATATAATGAAATATTGTTATTATCTTAAAACAACCATTATCTGCCCTCTTTTCCATCAAATAGTAAGTTAAGGTATCGCTTATGCGTACATGTAGACTACCATCTCCACATAGTGATATTATTCATTTTTAATCGCAATATTTCATGGATCAGTTTATGATGGGTTTAATAATTATAAATAATATTTATAAAATTATATTTATTTTGGAATTATAAAATCATATCAACCTTCTTACCTTCCAATTCATTGGAAAATGATATTGTCTCTCGTGTGTATGTGTGAACTACCACCTCCATGAAGCGATGCGATTCATTTTTCATTTTCAATTTACATGAATAGTAATAAGGATGGATTAAATGAATATATATGATATATATTACATAATAATTATTCAATAATGCTGAATTATCATTTAACTTTGTTTCATTCCATCCATTGAAAAGTGAAAACAGCATTCATGCATACGTATGGTATATCGTCCCCATGAATAGAGTAATATATTTTTCCATCTCTACCTTTTATGGAAAAATATAAATATAAATATATATATAATGAATATATATTATATTTATATATTTATTAACATTATAAAGATTATAGACTCATGATTAAATAATAATTACTGAAACTACCCAACTAAAACATACATGAAAAACAGAGCAGTTATCACCCGAAAGAACGATTGTAACAAGGAATTGTTAATAAATGGGTGATAAAATATTATAATGAAATAATATATGGTATTATATATATAATTATGGTTCTATAATATATTTATAATAAATATATATTTATTATATATGAGGTTTGAAAATGAATGAAGGAATTCATACATGAGGTAAGGGTTTATTGCACAATATCATCATTATTTAGGATTGTTTAAGTTTAAGACACCATTGAGAGAATTATTTGACATTTATATCTAAAAAACCAATATATTATATTATCCTTTACCTATTTATTTAAATTAAAATATTTCCTTTTATTTCCATATCTATAATTACTTAAGATGTCGAACTAATATATTTAAGGAAACCTGACTTTGTTTTTCTAATTGGTTGGGAATATTTTACTTCCATATCCATATTTTTCTTATAATGTTTTAAAGAATATTTTTAATATTATAAAAATGTTTTTTAAATATATTTTTATCCATATTTTAATTTTTAAAAATAAATTTAAAAGGAATCTTCTTGTCATTTTTTGAATGAGGTACTTTTGGAATTTTTTTAAAAAGTGTGAAATGAATGTTTTTTAATATATACAGCATGAATGGAGTTTCCTACCATATTTAACACTCAATTATTTGAATATTAATTTTCAATTTCACAATGTTATATTTAAATAAAAAAAATCTTTATATTTTATAAGTTTTTAGACATTAAATATGTAATTTTAGAGTGAAATCCTTATTTTCTTCAAGAAATTTTCCAATAGCCTGTTTAAAGTATTTTCTCTATTCCGAAATCCTTTATTTAATATTATACCTTATTGAGAACATACACAAAATATAACATCCATAAAATTGTTTATAGATGGTTTAGGATCATTTTTACTGGGGAAAGTATTAACATTTCATATGATAATTCTTTCAATATGGATATTTTTTGATTTTTAGGCATGTTGATTATGCTATATTGTTTATTCATATAATGATTGTATTTCAATTATTATGTGATCAATGGTTCCTATTATTACATATCCAATAGATTCATTTATAGGTCTCGTGAGACAAAATAGATTGATCATTTATATAAGGATTTACACATTTTTATAGATCTCTTAGCATGAGGCCTTGATGGTATTTTTATATGTCTTGGAAAAAGGACTCGATGGTAAGTTTCATATGTCTAGAATTATTCATTATATTATTATGAAATAAGTTAATGATTTCAATTAGATTATTTTAATAGTTCTGATATCCATGGATAAGTTCCAATCACATGTGATTGTTTATATGGTATTATTCGATCATCATTTATTCCTACCATATTATTCATGCCTTATTTAGCTTTTATTCTACGCATACCCTAACTAAGATTCTAAGATCACCCCTTTATTATGTTTTCTTTTCCTATTAATCTGGTAAGTGCATTTTTATTGATATATAGGGATATTTTAGAGGTAATATTGATTACAATAAATAAAATACATTATTGTATTTTATGTTTTCAAATGTAATTTGAGATTCAATAATGTATATAGTTTATCAAGACTACTATAATATTTGATCCTTTGGGATGGAATCATTTATGTCTAGTTCCAATATAATAATGTAACCATCAGATATGGGCTACTAGGGTAGGGGTATTTATTTTAATCCTTGAATAATAAGGTTCAGATTCCACTAATGGGTTTTATGGGATCATCACATAATGTTTAGATATAAAAATAATCATATATGAGGAATTATCTAACTTTAAGAATCAAAATTGCATGGAATTTATGAAGAACAATGTGAGTACCTGAAATGAAATAATATTGGTCACTATTATCTTAGTGTATTTTGATAATAACCACAAGATAATCAAACAACATCCTCCTACCTCTAAGGGGATTACACTATCATAAGGATCATAGTTTGTAACTTGAGTACCATTAATAGTTAAATGGTTTTTATCACCTCTACCACTATGGTAAATGATGATCAAGAAAGAAGGGGGGGTTTGGATAACCACTATAATAAATTTTATACACAAAAAATTATAGATCACATTCATTTATAGGTATTTCGTATTCTCTTTATTTAATAAATAGAGGTAGATTTTCCAAATTCATAGTGACCAACACTTTTTATATATAACCATTACATCTAATTAGATAAATATTAAATACCTAACATTAATATTCACATTAAAAACATGAAGTTTTAGTTTTTTTGGAAACTTGGATGCATAAAAAAACTGGAACATAAGTGATCTACATCATCTACCACCTAGTATATTTCAATTAGAATCCTAATTAGATACATCATACATAAAAATATTCTTTATATACTAGGGAAGAGAAAACATAATAAAGGGTGATCTCAGATGATCGGTAAGGGTAACCATGGGATATATTGATGTTTATTTAAACATAAAAGGATCATAAAGGGTATGAGGACTTGATATTAAAGTTTTGAAACCATTACCAGTAATTATTAGATCATAAACATGCGTCATGTCATAAATCTTGGAAGTTCCTAAGACATGAATCATTAAGTAATCAAAGAACATAATCCATGAGAATATAACATTGTCACAATATCATGTTATAAAAGATTTGCATAAAGTGTGGAATAATCATAATCATGGAAATATTTTGTCACTTATTCCCACTAACACATTCATAATATTTTAGTCTTGGGATAACCACTTGTGTATTTGCTTTAGTCTTGGGATAACCTCTTATGCACCATCTTTTGGGCCTAGTATACCTATAATGTACCCTCTTTAGAGCTTAGGATAACCTCCCATGTAACCTTTGATCTCTTATAAAATTAATCCTTACATACCTCAAGGGAGTTATATATAATTACGGTCTCCCTCACTAAATATTCATAATCCATTCATATGTATTTCACAATATAATAAAAACATTCATTATAACATAACTCATGGAAAATAAAATAGGTTTCAAAAAAATTTCATCACCACAATGATAAACCATCCATAAAAAGAATAATGTTGGTATGATTGGATAATATCACAACTAACTCATTATTATCATCAAGGGATGTTATCATGGATAACAAATATTAAAATATCACAAAATAATTTCTTGAGGAAAATTCATTTTTATCTTCAAATCACTTATTTAAAATCTAATTGTTTTGAAAATATTACAGAATATATTTTATATGAAAAAAAACCTTGTAAATTTTCAAAATAAACATAAAATAATTTAGAAATCATAACAATGTTAAATTCCACTATTATTGTGTATATCAAAATAAATATTCCTTTCACATTTTTTATAAAAAAATCAAAAGTAATTTGTTCATAAAATGAAAAAAATACATTAAACCATTTTTAGGAAGTAAAAAATAGGTAAAAATAAATTTAAACAATCATTTTATACTATTAGAATGATTCTTGAAAACATTTTAGATAGCATGTATGTGGAAGAAAAAGTATTTCCAATTGAAGAGAAAATTAAAGTCAATTTATCCTTAAAAAGAATTTGCTCTCTCATGTACTTAAAGTGTGTAAAATTAAAGGAAAAAATGTATTATATAGAAATAACCATATTATAATGAAAATAAATAGTTTTATCAGTTTTGGATCATATTATTTCCCTTAATTTAATCTCAAGCATAGACAATCCCAATTAAAATGAGATTGAAACATAAATCTTTTACCACTTTGGTGACTTGTGAATCACAATCCCCATAGAAGATTAACTTCATAGGGAACTTTAAATATCAATAACATAAATATATTAATGATATAACATTTAAAAGGGGATTTATATACACCTTATAAAATAATATAGGTTCATAACATAACATATGTCTCAAAGAAGACAATTTGACATGATAAACCCTTACAACGTTGGTAATATCTGAATCAAAATATCATAAAATAGAGAATCAAAGATGTATTTTTAAATACAAATTATTTTCATAGAACCATCATAAAATTAATTCATGATAATTACATAAACCCCACAAAATAAATAAGTGGTTAATATGGAATGTGTATCAATGAAAAAAAGTGAGAAAATATTCCATTTCTAAGATCATATCATTGAATTGAGAATTAATTAATAGAGAGATTATAATTAAAAATTTTAAATACACAAAAATAAAAGTTTAAATTAAACATAAATAAAATATATTTCATTTTACATATAATATTTACATAATATAATCAATGAATAAATGATATAACCCAATGAAAGGAAATTGAGTTAAGAAACCTCATACCACTTGGTAACTTTTAAGTCAAATACTATTGGAAGAAATTATTTGTATTTAAAATTAAAAAAAATTAATTATAAATTATTCATGTCCTAAAACATAAATGGTTGTGTATATATATAAAATAAAATAAATTATGTGCATAGCATTAAAATATTACCCCATGAAGGGAAATTAAGACAAAATCTATTACCTCAAGTTCAACTTGCTTCAAAAGCATGATAACCTCCTGTATAATAAATTTAAATTTATTATAATTATATTATAGAATAATATAATACTTATAATATCATATATGATCCAATTATAACATTTCAACACCCATTTATTAATAATTTTTTATTAAAATCATTATTTCGGGTGATAGTTGTTTCATTTTTCATAGAAGTTTCAGTTTGACAGTTCCAATCCATGTACTTTGATAATAGTTAAATTATTTATAAAACTATTTTAATGATATAAATATATTATATATTCATTATATTCATATTCATAATCATTCAAAAAAATTAGATATAGAAAAATGAATTACACCAATCACGTAGATGGTAGGTCATACGTATCCATGAAGGTTTTATTCATTTTCTAATGAAAAAAAAGAAAGAAATATAAATACTATTTTATCATTACAGAACCATAACTATAAAATAAATATCATATATATATATATATATATATTAAATATATACTTATTATTATCAAATTAAATCATAAATGAAAAACAAATCATATTTCTTTATGGAGGTGGTATTCCATACAACGCATGAGCGATATTTTCATTTTCCAACGGATGGGAAAGTAAGAAGGTGGGTATGATATTATAATTAAAATAGAATAATTATTTCATGAATATAATATATATAAAATTAAACTCATCATAATAACAATCAATGAATTATGGAGAGGGAAAATAAATTTTATCATTGTGTAGAGGCGGTAGTCCACAAGTATGCATGAGAGACACTTTCACTTACCATTTGATAGAATCTAGAGTGGATAATGGTGGTTACATAATCATAATAACATTTATGTGTATTTGGATTAATTAATTTATTATTTTATGATAAATACTATATATTTATATAATTTATAAGAAGAAATGATTTAAAACAGGTCAGGTAGAATGATTACCTCCCTTTCAGTTGGTCCCCTTTAGATCATTTCCTAAGGACCATCGGAATGGAATTATAATAATACCAGAACCTATATATTGTGTATATAAATATTTTTAAGATAATTGAGTAGGGTTTTTTACAATATATATTGATTAACTCGGTTTTAAAAAATAGATGGTAGAGGTGCCATTTTATAAGTAGAGGAAAGGATACGTGTGGAATAAATAAAAATGATTAAATATAATAAATTCATCTTCAAGTAAAAGTGGCACCATATGGAGATAATTTCAAAAATAAGATAGGATATATTTGAAATACATTAAACTAATAAAAAATTAATAAGTTTAATTTGTATTTTAAACCTTTTAATTTGGTTTAACCCCTCTATTAGATTATTTTAACCTTAATCGCAGTAACATCGTTTTCAATCTTAAAGGGTTATAATTTTATTATACGGTAAAAATTGGCACATAAATGATATTTGGGTGAAATTTTAGATACTTTATCATCAAAATATTCTTATTTCATGATATTTATTAGTTTTTAATAATTTAATAAAATATTATTTTTCCTAAAATATCATTACATAATAATTTTAATTATTCATTTAATTTGACTTTAAAGCCATCAATATGAGAAGTTAATTTGAATATAAACTATTTAAACATTAATTATACATTATTATTAACCATAATTTTTTTACACCATAATTCATCCCAAAATATTACTTTTGATGCTTATCAAATAATTTACAATGATCTTTCTACTGCTTGCACAAGCATTGTGTCAGTATTGTGTAAGCGTTTAATGTAATTATACAATTACCCAAAAATAAAAAAAAACATAATAAAAATAAACTAATAAATTAAAAAATATACTTTTATATTTTTTTCAAAAAAAAATTCTTACCCTATGTGAATATATAATATTAAATAGAAAATAAGAGAGTGACATTTTGGATTTGTCTTTAATTAAAGTAATATAAATTCTTTTATCAAGGTAAAATGGAACCAAAATTCCATATATTAAAATTTAATATATATATATATATATGGTTTAATTTCTATCATAAAACAAAATAAATTAAAGTTTTGAATTGATTTTTAAACTTTACCTCATATCTTTAACCATGTTCAACCAATTTTTCCTTTTTCAAGGTGACAAATAATTACCACAGTTAATATTCATAATAACAAAATATAAAAGGAATCTATTTACCAAATTTGAACCTAATAATTAAAAATATGAATACAATTTTTTATTATTAAATATATAGAAGTTTAATAAATCAATTTTAATATAAATTTGTAAAACTCAATGAAAATAGTTTTTAGAAAACATATATTTTTAAGTATAAAAATTAACTTAAATCAAAATCCTTGTTATTTAAAATTAAAATGAAATTAATTATATTATTCAGAATAACATGGATACTATGTCACTTCATTACCAAATCAAAAATATAATGATACTTTGAAATTATTTTATTTAATGAAAATAAATTAGAGTATTTAAAATATCAGTATTTTTTACTATTCGCTGAAAAATAAATCATTTCCAAAAAATACCAAACTTTCACATTAATTTATTTTTGATATTCTTAATTCAATAATTATTTTCATTTTATGAAATAAAATTTCTATAATTTTAATAAATTAATTATAATTTCCACCCATGAAATGCAATAAAGATCATTTTTGAAGAAAATGTATTTTTGAAGCATAAAATGACTTTACTACAATTGAGTGCTTATTAACTAAGAATTAATCAATAAATGTATACTAAGTAGGACCATTATATATATATTTATTAATTTTATTACTTTTATTCATACCCACCAATTCAACAACAAAGTTAAAATTGCCATATTTAAATAATAATATTTTTATAATATATCTTAATTCATTTAAAGCTTGGTGTTGCATGTTAAGAATGCTGTCAAGTTTATTATAATTTTAAACTAAATTTTTTGGGGTGTTATATCACCACTCCGAATATAAATTTTTTCCTAAAAATTTAATCTCATCATCAAAGTTTCAATATTTAAAAATACTTTTGTTGAAAACCTTCATTGTATAGAGGGATAATAAAACTTCATTTGAATAGAGGGAGTGAGAAACATAAAGGTTACCTAGAATTATATATAATTGGTTTTAAAAATAAGAATAACATTGGTGGGAAATTAAAATATAGACATAGATGAGAAAACTGATGTCCAAGGACTAATTGAGAGTGATATAGAACAAAGTTATGAGAAAGAAACTAACCAAAAAAACACTAAATCAGTAAATAGTTTAAAGACAATCAATTCATCAAAAATGTTGGTAAAAGGGTAATATTTTTATTTTAATATCCTTTTAATAAATTTTTAGATATATTTTACTATCAAGATATAGTAAATGAGAAAATATAATTACTTGATTTATTTTAATTTCATAATCACAATATCCTCCTTTGGTTGTGCTTCGATCAGTTTCCACTTCATTTATTGCTCCATAAAATAAATATTCAAAATGAATTTTTCATGAATGAAGCACTAAAATTAAATTTTAACAAATTATTAGATCTATAAAATAATGAAAAGTAATTCATTTTATCTCTATATATTTACAAAAACAAAAATAGCTAGAAAAAGTTACCCAATATGGATATAATAATCTCTAAAACCTCAACAATTACACTAAAAGTTCAACATAATCAATTACATAAATAGTTAACATTAAGACTCTTTCAAAATATGTCAGAAAAAATTCAAAATCTAGAAATCATAAATATTTAATCACATATTTTTTTAAGATACACTTTAACATTTATCCTCAAACATATAACGTAGATTATAATTTCACATACCAAACACATGAATATAATGATCATATATTCTAATAAAATATTTTAATCCTTTCTCAAAATATAATGAATCACCATAAAACATTAATAAAAATATATATGATTCAAAAAATTAACTCTATAATTATTCTGGAAATAAAATAACATACTATTGAGTATATTCCATAAATCCAAAAAATGTAGTAAACTCCATCAATTATAGCATATACCACTTTTTCATCAAATCCCTAATCAATTATAAGGTCACAAATACTATCTCATTTACTTTATCAATATCAATAATCTCTTTATCTTAAATAAAAAAATTTATCTCAATACTGAGAACATATTAAGTTTTATCTTTTCCTTGATCATGTGTTTTCCATAAAATATCACATTACCATTAAATCACATTTCAATGTTATATGTATTATTCAATATATTCTTGGAAACCCTTAATGAAAAAAATTTGCGGAATAATATTTATATACTTCATGAATCTTATAACCATAATATCATTGATAAAAAACTTTTATAACATAATTATTGAAACCCAATACAAAATTACTTCAATCATTCCACTTAAAAGATCATAATAATATAGGATATTCCTTGGTCTAGGAGTTAACGCTTAGATTAGGGAATTGACTTGGATAATTCCTAAATTCCATGCATATAAATCATCAAATTACTTGGAAATTCATTTCTCGATGCCCTCTAATTATACATATAAAACTTATTACCCTTCTATTTATTCATTAGTTTGGGTTCTTATTTCCATATTATTAACATATAGAAAATTGAAATTTCTTTCCTATATGTTCATTTCCACCTAAAATTCCATAAACTTCTATTTTACTACTATTAATTATATTGGAAAACTCACCCAAGTTGAGGTTATTATTCATATAATGAATAGATAATTAGGAATAATAATATGGATTTACATTATAGATCCAATTTCACTTAGTTTCCCATAAATAAAATCATTCCATTATTCATCACATACAATGTTAACATAATTCCTCCAAATTCTATCCATTGGTGATAACCAAAAAACATAGTGTGAGAAATAATAATCATAGTGAGAAATCAAGAAAATTCATTACAAGGATATCTAAATCTTGACATATTTTTTTCAATCTATGAAACCCTAGGATTAACCTAGGGAATATTTGGTTATCATTTATTCAAATCTATTATAATGGTTCGTAAAGAAAATGTGGATTTACCCAAGCATATTCCCCAGGAGTGTTTATCTAGGTGTGCAGTCTTAGGACCATTCATAATGCAATATTAATGGTTGCGTTAATACCCAATCTACCCAATTTAGAGTGGTTAAACCTAGGTGCATCTATGATGTAGTATAATCCACTAACTAGTATTTAGATAGGGATGTATTTGTTAGTAAAATGACATTTATTTATTTACCATAACATAGAATATTTTCCTATACTTAGGTTAATCCTAAGTATTCTCCCTAAATTTTTATCATTATAGTTTCCAAAAATAACTAAAACTTTCTCTAATACTAACTATAGTGACCCACACTTTTCAAAAATAAATATTACATCTTATTGGATGAAAAATAATTACATAACATTATGATCTACACTACAACCATAAAAGTTTAGTGTATTTAGAAACTCTAATATATAAAAAACTGGTACATAAGTGATATGTATCATCCCCAACTTAGTACATAAAAATTATAATCCTTCTTAGAAACATCATACTTAAAACCTTTATTCACATCCCGAGGAAAATAAAACATAATAAAGGGTGAGCTCATATGATCAATACGGGTAAATAAGAAAGATTTAAATAATCATTTAAACATAACATGAGAATAAAGGGTGTGAGAACATGAGATTAACCTTTGGAAACCATACCCAGTAATTATTAGATCATAAATTTTTTTCATTATAGAAATATTGGTAGTTTATAAGACATGAATCATAAAGGATTCAAAGAAAATGAGCCATGAGAACATAACATTGACATAATATCATGTCATAAAATAGTGTAATAAAGTGTAGAATATTCATAATCATGGACATCTTATATCAATAGTACCCACCAAAAAATTAATAACATGTTAGGATTAGTGTAACCACCCATTTACCTGCTTTGAGCTTTGGATAACCACTCATATACCCTCTTTCAATATTAGGATAACCTATCATGTACCCTATTTCAGAATTGGGAAAACTTATTGTGTAACCTTTGAGATCATAGAACATTAACATTTACCGAATTCATTGTAGGGATATATAATTTAAGGATAACCGGTAACATATTCATCATCTATTCATATATATACCACAATATCATGAAAACATTTATCACAACGTAATCCATGAAAAAGAAAACATGTTTCCTTGATATTTCATCATCACAACTGTAAACCATATAGATAAAGAATAAGAATATAATTTTTGGATCATATACTCTTTAAATTATTATTAAAATCAAAGGATGTTATCATATATGAAAAATGTCTTTAAAAGATCACTAAATAATTTCTTGAGGAAAATATCCTTTTAATCTTGAAATCGCTTAATTAAATTATTAAAATATCAATAATATAAAGTAAAAAAAATCTATGAAAAATAACCTTGGAAACTTGTAAATTAAGCTTAAAATAATTTATTGATCATGATATTGGGAAATTATGGTCATATCATGTATGTTAAAATAAAGATTCAGTACACATTTTTTGTAAAAAGGTCAAAACCACACTGTTAGGAAAATGATAAGAAAAATCCATTGAAAAATTTTGTAGAAAGGAAAACATGGGTAAAAATTAATTTAAATAGTCATTGTATATTAGTAAAATAATTCTTGAAAACATTTTACAAAACATGGATTTATAATAAAAGGGATTTCCGGATGAAGAGAGAATTAAAGTCACTTTTTCCTTTAAAAAGTTCTTTTGGTATCTTGAGTACCTAAACTGAGGAAAATAAAAGGAAAACATGTATTTTACATAAATAAAAAATTTATATTAAAATTAAATAGTTTTATCAGTTATGGGTAATATAATTTTCCTTAATTTAAATTCAAGCATATACAATCCTAAACAAAATGATATTGAAACATAAATCCCTTACAAATTTGTTAACTTTTGAATCATAATCCCTTTGAAATAAAAACATTATATGGGAATTTAAATATCATAAACATAATTATATTCATGATATAAAATTTCAAATGGGTTCTATATACACCTTATAAATTAAGATAGGTGCATAACAAAACATATGTCTCAAAGAAGGCAGTTTGAGATAATAAACCCTTAAAACTTTGGTAATATCTTAATAAAAATATCATAAAAGAGAGAATAATATATAGATTTTAAAATAAAAATAATTTAATGAGAATAATAATAAAATAAATTCATGGGAATTATATACACAACACCAAATAAAAAATTAGTGAATATAGAATGTGTCTTGATGAAATAAAAGTGAGATGAGAATACATTACAAAGATCATACCATTGAATTGATAATAAATCAATAAAGAAATTATGCAGAATAAATTTAATTAAAAAAAGTTTGAATAAAAAATAAATAAAAAAATTCATTTCTCACATAATTTGGACATAATATAATCAATGAAGAATTGACAAAATCCAATGAAAGGAAATTGCGTTAAGAAACCTCTAACAACGTGATAACATTAAAGTCAAATCTACTTGGATGAAATAATTTTAATTGAAACACAAAATACCATGAATTATAAAATATTCTGTAAATTACATGTAAAAGGGTAATTCTATAGGACATATAAAATAAATTAGGTGCATAACATTAATATAAGCCTCAATAAAGGGAAATTTTGATGAAATCCCTTGCCACAAGTTCAACTTGCTTCAAAATCACACTAACATTCTATATAATAAATTTAAATTTATTAAAAATATATAAAATAATCATTTACACAATTTTAAAATAATATATTATCCAATAATAACATTTTAACATCCATTTATTAATAATTCCTTATTAAAAACATTGTTTCTAGGTGTTAACTGTTTCATTTTCCATGGAAGTTTCAGTTCGGAAAGTCTAGTCCTTATAATTTAATGATGGTTCCTTCATTTAAATAATTTTATTAATGATATAAATATAATATATTTTAATAATATATATATTTTAATCATCCATGTAATGTGTATATATAAAAATGATTTACCCTTTTCATAGATTCATTGTGTCGTATGTACACATGAACATTGTTTTCATTTTCTAAAAAATAGAAATAAAGAAATAAAAATTTTATATTACCATTTAATAACCATAATTATATCATAAATATCATATATATATACATTAAATATATACATATTACTATCCATGTTATGTAGAAATGAAAAATGAATTGCAACGCTTCATGGATGTGGTAATCTACAAGTATGCACGAGCGACGTTGTTGTTTTCCCATGAATAGGAAGGTAAGAAGGTAGATATGATATTATAATTATAGAATAATAATTATTTCATTAATAACATATATAAACAATAATCTTATAATAATATCCATACATTAAAATTGTGATAGAAAATTAATTGTATCACTGCATGAAAGTGGTAGTCCTCGCATATGCACGAGTGAAACTTTCACTTTCCATTTGATGGAATAAAGGGTGGATAATGGTCGTTCCATAATCATAATAAAATTTAATTATATTTATGATACTGAAGTTAATATTTTATGTTTAATATAATATATTTTTATGAGGTATAAAAATAAATAATTTGTAATAGGTCAGGTAGGATGATTACCTCTCCTTTGGTTAGACTCTTATAAATATTTTCTTAAGGACCCCTAGAATGGTTTTTCAAGAATAAAGTCACCTTTATTATTGGATAGGTAAGTTTATAAAATAATGTTTCAGGTTTTGGTTGAGCTATATGGCTTAATTTGGTGTAAATAAGAGAGGGTAGGGGTGTCCTTTTTTAAGTAGAGGAAATGATACACATGGAATTAGAAAAAAAGATTTAAAAATAATAAATTAATTTTCATGTGAAAGTGGAACCATGTGAAAATAATTTTAAATATAATATCATATATGGTTTTAATTACTTCAGCTAATAAAATTTTTACATGTTTATGTGGTATTTTTTAAACTTTACTTTTGATTTAATACCCTTTTTAACCAATTTTAACCTTAACCACTATAAAATATTTATCAATCTTAAAAGGTTTTAATTTTAATTATATAGTTAAAATAGGCTCATAAATGAAAAAGGGATGAAATTTTTAACATTTAACAAACTAATTTTCCTCTTGAAATATTTTTATTACTCTTAAATAATTTAATGCAATATTATTTTTCATAAAATATCATTATTTTCATTTTGATATTCATCATTTAATTTCACTTCAAAGTCATAAAGATAACAAATTTATTTAAATATAAAATCTTTAACCACAAAATATAAATTATGAATAACTATAAAATTCATGTCATACCATAATTGAGAAAAAAATATTACTTTTTATGTTTTTAAAATCATTTACTTTGTTTTTTATACTACTTTCACAAGCATTGTGTCACCGTTGTCTAAGAATTTAAGGTAATTATACCATTACTAAAAATTAAAAAAATAAATTAATAAAAATAAATTAAAAATTTTCAAAATAAAATTTTATATTCTTTCATAATATCTTCATACCCTATGTGAACATGCAATAGAAAATAAAAAACAAGAGAGTGGAATTTTGGATTTTTCTTTTATAAGAATAATATAAATGTCATTCTCAAGGTAAAATAGAAAAAAACCATATATTCAAATTTATAATGTATATGGTCAAATTCATCTCATACAATAAAATAAAGGAATGTTTTGGGTATATTTTTAGATATTTCTCATAGTTTTAACCTTATTTCACCTATTTTACCGTTACTGAGGTGACAAATATTTACCCATGTTACTATTCATAAAGACCAAAACTAAAAGATACTTATTTACCAAATTTAAAAATCATGATTCAAAATAGGGTATCCTTTTTCCAACATTGAATCCCTATAAGTTAAATAAAAAAAATTAATATAAATGTGTAGAACTCAATGAAAAACAATTTTTAGAAAAATGTGTTTTAAAGTATATAAATTTACCTATACCAAAATCATGAATATTTCTGATTCAAATGAAATTAATTATATTATTATACATTGAATGGATCATTTTTAAATTTAATACCAGATTAAAAGTAGAATGGGACTTTAAAATTTCAAGATTTAATGAAAATAAATGAGAGTATTTGGAAAATTATTTTTTTTAACTATTCACTAAATAATAAATCATTTCAAAAAAATCCAAAAATTTCACCTTAAGTTAATTTTGATATGATTATTTCAAAGTTTATTTAGATTTTATAAAATAAAATTTATAAAAGTAGAATAAATTAATTATAATTTTCACACAAAAAATGCAATAAAAATATTTTTTGAAGAAAATGAATTTTTGAAGTATAAAATGACTACTAAAAATCGAGTGCTTATTTTCTAAGAAGTAATTGATAAATTTGTATTGAGTGGGAATATTGTGCATATATTTCATAATTTGTTCACTCATATTCATACCTTCCATTTCAATGACTAGTTTATAACGGTCACATTTAAATATTAATATTTTTATAATATATCTTAATTCACTTAATGCTTAGTGTTGCATATTAAGAAAGCTATCAAACATATTTTTCTTTTAGAATAAATTTTAAGGTTGTTAAACAAAATGGTTTCTATTGAATCATTCTTAATTAAACACTTCAATAAAGCTTCCATGTGCTTTAAATGATCCATCTCGTGGATCTAAACTAAAGGAAATAGAGTGGGAGTTAATGTGGTGGATATATATATATCATGAATATGTATCCTATAGACAAATCATACTATATGATATTAGTAAAAGAATAATTCCATAATTCACTTACAATATAATCGGTCATAAGTTATGACCTGAATCATATGATTATCTATAATGGCCTTGGTTTTAATATAATTTCCTTTAAATAAATATTATAATAATGGCTTTTTTAACAAAATCAAATTGTGCCTATATTATAAATAATATGTAGTTTACTTAAAAATATTTAAACTATAATTAATTATTTCTCATAAGATATATATTATATTGATACACACAAATATATATATATATATATATTTTGTGTGTGTGTGTGTCTAAATACACTATTGTATTTATCTCCCAAAGAAATGATATATAGATTACACATAAAATTATTTAAGTTTGTTTTCCAAATTTACAAGTTGAAAATAGTGATTCTAATTTTATTAGATACTGACTAATTAATTAGGAAATTATTAGTATTATGCTAATAAATAAATTCTTAGTGATTATTTTATGATAAATAATAATAAGAACAAATTTTAATAATAAGAAATATAAATTTTACAATATATTAAAGAAAACCTTACATTCATTAATAATATAATATATATATAATGAATTTATATAAGGTAAGAATAATTATAAGAGAATTATATTAACCAGAGGTAGATATACTTATTTTTAAATTTTAATGACAACAGTTAATCTGAATTAGTAATATAATATTTATTATGATATTAAATATAAATAATAAAAGTATCAATATTAGTAATGGGATAGACTAATTTATGTGTATATATATAATGTTATTTGAGAAATGATATAAGGATTATACTTGAAACAATATATGGTCATACTAAAAATTTATATTTTTGTGGAATATAAGATAATGAACAAAATATATAAAATTTAAAAACAGTACATAGCGGGGTATACATATATTAAGATATATGTAAGAAATGGGATTCATTTTTCTTTTTTCAAGTTTTTTTATTTATATATATTTAAAAAGTATAGAAAATGTTAATAATATATATATATATTAAGATTATGTTTATAAAAATAAATAGAATATAAAATGATATTTAATCAATGTGTTAACATATATATGTGTGTAGTATATGTATATATATACTTATAACCAGTATATATATATATATATATATATATACGAAGTTGGTCCTGCCAGAAGCCTAGGCTCCTAACTATCTATTAAAATGAAAAGAAAAGTAACAAGCAAACACAAAAGAGATGGGGAAAGCAAACAAGTCAAACATTCACCCATATGGAGAGTTACATATCAAAAGGATCTATATCATCACCATGACCATATCCAGAGGCTGCACCAACATCAGCTAACTCCCACTCAAACTGCGAATGCATTTAAATATGTATGTATGTATGTATGTATGTATGTATGTATGTATGTATGTATGTATGTATGTTTTTTTGTATTTGAAACTATTTGTACTAAAAATGAAAATAAAAAAAGGTGTAATTGAAGGTATCTTCTTCTTTATTTCCGGACATCGTTGATGACCACCTTTCCCCTCACCATCATCTGTCGACCTCACCATCGGCATCTTCTCCTTCCTCCCTCACCAATGTCATCATGAAATTTTCAAAGACTTCGTGCTAGGGGCATGCTGTGGAAGCATCTCAGCAAAGACAATACCAAATCTACATTATTGTCCTCTATATCAATATTGTTCTTATTTTTGGATGACAGGGATATCGAGGATGATGAGAACTACCTATTCACGACATCACATAAGGCTAGAGTTTTTTTATGTGTTTTTAATTTTTTTAAATATGTGTCGGTAAAAAAATCAAAAATATGTGTGAAAGGCGGCAGGCACCCTACCGCCTTTCAGCCAAATTCTAAAAAAATATTTTAAATATACTTTTTGTATATTTAATATTTTTATTTTGTTTTATTTTCTTTTGTTTATATATATATATAACAAAAAAATTAGAAGAATTTATCTGCTATTTAATATCCCCCGGTACTGTCATTATAGTAGTCTGGATTCTAATAGAAACTCTCACACGGGGCTTCTTTTTATAAGAGGGCTTGCGCTGGAAATCATTCTTCATTTTCGATATGGGATTCAACTTTCCCCTTTCCTCCATAGAATTACTAATATATTATTATAAATCATTTTAAATAAATTAATTAGTATTATTCATTACTATTTAATAATATTATTAAAATAATTATTTTTTAAATATTTATTAATATATAATATGTTTTATTTAATTAGAAATTAAATAATATATAATTAATAAATAATAATCTTAATAATAACTAAATAATTTTGCTTAATTATATAACTAATAATTATATAATTAATAATTATACTACTAATTAATTAATTAATTATTAATTAATTAATAATTATATTACTAAATAATTATTACATAATTAATAATTATATTACTAATTGAATAATTAATTATTATATAATTAATAATTAATAATTATATTAATAATTAACTAATTAATTATTATATAATTAATAAAATATATTACCAATTAACAAATTAATTATTATATAATTAAAAATTAATAATTAATAATTAATAATTATATTACTCATTAACTAAATAATTACTATATAATTAATACTTACAAATTAAAATTAATAATTATATTATTAATTAACTAATTAACAATTATATAATTAATAATTATATTAATAATTAACTAATTAATAATTATATAACAAATTATTAAAAATTAAAAATTAAAAATTAAAAATTAAAAATTAAAAATTAATAATTATAATTAATAATTTTATAACTAATTAACTAATTAATAACTATATAATTAATAATTATATAAATAATTATCTGATGAATTATTATATAATTAATTATTAATTATTATATTACAAATTAAATAATTAATTATTATATAATTAGTAATTAATAATTATAATTAAAAAATATGTTACTAAATATGTAATTCATTGTTATATAATTAAAAATTATATTACTCATTAACTAATTAATTATTATATGATTAATTATTAATAATTAATTATTAATAATTATAATGAATAATAATAATTAATTATTATATTACTAATTGACAAATTAATTGTTATATAATTAATAATTATATTACAAATTAACTAATTAATTATTATATATTTAATAATTATATTACTAATTAACTAAATAATTATTAATTAATTAATAATTATATTACTAGTTAAATAATTTATTATTATATAATTAATAATTATATTACTAATTAACTATTATATTATTGATTAACAAATTAATTATTATATAATTAATAATTATATAACTAATTAACTAATTAATAATTATATTACTAATTAACTAATTAATTATTATATAATTAATAATGATATTACTAATTAGCTAATTAAATATATAATTAATAAATATATTATTATATTATTATATTATTAATTAAATAATTAATTATTATATAATTAATAATTATATTACTAATTAATTATTAACTAATTAATTATTAACTATTTAATTATTAACTAATTAATTATTACGTAATTAATAAATATATTACTAATTAACTAATTAATTATTAAGTAATTAATTTAAAAAGTAATTAATTTAATAAGTAATTAAATATTTATTAATTATGCATTATTTAATTTCTAATTCATTAAAACCTACTATATATTATTAACTATTTACTAATTAATTAGTTTAATGATATTATTAAATACTAATTAATAGTATTAAATAATCGATTAAAAATAACTAATTGTAATATATAATTAATTCTACATAGGAAAAGGAGAACTCAAATCCCATGTTGGAAATGCACAATGATTTTCAAAGCAAACCCTATTATAAAAGGGTGTCATGGGTGAGGGTTACTCTCAGAATCCATACTGTTATAATGGCAGTAATGCTGGATATTAAGTAGCAGATAAATTCGATTGAATATTTTTTATTTATATATATATAATAAAAACAAAAAAATAAAAATTTAAAATTTAATTATACAAAAAGTATATTTAAAATAGTAAAACAAATAGAATTTGGCTGAAATATAGAAGGGTGTCTCCCACCTTTCAGCTTAACCAAAAGGCGGTAGCCCCCTTCCGCCTCTCACACACATTTTCGAAAAAAAATTACCCTATCAAATTAAAAAAAATCTAAAAAACATATATAAAAAACTTCAGAAGTTTATGGCAGCACATTAGATCAATTCAAAATTGGGTTGGGGACATTGAGTACACAGGACCCTAACAAGATCATGGGATGCATTGTATAAATATTTTCCCCTCAAGAAACCCTTACTAGGTCTTAGTATACAATTACATGTAGCTTCGGGAGGAAACCAATGTGAAGTTAAGGGAGGGACCTGTAAGATATGGTATATAGGTAGAAAACAAATGAATTAATCATGGTTTGAAGTTCCCAACAAACATTTCCATGTAATGGTTTGATGATTCTATATATATGGATACACAGGGGGAGTTTTCAGGTGATCAGAAGGAAAGGTGCCAGTGTTGGGCTCCTTTATAAAAAAATGCATATTGTTGATATGGTGAGGGGAAGTGATAGAAGTAGATTGGTTTTTAGGAGTTACTATCATGAAGTTTCAATTAGAAGTATTAGGTAAGGGGTCATGTTTTGAAAAGAAAATTTTGTTTATTAAATTATTATTTTATGTGAAATTGTTTTCAAAAAATATTTTTTTAAACACTCTTTTTAAAAGGAAACTTCTTCCAAGATTATAATTTTATTATATGTAAGGAAAATGATTTTAATATTATAATTCTAAAATTTACAAAACCCACCTGTAAGGGTGAAAAAATATTTTTTCAATTTACGTTTTAATTTTTTTCTAAACCTCTTTCTAGGGATGTGTTTTATAGTTTCCTATTTTAAAATACTAGGAATAATTCATTTATAAGTCTAAAATAATTCAAAATTTAAATTTTTAAATTTTTAAAACCAGATATTCATTACAAGGGGATTATGATTTCAAATTATATTTTAAGGAATCTAATATTATCATTTAATGTAAAATTATTCTAAAATTTTTTGTTTTAAAAAACTATTATTAAATATTCTTAATTTTAAGAGTTTAAAAACTATAATTTTACACATCAAATGTTTTTAACTCAATTTTTAGATTTAAAATTTCATTTTATGTGAAATTTGTTATGTTCTAGAAATATTATAAAGTTTTTTTCACAATGTCATTTTATGTGTAGTTGTCTCTTCATATTTATCATTTTGTATCAAAAATGTTTTTATTAAAACATGTTTTCTTCTAAAAATAATTTCTTTCAAAAAATATCTTTTTTCATGGATGATATTAATGTTTTAAGTATTATATTCCCATGTATTATTTTATTCTAATCGAGTTCCACATATACCTTGAATATAATTTTTTAATCTAAGAATTTATATTAGTTGCCTAAAATTCTTTAATCAAATATATATAATTATCTATAAGTATATGAGTTTATATAAGTCTTTATAAATAATTATATCCATGGTTTTTTTTGAAAATATCTATATTCATATATAAAAATGTATGTATTGTGTATTTATATTTACATATATATCTACTATAAGAGTTTTAAAAAATTAATAATATTTTAATGGAAAACTCTAGTAGAAAAATGGGTATGCTGTAAATTGTTTTTTATAAATTGGAACTCATACTTTATCAAAAAAATAAGGAATGACGAGTAAATACAATCCTTAAGGGACTTTTTCCACTTTGTAATGGGTAATCCCTGTATATCCTTCAAAGTTCCAAGTCATCTAATGGTTTTTTCTAATCTTGAGAAGTGTTTTATAAAAACCATTTGATTTATTTTGAAACTTTTTTTCAAAAGTATCTGGATATATTTAGTTTTTAAAAAAATTATTAAAATAAATGTTTCTTTTTATCACAATATAAATATTTTAAAGGAGTTATCAAGTATTTTAATGACTTAAATATTTCATTAAGTGCTTTTAAAACCCCTTAATGAAAATTTTATCACCCTAAGTCTTAAAATAAATTTTACTAGGTAATTATCTGAGTAGAAGTAGTTTTGGATTAAGTTTGTGATTAAGAATTTTAGTCATAGAAGATTAGGGGTTTTCATAGAAATATTTAGATTCTAGGAAAGGAAAAACAATTATTTGGGTAAGATAGTTTGTGTTTCAATTTTCCTAAACTTCTAAAGCATGAGACCTAAAATATTTTGGGGTATGAAAAATACTATATATTATTCATTTTTGTTAGATATTATAATTTGAAAGACATATATATATATAGTGTTTTTAATACCAGGCTCAAGAGTATGGGTATTGGGTGTTTCAGTTGGTATCATAGTTGGTTTTAGACGACTTTGAAAATTATAGTATTATCGATTAAGGACAACTTAAAAGTTAGAGTTATTATTTAGAGTTTTTTGGTGATTATATTTAAGAAGATTCTTAATATTTGGGTTATATATATCTTATAGAAACCTTATGATGTGAGTAAAAAAATTGCATATCCTTTCTATGTTTTTAGTCTCTCAGATTTACAAATTAATAGAGTTCTCTCTTAGGTGGGAAATATTTCAGGTATTAATTATTTATAAATTTTTTATAAAAAATATATTTTATCCAAACCATAAGAAATCTTAACAAAGAAGTAATTTAAAAAATAGGGGAGAATTTGGCCCTAGTTTTTTAAATAATTTTCTTTAAATAAATATTATAATAATAGCTTTTTTCAAAAAATTATATTCCACCAATGTCACTATGAAATTATAATTAACTTTTTAATATTTAAACTATCATTAATTATTACTAATAATATATAAATTATATTTATACATACATATATGTGTGTGTGAATGCACTATTTTATTTATCACCCAAGGAAATGATATATAGATAACACATAAAATTATATATGTTTTTTTTTGCAAATTTACATGTTGAAAACATTGGCCTTTATTCTATTAGATACTAACTAACTAATTAGACACATATGGGTATTATAAAATAGAATTTATTCTTTATTGTTGTTTGATGATAAATGATAATAATAACAAATTTGAGTAATAAAAAATATAAATTTTAAAGTATATGAATAAAAACCTAACATTCATTATAAAATTAATATATATATATATATATTTGAAATGAATTTATATATGGAAATAATAATTATAAGATAACTATATCAACATGATATATATATATATATCTATGTGTAAATTTTAATGGTGATAGCTAATCTGAAGTATTAATACAATATTAATTATGATACTAAATTTATATAATAATAGTATTAGTATTAATAATTGTATAAAATAATTTATATATATATATAATTATCTAAGAATTGATATGAGGATTATACTTAAAACTATATATAGTCATACTAAAAAATCATATTTTGGTGGAATATAAGATAATTGACAAAATATTCATAATTTGAAAATAGTACACTATGGGTATATAAATATTAAGATATATGTATGAAATGGAATACATTTTTCCTTTTTAAGATTATGTATATATATATATATAAAGTAGAGAAAATGTTAATAAAAATCTATATATATATATATTTACATTTAGATTGAGTTTATAAAAAAAATATGATATAAATTGATATTATATATATATGTGTGAAATATATGTATATATATACCTATATAAAGTGTCTATATATATATATATTAAACTCTTTGTATTAAAAAAATGAAAACTGGGAAAGGGGGAATTGGGGGTATTATCATCTCCTTTCCTTGATGCCATCAGTGATCACCTTTCACCTCACCATCTTCGGTCTACCTCACTACCAACATCTCCTCTTTCCTCCCCTACCAACTCCATCACAATAGTTGAAGGGACTCCACATCTTGGGAATGATGTGGAAATATCATTGAGATGATAATTCCAAATCTTTATTGTCATCCTCCATATCTATGGTGTTCTTATTGTCATACGGAGATGACATCAGTGCTGACAGAAACAACATATTCCTGGAAATATGGAAGGATATGGGGTACATTAGATCAACACACAACAGATCCAAGGGAAGTATTGATGTGGGACACTAAATAGATCATGGGATTCATTGGAAAAATATATTTCTCTAGTGAAACTATTACCAGTTCTTGGTATACAATTAAATATATATTCAGGAGGAAGGAAGTTTGATATAAATTGAAGGACTTACAAGCTATGATATGTATGAAAAAACAAATAACCAACTATTGTTTTAAGTTCATCACAAATAGATCCAATTAATTATTTTTTGATGCAATATATATATATATATATATATTGATATATCGGGGGTTTCAGGGTATTAAAAGGAAAGGGAACATTCTAGGATCCTCAATAAAAAAACATGTATTGCTATTATTGTGAGGTAAAGTGAGGGAAAGACACAAGTTTTTAAGAGTTTGTATCAAGAAGTTTCGATTATCAGTACCAGGTAATGGGATCTTGTTTTATAAAGAAAATTTAGATTTTAAAATTATCATTTCATGTGAAATTGTTTTCAAGAAATAATTGTTTTTAAAATACTTATTATAAGGGGTAAATTATTTCCAGATTATGATTTTATTATATGTAAGGTAAAAAGTTTTTAAAATTCCCAATGTAAAATTTCCAAAACCCAATTGTAAGGGAGAAAAAAATAATTTTTAAATTGATGTTTTAATTTATTTTCAAAACCACTTTTAAGGGATTTATTTTTAATGTTTTCTATTTTAAAATCCTATTAATCATTCATTCCTAATAGGAATATTCTATTAACATTTATATTTTAAAATTTTACAAAACCAAATCTTCACTATAATGGGATTATTATTTCAAAGTTGTTTTTAAGGAATCTGGTATTATCATTTCATGTGAAATTATTCTATACAATTATGTTTTAATAAAAATATCTTTAAATGTTATTAATTTTAAGATATTTAAATATAAAATTTTATGTATATAATATTTTTAATTTAGTATTTAGATTTAAAATTTCATTTTATATGGGGGTTGTGTTTTAAAAATATTCTAAAGTTGGTCTAAAATCACTATTTTATGTGTAACTCTCTTTTTATATTTGTCATTTTATATGAAAATTATTTCTAATAAAATATTTTTTATTATAAACGTATTTTTTTAGAAATTAGCTCTTTTTATGAATGCTACTTATGTTTGAAGTATTGTATGGTCGTGCATTATTTTATTCTGATTGGCTTATATGTCTATCTTGAATATTATTTTTCAATCTAAAAACATATTTTAGTTTCCTCAAATTCTTTAATAAAATATACATAAATCTGTGTGTGTGTGTGTGTATTTATATAAGTGTTTATACATAATTATATACATGGTTATTTTTTTTGTAATATTTATGTACATATATATTTACATGTGTATGTATTTATATATGCATATATATCTCTACTTTCAATGTTTAAAATATAATAACAATAATATTTTGATGGAAATTTCCATTATAAAAAATTAGCAAGCTATAAAATATTTTTAAGGAAATTTACACTCAAACTTTATAAATAGATGAGGAATAATGAGTGATCTCAATCCTTAAGGGACTTTGTTTACCATATAATGGATATTACCTATATAAACTTCAAAGTTTCAAGTCACCTAATGATTTTTATTCTATTATTGTGAAGTGTTTTACACTATATTTATTTTAAGACTTGTTTTCAAAAGTATCAGAATGTTTCTATTTTAAAAAATATTATTAAAACCAAAGTTTATTTTTATCTTGAAGAAATTATTGTAAAGAATTTTTCAAGAATTTTAAAGACTAATGGGTTTCCTCAATTGTTTTTAGAATCCCTTACTGAGCATTTTTTCACCCCATTTTTTAAAAGTATTTCATAGGGACATTTTCTAAGTAAATGTAGTTTTTGAGTTGGTTCATGTTTTAGATTTTTTGTCAGAGTAGTTCTAGGGTTTTCATAGAAATATTTTGATTTCTAAAAAATAAAAAAATATAATTAAGGGAGACAGTTTCTATTTTGATATTCCTAATTTTCCTAATCTATAGACCTAAAATATTATATAGTATTTAAAGGGATATATATTATTTAATGGTTATTAGTATTTGAATTCAAATACATATTTAAAGTGTTTTTAGCATAATACTCGGTAGTATGGTTCTGGGGAATTTCATTATCACTGCATATGACATGGGGTATATCATTGGATATAATATACCTCTTTAAGTGCATATGCATCGGTAGTTAGTTTTGGAATTAAGTGATGGTTGATGATATATTTTTGATGTTGTACAATTCATCATCCCTAGTCAGTTAGTGACAGTTTGTCTTAATATAATGTAACGGGTTTATATAGGAGAGTTCTATAAACTAATTGGTGGGGGGAGTAGGGAATTTTTAGTCCGTTTTCATATAGTTATTTATTATGATGGTTATTGAATTAATGATATTTATCATCTATTGTTTATTGGATTAGTTGTAAATATTGGTTGGGAAATGGTTGATGAAGTTTTTATAGATGGTGTAAGTTGTGGTAAATGGTGTAGAGCATGGATTTTGGTGATTATATTTCTCATTATTTTTTATACTGATACCTATGTTTTGGTTTTTCTTTTTTGATGTCACCATTTTTTAATCTTTCAAATTTATTACATAACTTTGTTGATATGTTTAGAAGGATAAATCTACTGATTTCTCCCATGTTCTCACCACCCCATAGTTTTCTATGTGATTTTCAAGATAGTTTCGGGGATACGAAATCTTTTGCTTAGGTATCTTGGAAGGATAAGGGGGTGATTTAGAGTATTAGGAGCTTTTACTTATATGTATTTTAGTACAGTTGAATGAAATATAAGTGAAACTTTGGTTTTTGATTCTATTTACTTACATAAATAGAATTTAATTGTATTTTATTGGTGATTTATTTTTATTATTAAAAATCTATTAAAGGTCATTTATGGGAATTACACTTGATATCACTGCAAACCCAAGAGGGTTTGTAGTAGTGAAGGGTCCTGATAAAGTGGTATAAAATCTTTTGGTTCAAAGTTTTGGTGGAATTTGGAGTTACTCATAGGTTAGGATTGCATTAGATTGGTAGGTAATCAATGAAACTCGAGCCTAGAATGAGACATAGACCAAGGAGACCTTCTAGAACATAGATATTTAGGGTCCCTTGTGATTCAACATATGGTCTTTAAAAACCTACGTAAAATTTTTAGGTTGATGTGTAACCATTATAGGGTAGAAATTGTTGGTAGATACACACATCACTTTCTTAGATTTAATTTCCATTTACATTTTATATCTATTTCATGTTCTGGGATTATGTTAATGTACTATGGCCATTGGTATTTTATGATTCTCTTACCAAATTGATTTCAATAATTGAAGGTAAAGTGAAATGGTGATTAACTTGAATATACATATTTACTCAATCTTTTTCAAAACTTGGATGTGTTGTTTCCATGCTTGGTACAATTTGTTTTCCCTTAATAGGATTTACTTCTTTAATATTAAAATGTGTAAAATTTTGATATGCATCCATGATGTTTATAATTTTTATTAAATCATGTTTAAAATTTTTATTTTTATGTAATTTCTAATTTTTAAGATTGCTTATAAAATAATTTTCTATCCATAAATTCTATGTTATTATACTAGAATAATTTTTTAGAACCATACTTTAGGAGTTTTTAATTTTCTTATAATGGGATATTTAATGAGTTAAATTCAAATTATGATAGAATATATGCATGTGTTATGAATTTATAGCAAGATTATATTTTAGCATGATTTGTATTGAGAAAGTTTGACATAAATGTGGATATAAGAGTATGAAACACTTCATTTGAAATCATAATTCATTAGTAATGATATGCTTACATAATTTTTATTCTAATCGTGACCATAATAAAGTATGAAAGTAAATCATGTGTAGTTTTCATTTTATAACCCCGAGGCATGTTTTAGTGATATTATTGAATCATGTAGTGTAATGATTTAAGGAATTTAAGTTTTTGTTTATTATTTTATACCTCGTAGTTATTTTCTCAAGGTATTGATATGTTTTTCTAGTAACTAATCTACTCAACCAGAATTTCAAAATGATGAAAGCTATCTAATGTGAATTTTACTCATAATTAAAATCAATACCTAGAAGTTCTGCGTTGTTTGGTTAAAATCTAGGTGAAATGATCTTTTTATATGGAATTTCCTATTATTTTGATTATTTACACTTACTATGATTGAATTTATGGGGACCCCATTCATAAAATTTTAATAATTTAAAAATAGAAATGAAATGGATATGTGGAATTTGGAATTTAGGTAATGTTTCTTAAGTTATGTTGAATTTTTCACGACCCCCTCTCCCCTAAAGGTACCCCTCCTTGGCCAGAAATGAGATAAGGGATATAAATACAACAAAATCTAACCTATAATAGGTCATTGGTTGGTGAATATCACTGAGATAATAATATAAACACATATGGGTGTCATTACCATCTAATTATTGAGAAACAAGATAGATAAGATAGAAACAGCCATCAAACAAATCATATCCATGATAAAAGTAAATAAGGTCCCCAAGTACATAAATTTAATGTCATACAAAACTGATACAACTAAAAGAAAATTAAATAACCCAAAGCAAAAGCCTTAAAAGTGACCTTGAAGCCCCAACATCTCCAAAACAACTCCTTGATCAAGAAAAGTCTAGATTGATCACCAAATATCTACTGGTGACCTGAAAAATAAAGTAAATATAGGAATGGTATGTATAACATGTATACTCAATGGGATCCTCCCTATAACCTCTTGTGAAAATGTGGAAAATGGGATAAAGTAAGGCAACCTAAAGACGCCTAGGATAAATAATGCGCCATATGCATCATGCCATTTCATTATCCCAATAGCATATTCATATAGTTTCCAATTAGTTTTAGAGATCCACCACAACTCGTACATCATGTATTATACCTCAGGCCATCACAACCAATACACAATATATCTATAATAATCATTATGATACAATATATTGAGATATATGTGTGTGAAATAATCGTAATCCATTACATTATTCTATACACATATATGGGGAAAGATAATCAGCATGCATACCAACACATATTACTACATAGAGAAGAGAATGGGGTTAGAGGGAGTAGTTAGTCATCCATTCCTTGTCAACCAAGATTTTGGGGGAAACACCCTCGAAGATTCCACTAGGTGTCTGTATCCCTACAAACATGGGTGGGGTAGTTTATGAAATCACAAAACATACATGATATAGATAAATATCACAACCACACTATGGGAAACTATCTAGCCTTAAACTAATCTATCACTAATGTCATGTGGGACTCCTAGCTACTACTGTGAAGGCCTATCTATATAATAAAAATACAATAATAAATATTCATTTAAATTAATTAATTAATTAACCTTTAATTAATTATTACCATTATCATTTTCAAGATTAAAATTTTAATGTTCTAATCCAAGTTCCAACAACACAATTAATTATTTTCTTGTATTCAAAAGTATGTCATTAACATAGCAAGCATAAAGAACTGACCACATTATTTTATTATTTCATTTATCATTTAATAATCATTCGAGTACTCTAGGACTCAACCCAAGCTACCACATAAAAGATAAAATCATAGTGCATGGTATCAAATTACTTCCCCCAGTTTGAAAATAATTATATAAATAAAAAACAACCATCTTATATTAAGTAAGAATAAGTGTTATCACGCAGGAATCCCATCTCTTAACACAACAATCTGAAATCCAAACTTTAGCTTTTTCTATAAATCTTAATGTTATCCCTGACACCATTCCACATGATATCACATTTGGAATCCCATTCCAATAATAACATCATAACCAATAATTTGCACCACCATCATAGCATCAGGAATCCTCACTCGTAATCATTATCATAACGGACACCACATGCCTCCATCACACCCATGGGCATCCCCACCAATAATTTCAACCAGAAAATATTATCATTCAACCATATCAAACTCTAAATCCATAGTTCATAAATACATATTAAATGTATTATTCCACACGTAATTTTAAGGAGACTATGGTCAAATATAACAAGTCATTTCTGTATTTATAAAACAACCTTAGGGTTACTCATCCCTAAAGTAATGATTTAAGGAATCCTTAATTTTTTATAATTATATATAATTAACCAATTTATTAACAATAAATCTCAATAGCTCAATACTTTAAATTTTTTCAAGGATAAATATTAGTTATTAAATCTAGTATTCTACACTAATATTCTCTTTCAAAAATATCATCAATATCAACAATAATTATTTCATCATTCCTATTTTATTATAAAAAATCATTATTATCTTTAAGTTTTTATTTAATTTCCAAGAATATTAACCATTATTAAAAAATATTTCCATATATAGCACACCGTCTAGTAGATCTGAGAGGAAAAAATTATATTTCAATATCACGTGATCACACATTCCAAATATTTCAAACATGAATATAAGAATTCCCATATGTGATAATTAATATGGTTTCCATAATATAATTAAATTATAACATGTGATAATCTCTAATTCAATCATATAATATGAAGAATTATTGAATAATTCGAATCAAAATTATTTAAGTGATTTCACATTACACCATGATCACATTTTGATTTTAATTAAATATTAATTGAGCAATGGCGTGAAATTATCCCTTTATCTCTCTTAGGTAATTCTGGAATAATTATATTTATTCTACGACATGAAATTTCTTATTCTTCTATTACTTCTCATAATCTTTCTTATTATCAAAATATTTTTATCAATTGTATTTGATAATTTGTTAAATTTAATTATTGAAATTATTATCAAGGTTTTATAATACACTTATTCCAACATAAAATTCCATATAATAGGATAATGCTAATTATAATTAGAATACACTATTATTTATAATGTAATTATATAAAACAAATAAAAACAAGTTAATAATTTTCTTCAAGACGTAAGATTCTATTTCATTTCATGAAATAACAAATTAATTTTATTTCATTATTAATAATAGTAAACATTATACTAATGAAATTATTCTCCCATTAAAAATTTTAGAGTGAATAATATTTTATTAATATAATTACATAGCCTAAATTATCCCCCTATTATATAATTTCCAGATTAAATCAAAATCCATGTGTGATTATTTTCCATATTTTATTTGATTATGGTCAATCACAAATATTTAAACGAATAATTTAAATCATGATAATTCCATACATGAAAATAATATAAAGAATACGTCATAGATCCCTTACACGGAGAAGAATATTTCACATGTTTTAGAACCAATCAAAGAAGATAGAGAGTTATTCATCTTGGAAAAATAGGCTTAGCGCATGAGGAAGAAGTGTGGATCAACTATAAATGGATCGAAAGACCCCATAGAATCCCTTGAAATTACTCAGAATCGAGAGAGACAAAAAAGAACTCAAACAAGAGAGAAAAAACTCATTTTAACATTCATAAATATCCTTCCTTGTATTCCCTATCCAATTCCAAATTTTATTTCGCATTTAATTTTTCTCAATGATTTGTTTGTTGGGATTTAATTGAGGATTGATCAAAATATTCCAAAATGAGTTTTAAATTATTTAAATGAGTCAAATTAATTAAAACTCATGATTTTATGATTTGAATTCATTAAAAACATGTTACAGGAGGTTATGGGAAAGAAAACTGGATAATTTGGTTGAAAATGATACCCTTAAACAAAAAACATGTGTTGTGTAAGGGTAACATGTAGTTTCCCTTACATAGCTTGTTATCCCTATGCATCAGAAAAACACTACATAAGGGTAATTTATTATACCCTTACGTATGTCAACTCCTTTACTCACATAGGTTTTAGAAAATTTATTAGACCCATATGTATCCAATTTAAAAACTATGTGGCCTTTATATAGCCTCAGGTTGACCTTTATGCATATAAAGGAAATTTTCCTTTACACTTACACAACCATAATATGGCTCTTACTTGGGTATAAAAAAAACTATTGGACCCTTATGTAGTGGTTAGATTATCCTTACACAACTCTACCCTCACATGAGTACCCTTATAAAGACTTAAGGATATTAACGCTACCCTTACACAACTCAATAAAATTATAACTTACCCTTCTGTAAGGCTTGAGTTACCTTTACATAGTGGATTAATACCCTTCGCAGCCTAGGGTACCATTACACAACCCATGGGATTTTGAGGTTACCTTTACATAGGGTTATAAAAGTACGACCTACCCTTAGTAACGCATAGAAAAAAGGGGTTTACCCTTTCGCATCTCCATTTTCATGTGTAAGGGTAAATATTTTTTTTTGTAAAAATTACATTTTTAATTTAACTAACTTATGAATTATTTAGAGAGGGTTATATTATCACCTATAAAATATACAAAACTCTTATAAAATATTATAACCACTTCCAAAAACTTTCAAAATAATTTCTCCATAAACTCTTAAAAATTTTAATTACTTCCATAATTTTTAAAGAATTTTAAAAACTCCTTATAAAAAATAGAATTTTAAAAACAAATTATAAATTTAGGAATTTTCTCCCAAACCACCAGACACTGCAAAATTATAAAGGAAGGTGGAGGAATATTTTAGACCCTTGCATTAGATACCTATAAAATAATTCTAATTCTCAATAATTAAAACAAAACTAGGAGAGAGGGAAAAGTATGGGAGATAATTTTAACACACCATGAGATACGTCTCAAAGTTATCACTATACATGGATCATAATAACCACTATTTAGGTTTAAGGCATAAAGAAACACAACTTTAAGAAATATATTAGGGTAGATATATCTCAAAAAGGAGTATGGATATTAATAAATAATTTAATCAAGATGAGAAACAATATCATATATTAACAGGAGATCGAACACGTAATTCCAAAAAAAAAATCAATCATTAAATAACTTGGAATTTTGAGAATGCATTTCTGACTCTTATTCCAAAATAATATCACATAATCACATCAATGGCCACATTGATCACCAAAAAACCTATAAGAAATACATATCAAACCAAACAATCATTATTGAAGGAAACACATTTAGAAATAAACACTTCACATTAATTTAAACATGAAGCATAAAATTTCATTATCATTCTAGTATATTTTTAATTCGTAATTATTTTGAACACACCCTCCCTAACATGTCATGAAAAAAGTATATTTCTTTATTTTAATAACCATTTATTAACAAGTTTATATGTGATACTTAAAACATTTTATTAAGTATTTACTAACATGTAATTTCAAAAACTAAATATTTTTTACAAAATAGTCATTTATTTCTAGAAATGTATCCAAAAATTTCTCATTCAATCATGTTAAATTTAAAATTTAGGATAAAAATATTCACGAAGTCACTTTCATTTAAAATCAATCAGGTTATAAAAACTTTTTAATCACTTTTATTAAAATATATTTATCAAAGTACTCTTTTTGGAAATACTTGTTGAAAAAATACTTTTAAAATAAATTCAGGTTTCTTGGATGAATTGAAATCGATAATTTAAGAAAACATGTTACCCAAAAGGTTAAATTTTTTAATGTCATTTATTATTAAATAAACAAATATAACTATTAATTATCTAATTAATATCATCAATTATCATAGAATTTAAATAATTACTGACACTATAATTTAAAACTTAATCATGATTCATGTTCAATTAATTGATAATTGTGAGAAATTTAAAACATACTTTCATCAATTCTTTTTTATTAAACATGTTTAATTTTAAACCAATTGATAACTATGATAAATTTAAAACATTATTTCATTAATTATTTTGTATCCAACTAACAAATTTGCACCATGTTCTTTATCAAATTATTATTAATACACATAACATCCAAAACTTAGAGAACCCAAACTTAACACATGAAATTCATTACAAAAAACTCATGAGGTTTAATCTATCCACGTTGTCTAGATTTTAAATTATTTCAAAGTTTGTTATCAAATTTTTATTTACCAGGGGAACACTCATGAAGAATCTATAAAGGATATAATACCATAATTTCCTTTTAACATAGGTTCATTCCATTACTTCCAAGAGTTTTAAACTGTCACCACATTGTATTCATCAACCAAAAAAATCCCTTGTATTATCACAAATAAATCTTTCACAAGAATAAAAATCAAAGGAACACATCCATTGCACCATGATATTATTTGCTTTAGGAGTCACTAACTTTCTCACACAATTTTAAAACATGTTGTAACATAATGTTCATGATGATTGAAGTGTGACCTATATTCATATGCTCAATTCCATAACATATCTAAATATTAAAAGAGAAATTTATTCTAAGAATGTAAGAACACCAAGACATATCCATATCATATACAGGTTCATATGCATACCCCACATCATATAACAATTTAATTCAAAATAGATAGATTAATTAATCTAACACAGGGAGGACTTACAATATTATCCTTTCACCGAACCCGGGCCTATATCACCTAGAACGAGTGAATATTATTTTGAAGGTAAACATACAAGGACCCATTCCCTTAGACTAAACAAGGGACCAAGGTGATCATAATATAATGATATGAACAGGTTCAAAAAATCTACTTTCCTAAAACCATATCTCTATCTCTACACTAGGCTTTAGTAATGAGTTAGGCTTACCATATCTAAAGGAAATTAGTTGTGGGTTGGAAACAAAAAGGTTTAAGTGATAAAAATTATCATGAATCAAGGATTTATTAGGTGGGTTTCAATCAAATAAATGAATAGGTTTCCCTGCACTCATTTTTAAGGGTTGGAAATTGAAGAATCAAGATAACCTATTCTTTTACTTTAAGGTGAAAACAATCGAAGGGTCTAAGTCTCAATAAGGAAATTCAAAGGTATTAACCCACATCAAGAGCATAGCTCAGAAATCCCATAATGGAGGGAAAACATCATTGGCTGAAAATTTACCCCTATGGGGTTCAAAGAAAGAAAATCGTCTTGAAAACCAATATCATAACATCCCTCATAAAATATCCAACTCCTCATAAACTATGAGGAATAAGAACCACCACTATCAATTTGACCCATGTAGAATCATCATTGTAAAAGAGTATAAGTTCTCTCTCCCTAGGAATGAGTCAAACCAAATGATTTCACTACCTCCTCCAAACAAACCTTCATTCCATGATCTAAAATGGAGCCCTTAGAATTCTAAAAACATCGACACTAGAATACTCTAAGTTTCCTCCTCTAAGAATTGATTTCATCATCCTCTACTTTTTAGTTATTTTCTTAATACATATTTTTAAATGTCTTTGGAATTAACTTGGTAGGGGCCTCAAACTAGAGTCACTCTAACAAAATAAAAAACATTAGGGACTCTTAACTTGGGATATAGATTATTTAAGGTTAATTACTTACTTAATTTTTAACCATTTCCCATTTTCTACCCCATTCAACATAGGTGCATAAAATTATGGTGCATGATCCTTTCCTATGCATCTACCCCAGAAGCAACAACACTTTGAAGAGAATATCTAATAAACATGAAATTAACTACATCAGATCATGGGTTGCCTAAAATTCCATGTTTTATTTAGTCTCCCTTGTTTATAGTATGTAGTAAGTCCATATTTCACTCTTTCCCCCATCAACCCATGCATCCTTACTGGTTCCTAATTCTAAAATCCATCATATTTATCAACTATCACCTTTAATACCACTATGTCATGACACCCCCCCCCCAAGGCAGCCCTCTGAGGTTGGAAATGAGAGAAGGGAGATAATGATGCTTAAATCCCATCATAAATAGGCCGCAAGTTGTGACTAAAGCATAGGATATAACCTACACACATATGGGAGGAATTACCCTCTACGTTTTTAGAAATACGAGAGATAATATAAAAACAACCACCAAACAACTTCTTATCATGATAATAGTAAAGAATACCCCAGGTACATATATGTAATGTAATATATAACTATTGCAAATTAAATGAAATGAAAAAAATAAAATAATCGGTGGTGACCTTGAAACCCAAATAGCTCTTTAATAACTCCTAAAACTGGAAAAGTCTAGCTCGATCACCAACCAGCTCATGCAAACTTGAAAAATAGTTTATAAATATAAATATATAGGGTGGGAATAACATGTATAATTTGTAGGATCCTCCCTGTAACCTCTTGTGAAAAATGTGTAAGAATCATACTAAAGCCTAGTGAGTAAACAAATGAGACTAACTCATCACTTAAACAGGTCTATTATTATTTTCTCGGCCTCTCCATTGTTATATATGACCAAGTATCACATATAAGTGATCATATAATATAATATCAAATGAGTGTACCCCGCTAAGATTTCACCACTAATTTTTTACTCTTCTCCAATATCACATTTCCGGATTCATCTCCCTCCAAAAGCTATCCTAAAGACACATGTGCTAAATTAAGCTAGCCCAAATATACTAGGGATAAATCATACAACCCATCCATCACATCATATCATCATCACAACAATATATCCACGTAGTAGCTGATTAGTTTTGAATCCACCATAGCCCATACATCTTTTATTATAGATCAATTCATCAGATACCATACACAAAATACCTATAAAAACTATTAAAATACTATATCTAGAGATATATTTGTGTGAAATAACCACAGGCCATTACAATCCTATACACACATATATGGGGAAAGATAACCATCGTGCATCCATCCAATGGCCCGAAGGACTTATTATTTATTGATTTTAATAATCCACCTTTCAAGGGGTGAGGTGGAACCCTTACAAGGACCATAGGCATAAGTATTACATTGCTTGTAGGCCTTAGAGGAATTCATTTCCCGTAGGCTTCAAACATTACATATAACCCAGACTAACTACATGGAACTGATCCTCCCCAACATCTCATTGTGAAATCAGCTCTCCACCTTCACATGGTTGTTTGACTTGGTTATCCCATGCATGCATAGGCTTGTCCCGATGGTAGTTTTCATACCCTCTCTTTCTTGCAATTCTTATAGCTTCTGTTGTGGTGAAAGCTCCTTGCTCATCTTCCTATAGAGCTTGTTCCTTGTAGTTTGCCTGTTTTGCATCTGCACTTAAGGTGGACCAAAGGCCTTGAGGTGGCCCAAAGGCCCTACTAGCCCAAAGTCTTGGGTGGACCGAAGGCCTTAAAGGACTCAGGAACCAAATCAGTGGCCCGAAGGCCCAAACGGGGGAAAATTCCCGGCTGCTACAGTGCCAAACAGTGCCTACTACAGTTCCCGCTATAGTACCTGCTACAGTACTGCATAGTTCCTACTACAGTACTGCTACGATACCACGAAAATTATGCCTCCTCCTGGATTTGATCCCAGGTCACCTGGATGCACTTAAGATTCCTCATAAATCGGGCTAAGGCTCATGTGTGATAATCATCATGCATACTATCACATATTACTACCAGGAGAAGAGATTGAGGTAATAGTGGATAGTCATCCTTTCATTTCTCATCAACCTTGATATTGGGGAAAAACCTTCACATAATACATTGAGTGTCATTCACCCTACCAACATGGGTGGAGTAGCATATGAAATAAAAACAACATACATGATATATATAAGGATTGAAACTACACTATTGGAAACTACCTTGCCTTAGAATCATCTATCATTAATGTCGTATGGGAATCTTTTCTACTAATACGAAGGCATAGGTGTCTAATAATCATAAAAGTATTAAGCTTCATTTAAATTAATTAATAAATTTACTGTTACTTAATTATTACCATTATTATTTCCATAATAAACATTTTAATCTTATGAGAGTGCCAAAAACATAATCAATTATTTTAATGTATTCACATGTATGTCATCAATATAGAAAGAATCAAGAACCAACCTCATTCTTTCATTAATTCATTTATTATTTCATAATCATCTAGGTACTCTAGAAATTACCTCAATCTACCACATAAAATATGTACTAACAATGAATGGTATCAAATTGATTACCATGGTTATAAACTGATTATATAAATAAAAATTAGCAATCATCCATTAAATAACCATAAGTGTTATTAAGAAAGCATCACAGCTATCAACACAATAATGGGAAACCCCATATTTAACCAGTTTTATCTATCTCATTATCATCCATAACACCATTTAACATACTATCACATTCATTATCTCATTACAACATCAAAAACATAACTGGCATCATGTGACACCGTCATAGCCTTAGGCATCTAAGTCTGTCATTGTCATTATAACTGAAGCCAAGAACATAAGGTTACCATTAAACCACATTGATCTCTAAATCCATAGATCATAAATACATATTCAATGTATTATTCTACATTTAATTTCAAAGAAACTACGACCAAATAAAACAAGGAATTATAGCTTTTATCAAACAACATTTGGATTGCTCATCCCCAAAGTAATGAATTAAGAAATCGTTCATTTTTCATAATTGTATTTAATTAACCAATTTATTAAAAATAAATCATAGTAGCTCTAGAAATATAAATTTTTCCAAGGAAAAATATTATTTATTAATTATATAATTCCACATTTATATTCTCTTTTAAATGTATCATTAATCTCAATGATAATCATTTCAGCATGCCTCTTTTATTATAATAAATCATTATTATATTTAAGTTGTTATTTAATTTCCTAGCATATCACCCACAATTAATAACTATAACAATAGGTAGCATATAATCTAATAAATCTCAGAGGAAAAAATTATATTTCAATAGCATGAAATCCCATGTCCCAAGAATTTAAAACATATAAATAATCACACCCATATACAATAATTCTTACAGTTCTCTGAATTTAATTAAATTCAACCATGTGATAATATCCATTTCAATCTTATAATATACCAAATTATCAAATAATTCTTGTCAACGTTATTTAATCAATTTAACACTGCACCATGCTAACATTTTTATTTTTATGAAATTTTAATTAGATAAAGGAATGTAATTATCTCATTATTTCTCTTAGATAATTCCATAATAATTATATTTATTCTAAAACATGAAAGTTTTTATTTTTCTCTTTATTCTGATAATCTTATAGATTATTAAAATATTGCAATCCATTATATGTTATAATTTGTTAAATTACAATCTTGTAATTATTCTCAACAGTATATAATACACTTTTACCAACATGTAATTCCAGATTCTAGGATAACATTAAATATCCTCAACATGAAGTATTATTTCTAAAATAATTATAGAAAATAAATAATAATAGTTTAAAATTATTCTTCAGGTATTAAGATTATATTTCGTTGGTTGGAATAGTATATTTACTTTTTCTTGTATTAATAGAAGAAAAAAATTCCAATGATCAAATAATTATTTCATTTAAATTCCTAGAGAAAATTATATTTTTTTAATGTAATTACACATCTTGAATTATCCTCCCCTTTTATAATTTCTAGATTAACTCATAATATTTCCTCATAATATTATTTTCCATATTTTATCTGATTATAGATAACCACATAAATTTAAACAAAGAAGTTAAAGCATGATAATTACACACTTTCACATAATATAAAGAAGAAGTCGTAGATCGCTTACCTATAAGAGAATGGTTCACATTCTATAACACCAACCAGAGGAGAGAGTGATAACTCTTCATCTTGGAAACATAGGCTTAGAATGTGAGGAAGAAGCTTGGATTTACTACAGATGGCTCGCAAGACTCCATAGAAGCATTTAATAGTACTCTAACTCAATAGAAACATAGAGTAACTAAAATGAGAGAAATAAACTTATTTTAACATTCATAAATGTCATTCCTTAGATACTCCATCAAATTCTATATTTTATTCCCTATTTAATTCTCCCCAATGATTTATTTTTTTCGGATTTAATTTAGAATCAATTAAAATCTTCCAAATAATGTTTTAAATGATTTAAATGATTCAAAGTAATCATATCCATGATTTTAGGAATTTAAATCATTAAAAGCACATTATAGGAGATTCTAGGAAATAAACAGGATAATTTGGTAGAAAATTATACCCTAACACAATAAGTATGTGCTGCATAACGATAATGTTCTTTTACCCTTATGTAGATGATTACCCTTATGTGACAGCATTGTGCTACAAAAGAGGTGACTTGTTCTACACTTACATGGGATACGTCTTACCCTTACTCAGGCTTTAGAAAAATTGGCTGACACTTACACATCCAATTTAAAAACTAGACTACCTTTACACAGCCTCAGGTTGACCATTATGTAGGCAAAGGAAATTCACCTTTAACCTTGAACAACTATCGTATTACCCTTACATTGGTATTATAAAACCTTTTATACCATTTAGTAAAGATTATATGACCAATACATAACTCTACCCTCATGTGAGTGCCCTTACACAACCTTAAATATTTTGGTGCTTCCATTATTCAAGTCAAGGAAACTAAAAATTACCATTACATGAGGTATGAGATACCTTTACATAGTATAGAACTACCCTTAAACAATCATTGGTACCTTTACAAAGAATGTGGGATTTCGAGGTTACCTTTACACAAGGTTAGAAAAGGACTCCCTACCCTTACGGAACACAAAGAAAAAATGGGATTACCCTTACACAATTCTATTTTCATGTGTAAGGGTAAATATTTCTTTGTAAAAAATATATTTTTAATTAAAATAACTTATAAATTATTTATATATATGCTTATCATCACTTCCAAAATCCCTAAAACTCTTTTAAAATATTAGAGCTACTTCCAAAAACATCCAAAATAATTTCTCAATAAACTTTTAAAAACATTTAAATTACTTCAATAATTTGTAAACCATTTCAAAACCTCTTTATAAATTATAATAGAATTTTAAAAACAACTTATAAATTTATAAATTTACTTACAAACCACCAGACACCCTAAAAAAATAAAGTCACAGGAATATTTCAGACCATTAAAAAATTAGTGTGAAGGCATGTATTAAAATGGATTTATTGAATTTATTTGTTATTTATAATGAGTGTATTAACATTTTGATATATATGGTTTGTATTTTGGTGAATATTTTACTAGTTTAGGGGATTTTGTGGCTGGTTTTAGAGGTTTTGGCATGGATTGAATGGTGTGTGGCTGATATTTGGGTGGCATGGATGGTTATATGTGAAGGGGTAATTTTTTAGCTATTGTGGGATTATTTATATGGTGATAAGTATTGGTTTTTGTGGTTAGTTTTCTATGGTTAACATAAGGTGATGTGAGAGATGTGATAAATATGATATGATGGTGTGCAAGATTGGGAGTGGTGATGTGGTTGCGTGGAGTGTTGTGCGCATGAGATGGTTAAGAATATTGGTATATAGATTGATGTGATTTCCTATAAAATGTCGCAATTCTCATTGATTTTAATATGATTTTTGTGTTTTATATGAAATTTATTATTATTTTATTGAATGATAGGTTATCGAAACATCATTGACACATTGGGAATAAGAGGAGAAAGAGGAATCATGGGATAGAGCATTGATAAAATTTCAGTTGCAGGGGGAATCAAAGTTATTTAGTAGATACTTTTTCCTTAATATTAAGGATTGGTTAGTTGGGTTGCATTTGGGTTATCGAAGACTCTGGATTGATTCCAACTTTCCTTGGAGGATAGATTATTGTAGAATCAATACTAGAATTTAAACTATTTGTGACAGGGCATTTGTGATGGGTAGGGGGCCCACTGTAAATAGTCATCAGACATTAACTATTTGTGATGAAATATTTCATCTTTAGCAACTAGTTTTGGTGGGATTTCTTACCGCCTAGTGCGAAACATATTCACGATGGGAATTTGTGACAAGATTTTACTTCCTTTACAAATTCCCATCGACTCGAGGGTATTTACGAAGAGTATTAACACCTGTCGCAAATACTTTTGATATCATAACTATTTATGATGGCATTAATTTCATCACAAATAGTATGTCGTAATAAATAAATCAATTTAACAGTGTGTTCCCCTTTCTTCTTCATCTCCTCTCCTCCTTCCTCTATCGAACCACCACGATGTGCATCACCCAGCCTCCCCACTCTTTATCGCCTCAACACACTTCATTGCAACATATTTTTTATAGATCTGGCTTCAATTCACCTTGTTATAGAATCCTCTTGTCTCTATTTTCATTATTTTTGGGTTTTATTCATTTTATTACACGATTTTTTTGGATTTTTATTTCTCTAACTCACTTTGTTGCAAGAGATTTTTTACATATCTGACTTCGATTCTCTTTGGTACAAATTCCACTTGCCTCCGTTTTCATTATTTTTTTGTTTTATTCATTTTATCACATGAATTATTTTTGTAAAACCCTAGGTTAATCATTTTTTCTGATTTTCATGCTTTATTTGGTATTTAGGATTGCAGAAACTTTTTTATTCCCTATTTGATATTTGTATTTGTGTGTATATACATATATTAATATATTCCCTATTCAATATATGTATGTCTGTGAAAACTCTAGGTTTAGCAATTTATTTAATTCCAGCTTTGATTCACCTTATTTATTATTCTCTATTTAATTATGATATTTGTATGTGTGTGTATATAAATAAATTATTATAAATTACTAGAAAAGTGAAAATGAAATAGATCGTCAATTTTCATGTCATGAGCAATAAAACATTTGATAGTCATTTGAACATGATTGACATAAATTTATAATTATTATGACCTGAGAATTGGAAATTCTATGATTTACACCTTTTTAGTAATTTATAATATATTTTATGTAACGCCCCGACCCCAGCTACCCAGAGTCGGTGCATTACTTCGTAACATTGGCATGATCACAAAAGATCAAGTCTCGAAAGACCGATTAGTTTAGTAGCCTTGGAAACACTAGATACATTTGTAAACGTTACATTACATCATAAAGTGAAAAACTACAATAACAAAGTCTCCATAGTCCACACTCATATCCTCTTCTGACTATCCCTGCAGGTCATTCATAAAATACTTCTTCACATCCTGGAAAATATTAAAACATTGAAAGGGGTGAGCTCAGATGCTCAGTAAGGATAACAATAATGCGGAAGCTTTCATAAATAAACATTAACATTTAAGGCAATGTATAACTAAAACAAAAGCCTTTTAAACATGAACTTCAACATAATATGGCAAAAGTAAAATGAGATAATGCCATTTACTTCTTCACATGGATATTCTACTGGTCGAATAATCACATGCAATATCAATAACCACTTTCATAATGATGGAATGTATAATGCCGGACATTCTGAAACATTTTGTCAAGACCTCGGCCAAGACATCTAAAATGATTAAGGCCTCGGCCAAAACCATAAATCAAATTGGGAAAGGGCCTCGGCCAATTCCACGTCTAGTTGTCTCATGAGACCTGCCGATGCATCGAGGAGCTATAGCGGGCTCCACCCGTCACATATTAAGTCCAATACATTCCTCATATGAATAGGTTTAAACATATCATAAACCATAACATAATCGTATCACATAAAACATGCATAAAGGAAACATAACATTTCCACATTTCAATCACAAGATATCAATACAACACATTGATATAATAAAAACGCTTTCAAAACCATTTTCAATACCAAAATAAAAGAATGTTAAAACTTTGTATTTATTTTTCATTAAAAAAGAAAATGATGGCTTGTAGAGGAAGCCGAAACTCAAATAATGGTCACGGCGGCGGAGAAGTCGTTGTCGCCGCATAAGTACGGAAAGGAAAACATTCCCTTTTGTCGTTTAGCAAAACGCTTCGTATAAAAAAGATTCCTTTTGAATAAACGTAAAAGTCAAAGGGGTTTATACATCGTATAAAAGAAGGTTGTGTATAAAACCAAATATGCCTCAATGAAAGGAGATTGAGACGAAGTCCTTAAAAAGATCATTTTTAAAATAAAATAGATCTATTATGTGTATTCACTATAGGTACACATAAAGAAAGTAAAAATACAAAATAGGACATAATAACATCATGACATAATTTGAAAGTAGGAGATTAACCCAAAGAATTGAAGTTGGGTTAAGAAATTCCCTTACCTTGTGTCCGACTTGACTCAACCGTTCTTTAACCTCCTGAATAATAAACTAGAGTTAATATCTACCTTATTAAGAACCATTTTCAATTTCATTATCCTTTTTATATCACTTATTACAATGTTATGAACATTATGTAATTATTTAAGTTAATAACGGTCGTTTTGTCGATCTTTGGTACATGAGTCAACAATAAACTTCTTATAATTATAAGTTGTTCATGTGGTGAAATATCCATTATATCCAGAATTATATTAATGATGTAGATATCATATATATCATATATATACAGTATATACATTCATTTATAATATTACGTAACATTTAGAGGTAAGAAATGAAATGCACCGTTCATGGAGACGGTAAGCCGTACGTACGCATGAACGCTACTTTCATTTCAATTTCATATTTAATGGAATGAAATCATAATGATATAAATGTATAATATAATTCCAGTATAATATAGTGTATAATACCATTTACTCCATCCTTTATACATCCCACACATGGCATTAACGATTCAAATCACTTTGAGGGGGCGGTAGTCCGCACTTCCTAAAATGAAATTATCGCGTTTTACCCATAATGGAAATCATAAAGTATGCCATAAATGAGAAATACAGAAGCATAAGTAAAACAAAAACATATTATATATCATATATAAAAATAGTGACATCTTAATGGCCACCTTTGGAGGTGTTATATGAGTGTTGAACAATCATCGTTTCGTGAGGCAGAAATCCGCCATCCACAGAAACCATATGTTCTTTAACCATTAGATGTAGGTGTGTGTAAGTGTAGCTCGAATCCTTCTTATAACAACATCCTAGTATATTGAGGATACTGGTGTTGTTACAAAAGAAATGAATAAAAAGAGTTTAGGGGGTTGGAGAAGAAAAATAAAACAAAACAACATTAGAAAAGACATTACCTCAAAATCGGGTAACTCTTTTTGATTTGAGCTAAAGGCTTCCTTGGGAAGAGTTCTGCCCAAAGTGAGGTTTCTAGGAGTAAGGAAGGAATGTTGGGAGAGTATTTGGGCAGAGGTTGGCCGAGCCAAATGGCTTGATGGTGTGAATAAGGTGGGAGAGGTGGGGGCCTTTTATAAGTGGAGAGGAGGGGCACTTTTGGAAAGATTGAAATGTTACATTATTTACACAATGCTTTTCGGATTCTAAAGGTCCCACACTTATATAATTCGAGGATAAGGTGATAAGGTTTCGAAATCTCTTCATCCAATAGGCTTTGGACAAGTGTAAGCCTTGGATTTTGAATTATCTTCTCATTTTATTTAAATCGTTAAATAATGAGGTCATCGCTGCATCATAATGATGTCATAAATAATTTAATTTATTTAATGTCTAAAAATTATAAAACAAATACTATGATGTAGGAAATCTTTTTAGCTTTCCAATGACTATTTATAATCAAAATTTGGACTTGTATAACCCCAATTAAAAATTGTTTTAGTAGAACAATTTATGTTAGTGTCATTTTCACTTTAACATTAAATAAAAACTAATTTATGTCATTTCCCAACAAAAGTGGATCCATGGGGTCCCCAAGTTAGGCCATGGCTTGTCTTGGTCGGCCATGACTCAACCAATGAGGTTGGGACATGTGTCTAGGTCATTTAATATTATTAAAGTATTATCTATACCTTAAACTACACTAATTACCACTAATCGCGATTAAGAACTTAATAAGTTACTATTCACCAAAAAATTATTATAATCTCATTGAACCACATTTTACTTCTTAATGACAACCATGTATGTCGGATTTTTGAAAATCAAATCACAGAAGTGGTAATATTTCATTTAAACGAAAAATCAGTTATTTAACTACCACTTAGTGGTTTCACTATTCATCAAAAATTGAAGTTTCTCAGAACAATGCCAAAATTTCATCCTAAGCTATAATTGATATTCCGAATTCAAAAATGATGTCTATTTTACAAAATTCCAAACATATAAGTTGCATTAATTAATTTTATAATTAATTCCCGCTGTTACGACAAATAGCGTGTTTTCAAGAAACAATTTATATCAAAAGATTGGCAATTGTTTATGTCCAAATTCAATGTTAAATTAATTCTAATGACCACCATTGGATAAAATGGTAAAAATATATTCTAATTATACATTAAATCCACTCAATAGTATAACTTATCACTATAAATTATTTTGATTAAAAAAGTTGTTTTAAGTATTTTTCACTATTCATAAAAAATTAGAAGTTCTCAGAAAAATACCAAAAATTCAACATAGGCTAATTTCGATATTACGAATACAAAAATGAAGTCCATTTTGAAATATAAAATTTCTATAATTTTAAAAAGTGGTTATTACTATTCATAACGGCTAGTTTGATTTGTCGCGATGTTTTAGAACTCGAAGTTGCGTACAATGCAAGCTATTGTATTATTGAATGAGAAGCGTATCGTGGAAGCTCGGGGTGTTACATTCTCCCCTCCTTCAATAAATTGCGTCCTCGCAATTTGAAATTTTTCTTGGAAAATAAAAGGTTGAAAAGGGAAAATACCTTTGTGGAAAACCCACATCGGAAATAAGATTAATAAAATTTAGCCTTAATAAGAGGTAAATGGAAATAAGAAAGTCACCACCAAATTATAATCTCGATAAGGAGAACATTGGTGGCAATTAGAGACATATAATTGGAGGAAAAACGTAAATATTTGTAGGGAGTGATTGAGGTCATCAATAACAATCAACTGTCAAATTGAGGGCCTCAAAGCCTTCAATCTATATTGATTTAAAATATCATCAGTTCAACAAGACATAAGGTATTAGGATAACACATTTTTTTGTTTTAATATCCCTTTACTAAAGTTTAAGAATTAATTTATTCATTGAATAAGAGATAGGTATATATATATTTATGCTTGACAATTAGAGTTTCAACCTTCAACTCATCTTTCACTCAAAAAGATAATAGAACTCAAAAATATCATACTTATCCTAATTGTATAAGGTTCAAAATGTTAAAACATACCATTTAGATTAGTAAAATTATTTTGTAATAACCAGGGACTTTCTGTAGGCTAGTGGTAGGAAATAAAGGCTTGTCGCACTATGGTTGTGGGTTCGATTCCTGCAGCTTTGTCCGACGCGACGGGTTATTCCCCACCCTGCAGGTTGTCCTTTTCCTAAAAATATAGTACTATACTATTCCAAAAATAATCTTCATAAATTTTTTAACCTTAAACAATACCATCCAAATTTCAACTTAATCCACTCCAACCTTTATAGTTATCCAAAATACCTTCATCCAGACTTTCTCTAAAAGGTCTCTAAATTCCAAAATCAATTTATCAGATTCCCAAAACAAAGAAAAGTTTCTCTTATTGTCACATACTAAAAATATGATTACCTTAATCATATTAAAACCTTACTGAAATCAAAAAGTACTGCAGTACAATCCTTATATAGATCACATTATTCTAATAACCAGAATATAATCCATGAGTCCAAAAGCACTAATACATTAGTTATTCTGCTTCAACTGTAGTAATAGCATAAGATTGTCCTTGATCCCTTGGCCTTTTCTGAGGTAAGTTTCCTTGACGCTTAGGACATTCATTTGCGTAATGACCCATTTCTCTACAATTGTAGCATTCAACTTTGACAGCCTCTTTCTTTCCCTTGCAATCACGTGCCTGGTGACCTTTTTCTCCACATTTATAACAGACTCCCATTCCTTTTAGGCAAGTACCAGGGTGATTCTTCCCACAATTATCACATAATGGAAAATCCTTCTTTCCCTTTTTCCCTTTATCTGTCTCTTGTTCCACCGTTCTCTTCTTCTCTTGCTTTACTTTGTTGTCATAAGACTTAGAGAATTCCTTTTCTGTCTTGATAGCACATGAGACTATATCTTCGTATGATGAGAAGGATTGTGATACTAAAGCTCGACGGAGAAATGGTTTTAACCCATCAAAGAAACGATCAATCTTACTCCTTGGGTTACGTATATAATCGGCAGCATGCCTCGCTAACCTTGTAAAGTTAGCCTCATACTTTGCGACATTCTCATCCTCCTTCTGCCTCAGACTCAGAAATTGCCTTTCCATATCTGCTCGATGGTCACGAGGAAAGTATTTTTCTAAGAAAAGCTCTTTGAACTCCCTCCATTCCATACTTGATACGTCGTCATCTTCCTTTGTGTTTTGAATCAGCGACCACCACTGATCGGCATCTCCAGTGAGGCGGTAAACTGCCATGACAACCTTCTCCCTTTCACTACTCCCCAAGGCATGGAATATTTTCTCTAAGGAATTTATCCATTGCTCAGCTACTATAGGATTTGTACTCCCATTGAAGGTTGGTGGTTGTTGCCTCATGAAGCGGTCTAACATTGATCCTCCACGTTGCGGATCAGGGTGCTCCATACGAGTAAGGTTGTTATTCATAACCTGCGTGAGTTGTCCCAGTATGGTGAGAAGCTGATCAACACCAGTTGTATCACTAGCTCCACCATAATTATCCTGAGCAGGAGGGCAATCCCTACACGGAGTTCGTGCATTGATACAGTTTCCATTCCTTCTACTAGGCGCCATTTCTAAACAATGGCATAAACTAGATTAGTTTATGAATAAAAATACATAATTCCATACTTGTAAAACACTTAACATAAATTGAACTAATTATGGATATAATCCATAATTATAAAAATGTATTCTTTGAGGAAGTATATACTCGTAACCCTTCATAGTGGTTTGTAAAGAAAATGGGAATTATCCAAAGCATATCCCCCGGGAGTGTCGTAACCAAGAGTGCAGCAAGGCCCGTTGTCGTGCACCAGTTCCCGTTCGAGTCTAGCTCAAAGCGGTGTTTTCGGGTTTTACCCCTAGGTACATCTGTGCCAGAGCCGCCTCTACCTGCTCGTATCCAGACAGGAATGTATTGCTTGGAAAACTCACAAAATCTCTACAATACCAATATTCTAAGATGTTCTTTTATACTAATCCTCAAAGTCTATCTTCGGGCTATGTGCTCTAATCAGAGTTTATCTAAATCTAGCTTCCAAGGTTAGTACTAAACTGCCTCTGATACCAACTGTAACGCCCCGACCCCAGCTACCCAGAGCCGGTGCATTACTTCGTAACATTGGCATGATCACAAAAGATCAAGTCTCGAAAGACCGATTAGTTTAGTAGCCTTGGAAACACTAGATACATTCATAAGTCTTTCATTACATCAAAATTAAACAAACTACAATAACATGGTCTCCATAGTCCACACTCATATCCTCTTCTGACTATCCCTGCAGGTCATTCATAAAATACTTCTTCACATCCTGGAAAATATTAAAACATTGAAAGGGGTGAGCTCAGATGCTCAGTAAGGATAACAATAATGCGGAAGCTTTCATAAATAAACATTAACATTTAAGGCAATGTATAACTAAAACAAAAGCCTTTTAAACATGAACTTCAACATAATATGGCAAAAGTAAAATGAGATAATGCCATTTACTTCTTCACATGGATATTCTACTGGTCGAATAATCACATGCAATATCAATAACCACTTTCATAATGATGGAATGTATAATGCCGGACATTCTGAAACATTTTGTCAAGACCTCGGCCAAGACATCTAAAATGATTAAGGCCTCGGCCAAAACCATAAATCAAATTGGGAAAGGGCCTCGGCCAATTCCACGTCTAGTTGTCTCATGAGACCTGCCGATGCATCGAGGAGCTATAGCGGGCTCCACCCGTCACATATTAAGTCCAATACATTCCTCATATGAATAGGTTTAAACATATCATAAACCATAACATAATCGTATCACATAAAACATGCATAAAGGAAACATAACATTTCCACATTTCAATCACAAGATATCAATACAACACATTGATATAATAAAAACGCTTTCAAAACCATTTTCAATACCAAAATAAAAGAATGTTAAAACTTTGTATTTATTTTTCATTAAAAAATAAAATGATGGCTTGTAGAGGAAGCCGAAACTCAAATAATGGTCACGGCGGCGGAGAAGTCGTTGTCGCCGCATAAGTACGGAAAGGAAAACATTCCCTTTTGTCGTTTAGCAAAACGCTTCGTATAAAAAAGATTCCTTTTGAATAAACGTAAAAGTCAAAGGGGTTTATACATCGTATAAAAGAAGGTTGTGTATAAAACCAAATATGCCTCAATGAAAGGAGATTGAGACGAAGTCCTTAAAAAGATCATTTTTAAAATAAAATAGATCTATTATGTGTATTCACTATAGGTACACATAAAGAAAGTAAAAATACAAAATAGGACATAATAACATCATGACATAATTTGAAAGTAGGAGATTAACCCAAAGAATTGAAGTTGGGTTAAGAAATTCCCTTACCTTGTGTCCGACTTGACTCAACCGTTCTTTAACCTCCTGAATAATAAACTAGAGTTAATATCTACCTTATTAAGAACCATTTTCAATTTCATTATCCTTTTTATATCACTTATTACAATGTTATGAACATTATGTAATTATTTAAGTTAATAACGGTCGTTTTGTCGATCTTTGGTACATGAGTCAACAATAAACTTCTTATAATTATAAGTTGTTCATGTGGTGAAATATCCATTATATCCAGAATTATATTAATGATGTAGATATCATATATATCATATATATACAGTATATACATTCATTTATAATATTACGTAACATTTAGAGGTAAGAAATGAAATGCACCGTTCATGGAGACGGTAAGCCGTACGTACGCATGAACGCTACTTTCATTTCAATTTCATATTTAATGGAATGAAATCATAATGATATAAATGTATAATATAATTCCAGTATAATATAGTGTATAATACCATTTACTCCATCCTTTATACATCCCACACATGGCATTAACGATTCAAATCACTTTGAGGGGGCGGTAGTCCGCACTTCCTAAAATGAAATTATCGCGTTTTACCCATAATGGAAATCATAAAGTATGCCATAAATGAGAAATACAGAAGCATAAGTAAAACAAAAACATATTATATATCATATATAAAAATAGTGACATCTTAATGGCCACCTTTGGAGGTGTTATATGAGTGTTGAACAATCATCGTTTCGTGAGGCAGAAATCCGCCATCCACAGAAACCATATGTTCTTTAACCATTAGATGTAGGTGTGTGTAAGTGTAGCTCGAATCCTTCTTATAACAACATCCTAGTATATTGAGGATACTGGTGTTGTTACAAAAGAAATGAATAAAAAGAGTTTAGGGGGTTGGAGAAGAAAAATAAAACAAAACAACATTAGAAAAGACATTACCTCAAAATCGGGTAACTCTTTTTGATTTGAGCTAAAGGCTTCCTTGGGAAGAGTTCTGCCCAAAGTGAGGTTTCTAGGAGTAAGGAAGGAATGTTGGGAGAGTATTTGGGCAGAGGTTGGCCGAGCCAAATGGCTTGATGGTGTGAATAAGGTGGGAGAGGTGGGGGCCTTTTATAAGTGGAGAGGAGGGGCACTTTTGGAAAGATTGAAATGTTACATTATTTACACAATGCTTTTCGGATTCTAAAGGTCCCACACTTATATAATTCGAGGATAAGGTGATAAGGTTTCGAAATCTCTTCATCCAATAGGCTTTGGACAAGTGTAAGCCTTGGATTTTGAATTATCTTCTCATTTTATTTAAATCGTTAAATAATGAGGTCATCGCTGCATCATAATGATGTCATAAATAATTTAATTTATTTAATGTCTAAAAATTATAAAACAAATACTATGATGTAGGAAATCTTTTTAGCTTTCCAATGACTATTTATAATCAAAATTTGGACTTGTATAACCCCAATTAAAAATTGTTTTAGTAGAACAATTTATGTTAGTGTCATTTTCACTTTAACATTAAATAAAAACTAATTTATGTCATTTCCCAACAAAAGTGGATCCATGGGGTCCCCAAGTTAGGCCATGGCTTGTCTTGGTCGGCCATGACTCAACCAATGAGGTTGGGACATGTGTCTAGGTCATTTAATATTATTAAAGTATTATCTATACCTTAAACTACACTAATTACCACTAATCGCGATTAAGAACTTAATAAGTTACTATTCACCAAAAAATTATTATAATCTCATTGAACCACATTTTACTTCTTAATGACAACCATGTATGTCGGATTTTTGAAAATCAAATCACAGAAGTGGTAATATTTCATTTAAACGAAAAATCAGTTATTTAACTACCACTTAGTGGTTTCACTATTCATCAAAAATTGAAGTTTCTCAGAACAATGCCAAAATTTCATCCTAAGCTATAATTGATATTCCGAATTCAAAAATGATGTCTATTTTACAAAATTCCAAACATATAAGTTGCATTAATTAATTTTATAATTAATTCCCGCTGTTACGACAAATAGCGTGTTTTCAAGAAACAATTTATATCAAAAGATTGGCAATTGTTTATGTCCAAATTCAATGTTAAATTAATTCTAATGACCACCATTGGATAAAATGGTAAAAATATATTCTAATTATACATTAAATCCACTCAATAGTATAACTTATCACTATAAATTATTTTGATTAAAAAAGTTGTTTTAAGTATTTTTCACTATTCATAAAAAATTAGAAGTTCTCAGAAAAATACCAAAAATTCAACATAGGCTAATTTCGATATTACGAATACAAAAATGAAGTCCATTTTGAAATATAAAATTTCTATAATTTTAAAAAGTGGTTATTACTATTCATAACGGCTAGTTTGATTTGTCGCGATGTTTTAGAACTCGAAGTTGCGTACAATGCAAGCTATTGTATTATTGAATGAGAAGCGTATCGTGGAAGCTCGGGGTGTTACATTTTATTAATTTTTATTAAATTATACTAATTTTTATTAATTTATAAAAAACATGTCAATATACATTAATTAATGGTGAATTTAAACTAAATTATACTAAATTTAAAAATATATATATATAAATTAATAAAAAACTACATTAATCATAAATATTTTTAATTTTTATTAATTTTTTTAAAAAAAATATTTTTTTAATTATCTTTAATTTTTTAATATTTTTAATGATTTTTAATTTTTTAACCATTTTAATTTTTTAATATTTTTATAAAAAAATTAATTTTTTTAAAAAAAATTATTTCTAAATTTGGTAATTATTTATAATTTTTTGATAATTTTAATTACTTTTTATTTTATTAAATATTTATATTTTTTTATTATTATCTTATATTTTTAAATATGTATAAATATTTTAAATTATATATTAATTTTTCAAATTATTTTAAATTGTTTTTAATTATTCATAAATTTTTAATATTACTAATGACTTGTAATTTTCTTTAATTTTTGAACTTTTTTGTTTTTTAACGATTTGTAATTTTCTTAATTATTTGTTGTTTTTAAATATTTTTAATGGTTTTTAATTTTTTTTAAAATTTATTTTATTTGTAAATTTTTTAATAATGTGTATTTTTTAATATTTTCAATTATTTTTAATTTTATTAAATTTTTTATTTTTTTATTTTTTTATAATATTTTTAAATATTTATAAACCTTTTCAATTTAATGTAAATTTAATTTATTTATTATAAATTTGAATTTTTTATTTATTTATTTTTTTAATTATTTGTAATTTTTTTTAATATTTTTTACGATTTGTAATTTAAAAAAATATTTTTAAATTTACTAATTATTTTTAATTTTTTTAGTATTTTTAATTATTTTAAATTTTATTAAAAAAATATATTTTTAATATATTTTTAATATTTTTAAATATTTTTAAATATGTATAAATATTTTAAATTATATGTAACTTTTTAAATTATTTTAATTATTTTAATTTTTTGCATTTTTTTATTTTATTTTTTTAAATATAAGTATTTGCGAAGGACGAACTATTTGTCGTAAATACTATAAATCACAACAATCTTTTGCAATTGTCATTTTTTAGATAAGATAAAAATCATTTGTGATGGGAGCTTTACCCATCATAATTATTTTCTATTGACGATGCTGCATCGCAAATAAATTCATTTGCGACCTCGGTTTTTGTGACGACACAGTTGTGAGGGACACCCATTGCAAATGACCTTTTTCAATGCACACTCGTCGCAAATGACCTTTTGCGACAAAAACACGTCGCAAATGACCTTTTACGACGAACGATCATCCCAAATGTGTCGTCGAAAATAACAAAATATCTAGTAGTCAAGGGAACTCAAAGAAAATGTGTGTTAAAGTGTGGAAACCCAAAAGGGATTTCATGGGGGAATTTCTTGAATAATTCAAGAAGGATTTCCTTTTTTGGGTGAAGACGCATGATCATACAAAAGAGTTTCAAGAGATTCGTAAAGGGGATAATAGTGGGTATAGATTTGAAAACCATTTTATGAGTTTGATTATTTGGTTTTTGTGTTTTTCCCTGATGAGAGAGAGAAGGCATAGCATTGATTCATCCTTGAGGATGGAGATGCAGTGATCTGATGTAGATTTCCAATTGAATACTTAGTAAGTAGTGAGTGATCGAGCATAGTTCATAGAGAGATGTTTATCTATAAAGGGGGATCTTGGTGAAGGCCCCTCATGTGCAATTGTGAAGGATGAGATGAATAATCTGAGTTATGGGACTCAAATTTCACAAAATAATATGATGAAGTTATATTATAGAGATAGAGCATGGCTTAGTGCTACGGAGTTCAACAGATCATGTTTCCCAATGTCTAATGAGATGATTTATTTCTGATGTAATTGTCATAACCCGTCCCTTGGGGCCCGTGCCGTGACTACCCCAAACCCTCCTTCCATAGGCTAGGGGCAGGCGACTAGCACTGGAAAGGCATATCCCTAAAACGGGAAGGCATTGCCTTTTTAACCTGTTCAGACACATAGTGCAAGAACACAATAAGAAGTAACCACTAAGCAAACTGCTGTAGTAAAAGTGTGCTCAAAGTAAAGAGGCCGGAATACATGCCCAACTAAAAAGTACCAGTACAGCAGAAAGTACAAAACAGCTCCTTGATCATCCACCAAGGATACTACCTGAAGGGTAGATACAGCTCACGATCAGTAGTCCATGTGTCACGTCACGCCAAATGGTCCACCTCCAACCACCATCTAGTCCTGGCTCCTTCAGCCTCGATCAATGATGTCTGTTGTCTACAAAAGACACAACAAGGTGCGGGTGAAGCCTGTGCAGGGGTGAGTATAACGATACTCAGTAGGGACCCCAAAACCCCTGTAGGTCTCCCAGAGTTCCACAAAGGAAAAAGCACAAAGCAAGACCTCCATCTCAAGCACGAAGTGATAGACATCAACTCTACTTAGGTATATGTCCATACATATACCTAACTTATCAAGATATACTCATCTCATACATGAGGGAAGAATACCACAAAGGTAACACCATGAAGGTGGAAGTACCACACAGATAACACCACGAAGATAGAAGTATCACACAGATAACACCACGAAGGTAGAAGTGCCACACATGTAATACCACAAAGACAACACCATGAAGGTAGAAGTATCACAAAAGTAACACCACAAAGATAACACCATGAAGGTAGAAGTACCACACAGTTAACACTAGGAATATAGAAGTACCACACTGGTAACACCACGAAGTTAACACCATGAAGGTAGAAGTTCCACATAGGTAACACCACAAAGATAGAAGTATCACACAGGTAACAACACAATGGAAACACCATTAAGGTAGAAGTACCACATAGGTAACACCACGAAGATAATACCATGAAGGTAGAAGTACCACATAGGTAACACCGCGAAGATAACACCACGAAGGTAGAAGTACCACACAGGTAACACCATGAAGATAGAAGTACCACACAGGCAACACCACGAAGTTAACACCACAAAGGTAGAAGTAACACATAGGTAACACCACAGAGATAGAAGTTCCACACAGGTAACACCACGAAGGCAACACCATGAAGTTAGAAGTACCACATAGGTAACATCATGAAGATAACACCACGAAGGTAGAAGTACCACACAGGTAACACCACGAAGATAGAAGTGTCACACAGGTAACACCACAAAGATAACACCATGAATGTAGAAGTACCACATAGGTAACTCCATGAAGATAGAGGTACCACATAGGTAACACCATGAAGATAACACCACGAAGGTAGAAGTACCACACAGGTAACCCCATGAAGATAGAAGTACCACACAGGTAACACCATGAAGATAACACCATGAAGGTAGAAGAACTACACATGTAACACCACAAAGATCAAAGGCTCATCTCACAATCAGGTATAACTTAAGTATAGAAGCATATATGATTAGTTGTAAGGCTAGATCATCTTATCCTATTAAGAATCACTGTAGCTAACCCATACAGGATTGATAGGTACTAACCCCCATTGACCCACATAGGATCTGACCCACAAAGGCTATGATAGATGCTGACCCACTTAGGATCGATAGATGCTAACCCACACAGTATTGATAGATGCTGACCCGCATAATATTGATAGATGATGACTCACACAGGATTGATGTTCTTTCTTCAGGTTACAGCCAGCCACAGGATTCCTCAGACCCAGTGCGCTCGAGATCTGTAGAATCTTCCCCTACAGATATCGATTATACCTCGATGACAGCTAAACTCCATGAAGGAGTAACCCAAAGAACTTCCATGTCATAAGGGTTCCAACGTGATAGACGGTGCATCAATCGGACGCTCGGTTTGTGAGTTATAAGCATTTTAGTTCCGGGTCCCGGTTGGATTCGTGTTCGATCCAACCAGGCCACACTCCAACTATTTCCAAAACACAAGTGAATTATACCAAAATTACCTTCCCGCTCAAAGGGTCTCATTTCCATAGACGGTTCATCAATCGGACACTTGGTTCTCAAGTTATGACCTTTTAAGAGAATCTGGGCCTTATTGGGTCTGGGTCCAACCAAGCAGGACTAGGCCGCAGCGGGCTCAGCCCACTGGGCTGAGGTCCGGCCCGAGGCAGCCCACAAGGGGGCGTGGCCCTCCAGTCTGGCCCAAGGTGTGGTCCTCCCTAACCGGTGTGAGGGGGTGAGACCCCCAGTCTCCAGAACGGCCCAGAGGCCATTTGGCTTGTGAAGTGGCAGTGCCATGTGGGCACCGCCCAGTCACCACGGATCCCACCGGAGGCGAGGGTTCCTCCTCCGTCGTAGCTTCATTCATGACCCTTATCTCACTGGTGGTGTGCTGGTCGTGTCTCCCTTTTCTTCTGTGGTCGGCCAATGCGCTGACTTCCTCCTCCTCCGACCGCCACGGCTAACGAGTCATGACCCCTTGAACACTGGCAGTGTGCGACTGCGCACTGCACCTCCTTCACTGCCGGCCAGTGCCATCCTCTCCACTAATCACTACAGATTAGTGTCGCAGCCTCCTCTTGTGGAGTGCGATGGCATGCTGCCTCCATCGTAGCTGGTTGGTGTCGTTGCGCCAATGCTCTTCCACGGTGAACGCAAGGGTAGCAAGGTAGCGGAGGGTCCAGGTCAGGTTTGTTAGGCCTACGCCCTCTACGTTATCTTGTAAACATGAGGGAGGATTAAAGGGTTTAACAATCTCATGGAATTTAAAACAGGATAAACCTATACATCAAGAACGATGGAGAAATTCCCGCGATTGAGGAAGTGGGTTGGTGTTCGTCGTCCCCCGCAACTAACCTCCAACGACGTCATTCGATCATCGATTTTTGGTTCGGGGTTTCGGTTTTTTTCATCACCGCTCTTCAGAAACAGCTCTGTCCACTAAGGGTTTGGCGTCGTAGCACTTTATCAGCACTTTGTTGCTTGGTGAAGCTGTGCCGATACCTCTCCCCAAGCTCCATATAAATAGGATAAGGGTAGGGTAAGTAACGACGTTGGGAATTTATGGGGGTTCATTAATTATGAACCTTCCTAATTCTTCAATGATGTTGTTACTTAGGAGTGAAAGGTCAATCCATTTATTGGCTTGACAGGTCACTGGTCCCATGGCGTCGCTTGTCTATTGGAGGAAAATAATGAAAATAAAATAACAAAGTTATTTTATTTATTTCTTTTAAAAAGTCCCAAAATCTAACTTTTTCTCCAGACCTAATGCGGTCAAAGTAAAGAATCCCTTAAGAGAATCCTGGTGTTGTGGATTCAATGGTACCCTCATATTTTTAATCTGAGCACTTGTTCAAAAGTTAGAAAATGCCACCCGCGTGTTTATTGAACATATCTTAAAAAAAGTTCAATAAATTATTAACGTTCACCCTTGACCCATGTCGGTCGAGGTTAGGCTCCGCCTAGGAGAACACGCCCCAAAGAACTCTATGGTACTCTTGAATTTTCAATCCGTGTTACCATTTGAAAGTTATAGAATTTAACAATAAAATAATTGTTACTTAATTATCTTATTTATGACCAAAAACTATCATCCACTGTTGGACCGTGCCGACCAATGTTATTATCTCCCTAAAGAAAACATACACTCACGAGCTCAAAGATGGTCTCATATTTTTAATCGGAGTCACTGTTCATGATTTATAAGCATTTGAAAAATAAAATAACCTTATTTAATTATTTTAATTATGGTTATGTCATTTTGGGGTTTTCTCACAGGAGGCCTGTGCTGACTAAAATTAATTCACGCCTAGAGAAAACCCACCATCCGAAATGCATCTGTGCCCTTAGATTTCTGATCTGGGAAACTGTTTAAGAGTTATTCCACTTTTTTAGGAAAAGTGCTTACGCGTGCTAATTAAAGTTAACAAAACATTAACGGATCATTCTGAGCACCCCAGGCCTCTAAATCACGTGGCACTAGATTTTTCAGTCTCTAAATAATTCCATATAATTAGAAATATATATATAAATTCTGGGGCATTAAATTCTCCCCACCTTAGGGATTTACATCCCCAAAATCCAAAATAAAGGAAAATAAAAAAATGAGGGTATTGAGCATGAATCTGAGCCTCCCACTCCCATGTTCTCTCCTGGAGGTCACCATGATTCCATTAAACTCACACCAGAGGGATCGACTGTCCACAAAGTACTTGCTAATATTGATCCTCTATCTCCACTGGAATCTCTGTAAAAGTCACCTCATCCTCAAATTCCAACTCGCTCGAGTCAATAATGTGCGATGGATCATGCAAGAATATTCTCAGATATGAAATATGGAAAATATTATGCACCTGGTGCATCTGTTAGGGAAGATATAGATAGTACGCCACCTCAACAACTCTTCTGAGAATCTAGAAAGGTCTGATGAACCTTAGAGATAGATTTTCACCCCGGCCAAACCTGAGTAATCCTCATCGGGGTGAGACCCGTAGGAAGACATTGTCACCCTCCTCGAACTCCAAGGATCTCTGTCTCTTGTCAGAATAAGACTTCTGATAGATCTATACAGTCTTCACTTGCTAACAAGTGAGGAATCATGATACAAACTCTGCCATTGCTTCCTTCATCCCTGGCCACCAATACTGACGTCAGAGGTCCTGATACATCTTCACCACTCCGAGATGTACTATTATAGGGGATGTATGGATCTCCATCAAAACCTCCTCCTGAAGCATCACTGGAACCATGGTGTGTCCTCTAAAGAGAATGACATGCTCCCCACCTTTAGAAAAAATTTCAGGAGACTGTCCTGAGGATATCTGAAAAAGTCGGTCTTCGCAGTCAACGTCCCAAGTTGTGCCTCCTGAATTCGCTGAAGAATTGGGGGAGTGATAGTCATAGACTAGAGGTAAGCTACTCCATATTTATCCATGAATGATATCCACAGCGTGACGATCTGCTCTGATGCCTCACTCAGTAGTTGTAGACCATACCTCCTGCTGAGTGCGTCTACTACCACGTTCCCCTTCCCAAAAGTATAGGCTATATCAAGGTCATAGTTTTGGATGAACTATATAAATCATCGTTGTTTCAGCTTCTAAAAGATCTATTAACACTTTTCCATCCGTAAAAATGTCTGCCTCTTCTTCATCAAATCTGTCAAGGGTGTTGCTACCCTAGAGAAGTCTGGTTTAAAACTCTGGTAGTACCCAGCAAAATCAGAAGTCCCACTCCCTTTGGAGAGGTAATCCTAGAATCATCTTTTGAAAATAGGTCCCCACACTCTACCACTTCTATTGGGAACTGAAAACTCCAAACTCCTACTGCCACGAGGGTAAGGCTGGCTAACTCAAAAGTGATCGGATGCACCCTCCTATGCATGATTTTATCCTGTGGTGCCTGGGTTTCTTTTTTCACTAACCAAGGAAAACCCATTCCAACATTGTAGATAAACCACACCATTTTTTTTCTAATACATTCAATATGAGTATAAACTGTGGATGTCTAGTCCATACCCAAACTAACATCATAAGGCCTCGATGCTGCCACCAAGAGGTTCCAACCGAACCTCTCACCTCAAGGGTTATATCACACTGTCAGCATAAGTGTGATTATTGAGTATCCTCCCAAAGGTATCTCTAGATGTAAGGTTCAAATCAACAGTTTACCCGAAAAATCTAGCTCTTGAACAAGATTCATCGAAATAAGGAATGATTAGTTCCTATGTCTATTAATACGGCAGTGAGTAGTAGACACATACCATACCTCTAATCACTCTTGGAGCCCTTGGGTCACAATCCTTCACCGCATGGAGCTACTCCCTTCCCCTATCCTCCAGCTCCCTGAGCCTAGTGGGGACCGCATTGGGGTGGTGGTTGTAACATGTCAAAATGTATACCACCTCTTGCTACTCTCCAAGATCCTATTCAATTTCTACTGCCCTGCAGATTCATCTATCCCTATCACTTCCTCTTCATGAAACATTTTACATGCCCAAGACTCCGAGAATGGCATCAGTTTCTTGTTTTCACACTGCTAACATTAACTGGTTGTATTCGCTCATCCAAATAACATTCAACCAAAAAGGTTCTATCTAGCACCCTAACATAAGTAGGAATGCTTAGAGGAATATTGTTGTCTTGGATGTCCCTAAACACACATCGTTCGGCTGTTCGAGTCCTAAATCACTGACAGTATTGTATTCATTGAGTACCTGGAATGGTCAGTATGCCTCGATGAATACTCATCTACTGGCATGTCGTCCTACCGAAGCTGTAGAAGATCTATGGAACTCTCATCCCTTAGCTCTTTATGGAAAGAGACCCCCTTCTTTGAGGAAGGTTCTCAAGCTTGTCCACAAAAAATTCACCTCTTCACAAGATCAGGGTAACATAAACCCTATCATCATTCTACTAAGCCACATAAAAGGCTCTCTACTAGGATTTCCATCTGATCGAATGGTGACCTGGCTAGATGGAAACTCGAACACCTCTTCAAGACGGTCCTTAGCTGTCTGTGAGTTGGGCTTGCCTCAGAACCTGAGGGATATCTCATACTAAATCATGTACAAGGCACTAATCCTACATGTGTCCTCTATTGGTACTGCCATTTGTAACTTTTGGACAACGAGTAGTGATATAGTTGGAACACTATCCGAAGGTACCATCTCAGGAAATTGTCTATGTATTGAAGCCTGATCACCATGCATACCATCCTCATGGTCACGCACTGATAAAGACTAGTAGCTAGGATCACCATATAATCTGCTGGTGTCCCAACTAGGTTGAAAACTCTAGCCATAGCCTCCATCCAGTCCTCAACTTCCTAGGGATCTGTCTCACCTCGAAACCTCGGAGGCCTCTACTATTGGAACTCGTACAATGAGATCAGTTAGCGTGCACCATCCTCCAGTGTGATTGGTGGTAACTACTTCCCAATTGGTGGTGGTGATGCTGGTACACCACCTGAATGTTCCAACACAGTAAGAGGGCCCTGCCCCAGAGCCTCGTCGCTTGGTGGGCCATCATCATGTACTCTCTCAGGAGTCCTAGATGGTTGTATACATGGAGACATCCTGATAAGGAATAGGTGTGCCATGGTCATTAAGTTATACCTGGTGAGATGAATCCAAAAAACAAGGAAAACATTTCCAAAACACACGCATTTAGTGTTTTCATCCACCGGGTCAGAAATCAGAATTCAGGGTCCTGGTGTATGGATATGTCAGCCGCCACACCAAGACTGGATTCTCCAAAATAAAAACCACACTCATGACACTTAACACTATTTCCACATAGAAAATATCAGAGTCCTAGTTCTACAGAAGAACGGACTCCTCTGATACCACTTTGTCACGACCCATCCCTCGGGACTCGTGTCGTGACTACCCCAAGCCCACCTTCTATAGGCCAGTGGCTGGCAACTAGCACTGGAAAAGAGTATCCCTAAAATTAGAATGAATTTCCTTTTTAACCTATTCAGACACATATTCTAAGAACACAATAAGAAGAAACCACTAAGTAAACTAATGTAGAAAAGGTGTGTTGAAAGTAAAGGGGCCGGAATCCAATCCTAACAGAAAATTACAAGTACAATTGAAAGTACAGAACAAATCCTGGATCATCCAACAAGGATCCTACCTGAAGTGTAGGTACATCTCATGACTAGTAGTCCATGCTTCATGTCACACCAAATGGTTCACCTATAAGCACCGTCGAGTCATGGATCCTTCAGCCTCGATCAATTTTGTTCGTCGTCTGCACAAGACACAACAAGGTGCGGGTGAATCCCGTTCAGGGGTGAGTATAGCGATACTCAATAGGGACCCCAAGACCCCCGTAGGTCTCCCAAAGTTCCACAAAGAAAAAACCACAAAGAAAGACCTCCATCTCAAGCATGAAGCGATAGAAATCAACTCTACTTAGGTATATACCCATACATATACTTAATTTATCAAGATATAGTCATCTCATACATGAGGGAAGAATAATGCAAAGGTAACACCAAGAAGGTGGAAGTACCACACATGTAACACCACGAAGATAGAAGTACCAACCAGGTAACACCACAAAGGAAACACCACAAAGATAGAAGTACCACACATGTAACACCCCGAAGACAACACCACAAAGGTAGAAGTACCACACATGTAACACCACGAAGATAACACAACGATGGTATAAGTTCCACACAGGTAATACTATAAAGATAGAAGTACCACACAGGTAACACCACGAAGTTAACACCATGAAGGTAGAAGTATGACACAGGTAACACCAAAAAGAAAGAAGGACCACACAGGTAACTTGACGCACACCTATCGTGGGGTGTGGAAAAAACAATTATTTACTAAGTTAAAATATAGTATAGTAGTTAACCTAAGTTGTCTCCAGAGAGGAGCCCACAACAATCATGTTTGTCACTTTGTATTTGAATTTGTTTGATTTTGAAAACAATGAAACAAAACTAAAGAAAGAAATAAAGTATAAGATTTAAAACAAATTGAAAAGTAATGTGATTAAAAATAGTAATAATTATTGGGTGATCAGGTCGGGTTTGTTTTTCCAATTGTAATGTTATCATAGTTCTTATTTATTCATTCTTTTTTATTAAATCAATTAAAATGAGATTTCACAATCGCTTCATCTCACTTATTTGATTAATGATGTTGGGGAGATTAAACCTTAATAAAATATTAGTTTGGTATAATCTCTATCCTTTTGTGAAATATTTGTAGAGAATACCCTCAATTGATTAAGGCAATTCCCAATCGGGTCTTGTTAATCCCAAATAATCTTGAATATTCAGTACAAATCTCACACGTACCGACGATCGCCAAGTACTTCACCACTACGTTCTGATTTATTCCATCGTATATAGACCAGAACCTAGTGAGGGATATAATTATCATTAAAAAAATAAATAATAACAATATAATATAAAATCAAATACAATTGCACAAGATAATATAAGCTGTTATTACAATTGAAACCAACTTCATAATAAAGAAAACATTTTATAACATTAAGCGCATGAACTCATACATTAAAAAATGGGAAACCTAACCTTCCCCAATCACTCATAATATTTACCCCACCATGGTAAGGGTAATTGAGTATAAGGGGGAAGATGAATACATTAAAAAACTAAAAAGAGCAAATAAAGAAAAGAAAGAACCAAAAGTTTCTCCTCCAGAATCTGTCCACCATAAGTTCAGCTTCAGTTCTCCCACCATCTGGTCGAATAAGGCCTAGGTTCCTTCTTATAGGAGGTGAGTAATGGGGTTGGCCATCCACCCACGACGTTTTAAAGCATTTGGAGCCATGTGGAAGTAGTTATGGCCGATTTAGTAGACTTGACTTATTCTGGCCGCCAATCACTATTCCACCAACCCAACTTTGACCGTTTAATTGGAGGCCTTAATGAATGAAATTATTTCTGATATTTTGATATACTCTGACCCTTCTAGTAGGATTTCGAACCCAGCTAGAACCAATAAATTTGGAGGTCGGTAGTCCAAGATATGGTTCATTGAATTTTGTGTGGTCTATTCTGTTGTCTAGAAGAAGTGTTCACATTGACCGAAATGTTTGGGAATGTTGGAGTTCGAATTGGATTTTGTTCATGAAGACTTATATGTAGCCAACGAATCATGAAATCCTAAAAAAATGAATCAGGTTAATTGGATACAAAATGTAGGAGTTATGCTCGAAATATAGAGGCAATATAAATCTGTTCAATGTCCAGAATTAACCACTTTTCACATTTAAGCTCGAAACTCACCAAAAGTCATAAAATGATGCAAATAAAATCAAATTGATTAATTTGAAGTGATTAAATCAATTAAAAACATATGTATAAATATGAAAATATTATCTCTGTCAATTTCCCCACACTTAGCACTTAGACTCCTGGACAAGTAAACATCGACATCAAATCATAGTAAATTTAAAACACATATTCATGAGATCCACTAATTTAATACCAATAAACAAAAGATATCATACCTCATAAAACACTATTATTTCAAGTTCATAATTTTATATTATTCAATATATTTACTCTTCATTTATCCTCCCATGTACACAAAACACTTACCTAACATACGTTTTTTTCTCATCACACAAATATCAATTTTCAACAATGTCTTTCTCATCCAATACTCATGCAAGGGTCACCATAGGCTTGATAAATTCCTACATCTTCACCCAATGTGAGTCAAGAACATATTTTTATCATGAGGACTTTATAAAGGTTGTTCTGTGGCTTTAGGTTGGTAGGATTTAGATGTGAAAAATTTTGTGGCTGAATAAGGAGTGCTTGGCTCTTTTTGAAGTAAAATTGCATTATTCTAATTTAAACTTAAATATGGTATCCTCCTCACTCCCCTTTGCAGTAAATCAGCTCCACTAGAATGAAAAATTAGTGAAATTTCACACCATTCATCATTTCACCAGCAATATTTTCAATCATTTCAAACATGATTTTTCTTGAAATCTCCAGACAGGCACAGCTTTTTTTCTCCGTTGGAAGCTCCAGAAAGGCACAGCTTCTCATACATGAAAGCTCCAGAAAAGGCACAACTTTCAACTGAATGATTTTTTTATCAATAAGAACATCTCTTAAACATTTTAGTTTCCACCCAAATTATCTCCAAATTATGTAGTACAACACAAGACAGCTTCCCCCACACTTAAGTTTAACTAGATTATGCAATTTCACTTCAAGAGCAGGTTGGATAGGGAAATTGGCTTGTAATATGGCTAACCTAACATGATGTTCATGGATTCTATGGGCTAAAAAGATTAAATTTACAAGGTGGGACATTATAAAAAGGATTATCTTGAAAATGGGGCTTTAAAATCAAATAAATGGCTCAATCATTTTAAACACATGTACCTCAAACCCTCAAGTTTTGACAGGAATAAATCAAATTCTGGTTAAATCAAGCATGATTTGGTTCTCTCAAGAAGTGAGGTGAATGTAAAGAATATGAAAATAATAGGTTCAGAAGCCTCACGAGAATGTGATTTTAAATATAAAGACAGTGATATGTGTCATGGGATTCAAAAAAACAGATTATTTTTCATGAAATTCCCAAAGAATTGAACATGAAATAAACTCATTTTCAGCATTCATTTAAGCTCAGTTTCATGGAATAAATTGTTTCAAACATTCAAATGGGTTTTAAAAATGGAGATGATATTCATTTTAGCTCAATATATTTAAAAACACACAAAAATTTTAAAAACACACATTTTTTTTAAATAATTGAAAATACTAAACTACAAAGGTTCCCTCCCCCACACTTAAATGATACAGTGTCCACAATGAATTCAAATTGATTTAACATGTAATAAGATTTTTAATTGAATCATAGCAATCAATAAAGTTTAAAGGAAAGGTACAAAAAGACTTATTGCTAGTGCAATGTTGAGTTAAGCTCTTAAGTGTTATGCATATAAAACCCTACAAACAAAGGTAGATAATAAAACATAATAAATTTATTGAAAGTAAAGAAAATAGAAATATAATGAGAATAGAAGGATAGATCTTGGTTTAATCCCCCAAGTGGGCCCTGGGTTTTGACTGCCTCTAGATGGGCAGTTTCGGTTGGTTATCCCCAATCCGATGGTGGGTGAAGTTTCTTTGAGATGAACCACCAACACATTTTCCTTCCAGTTAGAACTTCTTTCTTTTTGTTGAGGAGTATATGGATATAGTACACCAATTCCACCCCTATTAAAATGATATTCTTCTTGTATGGTGGGGTTAGGATAAATAATTAGTCCTCCTCTTTATTGGTTTCCAATTTCACAACTTCTTCTTGATTCTCCAGTGGTTCCTCAAGGCATGCTGCATCAAAAGAATATTCAAAGGGAAAATCAGAGTGTAATTCTATTTGAATAAAATTAAAACATGATGAATCAATATAAAACTCTTCCCTTTTAAAGTAAGCATCTTGTGTCTCTTTTTCTTCATGAAAATCCACTTTTGTCTCCTCTTGAAATTCCTCTAATAAGAATTCATCTTGTTTAGGGAGCTCCATATGTTCTTCTTCAGGTGTATCTTCTTCTTTTTCCTCATCCACCAAGGTAATACATTTTTTTCCCAAATCTAAAAATTTCAAGCAAGGGAAGGTGATACTCAATTCTGATTCTATATAATCAGAATGAAAAGAGTTAAGAAAAAGATTATCTCCCTTAAGTAGCTTGACTTTAATTGCTTCTTCAGTATGAGGTTTCTCTTGTAGTTTAATTTCACAAGATAGAGGTAGGTAGTCAGGCTCCTCCATCTTTTATTCCACCGCTTTGGTGGTGTCTTCCTTCATTAGTTCTGGATCTTATACTTTGTAAGGAATATATGGATCAATTAGTTCTTCACACTCATTCCAGAATTCATCTAGATATTTTTTCTCTCCCACATGTAGTTCAATAGGTAATTCTTCCTTCTTGTCCTCCTCAAGTTCATTCATAGGTTCTGGTTTTTCCATCACTGCATGGACATATTCAAATGCAAGTTCTACTTTGTTCTCTAGTTTTGAGATGTCATTTTTAAGTTCTTGCATTTGAACTATATCATAACCAGCCTAATCTACTTTTTCTAAATGTGGGTAGTTGTTACATGAATTAATGAAATAATCAATTGAAAACATAATGTAAAAATATTTTTTTATGTTTTTTTGAAAAGTGTTAAATATTTATAATGAGATTGTGGCACTACCTCCCTGGAAACGGTGCCAAGTTTTGACACACACCTGTCGTGGGGTGTGGAAAAAACAATTATTTACTAAGTCAAAATATAGTATAGTAGTTAACCTAAGTTGTCTCCATAGAGGAGTGCACAACAATCATGTTTGTCACTTTGTATTTGAATTTGTTTGATTTTGAAAACAATGAAACAAAACTAAAGAAAGCAATAAAGTATAAGATTTAAAACAAATTGAAAAGGAATGTGATTAAAAATAGTGATAATTATTGGGTGATCAGGTCGGTTTTGTTTTTCCAATTGTAATGTTATCATAGTTCTTATTTATTCATTCTTTTTTATTAAATCGATTAAAATGAGATTTCACAATCGCTTCATCTCACTTATTTGATTATTGATGTTGGGGAGATTAAACCTTACTAAAATCTTAGTTTGGTATAATCTCTATCATTTTGTGAAAGAGTTTTAGATAATACCCTCAATCGATTAAGGCAATTCCCAATCAGGTCTTGTTAATCCCAAACAATCTTGAATATTCAGTACAAATCTCACACGTACCGATGATCACCAAGTACTTCACCACTACGTTCTGATTTATTCCATAGTATATAGACCATAACCTAGTGAGGGATATAATTATAATTAAACAAATCAATAATAACAACAGAATATAAAATCAAATACAATCGTACAAGATAATATAATCTGTTATTACAATTAATGCCAACTTCATAATAAAGAAAACATTTTATAACATTAAGCGCGTGAACTCATACATTACAAAATGGGAAACCTAACCTTACCCAATCACTCATAATATTTAACCCACCATGGTAAGGGTAATTGAGTATAAGGTGGAAGATGAATACATTACAAAACTAAAAAGAACAAAGAAAGAAAAGAAAGAACCAAAAGTTTCTCCTCCAGAATCTGTCTACCAGAAGTTCAGCTTCATTTCTCCCACCATCTGGTCGAATAAGGCTAAGGTCCCTTATTATAGGAGGTTATTAATGTATTTTTTCATCCACCCACGAAGTTTCAAAGCATTTGGAGCCGTGTGGAAGGAGTTATGGCCAATTTAGTAGACTTGACTTATTCTGGCCGCCAATCACTATTCCACCAACCCAACTTTGACCGTTTAATTGGAGGCATTAATGAATGAATTTATTTCTAATATTTTTATATAATCTTAAACTTCTAGTAGGATTTCGAACCCAACTGTAACCAATGAATTTGGAGGCCGGTGGTCCAAGATATGGTTCATTCAATGTGGTGTGGTCCATTCTGCCGTCCAGAAGAAGTGTTCACATTGACCGAAATGTTTTGGAATGTTGGAGTTCGAATTGGATTTGGTTCCTGAAGACTTATATGTAGCCCACAAATCATGAAATCCTAAAAAAATGAATCAGGTTAATTGGATACAAAATGTAGGAGTTATGCTCGAAATACAGAGGCAATATAAATCTGTTTAATGTCCAGAATTAACCACTTTTCACATTTGAGATCGAAACTCACCAAAAGTCATAAAATGATGCAAATAAAATCACATTGATTAATGTGAAGTGATTAAATCAATTAAAAACATATGTATAAATATGAAAATATTATCTCTGTCATAACTCCATGAAGGAAACACCAAGAAGGTATAAGTACCACATAGGTAACACCACAAAGATAACACCATGAAGGTAGAAGTAACACACAGGTAATAGCACGAAGATAACACCACGAAGGAAGAATTACCACACAGGTAACATCATTAAGATAGAAGTACCACATTGGTAACACCAAAAAGTTAACACCACGAAGGTAGAAGTACCACACAGGTAACACCACAAAGATAGAAGTATCACACAGGTAACACCATGAAGGTAGAAGTACGACATAGGTATCACCATGAAGATAACACCACGAAGGTAGAATTACCACAGAGGTAACACCAAGAAGATAGAAGTACCACATAGGTAACACCATGAAGATATAAGTAACACACATGTGACACCAGGAAGATAAAACCATGAAGGTAGAAGTACCACACAAGTAACACCATGAAGCTAGAATTACCACATAGGTAACACCTTGAAGATAACACCCGGAAGGTAGACGTACCACACAGGTAACACCACAAAGATAGAAGAATCAGATCACAATCAGGTATAACTTCAGTATATAAGTATAGATGATTGTTCTTAAGGATATATCATCTTATTCTGTTAAGAAGCACTGCAGCTAACCCACATAGAATTGATAGGTACTTACCCTTGCTGACCCACACAGGATCTGACCCACATAGGATTGGTATGCGCTGACCCACACAGGATCGCTGAGCACTGACCCACACAAGATTTGATAGATTTTGACCCACACAATATCGATAGATATTGACCCACACTGGATCGATAGATGTTGACCCACATAGGATCAATGTTCTTTCTTCAGGTTAGATCCATCCACAGGATTCCTCGCACCTGGTGCACTCGAGCTCTGTAGAATCTACCACTCGAGATATCGGTCATACCTCGAACACCACTAAGCTCCATAAAGGATTAACCCAAAGGAACAACATGTCGTAATAGTTCCAACGCGACATAAAGTGCATCAATTGGATGTCTGATTTGTGAGTTATAAGAGTTTTAGTTCCGGGGGCCCAATTGGATTCGAGTTCAATCAAACTTTGTTATACCTCAAATATTTCCAAAACTCATGTGGAGTATAAAAAAAGACCATCTTTCTCCAAGGGTCTCATCACTTCAGATGGTTTGTCAATCGGACACCTAGTTCTCAAGTTATGACCCTTTAAGTGAATATGGGCCTAATTGGGTCTGGGTCCAGTCCGACCCGATCGGACCGACCCGGCCCGACCCAGCTAGACTGGGCCATAGCGGGCTCAGCTCGTTGGGCTGAAGTCTGGCTTGGCCTGCAAGGGGGTGGCTCGGCTCGAAAGGGGGCGTGGCCTACCGATCCAACCCGTGGTGGGGTCCTACCTAGTCGGCACGAGGGGGGTGAGAGCCTTGGTCTCCCAAATGGATCAGAGGTCGTTCGACTTGTGAAGAGGCGGTACCACGTGGGTGCCTTCTAGTCACCACAAAACCCAGTGGAGGCATGGGTTCCTCCTCCGTCGTGGCTTCGGTCGTGGCCCTTTGATCACCATTGGCACGCTCGTCACGACGCCCTTCCCTTTCGTGGTCGGTCGATGTGTTGGTCGCCTCCTCCTTCAACCGCCATAACTGACGAGTCATGACCTCTTGCTCACCGAAAGCATGCCACACCTCCTCTGTGGCCTGCCAGTGCTAACTGCTCCACTGATCTTTGTTTCTTAGTGTTATGGTCTCCTCTTGCGGCGCGTGACAGCACGTCACCTCCGTCGTAGCCAATCGGTGTTGTCGTGCTGACGGTCTTCCACGGTGAATGAAAGGGTAGCAAGGTAGTGGAGGGTTTGGGCCAGGTTCTTTAGGCCCGCACCATCCACATTAATTTTTAATCATGAGGGAGGATTATAGGGTTCAACAATCTCATGTAATTTAAAATAGGACAAACCCCTGCCTCTAGAACGACGGAGAAACCCCTGAGATTAAGGAAGTGGGTCAGTGTTCTCCATCCCCCGTAACTAGCCTCCAACAATGTCGCTTGATCGTCAATCTTTGGTTCAGGGTTTCAGTGTCACTTGTCACTACTCGCTAGAACCATCTCCATCCTCCAACGGTTTGGTGTCACGACACTTTATCAACACTCTGTTTCTTGGTGACGCTAAGCCGATACCTCTCCCCAAGCTCCATATAAATAGGAGATGGGGAGGGTAAGTAACAACATTGGGAATTTATTTGGATTCATTAATTAGGAACCTTACTAATTCCCCAACGATGTTGTTACTTAGGATTTAAAGGTCATGAAATTTATTGGCTTGAAACGTCGATGGTCCCACGTTGCCTCTTGTCCATTGGAGGAAAAGAATGAAAATAAAATAACAAAGTTATTTTATTTATTTCTTTTAAAATGTCCCAAAATCTAACTTTTTCTCCAGACCTACTGCAGTCTAAGTGAAGCCTCTCTTAAGCGAATCTCAGTGCTACGGATTCAATGGTGCCCTCAGATTTTTAATCTGAGTACCAGTTCAAAAGTTATAAAATTCCGCCCGCACATTTACTGAACGTACCTTAAAAAAAGTTCAATAAATTATTAATGTTCACCCTCTACCCACACTGGTTTAGGTTTGGATATGCCTAAGGAGAACACACCCCAATGAACTCAATGATACTCTCATATTTTCAATCCAAGTTACTGTTTAGAAGTTATGGATTTTAACAATAAAAATATTGTTACTTTATTATCTTATTTATGGCCAAAATCTTACTTCCACTATTAGCTTGTGTTGGCCAATGTTAGTATCTCCCTAAAGAAATTATACCCTCACAAGCTCAACGGTCATCTCGTATTTTTAATCTTAGTCATTGTTCATGAGTTATAAGCATTTGAAAAATAAAATAACTTTATTTAATTATTTTATTTATGGTTATTCCATCTTCGAGTTTTCTCATAGGAGTCCTGCGCCGACTAAACTTAAATCACGCCTAGGGTAAAACCGTTATCCTAAATGCATTACTGCCCTCAGATTTCTGATCTAGGATACCGTTTAAGAGTTATTATACTTTTTCAAGAAAACTTATTACGCGCACTGATTAAAGCATAACAAAACTTTGACAAATCATTATGGGCACCCCAGGCCTTGGAATCACGTGTCGTCAGATTTCATGGTCTTGAAATAATTCCATATAATTAAAGAAAAAATTATACAGAAATTATGGGACATTATAGAAATGTTTTGGGTTGTTGTTATTATAATTTCACAAAGATTTAGAATGTTTCTAGTCTTCAATGTGGAGTTTTATTTAGAGGTTTTAAAGGTTGGACATGATCCTTACACTAAAACTTTTATTGTGTATTTTTAATTCATTTAAATTGTGTGTTTACTGTGATCTAAAAATTAAATTAATTGTGTTTTTATTTCAAATTATTAAAGATGTTTTTCTTCAAGGTTTTTAAATGGACAAAGGAGTTATTCTCAAAGGGTAAATTATTTTGAAATATGGTTAGAGTGAATAGGGTATACAACAAGGAGTCAGTTAATATTTTTCATTTTTAACACTTTATTAGGTTATTTTGGTGGTGAGGTTCCTGTTTATGGGGTATCTCTCTTAGTAGCAAGTTTTCTAGGTTTTTCCCTCATTGGAGGAGTTTTAGTGTTAAGGAATAACCCTTTCTTTGAGGGTGTAGGTAGTGAATTGTTTCTATTTGACACATATCTCCCCTTAGTGGATAATCTCTTTTTTCTGCTTACATGGGTATGGTTTTGATTTTAGGGATGAGAATCATTATAGGGGAATCTAATGTAATGACCTAAACCTTTCTGAACTATTACTTTGTGTATTTTTAGTATTAGAAGTGATGGTAATTGAATGAATGAAGGTACATGTTTCTTGAGCTGAGATTCTAGTTCAGAGAGGTGAGTCATGACATGTAAGTATTTGGTGCACTATAATAGGTATAAATAAAGTATGAATCATGGTGTGGGGACATATCACAAACTTTGTGCATAGGCCATAATAGTTGAGGCTGTGTTGTTTCACAGGAGGAGTTCCAATTGCTTTATAAAATTTTCAATCATGGAACGTTGGATTTCAAGGATATTTTTTTCAAAGTAAAAAAAGCATTTCAATTCTTGAGGAGACTATTATGGAAATATTAATAAATCTTGTATAACTCTTATTAATCTTATGTTTTTTCCTTTTTTATTTTTCTGTTTGAAGTGTGGTGGCCTTAATCATGGTGAAAGAGGGTTTTAAGATATATATTTTATATTTTTGTGATGGACCTTTATTACACTTCCATCTTTATCACATCATGAATACATATAGGTTGAGTTATCATCACATCATGGTTCATGGGTCATAACCTGGACCTTCCTCAGTTGTATCAGATTAAAATATTTACCATGATTCAAATTTGGGAGATATGTGTTAGATAGGAGTAGATCATGGTGCAGATTTCAAGATTTTGTTTATATTAGACCCATCAGAGAGTGGATATTACTTATCAAGTAATAATGACCTAATTTCCATTTTTTGTATAAATTCAGTAATCCCTCTAACATATATAATTTCCTCCATTTTCTCCCAAATTTCAGGTGATCAATGGTATAATTTGGGATAATTTTGATTTCCCTTTGTCCATCCTAATCCCTTGTCTTTAGGGGAATGATTTCTTATGATTTAGGATGACTCCCTTTTTTATTTTCTTAGTTATCTCAATATTAATTCATCATATAGAGGTTGTATAGTGTGTTGGATTCAGTTTTTATGGGGGTAGTTATGATCCATTTTGATTGTGGTTTTTCTCATATGTCTTGATTCTTGTGCAATCTTCTTCTTCTCCTTTATTTCATAGTGACTGTTGAAGCTTTGATTAAGGGTATTTCTATCTCTTCATCTACCTTCTAGAATAAAGTGCTTGACCTTCTTGTTGTGGTCCCTTACAAAAATTCAATGTCATTCCTCTACTATATTTTTTGAAATATATTTTTGGGTGTTCTAGGTTTATGGGGAAATAGAGGAACATTTGGGTAATTTTATTTAATAAATAATGAACTAAATGAAGATAATTTACTTGTTAAGATGATATTATAAGGGTAAAGAAATTTTTCACATGATTTATATATTTTTATTATATTTACTACGTGATAACATATACTTTCTATTGTGACTTCTTGTTACTATTATCATTAAAAACCTTTTCAAATTTATAATTTGATAATTAATTTAAGTGATTAATAAAAATTAGGATTGCTAAAATTTATAATTATAGGAGATATCATTATTATTTGAGTTTTTTCATTTGATATTTCATTTCCACTTTTTAATCTTTTTTGGTAATAAAAGCTGGTTTTTTTGGAGTTTTTTTATGTTTCTCCTCTTATTAATTGAGAAACTGGATCTTGAGTTAAATATGATAATGGTAATAAGGATGAAAGTGGAATCCTAAGTTTGTATTGATAAACCTGTTAAGATAAACACGTATATATAATTTTGATCAATGATGATGGGTTGATGGGTAAGCTGGAAATTGGATGAATCTGCCTTTAATATAATCACTAATAGCTTAAAAAAATAAAAATTACATGATAGGAGGAGAAGGGTAATATAAAATGTACATAGTTGAGATGAATCAAAAAAAATAGTAATGTATAATTTATTAAAGAGTTGGGTGGATTTCAATTAAATTGTAAATGATTGAAATGGATACTCTGCTAGAAAAAATGTGATTAATGATGAATGAATGGATTTAAATATGAATTGGATTGGTGAATAGTTTGACATGGTAAATTAAATGGAATTATGAATATAATGAGTATGGTAAATGATAAATGGTTGGATTGGAAAATGATATGGGAAATTTGAAGTAGTTGATTGTGTGGCTTCCATTCCTATGGTTTTGGTTATGATGTGACTAATAATTTATTGTGGAAAGTCATTATTTATTGTGTGATTATTATATTGATGATTGGATTTGGTATGTGGTGCTTTGTGTATAGTCATTATATCATTTTTTTGAAAATTTGGATGTGTTTGTGGGACTATAGTGTGGTTAAGAGGGGTGGGTGGGTGAGTACTTAGAATCTATGATGTCTCTATTTTAGTTCACATTTATGGGATGTGATGGATCAAAGTAGGTGTGATCATACTAATTGTAATGGATTGATTTATAATATGTGGTATACTGGTAGACTATGTGAGGTATTGACATGATGTATATGGTGTAGGTTATGCAAGGTGATGTGAATGCATTAGTTTGATTCCCAACATGTTAATGATACCCAATTGTGATAAGGATGCAGGGATAATGATGATATGGTTATGGATATAATATAGAGGATTTGGATGTGTGCATATGGGTGGGGTATGTACATGGAAGGGTAGGGAACACGTTTTTTTCCCTTCATGTTTACATTACACTACCTATGTGTGGTTGGAAAGTTCTATATGCGGTGATATAGTTATAGATATGTGTTTATGAGGTATGTAGAAGTGAAATAGTGGCAATGTATGGGGTGTTGTGGTATAAGGATGTGTGTTATAAAGGTTAATTATGTATTAGGGTAAAGTTTGATGATATTTTGTTTATGTTATAAAATTCTTGTGTCACTCTTAAATTATTGAGGAGTTGTCCCACTATCACGGTACCTATTTGAGTTAGAGAAGTCTCTGAATTGAAAGGTGGGAGTGATGGGGAATTTTTAAGCCCTTTTAATTTTTTTTATTATGGATGTGGAATTGATGATATTTCTTATATATTGGTAAAGTAATTTATTGTAAATCTTGGTTTGAAAATGGATGAGGGTGTTTATGGAGATAATGGAAGTTGTAGATAATAATGAAGGACATAAATTTCAGTTATTATATTTCCCATGCTTATTTTTGCTGATAATTATAGTTCTATTTTTCTTGGTTGATATCAATCTTTAATATTTACTGCACATAAATGTTTATTTTTTTAATGGATGATCCTACTATGTACTACCAAATTATTATCCCTCTATAGTTTTATCGTTGTTTTACAGGATATTTTAAGGAATATGGAAGTTATTGTTAGGGTAGCTTGGATAGAGATGGTAGATCATTTGGAGTTTTAGGATCTCATCCTTCCATGTATTTCATAATGAATTTATGACACATAAGTGGAATTTGGGTTGTGGTGGTCTATTTATTTTTGGACTTGGTATTTAATTAGAGTTGATTGGTGGTTTTGTTTTATTATTACCAAGAATTTATGAGGGAAATTCCTCCCAAATGTGTGTTTTATACACATTATTATAGTCACCAACCTAGATCCAATTGGAGGTGAGAAATGAGGGTCTCTCTTGACTTTTTTCAGGCCCTTTAGGGGTTATATAATGGTTGAGTCATAATAAAATTTTATTAGGTATGCTAATGACTTGGATATATTTGATTTCCCTTTTAAACAAGACTCATCTACTAATTTCATTCTAAAATAATTGACAGAAAGGAATTGGTAGTTCATTATGAATTATAAAATTAATGAACTCTAGAAATTTTTTCCCGAGCTACTCAATATGTTTAGGATAGATAAAAGGGCATGGAAGGTAATGATATCTCACTTTAATAATAGTGAAATTTGGTAAAAAAATAAAATTATAAGAATAAAATATTTATTATGAATTTAAAGTTTAAATAATTCGATATTCAGTCAAATTGTTTGAAACTAAAGGCTGGATTGAATAATAAAATTGAATTTTTTCATTATAGAAAACGTATCCACTAAATAAGGAATTTTCAGAGTACCTTAAGGGTTCTAAAAAACCTAGTGGAGAGTCCATAATAATTATGATATTATAGAAATTAATTATTAGATTTTTAAAGGCATATGATTCAAACTTTATGTTTTAAAAGTGTTATAAATATAAAAAAGTTCAATATTGATAAGGAGTTTGTGATAAAATCTTGATGTTTCATTTTGGTTAATGGAGGAAGGAGTTCCCACATTAAGGACTTGGATGCGCAAATCACTTCAAACCTATGAGGAATTTTAATAAAGGATGTGAATTTTGGATCTCATTTTGTTTTCACTTAAGTAGATATTCTTGTGAATAATGGTTGTTTAATGAATAAATGATATGATCATTTTTATACACATGGTTTCATATTCATTAAATTCTATAATATTTTTCTAAAGATGATAAGTACAAAATAATTTTCATCCTGGTATAAGTATTAATCCATGATATTCATTAAAATATGTGCAATTGATATTTCACCATCCATCAGGGATATATATAAAAGCATAATTTCTTCTTTTCAAAAGATTGCTCCAAACACATAGAATTCCATATATGATATAGATATAATAATCTATTTTTTAATATTACCAATAAATAAAATAAGAGTTAGTCCATATACATATAGAATTTTGTGTATCTTAGTATGATATTCAGAAAAGGGTATAGTTTTAAAGAGGATAGTGGGAGTATGTTTTGGACTTAAAGATGTTAAAATTTAACAATATAAAATATTATTCTAGAGAAATTTCAAATTAAATTTAACTTTATACACTAATAGAGTTTAAGGTGTGATGGTAATGAGAACTTTAATGAGTTATATTTAGTTATCGTTATAAATTAAAATGATTATTATATCCTAAAAGTAGTTTAGGTTGTATTAGTAAATACATAAAGTAAAGAGTTAAATATTTTTAATAAGATTAACTCAAAGGAAACTTTTGATGGAAATAGTTCCAAGAATTTCAATGATGATAAACTTAAAAAGAGTTTTATATAGAAAAAATAAGTTATTAATGAGATAAAATTTTATATTGGGATATTAATAATTTTGAATACTTGTTCAAAGAGTTGAACATTATGGATGTGATTCATAAGTCTCACCTTTATTAAAAAAATATTACTTCATATATGAAATACATTAAATAGTTTATTGGGGGTGTTTTATCAGATGGTCACATAAAGATGTGGCATGAATTACATAGAGATGTAATGAGTTAATAAAACCTTAAATTTGTATAAAGAATATGTCTGATTCAATGTTTTATAATATGGGATATCATTAAATGGGTACCTATGTAAGGTTTTTTCAAATATTATTAAAGGGGTTTAACTGTATAAATTTTATCAAGGTAATAAAAAATTAATCTTATTTTTTCACATTGGTTGAATATATTAATGAATTAACCTCTCAAAGTATAACTTTGAGTTATCTTTAACTGATGTTCATCATGAAGTATTATATTTTATGATGAAATATTAAGGATAACCTTATTCATAATTTGTATAGCGATATAAAATATAATCCTGATCCACAAAAAGAGTTTTATGTTCTGGATAACCCCATAAGTATACTATGTGGGGTGTCATACATTGTGTTATTAGTATACCAGAGGTGCATTTTTCATATTGAATTTTATCCCTAACAAAGTATGGTGAGATACCTATCATGTGAACCTTTATACTATGATACCTTTCTAATACATGACGTAAGGCATAGAAAATTAAAGAGTGGTTGGGTATGTTATAGATCATTTCATCAGTTGGAGCTTACCCATGATGAGGTTTTCCATCTCATATAATGGGTATGAAATATAGTTCCTATATTGAGATAGACTAAGGAAAATTATGCCTATACTTAGAAGGTACATATGATGTTCCTATCTACTTGTATGATGGGCATGTGATGTGATCACCTGGATATATGAGTGACATGTGTTGTATTTGTTATCTCGGTTAGTATATACTTAGAGAATTGAGAACATATGGGTAGGCTATTGGGGATTTACATACACTATATACTATGTCCACTTGGTGTATTGTAAAAAATGTATCATATGAAAATTAATTCTTATGTATGATATAGGTGGTGGACATGAGTATACAGATACATGTGTTTGATCGATATCATTACAGAACCCTTTGTAGTTTGAGTAGCATTGATGCTTTCCTAGAGGCTAATCTCTTATCAAATTTATGGATTTAGGGATTTATAGTTTTTTCAACACTATAAAGGCTCATTAGGTCACACCTTGTGGGAATGAAAATGAGGCTAAACATTATAAATATTTGAGAGCCTCTTTAAAAGTGTTTTAGAGGATATCTAGAATAATTTATTGATGGATTTTTACAACATTTCACAAATGATAAAACATGTGGTGAAAAATGAATAATAGATTTTCCAAAAGTAGTTTTAGAAATATCCAAAATGAGTTTTTCATTTGGTTTCATAATTTATTTCATGTGATGTGACATAAGGTGAAAGTGTACCAATTTTGTGAGGCTTTATTGAAAATAGTATATTAATGGATTTTTGCACTAAAGGAACCACCAAAAAATGGTTATTTATAAAACAGAATTTTTTGTCCCTGACATTAGAATGGATTAGTCTTAGATTCCATTTCATGACTATTCTTGCATGGGATTATATCATTTTCTGATGACACATGAGAATCAACTTGAATCATCACTAAATGCTAGCATATTTGGTTTTTTATCATAAGATAATGATTTTGAGTAGTTTAACTGCATAATATGATTGTTTAAATATTAAAATTTTATCATAAGGATTCAATATGAATGTTATAAAAATTGAATCATTCAAGTGTTTTGTAAAATTATCATTTAATATAGGCTAAACATTTTGAGTTCCATGGAAGCCTACATAAGTGGTTTGATCCTCAATCTTGTTGTGGGATGCATAGAACTACTCAAGGATTAATCTATATATATTTTTATTTCCTCATACCATTAACCAATGTTTCTAGAATATAGTGGCTTAAGATAAATCTTACCCAAGAATCAAGTGATTCCCATAATCTATAGATACCTCTGGAGGAAGAAGTCTTTTAGCTACTTCTAAATGATCTTGATCAAATACTCATGACAAGATTCCATAGGATTAATAAATAGGTGTAAGTAATATTATTATTGGTATTCATTTATATTAATTTCAAATTTATAGTTAGATTCTTATATTAATGTTGTTTTTTAGTTTTTATTCCATTGTGTGTAGGATATTAAATATCCATCCAAAACCCAATAATTCAGACAATGCTAGTGAGTTGAATTGATCATATAATAGATTCCATATTGTAGGGTTACATAATATCTAAGTAAGGATACCTTGATTTATTATGGTATCTAAATATTTTTAGAGGCCTTATGTATCCAAACCTATAAAATAGTGTATAGTTATAACAATGGGATGTGAAACCATAATAATGGGAATAATGTAGGATCATAAAAATATAACATGAATCTATAATAATAAGAATTGAATGTATCCATAATAATGGGACGTGAATTTATAATAACGATAATAAAAGAATCATTTCCTTACAATCATGTTGCACCAAACCAAGTCAGGGTGTAGAGTGGAATACATTGACTAAGTCTTGTTGCCCCACTAGCATGATCAAATCATATATATCTCATATCATAACTCTCAAATTTTTTTATCTAGTACTATAAATACATATTAATTAACCAAAATTCACCCAATTACTCACTATGTAATTTATACTAACCTTTTCATTCTACACCATGATTCTGGTTATGAAAATTAGCCAAGATTCCAGGTAAATTCCTTCCCCTAGAAACTATTTAGGGAAGGAGAATCCAATCACATTACACTTGCGTTTAATTGCTCAGTTGTAGCCTTTGATGCTTGACCTGCTTTTCTGTAGGGTTCTCACTTCCCCCTTAAAAGTTCTAAAAAAATTAATTTGGGGGAGGATGGGTTATGAAAAGTAGAAATGATGAACTAATTCATCATGATTAATGGAACCCATATCACATGGTTCTCTAAAACCAACCTTGATGTAAAGACCCGCAAATTTCAAGGAAATTTTTTTCTTAATTTTCTTTGGAATTTTACAAGAGCGCAGCTTCAGACGGCACCTGATTCCGAGGCCCGGTGTGCCCGGAATCAATTTCCGAAGTTTGGCTCGGGTACGTTCAGTGAACGGACGAGCGGGTTTTTCTATCTTTTGAACCGGTGCCCGGAATCAAATTCTGAGGGCACCGATGAAATCGCAGCGCCGGTATTTGCTTAGAAACGCCTCTTCCGGAGTTGCGTTTGCTCAGACGTGGTTTTTAAATTTTGCGGCTTTAAGTCAGAAATAAAATAAAGTTTGTGCGACAACTTTATTTTATTTCACTTAAGCTGTTGGAAGCCACATAAAGACGGCTTGAACTGAGTTGAACTGTATAGGATGCTATCCAGAAATATCCTACCCTCTTGGTAGGATATTTGTGAGGCAGGGCCCGCACGAGCCCCGCCGTTTCTTTCGCTAAGTAACGCACCCGCGAAAACCCGTCAAAGTAACTGAAAAGTCAACCGACGCGTTTTCTTTAATTCTTAACAGACCATTTAATTGGGCGGTTTATTTCGTGAATTAAATGGACTGTTTCTTCGTGAATTAAATGGGTCGTTTCTTTCGTTGAATTAATTCAACGAATTGATGGATCGTTTCTTAACCGGTTTCGTGTGTTGGCATGTTTATAAAATAAGACCAGCCTAAAAATCCTTGGAAAGGATTTGAAGAAATCTTCGTTCCTCCACCCTCTCCGCGAAGAACGCGAAGAACGCGAAGAACGCGAAGAACGCGAAGAACGCCGGAACCGGAATCCGACGACGCACGATCCGCGACGTCAACAGCTTTTCCGCGACCTTCTTCTTCTTCTTCTTCGGTGCCTCTTCTTCCGCGGCGAACCTGCGATCGGCGGTTAAAGGTGAGAATCGAAACTTCTAAATCCTCCCTTCTTAATTTCAATAACAACGGATTTAATTAATTAAATCTGTTTGTTCTTGATCCGGAGATTGGCGACGCGACGCCGGATACCGCGACGACGCGACGATCCCCCTTCTTCCGCGACGACCTCTCGTCCGACGACGACGACAAGTAAGGGTTGATTGGAATATTTTATTTCTTTTCCCGTGTTTATTCTTTTCAAATAAAGAACCCGATCGGAACAATTTTAATCTATTTAAAATTGTTGATTTGGTTAATCCTTTTCCTCCCGATGATTTTATGACTAACGCGGAGGGTGCGGGTCTAACGAACAAGACCCGACAGCCCTCCGCCGATCTTCCTTTTTGCGGATTTGGCGGGCGACGGCAAAAGCACGACGCAAGGGCCATTCGTGGTTTCCGCAGTGAAGATCGCCCCCCGGGAGGAGCATCGGCGCAGACGGGAGGCAAATCGGGCCACCGGAGCATCTCCGGCGGCCCGCGGAAGGAGGCGGCGGCGCGGGTCGCCGGCGCGGCGGCGCCGGCGACCGGGGGCGGCGGCGCCCGGCGCGCCGCCGGAGGAATCCGCCGCGGCTCGGCCGCGGCGGCGGCGAACCAGCGGACCCGCGGTCCGCGGGTCCGGTCCACCCGGTCGGGACGCGGCAATGCGCCGAGTCCGCTGACCACCCGCGCGGCCCGCGCGGCCCGCGTGCGGGCCGCGGCTCCCTCGACCGCGGGCTGCGCCCGCGGCCTTCCACCCGCGCGGCTGGCCAAGCCGCGCCGGCCGAGCCGGCCGGTCCGGTCGGCCGGGTCGGGCCGACCCGGTTCGGCCGACCCCAGGGGGGGGTTCGGGCCGGGTCGCCCCGGGCCCAGTACCCCCGTTTCGGGCCCTCTTCGGTCTTTTGCCCATATCTTGGGCCTGGGACCTCCGATTGACGAACCGTCAGCGGCTACGCGATCCTTGGATCGAGACGGTCGTTTCGGTATATTATACTCAAGGTTTCTGAAGACTTTGGGTTCGGCCGGGTTGGTTCGTACACGAAACCAACCGGGCCCTCGGAGCGGAAACGCTCATAACTTGAGCTACGGACGTCCGAACGACGTACCGTCAGCTGTGGTAGTTTCCTCTAAGTGAGACGGAACTTTTGGCATACCCCGCCCGAGGATCGGATACAGGCGGAGTACGGTCGGGTTGGTTTTGCCCTAAAAAACCAACCGGGCCCCTGGGACGAAAATGCCAATAACTCTCAGACCGGGCGTCCGATTGACGCGCCGTCTGTTGCGTTGAGATCCTGTTGTCGATACGGAACTTTTGGATACATCAACTTCGGACTACGTGTCAGTTGATGTATCAGCCTCTCGGCTCGTGGAGCGGACCCTCCTAAACGAGCTCGCTTTGTGCGGGAACCCTAGCGCTGGCTGTGACTTCGACGGCAGAGCAGAGATCCTTCGTGGACTGCGACGACGGCAGAGCAGAGATCCTCCGTGGACTGCGACGACGGCAGAGCAGAGATCCTTCGTGGACTGCGGCGACGACTGTGCAGAGATCCTCAGTGGACTGCGTCGACTACTGCACTCAGCGATCCCATGTGGATCAGTGCCTACAGGTTCTGTGTGAGCCCGATCCTACGTGGGTCCTTACTACCGGTTCTGTGTGAGCCACTGCCTACAGGTTCTGTGTGAGCCCGATCCTGTGTGGGTCTTCTGCGGGGGTTAGTACCTATCGATCCTTTGTGGGTCCGACGACTTAGATGGATCAGTGATCATCTTTGACGTCATCTGAAAAAGTATACCTGGTTGAGCTAAATCTTATGTTACTCTCCTATGTGGATTGTGTTGAACTATCCTAAGTGGATTTACTGTTTACTCTCCTTGTGGATTTGAGTCTTGCTTTCCTTTGTGGATTGAGTTGTTCTCGAGCTCGTGAGCAGAGCTAGAAATGGGGACTTAGGTATATGTATGGGCATATACCTAAGTCAAGTCAGATGTTACTTCGTGATTGCATCTTTCTTTTGTGCTATATCCTTTGTGGATTTCGGGAGACCTTCGGGGGTCTTGGGGTCCTTACTGAGTAGCTTGTACTCACCCCTGCACGGGCTATGCCCGCACCTTGTTGTGTTGGTTGCAGACGACGGACAGCGCTGATCACGGTTGGGGCGTGGAGCAGGACGGTACCTAGAGGTGGACCACTGGGCGGGACGTGCTCGGAGCGGACGTGGGACCCGAGGAGCCTGGAGGCTATCTGTACCCACCCTTCAGGTGGGATTGCCAGTGGACGACACGAGGCCGCCGTCTTTTCTTCAGTTGCTGTACTTTACTTTTCAGTTGTACTTTACAGTTGGGCTTGTATTTCCGGCCCCTTTACCTTTCTGCACTTTACTTTCCGCTTGCTGACTCTGTGTGGTTGTTACTTATAAAGGCAATGCCTTCCCTGTTTACTGGGATTTTACGCCTTGGTGCTAGTCGCCAGCCCCTGGCCTATGGAAGGCGGGCTTGGGGTAGTCACGGCACGGGCCCCGAGGACGGGTCGTGACAAATTGGTATCAGAGGTGGTCGGTTCTACCGCAGACTCTGATCGTCCTTTCTTTCTATATGAAGCAATAGTGTTTAGTGTATTGAGTGTGGTTATCAGTTCAGGGAGCCCAGTGTTGGTGCGGCGGCCGACGTATCCGTACACCAGAACCCTGACTCCTGATTTCCGACTTAATGCATGAAAACATTGATTGCGTGTGTCTTTCAAGTTTTCTTTGTGATTACTTGTGTCAGCTCACCGGGTATACTGATCTGCTTTACGAAAGTCTCAAGTTTTCTTTGTGATTACTTGTGCCAGCTCACCAGGTATACTGTTCTGACTGTGGTGCCCTTGTTCGGAGCTCGGAGATTCCGACTGAGCCGTTGGCTCGATCCTTACGGCTAGAGACTCCTACGGGAGCAGACTCGACGATTACGCACTGGTGCCGGCAGTGTGAGCTTACTCTAGGAGGCGAGAGCTTCGGCTGGGATCTCCTTGTAGCGGCGTCGAGGCCTTACGACGTCATCTTGGGCATGGATTGGCTATCCACGGTTCATGCCCAGATCGACTGTTTTAGGCGCAAGGTGCGATGTGTTCGTACCGACGGGAGCAGGTTTACCTTCACCGGCGAGAAGGGAACCTTTGCAGCACAGGATGGACTTCCGCGGAGGAGAGTGCAGCCCATCTCTCATCAGTTGGCTAGCCTCATCCTAGGAGCAGTGGACGTGCGGAGTCCGGCTTTTCCTGCAGTAGTGGACCAGTACGTGGACGTCTTTCCCGACGACGTTCCAGGGCTACCTCCTCGTAAAGAGGTAGACTTTTACATCGACTTGTACCCCGGGACAGCCCCGATATCTACTCCAGCATATCGTATGGCCCCCGCCGAGCTTCGAGAGCTGCGGGTACAGTTGGAGGACTTGCAGAGCAAGGGGTTTATCCGACCCAGTGTTTCACCTTGGGCTTCCCCGATTTTGTTCGCCAAGAAGGCGGACGGGAGCTTGCGACTATGTGTCGACTATCGTCGCCTGAACCAGGTGACAGTGAGGAACAAGTATCCGCTGCCACGGATTGATGACCTCTTCGATCAGCTCAAGGGAGCGCGGTGGTTCTCGAAGATAGACCTCCGGTCAGGCTATCATTAGCTCAGAGTTCGAGACGAGGACGTGCAGAAGACGGCCTTCAGGTGTCGGTATGGCCATTATGAGTTCTTGGTTATGCCGTTCGGCGTAACCAATGCTCCAGCAGTGTTCATGAGCCTCATGAACAGGATCTTCCAGCCATACCTCGACCGATTTGTCGTGGTCTTCATTGACGACATTTTGGTATACTCGACGACTGAGGAGGAGCATGCCTACCACCTGCGAGTTGTGCTAGGCACACTCCGAGAGCACCAGCTTTATGGCAAGCTCTCAAAATGCCAGTTCTGGTTACATGAGGTCCATTTCTTGGGGCACGTCATTTCTGAGGCGGGAGTTGCAGTGGATCCCGCGAAGATCGAGGCAGTGCTAGTTTGGGAGCCACCCAGGAGCGTGACAGAGGTGCGGAGCTTCTTGGGCCTAGCGGGATACTATCGGAGATTCGTGTCAGACTTCTCCAGAGTTGCGGCACCACTCTCAGCCTTGACGAAGAAGGGGAAACCCTTTGTGTGGTCAGACAGATGTCAGCAGAGCTTCCAGGAGCTGAGACAGAGATTGACCAGCGCACCTATCTTGAGGTTGCCTGAGGAGGGAGTTGGATACGTAGTTTACTGCGATGCATCAGGGACTGGACTTGGATGCGTCCTGATGCAGGAGCGGGCCGTGATCGCCTACGGATCACGTCAGTTGAGGCCGCATGAGCAGAACTACGCCACTCATGACCTGGAGTTGGCAGCAGTGGTCTTCGCTCTGAAGACTTGGCGGCACTATCTGATGGGTGAGCGCTTCACAGTCTTTTCTGACCACCAGAGTCTCAGGTATATCTTCTCTCAGAAGGACCTGAACCTGAGACAGCGGAGATGGCTTGAGTTCCTCCAGGACTATGACTTTGAGATAGTCTATACTCCTGGGAAGGGGAACGTGGTAGCCGATGCCCTCAGCAGGAGGACGGGCATTCAGCTGCTTGAGGAGGCGACGGAGCAGCTAGCCTCCTTGCAGATATCCTTCGTGGATAGAGACGGAGCAGCCTTTCTTCAGTCTCTCACAGTCTCTCCTCCACTTCTACAGCGGGTCAGAGAGGCTCAGCGTGGGGACGCTGACTGTGAGACCCGGCGTGCACTGATATCCTCAGGTCAGGCGCCTGATGGTTTCTCCCTTGGAGCAGAGCACGACATCCTTTTCAGGGGGCGTACCTTCGTACCAGTTGCTTTACGAGAGGAGGTGCTGAGAAAGTTTCACACTTCTCCCTTGGCGGTACATCCCGGAGTGGCGAAAATGTACCAGGATCTCAGACGACAGCACTGGTGGCCGGGCATGAAGAAAGCTGTGGCAGAGTTCGTTTCACGATGCCTCACCTGCCAGCAGGTGAAGGCAGAGCATCAGGTACCAGCAGGTTTGGTACAGCCCTTGGAGGTCCCGGAGTGGAAGTGGGATAGCATATCTATGGACTTCGTGACTGGACTTCCACGTACTTCCAGAGGTCACGACTCCATTTGGGTGATCGTCGACCGACTCACCAAGTCGGCACACTTCTTACCCATCAGAGAGCAGGGCTCAGTGGAGAGCTTAGGACGTCTTTACGTCCAGGAGATCGTACGGCTTCACGGTGTGCCATCATCTATCGTCTCCGATCGAGATGCTCGTTTCACTTCCCGGCTTTGGAAGGGGTTGCAGGAGGCGTTCGGGACGCGGCTCCATCGGAGCACAGCCTTCCACCCTCAGACGGATGGTCAGACGGAGAGGACCATACAGACACTCGAGGACATGCTCCGTGCATGTGTCCTCGACTTTGGTCGCAGCTGGGAGGACCACCTACCCTTGGTGGAGTTCGCGTACAACAACAGCTACCACTCCACCATCGGGATGGCACCATACGAGGCGTTGTACGGCAGACCCTGCAGATCCCCGTTGTGCTGGACAGACCCTGGGGAGTCAGCACTCGTGGGACCAGAGATGGTCCGAGCCACGACAGAGAAGGTCCAGATCATCCAGGAGAGGATGAGGACAGCTCAGAGCCGGCAGAAGTCATATGCTGACAGGAGGCGGAGGCCACTAGAGTTCGAGGATGGCGACCACGTCTTTTTGCGTGTCTCACCTCGACGTGGTTTACGGAGATTTGGCCGAGGCGGCAAGTTGTCTCCACGCTTCATCGGGCCTTTCCAGGTCCTCAGCAGGATAGGAGAGGTGGCTTATCGCCTGGCTCTACCACCTCAGTTGCACCGGGTGCACGACGTCTTCCACGTGTCTCAGCTGAGGAGATACGTGCACGACCCGACGCACATCATCGACTTTGGGGAGCTGGACGTGGACGATGGGGCGACTTTTGCGGAGGTCCCAGTGGAGATCGAGGATCGACAGGAGCGGGTCCTACGTGGGCGGTCGATTCCTCTTGTGCGCGTCAGATGGCAGCACGGGAACCTCCAGGAGAGCACTTGGGAGCGGGAGGCTCAGATGCGTGCTCAGTACCCCCTTTTGTTCCCCTAGTTTTTGATGTATCTTTACGGGGACGTAAAGCCCTGAGGTGGGAGTAATGTAAAGACCCGCAAATTTCAAGGAAATTTTTTTCTTAATTTTCTTTGGAATTTTACAAGAGCGCAGCTTCAGACGGCACCTGATTCCGAGGCCCGGTGTGCCCGGAATCAATTTCCGAAGTTTGGCTCGGGTACGTTCAGTGAACGGACGAGCGGGTTTTTCTATCTTTTGAACCGGTGCCCGGAATCAAATTCTGAGGGCACCGATGAAATCACAACGCCGGTATTTGCTTAGAAACGCCTCTTCCGGAGTTGCGTTTTCTCAGACGTGGTTTTTAAATTTTGCGGCTTTAAGTCAGAAATAAAATAAAGTTTGTGCGACAACTTTATTTTATTTCACTTAAGCTGTTGGAAGCCACATAAAGACGGCTTGAACTGAGTTGAACTGGATAGGATGCTATCCAGAAATATCCTACCCTCTTGGTAGGATATTTGTGAGGCAGGGCCCGCACGAGCCCCGCCGTTTCTTTCGCTAAGTAACGCACCCGCGAAAACCCGTCAAAGTAACTGAAAAGTCAACCGACGCGTTTTCTTTAATTCTTAACAGACCATTTAATTGGGCGGTTTATTTCGTGAATTAAATGGACTGTTTCTTCGTGAATTAAATGGGTCGTTTCTTTCGTTGAATTAATTCAACGAATTGATGGATCGTTTCTTAACCGGTTTCGTGTGTTGGCGTGTTTATAAAATAAGACCAACCTAAAAATCCTTGGAAAGGATTTGAAGAAATCTTCGTTCCTCCACCCTCTCCGCGAAGAACGCGAAGAACGCGAAGAACGCGAAGAACGCGAAGAACGCCGGAACCGGAATCCGACGACGCACGATCCGCGACGTCAACAGCTTTTCCGCGACCTTCTTCTTCTTCTTCTTCGGTGCCTCTTCTTCCGCGGCGAACCTGCGATCGGCGGTTAAAGGTGAGAATCGAAACTTCTAAATCCTCCCTTCTTAATTTCAATAACAACGGATTTAATTAATTAAATTTGTTTGTTCTTGATCCGGAGATTGGCGACGCGACGCCGGATACCGCGACGACGCGACGATCCCCCTTCTTCCGCGACGACCTCTCGTCCGACGACGACGACAAGTAAGGGTTGATTGGAATATTTTATTTCTTTTCCCGTGTTTATTCTTTTCAAATAAAGAACCCGATCGGAACAATTTTAATCTATTTAAAATTGTTGATTTGGTTAATCCTTTTCCTCCCGATGATTTTATGACTAACGCGGAGGGTGCGGGTCTAACGAACAAGACCCGGCAGCCCTCCGCCGATCTTCCTTTTTGCGGATTTGGCGGGCGACGGCAAAAGCACGACGCAAGGGCCATTCGTGGTTTCCGCAGTGAAGATCGCCCCCCGGGAGGAGCATCGGCGCAGACGGGAGGCAAATCGGGCCATCGGAGCATCTCCGGCGGCCCGCGGAAGGAGGCGGCGGCGCGGGTCGCCGGCGCGGCGGCGCCGGCGACCGGGGGCGGCGGCGCCCGGCGCGCCGCCGGAGGAATCCGCCGCGGCTCGGCCGCGGCGGCGGCGAACCAGCGAACCCGCGGTCCGCGGGTCCGGTCCACCCGGTCGGGACGCGGCAATGCGCCGCGTCCGCTGACCACCCGCGCGGCCCGCGTGCGGGCCGCGGCTCCCTCGACCGCGGGCTGCGCCCGCGGCCTTCCACCCGCGCGGCTGGCCAAGCCGCGCCGGCCGAGCCGGCCGGTCCGGTCGGCCGGGCCGCGCCCAGGCCGGACCGGACCCGGCCTAGCTGGGCCGGGCCGGGTCGGGCCGACCCGGTTCGGCCGACCCCAGGGGGGGGTTCGGGCCGGGTCGCCCCGGGCCCAGTACCCCCGTTTCGGGCCCTCTTCGGTCTTTTGCTCATATCTTGGGCCTGGGACCTCCGATTGACGAACCGTCAGCGGCTACGTGATCCTTGGATCGAGACGGTCGTTTCGGTATATTATACTTAAGGTTTCGGAAGACTTTGGGTTCGGCCGGGTTGGTTCGTACACGAAACCAACCGGGCCCTCAGAGCGGAAACGCTCATAACTTGAGCTACGGACGTCCGAACGACGTACCGTCAGCTGTGGTAGTTTCCTCTAAGTGAGACGGAACTTTTGGCATACCCCGCCCGAGGATCGGATACAGGCGGAGTACGGTCGGGTTGGTTTTGCCCTAAAAAACCAACCGGGCCCCTAGGACGAAAATGCCAATAACTCTCAGACCGGGCGTCCGATTGACGCGCCGTCTGTTGCGTTGAGATCCTGTTGTCGATACGGAACTTTTGGATACATCAACTTCGGACTACGTGTCAGTTGATGTATCAGCCTCTCGGCTCGTGGAGCGGACCCTCCTAAACGAGCTCGCTTTGTGCGGGAACCCTAGCGCTGGCTGTGACTTCGACGGCAGAGCAGAGATCCTTCGTGGACTGCGACGACGGCAGAGCAGAGATCCTCCGTGGACTGCGACGACGGCAGAGCAGAGATCCTTCGTGGACTGCGGCGACGACTGTGCAGAGATCCTCAGTGGACTGCGTCGACTACTGCACTCAGCGATCCCATGTGGATCAGGGCCTACAGGTTCTGTGTGAGCCCGATCCTACGTGGGTCCTTACTACCGGTTCTGTGTGAGCCACTGCCTACAGGTTCTGTGTGAGCCCGATCCTGTGTGGGTCTTCTGCGGGGGTTAGTACCTATCGATCCTTTGTGGGTCCGACGACTTAGATGGATCAGTGATCATCTTTGACGTCATCCGAAAAAGTATACCTGGTTGAGCTGAATCTTATGTTACTCTCCTATGTGGATTGTGTTGAACTATCCTAAGTGGATTTACTGTTTACTCTCCTTGTGGATTTGAGTCTTTCTTTCCTTTGTGGATTGAGTTGTTCTCGAGCTCGTGAGCAGAGCTAGAAATGGGGACTTAGGTATATGTATGGGCATATACCTAAGTCAAGTCAGATGTTACTTCGTGATTGCATCTTTCTTTTGTGCTATATCCTTTGTGGATTTCGGGAGACCTTCGGGGGTCTCGGGGTCCTTACTGAGTAGCTTGTACTCACCCCTGCACGGGCTATGCCCGCACCTTGTTGTGTTGGTTGCAGACGACGGACAGCGCTGATCACGGTTGGGGCGTGGAGCAGGACGGTACCTGGAGGTGGACCACTGGGCGGGACGTGCTCGGAGCGGACGTGGGACCCGAGGAGCCTGGAGGCTATCTGTACCCACCCTTCAGGTGGGATTGCCAGTGGACGACACGAGGCCGCCGTCTTTTCTTCAGTTGCTGTACTTTACTTTTCAGTTGTACTTTACAGTTGGGCTTGTATTTCCGGCCCCTTTACCTTTCTGCACTTTACTTTCCGCTTGCTGACTCTGTGTGGTTGTTACTTATAAAGGCAATGTCTTCCCTGTTTACTGGGATTTTACGCCTTGGTGCTAGTCGCCAGCCCCTGGCCTATGGAAGGCGGGCTTGGGGTAGTCACGGCACGGGCCCCGAGGACGGGTCGTGACACTTGAGTCCTTCATTATCAATACCAATATATATCCATCATCTCCTTTTTTATTTCATGTCCCACAATTCTTACCTATTTTAGCCTCAAGATAATTACCCTAGCCTTATTTCACTCTCAACCATACCCAACTACTATATAGTGATTATAGTCTCCTAGGCATGATACTTAAAGTTGACCCATACACTTCATCATGCTAGAAATCTCATAGCAAAATCAACCAACTAAACTACCTTCAAGTAGTGTATTTACCTAAGATCATCACGCCACTTTGGGCTTGACCTCAAAGCTTATTTCATAATATTCATTAGATTTTCATTAAAAGTGAATTAAAAACCCAATAATTATATTCTTCTATTTGTCCACTAATGATTCCCATAAAGATGTACCATCATCGATACCATTATCCCCAACAAGCCTCAAGCCTCAAATGGTTTATCCTAATTAATAAAAATTCCCATGACCCCAATAAACCTTTAAGGGAATATTTCAAAAAAATAAATGAAAAACAATCCACGTAACCTTCCATCTGTAAGGCCTAAGCCCTTTATGCCCCCTTCCATCGTCTCAAGGGAAACCGGCCTAGTCTACTCAAAATTTATCCCAAACCTGAAGACACAATTAGGGTCTATAACATATATTTAGTGCATTCTCCCCTTATAATAATAGTTGTTGAGATATCCCAAAAATCACTAAACATGGAGAGAAATTCTCATTTTGATCATAGGGTACTCCTCCTACTCCACTTTTTATTAGGAAACCTCTTGATCCATATTTTGGTCACCCAAACCTAAACCCCCATATAAACATGAAATATCATATATAAAACATGTGATATACACCTTTATATATAAGGGATCACCAATATCAATGTATTTAAAGTTATCCCTTCCAGTATCAGTAGCTAATTCCGCTCCATTTTCCTAAAATCAATAAATTATAAAATAAAATCTTTTAGGGATTTATGATAGAACACTAGTTAAACATAAGAAGAAATGAGAGAGACACTAGGGAATACCTTATCCTTTAATGTAGAATCTCACTACCATAGATAGCTCATTAATCAGATTATGGATAAAGATATGAGAGATAAAAAAGGAGAGGGAGAGTGATAGATAATGGGAGGGGAGGGGACTTGGATAATGAATCATTAAATTAAGTTAGAGTGGTTTAAATTTAAGATTTATAAAATTGTATATAAAATTAAAATTAAAAAAATGTTTTAGAGGAAATCAGACTATCAGTTTATCTTCTCTGAATTTTGGGTCACCCACTAAACTCCCAGTGTCTTTATATTATACTCTTTATATCCAATGAAGTATAAAAATTACACTTCCCTTCACATTAGACCTCTAGTGGTATATTTTGTTACTTAGTATGTGATATTTCCTTAATAAGAAAATTCCAATAATCTCTATTTTTATAATAAATCCACCTCTAAAACATCTTTTTAATAATTTTAAAAATTTCTAAAAGGCCCATCTATTAATAAATTTATCCTAATTAAAATTTACATGGATTTTAATTCAGTTAAATTTAAATCTATTTCTATAATGATCCATACTTTTTCAATATGAAATTTATTTCTTAATATATAACTGTGTTATTTAGATATAAGCTATAGTATAAATAATTCACATGCCCCCCCATAAAAATGAACATTATTTTATTACACTAATATTGAAAATTACATGGGAAGTATAAATATACTCCATACAATTTTGAATAATATAAATGAAAAATAAACTCATGTAAATAATAAAACTATAACTGGATATTTTTGTATGTTATAGTCTCTAAAAATAATCACAGACCCAAACGACACTATAAAAAAGAAATAAAACATTATTAATATAATAAAAAATTTAAAAATATAAAATACAGAACTTTTAGATTAATTTTATTGAATGATGAATGATAAATATAAGAGTTATTTATTGGAGGTATAAACACAATATGGCCATTGGGGATTGTAACTAGTCATTGGGAATAGAAACTGGCCATTGGAAATAGTAATTAACTCTTAGGAATTGTAGAATATCTAATAAATAATATTAAATATGAATAAAAGTAATAAATATGAATATTGAAATATCATAATATAATTTAAAAAATCACAAAGCTCAAAATATGTTTAAGTATATAATGAGTTTAAAAATAATATACTTAATTTATAAAGATATAAATGGATTTCCAAAGTCTATATTGTATTTTATACAAATAAAATACTTTTTCAGTTATTTACATATTTTAATGAATAAATTAGGTTTTGGAAGAGGTCAAATGTAAAAACTAATTAAGTTATAATTAAACACTATTATTAGTCACAGGATTAATTACTATTAATAGTCTTGAGATAAAATAATAAAATAGTTGATATTTTTTTCAAAAAAACACCCATATCCATCGCTTATAAATACACCCCCAATGACAACCATTCCTATTCACTTCCAAACTCTCCCAAAATAAAAATATCTACAAAATTCCCTCCCCAAACACTGCTCACCACATTCTAGAGTCTTGTTCTAACTAAATTACCAACCATTGAGGTCTTAAGGAATATTCCAAGGGAGGTGTTTTAGTAAAGGTAAATTTTATTGCCTCATCTATTTTAAACTTTATTCACTTCTAACACCTCCTAAAATCTATAAAAACTCTCATAATAGGAATATAATTTTATAATTATAAATTAATGATATTATATTAATGAATTCATTATTATTTTTATTCTCTTTACTTCATTCATGAAATCATCATTCACACCATGGTGGGTTTATATTGCTTATGTGGGTGATGATATTTTTTATCACTACCTTAATATTATGGTTTTAAAGATGGTTTTCTAGGAAAATGATAAAATTAAGAATTATATTGAGTAACTTTTAATATTATGTAATTATAAATTAAAATCATATTAAGAATATTAAAGATAAAACTTTGCAGTCATTTTGACTACCTATTAAGAGAAGTTTTTCAAGAATCACTTTTCTATTTGAATCCATTTTGTTAATCAGTATAACTATTGATACTTTATAATACTGTAATGACATGGAACTTTAAAATGAAACTCCTAGAACATATGGAACATGTAAAAAACATCATTGTTTATTACTTCCTTACTAATTCATTTTTAGAACTATGAAATAAACATCTCAAAGACCACTAAAAATAGACGTGAGAATTGATAATTGAATAATATATGGATAAAAAGGAATAATATTAATAAAATAGAGCTAATTTAAACTATTAATCATGTAATTAATAATTATAATTTGAATATTGAGGATGTTGAAGGAGGAAAACAAATCACTTTGGATTCGTGGTAAGGGGTTCTTTCAAATCCATTGTTCTTATTCTTGTTGTGTTTCTATTATTTTTCTTCTATATTATTATTCTTATATTCTCTATTTACGTCAATATCCTACTCTTTTATACTATTTATTATGGGTATATGCATTCCTTTATTATTATCTTCCATTTTTTTAAAAAAATAAACCATATTATATGTCCCAGTTAATTGGTGCAGACACCTGGGGTGAATTGGGTGTGGAAAAATATTTTAAAAAACTCCATATTAATCTAATAAAATTTCTATCCCTTTTGGTATATAAACCTCTTTAACTTGTTAGGATGTAAATAGACATTTTTATATCTTAAAAATTATATGCACTACATGAAATGCAGGAAATACAGAAAAATGTAGCATTCATGGTTTTTATAAGGTTCATCTCTAATGTGGGAAACCTATTCCTTGCTATTATTGGGATTCAGTGAGTCACAAATTATCCAGGATAATATTATCATCAATACAATTGGGTTTAGGATGTTATCATTCTATACCCTATCACTATATTATATAGGTGATTATTCATAATATTACACATGTGAATATCTAGCTCTCATGTGTTCTTTATAATATATCCCGCCAATTCACAGCAAAACTTGCTTCAATATATGGAATTAGATTCCCACTCAGTAATAGATTTCACTACAAAGAAATGATCTAATATGCTTCTACAAAACAAATTATTTGACTACCTTTATATCTTAAAGAATAACAACATGAAACTCATTATCTATTCACAGTTATACATCCTGATCTTATTCAAACTCTATTCGATAGATTCACTCAACTCAAACATAAAGGAATTCAACTACATATATATTTTTAGAATATCTTTCTATACATTAGCCTCTTCCTTTTTCTCTTCATCATTGTTTTGAACTTTTTTTATGCTGGGTATCATAAGAACTAGTCATCACACTACTTTCTAATTATTATCTTTATCTTATTTGACTAGATATGATCTTTAGAACTAGGTTATCTCCCTCCAGATGTGGATGATTTTGTTTTCACTTTATCGCATCATTTTTTACTTTTTCTTATCTTTTTATTATTAAAATAATTTATTTTGTTTAATCATTTTCAACTATTGCTAATTTTAATTTTAATTGTTAAAATTTTCATTTATTGTTGAAATATGTATTTTATGAATCTTTTTATTTATTTTTAAATATAAAACTAATTAATTTATTTTATTTTAACATTAATTTTTTATTATTTTCTTTTTTAAAATAATAGTTCATCTTTTATTCTTTTAATTCTCTTATTTTTTATATAATTATTTTTCTCCCTTTCATTTTCTTTAAATACTTTTAGATTTATTCATCAATTTAATTAATTCATTATTTTTATTTGTAAATAAATTAATTTAATTTTTTTTTAAAACCTTAAATAATTAAATCTAGTTTACCAATTTTACTCTTTTATATAATACTTACTAATATTTTATTTTAGTTTAATTATTTAACTTTGTTAAGTCTTTTGATTAGTTAATTAATTAATTAATTTAACAAAACGAACATGAAATATTTGTTTTAGATTAATTTATATGATAAAAAAATTTAATCTATATTTATTATTTATTGAATATTCTATAAATAAAATTATTTTGTTTTTAACAATGTTTAAATGTGAATTAGATTTTTAAATTAATTTGTTTTTATAATTAATTGGTTATTTTATCGTTTTGTTTTTGTTTTTTTTTTTCAGGTGTTTTCTCACCCACCGATAAACTCACTCGCCCTTGGAAAACTACCAATAGTGAGTCCCAATCTACCGTCAACCACACACCCACCATTGGAAGCTCCAACGGGGGCTTCCAATTCACCCATTGTTGCCTATTCTCCCATCTAACAACCCACTGTCAATTTTTTCAGTGGTGACACCCAATTCACCGCCAGCACCCCCACAATGGTGACTCCACTTAATCACCATTTTTCCACCCTATTCCACTGCCCAAGTAACTTTTTCACTCACCCACCATCACCTAGTAACCCACCACAAGGATCTTTAAATAAAACCCACCGCCAAACCTCTTGACTCATCATTCTACTTTGCCACCACCAGGATCTCAATCTTCCAGCTGCAATAGCGACTTCCTTAGTCACTACCACTCAATCAACCCATTATCACCCCAACAATGGTAGCATATAAAATTTCACAATAATAGTAGAAACAGAATCAAGGCAGGAGAACCAAAAATCAAGGACAACAAATTTAAATCAATGGAATAAAAAAATAACCCACTATGGATGAATAATAGAATAAAAAAAATTAAAAGAACCACATTCCTTGAATTTTTATAGAAACACTTCTACCCACCAAACCTGATGTTCAGAAAAAATCCCTCAAGGCATCATTGAAGCATTTTTGAGGTGATTGTGTTTGTTAAAAAAGTGGCCCTCCATGTATTGTTTGTTGAAAAAGTAGACCATGGTGTATGAGTGTGTTCACAAAGGGGGATTAAATGGTGATTTTTTGGGTTCAAGGGATGCTTTCAACAATCCATGATTGATTGAAGAACCTCGACAAAGGAATGGACGATCTAGAGGCGGTAAAAAAAGAGCAAATACAAGGTGGCGCCATTTTTGGAAAATGGAGGTGCATGCAAAGAGAAAGTGCTTTGTGAAATAAGGGAGGCATGCATGGAAAAATAGAGGCATGTGTGCAAAAACAGTGGCGTTCATAAAAAAACAGTAGCATGTGCGAAAAACAGCGGCATGCGCAAAATATTTTCGCGGTGCGCGAAAAAAGAAACCGGTGCACGAAATATTAGTAGGTGTGTGAAATAAAGGATTTGTGTTTTTCGCACAAGAGGTGTTTTGAGGTCCGAAGCTCAAAAATTGGAAAAGGTATGAGGTGCGTGAAATTTTGGAGCAGTGCATAAAAAATGGTGTAGCGCGGAATTTTTGTTTTTTATGCTCAAAGTGGATTACGCGCTCAAAGAGGGTTTTTCACGTGGGGTAGATTTTTCCTATAAATATGAAGTGACCCCCTCCATTCTACACAGCTCAAGACAAAGAGATTATCTTACCTCTGGTGCTCTAAATTGGAGTGCACAAGTGAGTTACACGAAAATAAGACTGTTGCGTGAAAAGTGAATTTCACGCAAAAGCATAGAATTTCATACAAGGCAGTGAAGAGGCTGCACGTAAAAGCTATTTCACATAAAATAATTTGTTGCGCGTAAAATGAGTGTTGCGTGAAAAAGAGAAGTTGCACGAAAAGTGGATTTCACGCAAGGCAAGGGAATTACGCGCAAGGTGTATTAATGGCTACGCGTAAAAATTGGGGATGCCCGGTACACCCCGTGCAAAGTGAGATTCATCTGCGGGTGAAAGTTGAGAATTAGAAGAGCATAAATCAATAGTTAAGTATGTAGAAATAATTAGAGACAATGAAGAGACCTACAGGTCTATAAACTATGAGTGGATACCTTCTAAGTGCAGTGATCAAAGAAAGAGGAAGAAGGTTATCCTTTCTACCGGCAGTGAGCTTGAGAGAGAGGAAAAGGGAGTGACCCTTGGGAAAGCAGTGAACTGACCTTAAACTTTGTAAAGGCAGTGAGCTTGGGCATAGAATTGATCTATCTCGAACATTGTAAATTGGCAGTGAGCTTTAGTGGATTTGGTACAGCATCACATCGTCGTTGTATGCTCCTTGGAAATAGTCCAGTGAGGGTGAACCAAGTAAATATCTATGTGTCTACCTTCTTGATTCCCTGCATTGCATTCAAAGCATCATCATTAGATAAAGAAGAAAAGAAGTCATCATAATAAACACACAAGTGAAAACAAAGTGACCCTTGTAATAAAGAGTTCAATATCCAGTGTGGTAGGAAGAATTTTGAAAAAGAATCTTCATACCCTGATTCACCCCCCCCCCCCCCCCTCTCAGGGTATATAGGCCCCTATTGGTATTAACACCTATTCCCAACAAGACTCATCTCCAAATAAATCAAACACCACTCTAAAACACCCAAAATTAGCACTACATCTAAATCCAACTGAATCCTCACATGGAGGAGACCATCGGACTTGGATTCTCCCAAATTCATACTTCCATCTGCACCTCACACCGATGTCCGCTGGTCGGGCCCCCTATTTTGAAGTTGATCAACCACTGCTTGATCAGACCACCACTACACCAGAGCCGCCCCTCCTCACCAGATAACCTGATCATGACCCACTACTCATTCCCCCTGTTTCTTCTCCACAATCCAACCCCCATTTCTCCCTTTTCTTCTCCTCGAGTCAACATCCCACACCCTCCATTTTATCTTTTATTTTTTATATTTATAATATATAATAATAATAATAATATACATATATAACCATATATCTATACAACACAATATATAATAATATTAATAACAATAATAATATAAATATATTTAATAATAATACACTACTGGAAAAATACCCTATACCAACGGTTTGGAACCGTTGGTATAGGCCCTCAAACCGTTGGTATAGGCTATACCAATGGTTTGGAGGACCGTTGGCAAGTAAGCTATGACAATAGGTCTATACCAAAGGTTTTTAAAACCGTTGGTATAAGTAATATGAAAACCTATACCAACGGTTCTCAAAACCGTTGGTATATGTATTTCAAAAAAAACATTCGATGGGATTTGATCCCAGGACCTCTAGTTTATAATTGAATGACTTAACCACTAACCTAACATGACTTTTGTGAACATAATTTCATAAATATATATATGTATTGTTATAATAATTTTAAATTTTTATTTATATAATGTTCTCGGTAAGAAGATTCGATTAAAAATCGAAGGACCTATACCAACGGTTCTCAAAACCGTTGTTATAGACCTATACCAACGGTTTTGAGAACTGTTGGTATAGGTCCTTGGATTTTAGGACCTATACCAACGGTTTTGGACAAACCGTTGGTATAGGGGGGACCTATACCAACGTTTTGGCCAAAACTGTTGGTATAGGTCCTATAGGTCCCCCCCTATACCAACGGTTTGACCAAAACCGTTGGTATAGGTCCATATAAGTGACCTATACCAACGGTTTTGGCCAAACCGTTGGTAAAAGTCATATTTCCAGTAGTGATAGGTATAGATATATTAAAATACATTTTTTATAATAATATAATAAAATTAATTAATATATATATATATATATTTAATAATAATATTATTTTGAAATCTTTAATACATTTTCTTTTCTATTTTATGAAAGGATCCAATGATTGTGGGAAAGTGAGATAGGAAATAGGGTTGTTGCAAGAGGGAGTCTATTATCACAAGCAAGTTTACTAAAGATATGGTGAAGGGCATGCCACAGGCGCGCCACATGGAGTCTGCTGCTTGTTCTTTAGGAGTTGTTTTTTTTTTCAGGGTTTTTTTCTATAATCATTTTGGGAATAAGAGGATAGATTCTCCTCTCTATTTTTAGGTACACCACCCTCCTCACCAAACATAGGAAACATCTCTGATTTTTGGAGACGTGAACCACTTCCTCCCTTCAACCTTCTCTTCTTTATTTTCGTTTATCTCTATTTTCTATAAATATAAATGTATTGTCCTATTTTTTCATTTCAATTGTGATGTTTTTGTGTATGTTCATCCTCAATTAATTTTTTGATCTCAAATATCTATAAATAGGGAGCTAATTAGAAAGAACTTATTTGGGAAGTGAAATTGGATACAACCTGTATATCTAATCTTCATTGTGATCATATTCTTCATCTTTTCCTTAATGGATTGCAGCTGTGAATTAGGGTGAGAAAGAGTTAACCCTTTCATAGGAACTTTCTTCTACTTTCTCACATAATCTCTTTTCTCCTTCCTTCTCAATTTCTCAAACTAAACTGTTAATTTGGGTTGTGCGATCTGACAAACTCAGCTGGACCACTTTGGCTTGTGACATCCTTGTCAGAATGAGTTATATAACGACCCATACTTTACATACATTGTTAATACTTCAAAATTGAGGCATACTTATTACAACATATAACAAAACCACGAAAGGACCATATAGGTATAGTGTCTTTAGAAACTGGGAAACATAAACAACTGGTTCATAAAGCGTCTACGCTGTCTCCCATTTATTTCATCATATCTATAGTCCCTTTTGGCATATCTTACTTAATAACCTTCTTCCTGACCTGGGGAAAGAAAACATACAAAAGGGTGAGCTTAAATGCTCAGTAAGGGTAAACAAAAGAAATATCAATCACATTTTATACATAAGCACATAACTTTTGGAAATCTTAACCTGCAAAAGAGATCATAATTTCATAACATGGGATAAATCATGGAATTGAAATGTAACCACAATAATCACAACTTAAAACATGAAACTTTATGGCATACACACATAATCATAGAGAATCATTTCTTGTTAGTCAGGACTCATTGGCAATACTATCTTAGTGGACAAAGTCCCTTTCTGAACCGAGTCACCCTCGTTTCAGTCCTGTTTCACTGAACCGGTATAACCTACCGTTCCAGCCATGTCTATCTCATGAGATATAAAATATTTACCCAATGCATTGGAGGGAGATATAGGTCCCACTCATCTCATAATGATACCATTCTTATGTGTGCCACAAAATCATAAATCATACATCATAGCATAACCCATGTAATAAAAATGGGAATCTTAAACATCGTGACATCATAAAACAATTCATATAAGATAAAGGAATTCATAAAAATAATTCCATCACAACATAATCAAATCAATGTAATAATAGGGATATAAACAGAACCCTTTATTATCTTAGATGGAAAATAATTTTGATAAAACACTTGAACTCCATTCTTGAGGAAAATATCCTTTCTACTTCAAAAAAACACTTTTCCTTTCTTAACATGTCATACAATTCTAAACTAAAAGAAGTTGATAAACTTGAAAACTTGTAAAGGAAGCTTCTTGGAAATAATGTTTTAAAAATCCATTCATGCCGTATAAGTTTAAAAAAACATTCTTCGTACTTTTGTCAGAAAAGTCAAAAAGTACCTCGTACAAAAAACGACAAAAGATTCCTTTCATATCTTTTACAAAAAACTTACTGAAAGGTAAAATTGGATATAAAATATTGTATAAGGATGGAAATAATATTACATATTGAGGGAACATGGATGTGGATGATAAAATACACCCCAGTAATTACCAAAGTAAAAACAATCTCGGATAAAAGTGAGATTGTGATATTTCCCTTACCTTAGGTCCGACTTTCTTTGTAAGTGTCCGAACCTCATGTATAATGATTTAAATAATGTTATTGACTTATTCCAGAATCATACTTATTTTTATGATATCATATATGGTCATATTCTTAGCTTCTTAGTAGTAATATTTCATTGTTACTTGTTATTCGGGTGTTTATAACTTTTTGTTCTTATGCATGTTTTGTCGAATAAATTATTATTCTTTTCTTTAGGTTATAGATACCTCATTTATAGAATGGTATTAGTGTAATATATATCATATTCATTCATTCAATTCATTTATATAGTCATTATGAAATGAAGATCATGTAGAACGAGTCGCATCACATCGTGGAGACGGTATTCCGTACGTATGCACGAGTGATGATATCATTCCTATGATCGTGGAATTGTATTGGAGTTTATGTATACTATTTAAGAATAAATATAACTTTATAATAGTCATATATAGTCATTATTTACATCATTATACCCATCCAAGTAAGGAGGTGGTGGAAAATAGATTACACCACGGCGTGGAGACGGTATTCCGTACGTACGCACGTGCGGTGATTTATTTTTCCGTAGGATGGATAGATGGTGAAATAGGGTTGTTTCATACTTATAATAACATATCATTATATGATTTATACTGATGTTATTACTTCATAATGAAACAACTAAAGAAGAAGAAGTGGAAGAAGAAATAAAGATGAAAGAATCGGTAACGGACATTACCTCTTCTTTGAAGTGCTTCTTTGAGACCTTCTTTTAGGGCACTAAAATTGGTCTTTGAAGAAGACCATGACCTCTAGGATGTCTCTAGGGAAGTGGAGAGGAGAATGTGGCAGGGTTTGGCCGAGCTTGAAGGCTCAAAGTGGTGTGAGGAAGAGGGGGAGGAGGTGTCCTTTTATAAGGGAGGAGAGGGGCACCTTTGGAATAACTAAAACTATTATTTTATTATAAAGTCAAGTTCAGTTTTAAATAGCTCCAAATTGATATATTTATAAGCTAAAGTGGGGATGGGTCGAAATCCTCTCATCCAGTAGAATTTATACAAGTTTAGGTTCCTATTTTAACCTTATCATTTAGATTTGACATTAAATTAAATAATTTTACTTTTACCATGTCTTCTTGTGTTCTTATACTATAATGTTAATAAACTTACTATAAGCAGCAAAACGAAACCCAAGTTGTTTATTATTAATATATATAACCTTATCTAAGTCATTTGGCCGAACCTTAGATTTTTAAGAATAAAATAACAATTAATAATATAATATTTGTTTTAAAAACTATTTTATGTCAATTTTGACACTATTTAGTAATTGATTTTTTTGAAACTCATAACAGAATTATTAGTTCGAAAAAAGTTAATTAAATAAATACTAACATGTCATATTAACCTAGAAAATTAGTGGGATTCATAAAAAGTCTCAAATTACATTTATTTTTGTGTTTATAACATCAATTATGTCAATATTTCATTAATAAGATAATTACTGCATCATCATTGTGTCATAAATAAATTAAATTATTTAATGTCTAAAAATTACAAATAAAATACCATTATGTAGGAAATCTTTTTATCTTTCTAATGAATATTTATAGTCGAATTTATCTTATGTATAACCCCATATTAAAAATTATTTACTTATTAAACTTTGATTTTAACTATTTTAACCCTTCTTTAAATAAATTAATAATCAATGTCCTAATCTAATCCAAGTGGGCCTAAATGGTCATATTTTATTCCTAAGTTTGTTTTTGGTCGAATTACACTTGTCCAATAGAATTAGGACATGTGTTAGGGTAATAATAATATCATCTTTACCCTTAATTATCCTATTTTACTTTTAACCGTGGTAAAAAAAGTAAAAAGTTACTATTCACCAAAAAATTATTTTTATCTCATTGAACCACATTTTACTTACTGATATCAACTGTGTCTGTCGGATTTTCGAAACTCCATTCACAGAAGCGGTAAAATTAAGTTTTATGCAAAATTCAGTTTTTAACCTACCACTTAGTAGTTTCACTATTCATCAAAAATTGAAAGTTTTCAGAAAAATACCAAAATTTCACCCTAGGCTAATTTCGGTATTCCGAATCCAAAAATGAATTCCATTTTGAAAAATAAAATTCACAAAATTTCAAAAAGTGGTTATTACTATTCATAACGGCTAGTTTTAATAATATTTTAATATCATATTGTTGTTTAGTGAAACTCTGTATTGCGTACGACGCAAGCTATCGAGGAAGGTCGCAATTTCGTGTAAAGAAAGCCAAGCAAGTGTTGTGTAGAAAAAGATTACTTTGATGATTTATATAACATAAAAGTCTCGGGTGTTACAAGTTAGTTGAGGGATTTATTTTTCAACTTGGGGGAATGGTTAGGTACTGAATAACTTTGGTGTTTTATTGTTCATTATTAGGTGATAGAGGTGTGTAATCATATCCATTAGAATTTAATTGAGTGAATTTAGAGTTTTTATTTAATTGTTTAGTTGATTTTGGAAGGTTAATTGATAGTGGATCAACCTAGATCAAGCCTTATTCTCACTGAATTTTTTTCTCGATATTTCTATCCTTTTTCTCATTCTTTGGGTTTGTGTTCTTTGTGTTGTCTTGTATTTTCAGTTTTAATTTCTCCCTTACTTTTTCACTATTATTTTCATAGATGTTTTGTTGTTTTGTTTTGTTTTTTTCAAAATATAAAAAAAACAAAAAAATATTTTCATAAATACCACCTAGGAACTCGACGCTACTTCCTTGAGAGTAACCCTGAGGTTAGCCTCTATGATATATCATAGGTCTTATAAATGTATCATTGATATTTCATGCAATAAGGATGCATTCAAATTTTTGCATCATTTCCATGGAACCAACATTTTCCTTAGTGTTTTTTCCATTTATTATTGAAAAGAAACAATTAAATGGAAACTATGATTTCTTTTTATAATGATTTTCATGATTTTTTTTTATTTTAAAGCTCTTTATAAGGATATAGAATTGTTTCAATTTTGGTTATAGAACCAACCAGTAGGATACCTCAGAGATGCTACAAAGTTTGTGACACATCAAACTAAATATCAGTATATATAGAGATTCAACCAAATCAAAAAGAGTCAAGAGGGGAGGTAACTACTAATGAGGATTTTCTGAAAAAATAGAATCATGTACTTCCTTGGATCTACTAACCTTGATCAAGATAGCCAAAATATCATGGTAGTTTTCCTACAATCCACTAATGTTTCACCTTTTGGAAAAAACATAGAAGAGAGAAGAAAAGAAGAAGAAATAAGAAGATGGGGATACCTATTTTTGAGTCTGAAATGCCCTACAATTTGCTACTAAAATTCAAGATTAATATTCACAAACCTACTTCAAGTGATGGTGGGAGTTGGTACATGAAGAAATTAAAGATTCTAGGCACAATCTGAAAGATCATTTCATTTATATCACTTAATTTTATGATATTATTTGTTCTTAAATATCTAATGATTTTTTTCAGGTTTCAACAGGATGAGCCAGCATAAGAAATCATTTCCTTTTCCTTGGAAGACACCATACCAGAGGTCATTTATTTGAAGAGAGGATTGAGGAGGTTGACTACCTAACTCCTTCCATATACATACTCATAGGGGAACTAATTACTCTTACAGAGGATAAAGCTAAACAAAGTTAGGGAGAATTTCACTTTATTGAATAATATTTTATTTTATATGATTCTAGTTTTTATGGAGTTGATGCTAATTATGATTCTCCATGTGTAGATTCTAAAGAGTTAGCTGAGCTATGTGATTTCCGGGAGAGTCTTGAGGAAGCAGCCACTGTGGAAGAAGAATAGGAGTGTTAGGAGTTGTTCACGGCTGTTACATTGGGTGTCAACACATTTTATGTAGTCAATAAGGAAGGTATGAGTTGGGTTAAACCAAAAGACAAGTCTCACTCCACAGTTGACTTTTCACAAATTTTTCACCCTCAAACCCAAGCTGAAAAAGATGGGAAGTACCCCTATATATTTTTTACCCCTACAGTACTCCACAACTGGTCCATTATAAGTATGGGTATTTGATTTAATATTCCCAAGGGTTACTCCACCCACAACTAGTCTTTGAAGCTGGGAAGAATCAAATTTTTTGGCTCCTTAGCAAGAAGCCACACCCCCATCATACTGGGGTTGATCCACTGACTGTCTAGCTATGGAAATCCAAACTCAAATAGCCCTTGGTGGGTTATCCCAAGATTATCCATTTTAATTTCATGATTTAGTTTTTTTAATGTTTCTTTAATTTTATTTGTTTTCTTATATGAAATAATTAGGTAGTAAACTCCATGTGGTGGTCATTATTGTCTCAAGGAAATATTATACTAGATATAATAGAATTTTAATCCTTAACATACTCTTTGGTTTCATTTTACTTTTAACTTTAATTATTGAAGTATAATGTAAATTTTTTTACATCTATAGGGACTTAAACTTAGTAGTCAAATATCTTTCAATAAGTAAACAAAGGGAATCTTCATCTAGAAGAATTTAAATATGATATGCTTCCATGCTTAGGGAAGTACTTTTTTTAATTTTCCTAATTTTAAATCTTTTCATTCATGTCTCATGATCCTAGGTCTTAAGTGTAGGGGAATCCCACACTAATTTTTAAGTTGGTGAATTTGTTTCTTACTAGGTATTATCTTGATAAAATCTAGTGAGTTGAAAATTATTTTGAGCTACATTGTTCAACCTTCTTGTACCCACTGTATTCATTTTCATTAAACTACTACTTTATAAAATTGGTCGTCATACTACTACTGGATCTGATTTGAGAAATATTATTCTTATTTATAACATCTTAAAATAAACTTTCCAAAAAAAATATTCTTGATATGTTGATGGTGGATGATGGGGCCCTTTTTTTCTCTTTTTTTTTGTGGAAAGAAAAACTTTTGAGCTTACCTGCTACCCCTTAAAACAAAAAAAAATTATGTGCTAATTTTGAAACCTATTTCAAACCTTTTAATTATGTCTCCTATCTTAGGAGTCAACATTGGGGACAATATTGAGTTTTAAGTGTGGGGGATAGGGGTCTTTCTCAAACATAAAATTCCCCCATTGTTTTTTGTCAAACAAATTAATAATTTTTTTATATTTTTTCTCATTCTTTCAAAAAAATCAATTTTTTCACAACCTGATGGTCTTTTGGATTCTATTTTCACATAAATTCAGTCCTTCTTAGTGGATAACAAACTTTTTTTTTGTTCTGGTTTTCAATTAGTCTGAAACTATTAAGGATATATGATTTTTGAGTGGTATTACTTATTGTTTATATGGATATTCTATTTAGGAACTAAAAAGGAAGTGAGATAGGATAGATTTTTAAAGAATTATGATAATGAAATTAGGTAACTAAAAATTTTATTTAGAACAAAGGGGTATCACCTTTTGAAAAAAAAATAACTTTAAGGAGCCAACTCATATGATAATCATAGAATTCCATTGAAACTAGAGTAAAATGGGTAAATGGGATCCCATGGTGAACATCTGAGACTCTAGGAATTGGTAGTGTATGTAATACCCCTATAAATTTCAATAATTGCTTTTTCAAAGAGATTTTCACATACATGGCTGGGGAAAATAAAAAAAGAAAAAATTTAAAGTGACTAATGGTAAAAAATTAGTTTATTAAGGTAAGGGGAATTTTTAACCCAAATGAATAAGGGGAAAATTGATTTGTATAAAAATAATTTGATTTGTATCAATAAAGTGATTCAAAAAAATTGGAATTTTATTTTTGGAACCTAGGAGAAAGTGAAGATTGAAGGTTCCTTTGGTTAAGGTTTTAATTCCACTTGATATAAGTTGTTATCTCTATTAGAATTGTAACTTGAACTGGAATGGAAGTAGGGAAGTAGGTGAATTCATATAGGAGGAATGACATCTTTGACAATGAATGATTTTGTGTTTCCTTGATTTTTAGTGGGTGTTTGAAGTTTGGAAAAACCTTTTTTTGAGCATTCATTGAAAAGCCCGACCCACCTCTAGTTCTGTGACTCTCTTTTTAAAGTCTTGACGTGCTCATTTTAGACTAAAATTAGAAAATCGTACCGAATATTTTATAAATAAAAAAACATGAATTTTTTAGGACAAACAAACATTTTAAGTGTGGGGGAGTTTGATGTGGCTGATTTTGTTTACACTTTGCCACATCATTTTTCACTTTCTCTTCTCTTTTTATTATTAAAATAATTTATTTTTTTAATAAATTTCAACTATTGTTAATCGTAATTTTAATTGTTAAGATTGTCATTTATTGTTAAAATATGTATTTTATTTATCTTTTTAGTTAATTTAAATAATATAAAACTAATTAATTAGTTTTGTTTTAACATTCATTTTTCATTATTTTGTTTTTTATAACAATTTTTCATCTTTCATTCTTTTAATTCTCTTATTTTTTCTGTAATTAGTTTTTTCCCTTTCTTCTGTTTTCATTACTTTTAGATTTAATCATCAAATTAATTAATTCATTATTTTTATTTGTAAATAAATGGATTTCACTTTTTTTTAAACCTTAAATAATTAAATCAAGTTTGACGATTTAATTCTTTTCTATAATACTTACTATTATTTTATTTTATTTTAATTCTTTGATTTTATTAATTCTTTAAATTAATTAATTAGTTAGTAAATTTAATAAAATGGGTATGGAATATTTGTTTTAAATTAATTTATATATTAAAAAAATTAATATGTATTAATTCTTTTTTGAGTATTCTGTAATTAAAATTATATCGTTTCTTAAAATACTTAAATTTGAATTAGATTTTTAAATTCATTTTATATATAATTAATAGATTGTTTTATCATTTTGTTTTTGTTTTTTTAGGGGTTTCCCCACCCACTGTCAAACTCACCCACCATTGGAAAACTGAAAATGGTGAGTCCCAACCTGCTGACAACCACTCACTAACGGTTGGAAACTCCAACGGTGGCTGCCAATTCACCCATTATTGCCTTTAATTTCATCTCACAACCCACCATCAACATTTTCAACGGTGACTCCCAAGTCACCACCATCACCCTGACACCCCCAAAATGGTAACTCTATTGATTTATTTTTGTTCCACCCTCCACCACTAGCCAATTCACTTTTTCTCTCACCCTTTATCACCTAGTAACCCACCTCCAGGATATCCAAACTCAACCCACTTCTAGACCTCTTGCCTCACCCATATATTGTGTCAGTGAAAGTCTCTCCATATGCCAGCTGCAAGGGTGACTTCCTTTGTCACTGATACTCATTCAACCCATCGGCACCCCCGACAATGGAATCACAATAAATTTTACAATGGAAGTAGAACTATAATCATGGTATCATAACCAGAAATCAGTGACACCAAATTTAAATCAATAGCAGAATAAAAACTAACTCGTCGTAGATGAATAACAGAATCAAAACAAATTTGAAGAACTGTATTCAATTAATTTTTATAGAAACACTTCTACCCACTGAACTTGATCCCAACCATACCCACCACCATATAAATCAACCACCATCATGAAACACCCCAAATTATCACCACAATCGAACCCAACTAAAGCCTCTCCTAGAGGATACCATCGGACTCAGTTGCTCCTAAATTCATACTTCTATCTTCACCTTACACTGTTGTCCACCGATCAGAACCCCTCTTCAGAATCCAAGCCACCACCGCTTGATCCGAGCACCATTACACCAGAGATACACCTCCTTGCAGAAGAATATCATCATTACCTACCTCCCATTCCCCTTTTTCTTCTTTGGGAGACAACCCCCATTTCCCCCCTTTCTTCTTTGTGATCCAACATCCAACCCCCCTCCATTTTCTCTTTTATTTTTTATATTTATAAAACATAATAATAATTATAATATATATATGACCATATATCTATATAAAATAATATATAATAATAATAAAAATAATAAAATAAATATATTTAATAATAATGGGTATTAATATATTAAAATACATTTTTTATAATAATATAAGTAAATTAATATATATATATATATATATATATATATAATAGTATTATTCTGAGATATTTCTTATGTTTTATTTTTTGTCTTCTAGTAGGAGATGGTGATTTTGGGGAAGTGTGAGAGAAAAGAGGGTCATTGAAAGAGGTAGGATATTATCATAATAAAGTTCACAGGATATTTGGTAATGGGCGTGTCAAAGGCCTGCCACATGGAGTCTGCTTCTTGTTCTTTATAAGTTGTTTGTTTCATAGTTTTTTTCTATATTTTTATTGGGAATAAGTGGAGATATTATTCTATCTCTTTTGAGGCACCCCCCCCCCCTCGAACACAGGAAACATCTCCGATTATGGGAAACGGGAACCACTTCCTCCCTTCATCCTATGCTTCATTGTTTTCATTTATATCTATTCTCTATAAATATCAATGTGTTGTTCTATTTTGTTTTTTCAATTTTTATTTTTTTGTGTCTGTTTATCCTCACTTCATTTTTTGATCTTGAATCTCCAAAAATGGAGAGCTAATTCATGAGTTCTGATTCAAGTAGTGAAACTTGATACCACCTATAGATTCAATATTCATTGGGATCATCTACTTCATCTTCCCCTAGTGGATTGAAACTATAAATTAGGGTGATTGGGAGTTAACCCTTGAATAAGAACATTATGCTACGTTTTACCTCATTTATTTTCCTCTTCCTTTCTCAATTTCTCAAAATGAGAAATTAAGTTGGGTTGTACGATCTAATGAACTCAGCTAGAAGATTATGTCCTGTGAAATCCTTATCAGAATAAGTTATTTTGGGGATTCATTTTTCAATTTGGAGGAATGGTCGTTCATTGAAGAAGTTCAATGTTTTATTATTCATTGTTTAGGTGGAATAGGTGTGTGATCCAAGACATCGAACATGAATTGAGTGAATTGGGAGTTATTTATTTAATTATTTAGTTTATTTTTGAAGGGTAGTTGAGGGTGGATCCACTTGGATCAAGCCCTGTTCTCACAGAATTTTATTATCTTTATTTCTATCATTTTTCTTGTTCTTTATGTTTGTGTTATTTGTGTTGTTTTAGATTTTTAGTTTTTGTTCCTCCCATACATTTTCTACTATGATTTTTAACATTGTTTTGTTTTTTCCAAAATAATAAAAAACAAAACAATATTTTCAGAAATACCACCTGGGATCTCGGAACTACTTCCTTGAGAGAAACCCTGAGCTTATCCACTATATTATATCCTAGGTCTTATAAATGTATCTTTAAACATCCTCATGATAAGGATTTGATCACCTCCTCTCTTTTATACTTAGATTTTTTTATTATCACAATACCATCTTTTATATATTCTCTTGAAGTAATCTTCTAGATATATATCTATCTCTCTCAATGGATATTTATTTTGTTTTTCATGTAATATGAGAGGTTTTATATATCCTTATATATAGTATTTTAAAAATATATTCATCAATCTCACCATCTCTCCCTTACTTTTATATTTTTTACATCATTAAATAAAAATATATATTTTCTACATTTTTTTAAAAAGTAATCTTCCAGTATATATAGTGATCCTCCTCTCTCTTTTTTTCACAACTAATTTTACTGTAACACCCCGAGCTTCCACGATACGCTTCTCTTTCAATAATGCAATGGCTTGCATTGTACGCAAGTTCGAGAATCTAACACACCGCGACCAATCAAAATAGCCATTATGAATAGTAATACCCACTTTTTGAAATTATATATTTATTATATTTCAAAATGGACTTCATTTTTGGATTCGGGATATCTAAATTAGCCTATGTTTAATTTTTGGTATTTTTCTGAGAACTTCCAATTTTTTATGAATAGTAAAAAATACTTAAAAACAACTTTTTTAATCAAAATAATTTATAGTGATAAATTATACTATTGAGTGGTTTTAAAGTATAATTAGAATATATTTTTACCATTTTATCCAATGGTGGTCATTATAATTAATTTCACATTGAAATTGGACATAAACAATTGTCAATCTTTTGATATATATTGTTTCATAAAAACACGCTATTTGTTGTCATAGCGAGAATTAATTATAAAATTAATTAACGCAACTTATATGTTTGGAATTTTTTAAAATATACATAATTTTTGAATTCGGAATATTAATTATAGCTTAGGGTGAAATTTTGGCATTGTTTTGAAAAACTTTAATTTTTGATGAATAGGGAAACCACTAAGTGGTAGTTAAAAAACTGATTTTTCGTTTAAATGAAACATTACCACTTCTGTGATTTAATTTTCAAAAATCCGACATACATGTATGTAATTAGGAAGTAAAATTTGGTTCAATGGGATTAAAATAATTTTTGGTGAATGGTAACTTTTAAGTTTAATTAATCGCGATTAAAGGTAATTAGTGAAATTTAAGGTAAAAATGATATTATAAAAATATTAAAATACCTTTACACTTGTCCTACCCTTATTGTATGAGTCTTGGCCGATGAAGAAAATCCATGTGTCAACTTGGGTACCCCATTGAGCCACTTTGGTAGAAAAATGACATTAAAAACTTTTTATTTAATGTTAAAATAAAAATGTCACAAACATGAGTTGTTTTACTAAAAAAAAAATTTAAATGGGGTTATACAAGTCATATTTTTTACTATAAATATTAATTATAAATATAAAAATATTTCCTACATCATAATATTTTTTTTATAATTTTTAGACATTAAATAAATTAAAGTTTTTATGACAACATGATGATGCAGCAATTACATCATTAATTAACGATTTAAATAAAATAAAAAGATAATGTAAAATATAAGACTTACACGTGTCAAAAACCTATTGGATGAGTATATTTAGAACCCTTATCACCTTATCCTTGAAATATATAAGTGTGGGACCTTTAAAATCCAAAATTCATTATATAATAAAGTGACATTTCATGACTTTCCAAGATTGCCCCTCCTCTCCTCTTATAAAAGGCCCACACCACTACCACCTTATTCACACTTTCAATCCATTTGGCTCGACCAAAATCTACCCAAATACTCTCCCAACTTCCCTCCCTTACTCCTATAAGCCTCAATTTGGTCATAAGTCTTCCCAAGGAAGCCTTTGGCTCAAATCAAAAAGAGTTACCCGATTTTAAGGTAATGTCTTCTCTAATGTTGTTTTGTTTTATTTTGCTTCTCCAACCCCCTAAACTCTTTTTATTATTTTCTTTTGTAACAAAACCAGTATATTCAATATACTAGTATGTTTTTAGGAGAATGATTTTATTTACACTTACACACACCTTCGTCTAATGGTTAAAGAACATATTGTTTCTATGGGTGGCGAATTACTGCCTCATGAAATGATGATTGTTCAATTTTCTTTTAACACCTCTCATGGTGGCCATTATGATGATACTATTTTTATATATGATATATATTATGTTTTTTTTTTCCTTATGATTCTGTATTTTTCATTTATGGCATACCTTTATGATTTCCATTATGGGTAAACGCGATAATTTCATTTTAGGAAGGGCGGACTATCGCCCCCTCAAAGTGATTTGAATCCTTAATGCCATATGTGGGATGTATAAATGATGGATTAAATGGTATTATACATTATATTATACTGGAATTATATTATACCTTTATATAATTATAATTTCATTACATTAAATATTAAATAGAAATGAAAGTAGCGTTCATGCGTACGTACAGCTTACCGTCTCCATGAACGGTACATTTCATTTCTTACCTCTAAATGTTACGTAATATTATGAATGAATGTATATACTGGATATATATGATATATATGATATCTAAATCATTAATATAATTCTTTATATAATGGATATTTCACCACATGAACAACTTATAATTATAAGAAGTTTATTTTTGACTCAAGTACCAAAGATCGACAAAATGACCGTTATTAACTTAAATAATTACATAATGTTCATAACATGGTAATAAGTGATATAAAAGGAATAATAAACTTCAAAAAGGATCTTAAGAAACTATAAATTAACTCTAGTTTATTATTCAGGAGGTTAAAGAACGATCGAGTCAAGTCAGACACGAGGTAAGGTAACTTCTTAACCCAATTTCCATTCTTTAGGTTAATCTCCTACTTTCAAATTATGTCATGATATTATTATTTCCTATCTTGTATTTGTACTTTATTTATGTGTACTTATAGTGAATACACATAATAGATCTATTTTATTAAAAAAATTATCTTTATAAGGACTTCGTCTCAATATCCTTTTATTGAGACATATTTTGTTTTATACACAACTTTCTTTTATACTATGTATAAATCCCTTTGACTTTTACTTTTATTCAAAAGGAATCTTTTTATATGAAACATTTTTACTAAACGACAAAAGGAATGTTTTTTCTTACGTATGCGGCGACAACGACTTCTCCACCGCTGTGACTATTATTTGAGTTTCGGCTTCCTCTACAAACCATAACTTTTTTTAAAATGAAAAATAAATACAAAGTTTTAATTTTCTTTTATTTTGGTATTGAAATTGGTTTTGAAAGTGTTTTTATTATATCAATGTGTTGTATTGATATCTTGTGATTGAAATGTGGAAATGTTATGTTTCCTTTATGCATGTTTTATGTGATACGATTATGTTATGGTTCTTGATATGTTTAAAACTGTTCATATGAGGAATGCATTGGACTTAATAAGTGACGGGTGGAGCCTGCTATAGCTCCTAGATGCATCAGCAGGTCTCATGAGACAAACTAGTGTCTTGGCATGAGGCCTTGAACAAATTATATTTGTGGTCTTGGCACGAGGCCTTGGCTACGTGGTTATGATAGTTTTGCATTATGCATTCCATCATTATGAAAGTGGTTATTGATATTGCATGTGATTATTCGACCAGTAGAATATCCATGTGAATAAGTAAATGGCATTATCTCATTTTACTTTTTCCATATTATGTTGAAATTCAAGTTTAAAAGGCTTTTTTTTTAGTTATACATTGCCTTAAATGTTTATGTTTATTTATGAAAGCTTCCGCTATATTGTTATCCTTACTGAGCATCTGAGCTCACCCCTTTCAATGTTTTAATATTTTCCAGGATGTGAAGAAGTATTTTATGAATGACCTACAGGGATAGTCAGAAAGGGATATGAGTGTGGACTATGAAGACCATGTTATTGTATTTTTTTTCTTAATGATGTAATAAAAGACTTATGAATGTATCTAGTGTTTCCAAGGCTAATAAACTAATCGGTCTTTCGAGACTTGATCTTTTGTGATCATGCCAATGTTACGAAGTAATACACCAACTCTGGGTAGCTGGGGTCGGGGCGTTACATTTACAGGGCTATCTCCCATGATAACTAATAAAATACCAGAGTTCCCTTATTTTATTACATTTAATTTTTATTCTCAAATGAATAAAAATTTCATATATTTATTTAGAAGGAATGGGATATTTCTTCTCAAAATTATTCCATAGATATCACCATTTAAATCATTCTCTATGGATGTATAAAAATGTTCAATATCTTTTAGTAGTGTGGATCTTTACTTAAAGTTGAGTGAATCTAAAACACCATATAAATTTCATATTTTTCCATAGATTGAATCAAAACATTATCTTCTTAAATTCCTAACTTGAATAAATATAGACTCGTGATATTTTGATCAATAATGTTAGCTTAATAATTATGTGAACTAATTTATATTTTTAACGCCAATATTTATTTTCATATATTCTCATTTAAAATCACAATATAAAGGAATAGTGATATCCTCATATTATCTCCCATTCAATCTTTTTTTAACTCAAATCACAAATCATAGCCTGACAAATAATCATGATGTTTTGAAATTAAAATAACAACATAATATTCATTTAATATTATTATTCTTCAGAAAATAAATTTTTTGAAATCTTCATTTTCTCAAAATTTTACTAAGTGTTGAACTTTATGTTATTGCAAGACAAATCTACACAAATATGTAGTTTAACTCATTTGTGATGAACACTATGAATATTTCAATGCTATAAAATTTTCAACTCTATGAAGTACAACAACCTTACATTGTCATGTATCTAAACTCTATGAATTCTAAACAAAGGGTTTATCACTTTTTTTTAATTCTTCTTCTCATAAACACTATGAAGTTTCAATTACCATTACCAAGTTATCAGAAAACTCTAGGAAGTGATACAGTAGAACCTTCTAATATATTCAAACTCTATGAATTCAATTAGAAACCATATGAACTCTAAACCTTTTTAATTTTAGAAACCTTACAAATTCTAAACCACGTGATGTCTCAATGTTCTCTATGAACTCTAATGTAAGGTTCGTGATTTTCCCATATTCTTATACTTATTCTCACTTACACATCAACTTTATATTGTACCTTATGAAGTATGAAGGGAACTCTATATAACTTTTGAACTCTAGGTTATTTGTACTGGGCTCTACACAAAAAGTGAAATAAATAAATATTAACTCTATAAATATATATAAACTCCATATAGTAAATAGGATTCATGACTTTGAAAAATTTATTCACATCAGCACATCAATTCCGGAAATCTTTCATTCTATTCAAAAAACCTCCAAAACTTTTCTAAACTTCTCAAACTCTTCAAATCAACTCAAAATAAATTTGGGAATTTTTTAAACCCTTTTAAAAATATTCATTTTATTCTTATAGTAACCTGTAGTATATTTAATCCTCTTTTATTTCTTCAATATAGCTCACTTAATTATCATTTTCAACCTTAAATCCCATTAATTCAAGTGTATTTCATCACTGATTCAAGAAACCTTCAAGCTAATTACTCCAAGAATGGTTTCTCTACTTCAACCATATTCCTTCAAATATTTTAACCTGTATTAATATTTTTGAGTACAACTATACAAGCTATCTAGTACTAGTTTAGTATCCATATTTAACCTCAACTTCTCCACTCTTTGTAAACTACTTTAGATAGTTTTCTTTATCTTCAAAATTTTTCCTTCACATTAATATAATCTCAATAATCATTTAATTTTATAGGCTACTCACCAAGAAGTTGCCTTACATTCTTTTCTATTAACCATAAATTTATGGGTATCTAACTTTATATTCTTCATTGTGTTGATACTTTCACCATCACTCATATTTACCAAGGCATACATATTGACACTTGCTGAAAACAAATAAAACTAACAAAATACATTTGGTTACTTAAATATCTCCCTTTATATTTTTTTCAATTCAAATATACTACTTCAAGAATTAATTTATCTCCATATTTTACCCCCCTTATAGATAATAAATGAAAAGGGGAAATGTATTCTCCACCTTATTGATACTATGAGTGTTATGGAAAGTACTACAGGGAAAAAATATTATCCCTTTTCTCTTATTAATTTTAAAAAGAATATTTTACCATTTTTTTCATCTTATTTATTTGGTTTTCACCTTATTAAGATAATCAATAAATTTCTTTGAGAGAAGGGTTTCACCACATCTTTCATAGAAATGATCCATAATTTAATCAACTCTAATTCTACTTGAGATAAACCAATGTAGAAAACAATAGTGAATAATCTTGACTATAAATTTGTCCATTTAATTTCCTTAATGTGATGTCAACTATATCTTCACTTTCCTAGGGGTTGATCAAATATATTTTTAAGAACTGTTATAAACCTACACTCAAATTGAACAACACATTAAAAAATTTCAAGTGCAAGTATTTTTTTCTACTTTTTGTTAGATAGTAACACCCCCTTGATAATTATATTCAACATAAATAAAAAATATAATTATAAGAGTAAAAATCATACCACATATTTAACTTTTTGTGGGGTCTATCCAGATTTTTAGATTTAACAAATAATAATACATTTACTAGCATGAATTCTTTAATAACTCCTCTATAAGGTATGTTCTTTATACATCACCATGGTTGATCTTATTTTTTAGAGATATTACCTAATAATTTATTATGCAAGTTGATAATGGATACGACTATATATTTTGAAAAGGCTTTTTTGCATGGAGATGATAATTTCAATACACTAAGATAGATGTCTTTATTTATCTATATGTAAATCATAGCTTTCATTAGTTATCTCCTTTAATGATTCACCTTCAATCCCTATTCCATAATAAAAAACCACAAAAATATATTAATAAACATGGTTGAGACTTGTTTCTCAGCGAGGAAACTATTTTATTTGCATCTCTAAAATATATGGATCTCTTTATGCTTTCTTAACCCTTGAATTTCTAAATATATTATTGATTGTGAATCATGGATTTTTTTGTTTTTTATCATTCTATTTGTTTGAATAGATTTATTAACTTTAACAAGAAAGGAAATGTCAATTCTTTGTAATTACACTATTTTCTTATCTATTTTCTACTAGGTTGGCCATATAGTTAAGCATTATTTTGGAATATTCTTTACTTTCTTCTTGTGTGTATAATCCTTCTTCGGAGAAGAATTTTTATTTTTTAGAGTTTCCAATTCTTTACCTTTGGCTTTAAATATTGTCTCTTATTATGGAATCAATTTCATATAGTTTTTAAAAATGTGTCATACCTTCTTACATCATCCACACATATCTTTAACAATATTTATATTATCCATTTTGGAAAACCTATAATGAAATTCAAATTCTTCATCATGGATGACCACCACTAAGAAAATCAGGTTATGTCTCTCTAGAATTGATTATTTCTTTATTAATTCCAATTTTATCCCTTATTTCTTGAAATTAATGTCCATATTATTAGTGGCCGAAAAACATTCTTCATTCTCTTTAATGAAATCCTAGCTTGATTTTTCAGCTTGTATGCCTTGCTATTTTTGGGTTGGAAATACTATTTTTCACTCTATTTGGGGAGATTCTATTCTGGGAATTTTTCATGTCGATTCTTGATATCCATCCATCAAAAGTAAGAATTTTATTTGAATAAAAAAGTAACTAAAATATCAAGTAGGCTCAAGTAATGAATTATAAGAGTGATCTTGGTGGAATGGAAAACCTCAAGACCATTAAGTAAATCATTAACCTCAACAAGAAGAGATTCTCTACATCCATTGAGGCTGCTAAAAGTAACAACCATTAAAACTTTAGAGTCATGGGAACCCCCCCCCCCCCCACCCCCGTGCACATGATACTAAGATTAGATGATCCATCAATGTTAATCTTGAACTTTCTACTAAGGGGTTCCATTAAACCCATTTACTCTAGTTAGTCACCCTCTAGATTATAGGTGGAGGCCTCATGCCGTTCATAACCATCCTCATAAAAGGATTATTATCCCATTGTTTCAAGAGAGTGTATAGGTCTACTACAATGCATTCATATAAGATTTGTATGTCCAAACATGATCTTGGGATTTCCTCCAAATGATATTTATTCCTGGCACTCCAGATGTACTAGAAATTGGTAGATAGTAGAACCACTCTTGCCTTCCCCTCTTGGGAATTTCTCCCCATACATGAAACCAGGCCTATAAAAAGGTCAAAGTAGATATCTATATAGTTTCAATACAAATTAGGCTACCAAATCCACTCTACACAGCCTTTTCCCACTCCCATTAAATAACTAACGATCAACAGATTCCTATTTGGAGTTCTGACAGTAAAGACATTTGGATGCAAGATAAAAACCCTTATGTATAATCACCTTATCTATCGACACAACAAGATTCCAAATGCTCCAAATGATAAAATTAAATTTGACTATAATTTCTTTACACTATAGAGGACCCCCTACCACCCCCTTCTTGTTTGCGGCTTGTATAGAGAGAAAGGTGATACTCCTTGGAAAAAAGGGATCTATATGAGGCTCTAGTGTACACAAGTTTATCAAGATAAAATTATTGATGAAAATTGTTGAATATATCATGTTTCAGTTGATCAATAGTAGCTTGTATGAACGTCAGGTATATGCATTCCTAAGAAAAGTTATTTTCTAGGGTAGGAAATCCTAGAAATCCAAGAGGTGAACCTGCCCATTTTTTTTCAATAACTGATCTCCCCGCATCCAAAAATCCACTGAGATTACTTTTAAAATTTCATTAAGTTCCCATGAAATGAATGCATATACTAGAAATTTTTCTCTTCAACTCCCCCAAGTCAATCTCATATTTACCCATAATAAACTTTCCCTAGAGATAATTCCCTTTAAGAATACTAGTTTGGATTTTAAGTTGTGCATGGTGTTTAAAAAACTTCTAATATCAATACCTACTGTTTCCATAGGTTTGGCCATTCTAGCCCAAGATGCCCAGTGGAAATGCCCATCTACATATGCATCCCAAATGAAGTATGTTGTGATTTTTTCAATATTACTAACAACTATTTTTGGCACCTTGATAACATAAATCAAATACATTAGAATGGATGTGATAACACTATTCACCAGCGTCATTTAACCCCCAAAAGATAATATGTGGATCTTCCAATTATTGATGCATCTAGTAATCTTTCTAACTTGGATCTCATAGTAGTGAATATGTATCCTTCCTAGAGAAATTATATCCCTTAGATATTCTATAGGGAAAGGTTTCCTACTAATTCCCATATTATCTTTAATTTTTTTCTAACCTATCCAAACAATAGTTTGAAATATAAACACTACTCTTATTGTAGTTCGTACATCATCTACTCTATTTACAATATTCCTCCATTAAATTCATAATACCATGAATGTACTATTTTTTATCATTAATAAAGAGAAGGATTTCATATTTAAAGATAATGTGAGAGATTCTTGGAAAATGAATCCTGAATCAGAAGGGAAGAATGTTTCCTCTATAAATGTCTCTTATTAAAAGCATTCTAAATGAGTCCTAGGGTAAAATAAAAATATTGGGATAAAGATAATAACCCTACCTTAATCCTTGATTAGATTTAAAAAATAAACATCTCATACCCAAAAAATTAACCAAAAATCAAGGGGAGATAAAACATTTGAAGAATAAGTTAGTCACCTAGTTAGAGAATCCCATCCAAGACATAACCTTAAGGATGAAACTCTACTCAATTTTTTTAGATGCCTTGTTTATATCAATTTTAATCACTATGTTGGAACCTAGATTCTTTCTATTAATATCAATAACTATCTAATGAGATAAGGAACTGGAATATTGGGTGTACATCCCTCTAAAAAATCTATTTTGCCCCTCTGAAATCCATTCATAAAGGTGGATGAGAGCCTATTGTTAAATATGCTGGAAAGAATCTTGTATGGAAAATTTCACTTACTGATAGTTCTATATTTCTTAAGGTACACTAATATAGATATCCCTTTTATCAGCACTCAAAAATAAATTTTAACAGAACCATTTTAGCACTGTTAATCTGAGTAAAGTTAAAGGGGGGTCCCTTTTATCAGTGCTCAAAAAAATCACTAAGAAAAGAGGATTTTTATCATCTCTCAAAAAAAGCACTGATAAAAGGAGCCTTTATCAGCGCATTTCTTAGCGCTGATAAAAGACTTCTTTTAGCAGCGCTTTTTTAAAAGTTATGATAAAATTGAAAAAAAAAATCAAAAAAAATCAAAAAAAATTCAAAAAAATCAAAAAAAATCAAAAAAATCAAAAAAATCAAAAATAAATCCAAAAATTGGAGATCCCTTTTAACAGTACATGACACCCCCTTTTAACACCACTCAAAATCCCCTTACTCACACCCAACCCCGCTATCTAGCCATTAAAAGCAAACTCCCTAGCCCTTTAACAGTACCAGCCCCCCTATACAACTGTGTATGCCCCTACCTCTCCCTAGATTCGAACTCAAGATCTCTTCCCTGCGCACTGGACACTTTACCACTCCTCCATATTAATTTATTCTCTATTTAATTATATATTTATTTATATATATATATAGTTATATTTATGTGTATATTAAAATATATTTATATTAATGTGTGTATATATATATATTTAGTTATATTAATATATATATATTTATTTATTTATTTATTCGTATATTAGTATCTATTTATATATATTTATTTATATATATGTATAGTTATATTTTTATCCATACATTTATTTTTATATTAATATATATTTATTTATATATTTATTCATATATTAATATATATTTAGTTATATATTTATTCATAGATTAATATATATTTGTAAGATTAGTTTTAAATACATTTATAAAATATGTTTCTTTTTTTGTGTTTATAAATAACTAAATAAATAAATACATACATGTATACAACATGCATACACATTTATATATATTATAAATATGTGTATCTATAAGTATAATTATACATATTTATATATATTTACATTATTATATATTAATATGCCTATTTATATGTTAGAATATATAGATAATATATATCAGTTTTCTAAAACACTCACACACACATACACTATATAGGTATATAAATATTCATATTTTGTATTTTAAATAAAATGAGTATTAGTTTTTATTTATAAAAGGCTTATATATTAATAAATGTATTTTATATGTAGATATATTTAATTAATTATTTATAAAATTAAATTTTTCAGTGTGAATATATTAAAAATATGTATATATTGTAATATATTTGATTACAAATAACAATACATTGTGAAAAATGATAATATTTCAAAACCATTATATCAATATGAATGAAATACCTATGAATAAATTTAGTTCCCACCAAAAAATGGAAAAATGACTCCCATAATTGAGCCATAAAATCCATCAAATGTTAAAAAATCAGGGTATGCCAACAAAAACTCAGTTTTGGAGGCCTTCTAGGACTTTTGGAATTAAAAATATCCTCACGAGGGTCTCCTCAATCATAATGGTGCATAGCTCATCACAAGATTCGATTTGATATGTGGTAGATCACAAATGTACACTCGGATCAAAAATTATGACTGTTTGAAGTTTGGGTTGTTTTTTCAACTTAATTTAGATTTTTATTTATTTATTTATTTATTTTATATTCAAAATATTATTAAATAATGACTGTTCTTCACTTTTTCTATTTGTTTAGGCAGCCAGAGAAAATTCTCGGGGCTCTTGGCTTCGGCTGAGAGCTCTCTCAGTCTCTTAGGGTTTCGACCCAGAAGAATTACAGTGTATCACGGGATGATATTCCCTCTAACATGTCATTGCCTTCGTCCTTGGTGTTCTTACGGGGACGGAGATCCGGCGTGGGACAACATGATAGAGGATCTGTCCTGTTTAGGTGACAAAAGACTGTGGTGGTCTGAATCTGCAGGTGATGTGCTTCTGTTGGGAGACAGCTCTCTGATCTGGTGTAGGGCGGTCAGCTTCAACAGATCTGGTGGTCTGCGGGTCGACTCAGGTGGATATCTAGTGATGAGAGCATCTACAACCAGATCTTGTTCAGATATGATGTTGCGTGCGGGTGGTGGCGACGACGTGCTGTGTATGATGAAGGTTCGGTGCGGTGATGCGGACTCACTGCTTAGTGTGTCTCTTTGTTTCGGCGGCTGGGTAGTCGGCTTCTCGGTGACACGATGATGGAGTTAGGCATCTCACGTGACCTATGATTGGGCTTTGTCATTAGGTGTCGGCGAGTTTCGACGGCGTCTCGGTGGTGGTCTTGATTTTCAAGTGACGATGAGGGCTTCTTCGAAAGTGCTCACATGGGATTCTGGTGATTGATTCAGTCAATGTGGACCCTTGTGGCTGGGTAGCTGGTGCGGTACTGTGGCGTGCGGTTGCAGACGGAGGGGAAGTTGGGTCATCTTTTGGGCCTAGGCCTCGCTTTAGATTCCTGATTGGGTTTTGGGACTTTAAGACATCTGTTTTTAATGTTTTTTTTCCTTTGGGCTTTGGGCCACCTTATTTTAAGGCGTTTCTGACTTTGAATTCTCGAATGTGTGTTGGGTTCCACCTTTTCCCACAAAAGGGGACTGTGTCATTTTTCTTTTTTAATAAAGGGGCTTGCCCCAACTTTTCTAGTATTATTAAATAACTATTATTCAATAAAAATAACAAAATAATTATTTAAAAATATTTTATAAATTATTTTATAATCTTTTTTTCTAAATATCTTATATATTAAGTTTAAATATTTATTTATACTTATCTAAAACACATTTAAAAAATATATATTATAATTATATAAATATAAATATATTAATATATTAATATATTACTTTTAATGGTTTTTTTTGAAATATACCATTTATCAGTGCTAGTAAAAAAAGCGCTGATAAAGGGGGGTCTATATCAGCGCTTTTTTTGCATTGTTAAATGGGTGGCGCTGCAAAAACCTGAATTTGTGGTAGTGGTAGGAGGGGTCTTTCACCATTGGAATCAAGATCATCATGTTTTCACTTTCTACTCGAGGTAAATTTTCTCTCATAAAAAAGTCTTAAATAGATTCCAGGGTCTATTTATTAATAAGATCCCAAGATGCCATATAAAAGGAACCCAAAAACCCATCAAGTCTAGGATTAATATCTTGATTGAGAGATATCACCATGTCCCAAACCTCCCAATATTATAGAATTATCTCAAATCGCAAGTTAATAACATCTGACCCAACATGAGGGATAGAATCGCATAAGTCTAAATGAACCCTCAGGTATCCCACCCACATGAAAAGGTTAGCATTAATAAGTAAATATTTGAAATGGTCGTCCACCATACCTACAATCACATTGATATCATTGGTGAAAGATACATTCTCCATGATAATATTTGAAATTACACCCCATTTATTCTCTTTAAGACAAGCTTTAAAAAATGTTGTGTTCCTTTCTCCAACCACCATCCAAGTCTGCTTAGATTTTTCATGAGTAATGAATTCATGTTCAAGAAGCATGATCAATAATTAATTTTTTTAATAACAATATAATTGAATATATTGTCATTGAATATGACCTTCATACTAGATTCATTAAGGTTTATCTATTGTTTAACGAAATCCAAATCCAAGAAATGGGGAGACTAATTCCTAATCCATGTTTAAATCCCCCCCCCATTCATCTCATCTTTTTGTGAAATCCAACCCAAAAATGATCCTATATGGGTTTACACTAATATGAGTGCACCATGGAATGGTAGTCTCGGATAAAATTACACTAATTGTAGAAAAATAAGTTGTTAACACTTTCTACTCTTATTTCTAGGTGAATTATAATAAGAAAGTGGTTCAACAAGGCCTGAACTAAATGAGAAAAAAATACATTAGTATAATCATCAATTTTCTAGATATTCAATAAGCAGTGATCAATCCAACACAAGGCACATCGACCTCCCTTATGGTAATTACAAAAAGTGAACTTGTTTCCGGATAAACCCATATCTAGCAGGCCTCTTTGAGATTAAAAAGATAAGAAATAATGTTTGTCCTTCCATGAATATATCCCCCCAACCTTCTTCTTTGATGAATCCATAATAGTGTTGAAATCCCCACCAATAAACCAATAAAAGTCCCATGTATTGAATCCTTCAAGGTAAGACCATAGTTTCTCTCTCATCCTCATATCACACTTGGAATAAAAAAAGTGAGGAAAAATTAAAAGTTCCCAAAACATACCTTAACTATGATATGATGCTTAGAAAATACCACCTACTCGAATGAAATATAATTCTTCCAGAATAACCATATATGATGGTTATTTAATTCACCAAGCATGTAGACTCATAAACCTATCTTAATAGAAAATCATAAAATTTTGGAAGAATTTTGTTTGGGTTCACCATGCATGCAATCTCGTAAACCCATTTTAAGATAAAAGATTAAAATTTTGGAAGGATTTTTTTGGGTTCCAACACCGAAGTGAGAGAGACTTTGTTTTTAAAGATCTCATTGGATAGAAATTTTTATTCACTAGGGAACCAAGGTCGTGAGTTTTTCAAACAATGAAAGAGATCATTGAAACAGGTTTTGGCTAGATTTGTCTAATGTTGACTCACAAAACTTAACCTAAGAATAAGGAAAAGACAAATCCCATTTATAATGGGACCTTGTACAAACACCCCTTTTGGATAAAGTGGTAATAGGATAAGATAGGGGTTATTCTTATAAGATATACAATAATTCACTACAATAGTTTGAGGTGGAGATAAGAGAGCTATCTGAAGGACATGGATCGTGGGGTAGGAAAGAATGGGGAGGAGAAATGGGGGGGATACATCGTTTCCAAACCACCAAGGTCTTATAAGGTATTCTATACTAACCAAATTCCTTTCATTTAGGGAAGAAAAAAAATGTGGCCTATAGGTAACTAGGGTTAGACATAGTCATGACCTGAAAATAGTGAAAGAACTAACAAGAATAGTGAACCCTTAAATAGTAGGGTAATCCTATGGAGGATGTGGATAGAGAGAGGGTCCACTACCGGCTACACCTTCCACCATCGGATCTAGATAGAAATCAAAGGGAGGGACAACACTCACTGTTGTCGATGACACACCACTATTTGAGATATCTATATGATTATTCCCTATAATATTCGAAATCTTATTTCTCTATACTGACACAGAATGAACATGAAGTTGACAAGATATATAGAAACAAGCAGGATCAGGGTAGAATAAATCCTACCACCACTCAAAAAAACCCTTAATCTGAAGAAGAATATAAGGTGGTGGAGGCCAAGATAGATCCATGGAGACATAGATCCAGGCCACCGAAGCTTCCTAGAGATGTAAGGTTCGATCATTAATACATAAGAATTCCCATAAGGATTCATTTATCCCCTGAAAGAAGGAGTTATTATAAAAGGTTATTGGGAGACTTGGGAGGTTAAACCAGACTACCACATGAGGAGATTCTTACCCATTATGAACCTCCATGGACTAACGAAAAAGGCTAAAGTGCCATCGGCTAACTAATTTCAGGCTTTAATGCCAATCCTTGATGAATCTTTCTCTAGAGGTGAGGATGATGCAAAAAGATATTTGATTCATCACTAAAACACTAGACAATTCCTCTAAACCCCAGGATCTAATGAAATACTGAAAAAAAGGAGAGGTGGCTTGTATGTGCTAAATATCTCCATAAGGGTATGTCTATGAAGGGACGAGGCCTCTTAAAAGGAATAATGTAATGACCCAAACTTTTTTAATTATATTTTTTTCCTAGAAATGTGTGTTATATTATTAAAAAATAGAACTATATATCATTAATAAAGAAGTGGGTATATTTTAATGTGACCATTGGGTTTCAACCATTATATGACTGTCGGTAAATTATGATTGTTGGAAGCTATAATCTTAACATTATGATTATTGTTTATAAATAGAAATTATAATGGTTAGTTAATGAATAAAGAAGTGTAAATGGCCACATCCAATAGGATCAGGCCATAAAAAAGCTCATTTTTCAGATCTTGGGAATGAGGTAGCATCACTGGGCTTCGGTCTTGACCAAACCCAAGCCAAGCTTCAACATGTTACTCTTGAACAAAATCTATTTTTGTATAATTTCAAGTTAGTAGAGATTACCAGTTGGGCGATGTTATCTAAGTCACCCCAAGAGTCCACCGCCATTACTCTACATACCCTTAGGTCCTATGCAGGAGTTTTAAGGGGTTATGTTTCAAGGACCTAGTTACTTAAAATTTAATCCCTTTGTTTAAATAATTTTTTTATTTTATCATTTCCATTTTACGAATAGTTTTTCTTAAAAATTGATATGGAATTTGATAAATTGATTTTTTGGATAAAAATTTTACTTTTCATGAAGATATAATTTATTATATTATACTAATTTTTTATTAATAATGTTTATTATAATTAAATGGTGTTATAAAAACACTCCTTTTTAATTATAAATGATAAAATAATTTTATTTTTTTCATGTGTCGGAAATTTTACTATGTAGTTTATAAGTTTTATGATACCTTAGTGAATAACCTTGGTAATTTTTATGAAACCTCGGTGATAAAACTTAGTGATATGATTATGAATGACTCAATTAAATATTTTAGCCACATTTCCAAGTTATAATTCATGTTCTTTAATTTATTATATGCCTCATGTTCTCTTTTCATTACATATGGATATTCTTCAAGTTCTTATCAATATTTCTCAAGATCGCATATAAACTGTTTCACTTGTTTTCTCTTAGTATGCCTTCTACTCACCCGTTCCTTTGATGTATATACCCAGCTTATGAGATGAAATAAATTTAATTAGGATGAACCTTGAAGGGACCTTTCAAGTGTAATAGAAGAATGTTTTAAATTTTCATTTATTATGTACCCTTTTTTCCAAGACACTAAACTTTAAAAGGTACTCTATTTGTAAAATGATATGTAAAGTTATGTAATAAAAAGGAAGGATGCCATAAATAATCTAAAAATACATTCAATAGAGATCCCTCCATTGTGTCAGATCGGAACGATGACAAATAAAATTTTAGGATCTGATAATGAAACATCATTCGGGAATAGGGGTCTGGAGAAGAAAATATTCGAAGGATGGATTAAACACAAGAAACACAGTAGGATTATGAGTATCCATATTTAGTGAGGAGATTAAAGCACTGGAAGTCAGAAATGAGAGAGGGGGAAAAGAATAATCTGATTTCATCAAGTTATTAGGCACCACCTCTACAAGTACAAACAAGTCCTGGAAATGGTTGGTAGCATTTGAAAAGGGGGAGGTTCATATAAAACATTCCCAAAAACTGAAAAATTCAACCTCATTTTTCTCATTCCATTCATTATATGTTGGTGGGTTTATGTATATTTTTCTCCATCCACATTTTTTCAAGTTTTAAATTTATTCTTATATTATTTTTCAAAATATCATCAATGCATATAGATTTATTAGGAAAAAGGAATAAAATTTTCAAGGAGAAAGTTGGGGATTGATAAAGAGATGATTCTCAGATCCTCCAACCCATGAATATTATTACTTTCATGGGTTATTTATATTACATCCTAATATTTCACATAAAAACTTATATAAACCAATTGAAGTATATCCCTACTAAGAATTGGATTCCAATATATCAAAAAAAATCATTATCTACTTCCTCAAAAAAAGACTTCAGTTACCTCTTGAACATCAATAATAATAGTATGAAAATGTATCTTTTTTTACAACATTACTTCCAAATATTTTCCAGAATATTTTTTTTGGATTCACCCAACTCAAACATCAAGAAATTTGATTTCCAACATATCTTAAATAAATATTCCTACACATGAATTATTTGGTTCACTTATCCTATAGATAGATATACTGAGGATATTGACGCATCCCAGGATGGAGACCATGACCGAACAATGGAGGTTAGAATTTGAAATCTCAAGATGGTGGAGGGGCCTATGGATAAGGCATAAATTTTTGTTCTTACTGAAGGTGTTTATATTTACTTTGAATAAGTGGTGAATCGTTCAGTAGTGGAGGCCCCTGAAAATCTTCAACCAAGGCCTTTTAATCCTCCAAACTATTGGGTGATAGATTCATCTAGCTTCCATCAGGCCTAGGGAGAGATCAGGCAGGGCAGTGTTAACATGGAAGCAAGGGTGGCCTTATCATTATGGAACCATTTTTCCTACTTGGGTGATATCTCTAATATTCCCATGAATGAAGTTGGGTGGATGATATTTGGTTTCGATAAGAAAAATAATCATGTTAAATCTATTGTAAGGAGGTAATATTATGAGACAACAGTGCTGGAATCACCACCAATATCATCACAAGGAGTAGAATCCGATAGGCTGATTGAAGAGAGATCTGGGAGCCTTACTAAATCTGAGAAGGAAGGGGAGAATACCTAGATTTCACCAGGCCAAAATTATTTTCATTCATCTAAGTATTACCTTAGAACCAGTGTGGGTAGAGGCAAGAAGGTACTTTTTGAATTAGGTAATTTCCCAATTTTTCTTAGGAAAAAATATAAGCCTCTAAATGACTACTATTATTGTAACATCCCAGGTAAATAATGAATAAAACATTTTCATATTTATTAATATTTATGAATTAAATATTAATTTTACTTTAAAAGGGTTGCTATGTGGGATAGCGTACCTGATACGCAACAAAGAGTTTCATTGAAATCTTTCGTTGCACACTAGTAATAAAATAATATTATTTTAAATGGTAGTTAAAACATAGCCGTTGTATTGGAGGGAATGGATATAAATAACTAAAATATGATTATATATGTTTTTTAAATGTTTTTTACTTTTATCTAATAAAAGATAAAGGCTTAAAATACGGAAAGAATTCAATTTTAGGCGTATATGCCCTAGTTTTCACTAAAAGTTCACTTATCGCCTTTTGATGGTGAACCATCATTAAAAATATTTTTGGTTACTCTTATACATTCTATTGGACCAAATAAAACTCTTCTTTAGAATCGGGACATCAAAATTTACTTTGTGTAAATTTTTGGTATTTTTCCGATAAAGTTCATTTTTTAATGAATAGTGTAAAATGTTGTATTTTAATTCAAAACCTCTTTTTAATATAATTTATTTATATGATTAGATTATCTTTTGAATTGTTTTTAAAGTGAAATTAGAATATATTTTTACCATTAAATCCAATAGTGGTCGTTGGAATTAATTTCACTTTGAAATCGGACTTAAACTAGTGTCAATCTTTTGATACTTATTGTTTCATAAAAACACGCTATTTGCTCTGACAGCGGGAATTAATTATTAAATTAATTAATGCAACTTATATGTTTTGAATTTTGTAAAATGGAATTCATTTTTGAATTCGGAATATCAAATATATCTTAGGGGGAATTTTTGGTATTTTTCTGAAAAACTTCAATTTTTGGTGAATAATGAAACCACTAAGTGGTAGTTAAAGAAACTGATTTTTCATTTAAATGAAACTTTGCCACCTCTGTGTTTTGAATTTCAAAAATCCGACATACATGGTCGTCATTAAGAAGTAAAATGTGGTTCAATGAGATTAAAATAATTTTTTGGTGAATAGTAACCTATTAAGTTTTTAATCGCGATTAGAGGTAATTAGTGCAATTTAAGGCAAAAATGATATTATAATAAAATGAAAATACCTAGACACATGTCCTACACTTATTGGATGTGTCATGGACGACCAAGACAAGCCATGGGTCAATATGGGGACCCCATTTAGCCACTTTGGTTGGGAAATGACATAAATAATTTTTTATTTAATGTTAAAGTAAAAATGACACAAACATGAGATGTTTTACTAAAACAATTTTTACATGGGGTTATACAAATCATATTTTTGACTATAAATATTAATTATAAATATAAAAATATTTCCTACATCATTATATTTTTTTATAATTTTTAGAAATTAAATATATTAAATTATTTATGACATCATGATGATGTAGCGATTACCTCATTAATAAAGGATTTAAATAAAATGGAAAGATAATGTAATATTTAAGACCTACACATGTCCAAAACCTATTTTATGAGTGTATTTTGAACCCTAATCACCTTATCATCTAAATACATCAATGTGGGACCTTTAAAATCCGAAAATCGTTTGAAAATAAAGTAACATTTTGTAACTTTACAAGAGTGCCCCTCCTCTCCTCTTATAAAAGGCCCCCCGCCTCTACCACCTTACCCACACTCCCAAAGCCTTTGGATCTGCCAACCTCTGCCCATTTTGTCTCTCCACTTCTCTATCTTACTCCTTTAAGCCTCACTTTGGGTAGAAGCTTTCCCAAGGAATCCTTTGAACTCAAATCTAAGAGAGTTACCCGATTTTGAGGTAATGTGTTCACTTGTGTTCTTTTGTTTTATTTTGCTTCTCCAAACCCCTAAACTCTTTTTATTAATTTATTTTGTAACAACTCCAGTGTCTTAAATATACTAGTATGTTTTTATAATAATCATTCGAGCTACACTTACACACATCTACATCTAATGGTTAAAGAACATACTGTTTCTCTGGTTGGCGAATTTCTGCCTCACGAAACGATGATTGTTCAATCTTCTTTTAAACACCTTTAATGGTGGCCATTAAGATGTAACTCTATTTATATATGATATATATTATGTTTATGTTTTCCTTATGCTTATTTATTTTTCATTTGTGGTATACCTTTATGGTTTACATTGTGGGTAAACACGATAATTTCATTTTAGGAAGTGCGGACTACCGTCCCCTCAAAGTGATGTGATTCGTTAATGCCATATGTGGGACATATAAAGGATGGATTTAAAGTTATTATATATGATTTTATACTGGAATTATAATATACCTATATATCATTATTATTTCTTTCCATTAAAGTGTGAGATAGAAATGAAAGTAGCATTTATGCGTACGTACGGCTTATCGTCTCCATGAACGGTGCATTTCATTTCTTATCCCCAAATGTAATGTAATATTATAAGTACATGTATATAATGGATATATATGATTAATAATACATCTAAATGATGAATATAATTATGGAATTAAAATATACATACCTATCATTTAGTTTTAATTCCATTAATATGACAAAGAAATGAAAGTAGCATTCATGCGTACGTACGGCTTACCGTCTCCATGAATGGTGCATTTCATTTCTTACCTCTAAATGATTATGTAATATTATAAATACATGTATATAATGGATATATATGATATATATGATATCCAAATCATGAATATCATTCTGGATATAATGAACCTTTGACCACACGAACAACATGTAATTGTAAGAAGTTCACTTTTGACTCAAGTACCAAATATCGACAAATGACCGTTATCAACTTAAATGACTAAATAATGTTCATAACATGGTAATAAGGGATATAAAAGGAATAATTAACCTGAAAAAGGTTATTAATCAAGTAGAAATTAACTCAAGTTTATTATTTAGGACGTTAAAGAATGATCGAGTCAAGTCGGACCCGAGGTAAGGGACTTCGTCTCAATCTCCTTTCATTGAGGCATATTTCATTTTATACACAACTTTCTTTTATACGGTGTATAAACCCCTTTGACTTTTACTTTTATACAAAAGGAATCTTTTTCTATGAAGCGTTTTACAAAACGATAAAAAGGAATGTTTCTTTTAACGTACGCGGTGACAACGACCTTTTCCGCCGCCGCGAGTATTATTTGGTCTTTGGCTTCCTGAACAAGCCGTAATGTTTTTTTTTTGAAATGAAATAAATACCATATACTCTTTTATGTATTTTGGTATTGAAAATGGTTTTTTTATAATGGATTTGTTATGTCAATGTATTTAAGTGATATATTGTGATCAAAGTGTGGAAATGTTTTCTTTCCATTATATTTGTTTTATGTCTTATGATTTTTATAATGGTACTTGGACATTTGACGGGTGGTTACGTGACAAACCATATGACGGGTGGTGCCGTGAATACCAGGACGGCTGGTTATGTTATAACCTCTAATGCATTGGGTATGGAAGTCGGCCATATGGTTATTCCATTAAGTATTAAGGGAAGTTGTCCGTATGGCTATTCCATTAAGAGATATGTGTGGAAGTCGACCGTATGGTTATTCCACTTAAGTATGTTTATGTCCCAAGTTACCTTTATTTGTTATGTGTTCTTTATATGGGTTTTATGGTAATACTTTGGTTACAAAAGGGTAAGTAATGATATTTTATTCAGTGAAGAGTTTTTACTACTTCATGAAGGTGAAGGTATTACTTTGATAAAGTATACATGGTTTACTTGATGGTTGAAAAACTAACAGTTTTCATTATTTGTGTATCCCTTACTGAGATTTTTATGCTCACCCCAAGTTTTTTGAAATTTTTTTCACAGGACTTAATGTGGAATAGGGTCAAGGATGGGATCAAGGGAAAGTCATGCTATATAAAACATGGAACTAGACATGTTTCTTTTTAAGAGTTTTTTTTATTCTATGGAAACTTAGTAGAAGTGTCTACTTTGTAATATTTTTAGATGTAATAGTTATGTTCTAATTCTCTAAAACTCTAAACCTGAAAATATCCTCAATGTGAATTATTCATTTAATTCAATATTAAGTAAGGTTTAAGGCCGGGGCCTTATAGTTGGTATCACAGGTCGGTTTAGAAAACTTTAGGAGTTAGAAAAGTGTAAAATTATAAGTTAATTTATGGTATGATTGAAATGATATAACATTTGAAGATTACCACGTTACTTCGCCTAAGATATTTCTGTGTTAAGAATGGTTTTTCATAGAGGAAACAAAACATCTTTTCTGGGAAGGCATACAGAGGGAAATGACCTTTCAAATTAGTATCATGAGATGGTCAGAATCAGAACTAAACAGTTTGCTGCAGTGAGGGCTCAGTTGACTCAGGTGAAAAATGTTGGTAGTTTTCATTGATGATATTTTGGTGTTTTCTAAAAGTAAATACGATCATGAAAGTCATTTAAGGGTTGTCTTGAAAACCTTAAAAGAAAAGAAACTGTATGGAAAATTCAGCAATTGCGAGTTTTGGTTTCAACAAATTTCTTTCCTGGGTCACATTGTTTCAAAAGATGGCATAACTGTTGATTCTGCTAAAACAAAAGTTGTTGAATAATGGCCAAGACCCACAAATGTAACCGAGATCCGTAGTTTTCTTGGTTTGGCAGGTTACTACCTAAGTTTTGTTAAAAAAAAATCACGGTTATCTAGTCCAATGACTAAGCTAACTTGTAAGGGTGTTAAGTTCATCTGGAAAAAAGAATGTGATGATTCTTTTCAGGAGTTGAAAAGAAGATTGGTGAATGCTCCAGTTTTGGCACTTCCTTCCAGGAATGGTGAGTTTGTTATATACAGTGATGCTTCGTTGAAGGGACTTGGCTGTGTCCTTATGCATAATGATCAGGTAATTGCTTATGCTTCACGTCAGTTGAAAACTCATTAGGTAAATTACCCTACAAATGATTTCGAATTAGCTGCTATTGTTTTTTCTTTAAAAATTTGGAGGCATCATTTGTATGGAGTAAAGTGTGAAATATATACTGATCACAAAAGTATATATTCACTCAGAAATAATTGAACATGCGACAGAAGAGATGGCTGGAATTAATCAAGGATTATGATTGTACAATTCATTACAATCTGGGAAAAGCAAATAAAGTGGCCGATGCTTTGAGTCTAAAAAGTAATGCTTCATTAACTATGCTACGTTTGGAACGAGATCCTTTGGTTTTTGATTTGATGAACTTTGGCATAGAAGTTGTTGGTGTAGGAAGTTCTTCTTTTTTGTTTCAGGTATCAGTGAGATCATCCCTATCAGACAGAATTAAGCAAGCATAGAGGGAAGACAGTGAGTTGCCGAAAAACGTAGAGCTGGTTTAGAAGGGTAAGTTTCCAGAATTCAACATTGATAATGATTGTGTTTTGAGGTTTGGGAAGCGATTATGTGTGTCATGTGATTCACAGTTGAAGAATGAGCTGTTATGTGAGGCTCATAGTTCCCCGTTTTCAGTTCATCCTGGCAGTACTTAGATGTACAGAGATTTGCGGGAGTATTACTGGTGGGATGGAATGAAAATGGATATTGCTGATTTTACTATGAAGTGTTTGACTTGTCAGCAGGTTAAGGCAGAGCGGCAGTTACCGAAAGGGATGCTTTAGCCTTTACCAGTGCTAGAGTGGAAATGGGAAAACATATCCATGGACTTTGTTGTGGGATTACCGAGGACATCTCAAGGTAATAATGTAATCCGGGTTATTGTTGATCGCTTGACTAAATCTTCTCATTTCCTTGCTATACGAGATACTTTTTCCCTAGATCAACTTTCCCGTTTGTATCTTAAAGAGATAGTCAGGTTACATGGAGTTCCTCTCTCTATTGTGTCCGATCGTGATCCTAGGTTTACTTCTAACTTTTGGAAAGGCCTTCAGAAGTCGTTGGGTACATAATTAAATTTTAGTACAGCTTTTCATCCGCAATCAGATGGGCAGTCAGAACGAACAATTCAGACCTTGAAGGATATGCTACGAGCTTGTTCTATGGATTATAAGGGAAGTTGGGACCAACCTCTTTCTTCGGTTGAATTTTCATATAATAACAGTTTTCATTCCAGTATACAGATGGCACCATTTGAGGAATTATATGGGAAGCGGTGTCGAACTCCAGCATTTTGGGATGAAGTGGGTGAAAGGAAGCTTATGGGACCAGAATTGGTAGAAGAGATGGCAGAAAAAGTTCATTTGATTCAGAAACATATGAAAACAGCTCAGAGCAGGTAGAAGAGTTATGCGGATAACCGGAGGAAAGATCTATCTTTAGAGGTTGGTGATCTTGTTTTTCTCAAGGTTTCTCCATGGAAAAGTGTGATGCGATTTGGTAAGAAAGGAAATCTGAGTCCAAGGTTCATTGGACCATATGAAATTATGGAGAAAGTTGGATCAGTTGCTTACCGAGTGGCTTTACCTCCGAGTTTATCTCAGGTACACAATTTTTTTCATGTTTCGATGTTGAGGAAGTATATGCCAGATCCATCTCATGTTTTGAGCCCAGAGGTAGTTCAGTTGGAAGAGAATCTATGTTATGAAGAACAACCAGTCCATATTCTTGACCAAAGAGAGAAAGTGTTGCGAAATAAGGTAATCCACCAGGTAAAGGTTTTGTGGAAAATCCATATGGTTGAAGAGGCAACGTGGGAATCTGAAAATGCTATGAGGGATAAATACCCCCACTTATTTTGATAAGTGAATAAAATTGCGAGGACGCAAATCCCAAAAGGGGGGAAGGATGTAACATCCCAGGTAAATAATGAATAAAACATTTTCATATTTATTAATATTTATGAATTAAATATTAATTTTACTTTAAAAGGGTTGCTATGTTCGATAGCGTACCCGATACGCAACAAAGAGTTTCATTGAAATCTTTCGTTGCACACTAGTAATAAAATAATATTATTTTAAATGGTAGTTAAAACATAGTCATTGTATTGGCGGGAATGGATAGAAATAACTAAAATATGATTATATATGTTTTTTAAATGTTTTTTACTTTTATCTAATAAAAGATAAAGGCTTAAAATATGGAAAGAATTCAATTTTAGGCGTATATGCCCTAGTTTTCACTAAAGGTTCACTTATCGCCTTTTGATGGTGAACCGTCATTAAATATAGTTTTGGTTACTCTTATACATTCTATTGGAACAAATAAAACTCTTCTTTAGAATCGAGACATCAAAATTTACTTTGTGTAAATTTTTGGTATTTTTCCGATAAAGTTCATTTTTTAATGAATAGTGTAAAATGTTGTATTTTAATTCAAAACCTCTTTTTAATATAATTTATTTATATGATTAGATTATCTTTTGAATTGTTTTTAAAGTAAAATTAGAATATATTTTTACCATTAAATCCAATAGTGGTCGTTGGAATTAATTTCACTTTGAAATCGGACTTAAACTAGTGTCAATCTTTTGATACTTATTCTTTCATAAAAACACGCTATTTTCTCTGACAGTGGGAATTTATTATTAAATTAATTAATGAAACTTATATGTTTTGAATTTTGTAAAATGGACTTCATTTTTGAATTCGTAATATCAAATATAGCTTAGGGTGAATTTTTGGTATTTTTCTGAAAAACTTCAATTTTTGATGAATAGTGAAACCACTAAGTGGTAGTTAAAGAAATTGATTTTTCGTTTAAATGAAACTTTTCCACCTCTGTGTTTTGAATTTCAAAAATCTGACATACATGGTCGTCATTAAGAAGTAAAATGTGGTTCAATGAGATTAAAATAATTTTTTGGTGAATAGTAACTTATTAAGTTTTTAATCGCGATTAGAGGTAATTAGTGCAATTTAAGGCAAAAATGATATTATAATAAACTGAAAATACCTAGACACATTTCCTACCCTTATTGGATGTGTCATGGCCGACCAAGACAAGCCATGGGTCAAGATGGGGACCCCATGGAGCCACTTTGGTTGGGAAATGACATAAATAACTTTTTATTTAATGTTAAGGTAAAAATGACACAAACATGAGATGTTTTACTAAAACAATTTTTACATAGGGTTATACAAATCATATTTTTGACTATAAATATTCATTAGAAAGATAAAACGATATAATACATCATGATATATTTTTTTATAATTTTTAGAAAATAAATATATTAAATTATTTATGACATCATGATGATGCAGTGATTACCTCATTAATAAAGGATTTAAATAAAATGGAAAGATAATGTAATATTTAAGACCTACACATGTCCAAAACCTATTGGATGAGTGGCTTTAGAACCCTCATCACCTTATCCTAGAAATACATTAATGTGGGACCTTAAAAATCCGAAACACTTTTGAAAATAAAGTAACATTTTGTAACTTTACAAGAGTGCCCCTCCTCTCCTCTTATAAAAGGCCCCCCACCTCTACCACCTTACCCACACTCCCAAATCCTTTTGTTTGGCCAACCTATCCCCATTTTGTCTCTCCACTTACCTATATTACTCCTTTAAGCCTCATTTTGGCCAGAAGTCTTCCCAAGGAAGCCTTTGAGCTCAAATCTAAGAGAGTTACCCGATTTTGAGGTAATGTGTTCACTTGTGTTCTTTTGTTTTATTTTACTTCTCCAACCCCCTAAACTCTTTTTATTAATTTATTTTGTAACAAATCCAGTATCTTAAATATACTAGGATGTTTTTATAACAATAATTATAGCTACAATTACACACATCTACATCTAATGGTTAAAGAACATACTGTTTCTGTGGTTGGTGAATTTCTGCCTCACGAAACGATGATTGTTCAATATTCTTTTAAACACCTTTAATGGTGGCCATTAAGATGTCACTCTATTTATATATGATATATATTATGTTTATTTTTTCCTTATGCTTCTTTATTTTTCATTTGTGGTATACCTTTATGGTTTACATTGTGGGTAAACACGATAATTTCATTTTAGGAAGTGCGGACTATCGTCCCCTCAAAGTGATATGATTCGTTAATGCCATATGTGGGACGTATAAAGGATGGATTTAAAGTAATTATATATTATGTTATACTGGAATTATAATATACCTCTATATCATTATTATTTATTTCCATTAAAGTATGATATAGAAATGAAAGTAGCGTTCATGCGTACGTACGGCTTACCGTCTCCATGAACGGTGCATTTCATTTCTTATCCCCAAATGTAATGTACTATTATAAGTACATGTATATAATGGATATATATGATGAATTATACATCTAAATTATTAATATAATTATGGAATTAAAATATACATACCTCTCATTTAGTTTTAATTCCATTAATATGACAAAGAAATGAAAGTAGCGTTCATGCGTACATACGGCTTACCGTCTCCATGAACGGTGCATTTCATTTCTTACCTATAAATGATTATTTAATATTATAAATACATGTATATACTGGATATATATTATATATATTATATCCAAATCATGAATATCATTCTGGATATAATGAACCTTTGACCACACGAACAACATGTAATTGTAAGAAGTTCACTTTTGACTCAAGTACCAAATATCGACAAATGACCGTTATCAACTTAAATGACTACATAATGTTCATAACATGGTAATAAGTGATATAAAAGGAATAATGAACTTGAAAAAGGTTATTAATCAGGTAGAAATTAACTCAAGTTTATTATTCAGGACGTTAAATAACGATTGAGTCAAGTCGGACCCGAGGTAAGGGACTTCGTCTCAATCTCCTTTCATTAAGGCATATTTCATTTTATACACAACTTTCTTTTATAGGGTGTATAAACCCCTTTGACTTTTACTTTTATACAAAAGGAATCTTTTTCTACGAAGCGTTTTACAAAATGATAAAAAGGAATGTTTCTTTTAACGTACGCGGTGACAACGACCTTTTCCGCCGCCGCGAGTATTATTTGGTCTTTGGCTTCCTGAACAAGCCGTAATGTTTTTTTTGAAATGAAATAAATACCATATACTATTTTATGTATTTTGGTATTGAAAATGGTTTTTTTATAATGGATTTGTTATGTCAATGTATTTAAGTGATATATTGTGATCAAAGTGTGGAAATGTTTTCTTTACATTATATTTGTTTTATGTATTATGATTTTTATAATGGTACTTGGACATTTGACGGGTGGTTACGTGACAAACCATATGACGGGTGGTGTCGTGAATACCAGGACGGGTGGTTATGTTATAACCTCCAATGCATTGGGTATGGAAGTCGGTCGTATGGCTATTCCATTAAGTATGTATAGAAGTTGGTCGTATGGCTATTCCATTAAGAGATATGTGTGGAAGTCGACCGTATGGTTATTCCACTTAAGTATGTTTATGTCCCAAGTTACCTTTATTTGTTATGTGTTCTTTATATGGGTTTTATGGTAATCCTTTGGTTAAAAAAGGGTAAGTAATGATATTTTATTCAGTGAAGAGTTTTTACTACTTCATGAAGGTGAAGGTATTACTTTGATAAAGTATACATGGTTTACTTGATGTTTGAAAAACTAACAGTTTTCATTATTTGTGTATCCCTTACTGAGCTTTTTATGCTCAACCCAAGTTTTTTGAAATGTTTTTCACAGTACTTAATGTGGAATAGGGTCAAGGAAGGGATCAAGGGAAACTCATGCTATATAAAACATGGAACTAGACATGTTTCTTTTTAAGAGTTTTTTTTATTCTATTGAAACTTAGTAGAAGTGTCTACTTTGTAATCTTTTGAGATGTAATAGTTATGTTCTAATTCTCTAAAACTCTAAACCTGAAAAGATCCTCAATGTGAATTATTCATTTAATTCAATATTAAGTAAGGTTTAAGGCCGGGGCCTTATAATTATTTTCCTAAACCAATGAACACTAGATATTTGGGGAGAAAATTAGAAGTCGAGACCCATGAAGGATCCCCAAAAAAAGGAAAAGGGATTTAAGAGTTGAACCAGCCCACTATTGGTGAAAATCAAGACCATATTAAAGAACATGTATCTTCTCTAAAGCAATTGAAGTCCATTACATCATAGAAAAATGATATTGAAGGTTAGAATCCTGCTTCTATTGTTATTCTTTTTCCGCCAAACCCAATATCCCAGGAGTCTTTGGTGTAGGTGGTTAAACAGGACATAGTGGCACCTGAATGATTTGATCTCAGCCACTTCTCTATACCCATAAATTTTTCTAAGAAGATGAAGAATGATCTTGTCTCTGCTAATCTTACATGAAAATATCAACGAGCACCCTTGGCCCAGAGACCATCTGTTTTGATGTTTTGATTTCTCAGTGGTGTCTTTTCAAGATAATTATTTGAAAAAAGTGTGCTTGTATTTGGAATCTTGTGCAGGTCTCCATAATGAAATTATAAGATGTACTGCTCTCTCATTTCTTGTGGATTTATTGAATATTAAAAAAATGAAAAAAATAAAAAAAATAAAGGAATAGTGATATTCCCATCCTCTCTCCCATTCAATATTATTTAACTAACAGATTGAATAATGGGTTGATAATCCATGATGATGTTTGTATCTTTAAATAATAGTATAATCATCATCAGATATTATTATTATTTATAATATAATTTTCTAGAAATATTCATTTTCTAAAAATTTCATTAAGTGTTGAAATATAAGTTTTGGAAGAAAAAACAACAAAGATCTATAGTTAAGATCTATAAAGATAAACTCTATTAAGATTTAGACTCTGTAAAATAGTAAAATCAAAAATTTACTACAAACATACATTTTTTTGTAATTTAACTCTATGAGTTCGCAACATGGTGTCCATACCTTTATTTAATTCTTATTCTCATCTACCTTAAAATATTAAATGAACCTTATAAATTTAACAGACAACTATAAAAAAATCTATAATTAAAAATTATGAATTATTTCAACTCTATGTAGTCATCTAGGAACCTTATGAACTTTAGGATCATTAAAAAAAATTCACTCTATGATGTCTCAATGTACCCTAGAAACTCTAATGTAAGGTTTAAGAAATTTTCAAATTGTCAAATTTCTACTCAACTTTGAATCAACTATACACTATACCATTAAAATCCTCAAAGTAACTCTATAAAATATTTTAACTCTACGCAATCAGTGTTAAACTTTGTTTTCTTCTCCTTTACCCATAAATGTATGGGAAGCCAACTTCATATTCTTTATTGGGTGGATACTTCCACCATCACCCATATTCAAAAATTCATACATATTATCACTTATTGAAAACAAATACACTCAATGGAATAATTTGGTAAAGTCACTTGTGATGGTATATGATAATCACTTCAAATTTTATTCTTCCTCTCATTAAAGATTATATGTAGTTTCTTTTATTTTTACCCTCATCTACGTGATCAATAATCCTTCATTCCAGGTATATTATAGACTTAAATTTAAAATATGAATTTTTCACTATTATTATGGGTACTTATGTGATTCATCAACTAATTATGATTTGTGACACCATTATATAACCTATTTTCTTTCCATGGATTTATTTAATGTTTATGTTTGATTGTTGAATTATGTTTCTATTTCATGCACATTATCATGATATGTTATGATGTGATGGGAAGGATAATAATTTTATATCCCCCTTATCAATTGGGCAATTCTTTCATCACATGAGATATCATGTATGGAACATGGGTAGTCTTCCTAGAACATTATGGTATGTCATCTTTGTAGTGATCATTAATTTATGTTCATGATGTGTTTTTTATTGAGGGACTTTCTCATGATTTAATTATTACATTTTCTTATGATATAATTCCTTATATTCCTTACGTTCATGTGACTAATTATGATTTATCTGTTTTATAATTCCATTATTGATGATATGTCACCCTCATGCTTTCATTTATTACCCTTTATTTGAAATTTATGCTCACTTAGTCATTATATATGTCCCCAAGATATCCCATGTAGTGATAGGGGTATGTTGATATCTAGGGGAGAATTGGGAAGGTGAAAATGTCATATCATGTAGTTTATTTTAAATGGTTATATCTAATATCCCAAATACACTAGACCTATACTTTTATAAGTGTGTATTATAAAATTTATAATAATTGTAATTTAATGTTTTTTGAATAATATGTAGGATGTTATAGTTTCAGATTTCACTAACCCGTATGGGTTTTTATAGAAGTGATGATTCAATCATCTAAAGTGATAGATTTAAAGAAATGATGAATAGATATATTAACCATGAGGTTGGAAAAGTATATGTAAGTAATGAATTTCTCCTACTTTTGGATAACAAGTTCAAATGATGAAAACGTTTTTTTGGGTAAAACTATCATTGGTATGATTTAAGTGTGGTAAGTTTGTACACATAGTAGTTAGGTGTCCCTGTAGGATTGATGGAGAAGATAGTGAGTTATATTTCTCACAAAACTATCAAAGAAAGTTTCCTTTATAATAAATTTTAAATTAATAAATCAATCTAAAAATAATTCCCCGAATGGAAAAATATTATGAGCAAGGAAGAGTACAATAGTGATATTTTTCTTAAAGATAGTGAAATTGAATAAAAATTATATTCAGAAGATTCTAAGATGGAAATTTCTGGAATAGAACAATATGAAATCAAATATAAAGGTAAACCAAAAGGACTAGTTGATCTTAAAGGTGTGCTTCCAAAGATTAAATTTTAGTAGAGGAAAGATAGAATGGCTAGAAGATTATTGAAGTAATTCATAGAGTATGTTGATCAAAATGAAGCCTATATCACTTCTTTAGTGAATATTTTGTATGATCGGGATATTTTAAAATAAAAACATATAGAATTAATTAAATATAATATAAAAATTAATGAACAAGCTAAGATAATCAATGGACCTAATGCATGCATTGATGATCAATGGAAAAGGATCGAATCACTCATGGAAGAATTGGTTATCTTGAATTTAAAATTGGAAGTTGAATTAAAATATATAAATACCTAGAAGAAGTGATACACTACTAGAAATAAAGGATGGACTAAAGGTTTAGAACCATTGGTATAGGTTATCAATCCCTCAATATAACTTATACCAATGGTTTGATGGATCATTGGTTGTAATTATTTTAAGAAATGCCTATACCAATTATTTAGTCAAACTATTGGTATAAGTGGTTTATACTAATAGTTTGATAACTTTGGTATAGGATATAGGAAATAATTAAACCAACAGTTTGGTAAAACCAATGGTTTAGTAAAATCAATGGTATAGGTATTCTATTGATAAAAGAACCCAATGGTGAGTATTGATCCCAATACCTCACCATTATTTTACAAGGACTTTACCATTGTGTTATAAAAACTTTTGTGTCCATATATACATAAATATATATGTATATATGTTTGTAATAAAATAATTATTATTTTTTATTTTTTTATTATTATTACACATAAATAATGGTGTCACCTATACCAAAGGTTTGGTCAAACCATTTTCATAGGCGGTTGTAATAAAAATCTATATGAATTATTCGACCAAACTGTTGGTATAGGTGTACCTATATAAATGATTTCATGAAACCATTGGAATTTTCGATCATATACCATACATATACAATTTTTTTACCAACCCATTGGTTTAGGTGTCTGAAAACCATAACTATACCAATGGATTGTTCAAACTATAGGTATAGGTGGCTTATACCCATGCTTTTTTCAAACCATGTGTAACAAACTGGTTCAAGTTGACCTAAAATGTAACTTGATCCATCTCATTATAAGGCGCCAATCATACCTACCCATGCACTAGAGGTTACCGACTAGTATCAAGGGTATAACAAATACAATGGGGAGACTATACCCTCTGTAAGAGTGTAATAAAATCATAAATAACCAAAACATCCACAAGGATATAAATTAGAGTACGCATAATAAATTAAAAAAATAGAATCATGATATAATAAATTAAATGTACAAATAATAGTCATAAAAACTGACAAGAATAATATAAAACAACTAATTACCCACTAGGAAAATCACAAATATAGGATAAATAAAATTGAAAATAAATTCACAATTCTCATCTACAAACTCTGATCCATGTGACATACTAGGTCTTTATAATTGTTGACTTGTACTAGCCCAATCTAAAGACTCCACATGAGTATTCCCTCTCAATAAAGAAACATTGGGCCTCAAAATTATATATCATGCATCCTATAATCAACCTGAAAGAAGACATATAGGTCTATACACACACCAAAGTTAACATAATTAGGGTTAGAAATAAATCTTAGTAGGTAACCCCCAATGGAGAACCTATCATTTTTTGTCATATAAATTTCCATTCACATGTCATATTCCTATACTAATAAAAAATAAATAACAGTTTTCAAAAAAGAAACAACTTCATAAATAAAAGAAAATCAAAAAAAATAAATAAAATATCTACAATTGGGTTCTATCCTAACACATGAGGTAAATCAACCCCTCTACGACCCATACCATAGGACTTATAGCACATGGATCGCTCAAAAATATAACATTAGGCACGTATGGCAGATCTAAAAAGGATCTACAAGATGCTAATAATGAAAAGGGACTGAATTCCAAACCCTATAATTTCATCCTCGATGCCCAAGATAATAACAAAAAACTCTATCGGGATTAAGGACTCTATGAATGATTATAATTGGCACCATGAAATCTACTAACACTGAGAGAACTTGTCCAAAGAACAACTTTTCTATAGAATTAAAAGGATCCATGAAATGTAGTTAGGGAAGGGAATAGTGATAAAACACATTTTTATTAAATATTTTACTGATAATAAATGATAAAATTTCCTCACATTGTGTTAAATATTTTTATTTATAAAATATTTGGGATAATATCATTCATTTGAAAATTTAATGGAAATTCTAGTTTTACCCTTTAGAGTGCACTGTAGTATTTCAAAGATAAAAATTTTAATATTTATTATTTGAACTTAAAATTTTGTAACTATGTTCCTGACTTAATGTTCTACAACTTTTTTTCAGGACATTGAAGCTAAATCATGCATTTTGTTGGGCTAAATAGACCATGAAGTCAAAGGTGCGCTTGACCCACCATATTGGACATTGGTTCAGTATTTGGGTCACTTCTTCATAAAATATTGGATTGGACTCAAATTTTTCGAGACACTTGCCAACCCAATTTTTCACAAATTAGTTGTCTGGAAGAATAGTTGTTTCATGCGTTTTGGAGGTAAAATGGGCAGTGAATGTTGTCTTAAAATATTTGTTCGAGATTCCCCATTCCACTTGAAACCTCTTTAAACCTAGCCTCCCCTCCTCTCTATAAATTAGTGTTTTTCTCATTTAGAGAGGTCAGGACGTGCATTAGGAGATTTAAGGTAGAGGATATTTGGTTTCACTCAAATTATCCAACCATTTTAAGAGGGGTAGCTCTTGAAGCAAGGATCCCCTCTTCAAATCCTTCTTCTCTTCTTCATGTTGTAATGTTTGTATTTGTGTAATAAACTTCTTTGTTATTCTTTTATTTATTCTATTTTGTTCTATTTTGTTCAATTATATTCTTATTTACTCATCCTATTTGGTTTTTAATCAATAATGGAGACAAGATTGGGTTCTACCCTTTCAATCCTTTGCTCATGCAAAACGTCTCCACGATGACCATATCGCCCATGGAAGAGAAGTTTTCTTGGTTATAAATCTATCTTATAGCCCATTAATTTAATTATTTTGAATCATTGAGCTAATTTATTTCAATTAATATGATCCATTAATTTATTTTTTAAATTATAATAAACTAAGCAAGCAATTGAGAAATTAACACAAAAACACGTGAGGTCGAGTATTGTTTGAATTGTGAGAGAGTGATCTTAATCGGTAATACAAGACCACACAGGACAAATTTATAGAGTTAAAATATAATCCCTAAAAACAATTCAACCTCATTTTCCATAATGGATATGTGACTTAATTTACCACTGACCATAATCTATCCTTAGAACATCAATCAAAGTAGGGTGTTGCGATTTCATGTTTCGAAGATAGCCTAGGGTTTAATTCATTTCATCTTTGTGGTAAAGTTAATTATCATAGGGTTAGGGGTTAACAAGTTAGGGGATCATAATTAAGTGGTTGTTAATTTATATTATAATGATAAATAATAGAATAAATAGGTAGAGTTAGATCAATTAATCCTTTTAAAATATTTTCTAAAAAAACATCTTCTTGTTGTGTCTTTTTAATCGAACTTCATTTCAAAATTAAAAACAAAAAAATGAAATCCTCTTTTAGAAAAATTCTTCTAGTTTTATAAATGATAAACATCCCCCATCCTTTAAATTAGTTTTTTTATTCTATTTTTTTATAATAACTTTAATAAGTTGTTTTAATTTTTTTCCTCCTTTGAGAGACGACCTTGTTCAACCACTCTGTTGCACCCAAGTACCCAAAAAATCACACTTCATTTGAGGGTACCCACGACAGCGCCTTTAAAATTTGAATTGTTTCTAGGGAGGAAAGTAATTATTTCAACCAATTATAGGTATTTATTTTATTTTACATTTTATTCTCTTCTTCTCTTATTTCCTCCTTCTTTACCTAATATGAATTTTTTCTTATTCTTTTATTTTCTTCTTCTTCTTTTTGGAACATCAACTCAAACATCTAAATTTTATTTTACTATGGTCCACTTTACTTATTTTCATTTTTATTTGATTTATGACACAAACTAATCCTGATGATCTTTAGATCTTGACCCTATGATTGAACATGGCCTTTGAGCTCGAATCGTACATTCTCAGTCTACGGGAAGTTTCAACATTCAACCAGTTGGAGAATTCCTCCACTCCCAGAACATTGAAATTGGAATAAATTCTAATTAAACCATAAAACAAGAACTAATGGCTGAAAATAATGGATATAAGATTAATAGAACAATTTTAGAATTGGCCGCACCTGATATTAATTATCAACCAAATTGCATTGTATACCAAAATCTCAAAATAGACTTTGAACAGAAATCTGGGTTAATTCACTTGCTTCAAAAATTTCATGGCCTCTCTAGTAAAGATCCCAATAAACACCTTAAATAATTTAATGTGGTTTTCTAAACCTTGAAACCAAGAAATGTATCTGAAGATCAAATCAAACTTAGAGCATTCTCATTCTCACTTGATGGAGCTGCAAAAGATTAGATGTATTATTTACAACCTGAATATGTAACTTGTTGAAATGATTTGAAACATCTTATCTTATAGATATTTTTTCCATCATCAAGGACCACATCCATTCGAAAGGATATCTATGAGATCAAGCAAGCCTAAGGGGATTCAATTTATGAGTACTAGGAGTGATTAAAGAAGTTGTGTACAAGCTTTCCACATCACCAAATTTGTGAGAAACTCCTCATATAATACTTCTATAAAGGACTCACACCAATGCATAGAATCATGGTGTATGTCGCGGCTGGAGGAGCATTGGTGGATAAGACACCATTAGTTTCACATGCATTGATTGAAAAAATGGCCCAAAACTCTAAAAAATTTGGTGATCGAGGTACACCACATGTTTGAGGAGTACATCAGGTAAGTCCTTCTCTTGAAAGTCATTTGATTGATACTATGTTAAAATAATTGACCACTATGGTGAAGAATATTGCATTGGCTCAAAAAAACATCCCAACACACTTCTATGAGACCATGTGACATTTTCACTGAAACAGACCACCCAACTGACTGTTGCACCAAGTTACAAGAGTCAGAGGATTGTGCAGTGGTATTCCCTGGGAGACCATATCAGCAACAACAATATCCACATCCCCAAAATAAGTTTTATTCCTTTTCACCAGCATATAACCAAGGGTGAAAGGATCAATCGGACATGATGTATGGCTCTGGACAGCAACAAAGTCCCCCTTTTCAATAAAAATTCCAGCAGCATCCACCTTTCCAATAGGGTTTCCAATAACATCAAAGGATATTAGAAGATCAAGCATCAGCAAGTCAACAAAAATGGAATCCCAAAACCAATGTAGATTCTAACACTGATGGCCTTTTGAAACAAATTGTTCTTAATCAACAGAATGAGATGAAGAGTCAAGGTTCAGAGTTGTGGGAGTTGAAGACACAAATGATCCAGGTTTCCACTTCCCTCCACGAATTGGTAAGTAAGAATTCTGAAAATATAACTTCCCAACCTACTCTAAATCCCAAGGGGAATGTCAGTGCCATCACATTGAGAAGTGGGAAGAAAACAACTGATGCTTCTCCACCTACCATTCCACCAGGATTCACCTCAACTCTGGAGAAGCCTCATTCTATACCAACTAAAGAGAAACCAAAGGAGAAAGACAAAGGTAATAAAAATATTGATGATGTTCCTCCTAAAACCCTTACCTTTCCAAATAGGGTTGTACAAACCAAGAAGATGGTTGATGATGAAATTCAAAAAAAAATTGGAAACATTCAAGTGTGTGGAGATCAACATCCATCTACTTGAAGCCATCAATAAAATCCCAAGGTATGAAAATTTATTAAAGGATCTTTGTACCAATAAAAGAGGGCTCAAGGGAAATGAGAGGATCAATCTTGGAAAGAATGTTTCAGTACTCATTACACCAACTCTAGAAATTACTACAAAGTGAAAATATCCAAGGACATTCACCATCCCATGCACCCTAAGGGAGTTACAATTTTCTAATGCTCTTTGTGATTTAGGATATTCCATAAATGTAATGCCTCACTTTTTATTTTCTTCTTCATGGGTTGATGAGTTGTAGCAGATAAGAGTAGTGGTGTAGTTGGAAAATAGAGCTACAGCATATCCAGTGGGAGTCCTTGAGGATGTACTTGTCTAGGTAAGAGACATGATATTTCTAGCATATTTCTACATGATTAACATGGAGGATTATTAGGTAAGTTCTCATGATCCCATTATCTTAGGTAGTCCCTTCTTCAAAACTACAAAAACTATCATAAATGTCAATGAGGGTATACTTTCCATAGAGTTTTGAGATCAAGTTGTGATATTTAATGATATGGACTCCATGAAGTACCCCTTAGAGGACCATTCTCCTTTTGTTATCTCCTATTTTGAACCACCAAGTAAAAACCCCATGGAATTTGATTGTCCTGTGCTTAGGGAGATTATAAGCATTGGTTCTAGTTTTATGTCTAAGGGTACTTCCACACCTATTTTGAATGCAAAAGACTCTCTTAGATTTGATTTTGAAATGGATTCATATTCTGATTTTGATCATGAGAACTCTGATTATGACATAGCTATTGAGTATAATAATGGATTTGATACTTTATTCTCTGATTTTGATGATGTATATTCTGATAATTATGTTCATTGTGCACATATTTCAGTTCCTTCAATTTCTACATCCATATATTACCCCCCTTCATTGGAACTCAATCCATTACCACCGAATCTCAAATACTCATTCTTGTTAAGTGGAGATAGATTAACTATTATAATTACTAATAATATTCCTTTTGAACATGAATAAAATATTTTGAATCTTTTTAGGGAGAACATCAGGGAAATCAGGTGGACCTTGGATGACATATTAGGTATTATCCCCTCTATTTTCATGCATGTGATTATTTTAGAGGATGGAGATAAACCGGTTAGGCAGCCACAAAGGAGACTCAATCCAACCCTTCTGGAAGTTGTTAAAAAAGAGTTTGAAAAATTTCTTGAGGAAGGTATAATATATCCCATTTTAGATTTCCAGTGGGTGAGTCCTATTCAGGTTGTGCCTAAGAAAAGTGGTGTTACTATTATTAAAAATGAGAAAGATGAGTTAATTTCATTGAGTGTACAAAATAGTTGGTTTGTGTGTATTGATTATAGGAAACTAAATCAATCTACTCGCAAGGACCATTTACCCCTTCCATCTATTGATCAGATGCTTGAGAGACTAGCTGGGAAGACACATTATTGTTTCTTGGATGGATTTTCTGGATATTTTCAGGTTCCTAATGCTCTGGAGGATCAAGAGAAGGCACAATTCACTTGTCCATTTGGTACGTTTTCCTATCGGATGATGCCATTTGGACTTTTCAATGCCCCAAATACCTTCAAGAGATGCATGGTGAGTATTTTTTATGATTTTATTGAGACCTGTATGGAGTTATTTATGGATGATTTTATAGTGTATGGGTCTTTATTTGACGATTGTATCTCTAGTTTGGGAAAGGTTTTGAATCATTTTATTGAGAAGAATCTGGTCTTGAACTTTGAAAAGTGTCATTTTATGGTAGAACATGGCATTTTCTTAGGGAATGCAGTGTCAAAACATGGGATAGAGGTTGATAGATCTAAGGTAGATATTATTTCATCCCTACCCTATCGTTTATGTGTACGTGATGTTAGATATTTCCTAGGGCATACAGGATTTTATTGGCGCTTCATCAAATATTTTAATAATATTTCTATTCCTATGTCAAGATTACTTCAAAAGAATTTTGATTTTTTGTTTTGATGATTCTTGTAGGAATTCCTTTAATGAGCTAAAATAATTTCTTACCACTCCACCTATCATAAAACCTCCATGGTGGGAGCTTTCTTTTGAGCTTGTGTGTGACTCCTCTAACTTTTCAATTGGGAATGTATTATCTCAGAGGGTGGAGGGACGTTCACATGTGATTTCATATGAATCGAGGACATTGGATTCAACCCAATAAAACTACACAACCATAGAAAAAGAGTTTCTTTCCATCCTATTTGCTTTAGATAAATTTTTTTTATATTTTTTGGGCTCTAAAGTAGTTGTTTTTTCTGAACATTCACCTCTGAGGTACCTCTTGAAGAAGCTGTATGCAAAGCCCAGGATAATCCGATGGATGCTCCTTCTTTAAGAATTTGATATTGTGGTAAAGGAATATAAGGGGTCAGAAAACATGGTGGCAGACTACATGAGTAGGTTTACTCACACACTAGAGGATGACACCTTGGACCAGGTACCACTTCGAGAAACTTTCCCCAATGAGCATCTTTATTCCATCTTAGGTACGCATCCTTGGTATGAAGATTTAGTTAAATACCTTGTTACCTTTGAAATCCATGCAAATTTAAAGAAACATCAAGTCTAAAAATTAAATAGTGAGTCAAGATTTTATGTTTGGGATGATCCATACCTATGGCACATTTGTAGTGATCAAGTTATTAGGAGGTGTGTTCCTGATCATGAGTTTGAGTCTATTTTACATTTTTGTCATACACTTGCTTATAGTGGACAATTTGGACCCCAACAGATATCTAGGAAAGTCTTAGACTTTGGATTATACTGGTACAGATTATTCTATGATGCCCATGTATTTTTTAAGTCATGCTCTCATTTCCAAAACACTGGGAACATTTCTAGGAGACATGAGATGCCCCAACATCTCATACTATTCAGTGAGATTTTTGATGTATGGGGAATCAATTTTATGGGTCATTTTCCTAGTTCATTTGGTTTTTTGTATATTTTGGTTTCTATTTATTATGTGAGTAAATGGGTGGAGGCTAAGGCCCCCAAGACTAATGATTCTCATGTTGTAGTGTACTTTTTCAAGACACATATTTTTTGTAGGTTTGGAGTACCAATGGCCATCATCAGTGACCAAGGGACACACTTCTTCAATCAGAATTTGGATTCCCTCCTTTATAAATATGGGGTGACACACAAAACATCAACACCATACCACCCCCAAACAAATGCCCATGCTGAGGTTTCAAATCATGAGTTGAAACAAATTTTGGAGAAAAAATATTGCAGCTAAATGGGAAGGATTGGAGAAAGCGCTTAGATGATACGCTATGGGCTTATAGGACAGCATACAATACACCCATCGGTATGTCCCCATTTTGGATTTTTTTGGGAAAGCGTGTCATCTCCCTGTAGAAGTTAAGCATCGGGCTTATTGGGCTATAAAGAAATGTAACATAGAATTGGCCCAATATAGAATTCAAAGGAAGATAAAAATTCAAGATATTGATTAGATTTGATTGTCTTCATATGAGAACTCAAGTCTCTATAAGGATAGAACAAAAGCAGCTCAGGATAGAATGATCCAACAAAAGGAGTTTCATGTTGGAGAGAAATTCCTTCTCTACAGTTCACGACTGAAGCTAATGACTTGTAAGTTGTGTTTCATGTGGTTAGGTCTTTGTTTTGTGACTAATTCTTTTCCTTATTATGTAGTGGAGATCACACAAGAGGACATAGGAAGGAGCTTTACAGTCAATGGGAAATTTTTGAAGAAATACATTGAGGGACTTCGAATGGATGCAGTGGATTTCATCACACTGCATGACCCCATCATCACTTGAGCATATCAGGCTGTTCCTAACCCTTTCACTTTTATATTCTTTGTCTTAATTAAAATTATACATTTTATGTGCATATATCATCTCATAAGTTTACATTTAGGACAATGCAATATTTTAAGTGTGGGGGAGGGGACAATATTTTTGGGTAGATATTTAGGATTTTCATTTGTGTGTTTTATGTGTATTTTCTATTAAGTTTTTGGTTAAAATTTTCAAAAAAAAACAAAATCAATCAATAAAAAAGAAACAAATATATCATGTAACATTCTAATGTGGGGAATATAGAAAACGCATGTTTTCAAAATTCATTGGTAAAAATATAATCATGAGTAATATTTCATCATAAAGGGTTTAATTTTATAAAAAATGAATTCATCGATGATATGAATGGTTGTGTCATTATAAAACCTTTTAGATTTTGACATCATTATTTGTGATATTTGTTCATGGTAAATGTTTTCATTGATTTCTCCACACAATTTTTCACATAATCATGACTTGTGAGTTTCTATTACCCAATTGAATGTATATTCAGGGTAAGTAATCCTTCTAATCTTATAACATGGTCTTTACATACATTTTTTTCTCTTATTATCATTTCTATCACTGTACCAAATTGACCTATGAGTGTGCACCTAATATCTAACTATTGTACGCCCTCTAAAAAAATCCAAAAAAAATCCAAAAAACAATCAATAAAGAGGGGAGCGAAGAAATGTACAACATGTGGAGATATTTAGGTCAAGAGCTCATGGTTTAACTTCTAGGAATGCTTAAATGAGTGGGTTTTAGAATTTTATTACAAAGGATATTGAATAGGTTTGAGGGAATAGAATCTATTAAGAAGAAAATATTTTATTTACCTGAATATTCTAGATAAATGGTGGAGAGACAAACTTGTAATGGTTGACACACACACACGTGGAGAATTAGTGGCATGGTAGACCCATGACTTGTTTCACTATGATTAGTGTTATTAATCTCACTAGATTTTGTTTTGACACAATTTCTTTGATAATGAATTTAAAATTTATTGATATTTACTCTTTATGGGATTCTTACTTTTCCTATATTTTCATTGTGGATTGAGAAATATGAATATGCATACCTTGCCACAATTTTTTTTCAAATACATGATATGAGGTTTTTCCCAAGAGTGAAAAAGGGTAAGTGTGGGGGAGTTTATAAAAAAAATATTGAATATTTTATTGAAAATAAATGAAAAAAGTTCCCCACATTATGTTAAATATGTTTATTTATAAAATATTTGGGATTAGATCATTCATTTGAAAATTTCATGGAAATTCAAGTTTTACCCTTTATAGTGCACTGTAGTATTTCGAAGATAAATATTTTAATATTTATTATTTTAATTTTAAATTTTGTAAATGTGTTCATGAATTCATGGTATACAACTTTTGTTCAGAACATTGGAGCTAAATCGTGTATTTGTTTGGACTAAATGGACCATGAAGTCAAAGGTGGGATGGACCTGCCAGATTGAACATTGGTTCTATATTTGGGTCATAACTTCTTCATAAGAGCTTGGATTGGGCCCAAATTTTGCGAGAATCTCTCCAACCCAATTTTTCAAAAATCATTATTATGAAGTAACTGTCGGTTCATCCGTTTTTGAGATCAAATGGCTGGTGCAAGTTGTCTGAAAATATTTGTCTGAGATTCCCCATTCACACTTGAAACCTCTTTAAACCTAGCCTCCCCTCCACTCTATAAATTATTGTTTTTTAATTTGGAGGTGTTGGGACGTGAATTAGGAGATTTAAGGTAGAGGATAATTGGTTTCACTCAAATTCTCCAAACATTGTAAGTGTGGTATCTCTGGAAGTAAGGACCCCCTCATCAAAGCCTTCTTCACTTCTTCATGTTGTGATGTTTTCATTTTTGTAATAAAATTATTTTATATTCTTTTATTTTTTCTATTTTATTCTATTTTGTTCAATTATATTCTTCCTTACTCATACTATTTGGGTTTGAATCAATATTGGAGACGAGATTGGGTTCTACCCTTTCAATCCTTTGCTCGTGCAAAACGTCTCCACGGTGACCATATTGCCCATGAAAGTGTAGTTTTCTTAGTGATTGATTTGTATTCTACCCTATTCATTTAATTATTTTAAATCATTGAGATAATGTAATTAACTAAATATGATATATAAATTGGGTTTTTAAATTATAAGAAACTAAGCAATCAATTGAACAATTAACACAAAAACACATGAGGTCGAGTATTGTGTGAATTGTGAGAGCGTGATCTTAATCGGTAATACAAGATCACACGGGATAAATTTGTTGTAACAACTGGGCCCCAGTAATAGCACAACCACCCCTCCTTAACATGGTCGTCGGTTCCTGTCCCACTAGGTACCACCAGTTGCCCCGCAGACACATGGGGCCCACCCCAGGGTCCACCCACATGACTGAACGGGTCATCTGACAAATGATTGTCCCCACAAGCCAACACTTGTCCTTTCCATTGTGTTTTGTCCTCAATCACACACATCCTGAAAAACTTCCCAGGACGTCACCCATCCTGATCACTACTCCAGAACAAGCACGCTTAACTGTGAAGTTCTAATCTGACAGGCTCCTGAAAAGGAAGGTGCACCTTGTTGACATGAGTCATATCATTTAGTCATTTAACCCTTTATCATTTGGGGGCGTTACAATCACCCCCACCTTTAGAGTACAACGCCCTCGTTGTGGGCCCTACAACTCAACCCAGGCAGTGCACCACACTTAAGGCTAGGTTCCTCCTCTGATACCAATTGTAACAACTGGGCCCTAGTGACAGCACAACCACCCCGCCTTAACATGGTTTTCGGGTCCTGTCCCACTAGGTACCACCAGTTGCCCTGCAGACACATGGGGCCCACCCCAGGGTCTACCCACATGCCTGAACGGGTCATCTGACTAATGATTTTCCCCACAGGCCAACACATGTCCTTTCCAATGTGTTTTGTCCTTACTCACACACATCCTGAAAAACTTCCCGGGAGGTCACCCATCCTGATCACTACTCCAGGCCAAGCACTCTTAACTGTGGAGTTCTAATCAGACAGACTCCCGAAAAGGAAGGTGCACCTTGTTGATATGAGTCATATCATTTAGTCATTTAACCCTTTATCATTTGGGGGCGTTACATTGTAGAGTTAAAATATAATACATAAACACAATTCATCCTCATTTTATAGAATAGACATGTGTTCTAATTTAACACTGATCATAATCTATCCTTAGAACATCAATCAAAGCAGGGTGTTGTGATTTCATGTTCGAAGATAGCCTAGGGTTTAATTCACTTCATCTTTTTTGTAAAGTTAATTATCATAGGGTTCGGTGGTTAAAAATTTAGGGGATCATAATTAAGTGAATGTTGATTTAGATGATAATGATAAATAATTTAATGATTAGGTATATTTAGATTGATTGTGAATTTTAAAATATTTTCTAAAAAAACATCTTCTTGTTGAGCCTTTTTAATCGAACTTCATTTCAAAATTAAAAACAAAAAAAATGCAATCTTCTTTCAGAAAACTTCTTCTAGTTTTATAAACAATAAACAAACCCCCGTCCTTTAAATTAATTTTTTTATTCTCTTTTATTTTATTTTTATAATACCTTTAAGTTTTTTCAATTTTCTTCCTCCTTTGAGAGACGACCTTGGTCAGCCACTCTGTTGCACCCAAGTACCCAAAAAATCACACTTCATTTGAGGGATCCAATGATAGCGCCTTTCACATAGCATGTAACATAGGTCCATCAAACATTCAAGACCATAGACACCCATCCCCTATCTAGGGAAAAACATATATTGGGAATGGGGGAGGGTTTCACTCCTCGAGATCATCCATTATCTCCCTATGCCCATCAAAGAACAACCATCCAGTATAAGAGAGCACCATATCAAACTCAAGACAAACTCCTAGTATAATAATATCCCAAATGTCTCCTCCCAAATATAATACATTAGAAATAACTAACTCAAAATACTTATACATAAACCAACAAATCATAAGTCAATCAATTCTCAAACCCATCATCTAATTCACTAAATCATTAGCATCAACCATCTCATGGTCAACAATTATTGGGGCTACATTGGTCCCATAGATCACATCATCCTCAAAAAGACACCATAGGCTCACAATGACCATCAAAAGGGGCCAAACATAACATGGGACTCCCATGGTCCCTGAAATCATGCCAAGAATAGGATACCCTATTAGGGAATCCTTCTTGAAATCCCAGATCTCAGGCCACACCCTTTTTAAAAATACTCAAATTTCCAAAGGACCATAAGAAGAATATGACACTCTATAAGGGTATCCTCTATTATATCTAAAACCTTAGGACTAGCCTAATATGTGAAAGATTTCAAGAATCCCTTAATGTATAACTATTGATCCTCCTTTAACAATGAACTTGTAAGATAATCCCAAAGAATCACTACACCTGAAGGGGCATTCTAAACTACAAACTATAGAATCTAATGATCATATATAAGAAACCCCACCCACAACGTCATCCACAAGAGTCTTTCAAACTCTTCTATGTGTATACTTGATGGTACTTGTTCATACTCGCCATCCCATGGTGTCAACCCATCCTGAAGTCTCCAACTAGTATAATCCTAAAACACCAAATCTAAGACTCAACTACTCTAACCTTGAGAAACCAGTCTTGATATCTAAGAACCATCCAAGATCTTCTAAAATATACTAATCGATACAATATTTCAAGAATTTTCTCAAATAAACTCAAACAAGATTGACTTGGCATCTACAAGCCAAGTCGTCTAACAAGTTTGCGACCCTCAATCGACCAACCCATCACACATACCAAATTATAAGAGGATTATAAATTAAAACCACAAATAAATCCTCCCTCCAAAACACACCCATTCCAAAACACCTTACAAACAACATTTAAATACTAAAAATATCTCACCATCATGATTTATATTAAAAACATAGAATATACTACTTAAAAGTCCAATTATGAATCAATGGTGAGGAAACAAGTGAAATTATTAAAAATGGGAAGTAAAAAACTTGCACATTTCGTACACAGTGTGTAAACCCAAACATGAACCCATACCATTTACCACTGGACAGCCTAGTATGTACTTACCCAAGTATAGGGTGGTACTATCACCACATGATGGGTTATACACATGGGGTTCCCAGCCATGTGCTTTGACATGAACACCACATAGGTTCTAGCTAACTATCATACATAACCATTGGGCATGTACCTAGAATATAGTTTTTCATGTACTCCACATGTCCAAATACCCCAATATTGGGTGTCTAGATGAGCACTCGTTCACATCTCGAATCACCTCTACACAGCGTGTCCCAAAAAAACATGTTTTGTAGTCATCATATTTAACCCCACACCTAAAATGAAGAACATGTGACATGTTTTACCTAAACTACATGTCATGTGATTAGGATTTCCCAAATATAAACCCTTGTAATCAGCCCAAAACACCTGTTTCACCCCCAAAAACACTCTACGGTGAACCTTAAAGGGTAACAAAAATACATATAAGGCCTTAAACAATAAAAACTATAAATATATGGGGGTTAGTGAAATACTAAACAACATCCTACCTCAGGGAATAAAAAAGTGTGGATCCCCCCCTAATCCACACCACATAGCCACTGCATCCCCATCTACCACCTCAGATGAACCCCAGTATTAACCCCCTCTCCCTCCTTCTCTCCTTATCCTCTCTCAGCTGAGCATCACACCCACAGGGGTGTATCCTCATGCTTGATAAGTTCAAGGGAAGAAAAGCAAATAAAAATAGTAAAAATAAAAATAAAATAAAATAAAAAGGATGAAAAAGGTTCTAACCTCAATGATGGGTTTATACCATGCATAGAAAACCACCCACCCCACCCAACCACCCACCCCCATTCCAGACTCAACTATGGAGTTAGAATCTCAATAAGATTCTATTTTCATGAGATATTACAATTTGAATGCATTCTAACAATCATTATTTTATTACATAAATATTAATATTCTGATGAAATATTAATGGTTTGGAATTCTACCAAACCCCTATTCTAAGGTAAAACCCTATTCTGAGACCAACAGAGTGGTATGAAAAAATATCTGAGATCATTTGATAGAAGAGATTGCCATTTTTCCATCAAAACAACTTGAGAATAGATATTCCAAATTTCACTTTATTTTATCAACCTATAACAATGTGTGCTCTTAAAAAATCCTCTTCATAACACTTATCACCCCTAAGAATACTTGGTGGTCAACCAGATGTCATACTCTCACCCTGAGCATTAATATAACCCATATTATCTTGATCATCCACCGAATGATCCCCTAGCACCCACAACTCTCCCAACAAGAGATACATTCATCCATAACCAATTTGGAACACCCCCTCATAGAAGTATCCATATCAATATCACACAACCAAAAAACTAAACTCCAAGAACCATGCTCTATCCAACACTAAACACAATGACTAGACGTGGCTAACCCTCTTGAACCTGAGCATCAAAAAGATAAAAGTAACAACCTCCCATCTCTATCTCACTAATAAAAACAACCTCCATGATCAACAACCCACTTAAAATGATGATTACATATTTCAATGGCTAATGGTGTGCTCCCCACTATAAGGTTTACCTTACACTACTTCTCAAGCACTAACTAAAATATGTCCACTGTAGATACACTACTTGGGTTATCCCAAGACTCGAACAACTCTCAAAAAACCCAAACACATCCCACTCATCCAAACCTTGAACCTGCCAACACTCTATGGAACCTATTTTCACATGCTTTCAAGAAAAAAGGATTTGTCCCAAAAAACTACAACAACCACTCTCGCCCTCAAGGTAGAGTGATTTCCCAAGAACCTATCATAATTTCTTATGCTCAGACAAGCAATGTCCAAATTAAACTAGGATAACATGCCTAAACCACTAACTTTATTTCTCATATAAGTTAGTTCCAACATGCTAGAGAAACCTTGCACAACTACAAACCCCACCATTAACAGTGCTGGAATTTATCAGCGCCAGAAAAATGCACTGAGAAATTTCATCTTTATCAACACTAAATAAAATCACTCATAAAGGGAACCCTTTATTAGTGCTTTTTATTTAGCATTGATAAAATACACCTTTATTAGAGGTTTATATTAGCACTGATAAAGGTTACCCTTTATCAGTGCTTTATTTTTAATGTTGGTAAAAAGTACCCTTTATGAGCGCTAAAAATAAATCCCTGATAAATGGAAACCTTTATCAACACTTTATTTGTGCCGATAAAGGTCCACAATAAAATGAAATAATTAAAAAATAAAGTTTAAAAAAATTAAAATTTCATTAATTAAATAATTATTGTTAAAAATGAATAAATTGAATATACATATATATAAATGTTAATAATTAATAACTCATATGTATTAAATATATAGATATGTAAAATGAATAAAATGAAATAATTAAACAAAAAAATTAAAAATGAATAAATTAAAAAATATATTTAAATATTTATTAATGAAACAATTATTAATAAAAAATTAGTAAGTATAATATATATATATTAATTAAAAATAGTAATAAATAATATATATTAAATATAAATATATATATAATGAATAAAATGTTAATTAAAAACACATTAATGTCATGTTCATTTCTAAAATTATTTGATTTTTCAATTTAACATATATCAAATATCATATGTTACATTGATTTCACGTACATATATGTGTGTGTATGTGTGTGTGTAATTAATGAATTTTTATATATAAACGCACACACAAATATATTTACGCAATATATAAAAACATATACACCTAATATTTATATAATTTATTCAAATTTCTGTATATTTTAGAATTTCTTTATAACATGATACATTTAATATATTATGTTTTTAATAGGTAAATTTTATTTATTTATTTTTAATATTATTATAGTTAGGGAATTCATTCTTAATATTTGTCATTTTGGTTTTTTTTGAATTTCATCATTTTCTATTATTTATTTATATATATGAATTTACTTTGTTCTAGTATTTTCAATATGTATTCATCTTAATTAAATATATATAAATCCATATTTTTTATAATTTATATTTAATTAATAAAACTTATCCATTTTTTCAATATTTTTAAAGTGTAATCATTTTGAATTATTCAATTTCACTCATTTTTAAAACACATGTATTTAAGATTATATATCTACAAGGAGGATGAGAAAGGATCTTTCACACAGCAGAAGCTAAACGGATTGCAAGAATGAGAGGGTATGGAACCTGCCATCGAGACAAGCCTGTGCATGCATGGGAATGCCTAGCCAAATAGCCATGCGAAGGTGGAGAGTTGATTTCATGATGAAGATGCTGGGGAGGAGAAGTTCCAAGTAGTTAGTCTGCATTTTATGTAATGTTTGAATCCTATGGGAAAATTAATTCCTCTAAGGCCTATGGGCCATGTAATACTTATGCCCACGGGCCTTGTAAAGGTTCCACCTCACCCCTTGAAAGGTGGATTATCAAAAATAATAAAAAATGAAGGCCTTCGGGCCATTGGATGGATATTTTTATATAAATATATTTATAAATGTATATTTACTATATTTATAAATTTATATATTAATAATTATTATAAATAAATAATTATTATTTTTAAAATAAGTATTTATATAATTATAAATAAATAATTATATATATTTAATAATTGTAAAATTATAATTGATTTATTTAAATAAATCCTTTATCATCACTAAAAAACAATGATAAATATCAATCTATATCATCACTAAAAAAGTTCTATTAAAAATAATCTTTATCAGCGCTGAAATATGAGCGCTGATAAAGATGTTTTTTATCAATGATTTTTTATCACTGATAAATATCCATTTTATTAAAACTTGTCAATTTAACACTGATAAAAGGTATATTTATTAGTGCTTTTCTAAAACCGCTATTAAAATTGTTCCCGGTCTATTTAAAAGAACCTTAATCGGTACTCAATCAATCACGATTCTGAAGATCTCATGGAACACCTCTACTGCTGAATCGACTCCTCTGCATTCCCTCAGATAAATCAAGGATAGAATCTAATGTATGTTATTTAATTATTTTCCTATATCATTTTTTGATCATTTGGGTTTCACATTTTGTGTTTTTCATTTTTTTTAACCATGATAAACCCTGCATCTCATCTCATCACCACTGACAGCATAACTCCTCTAGGTTCATGAAAGCATAATAAATATGTACCATGATATTATTCACCATTTTTTGTGACCTGTAATGATTAAATGATTCGTATTATTCCTTTCTAAATTGTTTACCTATAATCTGGTGAAGGAAAAATACAAAAACCAATAATTACTCTTTCAATTATTTATTTTCCTATTAAAAAATGGGATGAAATCATGATTTATTTCTTAACCATTTTATGAAAATCAACTAAATATAAATATATAGCATGGGATATAGTGGATTGCCTAATTAAGATGAACAACTTATTACATATTTAAGAGGATTCCTCAGTTGATGAACGCGATTAATTATATGTCAAAGATATAATAATGCTTCCAGGTGTCCCTTCTAGTGTTGTATCTGATAGGGATATGATGTTTTTATCTGGATTATAATAGGGACATTAATTTTCAATGATCTTATGGGTGAAATTTTATACTTTCATTATTCCACATACTAATGGTCATTCTAATCAGACTATCTTGATATTGGAGGATATTCTTTGAGCCTTAATTCTTAACTTTAGTGGATCCTAGAAGGATTAACTTTCCTTGGTGGAATTTTATTATAAATACAGTTATCAATCACTTACCCAGATGGACCCATATGAATAATTATATTAAATACATTTTCACTTTCCTTTATGTTGGATAAATATAGAAGAATATCCTATGAATAGCCCTAGTCTTGTCCAATAAATAATATACCAAGTGATGTTAATTCAAAAACATTTTGAAACTACTCAAAGTCAACCAATGTCCTATAATAACCATTATAGGAGACCCTTGTAATTTAATGTTAATTATCATGTGTTTATATATGTTTCCTTGATATTGGTTCACTAATGGATTAGAAAGAAGAGGAAATTAACCACAAACTACATCAAACCTTTTTAAATTCTTGGAAAAGTCTATAAAATTTCTTAACATCTAGTCTTACACATATGAAAACCCAATTTTTGAATCTATTCCCTCAATAATTTGGTTGAATCTTATTGAGTATGAAATTTTTGAGGTTGTGGAGGTTTTAAATGCCCTATTTTATCTAACCATGAAATCCCATTTATTGTTAGTATCTTAGTCTCATTTTGGGTGTATTGTGTGATGAAGAGGAGTTAAAAGAGGGTTTAGAGGATTTCATAGGAGAGAGTGGTGAAGAGATAGAGGTACCCTTGTGTGGTAGGCATAGGGTACCTGGAGGAATTAAACCATGTACCTCTTGATAGACTAGTGTAAGTAGGGGCATTGTTACCACAACCAAGAAACCAGTGGCCTAGTATTATTTATATAGTGGTACTTTTGATATTTGATTAGTATTGGGGGTATTAGATCTTTTTAATCATATTAAACTCGTATAATAAGTAAACTATATCCCCCTAACATTTCGTCAGGTTAATCATGACTAATAGTTCCTCATTCTGGTGGTTTAGCATGAATTATGTCTTGTTTTGGTCTTGGTTGTTGGGAGTAAGATTTTAAAATGAAAATTATTTTTAAAATTAAAATTATTTCTTTCAAATGGTCTTGGATTGGAAAAAATGAGTTTAAAAGAAAAATGTTTTGGATTTAAAATTTGGTAAATTATTGGGTTTGGTAATAAAGTGGTAAGTGTGACCCTTGATATTCCTTATAAGAGTTTTCCAATATGTGGGTATGTGAAGAATTGACTTTGAACATGATTTTATGATTCTTTTGTTATTTAGAATATGCCGCTTAGAAAGGTCCCTGAAGTTTCTAGTAGATCACACCCTATTTCTAGTTATCCTTAGTTTTTGACCATATTTGGTGGAAATAGAGGTTTGTTAGAGGCAGTTAAGTGGCTTGAGAAAGTTGATCATGTCTTCAAAGTGTTGGGAACTCTTAAATCTGTTAGAGTTCATGTTCTTATGGGTCTTATTAGGGGTACATATTTGGAATAATAGAGTTTTTTGAACCACCAACGATGAGATTTAGGATGATGTGGGAAGTTTTTAAGTCTGTGTTTGTCTGGTGGTTTATACCTGAGTTGTTGAAGACGAAGAAAATGGAAGAGATCATGAGTGTCTAGTAATGCCAGCAGACAGTGAAGGTTTATTTTGAACACTTTAAAGATTCGGTTTCCTTTTCTCATGAGGTGGTATCATAGGATCTGTTGAAAGATTCTCTTTGAATTGGGGGTCTTTATACAGGGATCAAAGAGTGTGTCCTCTTCTCTAAGTATCTCAATTATGAGAATTTGGTGGAGGAAGTTTTTTTGGATAAGTTTTTGTGAAAGAATCGTACAACACATTGGCTGATTTGTTGTCTCCCCAGTTGGGGTGAAAATGTTTAGAGTTTCTTCATTTTGGTTTTGTGGATATTATAATGTCATTTTTCATTATAAAATTTTGATTAAATCATCCTTTCATAGTTCAATTTTTTTTTATTTTTTAAATGTGAACCTTTAAATGGTTATTCTTTCTTTAATTAGTTCCCCTCTTTCTATCATGCCTTTTTGGATATGTCTATTTTTGTGGAAATCACTCTTTGTGCCTTATGTGTGGGTTGATTGTTCGGTTCAAGATATTTTTTTTGTTTATTTAAAAACATTATTGGGTTTTATATGATTGGAAAAAGAGGTTAATGGAGGTGTTTACTTCATTAAAACTTAGGGAAACGATCCATAATTCATTTAAGATGTGTATAAATCAGTCACACCTCAATTCGGCACACGGTGTGACCACTATGACTCAATTTTTCCTACCTTTGAAAGAATCAGCCACACCTCAAAACTAAAAAAACACATTCAGATTTTTTTGGTACTTTAGTTTAAAAATTTTCACTCACTAAAAACTGATGAAACACACTTATATTTTCTTGATAATTTAGAAAAATGATTCATAATTCATTTTCTATATGTAGGAATTTGTTTCATGTCAAACCAATACACGATGTGATAAGAATGAGTCAAAAACATGTGATTCCTATTTAAAATGAAATTTTAGTAAAAAAGACAATTTATATACTCCAAACTAATCAAACACATTAATATTGTTTCAATACTTTAGGACAACGATCTAAAAGTCATTTGATACGTATTAGAATCAGCTACACCTCAATCTGATGAACAGTGTGACCAATATGACTCCAAGTGAGTTTTTTTATTTAAAATTGACATCAATTTTATTAAAATTAACATGTTATATTAAATTATTTTTATTTATTATTACTAACATAAGAACTTTTTTTATAGGTGCATTCTTTTATTCGATTAGGGTTGGTTTTTTCGACAATAGCATGAGTCGGGTCATGATTAAAAGATAAAGTAACATTGATGTTTTTTAATGTATGTACTAATTTTTATTTATGTAATTATATAAACCACTATTTTAAATGTCTATAATATAGTGTTTTTTTCTTGTTTTTTTGTAAATTTCATTTCATTTAAATCTACTATTGGGACTTGTTTTTTTGATATCTGGTGTGTATTTTGTGTTGCAGTGTACCATTAAAGAACACTACAGAATAGCCCTTTATTGGTGATTCTAAAAGCACTGATAAAACTACATTTATCATTAATTTTTTAGAACTGATTAAATTCTAGGTCTTTTAACCTTTCTCTGTAGTCATCACTTTTTAGCACTAACAAAGTCCATTTCTTGCACTGTTAAAGGCCTATTTTTTAGTAGAGTTGGTGATACTATTCAAAATCAAGTCATATCCTTCATTCCATGATCCACCACACAACCAAACAGAACTAGGTATTCAATATAAAACCACATGTTCCAAACCACACTCCCACCATGCTGCCAAAAAACTCAAATGGAAACAAACAAGGTGAGGAATCCAACTAAACATGCCCTCTCTATCCATCCATGATCAATCTCATTGATCTTCCTCTAAATCACAAGGAATAATCATGAATAACCAAAAAAGTGACTAATATGAAATGGTATCCTATTGATAAAAGTCCCTAGTGGTCCCCACCAATTGGAAGATCTTCCAGACCCACCCAAACTCTCGATAGATAGCAGGCTCTCAGGCCCCCACTGAAAGACATGGTAGATAACATGTGGTGAGAATAACATTCTATCTTATAGGGATTAAAAACACTACCCCTACAAATTGAACCTAGAAATTTTGGACAACTATATCCTTAAGAAAACTCTAGCCCAATCCAAACATCTCTTGGTAATCCTTTATGTCATCAAGATAAAATAAGTAGCAGTAGGCTATCCAATAGCCACACCGACCCATAAAGGTCTTCCTACATCCCTCGTCGAAGGGACTACAACTCCAATATCAAAAATCACCTCATCATTGGATTCAATTTTCATGTCTTCATAATATATATATATATATATATATATATATATATATATATCATTTTATTATAATTCCACCATGGATCTATATGGGACAATATCATATAGGTCTTTACAGAAAATTTAGACAACTCAACCTCCATCTTTATTGAAACCACACACAAATATTCATATGTAATGTGAACCATATGTTCCTAGTATGATGCATAAACAATGGCCTCTTACCATAAAAATAAAATAAAAAAACAACAATAACCCATTAATCCACAAGTCAAAGTAAATCAAATTAGGTGAAATCATACAACCATAAAAATGGAAACCAAGAACAGCAATCTCATGCCCTGGAAACTTAGACTTCCTTTCAGAAAAGGTGTTCATGACACACCCGTATGATATCCATAACTTCTTAGGACACATTATTAAACCACCTATCTACCAAATCCTCAAATCAAGAAAACAATTTAAACTCTGATACCATTTTGTAATAAACTGACATGGGTAAACCTAACACATCACCTAATCTGGCTCACCACAAGGCCTCAAGAATACCTCCCCATATTCCAGAAGCTATCGACTAGTGGTGAGGGTCTTAAATATACAATGGGGAGACTCTACCCTTGGTAAAAGTGTAATAAAAGTGGAAATAATGATAAAAACACAAGGATAAATATCAGAGTATGCATTATAAATTAAAAAAAGCATCATGAAATAATAAATAAAATTTTGAAATAAAAGGCATGCAGACTCATAATCATGTTATAAAATAACATATCACACAACAGGATGATCACATATTTAGGATAAATAAAAATGAAAATAAATACACAAGGATCCTCTACAAAATTCAAACCATACCATATACTTGGTCACTATAATTTTTGATTTGGGAAAGACCAATATTGAGACTCCACATGAGCAGTCTCACTTGATCAAGTAACAATAGGCCTCAACCCTATCCACCATGAGATCTATGATCAACCTGAAAGAAACAATATGGGCCAACATTCACACCAAAGTGCATGTATAGGGGGTGTGAAATAAATACCAGTAAGCCACCCCCAATGGTTAACTTATCATAAATTATCATATAAAAGTGCATTAACATGTTATATTCCCAGACTAGTTAAAAAAATTACATTTGGTATGCAATTAAAAAAATTATAAATAAAGGGGATCGATAAAAATAAATAAAATAACCAACCTATGGTTCTAGCCTGACACCTGAGTTAAATCTACTCCCACTCTGGCTTGTATTATAGGACTTATAGCTCATGTATCACCCAAATAAATAACATAAGGCACATTCTATAGATCTAAAAAGATAATAAAAGGTGTCAATAATGTAACAGACATGAATACTAAACCCTAGGATCTCATCCTCAGGATCTACAACCACAACACACAACACTATTGGCCTCTTGGGCTCTAATGGCATGATCTTAACTGGTGAAAAGAACTCTACTTTCACCATGAAAACATTTATAAAGAATGATAGTTCTATAGTACTAACAGTTACCATAAAATATAGTAATGGAAAAGAATAGCCCACAACCCAGTCCATAAAACTATTCAAATCATGAAAATTCATCCCCTAGCCTAGGTAAAACATTCACTGTCCTAGAGGAATTATTTCACTCCTCTAGATCATCAATTAGATCCATATTCTCTTTTAAGCACAACTATCCAGAAAAGGAGAGTACCAAATCAAACATAGGTCCAATTCCAAGTCCAATAATATATCAACAGTATCCACTTATATCCAAAACCTAAGTAAAAACTACCTCAACATCCTCATCCATAGGCCATCAAGGCATGATTTGATGAACTATTGAACTCATCATCAAAAATGATGAATCATTAGTACCAACCATATCATTTTCAAAAAATTTGAGTATCTCTTGGTCCCTTGGATCACATTATCCACAATCATACACCACAGGATCATATTAACCCCCACACAGGGTCAAACATAACATAGGTCTCTCACAGCCCCTAAAGTCAAACAAAGAATAGGATACCCTACAAGGGGATCCTTCTTTAATTCCTATATATCAAGAAACACCTATCATACAAATACTCAAATGGCCAAAGGGACAAAAAAGAACAAGACATATACAAGGGGTTCCTCTATTGAATCTAAACCCTTGGGACTAGCCCGTCATGAGAATGATCTCCAAGAAAACCTCAATGTCTATACACCTATCCTTGATCAAAAATACACCCATAATAGGATCCAAAAGCATCACTATGCTCAAAGGTGAATTTGCAACGGTCAAATATGACATCCATTAATAACCAGTTTGAAAACACACTTATATGGGTATCCTTGAGAGTCCCTTATACTCTTTTCAATATCTACACAATGGCACTTGGTCGTACCCTCTATCCCATGGAATCAACCTAGCTCTGAGGATCTAATCGATATGATCCTCAAAACATAGGATCTAAGACTCAATTTCCCTCTCCTTAAGAAACTGGTCCTAACATCCAAGGTCCATTTAAGATCTTCTCTACGATACTACATGATCTCACCTTTTGAGAATCATCTAAAATAACCTCAAACAAAACTAACTTAGAGTCCACAGTGCAAGTCATCCAACAAGCTTATGACCCTCACTCAAGCCCCACATCACACATATGAACCTGTAAGAGGATTATGAATCAAAACCTATAATAAATCCTCCCACCAAAACTCACCCAGTACAAAAATCATCCAAATGGCCTCTAAATGCCGAAAGGATCTCACCATCATGATCTATATGAAAAAATATTCAAAATGGATTACTCACTAGTAAAATTATAACTCTAAAGTAATAAAACATGAAAAAATACTAAAAATGGGATGTGCATGGAATGAACCTTATGTACACATCATATATCCCCAAACATCAACCTAGGTTGTGTAACTTTGGGAAACCTGGCATGTACTTCCCCATGTACAGTGCATGTACTATCTCCAAATAGTGTGTCACCCACTCGGGGTGCTCATCCATGTGTTTTTCCTTGTACACCCCATGGTTTTAGAATACTAATAAATATTTCCACTAGTTTTGTACCATGCAGGAGGTCATGTCGTATACTTCACATGGCCAAGTTTCATAACATGAGGTGTCTGGCCGAATAATTCACCATACCATGAGTCGCCTCTACACTGCATGTCCCAAACACAAACACTATGTAGTTATCATCTTCAACCCCATTCCCAAAAATAAAAACACGTAATATGTTTTCTCTAAACTACACACCATGTGATCAGGATTTCCCAAACAGAAACCCCTACAATTAGCCTGATATGCCAGATTCATCCAAAAAACACCCCAAAATGACCCTCAACCCCCCCCCCCCCGCAACACATATAAGGATTTAAATAATAAAAAATAAAAATATATGGGGATATTTTTTATAACCTAAACAAAATCATACCTCAGTGTATAAAACATCAAATCTTTTCTCTCAGATCCATGCCATACAGCCACCACGTCCATATCTACCTCCTCGAAAGAACACCGGTGGAGATTCCCTATCCCTCTCACTATTTATCTCCCTATATTCTCTTGTTTGATTATAGGGGGAATCTATGTGTGTGAGAATCCAAAGATTAATAAAGAAAAAGAAAAATAGAAAAATAAAAGAAAATAAAACAAAAACAAAAAAGAGGAGAAGGGGTCGAGCCCTGATGTATGTGATGGATTTATACCATGCATAGGAAAAAACCCATTACATAATCAAGAATATAATAAAAATATCAATATGATTTTCCATTAAATAGATATAAATGTTTTAACACACATGAATAATAAATATTTAATTAATTAAAAATTAATATTTCAATAAAATAAAAACATCTTGGAATTCCACCAAAACCCTATCCTAGGATAAACCCCATATTTCAGGACCAATGGAGTGGTGAAAATATTATCTAAGATAATATTATAGGATAAATTTACATTTTTCCTAAAAACAATATGGGAATAAAAATTTACATTTTTTATAGATTTTCTCAACCTGTAATGGCGTTAGTTGTTACACCATTTCTAAAAACAATTAGTATAGGTCAGTTTTAGTGTAGTGATAATTAAAAAAATTAATAAATGATGAAGTTAATGAGAGAGATGAAATTGGTACAAGGAGATTTATGAATTTCCTAAATGGTCAAAGGTCTAATAAAAAGGGAAAAATTAGAATTTTATACGATGATGAATCATCCATGACTCGAGAAACAAATTCAATTGTGAAAAGAAACTAAACAATTACAAGAAATTATCAAATTCAATTCTTTAGAGTTATCCAAAAACATGAAAGCTAATGTATTCTATAAATATGTGGAGTGAAAGTGATAATATATTCCCATTGATGAGAAGTTAATTCTGTGATCAATTGAGTCACACCATGACTTATTATGATAAGATAAGGAGTTACTTATAAGGCTAAGCACTAAAAATAAAGCAATACAGGATGGTGAAATATCCTACAAAATAAAGAAGAATTTATTTTTGGGGTATTTTTTTACTACTCTATCTTTGGTCATTAATATTATGATTGTAATCAAAAGAAGATTAGGAAAAAACCCATTAGAGGCTTGTGTTGGATGGAAATTCATGATATGAATGTCATTTTATTAGTGAATAAATACTCTCATAGGAAGTGGGGGATCATTTCATTAATGATTTATAATATTATGAGTAAAAATTCATTTATGTATCAAATAAACTGGGAATATATTTTAAATAAAATAAGAAGAAGGATACCTTCACTAAAATATCACTTTAGGAAAGAAAAAATAGTTTCACATGGATACTTTATTATGGGTGATCATCCTATATGATGATAAATGTTTCCTTACTGAAAAAATGAATAATTGTATGAATATAATGGTTTACATTATAAAGGATGGAGTTTTAATGATCAAAGTTAGTGATAAGATATGGGTAGTATTATAAGAGATGAAAATTAATAATGTAATATTTATGGATTATATTTGAAAAAATTCTTGAAGGTGAGTTGACTTTATAACTTGGGACTCAAATTCATATTCAAATGTAAATAATTGTTGATAAAAGGAAATATTAAGGATGTGTTAGTTCAAGGAAGGTTTATTTATAAATTATTAAGTCTAATTTCAAGTTTTGTTTCTTGTGTCTAGAAGTAGTTAATCTATAAAAAGGGACTTAGACTAATAGAAGCACAAATAAGTAGGAGGCATGTAGAAGGAAGGATAATCTAGAGTATATATTTGAGGCTAGGATTTTAAGTTTCCATTTCTAGATGATATAAGTGTGGATGCTCTCACTCATGTAAGAATCACCTTGATGGTGTTACCTATGATGTGTCTAGTGGTTTCCAAAGGATGTATATGAATCCTCCAAGGGATACATGATAATAACTTTCTTATTTCACTAGAAGTCAATGATGTTTTATTTGATTGAGATAGTCATGAAGGTTATTAAGGGGTGCATTGAATAGTTTAAATTTTAAATATAATATTAATTAGAGTTAAACTAAAATGAAAATTCAAGTGCATTGGAAAATAAATAAAGAACGTAAATAATATTTATAGTATTTTGGATAAAAATGGTCTTTTGTATACTCCTCACTTCCCTCTAATATATGAGATAAATGGTATTCACAAGTGCCTAAATTTTGTATACAATCCACAAATCAATTTACAACCTACCTTTTTTATTGGAAGTATAACTACACAGCACATCTTACTTTTAAAGGGGAGTCACAACCCAATACATCGTGTACCTTTTCTAGTGGAGGTAGAACCAACACACTTATACCTATTAATTGAGGTACAACTAAACATATCCTTATTTTTAATTAAAAGGCATAAAATAACACTAACACACAAATAAAATGAAAAATAAATTATAGTGACATAAAACTAGAATTAAAATATTGAGGTTTAGAACATAATTGTATATTTAGATCGCTTAAGTAGAAAATATATTCATAATGAAGTCTAGTCCCAAATTCACAATGGTGCGATCAAAGCTTAAGTTCAGGGGTATATGGAATCATTTCATTTCTTCCTGTGTAGCATTGGTTCTATCAAATCTATATTTATAAATATTTCTCCTTCTCTGTCACTTTTATATTCTTCATAGTTGTTGCATCTATCATTCCAAAAATATCATCTGTAATATTCTCCATGTAAAGATAAAAAACTATTAATGGGTTTTGTTTAATAATATAGTGATTATAGGTAGTGGAAAACAACCTAAACACGGGCTGATCTTTCTCAAGAAATGAAACATGTAAATTATCTAAAAAATAGAGGTAAACAATGTACCTGGTATTTGTGTGTTGTGGATACAACTTACATATTCTTCTATTGATGGATCATGTTTTATATAGATAAATGAAGTGGAAAACATATACTTCATGGTTTTGAGGGAGTACATCAATCGATGGATCCTTGGTCATATCAAGAGGATCCTAGTTCTATGAAGGGGTGATATTTTCTTATTTAGTGAAGATAAATGTATAACTAGGAATAAAGAGAGTTTATTGAAATATTTTATTGAACTAATGATCACTAATACATCAAATGAATGTGATCTATTCCATAATAAACACATATAATATTTATCTTTATATATAGGTGAATCCTGACACTCTTGTTCATAACGTATCTCATGCATTACTACCCATTGGGTAAATTATTCATTAAACACTTAAATGAATAAATGAAAATCACTTTAATAAACAAACATTCGGTTCAGTAATAATGGAACCATTTCGGAGAGAGCATGGAAACTGTTTCATTTCATGAAACTATTTTAATATGTATCTCATGTATATCTATATATAAATCATATATATATTAAATAGCATACATCAGACATGCATTACATGAATGTATTAAATTTACACTATATATAATAATATATATATATATATATCTCATGTCATATAAGTATGTGTACATGCATATTATGGATATACAATTTAGTGCACATCTAACAATATCCCACTTTCACTAAAATCCCTAAGGAATTTATTAACAAATTTAAAACTCTTTTTGAATCCATAAAAACAATTTTGGAAGTGGTTTCATCATACACTCTTTATTATGAACAAACACTTTATACAGAAAAAATATTTATACAAGGGATTAACCGTGTGACCATTTGGGCCTTATAAATGTTCATAATAACTATGAAATACCTATTTCATATATGTAAGAAAATATAGGTATCTAGAAAAGTGTTACTACTACTCAAGCTACTAAGGGGTTAGGCGTGATCTATATCAAACATACTAATATCTCTATATGAACATGTCCAAATAAGATATATCATATGAATCATATGTATACCAATATAATCTCTTTATCCAAGATATCAAGTGGACACTAGACATAGAACACATCAATATGGTAAATCGAACTCATCTTTTCTTGATTCTATGAAAATTACTATCCAAGTCGATGAATACATCACATGTCATTCATCTCATAAATGAGTACATCTCATTACCCTTATCTAAGTAGCTAACCATGTCATATATGACTCAACTAAGCATGTTCATGCATTTCCTTGGTCTAATTAAATCAAGGTATGTATTTCTTTACTTATTATACAAGTGGAAAAATCACATCTTGGTTATGCTCCAACTAATGACATGATCAACAACATACCCAGCAACCCCCATATTAGATAAGTTATTTTAAAACTTATGTACATAGGAGGATCATCATATGGATATTAGTAGTGGAAAACAACCCAAACAATAGGTGGATTTTTCCTTCAATAGAATAAATGTGAAAGATATAAGGAAAATATATTAAAATAGAGAATAACTTGTTTAGTAGTGCAGTATCCTTCTTCTTCCTGGATCTCAAGGGATGGCTCGAGGAATTCCACAAGGAGTAGTAGAAAAAGATATCATAGCTCTAAGGGGGGAACATCAGGCACTCCCAGTTCGTAACTATAGGTAACCCTACCTCTGAAAGGTGTGTTAAATCCTTCTCGGGATAGAAGGATGAAGCTTGAGAAGAAATATCATATAGAAATATTTTCATGAAACCATTGAGTTCCAAAATAATTGAATGAATGATTGATTTATACCACAAATGAAGATGATTATATTCTAATTATATAGGTAAAGCCTAATTCTTCTTCATGAATGAAGAATAAATCTTTGAGTCAACAATTATTATCAAATGATTCCCATGAATTATGACTTGTTGATGAATCCATTGAACACATCCAATGAGCATTATGCAAAGTTATTAATCTAGATGAAAACATGCATGAAAGTGGTTCTATAATCATTCTAAATACATGGTTTTAGTCACTTGTATACATGCATCATATGCATGTATATTGTATGAAATTGTCTCCATGAGTACATGCATCTTATGTGTGTATTCTTCATACATCATATTCATGTTAATATACATGCATCATATGCATATATCATGTGTGAAATTTATGTCGCATATATATACAGTAGTATATATTAGCATGATATATATTTATATATATGCATTACATGAATATATATATATTATGTATGTATGTATGTATGTATGTATGTATGTATGTATGTATGTATGTATGTATGTATGTATGTATGTATGTATGTATGTATGTATGTATGTATGTATGTATGTATGTATGTATGTATGTATGTATGTATGTATGTATGTATACACATGTCCTACATCCATCTTATGAATGTGTTCAAAGTACATGCATCATATATAGATATATTTTAGTTCACATTGAATAACTACAATGTCATAAAATTTATGAAAGATGTCATCTTCTATAGACAGCATAATATCCCTAAAAATGTATTTCTATTATGTGTCTATTTTTTGATATTTTAATTTTCATTTAAAAGATTTATTATAATTTTAAATTTTAATTAATTTAATTTTAAAGAAGAAATAAATTTATTGAAGGAATAGTGTTTAAAATACATAATGAAAAAATATATAATGATATTAATCTATGCTTGTTATCTTATTAAAATATTTTTGATTTAAATGGTGTGTTAGTTTTATTAAAAAATTAATGTTTGAATTATTTTATGGATTATTGCATCCTCTTTTCATTATGAAATGATTTTATTTAGGGTTTTACCCACTCTTTTTAACTATATAATTATTTTACTCATATAGTCTCATTGGAATTTCACACTATACCTTGTTTTGGAGGTATGATGTTTCTTAATTCTATGGAATTATAGTAAGAAATCTATTTAATATCCCTAAAATGTGGTTGTGTGATGTTATTGAAACTTATATTGTATCTTTTGAGGGTACACATATGGACTTACACTTCCAAGAATTAACACTATGAGTATTGAAAATTTTCTACCCTATGTTTGACTACACTTGTTAAAAACTTCGTATAACAATATCACTTTGACTTTTGTTTATGCATGTGTGTGTGGTTTGAGATTTATTCTTAAAAAAATTGTTTTTCTATCAATTATTTAATTATTTTTCTTATAAAAGTAAATTAATAGTATTGTTTTATAAGCATAAAAATAGAAATTAATTTTTCAAACTAATTTTTAGATGTCTTGAGTAGTTTTTACTAAGTGTTCTTAAATATAGTTATATAACTTAATTTTTATGACACATAATTTAAAAAAAATAAGTGTTGAACATTTTCTTTATAAAAAAATGCTTAAATTTTTGAATTATATCAATCAAATAAGTGGGATAAAAATACTCTTCAATAACCAATTTATAAGAACTTATTCAATAATATTTGTTAAATGAATTATTAAAACATATAATAATAACTATTTTTTCTATAATTAGTTCCAAAATAATTATTTTAAAAATGATTTTCTAACTTATTTATGAAATTTATGTATATTTTTTTAAGAAGCAAAACATTCACCAATTAAATGTTATTTACTCACAAAAGTTTTTTGTGTAACCCATAATCACTTTATTAATTTTAAGTTTACAAAAAACCTACTCAAATTGCACTACTACAGATATTCCCATTAATAGCATGAAAAAAAACCTTTAATGGTTCTAAAAAAGTATTGTTTTCCTCAGATCCATTAAATTTGGGCCACCTTTATCAGTTCTTTCATTAGCACTGTTAAAGGGCCCCCTTTATCAGTGCTTCTAATAGTGCTGATAAAGGAGGCCTTTTTCATTGCTAGAAATAGCGTTGAAAAGGGGCCAACCTGTTGTAGTGTGTTGTTTATATAACATCACACTGTAGAAAATACATGTAACATGTATGAAAAATATATAATTTAATTGAAAAAAAAATTACATCATGAATACAAAAAAAGCCCTAATATATACATTTCAAACAATGTTTTGTTAATTATATTTACATTTACTATCCATATACATTTTAAAACACTAATGTTTCATCGTTATTGGAGCCTGAAATCCCCACTCAGAAAATTCCTCTCATGGTATCAGTTGTTGAAAAAATCACCTAAACCCGATAAAAATAATCCACCTATATAAGAAAACAAATCTTATGTTATCAATACTATAAATAAATAAATTAAACATTAATTTGAAAAAAATCATTAATAAAATGACAATTTTAAATAAAAATACATCTAATTTAAGTTATACTGATCACACGGTGCATTGTATTGAGGTGTGGATTATTTGTACATATAAAAATGAGTTATGTATCATTTTCCTAAAGTATCAAAATAATTTGAATTATTTTTATTGGTTTTGAGTATGTCACTTATTCTTTTTACTAAAATTAATGTCAATTTTAATTGAATACACACTTAGAGAAATACCAGTCACACCATACATTGGACTGAGGTGTGACTAATTCCCATATGTCAAAAATAAATTATGGATCATTTCCCTAAATTATCAAAATAATTCGAATTTGTTTACTTAGTTTTCAATATTTCACTTGTGTTTTTGACTAAAATTTCATTTCAAACTAGAAACATGCATTTTGAGTCATACTGGTCACATAGTGGGTTGATTTGACATAAGACTGCTTCTTGCACATCAAACATGACTTATGAATTAATTTAATAAATTATTAAGACAATATGAGTGAATTTTCTTGGTTTTTAGTGAGTGACACACTTTTAAAACTAAAATGTCAATCTTAAACTAATAATGGACATTTTGAGTCATACCAGTTACATTATGCATCAGATTGTGGTGTGGTTGATTTCTACATGTCACAAATGACTCATGAGTCATTTTACTAAAGTATTAAAATAATATGAATTCATTTTCTAGACTTGTTCTTTTTAATAAAATTAATGTCAATTTTAAATAAAAAAACACACTTGGAGTCATATCAGTCACATCGTGCATCAGATTGAGGTTAAGTTGATTACTACATGTCAAAAATGACTTATGGATAATTATCCTAAATTATCAAAATAATATGAATATGTTTTCTCAGTTTTCAGTATGTCATTTATTGTTTTTACTAAAATTAATTTCAATTTTAAATAAAAAGACACACTTACAGTTATACTGGACACACCATGAATCCTATCGAGGTGTGGTTGATTCTTATACATCATAAATGACTTATGGGTCATTTTCCTAAAGTATCAAAATAATCCAAATGTGTTTTTTAAGTTTTTAGTATGTCACTTGTTTTTTTTACTGAAATTAATGTCAATTTTAAATAAATAGACACACTTGAAATTATACTGGTCACACTGTGCATTGGATTAAGGTGAGGATAATTCCTCTATGTCACAAATGACTTATGAATCATTTTCCTAAAGGATAAAAATAATACTAATGTGTTTTATTTATTTTGAGTATATCACTTGTGATTTTTATTAAAAAGTCATTTGAAAATGGAAACACACACTTTGAGTCATATAAGTCACATCATGTGTCAATTTGATGTGAAATTACTTCTTACACATCACAGCTAATATATTATTCATTTTCCAAAATTATCAAGACATGTGTTTTCTTGGTTTCCAGTGAGTGACACATTTTGAAATAAAATGTCAATTTTAAACTGATAACAGACATTTTGAGTCATACTGGTCCCACCGTACATAAGATTAAAGTTTGGTTGATTCCTACATGTAAGAAATAACTTATGGATAATTTTTTATAAAGTATCAAAACAATCAGAATGTATTTTCTTTGTTTTCAGTATGTCACTTTTTCTTTTTACTAAAATTAATGTCTATTTAAAATAAAAAGACACACTTAAAGTTATATCGGTCACATTGTGTTTCATATTGAGGTGAGGTTAATTATTACCCATTAGAAATGACTTATGAATAATTTTCCTAAAGTATCAAAACAATCTGAATGAATTTTTTTAGTTTTCAATATGTCACTTGTTCTTTTTACTAAAATTAATGTCAATTTTAAATAAATAGATGCAATTGGAATTATAGCGGTCACACCCTATGTCATATTGAGGTTATGGTACTTCTTATACAAGTAAAATGACTTGTGGATTATTTTTCTAAGGTATAAATACAATTAGAATATGTTTTCTTGGTTTTGAGTATGTCACTTATTTTTTATTAAAAAGTCATCTAAAATCTAGAAACACTTACTTTGAGTCATATTGGTCGCATCATGTGTCAGTTTGATGTGAGACTACTTCTTAAACATCAAAATTGACTTATGAATCATTCTCATAAATGATAAAGATAATCAGAGCATGTTTGTTTGGTTTTCAGTGAATGAAACATGTTTTTAACAAAAATGACAATTTTAAACTAATAATGGAAACTTTGAGTCATATCAGTTTCACCATGCATCATATTTAGGTTCTTTTGATTCCTACACATGAAAAATGACTTATAGATTGTTTTTTGTAAGTTTTAAAATAATATGAATGTGTTTTACTGACTTTTAGTATGTCACTTGTTATTTTTACTAAAATTAATGTTAATTTTAAATAAAAAGATGCACTTTGAGTCATACTGGCCACACCGTGCATCAAATTAAGGTTTGGATGATTCCTACACATAAAAAATGACTTATGGATAATTTTCCTATAATATCAAAACAATTAAAATGTGTTTTATTAGTTTTCAATATATCACTTGTACTTTTTACTAAAATTAATGTAAATTTTAAATAAAGAGACACACTTAGAATTATATTGCTCACATTATGCATCAGATTTAGGTTAGGATGATTAGTACACATCAAAAATGAATTATGGATTATTTTCATAAAGTATTAAACAATCTAATTGTGTTTTCTTGGTTTTTAGTGAGTGACACATTTTGAACTAAAATGAAAATTTAAAACTGATAACGAACACTTTGAATCATACCAGTTGCATCATACATCGGATTAGGTGTAGTTGATTCCTAAAAATTAGAAATGATTTATAGATCATTTTCCTAAATCAAGAAAATAATCCAAATTATTTTGATCAGTTTTTATTGTGTCACTTGTTCCTTTTACTAAAATTAATGTCAATTTTAAAAAAATAGACACACTTTGAGTAATACTGGTTAAACTGTATGTCAGTTTGAGGTGGGGTTGATTCCTACATGTTATAATGACTTATTAATATTTTTTCTAAAGCATAAAAACAATATAAATGTGTTTGATCTATTTTTTGTATGTCACTTGTTCTTTTTACTAAAATTAATTTCAATTTTAAATAAATAGACACGCTAGAAGTTATATTGGTCCCTCTGTGTTCCAGATTGAGTGGAGGCTAATTCTTACATGTCACAAATGACTTATTTAACATTTTCCTAAATTATAAAAATAATATGAATTCATTTTATCAGTTTTGAGTATTTCATTTGTTCTTTTTACTAAAATTAATGCCAATTTTAAATAAAAAGACACACTTAGAGTCATATCAGTCACACCATGCGTCAGATTCAGGTACAGTTGATTATTACATGTCAAAAATGACTTATGGATCATTTTACTAAAATATAAAAAAATATGAATGTGTTTGTTTTGTTTTGAGCATGTCAATTTTATTTTTTTGCAAAAATTAATGTCAATTTTAAATAAAAAGACGAACTTGGAGTCAAACCGGTCACACCATACCATTGTATTTCTTTTTCAAACTTCCAAAACTACATATTGAGTTGATTTTATAATCCAAAAAAATCTTCCTCTACTCTTCTGATTCTCAACAATAAGAAAATATTTTTGGCTAAGAACATCAACTAAATATGCAGTTTTGGAATTTCGATAAATAAAGGCAATAGAAAGTGTGGTAACATTGAAAGAAAGGAACTTATTGTCTCTTTTTTGTCTCGTTACAGATTGTTTAAAGAAAAATATTAATTCCAAAAAGATCTGTGAAGAAAAATAAATAATTATTAAATAAAAATGATAAGGAAATTAACTTACAAATAGTATATAAAATTATGAAAAAATTAATTAAGTAGTGGGAATTCACCTTTTCATGATAGTTGTATACATTCTTGACCCATTTACTTATTTTCATTATCTTAGTTGCAGCATCAAAGTCCAATATCTTAAGAGCCTAAGTAGCATTGAAAAAAACATCCCAACTCAAACAAAAGGATCTACCTATATAAGAAAATAATTCTTATGTAAGTAAAACTAAAAAGAAATAAATTAAACATAAATATGAAACAATACATTACTTCTATGGAAAATGATTTTACTATGAAAATATCAATATTACCTCTGTGATTGAGTATAGGTATCATTATTTCTCTTCCTATAAAGGAATTGGAGGGAAATTGAAGGTAAGTGATAAATAAAAACATTGTAAGGGTGAAAAGGTTTTGACAGAGAAGAATTTTGTGAAAGTTTTGGTGTAGAAAGGAATGGAAGATGGACAGAAATATTATAAAATAAAAAATCTCTATGAAGAATAATGAAATTTAAATCAGTGATTCATTTTATAATTTTTTAGTAAAATAGAGAAAGTACTTCATAACATTACCTTTAAATATTCTTAAAGGGTTTCCTTCATTGTAGTCTATTCTTTTGTGGGATTAGTAACATCATCATGTGTAGAATACATTGTCTAAAAAAGTAGTCAAAAATTTAATTTAGATTATGTTAATGCAGTATAGAATGGATAATATTATAAGGAAAACAATTATATCAAAAAACACTTTAACCTTATCATTGAGCTCTCTTTATTTTTTTATTTTTTTTAAGGTAGTAGGAATTCACCTTTTTTTATGGTTGTATACATTATTGACCCATGTCCTTATTGTCATTATTTCAGTTACATCCTTAAAGTCTAATATCATACGAGTCCATTTCTTTATGATCTATGTGAAAATTAACATAATAAATATTAGATATAAATTGTGAGGAAATTAACTAAAAAAAGCCGATAAAATGATGATAAAATCAACTAAATAAGAAGTATGAATTCATATCTTCATGATATATGTGTAAATTCTACCATCTGGTATGTTTCCGATTCATTTCTAAACAAATATATTGTGTCTTGTGAATATTATAATTTTTTAAATTCATTATTGTATTGTAAAAATATAGATACAAAAACTATTAATAAATATTTTAAATTAGATGGTAATTATTGTCAAAGATACCTCTTTGGGGATGCTAGTTTTTTGATGGAATATGATCTCTCTCATAAATTTACAAACATAATAACCAAAATCTTTTCTATTTATTTGTTTTATACATTGCTTAAATGTTGATAAAAATAAGTAATTTGTTTTGATATGTGTTTGGATAATGAAATATTATTATATATACCTTGATACTTGTCCACTTATAGAACTTTCCAGACTCCTTATGCACATGGACTATCCTCGTGTCATGATTTTCATAATATTTATACACCGCCCTATCATAAAAAATTCTCATTAAAATATAATTTAAAACATAAAACTTGAATTTTATTTCTAAAACATTGGATGTAGTGTATTAAAATTTTAAAAATATCATCATGTGTGGTCGGTTTATTGGGTATCCATGTAGTGAATCTAGAAAATAAATATTTGGAGTATCCAAATTAACTAAAATGATCATTCAATGTTGTCTAAAAACACAAAAATTAATAAGTAATGAAAGAAATTAAAATATATTTGATATGATTAAATTTTAGAGTTTTACCTCTTTATTATTGGTTTTAAGAAGAGTTTTTCATCCATAAGTTTTCTTTCAAATAATTTAGCCAGTTTTTTCACTATTTCATCCATTTTTTTATTATATTTTTGTTTGTTCTGTAGAAGTGACATGAGTACTAATGAGTCTATATTTATGTTCATGGGTTAGTACCTTAAATTTTTATTGATATAGACACCTAAAAAAATATTAAATGTATTTTTTTTATAATTAAAATAATATATCATCTTTTGGAAAAACAAATAGTGAAAACATACCTCATGTAAACATTTACAATTGAGCCTCCTAGTCATTTATAGTTTAGGATTTCATTTACATTCTCAAGATAAATTTAGTATATATTGTCCTATCTGTACATATTTTCTTAAAAATTAACGAAGTGATTACTACCACTTCGTAACTTTGTGTCTTCATGAACCTTCAATGTTAGTAAATACGGATATTGAATGCATGGGGTAAAGGTTATTTCTGAAGATATTTTTAAAATTTTGGTTGATCCTTTAGATGGTTTTTATTAAACCATTCATTTCACCCTCTTCCCTTTGTCTTATTATGATAACATTCATTAGTTTAGACCTTTTTTATTAACTGTTAAAGGTTTAGCATGAAAGATAAATTAGAAATGAACACCTACTGGTCAACATGTTTTTTTACAAGATCTGATATCCATGCTAAGAATGTTCCAATATCTTGTTAGACCATATGAATATCTATTTTATCAATTGGAATAGGTATCTTGGCACTTGTCTCATGATTTATAGTAATCTCTACTATCACATGACCTATTAGAAGTGGTCTATTGTGTAGGCTATCTTCTTAGATATTGAACATGGTATCCCAAGCTACAAGGCGATTGGTGGGTGTTGATAGATGTAAATCATAGTCATTTTCACCCTATAGAATATCAGTACATGAAAGGTATCAATGTATTCCTAGTTCACATCTCATAGAAACAATTATGAGAATATTTTTTACCTCTTCTAAGACACCTCTTTAAGGGGAATAGATTTCCTCAAAGCTAGTGGGGTTGGGTATGATCTTTATGTAGTGGTTTTTCTTGATATTTTGGTTATCTTTTCTCCCCCCCCCCCCTCACCATAACATTTTCTATCAACTCAGTCTTCTAATGAAATTTTTCTTCAAGTAAAACTAATCTTAATTTCATCTCTTTCATTTCTTAATCTTTATCCTCCTGTACTTTTATTTTGTCAAAATATGTTCAGGGTGTCACCCCAAAACTTGCAGCTCTGATGTGGCCATACTATTCTAGACACTTCAAGGCCATTGATAATAGGCGTTTATCTGGTGTAGGTGTTTATTAGTCATGTGACCAACTAGGATAGAAAATATAGAAAAATAAGTGATCATTATAATATAATAGATACTTAAAAAATATTATTTCATACTTACACATGATTCCCACACTTTTTGTGTGTATTAATATATTAGTATACCATATATATTTACACATTCCTTTTTACATAACACATGACATGGGATGGAAGTGGATTTGTATTTGGATTCATCAATCTTCATATAAATAGAGAAACATAATTATTTTTTTGTTTCATGTCACATAAAAGTATTACAATAGATTTAAAATATATACCAAAATTTTTTCAAGTGAATCATACCCCATCATTGATTTATGGTAGGGGTAAATTGGTTTTTCTACTTGGTCCTTATTTTTAGCACTCTTTTTTTGTTTCATAAATAAAAAATTCTCAATCAAAGTGATTAATACATGTATTTTTTAAAAATATATTACCAGCCATAATGTACCTAAAAATATATCTCCCCATGGTATCCAACAAATGTATCCCATGATTCTTATCTTGTTAGGTGTGCATACATAAGAGGTGGGTTCTGGTTTATTTTTCCTTCAACGTCTTTAAGATAAAATCTCATTAGAATTATGTGAAAGCCTCTATAAATCCTTCCAAAAATCATTAATAAAATTTTTTTGTTGGAGTTATATACTATAAATTCACTCTACAATGGATAATGAATAGTAATTTAATGTTTCATTATTTTATTTTTTAGTAAGATAAAGAAAGGATATCATAATGTTACTGTAATCTCTTCTCAAATTAGTGTCTTAATCATGGGTGCAACATGGTGCCACAAATCCACATTAATCGGCATGCACTACCGAGTGATGATCCCAATATATCTACTGAATGTATCCTTTTTGGGGTTAATAGGCTGGTCATGTGCATTCCATCTGACCTCAAATTTGATGTATTTTCTTTTTGCCTTAATAATTTTTGCTAACATCATAATGCTATGGTGATTCTATTTTTTTACGATAGCAGTTCTTCATCGCCTACCATTTTATCGAGTTCAACATCATCAATATGTTGTTCTTCTCGATTGGTAGAATCATAATGTGTAGAAGGTTTTTATTACTCTGTACTAGGAGTAACATCAGGTTTAGAAACTTTTTGTTCCTTGGGATTGGGAGTAACAACACATGTAGAATTCATTATATGCAGATGTGGTTTAACATTTAATTTAGATTACATAAATATATCATTAGAAAAATAATAACTTGAGGTAACACAATTTATATTACATAAAAAACTGATTATTGAACTATCTATTTTTTAAAGTTTGAAGGGATTTGACCCCTCTATTGAGTGTCCAAATCCCTTCATTATGGTCTCCTCTAACATAGAAAATCCTATCTGCATTGGGACCATTGTGAAATGATTGTAATGTCCCAATTAATGGGTCATCCTTAGTTGATTTTTCATCAAACCCTTCAATGGTTTTGGTTAATAAAAGAATAATTAACCACTTTCAGTTTGTGGGATCTAGAACATAAAATACATGTACTGTCTATGATGTCATTATAAATGGTTCGTCATTGTACCCTTCCTTACTAAATTCCACTTTCAAAAATCTCAATTTATCTACTTTAATAGCACTCCTATTATCAACCCACTTTCATTGAACAATTGGCACTTGGAATGTTATATAATACAACTCCCATATTTATTTGATGATTCCAAAGTATGACATTTTCACATAAATTGGATTTTTTTTCTTAGTACCAGAAACATGCAACGCTTTAGCCATAAGTGTAACTCCACTATTTTTAATGGTACTTAATTCATCATGTTTATTTTTATATAATCTATAACCATTAGTTACATAACCATTATAATATAATACGTACACACTTGGTCCTCTGGCTATCCATAAAAGTCGTTCTGAAATTGAATTCAGATTTTCATCTAACTCATTAAAAATATGGTCTTGAAACCATCCTATAAATTATTGATTATGTGTATTTGATATCCATAATCTAACCCTTGATGGATTCAAATGCCTAAGAATTTCTTGGTTGGTTTCAATGTATGGGGAAAACTATAAACTGTTATGAAAAATATAAATGTGGTCTTAATCCTGATCTGTAATATTGATTGTGAAAACATCTCTTCTAGAAATTCTTTCACCTATAAGATGCCAAGTGTGATGATATTTTGGTAAAACATTGCTTTCTGCACCTAATAGGTAGTTGGTATATAATTCAATGGCTTCCTCAACAATATATCGCTCTTCAATAAAACCCTCTGGCTAACTTCATTTTTTGACATACCCTTTCAAAATCTTTATATACCATTTAATGGGGCACATCCATCTATAATATACAGGACCACATATTTGAATATCTCTCACCAAGTGAACCATCAATTAAACCACCATATCAAATAATACTGGTGGGAAGAACATTTCTAATTCACATAATATGATGGAAATTTTCTTTTCCATAGTTGGAAATTTCTCCGAGTCTATAACTTTGTTTCATATAGATTTGAAAAATAAACAGATCTTGGTTAATGTATCAAATACATTCTTGGGGAAAATGCAACATAAAGATATAGGAATTAGATCTTGTATCAAAACATGATAGTCATGTGATTTCACACCCTTTAACTTTAAATAAATCATTGAAATGATATTCTTTATATTCATTGAATACCCCTCTGAAACCTTTATATAATTAAAGAAGTTTCAAAATAGATATATCTCCTTCCTGTAAAGAGTGTAAGTTGTTGGAGGAAAAAAAATTCACCCTTCACTAGTGCCAACTCTTCTCATATTCTCATGTCAATCATGTACATCCAAGGCTAAATTTCATCCTTTGTTTTTTAGGTCCATTTAGTAACATTCCAATGACACTATCACATACATTTTTTTCAATATTCATAACATCAAGAAAATTTATGGCATACAAAAAAAACTAGTATGGTAATTCAAAAAACTGATCTCTTTTTCCAATTAGTTTTCGTATAGTTTTTCAAAAAAGTTTTACCAAAAGTAGTGTTTGTATATTTTACTTTATCAAATAGTTGATCACCTATTAGTGGAGATAATTTTGTAAATTATTCTAAACTCTCATCAAATGATTTAGTCCAAGATCGTTACTTTTGTCATTAGGGTAAAAATATACGATGTCCTAGAAAACACAGTCTTCAGTGAATGTTTCATCCTAATTGATTGTGTAACTTGCTCACAAATGGGGAACCATTGAGTTAAGTTAATCCTATATCGTAAATTATTCCATCAGTGGGAAATTCATTTATCATCCCATACAATATGGCTCTCAACATGAAATTTTAATTTATGTAAGAATCATACAATGTAATACATAAATCCCACAATAATTTCAAATATTAAATAAATGGAGACAAATAAACATCAATATCATTACCTAGTTGTTTTAGTCCTGATATAATCATAGATAACATAATGTATTTTCATTTGATTCATAACCATGGTAGAAATTTATACTTTACCAACATAATTGGATATGTACTATGAGTGCTTCTTTGAAAACCAAAATGATTCACTCCATCTGTATATAATTCAAGACGAAGTTTTCTCAGCTCATTTCCAAATTCAAGATACTCATGACCAATTCTCTTCCACTAAGAAGAGTTTGTCGAGTGATGAAGTTTCCCATATTTATTTCCTATATCTACATGACATTTTTATTACCTTGTAGTCTACTCACTTCCACATAAGTACCTAAACCATGGAATGATTGGAAAGTACCATACAACTTTCATGGGACCCGATTCATCTTTCTTGTATCGAGAAGCACCAAACTTTGGGCATTCTTTAAGTGATTTTTGGTCCTTGTGAAATAGTATACAGTCATTTGGATAAACATGTATTCTTTCAAAGATCATACCCATCGAATATAGCATTCGTTTAGAATCATCTATTCAGATAGGGAGCTCATTATCTTCTGAGAGAATATCATTCAAGATATAAATTAGTTCAGTCAAAATGGTGTCACTCTATCCATTTATATATTTTAAATTATACAGCTTGAGTATGAATGAAAATGTTTTATATTTAGTGCAGCTAGTATATAATGCCGTCTTTTCACAACTCTTTAACTTATCAAACAATTTTGGACAATCATGAAGTCCATCTTTAACTTCATTGTCATTTCCTTAATATAATATCCTTCATCATTCACACTTGTAATAACATCCTCGATACGATCTTCTTTATTATCCACACTTGTAATCATATCAGATGATCCATAAAACATAGTGTTATCCTAATCACTAGCTTTATTAGCTTTTTCCTTGTATTTATTCCAAAATTTATAACTTTAATCTATTCCGTGACAAATCGAGTATTCTTCCAACTCCTCTGGACTAATTAGTCTTGAATAACAACAGCATAAACATGGATAAAGGATTTGATAAGGTTTATATGCCTGATTTTTTTCAAACTTGGTGAACTCATTAACCCCATATTCATACTATTTTGTCATATGATTAGCATAAATCCATTCTATATTCATATCTATCCTATTTGATTCTATAATATTAATATTTAACAAAAAAATACACAAAAAGGGGAATTTCAAATAAGGGGAACCCGAAATGTTAATGTTTTAAATAATTTCATCATGATTTAAAGGAAATGGGTAATTTAATTCTAGAAAATAATTACTCCAATGGTGGTAGTTGTTATCCTTAGAATTCATCCAGAAAAGATGGGGGTGAGCCTCAGGCAACAAAATGTAATAATAACTATTTGAGAGATGAAGCTAATGAGGATGATAGTTTTTATTTCATTTTGTTTCCTGGGACTCATCCCCTTAGAAGCTAACACCAAATTAAAGAGAAGATTAGTTGTGGAGGACTCCCCTAATTTAAACCATACAAATGATGTTTGATGCAAAGTAGGTTTAAAATTTTCATTGGGTTTAAACATTAATTCACATTTTGTAGGAGTGAGGTCATGATGGATGTCCTTTGGTTTGGATAGAGTTAGTTAAATTCCTTTTCCATGTTTTTATTTATCAATCTATATTATGTAGAAGTTGAATATAATGATAATTTAAGGTTTTGGTTTCTAGGGTTGGGTTATGGTCACCCGAGATGAATCATTTAAATAAGGTATTTTCATGATCCTGATGAATCATGGGGGATGAATAAAGTTTCCTATTGTTTTTTAATGGTTTTTGAGTTCAGGGAATATGGATAATTGAGTAAACCTATCTTTGTCACAAAAATTGAGAAGGTTTTTTGGGATTTAAATGATTACTGGTGAACGATGATGTAGATAATTTGACTACAAGTTGAAACCAGAAAGATTCGAAGGAAGAAAACAGACTGACACATGGATTTTAGAATTCTAGATTTTAAATACTTTAAAAAAATCTTATGATAAATAAAATAGAGGCTAGTTGGAATAATTTGGTAATCCACTTGAAGGAATTGAAACTACATATGCATTCACATTATTTTTTCTTGGAGCTGATGCAAGTTCACATGGTAGTATTGGAATTTATAAAATTTGATTTGATTTGAGGCATTGGATTTGAGTCATTGGAGGCTTATTTAAAATAAGGGACTAACCAACTAAGACCAACTAATTCCTCTCCTTCCTTTATGTTTGACCCCACTCTATCACTATAATAGTGTGGTGTAGGTATATAAATAAATAATTTGTTAGTCTGATGACCTATTAGTAATTTAAATTTTAAATTTTTAATATGAAAATTATAATGATATGAGAATAAAATTTTGAGTATGCTTCTGAACTTCAAAGAGGGTGGTTACCCTAGAATAGAAATTTGGAATAGTATTTAGCTCAAGAACAATTTATGAGCATGATTTTCAAACCTTGTATGGTCAAGGAATGGGTAATGTAACTTTACAAAATGTAATACCCTGACCCCAGAAGCCTGAAGATGGTGCATTATTTTATTTTATTAGCATGATTAAAAGGAATCAAATACCAAAGGACTAAATAGTTTAGTAGTTTTGTAAAAACAGATTACATACATGATACCTATAATACATTGTGTAAAATAAAATAAAGGATAACATAAGTAAAATCTCATCATCCTTGAAACTCATTAAAATGATTCATCTTCATAACCTAGTGAATGAAAACATAATAAGGGTGAGCTCAAATTATTAGTAAGGGTAAGTAAAGTGGAAACATTAATTAATCAATAATAATAAATCAACATATAAAGGTAAATAAATAAGTACACATTCCCTTTAAATAACTAGATAAGGAATAATCAATATGGAAAGGTAAATAAATGAGAACACGAGTTTTTTAATCAATAAACTGAGAATGAAATGTATCCATAGATTTTATCATATGAAAACCTTATGGATAATAATAATGATAATTGAAATATCTATGAAGGAAATGTTTTATTATTGGATGTCATATCTGAGGAACATGAAAACTTATATCATCAAGACCTTTCACAAGATGGTTTAAAATCATAGGTAGAAACCCATTTAATTTGGACAACCTATTTGTCTCATGAGAACCTATCGATGTATCAAGGGGATATATAAAGTCTAGGTCCCACCCATCATTGTCAATCTAAAGAATTCATCATATTAATAATTAATATGACTTATAAAATATCTATATTGAATAAATAATCTGAAATTATCAATAATTACCCATTTGAGGATAAGTAATATCAAGGGTTGTTGATGTTGATGAATGAAAATACTATTGAAATATTATTAAAAAAAATCTCAAGGAAAATAATCTTTAAACTTTCCAAGGTGTCCCATGCCACTTTAAAACATTTGAATCATAATTCCCATGAAGTAATAAAATTAAATGAAACTTACAGTATAATTAAAATAATTATATTCATTATATAACATGTCAAATGGAAGTATATAGACCATATAAAATAAACTTGGTGCATAACATTACAATATGCCTCAATGAAATGAAATTGAGACCAAATCTCTTACCTTGTGCTTCCTTTTGGGGGAACACCATTAACCTACTATATGATGGTTTTAATCATGTTATTAACTTATACCAAAACCATATTAAAATTTATAATATCATATATTAACTTCATATAATATCTTATTACTTGTTTTTAACAATCTTCTATTATTTTCACTATTTTTGGGTGTTTATTGCCTAGTTTTTCGAGTATGTTTTGACTTGTTACTTGTTGTTCCTATTAATTAGATCATGATTTAATCATCTTAAGAATGTAAAAAAATGATTTAAATATCTTATATATTTATTATATATGTATTTATGATAATCCATAAAATTTGGAGATAGGAAATGAAATGAACTATTCATAGAGATGGTAGGTCGTACGTACGCATGAACTCTACTTCCATTTCTTTACCATATTAAAAGAAGGAAAGGTAAATGATATATATGTATATTATAATTCTAGTACCATTTTTATGTCATATATGTCACATATTTTTATTAAAATCATCCTTAACATATTCTATGTATAGTATGAACGAATCGCATCATTTTGAGAAGGCGGTAGTCCACATATCCACAAACAATGTTATCGTATTCCCATAAATGTTGTGTATAAAGGTATGTGTTATATAAAAAATTATATAAGAATAAATACATTATAAATACTATATATATAATATATAAACTATAAATCCATCATTATTCCAACCTTGAAATTTGGTAAATGGAAGAACGGATGACATCAGTTTGTAAGGTAGTAGTATGTCATACACACGAACAATGATTGCATATCTCATTTGATGGATGTGTGTGAAAGTGTAGGTAAAAATATTAGCATAGTAACATATCATTATACCAAAAGACTTCCTTGGTTATAATTATGCACAAAGTAAGGATTCTAGGATAAGGATAGGGAATTTTGGAGGAGAAATGGGTAGGGTTTGGTCGATATATAAGGTTCAATTTGGTGTGAGGAAGTGAGGGAGAAAGTTCCCTTTTATAATTGTGGTGAGGGGAACTTTTGGAAACTCTAAAAATATTAAATTAATATAAATTATTTTTCAATTAAAAATGGATAAAAGGTGATTTATTTCTAATATAAGATTAGTATGGTTCAAATTTCTCTCATAAAATGATTTTTATATAGGTTTAGGTCACATTATTACCCTTATCGTTTGGCTTTAACCCTTAGTTAAACCATTTAACTCTTACCATGACAACTTGGATTTTTACTGTTTAAGGTTTAATATAGTTACTATAAAATGATAAAATAACAATAAATGAGTCAATTATGAAATTTTAAACCTTATCTAAATAATTTTTCCTAATTTTATATTATTATGAATTTTATATCATTTAATAAAATATTATTTATTTTAAAATATCATTAATGTCAATTTTGAAACTATTCATTTCTTAACTTTTTAAAAAATATAAATACATAAGATAGCTTCAAAAAAAATATTAATGATTCCCTAATATGTCTCGGTCATATATAAAATTAATTTATGACATTAATTATGTCAAATTATATTTATTTTATTATTTTTAATAACATTTATTTGGTATGTTCACTAATTAAACATTTACTGTATCACTATTGTGCAAGCATTTAATTTAATAATTTGTTACATAAAAATTAAAACAAATTATCATGATTAATATAAACAATTTATACTTTAAATTAATATTTATATTAAAAAATATCTTCTGAATAACCATAAATAAAAAAATGTGATACATATTAAAAATATGAGTATGAAATATTGGATATTCCTTAGAATAAAATACTAAAAATGGCTTAAAGTCACCCAAGTGCATCCAAAAGGCCATAAAATCGGCCCAATGATGATTTTTATTGAAAATAACTCATCAAAAAAATTATGAAAAGTTTTAAGATAATTATATAATATGTGTAATATTATTTTTACCCTTAATTACTCAATTTACCTTTAACCGTATTAATAAAGATTACTAAAATTATTATTCATAGTATCCAAAAATAAAAGGAACCTATTTATATAATTTGGACCAACTTATTTTAAATGTGGAATAAATTTTTAAAAATTCCAAACACATAATTTTTTGTATTTAATTTAAAATTAATCTCATCGATAGAACGAGAAAATGGTTTTTTAAAGTGAAAATGTTTAAAATATTAAAATGTTTTTATATCCAAATTCCATGTGAAATTAATTAAAATGAAATAAATTATATTATATGATACAGATTTTATCTAAATATACTTTAAAACTAATTAAAAATATAATTTAACACTATAAATTATTTAGATGAAAATGTTGTTTTCAATTAAAATGTAATATTTTATCATTATTTATCAAAAGATGAAACTTATCCGAAAAACACAACAAAATCAACAAAATTAAATTTTTATATTAAATTTAAAATAAAAATTTTATTTTTTTCAAATAGAATTTATAAAAGTGTCAAAAAATAGATTTAAAATAAGTGCACCAACAAAAGGCGGTAAAACTTTATTTTTATAAAAATGCATCTTTTATGCGTAAAATTGGATTTGTTCTTATATCATGTATTTAAAACACATATGATGAATTTTAAAAATTAGAATTGATATATATATATATATCATTAATATAATCCAAAAAGTGTGATTTTTTTATTTTATTAGTATAAGACACACTTGTGCTCATTTGAAAACAAAATGGTTAGGATATGATAAGTGTAAGGACCTGGCCTTAAACATAACTTATTCTAGTGTTTCTGAACTAGAATTTACATTCTAGAATATTTTTAGTTTATAATTTTAGAGTATTAGGAAAAACTCTTAAAAATTATACCCATATATTGCATGTGTAATTTTATACTCAGTGTCCACTTTTCCCACCAAAGGAAACCCTTTTAAAATAAAATATGATTTCTTATCATAACGCATCTTTAATACTTTCATCATGAAATCAATTTTGTCCTTACCAATCTTAAGACCTATCAAAAATATTTTAAAACTTGGGATGAGCATAAAAATCTCGTTAAGGGATACATAATGAAGGAAAACTGTTAGTCATGCAAAAACATATAAACCATGAATAATTTATCATAAAGTAATACTTTTCACCTTAAATAAGTAGTAAATACTTTCCTTGGATTATAATTTCATTTATTACCTTTTATTTTTAATAAAAATATTACATAAAACCCATATAAAGAACATATAATATATAAAGGTAACTTGGGATATAATCATACATAAATGGAATAACTATGCGGTCTACTTCCATACATATCACTCTTACAAATGGAATAGTCATACGACCGACTTCCTTACCCAATGCATTAGAGGTTATAATGTTACCACATGTCCTTGGTTTATCACAGAACTACCCATATTTGTTTAATAATGAAACCACCCATATTTGGTTTATCAATTAAATACCCATCAAATGTCCAGGTACCACATAAAATATTGAAATTATCAACATTTCACTCATAAAATTTTATTTTCAATCACAGAAAATTATTTCAAGATGTTGAAATAGTCAATAAATTTTTAAAACCCTTTTTAATACCAAAATACCCAAAAAATGGAATAAGGTGTTTATTTTACCTTTTAAAAACATTAAGGCTCATAGAAGAATCCAAATATCTAATAACAGTTATGGCAGTGAAGAAGTTTTTGTCACCGCATACATTAAAAAAACATTCATTTTGTGTTTTTTAAAGAATGTAAAAAGATTAATATAAAAATATTATTTTTTAAAACCTTTTAATGAAATTAAAATTCAAAGTGTTTGATTATACACCTTATAAAAGAAGGTGGTATATAACATCAAAATATGCCTCAATGAAAGGAGATTGAGATGAAGTCCCTTACAAGAATCCCTTTATGAAAACATTTGATAGAAATTCAAAATTTATCATTTTAAAATTTTCATTTTCATATAAATACATTCATAAAACCCATTTTTAAAACATGGACATAAAATATAAATATTTATCAGAATAAATCATCAAAATATTAAAATGAGGTTTTGAGTTAAAAATTCCTTACCTTGAGTCTGACTTGTCTCATACGTTATTTATCTTCAGGAATAATAATCATAGGTTAATTTATACTTTCTTGAGAACCTTTTTCAATTTTATTATTCCCTTTATATCACTTATTTATATGTTATAATAATTACATAATTATTTAAGTTCATATAGGACGTTTTTTCAATATTCGGTACTTGAGTTTAAAATAAACTTGGTATGATGTCAATAGTCCATGTGGTCATAATTCCATAATATCCATAATAATATTAATGAAATTATTATCATTGTTTTACATCAAGTATACTTTTAAATTAAACCATTAAGTATGGTTATGAAAAATGAACAATGTTATAATCATGGAGATGGTGGGTCGTACATACGCATGAGTAACGTTTTCCATTTTTCATTGATCATTATGGAAAGAAGGTAAGTATTATTTTATCTTTACAGAAATAAAATAATTAATATCATATTAATCATTTAAATAAACTTATATATATCATAAAAGTTATGCAGTGAATAAAAATAAATCACATCGCTTCATGGAGGTGATAGTTCACATGTACGCACGAACGACGTTATAATTTTTATATGCATTGAAAGTAAGAACATAATTGATATATTATTATATTATAATGACTAAATTTCATGAATATCACATATTAACATTAATTCCATCATTATAAATGGTCATTAGAGATGGTTATGGAAAACAAATTATATCAGTTTGTGGAGATGATAGTTCACACGTACACACGATCGATTAATTCCTTTCTAATTTGATGGAAGTGGATATGGATTTAGGTGATTATATTAACATACTAACATCTTTGTATATTGAGGATACTAGAGATATTATTTCATCATGGTTTAAGTAGATTTAAAGAAGTGTAAGAATGAATAATATAGAAATACTTAAATAAAAACGATACCGCTTCTTCAGTTGATCACCTTTGAAGAACACCTTAACACCTCTAAGGAGGGTGTTACGCCTAAAATAAGGTCTCAAGAATGTGGGGAGAGATTATAGGAATGGTTTTGGATAGATATTTTCTGAACCAAAAGGATTGTTAAGTGTGATTAATATAGAGGAATGGGTGCCTTCTTATAGGAGAGGGGATTGGCACCCTTGGAAACCCTTAAAATGTTAAATTAATATAAATTAATTTTCTATTAAAAATAGTTCATTATTGATTTAATTCAAAGATATGATGGATATGGGTCAAAATACATTCATAAAATTAAAATTAGACAAGTTTTGAATATTTTTTAATCCTTATCTTGTTGTTTTAACCCTTATTTTATCCTTTTTAATCTTACCATGATATCATGTTATTTACACTTTTTTGGTTAATATAATTAATATAACATGCCAAATGACCAATAAAAGATTAATTGATGACATATTAGGACCTGTATCAACTATTTTGTTGAATCTTAGATTTTTATAAATTTTATAACATCTAATAAAATATTTTATATTTTTAAATACCAATAGTGTCAATTTTGACATTATACATTAGTTTAATTTTTAAAAATATCATAACAGTAAAATAAGTTCAAAACAACTACATTAAATAATCACCAAAATGCATAATTCATCCATAAAATTCTTGGATTTCATAAATTTGGTCAAATTATATTTATTTTAAAATTTATAATATCATTTATTTGATTGTTTTATTAATTAAGAAATTATTTCATCATCATTGTGTCACCATTTAATTTAACTATTTTCTTAAAAATTATAAATAAATTACCATGCTATAGATAATCATTTTATATTTATAAATAATATTTATAGTCTAAGATATCACTTATATTTTAACACCCCAAAATTTTTAAAATAAATTTAATATTGAATGCATGAAACAATGAGTCTCCACAAAACACTAATTTGTTATAACCTAATCAGTAAACATAATATTTCCACCTTCGTGATTTGAATTTTGAAAAACTAACATACACAGTTGTGTTCAGTAAGATATTTAGAGTCTGATAAGATCAACTTACATTTTTGGTGAATAGTAACTTAACCCATATGAATAGTAATGTACCCTTATGAATAGTAATATTACCATTATGAATAGTAACCACACCCATGAAATTATAAATAAAATTTAGATTCCTTATAAATAAAATAGAGTATTTTAGAAATTAATAATTATGTGTTGCAATTTTTATGAGTAATAAATATTTAATTACAATTTTAAATTAATAAATTAATAAAAAAATAAAAATTATTCCTAAATAAATATTTTATTTATCTATGATTTTAGGATAATTTTATGAGACCTCAGTTAATTTTTGAACGTATTATAAAATCAGTTTTAAATTTAAAATCTGTATTTTTCAAGTAAATAATGATTTTATTTAAAAATAAATAAATTTCATATATTTAGAAAATTATTTTGATAAAATGGACTTCATTTTTGGATTCTACACATCAAAAGGTGGTTATGTTGAATTTTTTGTATTTTTCTAAAATACATCAATTTTAGGTGAATAGTAAAATACGATAATTTGTGATAAATACTAAATACATGATTTATTGAGTCACATGTGATGTAAGGCTGATGTAATACCACTTGGTTTGAACTTAAATAAACATATTACTATTCTTAGTCATAATAATAAATACTATTGGTTTTCTTTAGAAAAATAATAAAATAATGAATAAAATAATGGGAAAACGCTCCTCTCCTCCACTATAAAAAACCCTCCTCACTACCTCTTATCATCACTCTTCTCAAGCCTTATTCCATATCTAAATTCTACTCAAATATCCACCCAAGATACTCCCCCACATCCAGTATCCATTGGTCTTATAAAAATACCAAAACCTCTCCCCTAAATAGGCTGTCAAGGAAGAATACTTCAAGAGGTAAATCCCTCTTTTCATTTCTTTTATTTTAAGTTCCTTTCTTTTATTTTTATTTCCTCACCTCCTCTAATAAAAATGTTTTGATGAATCCATTACCTTACATGTACTGGAATTTTTTTATGATAAATAAATAATTCTTCATCATAACTCATTTCCCCTTGTTTTATACTATAAATGAAAACACCATCTGAGATGTGTTAATTTATCACATTCAAGGACGACGGGATTTCAATTTCTATTACCATCTTCAATTATGGTCATGAAAAAATTTTGATGGTTGAAACAGACTATAATATATGTATTATAACTTATTTAAGGTTTTATAATCCTTTTTTACACATGATATTAATTTATAAATCAAAATGAGTTTGTTATGATAAAAAAACCGCCAATTAACCCAAACAAGTGTCATTAAAGTTTTATATAATGATTCATATTCACTACCAATAACCAAATGAATTTTATAACCATGTAATATTCTGTTTGTTCTCTAATAACATAAAACTTCTATTCTAGACAACCATTATCATTCAACATGTTTATCCATATATGAATATAAGTAAACAGATCATGATAACCAAGGAAGAAAACGCTCCCAGACAATAAAATTGAATCTCTTAACCCATCAAAAGGCCATGAATGAACCTATTAAGGTTATAATAAATCAATTAAATTTAGATAATTTTATTTAACCATTAATTTATGTACTTAAATTTTATTATTCACATAATTAAGATCAAGTGAGGAACACCTTTACACTTAAGGTAAGGGTTTTCCACCCAAACCTCCATTTTCATTTGGGTTACTTTTATTATCTACTAACCTTAATTAAATTCTTATTCATTCATATATAATCCTAATAATTTCTCTGTGAATTTTTTATATATTTGTACCAACCATAATCATACCTTCATTTATGGGGAGTTATATGTTTTAAAAGGATCATTCAAAAATTCTTTCCAAAATAGAAGCCCGTTTCAAAGGAATTTCCCAAATTATTACCTATTTTCAAGGGTACTCTATAATATGTTTTAAGCAACCAGTATTTTTCTAAAAACACTAATTTTATTATGAAGAAACTATTTTATTTCACTTCTGGTTTTAGACAAATTTTTTTCTAAAAGAACTCTACTTTTCGAAGTAAAAGAGTATTTGTCTAAAGAATTACTTGATGATTTTATAAGAGTATTTTCATTTGTTTCAAAACTCTTATTGATTCTTATGTATAAATGGGACTAATATTTTATGATATCATATAACATATTTTTTTCAATGTTTTATTATTATTTTTAATATGGATGCGCTATCTTGAAACCATTCACCATATTAATCCAAATAGTTAGTGTTTATGTTTAATGATTGGGGAAAGTTAGTTGCATTTCAAATGTTAGTTTCAATATGAATATTTATGTTGTTTATGTTTATACCCGTTCATATGAGGAATTAATTGGACTTATTATGTGATGGGTGGGGCCTTCTATAGCCCCTCTATGCATCAGTAGGTCTCATGATATAAATATATATGGACTTGGTCGAGGCCTTACCCATTTTTAGATATAGTTTTGTTCGGGGCCTTAATCATTTTTAGATGTCTTGGACGAGGCCTTGATGGTATGTTTCAGAATGTCTGGAATATGCCTTTTCCTCGTTATAAAGTTAGAAATTCATATTTCATGAGTTTATTCAACTATTAGAATACCCATTATTATGTTTTATTATGGAAATATTTACTCAAATCATTTTCCCACCATTTTATGTTCATGTTTATTTTAAAAGTCATGTGTTTTCAATTATTCACCATGATAATGTTTATATTATCCTCCACTATAATTTTTATCCTTACTAAGCATCTGATCTCACCCCTTATTTTGTTTTATTTTTCCTAGTACATAAATAGGTATATTATTATTGACTTGTAGGGATAATCTTAGAGTGGTGGATGTTCTCAATGGAACTTATATGTTGTTTTTATTTTTGTGTTGTAATTTTGAACCTATGTTTGTATCTTGTTTCCAAATCTACTAAACTATTCATTCCTTTGGTATATAAATTTCTTATAATCATGAAAATGTAATTTAATAAGGCACCGACTCTGAGCAACTGGGGTCAGGTCTTTACAATTGGTATTAGAGGAAATTTAGTAGAAAACTTAGAAACTAGATTTAGAAAATGTAGATTAGGGAAAAAACCCCTAAGATAGTATTTGAGGATAAACATACAAGAACATCCTAGAATTTTGGTAAGGAATATATTATGTGTATCTTTATATAAAATACATCCTTGTCTACATAATAAAAGTGGATGTGGTTCTTGAATAGATGTACTTAGGAGTGAAAACTTCGACAAGGAGTTTCAAGCTTTACCTAGGGTATCCTGATACACGTCAATGGGCCTTACTACACACCTAGTTTGACACTCCCAGGATATATGCTTAGGATAATTCACATTTTAATTACAATCCATTATGAAGGATTTAAATGTAAATTTTTCCTTAAATAACCCATGTTTATGATTATGGGATTTTCCATGTATAGGATTTTAATTTATGTTAAGTGTTTTTGTCTACATTGAGATAGTACATTATGATTCATAACCTAATATAGTGTATGTCATTATTTAGAAATGGATCCTATTGAAAGGAATGGAAACCGCATGAGTGTGTTTGTCCCATATAGGGATTTCCCTCCTGTGCAAGATAATGATGTTGGTTCTGGAGTTGTGAATATTGTGGAGAAACTTATAACTATATTGGGACAACATACTCAGGTTATGAATAATAACTTTACCAATATGGAGCATCAGGATCCACAATGTAGAGGATCTATGTTATATATCTTTATGTGAAAATAGCCTCCATAATTTAATGGGACTATAAAATCATTTGTAGCGGAGCAGTGGATAAGTTACATAGAGAAGATATTTCTCGCTTTGGGAAGTAACGAAAGGGAGAAGGTTGTTATGGAAGTTTATCATTTTTCAAGATATTTTGATCGATGGTGGTCACTAATTAAAAACAAAAAGGAGGAGGAAGAGATATAAAACATGGAATGTAGTGAATTTAAATAAATTTTATTAGAGAAATACTTTTCTCATGAATAGAGAGTGGATATGGAAAGGTAGTTTCTGAATTTGAGGCAAAAGGAAGATAAGAATATTGAAAAGTATAAAGCTAAATTCATGAGTTTATCAAGGCATATTTGAGACTATATATTTAATACAAGGAGAAAATTTAATTTATTATTTGATGGCCTAAATCCATTCCTCCAGCGGGCGCTGGTCTTCCAAACTTTCTCATCATACGAAGATATAGTCTCATGTGCTATCAAGACAGAAAAGGATTTCTCTAAGTCTTATTACTTTAAAGGAAAGAAAGAGAATAAGAGGGCTGCTAAAAACTCTAGAAAAGGAAATAAGTAAATGGGAATGAAGGGAAAAGTTGAAATTCCACCAGGTGATAATTGTGGAAGGAAACACCCTGGTGCCTACTTAAAAGGAAAAGGGGTGTGCTACAAGTGTGGACAGAAAGGCCATCATGATAGTGTTTTCAGGGGGAAGAAAGAATCTATTAATGTTAAATTCTATAATTATAGGGATATGGGGCACTATGCTAATGATTTTCCAAATCATCAAGGAAATTTGCCTCAAAAAAGGCCAAGGGAGAAGGGATAATCTTATGTGATCGCAACGGCTAATATTGAAGTTCTTAATTATGTATTGGCAGTTACTTTAATTGTTTCCTCAAACTTAGACAATGCTTTATTTGATTCTAGATCATCGCATTCTTTAATATATTCACATTTTTTCAAGAAAATTAGATATTTACAATTTTATTTAATAATGGAGTTTTCAATTAAAACTCCAAAGGTAATTATCATTGCAATAAAGTTGTATAAGGCAGTCCTCATTATGGCATATAAAAGTGCTTTATCTTCTTATTTTATTATCATACCCAAGATTGAATTTGATATAATCCTCAGTATGGATTGTATTTTGAACCATGATATGAAAATTTATTGAAAGATGAATGAGGTTACAATTTTTTAGGATGATGTGGAATCCCTTATCTTTAGAGCAGAAACATCACCATTTGATTATCATCTAGATCCACCCCCAATAGATCTATTGAATTAAATTATTTGGGAGGAAGGGAATGAAATAACTATGGGTGAGGAAAGGAATGTTCAAATAGAGGATGTACTTATTGTGCATGAATATGTTGATGTGTTTCAAGAGGATTTACCTGGACATCCTCTAGATCTAGAAATTGAGTTTTCCATTGACTTAATTTCTGATTCAAGGTCCATATCAAATACCCCTTATAGAATGGCCATTGTGGAATTAGTGTAACTAAAGAAAAAACTAGAGGAATTGAGTGATAAAGGATTTATTCACTCTAGTTTTTCTCCATGGGAAGCCCCTATTCTTTTCATTAAGAAGAAATATGGATCTATAAGGTTGCTTATTAACTATAGGGAGATCACTTCTATAACAATAAATAACAAGTATCCATTACCTCACATTGACGATTTATTTGATTAACTTCATGGAGCCTAATATTTTTCAAATATTTACCTTTGATTTGGATGTCATCACTTGCGAGTAAGGAAGGAAGATATTCTAAAGACAGTGTTTCAAACTAGGTATGGGCGTTATGATTTTACAGTAATGCATTTTGGACTGACTAATGCACCCTCTATCTTCATGGATCTAATGAATAGGGTTTTCAAAGAATATATTGATGTATTTTGGTGGTATTTATTAACGATGTCTTGGTATACTTCAAAAGCTACAAAGATCATGAAAATAACTTGTGTGATATTTTGAAGACTCTTAGAAGAAATGGATTATATGGGAATTTTAGCAAGTGTGAATTTTGGCTTCAATTAGTTTCCTTTCTTGGACACATCATCTCTAAGGATTGAATATCTATTGATCTAGTGAAGACAAAGGTTGTTCAAGAATGGCCTATTCCAATGAACATAACTGAGGTATGTAGTTTTATTGGTTTAAGATGTTATTATCAGTGTTTCATTTAGAACTTCACCTATTTAGACAACCCAATGACCAAGATTACACATAAAGGGGTTAATTTTGTATGGACAAAAGAATGTGAGGATTGTTTCAAAGAATTTAAGAGGAGATTAGTTAATTCTCTAATCCTAACTCTACCATAGAGGAATAATGGTTTTGTTATCTATAGCGATGCATCAAATAAAGGACTTGGTTGTGTCCTTATGAAAAATGATAGAGTTATTGCCTATGTGTCAAGGCAGTTAAAAATTCATGAACAATATTATCCTACTCATGATCTTGAATTATCAACTATAATCTTTACTTTGAAGATATGGAGACATTATCTCTATGGTGAAAAATGTGAGATATATACAGATCATAAGAGTTTAAAATATATATTATCATTACAAGAAATAAACATGAGGAAAAGGATATGGATCTAACTACTCAAGGATTATTATTGTTTCATACACTACCACCCAGGAAAGGTAAATAAGGTAGTCGATGCATTGAGCATGAAGGATCATGGAGTTCTCAAAAAAATGAGGATTGATAAGGATCTGTTGTACATGGATCTAGTGAGGATGTATATGGGAATTATCAAAGAAGTTGAAACATAAATGATTTTTCAAATGTTTTTCCAACCATCTTTATTGGAAAGAATTAAAGCTTTACAATCTAATGATGAGAATATTCAAAAGAAAATTAATGATGTGAAAGATGGGAAGTTGGATGACTTTATGTGTGAAGATGGAATTCTAAAATTTGGGAAGAGGCTATATGTTACCTCTTTAACCAAGATGAAAAGAGAGTTATTAGATGATGCTCATAACTCAAATTTCTCTATACACCCTGGTATCACTAAAATGTATAGATATTTGAAAGAACATTTCTGGTGGGATAACATGAAGAGGGAAATTGCTGATTATGTATCCAGATTTTTAGTCTATCAAAAAGTGAAGTCTAAACGATAACATCCTAGAGGAGTCATGAAACCTCTACCTATTCCTACATGAAAATTGGATGACATAACCATGGATTTTGTCACTGAATTACCCAAAACTCTGATAAATAATGATGCAATATGGGTAGTTGCTGATTGAATTACAAAATCTGCACATTTCCTCGCTATAAGGGAGGATTTTCCACTAGAGTGCCTAGAAAGACTCTATATAAATGAAGTTGTGAGTATTCATGGAGCACCTATATCAATTGTGCCTAACTGTGATCCATTATTTACATCGGAATTCTAGAAAAGTCTTCAGAAATATTTGGATACTAAGCTTCTATTGAGCACTGATTATCACCCACAAACTAACAGGAAATTAGAAAGGGTGATCCAATTCTTAGAGGACATGTTAAGATCATGTTCACTTGAATTTCAAGGTATGTGGGATCAATATTCACCTTTAGTGGAGTTTTATTAAAATAATAGTTTCCTTTCAAGTATTTAAATGGAATCATATGAAGCATTTTATGGAAAGAAATGTTGTACACCAACTTGTTGGGATGAATTTGGAGAAAGGAATCTTGTGGGACTAGAGTTTGTGGAGGAAACAACAAAAAAGGTAAATACTATTCAAGGACATATCAAAGCAGCTCAAAGTAGAAAAAAATATATGCTAATAAATGAAGGAAGGATTTGGAATTTCACGTGGGAGATCATGTTTTCTTAAAAGTATCTCTAAGGAAGGGTGTTATAAGATTTGGGAAGAAAGGGAAACTGAGCCCTAGGTACATAGGACGTTTTAAAATTCTGGAGAGAATTGGAGTTTTTGCTTATCATTTGGCTATGCCACTTAGCCTATATAAATTAAACAATGTGTTCCAAGTCTCATTATTGAGAAAGTACATGCCAGACCCAATGCACGTCCTCACTTCTGAAGGTGTAGAATTGAAACCTGACATATCTTACTATGAAGAGCCTATCTAAATTTTTGACACTAAAGAACAAGTATTGAGGAATCAGACGATGTGACTGGTAAAGATGCTTTAGAAAAATCATAAAATCAAAGAGTAAATATGGTATCCTGAGGAGCTTATGATCAAGAACTACCCAAATATTTTTGTGAGGTAACATTCTGGGAATTTTGAGGATGAAATTTTTGTAAGGAGGGGATAATGTATCACCCCAATATTTTGAAAATAAATTTAGTATTGAATGCATGAAACCCTGAGTCTATGAAAAACACTACTTTTTTATATCCTAGCCAATAATCATAATTTTTCCACCTATGTGATTTGAATTTCGAAAAACTGACATACACGGTTGTGTTAAGTAAGATATTTAGAGTCTGATAAGATCAAATTACATTTTTTGTGAATAGTAACTTGACCCTTATAAATAGTAATGTACCATTATGAATATTAATATGACCCTTATTAATAGTATCCACACCCATGAAAGTATAAATAAAATTTAGACACCTTATAAATAAAATAGAATATTTTAGAAATTAATAATTATGTGTTGGTATTTTTGTGAGTAATAAATATTTAATTGAAATTTTAAAGGAATAATTTAATTAAAAAAATTAATAAAAATTATTCCTAAATAAAATTTTGTTGTCCTGTTATTTTAGGATAATTTTATGAGACCTCAGTTAATTTTTGAACGTATTATAAAATCAGTTTTAAACTTAAAATCTGTATTTTTCAAGAAAATAATGATTTTATTTAAAAATTAAATTTCAAATATTTAGAAAATTATTTTGATAAAATGAACTTCATTTTTGGTTTATACATGTTTAAAAATAGTTATGGTGAATTTTTGGAATTTTTCTAAAATACATCAATTTTAGATGAATAGTATAATATGATAATTTACCATAAATACTAAATTCATGATTTATTGAGTAATGGGTGATATAAGGTTAATTTAATACCACTTGGTTCTAACTCACATGCACATATTACTATTATTGGACACAATAATCAATATTATTGGTTGTCTTTGGCAAAATAATAAAATAATGAGTAAAATAATGGGAAAACCCTCCTCTCCTCCGCTATAACCCCCCCCCCCCCCCCCACTCCCTCTTCTCTTCACTCCTCTCAAGTCTTATTACTTGTAAAAATTCTACTCAAATATCCTACCAATATCCTCCCCCATATCCACCAGGCCATGGTCTCATAAAAAGACCAAAACCTCTCCCTTAAAGAGTCTCTCAAGGAAGAATACTTCAAGAGGTAAATTCCTCTTTTCATTTCTTTTATTTCAAGTTCCTTTGTTTTCTTTTTCTTTCCTCAACTCCTTTTATCCAAATTTTGTGATGAATCCAGTACATTACATATACTATAATTTTTTTATGATAAAGGAATAATTATTCATCATCACTTCTTTACCCTTCTTTTATACTATAAATAAAAACACCATCCGAGATGTGTTAATTTATCACATTCAAGGAGGATGGGTTTCCAATTTCTATTAACATATTCAATTCTAGTCATGAAACCATTTTTATGGTTGAAAATAATATAATATATGTATTATATCTTATTTAAGGTTCTATAATCCTTTTTTACACATGATATTAATTTATAAATCAAAATGAGTTCGTTGTGATCAAAAAACCGCCAATTAACTGAAACAATTGTCATTAAAGTTGTATATAATGATTCATCTTCATTCCCAATAACCAAATGAATTTTATAACCATTTAATATTACGTTTTTTCAATAATAACATACAAATTCTATTCTATACAAACATTCTCATTCTACATGTTTATCCATATATGAATATAAGTAAACTTATCATGAAAACCAAGGAAGAAAACGCTCTCAAACAATGAAATTGAATCTCTTAAACCATAAAAAGGCCATTAATGAACCTAATAAGTTTATAATAAATCAATTAAATGTATATTATGTTCTCTAATAATTAATTTATGAACTTAAATTTGATTTATTCAGGTCGTTAATATCATGTGAGGAACACCCTCGGACATAAGGTAAGGGTTTTTCACCTTAACCTCCATTTTCATTCGGGTTACTTTTATTATCTACTTATCTCAATTAAATCCTTATTCATTCATATATACTCTTCATAATTTTTGTTTTAATGTTATATATATGTCTACCAACCTAAATATTACCTTCATTTATGGGGAGTTATATGTTTTAAAAGGATCATTCAAAAAATCTTCCCGAAATACAAGTTTGTTTCAAAGAAATTCCCCAAATTCTTACCTATTTTCAAGGGAATTCTATAATATGTTTTAAAAAACTATTATTTTTATAAAAACACACATTATATTATGAAAAATATATATTATTTCACTTCAGGTTTTAGACAAATATTTTTCCAAAATAACTCTTCTTTTCAAAGTAAAAGAGTATTTATCTCAAGAATTACTCGATGATTTTATAAGAGTATTTTTTTATTTGTTTAAAAACTCTTATTGATTATTATGTATAAATGGGACTAATATTTTTCTGATATCATTTACCATATTTTTTTTAATTGTTTATGATTAGTTTTACTATGGATGTTCTATCTTGAAATCATTCACCATATTACTTCGAATGGTTAGTGTTTATGTTTAATGATTGGGGAAAGTTAGTTACATTTCATATGTTAGTTTCAATATGAATATTTATGTTGTTTATGTGTATCCCCATTCATATGAGGAATGAATTGAACTTATTATGTGATGTTTGGGGCCTTCTATAGCCCCTCAATGCATCATTAGGTCTCATGAGACAAATAGATATGGACTTGGCTGAGGCCTTGCCCATTTTTAGATATGGTTTTGGCTAAGACCTTAATCATTTTTAGATTTCTTGACCGAGGCCTTGACAGTATATTTATGAATGTATAGAATATGAATTTTCCTCATTATGAACCTATAAATTCATAGTTCATGAGGTTATTTGACTAGTATAATACTCATGATTATGTTTTATTATGGTAATACTTACTCATCTCATATTTCTGCCATATTATGTTCATGTTTATTTTTAAAGGAATGTGTTTTCAATTATTCACTATGCCTAATGTTTATGATATCTTCAGTTGTAATGTTTACCCTTATTGAGCATCTTATCTCACCCCTTATTATGTTTCATTTTTCCTAGGACATGAATAGGTATATTATGATTGACTTGCGGGGATAATCTTAGAGTGGTGGTTGTTCCTAATGGAATTTATATGTTGTTTTTCTTTTCATGTTGTAATGTTGAACCTATATATGTATCTTGTTTCCAAATCTAACAAAATATTTATTCCTTTTGGATAAAACTTTCTTGTAATCATGCTAATGTAATCGAATATGGAACTTACTTCTGGAAACTAGGGTCGGGTCTTTACATATATAACCCTATATTAAAATTGTTATAGTTATGAGAGATATGATTATGACATCTTTGTATTTACTTTAAATAAAATGCTATAAGTATACTAATCACACCCAAGTGGCATCCAAGATCCAAAATTTCAGTCTAAGTATTTTATTGGTCGAAAATAAGTCATAAAATAATATTAGGAAAAATGTTAGGGTGGTTTTATAATATTATAATATTAATTTTACACTTATTTACCTCATTTACCCTTTTATTGTGGTAAATAAAATACAAAAGTTACTATTAAACAAAAAATAAGTTGATCCTATTAGATCAAATTTTTCATACTGATTATAACCATGTATGTACATTTTTTAAAATTCAATTCACATAAGTGGAAAAATTAATTTAAAGTTAATCCCATTGACAGATCAAGAAAACAAGTTTTTTTAAGTAAAATATTCAAAAGGTCACATAGTTTTTATTTCCAATTTCAATTTAAAATTTATTACAATGACCTAAATTGGATTAAATGATAAAAACTTAATCTAATTAAACCTTAAAACCAAGTAAAAGTATGATCTAACTATATAAATAAATTATATAAAAATATAGTTTTGAATTAAAATGCAGTATTTTTTACTATTCCTTAAAAATGAATATTATCAAAAAAAATATCCAACGTAAAATTTTATTTCCCAATTCCAACAAATAAGTTTATTTTTACAAATATAAATTATAAAATTTACAAAAAACTATATTTAAAATGGGTTCTCTATCAAATGGTGGTAAAAATTTCTTTTTGAAAAATACTTATTTTATTCTTAAAATCGTATTTGTTCTTATATTAGGACTATAAAATACATAAGATGAATAATAAACATTATATTGAATTAATATTTCATTAATAAAATCCAAAACGAGTGATTTTATTATTTTATAAACACAATTATTTTCATTTAAATAGTTTTTCCTAAAAATGCATCCTTTATATTCAATTGGTTTTTATTTTCATTTCTAATTAATTTGGTAACTAATGAATCATTATATAAACATGTATAAAACCTATTTTTTGTAATTTATTTAATATTTTATATTCCCTATATTCTAATAGCTGGGTTATAATGGTAATATTTAAATAATAATATTTAGTTTTTTATTTAAGCTCAATGTGGCATATCGTGTACGCTATCAAACAGTGTTTCCTTTTAAAAAAAACTCAGGATGTTACATTCTCCCCACCTTTTGGAAATTTCACCCTCACAATTTGAATTTTTTGTCGGTAACTAAGGTGTGACATTTAAAAATACCTTTATTACAATTCCACATCAGAAAAAGGATTAATAAAAGTTCCACTTTAAGAGAAAGAATGTAAATTTTGATGGTCACCTGAGATAACACATACTAGGATTCCATGTGAGAAAACATGGATATGTAAGAAAAACTAACTATTATATTCTTATGGAGAGTGTTAGAAAACATTTTCAGGAGAAAGTTAACAATCACAAAACCATAATTTTGTGATTAGTTAAAAGTTTATTGATTCCTTAGTAAAAAAGGTAAATGGATAATGTTTTTTGTTTCAATATCCTTTTCATAGAGATAAGGAATTATTTTACTACTTAGAATAATAACATAAGGAAATATACTTACTTGACAAGTAGAGTTTCATCCTTTAGTCAATTTCCACTATAAACTCGTCTTTTTCTCTAAATGATGAGTATTTAAGATGAATTTTTCATGCCTGAAGCCTAGAATAAACTTATAGGGAATTATATAATCCATGAAATATTAACTATCTATTTATATTATTTTGAAACATTAACCCAAACTAAAATGGTTAGGATAAAATAAGATAATTCCCAAAAATAGTTAACCTTATGTGATTAAAAACTAAATCAATCTCTAAAATTCAACAGTAATACCCAAAGTTCAACATAGAACATTAAACAAATAATTTTCCTTAAAATTACTCAAAATAATCCAAACTAAGATTGAAACCTGATATTAAAAAGGATTGATCACATAGTCTTCCAAGATAAATTGTATAAAGTATCTCCAAATAACATCAATCACTCTTAATGGCTCATACCAAAAAAGTAATTATCCTAATCACATATTATCCAAGATAGGTTAATAATTTTCATAAATAACATGAATTACCATAAGTCCATAATAAAATCATATATTATTCCAAAATATAACTAAAATTTTTCATCCCAAATAAAACCTCATAGTATTCTATTTACCTTGATTATATAGGATTCCCAAAACATTTAACGCCTTCCAAAATGACTTTAATCACTTAATCACCTAATCATTTTCCAATCACATGGTTATCTATTCGATAAAACATATGTTACCAAAATAAACTTATTATTATTCTATAATCTCATTTAACTAAAAATAAAAATTTATACTAACCAGGGACTTCACATAGGCCAGTGGTAGGTGATACACCCTTACCATTATTTGGTTGTGAGTTTGATTCTTGCGACCTTGCCGAACATGATGGGTTTCCACCCATCTTGTGGGATGTCCCTTTTTCTAAAATAATATCATTCTTATAAAATTTTTAAAATATTTTATAAGTCCTTAAAAATAACTATAACATGTTTTAACCTCAAAATTTATCTTATACCTTTCATTTTACATCCAAAAAAGTAATAACCCATAATTACCTTAAAGGTGAAAGTCTCTAAAAATACCATTAGTCGCCTTAAAATTTTATAACATAAAGCCTCAACAGGGATTGTAAGATAGTAAACTTATAATAAACCTTAAAATTATATACTCATGATGATATCACTAACTTGTTAAAAAATCATAATCTCCAAAGTTGTCTAAATTATCCTCTGATACCAATTGTAAGGACATGACCATAAACATAACTTACTCTAGTATTTTTGAACTAGAATTAACATTTGAGTTTATTTTAAGTTTATAGTTTTAGAGTATTAGGACAAACTCTTACAAATTATACCCATACATTACATGTGGAATGTTATACTCGATATCCACTTTTTCAACCAAAGGAAACCCTTTTAAAATAAAACATGATTTCTTCTCATAACACATCTTCAATAATTTCATAATGACATCCTCATTTTCCTTACCAATATTAAGACCTGTGAAAAACATTTTAAAACATGGGATGGCTATAAAATCTCAGTAATGGATACACAAAGAAGAAAAATTGTTAATCTTTCAAAAACATGTAAACCATGAGTAATTTATCATAAAGTAATACTTTTCACCTTAAAGAAGTAGTAAATACTTTACTTGTATTCTAAGATAAGTTATTACCTTTTTTAATCAAAATATTACAATAAACCCCATATAAAAAACATATAACAAATAAAGGTAACTTAGGATATAATAATACTTAAATGGAATAACCATGTGATCGACTTTCATACATATCACTCTTACAAATGGAATAGTCATATGGATGAATTCTATACCCAATGCATTGGAGGTTATAAAATAACCACCCATATTTGGTTTATCATAATATGACTTATCTTTGGTTTATTACAGAACCACCCGTATTTGGTTTATCATGTTACCACTCATCAAATGTCGAAGTACCGCATAAAAGATTGTAATTATCAATATTTCACTCATAAAATTTCATTTTAAATCACAGGAAATCATTTAAATATATTGAAATATTAAACCCATTTTCAAAATCATTTTCAATACCAAAATACCCAAAAAAAGTGAATAAGGGATTTTTTTTTCCTTTTAAAAACATTAAGGCTTATAGAAGAATCCAAATATCAAATAACAGTTATGATGGCAGAGAAGTTGTTGTCGCTGTATACGTTAAAAAACATTAATTTTGTTGTTTTTTAAATAAAGTAAAATGATTCGTATAAAAAGATTCATTTTTAATACTATTTAATTAAATTAAAATTCAAACGGTTTTATTATACACCTTATAAAAGAAGGTGGTGTATAACGCCAAAATGTGCCTCAATGAAAGAAGATTGAGAAGAAGTACCTTACAAGGATCCTTTTATAAAAACATTTGATATAAATTCAAAATTTCCCATTTTATAACATTCATATCCATATAAATACATTCATAAAAATAATTTTGAAAATGTGGACATAAAATAGAAATATTTATAAGAATAAATCATCAAAACATTAAAACGGGGTTTTGAGTTAAAAAGTCTATTACCTTGAGTCTGACTTGTCTTGTACATTATTTATCTTTCTTAATAATAAATATTGATTAATTTATAATTTCTTTAAAACCTTTTATAATTTTATTATTCCCTTTATATCACTTATTTCCATGTTATAATAATTACATAATTATTTAAGTTTATATCGGACATTTTGTCATTATTCGGTACTTAAGTCAAAAATGAACTTTGTATGATGTAAATAGTCCATTAGGTCATAAGTCCATCATCTAAATAATAATATTCATGACATTGTTATAATTTTTATACATCAATTATACTTTTAAATCAAACTATTAAGTATGGTTATGAAAAATGAACAATGTTATAATCATGGAGATGGTAGGTCATACGTATGCATGAGTAACGTCTTCCATTTTTCATTGATAGTTATGGAAAGAAGGAAAGTATTATTTTATATTTATAGAAATAAAATCATTAATATCACATTAATAATTTAAATAAACTTATATATATCATAAAAGTGGTGTAGTGAATAAAAATGAATCACATCAATTCGTGGAGGTGATAGTTCACACGTACGCACGAACGATGTTATCATTTTTATGTGCATGGAAACTAAGAAGGTAATTGATATATTATAATATTATAATGATTAACATTTCATAAACATCACATATTAACATTAATTACATCATTAAAATCATTCATTAGATACAATTATTGGAAAAAAATATCGGTTTGTGGAGGTGACAGTTCACACATACGCACGATCGATTAATTCCATTCCCATTTGATGGAATTGGAGATTGATTTAGGTGGTGGTATTAACAAAATAAAATCTGAGTATATTTATGATATTTTATTTATTATTTCATCATAGTTTATTTATATTTGAAGAAGTGGAAGAAGGAATTATATAGAAATACTTAAATAAAAATGATGCCTCTTCTTCAGTTGACCACCTTTGAAAAACACCTTAACACCTCTAAGGAGGGCGTTCTACCTAAAATAAGGTCTCAAGAATGTGGGTATGGATTCTAGTATATGTTTTGGTCAATTTCTAAACAAACCAAAAGTATTTTTTAAGTGTGGGTAATAGATAGGAATGGGTTTCTTTTTATAGGAGAGGGGAGAGACACCCTTGGAAACCCTTAGAATATTAAATTAATATAAATTAATTTTCTATTACAAATGGATATAAATTGATTTATATATAATATATGATTATTTTTGGTTTAAATATATTCATCCAATTAAAATTATACAAGTTTTGAGTCTTTTTTTAATCGTAATCTTTTTGTTTTAACCCTTATTTTACCCTTTTTAATCTTATCGTGATATCTTGTTATTTACGGTTTGTGGGTTAATATAATTACCATTACATGAAAAAATATCAATAAAATAGTAATTTATGATATATTAGGACTTTTCCAAACTATTTGGCTAAATCTTGGATTTTTAGAAATTTAACAAAATATTTTATATTTTAAAATACCAATAGTGTCAATTTTGACATTATTCCTTAGTTGACTTTTTAAAAATATCATAAAAGAAATATAAGTTCAAACCAACTATATTAAATCATCACCAAAAATTCTAATTAATCCAAAAAATATATTTTATGGCATCAATTATGTCAAATTATATTTATTTTAAAATTTATAATATCATTTATTTGATTGTTTCATTAATTAAAAAATTACTGCATCATCATTGTGCCACCATTTAATTTAATTATTTATTTCCTAAAAATTATAAATAAATTACCATGATGTAAATAATCCTTTTATTTTTCTAAATACTATTTATATTCTAATATATCACTTATATAAACCCGTGTTAAAATTTTTATAATTATGAGAGACATGATTATGACATCTTTGTCTTTACTTTAAAGAAAATGTTATAAGTGTCATAATAACACCCAAGTGGCATCCAAAGGCAAAACTTTTGGCCTAAGAATTTTCTTGGTCGAAAATAACTCATACAATAAGATTAGGAAAAGTTTTTGGGTGTTTTTATAATATTATAATATTGATTATACCCTTATTTACCTTATTTACCCTTTTACCGTAGTAAATAAAATACAAAAGTTACTATTCACAAAAAATTAATTTGATCCTATTAGATCACATTTTTCATATTTATTACAACCATTTAATTCCATTTTTTAAAATTCAATTAACATAAGTGGCAAAAAAAATAAAGTTAATCTCGTTGACGGATCGAGAAAATGGGTTTTTTAAAGTAAAACATTCAAAAGTTCACATAGTTTTTATATCCAATTTCAATATTAAATTGATTCCAATGACCTAAATTGTATTAAATTGTAAAAAATTCATCTAATTATACCTTAAAACCTGGTTAAATAATAATATAACTATATAAATAAATTAGATGAAAATGCAGTTTTGAATTAAAATGCAGTATTTTTCATTATTCATTAAAAAATGAATAGTATCATAAAAATACCAAACATTTATTAAAAGTAAAATTTTATTTCTTACTTCCAAATAAGAAGTTTATTTTTTCAAATAGAATTTATTAAATTGATAAAAACTATATTTAAAATAGGTTTTCCATCAAAAGACAATAAAAATTCCTTTTTGAAAAATACTTATTTTATTCTTAAAATAGGATTTGTTCTTATATTAAGAATAGAAAATAGTTAAGATGAATTTTAAAAAATATATTGAATTTATATTTCATTAATATAATCCAACAATAGTGATTTTATTATTTTATAAACACAATTATTTTTATTTAAATAATTTTTCATAAAAACACATCCTTTATATTTGATTGGTTTTTATTTCCATTTGTAATTAATTTGGTAACCAATTAATCATTATATAAACATGTTTAAACCCTATTTTTATAATTTAGTTAATATTTTGTATTCCTTCCATTCTAACAGCTAGGTTATAATGGTAACATTTAAATAATAATATTTTTTTTTCTTAAGCTCGATGCGGCATATCACGTACGCTATTAAACGTAGTCTTCCTTTTAAAAAAACTCGGGATGTTACAATAAGATAATTCCCCAAAAATAATAAACCTTTATATGATGAAAAACAACTTTAATCTCCATAATTAAAATGTAATACTCAAGGTTTATCATAGATCATTCAGAAAATAACTATACTTCCTCAAAAAATATTCTAGACTAAGATTGAGACCCAAAAATCAGAAGGATTTTATCGTATAGTCTTCCAAATAACATAAATCAATATTAATGTATCATACCAAAAAATTAATTTCCTAAATCAAATAATCTCACATATATGATAACTATTTCCATAAATAACCTGAATCACCATAAATCCACAATAAAATCATATTTGACTCCAAAAGATAATTCAACCTTTATTCCTCATAATATTTTGTTTACCTTAATCTTATATGATTCCAAAAATAGATAACATCTTTCAAAATAACATTAATCAATTAATATCCAAATTATTTTTCAATCCCAATGTTATCTATTAGATAAAAAATTTCCCTAAAATCAAAATAACCTTTATCTATCAGATAGTTTAACTATAAAAAATGTCATGCTAATCAGGACTTCATGTATTCTAGTGGTAGGAGTTGCACCCTTATCTCCCTTTGGTTGGGGGTTCAAACCCTATTTCCTTGCTGAACATGATGGGTTTTCACCACAAATATATGTTTCCCTTTTTCTAAAACCATTTAATATAAATTCCAAAATAAATATGATGTACATCTTTGAAATAAGTTTAGTCACTAAATAGACTTTTAACTAAGGTTTTAAATACAACCCCAATACATAAATACTTCATCCATTTATTTCTACATAAGTCTTTACTTGGTCTATAATTTATCCTATAGAAGATGACATTGACTTAATTAATGCATAGGTTCCCCACATTTATGGTAATGAACTACAAATGGATTCTTATAATGGGTTTTATTTCCCTCTATCATACTCTTCATTTTTTCATAGAAAATATTTGATTTATTTCTTTCTTTCCCACAAATAAATCATTTCTCCATTCCGTTGAGAAAATTTCATGGGTGTATCCTTCCAAATTTCTTGAATGATGGAAACCGAGCCTTCTTTTCTCTATGGTCTCCACCATAGGAGCTATTAGAAAACTCCATCCTTGTCTTATTTGATGAGTTCATGAATTTGTTAAGTTATATGTTGTTAATCATATTTTGGGAAAACTAATTAGGCATGAACATGATATCTTTCACTTCTATCAATATCCCATTTAGTTTATCATTTACATAACACTTTTCCATCATGTTCAATAATAACATGACTCCTTTGGGTTCCATCCATTGAATAAAACTTGAAATAATAGTGTGAGTAACAATAGTCATAGTGATAAAATGTATAATCACTCATAGAATATCATGGCACCTTATATTCAATCTAAAAAACCTTAGTTTTAACCTATTTTATTCATTTTCATCAAATATTCAAATCCTTCATAAGGGTTTGTAAATAAAATCTGAATTATCCTAAGCATATCCCCTAGGAGTGTCAAACTAGGTGCACAGTAAGGCTCGTTTTCATGTACCAGGTTACGCTCGAGTTAGGCCCAATGCCCTTTTTGGATTTGTTAGCCCTAGGTACATCTATTCTAAAACAGCGTCCACTTGTAGTATCCAGACGGGGATTTATTTCTATGAAAACCACATAATCTCTATCTAACTGAAACTTTAGGATGTTATTCTATACTTATTCTAAAAGTATACCTTAGGGTTATGTTATATATGTAAGATTTGGTGTCCTAGAACCAACTGGTTTTAATTCTATTACATGAATATTTAATATAATTAAATATTAAACATATTATTACATATTTTTCATTGTTCTACATGACTATAGTGTAATAATTTCATGGAGTATTTGTCACATTGACAAGGTCATAAGAGTTTCCTGCTATGATGAGAACCTTGAAGTGCTATTAAAATATTTGTAAATATAGTTATGTGGTTGGATGACATACTATAATGGGACACATATTATACAGATTGATAGGTGCGAGTACTCATAAGTAGATGAGACTTCCTCTCATGAAGTTCGTACTTGGTAATCTCCAAAACAAGAGATTATGAGAACAAACCTCCTAGTAGGAATTCCACATGTTTTGGTGTCATCAGATATTCTTATCTGTGATCATGTGTAATGATCGTTATACTTTAAGATTATCATTAATATGTTTCATGACTTGCACACTTTGATTTACTGACGAAAACCGTCACACAAATAGTTGGAGGGAAGTAGGGTACATTGGGTGTGTCATGAGTGGCATGTTATTAATGGATAAGTCTGGGAATGATTTGTCTCTTCCATTTATAGAATTTGATATCTCATACCTTTGATTGAAATAGAATTGTCGCGTGAAATTCCATGGTCCTGATGTAACGATGAGTTTATTTCATGAAGTCAAATAACGACTTATCAAGCATAAAGGTTGATGACACTATGATGAAACCTTCTTGATGAGATATTGAGACAAAGGGATTATATTACACAATGAGCATTCGTATGTGGATGTCATTGTTGTGAATTTAAGTGCTTTCTTATGGGTGCCTTGACCCGTTGCTAGACAGTACTATTGAACTTTAGGCAAGACCGCCTAATGCCAATGAGAAAGAATCCTAGTGGTTCACACACTAAGTGTTTCTGGTGGTCTCGGATAAATTCTATTTGAATTTAATTATTGGAATAAATATTATTCTCTATATAGTGGAATAATTTTATTCAAGTTAAAATGATTTCATAAATTAAATAAATATTTATTCACTGGATTGTGGGTAAAATTTATTTATTTATTTTATTGAACATTTAATAAATATTTATTTACTAGTTTTTGAATTAAAATTTTATTTAAGATAATAAATTATTTATTTATTTATTCTGGTGTTCAATAAATGGAAGTGGAGTTTGAGCGGACCAAGGCTGGTCTGGTAGTAAATTAATTATTTTCAAGACGATAAATAATTATTTAACTAGTTGTCACAAGTTAAAATAATAATAATGCTATTATTATTTTGTGACATAGAATTTTATTTATAATTATGTTTTGTGCATGTTGGTGTACCATAAATAATAACGTGGTATTATTATTAAAATTATGGATTTTATCTAAGGTTGTGAATGTATTTAATTACTATTATGCAATTAAATATTGTAACTGAATCCCCATGTCGATAAATAGACATGTACGTCTATTGTGCTATGTATCGAATTGCACGCCCAATAAATTGAGAATTGTTGAGTTAAATTATTTCTCTCTCGAATCCTCTTCCTTCCCCTCTGAGGAATGAGAGACATTCTTTAAGACTGAAGAACAAGCAATCAAGAACCACCGACATAAGACACTCACTTCACTGCGCTAGCACCCAGAGAACGAGTGGTTTCAATTAGAGGCCATCGGAGCACGTGTGGATCACCACTATAGGGATTTTAGTTTGGATCCCCTCAAGCGCAATGAGACAATCCAAAAGGGTCATTACGGACAATCAATATCATTAACGAAGAGAGTACCGAAGATCCAAGTATTCTTTTCTTTATGAAATTAATTAAATTAATTATAAAAATGAAGTGTAAGATCTTATCTAAAAGTTTTGGGCCTCTTACTTCTTTATCTAAATCTTTGATTCTATTCTGTAGAGACCGGCATTCATCATTGTATTTATCCCAGAATAATCATTGATCATGGTAAAAATTAATGTTGGGTGTCATCCCAACTATGCTTCTGCTACGCTCAGAACCTACAAGTGGTATGAGAGTGGTTACATCATAGTTTATAATTATTTAAATAATTCATTTATGATTTATGATTTAATAATTTAGTTTTTCAATTTAGGTTAATCATTCTAAAAATCTAAATCTCGAGATCTGTTCCTCCTCTTTTGCTTCTTGTTCACCTTATAGAAATGATATTTTCTTTTAATTTTGATTAAAATAAAATAGAGGATCTCATCTGGAGGTTCCAAAGGTTCCTAGAAATACAACACTAGAATACACGGCGTGTATTTGGATTCACATGTCGTGTATAAAGGTTCAATGCATCGGGACTGGTCCTCCAAACCAAGCCATGTCATTAAATTTTGTCTAAGTCTTAAAGACTCCATGTGTTGACTAGGAATAGGTGGAACATGGTTTCTGGATTATACTTCATGTGGCCCACTGGACATGGCGTTTAGTCCCTTCGGGTTAGGGTTGGACCGTGTACCCTATAAATGGCTTTCCCGGCTAGAGACCGTGTAACACAGATACTACACGGCATGTGGCCCACTAGACATTTTGTGTACTCCGAGGATTTATTAAGTACATATACATGTTGTATCCCCAGGAGCGTACTTAGGATGGATGGTGAATGATGGTACATGCCATGTAGTAGGAACTACATGTCGTGTACTCATCCAAATTACGCAGATTTATTAAAATTTATTATTATATTATACAAACCCTTGAGACGTGTACCATGTTGTAGGCGTAAATTTGGTGCACAACACGTGATATGTGTTTTATATATATTTATGTGTGTTTAATTTAACATCTGCATAATGTTCATTCCTACTCATTGGGTAGTTATGAACGGGAATTCCCCGGGTTTTCTCCAAGGTACAAGTTATGTACACAGATAATTTTAAATGAATTTATTTTTTTAAAATTGTGATGGATGAGAATCTCAAAGAAATTCAGAAAATGGGTTTAAGATAAAATGATTTATTAATTAAATATTATAATTAATTGATTCGTGTAACACCCCAAGCTTCCACGGTATGCTTCCCTTTGAATAATACAGTAGCGTGTGGTGTACGCAACTTTGAGTTCTAACACACACCACAACTAATCAAACTAGCCATTATGAATAGTAATACCCACTTTTTTGAAATTTTATACATTTTATCTTTCAAAATGGACTTTATTTTTGGATTCGGAATATTGAAATTAGCCTAGGATGAAATTTTGGTATTTTTCTGAAAACTTTCAATTTTTGATGAATAGTGAAAAAACACTGAGTTATAATTTAAAACTGAATTTTTATTTAAATAATTATTTATTTTATTTAAATTTAATTAAGTTCAAAATAGATACATAATACCTATATAATCTCAATGTAATTCATTAGAGTTAGTTTAGAATAATTTTAGATATATAAAAAATTTATTGAACTTTTCACCATCTTTTACCCACCTCCTAGGAGAATTTGGAAATTCACATAAAACTTAATTTTACTGCTTCTGTGAGTGGAACTTAGAAAATCCGAGAGACACGGTTAATATCAAGGAGTAAAATGTGGTTCAATAAGATAAAAATAATTTTTGGTGAATAGTAACTTTTTACTTTTATTTACCACGGTTAAAAGTAAATAGGGTAATTAAGGGTAAAAATGATATTAATATTACCCTTACACATGTCCTAATTTTATTGGACAAGTGTATCTCGACCAAAAACAATCTTAGGAATAAAATATTATCATTTAGGTCCACTTGGATTAGATTAGGACATTTATTATTATTTAATTCAAAGAAGAGTTAAAAGAGTTAAAATAAAATTTTAATAACTAAAACATTTTTAATATAGGGTTATACATAATATAAGTTAGATTATAAATATTAATTAGAAATCTAAAAATATTTCCTACATAATGGTATTTTATTTATAATTTTTAGACATTAAATAATTTAATTTATTTATGACACAATAGTGATGCAGTAATTACCTAATTAATGGAATATTAAAATAATTGATATTATAAATATCAAAATAAATATAATTTGAGACTTTTTATGAATTAAACTAATTTTATAGGTTAATATGACATATTATTATTGGTTATATAAATTTTATTCGAAGTAATAATGCTGTTATAAAATTATCAAAAACAAAATACCCAATAGTGTCAAAATTGACATAAAAGAGTTTTTAAAACTAATATTATATTATTAATTGATATTCTATTCCTAAAAATATAAGTTTCGGCCAAAGGACTTATATCATGATAGTTGAATCATTAATGGGCCACTTGGTGGTCTCTTGGATGTATATAGTAATTTTATTAACTATATAATATAAAAATACAAAGAGACATGGTAAATGTGAAACTAATTAACTAAGAGTTAAATATAAATGATAAGGTTAATATAGTGACCCAAACCTGTCTAAAATCTATTGGTTAAAAGGATTTAGACCAATCCCCACCTTAACCTTTAAATAATCCACTTTGGATCCATTACAAACCGAATATTAATTTATTATAAAATAATATTTCTAGATTTTCCAAAGGTTCCCCTCACCCCTCTTATAAAAGGCCGCTCCCCCTTATCTCTAATTCATACCTTCAAAGCCTTTTGTCTCAGCAAACCCCTACCCAAATATTCTATCAACTTACCTCAATTCAAACTAGAGGCCTTATTTTGATCATAAATCCAACCTAAGGAGCCCTTTTGATCAAATCGAAAGGAAGAACCCAAAGAAGAGGTAATGTTTTCACCACCCTCTTTTAAATTCCTTTCTTCTTCAACTTCTTCTTTCTTTGTTATTTCCATTCTAAAATAATAAATCCAGTGTCTTCTATATACTTTGATGTTATTATAAATATGGTTTAACCATATTCAGTATTCTATACATCCTTTGAATGACATGTCACCATACGTGTGTACGTACGGCTTACAGTCTCCACGTCGTGGTGTAATTGTTATTCAAAACATTATTATTTGGATGGGTATGATCATGATGTGTAATTGATGTAAATAATAAATATAACATGATAATAATTCTTTATATATGATATATCATCCAATTATATATTATTTTAATATGAAAAGAATGATATTATTGCTCGTGCGTACGTACGGATTACCATCTCCACGAACGCGATGAGATTCATTCCCCATAGAATCCATTCAAGACTAAATTTCATTTGATGATTAAAAATAATTTTTAGAGACATGATATCATTCTGGATATGAATAATATACATCCCATCCATAAAAAATACAGCTCACATAATAAATAATATAAAGGAAAATGAATCTGTTAACACCCGAAACGATGATAATACTAAGATATTACTAACAATCAATGCTTAAGATCATATATGATATCATATTAATGTATATGATTCTTTTATAATTTAATAACAATTATTTCACCATTATACAGGATGTTAACCTACCCTCAACCAATGAAAAGTACAAGGTAATGTATTATTTCACAATCTCTTCATTATCCGAGGTTGTTTATACATAATTATCTACTGGGACCTCTTTATCATCCACATCCATGTTTCTTAAAAATGTATTTCAATTCATTCTTAATATTTTACAAACTATGGGTTAAAGTCATTTATACCCTTTTTGACTTTTTATAAGGAGTTTATAAAGGAATCTTTCTGTCATTTTCCAAACAAGGTCCTTTTTAACCTTTTTGACATAATTAAGGTAAGAATGTTTTTTTTAACTTATACGGTGGGTGCGGCTATTTTCTACCATTATAAAATCATAGAATCTTCCCTTACAAACTTATAAGAATATTTTCAAAGTAAATTTTTTTCTTTTATAATTATGTTACTTTTAAATGATTTCAAAAAAAAGAGATATTTCTCTCAAATAGTATTGATTTCATCTATGTCAAAATACTTTGATGGATTTTAAGTTTATTTGAAGTTTATTTATTATGATACAAAACTTCCATATTGTATTGAAGGTTTTGTGATATGTTTGAATGTGGATGCGTTATTTTTATACCATTCATGGTTTATGGAGAAAGTATTGACATTTCGTATGCTATTTTTAATACGAATGTTATGTTATGTTTAAACCTATTCATATGAGGAATGCATTGGACTTAATAAGTGACGGGTGGAGCCCGTTATAGCTCCTCGATGCATTGGTAGGTCTCATGAGACAAACTAGTGTCTTGGCATGAGGCCTTGACAAAATCTTATTTGTAGTCTTGGCACGAGGCCTTGGCTACGTGGTTATGATAGTCTGGCGTTATGCATTCCATCATTATGAAAGTGGTTATTTATATTGCATGTGATTATTCGACTAGTAGAATATCCATGTGAATAAGTAAATGGAATTATTTCATTTTATCTTTTCCATATTTTGCTTAAGTTCAAGTTTAAAAGGATTTTGTTTTAGTTATACATTTCCTTAAATGTTTATATTTATTTATGAAAGTTTCTGCTATATTATTATCCTTACTGGGAATTTGAGCTCACCCCTTTCAATGTTTTGTTTTTTCCAAGATGTGAAGAATTATTTTATGAATGACTTGCAGGGATAGTATAAGGGGATATGAGTGTGGAGACAAGATGTTGTTTTAGTTTTCACTTTATGATGTAATGTAAACTTTATGAATGTATCTAGTTATTCCAAGGCTACTAAACTAATAGGTCTTTCAAGACTTGATCTTTTGTGATCATGCCAATGTTATGTAATAATGCACCGACTCTAGGTAACTGGGGTCGGGGTGTTACAATTCAAGTGTGGTTTATCTTAAACAATAATGATTAGAGGATTGAATACTAGTTTTATTAAATGCGTAACTCATTGCATGTATGTGGGTGATCATGAACTAGACTAAGACCTTTGTATGTGATTGGTTTCCTTTTAATTTATTTATTAAATTATTTTTTGGCCTGCGAGCCATCTCTCCTCATTAATATGTAGGGCCTGAATGCCCATGGTTTTTTTTGTGTAAACCCCCATTTTTACCCCTCACCTGTGTGTGAGTTTAAAATCATATGTAATAGATGGAACTCCCAAGCTAGTGGAGACGGTTCAAGATAGAGCTGAGATGAAACCAATCCCAGGAGATACAGAGGTGGATAGGTAGAAAGTTGTAAACACAAACCCAAAAGGTTCAAGGTGTTTCTTCCCTAGGTCAGGGGTATTTTATCAACCTCTGGATAAACTAACCATTAGAAAAATATCATGATCATTCCATTTTCTTTATTTTATTTTTGTCACTTACATGGTTTATCATTATGGACGTATTGTTCCAATCACATAATTAAAGAATTAAACAAGCATGCAAGATGGAACTAAAATAAACTAGGATTATGCGTGAATATTATCAAGACATGGTTAATCAATTAAGTAATTTCCACTTAATATTAACAATCATGTGATAATGATAATAAGCAATTCACGCATAAGATATAAAATCCCTCAAATAAAATATTAAGTCAAGCCAAGCCTTTTGTTACCTGATTAAGGGAAAAACTCAATAAAACTATGTGTTTGACCAACCCCTATTGGGACAATTACTTTTATATAGGAATACCTTATGAAACATTTTGGGTTGACTTAATCATATTACATCAAGAGGAGTATCCCTTGCTAGACTTGTTGTAATATTGGAGGTAAGAGTTGAGGAAATCCAAAGTTAGGATTTCAGGATTGGGGAGTCCACTCAATAGATCAAGGAGCTGCAAGACCTTAGTTGGAAAAGACCTTCCTACCTAAATACCTTCAAATATCTTGACCAACCCTTTTTGGGGTTATGAAAAGGGTAATATGTATCATTTCCAATAGAATTTCATGGAAACTAGATATTCTGAGTTCAATTTTGAGGGCCATTGGGACTTGATAAAATAATGGGAGACATAATAAAATTAATTTATTATTTATCATAAAACGTAATCAAGAAAGTACTAATGATATTCTCTTTTAATTGTAGAATAAAAATGACAAGCTCATCAACCACACTATCCCTATGATCAATTCTGGATAAATACAACATCCTCATTGGTAGTAACTTCTTGGAATGGTTTAGACACATTTAGGTTATTCTATACCATGAACGAAAGTCTTACGTGTTAGATTCATCATTACCTAATCTACCTGCCAAAGAGGACAGTGATGAGGATTTCTTGGTCTATGAAAAACATATGAACGATACAGTTGATTTTCAATGTTTGATGTTATCATCAATGTCTAGTGATCTCATGAAGTCTCACAAAAACATGTATTATTATAGCATGCTTGATCACCTCCATGGTCTTTACTATGAGAGAGAAATACAGGAAAGGTTTGAGATCTTCAAGGCACTCTTTCAGAGTAATCATAGAGAGGGTTCCCCATTTGGGCCTCATATAGTCAATCTCATTGGCTATATTGAGTACCTGGAGGTTATAGGGTTTAAACTCCCTGAAGAACTGGGCACTAATCTCATTCTTGCATCAATACCTCATATCTTCTCCATATTTGTTGTTAATTTCAATATGAACAATATTTATAAGTCTCTATCTGGTCTTATTATCCTCATTTTCCAAGTGGACAAAGATATGAAGCGAAAAAAGCCTTATGTACTTATGGTGAATAAGAGGAAAGGGAAGGTGAAGATATTTAAGCCCAAATCTTCATCACGCCCTTCCCGGAAAAGGAAGATCAAAGGGGGGGCAAGGGAATAGGAAACTATTTGTTTCACATGTGGCAAGAAGGGCCACTGGAAGAAGAACTGCACCCAGCCTAAAAAGTAGGGGAAGCTTCAGGTGCATTTGTTATCGAATGTAATCTATATGTTTCTAAAAATTGGGTATTAGATATAGCTTGTGGTTCTCACATATGTATCCAAATACAGGAACCAAGTATATTTAGGAAGATTGGCCAAGGGGGGGTAGATCTACGAGCAACCAATAGAGCCAGACTCACTATTGTAGCTGTCAGGGACTACCACCTCATGTTGCCAATTGGGATGATCTTGGTGTTAAAGGGTGGTTATTATGTGTCGTTTGTTACTAAAAACATTATTTTTATATCTAGATTAGATACAGATGTATTTTTTTCAAGTTTGTAAATGAATGTTTCTTATTTTACAAAGATAGCATTTGTTTTGGTAGGGCATAATTATACAACAGTCTTTACATGTTGGATTACACAAACCAAGTAATGGAAACCAATAATAAAGATACTTCACATGAATCATACCACACCCAACTTTAGCATCACCATCTAGGTCATGTAAATGAGAAACACTTGATAAAGTTACACCAAGATGGATATTTAGATTCTTTCAAACTAAAACCACTTGGAATATGTCATGCATTTTTACAAGGCAAAATTATCAAATCCTCGTTTAGTGGGAAAGGTGAAAGGGATAAAGAGATTATTGAATTGGTTTATACCGATGTGTGTGGACTATTTCAAGTTGAAGCAAGAAGAGGGTACTCATACTTCATAACTTTTACTGATGATTTTAATAGATATGGATATATCTACTTAATGAGGTATAAGTTAGATTCTTTTGATAATTTCAAACAATACAAGAATGAATTTGAGAACCAGCTTGGTAAGAAGATTAAGAAACTCTGCTCAGACTGAGGTGGATAATATCTTAATAAAGACTTCATTGATTACTTATGGTATTTTGGGATCCTATCCCAACTCACTCTTCCTTACACTCCCTAGTGGAATGGTGTGAGCGAAAGGAGGAACCACACCTTGTTGAACATGGTGGGATCAATTATGAGTCATGTGAGCCTTCCATTATCCTTTTGGGGATATGTGTTACAAACAGCAGTGCACATAATCAACCAAGTACCAACTAAATTGATAAATGGTATTACATACGAGTTTTGGAGTGGAAATAAAGTCATGTTATCGAATTTACAAGTGTGGGGAAGAAATGCGTTTGTTAAAGCCTCTTCAGGTTAGAAACTTGCACCACGAGGCACAAAGTGTACCTTTATAGGATACCCTAATAAAACAAGGGGATATTACCTATACATCCCCTCAGACAAAAAGGTTATAGTTGAAAGACACACCATATTTCTTACTTAAACGAAGTTGAGGCTCAAGGTACACAAGATTTAGTACAAGAATATATTCTACAAAGCTCTGTGGAAGAAAAAACTATTCTAGAGACACAAAAACTACATAGTAGTACAAGAGAGGTTAGAGAACTAGAACGGTACGGTTTTCTAGTTACCAAGGATGGTGACTCACTATTAGTTGATAATAATGATCCTCTAACCTATAAGAAATAATTAAGTGGAATAGATGTTTCCAAGTGGAAAGAATACATGAATTCTGAAATGGATTCCATATACCAAAACCAAGTCTAAATTTTGGTAGATCCTCCAGTTTATGTAAATCCTGTTCATTGCAAATGGGTATTCAAGAAGAAACTGGACATGGAAGAACAATTCAGTACCTATAAGTCATGACTGGTTGCAAAAGGGTTCAATCAGTGTCAAGTAATTGACTACAATGAAACCTTTTCACCAATTTCAATGTTTAAATCCATTAGAATTCTATTGGCCATTATCGCTTACCCTAACTATGAGATTTGGAAAATGGATGTTAAAATATCCTTCTTTAACGAGAACCTTCAAGAAGATGTCTACATGACACAACCTAAAGGTTTTATGACTCTAAAGGATGCCAATAAGGTATGAAAATTGTAGAAATACATTTATATATTAAATAGAGCATCTAGATCATGGAATATTCTTTTTTATGAATCCATAATGAAATTTGGTTTTATCAAGATTGAATGTGAGCCTTGTGTCTACAAATAGTTTAGTGGGAGTGTAGTCGTTTTCCTAATAGTATATGTTGATGACATATTACTTATTGGAAACGAGATACCAGTCTTACAGTTTGTTAATGCATGGTTGAATTAATGCTTCTCAATGAAGGACTTGGGAGAGGCAGCATATATTCTTGGGATCGAGATCCATTGTGATAGATCCAAGAGATTGTTGGGCCTAAATAAAAGTGCATATGTTGATAAGATACTGAAGAGATTCAGTATGGAACAATCCAAGAGTGGATTGTTTCCAGCGTCACATGGCATTCATATTTCCAAGAAAATGTGTCCTCGGACACATGAGGAAAGAAAGATAATGGTAATGACTCCATACGCATCAGCAATTGGGTCAGTGATATATGTCCTGCTATGTACTAGGTTGGATATCACCTACACATTGAGTGTGGTAGGAAGATATCAAGCTAACCCAAGTGAGCACCATTGGATGGCAGTCAAGACTATCCTAAAGTATCTGAGGTGTACTAAGGATATGTTCCTGGTTTATGGAGGATATGAGGAAATAGTCATCAGAGGATATTCATATGCTAGTTTCCAAACTGATCAAGATGACATAAAGTTGCAAATGGGATACATCTTCATTTTGAATGGAGGTGCATTGAGCTGTAGCAGTACTGTAGTAGTACTATAGCAGGCACTATAGCAGTTACTGTAGTAGGCATTGTTCGGTACTGTAGCAGCCGGACTATTCACTTGATTTGGGCTTTCAGGCCACCGGTTTGGGCCTATGGGTATCAGGGCCTTCGGTCCATCAAAGGCCTTCAGGCCATTGAAGACCATGAAGTAGATGAGTTCACATAGAGCAGGCCCCAGATGAGGATCAGAGCACCAGTAGCAGCCACCAGAAGAAAAGCTAACCAGATTGGAAGAATGAGAGGGTATGGAAACCGCCATCGGGACCAGGCACCGTGCAGCTTTGTACGGGGCAATGCTAGCCGATCAAAAATGTAGGTGGGGAGCTAAAGGCAATCAATGATGCAGAAGCCAGGGAGGGTCAGTTCTAGTGGGCTAGGCCTACGGGTCGTGTATTGGGAATTGTATGCCTCTGGGCCTTCGGGTCATGTATTACGGGTCATGTCGGGCCTTGTGCCTTGGGCCTACGGGTCATGTATGGGTTCCCCTTTAACCCTTAAAAGGGGGATTATCTATAATAAAATAAAAAATAAGGCCTTCGGGCCATTCGGGCAAAAAAAAGAGTGTGGTCGTAGATTCTATAGCAGAGTCCGGGTATATCACAGCTTCTAAGGTAGCTAAATAAGTAGTTTGGATGTGAAGATTCATCTAGGAACTGGATGTGATAACTAGTAGTAAAGATACCATCACATTGTAATGTGATAATACTGTAATGGTGGCTCTCACAAAAGATATAAGGTCACATCAGTGGATGAAGAACATACTTTGGAACTATCATCTGTTGAGGGATTTTTATCAGAGAGGTGAAGTTGCAGTGAGCTGTATTTCCACAAAAGAAAACATGGTGGACCCCTTGAATAAATCCTTGACTTAGCAGAAACATGATCATCATGTGAGGTCTAGAAGACTGAAATTCGTAGGCAGTTGGCTCTAGTCCAAGTGGGAGTTTATAAGAGTTATTTTCCTGGAACCAACTGGTTGTACTTTGATTACATAAATATTTAATATAATTAAATATTAAAAATATTATTACATATTGTTCATTGTTCTGCATTACTATAGTGTAATAATGTCTTGGAGTATTTGATGCATTGACAAGGTCATACCAGTTCCCCTCTATGATGAGAACCTTGAAGTGCTATGATAATATTCTTAAATATATTTTTGTAGTTGGATGACATACTATAATGGGAAATATAGTATACAAACCATCATGTGAAAGTACTCGTAAGAAGATGAGACTTACTCTCATGAATTTCGCACTTGGAAATCTCCCAGACGGGAGATTATGAGAACATACCCACTAGTAGGAATTCCACATGTTTTGGTGTCATCGGATATTCCTGTTTGCGAGCATGTGCAATGATCCTTAGACTTTAATATTATCATTAATACATGTCAAGACTCAGGAACTTTGATTTACTGATGGAAACTTTCATATAAATAGTTGGTGAGAAGTAGGGTGTATTGGGTGTATCATGAGTGGCATGTTATTAATGGATAAGTCGAGAAAGGATACGTCCCTTCCATTTATGGAAGTTGATATCTCTACCCTTTGATTGAAATAGAACTGTCACTCAAAATTTCATGGTCATGGAATAACGACAAGTTTATTTCAGGTAGTAAAATAATGACGTATCAAGAACAAAGGTTGATGACACTATCATGAAACCTTCTTGATGAGATATTGAGACAAAGAGATTATATTACACAGTGAGTGTTCATATATGGATGTCGTTGTTGCAACTTTAAGTTATTTCTCTTGGGTGCCTTGAACCATTTCTAGACAGTGCTCTTGGACTTTAGGCAAGCTCTCTTAATGACAACAAGAAAGAATCCTAGAGGGTTACATACTAAGTGTTTCTGGTGGTCTTGGTTAAATTCTATTTGAATTTAATTAATGGAATAAATATTATTCTCAAGATAGTGGAATAATTTTATTCAAGTTAAAATGATTTTATAAATTAAATAAATATTTATTCACTGAATTTTGGGTAAAATATATTTATTTATTTTATTGAACATTTAATAAATATTTATTTACTAGTTTGTAAATAAAATATTTATTTAAGAGAATAAATTATTTATTTATTTATTATAGTGTTCAATAAATGGAAGTGGAGTTCAAGTGGAACAAGTCTAGTCCATTAGTAAATTAATTATTTGTAATATGGTAAATAATTATTTAACTAGTTGGTATAAGTTAAAATAATAATAATGCTGCTATTATTTTGTGACGCGAAATTTTATTGATAATTTTATTTTGCACAAGTTGGCACACCATAAATAATGACGTGGTATTAATATTAAAATCATGGGTTTTCTATAAGGTTATGAATGTATTTAATTTTTGTTATGAAATTAAATATTGTAAATGAAGACCCATGTCGATAAATAGACATGTACGTCTATTGTGCCATGTACCAAACTGTAGGCTCAGTAAATTGAGAATTGTTGAGTTAAACGATTTCTCTATCAAATCCTCTTCCTGCCCATCTCAAGAATGAGATACGTTCTTCAAGACCGAAGAACAAGCGATCAAGAACGACCGACACAAGACACTCTCTTCATCGCGCTAGAACCCGGAGAACGAGTGGTGCTGACCGGATGTCATCGAAGCACATAGGGATCATCTCTAGAGGGATTCTAGTTTGGATCCTCTCAAGCACAATGAGACAATCCATAAGGGTCATTCTGGATGATCAAAATCATCAACAAAGAGAGTACCGAAGATCCAGGTATTCTTTTCTTTATGAAATTAATTAAATTAATTATAAACATGATGTGTAAGATCCTCTCTAAATTTTTTGGTCCTCTTTCTTATTTATATAAATATTTGATTCTATTCCATGGAGACTAGCATTCATTGTCGTATTGATCCTAGAATAATCATTTATCATGGTAAAAATTAAAGTTTGGCGTCAGCCCAACCGCGCTTTCGCTGTGCCCAGAACCTATAATATAATCTATGTTTTCCTAAATCTAGTTCCCAAGGTTTATACTAAACTTTCTTTGATTCTAAATATAATACCTCATCCCCAGAATCCCATAGCCAGTGCATTATTTTATTACATTGGCATGATTATGAGGAATCAAATCCTGAAGGACCAAATAGTTTAGCAGTTTTAGAAAACTAGATTACATACATGATACCCATAATACATTGGAAAAAATAAAATAAATCATAACATAAATAAAAGATTGATATCCTTGAAACTCATTCAAAGGATTCCTCTTCAAAACCTGGGGAAAGGAAACATAATAAGGGTAAGATCAAATGCTCAGTAAGGGTAATTAAAGTGGAAACATTAATGAATCAATAAGAATAAATCGACATTGAAGGGTAAATAAATAATAAAACAATCCATTTAAATAACTGGAGAGGGAATAATAAATATGGAAAGTTAAATAACTAAGAACACATGAAATTTAATTAATAAACTTAGAATGAAATGTATCTATAGATTTTATCATATGAAAACCACATAAATAATAACAATGATAATTGAAATATCTATGAAAAAAATGCTTAATTATTGGATGTCATGTATGAGGAACATGAAAACCTAAACCATCAATACCTTTCACAAGATGGTTTAAAACCACAGGTATAAACCTATTTAATTTGTCTCGTGATAACATTTCAATGCATTGAGGGGCTATATAAAGTTGGGGCTCCACCCATCATTTTCAGTCCAAAGAATTACTCATATTAATAATTAATATGCCTTATCAAATATCCGTATTGAATAAAGAATAAAAAATTATCAATAATTCCCCAGTTTATGATAAGTAACAATAAGGTTTTTTATTTCAATGAATGGAAATACTATTAAAATATCATTAAAATCATTCTTGAGGAAAATAATATTTAAACATTCCAAGGTGTCCTATACCACTTTGAAGCATTTGAATCATAATTACCATGAAGGAATAACATTAAATGAAACTTATAATATCATTAAAATAAGGATATTTATTATATAACATGTCAAAGTGAATTATATCCACCATATAAAATAAACTAGGTACATAACATTACAATACGCCTCAATGAAATGAAATTGAGATGAAATTCATTACCTTGCATTTCCTTTTGGTTGAATGCTCTTAACATACTGTATAATGGTTTTAAGTAAGTTATTAACTTATAACAAAACCATACTCATATTTATAATATCCTATATTAACTTCTTATAATATCTCATTACCCGTTTGTTAACAATATTTCGTTATTTTTACTATTTTGGCTGTTAATTGCCTAGTTTTTTTAGTATATTTTGACATGTTACTTATTGTTCCTATTAATTAGAACATGATTATATCATCTCTAGAATTTAAACAATTGTTTATATTTCATATATATTCTTTATATATGTATTTAGGATAATCCATAAAATTTATAGATGGGAAATGAAATGCATCGTTCATGGAGACGGTAAGTCGTACATACGCATGAACACTACTTCCATTTTTTGTCATATTAAAAGAATGAAAATTAAATGATATATATGTATATTGTTATTATAGTATCATTTTTATGTCATATATGTCACATATTTTTATTAAAATCATCTTTAACACATTCCATGTATAGTGTGAACAAGTCACATCACTTTGAGGAGGCGGTAGTCCACACGTCCATAAACGATGTTATCATATTCCCACAAATGTAGTGCATAAAGGTATGTGTTATATAAAAAATTACAGAATCATAAATACATTATAAATACTATATATATCATATATAAACTATAAACCAATAATTATTCTAACCTTGAAAGGTGGTAAATAGAAGAATGAATGACATCAGTTCATAAGGTGGTAGTCTACCGTAGACATGAACAATGATTGTGTATCCCATTTGATGGATGTGTGTGAAATTGTAGATCGAACTCTTAGCATAACAACATCTTAGTATATTGAAGATATTTAGGTTATTACATAAGCATGGTATAAGAATAATTTAATGGTTTGAGAGAGAAATAAAATGAAACTGATCATTGAAGAATGTTACCTCATTTTTTGGTAACTCCTTTTGGTTTATAATAAAATACTTCCTTGGTTATCATTATGACCAAAGGTGGGCTTATAAGATGAGGGTCGATAAGTTTTTAGGAGATATGGTCAGGTTTTTTTTGACCTTGAGTACTCAATGTGGTGTAAGGAAGTGAAGTAAGATGTGACGACTCGGACCAGGATGCCACTTAACTGGTGCCCTGAGCCCGGTGGCCACATAGCCTCAAGCACATATTCTCGAACACCAGAGGCTGACGACTAGCAGCGAGGGCCTAGGGTGTGTTCGTGGGAAGACTATTCCCTCATTATCAAATTATATCACAATGGAAGGTATATAATATAATAGTAAACAACGAAAGCAATATAAATAAATAGCAGAAGCAAACTGATGCAATAGATAAACAAGAATAACAATAGTTGTATCAATTGAAATAGTGATGATGTAATGTCATGTCACTAGAAAACTAGAAAGCATGGATACAAGACAATAGGAATAACATGCTCCATAAGGTAAAACAAAATAATTCTACTCCAAGCATCATGATATCCTACTCGGTCATCTGGTATCAAGCTCCATCCTATCAGCACACAATCAAGTATTGGAAGTCGCATGATTCCCTTTATCAATACCTGCAACCATGTAATCTACTCCAGGTGCCAAACGACACCTAGAGAGGGTGTGAGATAAATCTTAGCGGGCCACCACCAATGGTGTCTATAACATCCGACCTGTATAATGGAATATAGAATTGTGAAGGCATGAATATATAAAGTAAAGCAAGCAGTGCAATATAACTAAATAACCAAGTACCTGCTTCATCCCTTGGATGGTGTCTGAACATGTGACCAATTCATTAATTAATCATTTACTGTATAATGCTAATAGGTCACGTGAGGCATAGACAACACTGACATCACCTCATGATAGTATAATTAGTGAAGGTCTCAAAACATAACGAGGCAACCGGACAATGATATCCAATGAGGGAGTTCCAGGGTAAAAACCAAGGTAACATACACTCATGGGAAGATAACTCAGTATTACATGAGTCTAGATAAGGGGTAATAGTGTAATCCAAGGAGAATAATACAGGTCATTCCACAATAAGGTGCCTACCGAGTCCAAGGTGGTCAACCAAGGTAAAACGGGGCTAAGCAAAGACTGGTCTCTATGGGCTTTCACCATGGCACCTATTAGTCAATGTTGGATCCAAGGAGTGTATCTGAGGTGTCCTATGATAATGAATGGGACCCAATGGTAGTATACTGATAATCCAAAGAATAGACAAGAACTAGATTCTAGGTGGGTATCAAACTAATCCAACTGTATCCTTGAATAGGAATGGGGTTCCCGAGACCCAAGGTATTCTTCTCTCAGAATACAAGGCGATCTCATGTCAGTCCATTCCTATTTGATATTATAATCATGTAATAATTCATTTGGTTCAAGTATTTCCTTCCATTAGTTTGTATAGGTAAAGTAGAGTTGAAACCATTTATTTATTGGTCTAAGCCTTGTCTTCCATTAGTATGGATAGGCCAAGTAGCATTGAAACCATTTAATCAAGTCTTAGTTAACCATTAAGGCATATTAAATTAGAGAGGTTCACTCTGATACCTTCCATTAACATGGAATGGGTGCTACAGACATGTAACATTTATTCAATCTCTTTTAATAATGCCAAGTCATATACTTAGTATGCTTTTCATTTCACATTTCACATTTAATAATCATTTAGAAGCACTTAACTTAGCTGGGTCAAGTGGTGAGAATACATGGTACATGCCATTATGCAATTCTCATCAATGAAAATTCATTTATTAGAATAAGGGTCACCTTTAGGAAGGTCAAGCAAAGGCACACCCGAACGGTGGCTCAAATGTGCCAGAACACGAAAAACCCAATTATGGCATAACCTTCGACATGAGGCGGATTGATTTTTGGGTGTAACCACTAAAAACTAATCACATATTTGGAAAAAACATAATCATACGATTCTAACAAGTATAATCATGGCATATAAATTTAAGAAACGGTTCCCAATGAAACTGGTGGGCCCCACATGAACATTCCAAAAACAGTGAACTTTAGGGATGAGTTATAAACCACCCACCTTAGAGTTGTATGATCCTTTTCCTATGGTATCGGCCCTTGATTTTCCTCAGATCAGAGTAGATCTAAGAAAAGGTGAAAAACACTCACATGGCGATATCTAGGTAGAGAGTGAAAGAGAAGAATAACAGTTAAAGGGAACTCGAGTACTTACTATTGCACATCCAACGTGATGAATGGAATCTTGATCGGATGTCGTACGAAGGATATCTCTTGATCTCTAACTTTGGCCTTCAAAAATCTCCAAAATGAGAGAGAATTAGGTCAATCCTTCATAAACTCAGATTAGGAATGGGTTGTCTTAGTAGATCATTTAGTTCGTTTTGGTCATTTTACACAGGTTTTAAGCCTGCATACGGTTTTTCCACATGGTTTTTCAAACTATGCACAAACTGTACAAGATGGTTCTCCGTGAAAATTCTTTCTTTTCATGGTTTGATCAAACCGTGCCCCATCCATGCATGGATACCTAGGAAAAAGGGGTGTTCGCACAGTTTGGATGCAGGGTCATGCACCAACCGTATGAGGTTTTGTTATTCGAAAAAATCACCTTCCACATGGTTTGGAAAATAGTGAGAAAATCCCACACGGTTTACTCTAAACTATGTACAGAGTCTTCTTCCACCAAAAAGATGGGTTTCGGGCTCTAAACAATCTCTGGACACCCTCAAAACCTTAACTAACTCATTAAGCATCCATATTAGGTCCAAAGTAAATATTTAGACCAAAATTTTAAAGGATCCATACCTGAGTGAAAAATTGGGTTCTTACAGTCTTCCCCCCTTAAAATAACTCACCTATGAGTTCACATTCCAAGGGTAAGGAAACACTCTCTGAGAAAAACTTTGGCCACTGAGCACATACATTGGCTTCCCTCTCCCAAGTCTCCTCCTGTACTCGTCCATGTTTCCATAGCACCCATAAAAGAGGGACATACTTTCCTCGAAGAGCCTTCGTGCTTCGGTCAATGATGTGTACTAGATACTCCTCAAAGGTAGCATCAGCTTCTAACTCAACTTACTTGGGATCAAAGGTATGATATGGGTCATCATGATATTGGTGAAGCTGTGAGACATGAAAGATGTTGTGAATGGCATGGTACCTATGAGGTAGTAGCAACTGATAATCTACCGGGCCAACTCTCTCTAGAATCTCGAATGACCCGACGTAACAAGGTGACATCTTTCCCTGCTTTAATAACTATCTATGTCCTAGACTAGGTGATACCCAAAGAAAAACATGATCCCCAACCTCAAACTCAAGAGGTCATTGATGGAAATTGACATATGATTTCTGTCTAGACTAAGCAGTAGTCATATGCTTCTTGATCAGCTAGACCTATTCTGAAGTCTCCTGAATGATATGAGGACCTAGTAGGGCTGCCTCACCTGCCACTATACAGCACAAGGGTGAACAGCATGGCCTACCATATAAGTCCTCAAAAGGATCCATTTGAATCGTCGCCTGAAAACTATTATTATAGGCAAACTCGATGAGAGGGATATGATTCTCCCAAGAACTGCCGAAATCAAGGACACATGCTCGGATCATATCCTCTAAAACTTGTATTTTTCATTCTAATTTTCCATCGGTCTGAGGGTAAAAAGTTATTCTTAGAATAACCTGGGTTCCCATATCTTTTTTCAAACCCTGTCAGGACCGTGAAGTGAAACGATCATCCCTATCTGAAATGATAGTACGTGGAACTCCGTTTAGTCGTATGATCTCACAGACATACAGTCTTCCCAGCTCATCAACTGAGAAATTATCTCGAATAGGAATGAAGTGGGATGATTTTGTTAGACAGTCAATGACTACCTAGATAGCATCTCTACCCCTCTACAACCTAGGTAAGCCGAAAAATAAATCCATAGAAACATCTTCCCATTTCCATTCTGGGACTGGAAGTGGTTGTAACAAGCCTACAGGTCTTTGGTACTTCGCCTTCACCTACTGACAGGTGGAACACCTAGTGATGAAGCCTAAAATATGAAGTTTCATCCTAGTCCACCAATACTAGTGTCACATATCTTGATACATCTTTGAGATTCCTGGATGAACTGCCCACTGAGAAGCGTGGGACTCTTTCATCAACTCCTATCGCACATCTGTAGGAACCCAGATACATCCACCTAGATGCAGGATGTCATCTTTATCCATAGACCAATATGAAGGTGGGTTATCTCTTGATATACTCTCACAAAGAACCAAACCTTCAGGATTTGAAAATTGCCTAATCTTCACCTTATCAAGGAGAGAAAAGGTAACTATTAAGGCTGAGAGGTATGACTACTCATAACTGTCGTGAAACTCCAGATGAAGTTCAGAAAAGAGGGCCATTAACTTTCATTCATCATTGGCTTCTTGTACGTCCTGCATTTGAGTTTTCCGACTAAGTTCATCTATAACCACATTGTCTTTTCCAGTCGTATAAGCAAGCTCAAAATCAAAGGATTGTAGATATTCAACCCATATTCATTGTTGGAGGTTTAAGTCATGATGAGAGAAGATATACTTGTGGCTCTTGTGATCTGTATACACCACAAAGCACTCACCTAAGAGATAATGTCTCCAATGACGTAAGGCATGGACAACTGTTGCTAACTCAGGGTCATGTATCAGGTAATTTCTCTCGTGAGGCCTCAACTACTGAGATCTATATGCAACGACTTTGTCTTCTTGCATCAAAACTTCTCCTAATCCAATGACTAATGCATCGTAGAATATGATATAACCTTTACCAGGTTCTAGAAGAATCAGAATAGGTGTCATGACAAGCCTCTCTTTCAGCTCTTGAAATGCTTTCTCTCATACTTTTGACCATAGGAACTTAACACCCTTCTTTTTAAGTCTATTAAGAGGTGGAGAAAGATGTGATAAGTAATGTATGAAACTCCTATAATATCCAGTGATCCCTAAGAAACTCCTGATATCAAACACGTTCTTAGGCTTCTCTCGGGAGACTACAGCACTAACCTTTTTAGGGTCAACAGATACTCCTGATTCTGAAATAATATGGCCTAAGAAGTAGACTTTGTTGATTCAGAAGTCACATTTAGCAAGATTAGAATAAATCTGATTCTCACTCAGTGTACTCAGAATGATCTCAGGTTATTTGGCATGGTCATTACGAGTGCACGAATACACCAATATTTCTTCCACAAAGACCATGACACAAGAGTCCAAATAGGGATGGAAAACCATATTCATCAAATCCATGAAAACAAAAAGCGCGTTCGTAAGACCAAACGGCATAACCAGATACTCATATAGACCATACCTGCTATGGAAAGTTGTACAAGGTATGTATGATGGTTGGACTCGCAACTGATGGCAACCCGACCTTAGGTCGATCTTAGAGAGCACCTTTTCTCTTCAGAGCTGGTCAAAGAGATCATCTATTTGAGGAAGTGGATACCGGTTCTTGACTGTAAGCTGGTTCAACCTTCTATAATACACACATAAACAGATATTTTCATTAGCCTTCTTAGCAAAAAGCACAGGTGAACCCCATGAGGATGTACTAGGCTGTATAAAACCATTGGCCTATAATTCCTCTATCTTATGCTTTATTTCCTAAAGATTAGTAAGTTCCATCCTATATGGAGGAATGGACACTAGAGAAGCTCCTGGAACAAGCTCAATTGTAAACTCTACCTCTCTCTCAGGAGGTACTCTAGAGAATTCATCAGGAAAGAATTCCCTGAAATGATCAACTACTGGAGGGATATTGGTTTGAAGAAAACCCTGGTCCTCTATGAAAATATTTGTAATCTGGGCGGTCACTCCACCTAGCCCATGATACTTTGGTCCTGATCTCCCATCCTGGACATCCCACTCACCTTTGAAAAGATAACCGATGCATTCTGGTGATGTAAAAGAAACACTGCGGCGATAACAATCTACAAAGGTGTGATAATGAACTAACCAGTCCATCACAAGAATGATATCAAAGCCCATCATCTTGAGAACAAATAGGTTTCACAAGAAAGGGTAATTATCAACCTCAAGGGGGTGGTCTCTACACTGGTGTATGCCCTCCGTCCATATTCCCAATAGTGTATCGAGGGTCATTACACCATAGTGATATTGTATCTCTAGTTCAGGAATTTCCACAATGGATATAGAAATAAAAGAGTTTGAATCACTTGTATCAAATAAAGAAAATATAGTAGTAGAGGCTACTATAATACTACCTCATACTTTAGATGGTCTCGTAGCCTGATCCTCGTGTATCGGCTGTAAGGCATACAACTGACATGATCCACAACCCTATGCAACAGATGGACTACCACAGTCATGACTAATCTAATGGCACTATTGGTGATTCGGGATCAAACTACCATGGCCACGACCTCCTCCTTGGCCAGACCTTTCGGTGCTACTCTAACTCCCTGCCTAATGCAGTGCAAAAGAACTTTCTCCTGAAGGTGGAGCTGATGTTGATCGTTTTCCACTCAAAGTTGGTGGAAAGGTCCTACAAAAGCACTGAAGATGACCCATATGTCCACAATCCCGACACTCCATAGGTTCTCTATCGCATTGGGGCTTCTTATGCCCTGGTTTTCCACACTAATGACACACTATAGAGCTATCACATTAGATACTCTAGCTACCACTACCCTAATGATAAACCTTAAGGGAACGTTTCCTTCCACTGGAAGAACTACTGGCCTGACGCGACATTGATCCTTTGAACCTGGTACTCGCTCCACCCCTCAGGTTATGCTCAATGATAAGATATTGACCAGCTATTACAGAGAAGGTAGGAAGGTGAAATACATTCACCAAAGTTTGGATGGCGTACTGGATCCCATCCTCAAAACTTCTAGCACATGAAATCTTGTCATCAGCTAGAAGCAGTGAAAAGTGATATAAATCAGTGAAAGATGATGAATATTCCATAATTGACATAGAACCCTACTTAGGATGCACGAACTCTCTAGATTTGTCAGCTCTTAGTGACTGAGGAAAGAACTGATCATAGAAGGTAGTCTGGAAGTCAACCCATAACATTCCCTGATGACGACTGGCTTGGGTAACGACATCCCATTGATGCTTGGCTGAATCCCGAATAATTTATATAGAAATATTAACTATCCGCTCTGGAGTCATTTCCAGATGCTCAAATATAGGAAACATTGTCTCTATCCAAGACTCAGTATCCTGAGAACCACCATCCCCTAAAAACGTAGGAGGATGTTGCTGCTGGAATTCATGGGTTAGATCAGCCATCGTAGGTGCAACCCATGGAGCACCAATCATGGATTGTATCATACATAGAAATATATCATGGACTTGGTCATCAGTGCTCAGATTAGGTACAGCAGGTGGTGCCTCAAGTGGAACTCCTGGAAGTAAGACTGGTGGCTCAGGGCCAACCATGTCTAGAGCATGGTCATCACTACTCTTCTGTCAAACAACACGAGGACGTTGTGGCAGTATTGGTCTAAAAATTCCAAGAACACACCTTAGAAAAGAATAGAAGCATAGGATAACATCATTATAGGAAACTAAACGTAAGAAAACTCACAACCCAAGGCATACTACCCAAACTACTCACTTAGACGGCCAAGCGTTAGTAAGTGATCAAGTGTAAGTTTTATGTCACTTCACAGTTAATTCTTATGGAAATATGCATGACATGTGAATTCTAGGTGCCTATAATGATGCATGTAGCAATACTACTTACCCTCATATCATCGGGTTAAGGATGAAATAAATTTTCAAAAGGGTAATAATCAACAACACCACACAACATGTGAGTCACCCAATGGTGGAATAATATCAACTGTAATAGGAAAAAATAGAACAACAATTGCATTATGGGTGACTTGGTTTTTACCCCAAACATGGGTTCGTAACACCCAAGAACGGCTTATGAACAAGTCCCAAGCGTTCCTATTTTCCAATATATTGTCTCCAAATAGTAAGCAAGAAAAGAAACCACCTTTGATACCACTTTGTGACAACCCGGACCCGGATGCCACTTAACGAGTGTCATAACCTCGATGGCCACATGGCCTCAAGAACATCTTCCCGAATGCCAGAGGCTTCTGACTAGAAGTAAGGTCCTAGGGTGTGTTTGTGGTAAGAATATACCCTCATTAGCATATTGTATCATAGAAGAAGGTATATAATGGAATAGTACACAATGGAAGCAATATAAATAAATAGCGGAAGAAAACTGATGCAATAGATAAACAATAATAACAATAACTGTATCAACTGAAATAGTAATGATGTAATGTCATGTCACTAGAAAACTGGAAAGAATGGATACAAGACAATAGGCATAACATGCTCTATAAGGTAAAAGAAAACAATTCTACTCCAAGCATCCTCAGATCCTACTCGGTCATCAGCTATCAAGATCCATCCTATCAACACACAATCAAGTATTGGAAGCTGAATTCTTCCCTTTATCAATACATGTAACCATGTAATCTACTCCAGGTACCAAACGGTTCCCAGAGAGGGTGTGAGATAAATATCATTGGACCACCACCAATGGTGTCTATAACATTCGGCCTGTGTAATGGAATATAGCAGTGTATAGGCATGCATATATAAAGTAAAGCAAGCAGTACAATATAACTAAATAAATAAGTACCTGATTCAGCCCTCGACTAGTGTCTGACCATGTAACCAGTTCATTAATTAATCAATTACCATATAATGTTAATAGGTCACCTGATACATGACCAACAATGACATCACCTCATGATATTATAAGTAGTGAAGGTCCGAAGACATAATGAGGCAACCAGACAATGATATTAAATAAGGGGGTTCCAGGGTAAAAACCAAGGTAATGTAAACTCATGGGAAGCTAAATTAGTAGTATATGAGTCTAGCTAAGGGGTAAGAGTGTAATCCAAGGAGCATAATCCAAGGAATTCCACAATAAGGAATCTGCTAAGTCCAAGGTGATTGACCAAGGTAAAACGAGTCTAAGCAAAGACATAGCTCTATGGGCTTTCACCATGGCACCTACTAGTCAATTTTGGATCTAAGGAGTGTATCCAAGGTATCATATAATAATGAATGGGATCCAACAGTAATATACCAGGAATCCAAGTAATATACAAGAACCGGATTCTAGGTGGGTATCAACCTAAGCAAACTGTATCCTTGAATCGGAATGGGGTTCCCAAGACCCAAGGTATTATCCTCTCATAATCCAAAAAGAGCTCAAGTCAATCCATTCCTATTTGATATTGTAATCATGTAATAATTCATTTGATTCAAGTCTTTTCTTCCATTAGTATGTATAGGTCAAGTAGAGTTGAAACCATTTATTTATTGGTCCAAGCCTTGTCTTCCATTAGTGTGGGTAGGCCAAGTAGTGTTGCAGCCATTTAATCAAGTCTTAGTTAACCATTAAGGCATATTCAATTAGATAGGTCCACTCTAATACCTTCCATCAACATGAAAGGGGTGTTACGGACATGTAACCTTTATTCAATCTCTTTTAATAAGGCCAAGTCGTATACTTAGTATACTTTCCATTTAACATTTCACATTTCATAATCATTTGGAAGCACTTACCTTAGGCGAGTCAAGTGGTGAGCATACATGGTACATGCCATTATGCAATTATCATCAATAAAAATTCATTTATTAGAAGAAGGCTCACCTTTAGGAAGGTCAAGAAAAGGCACACCCGAATGGTGGCTCAAATGTGTCGAAACACTAAAAACCCAATTATGGGATAACCATCGACATGAGGAGGATTGAGTTGTGGGTGTAACCACTAACAACTAATCACATATTTGGAAAGATCATAACCATATGATTCTTACTAGTATAATCATGGCATGTAAATTTAAGAAACGGTTCCCAATGAAACTGGTGGGTCCCACACAAACATTCTAAAAACAGCGAACTTTAGGGATGATTTATAGACCACCCACCTTAGGGTTGTATAATCCTTGTCCTCTGGTATCAGCCCTTGATTTTCGTCAGATCAGAGTAGATCTAAGAAATGGTGAAAAATGATCACATGTTGATATCTAGGTAGAGAGTGAAAGAAAATAAGAATGGCTAAATGGAACTTGAGTACTTACCATTGTGCATCCAATGTGATGAATGGAAGGTTGATCGGATGTCAGATGAAGGAGATCTCTTGATCCTTAGCTTTAGCCTTCAAAAAGATCCAAAATGAGAGAGAATTGGGTCAATACCACATAAACTCAGATTAGGAAGGAAGGGGTTAGATTAATAGATCATTAAGTACATTTTGGACATTTTACATAGGTTTTTAGCCTATGCATGATTTTTCCGCACGGTTTTTCAAACCGTACACAAACCGTGTGAGATGGTTATGCCTGGAAAGTCTTCCTCCGCACGATTTGATCAAATTGTGTGTCATCCATACATGATTACCTGGGAAAAGGGGGCATTCGCATGGTTTGGATACACATCCATGCGCCAACCATGCGAGGTGACACTGTCTGAAAAAACACCTTCGCACAATTTACTCTAAATCATGTGAAGAGTCTGTTTCCTCTAAAAAAATGGGTTTTGGGATCCGAACAAACCCCAGACACCCTCAGAACCTTAACTAACTCATTAGGCATCCATATTATATCCAAAGTAAAGATTTAGACCTAAATTTTAAAGAATCCATACCTGAGTGAAAAATCGAGTTCTTACAGAGGAGGTGTCATTTTATAATTGAGATGAGGGGCACTTTTAGAAACTCTAAAAATATTAAATTAATAAAAATTAATTTTCAATTCCAAATGAATTAGAAGTGATTTATTTAGAATCTAATATAAGGATGGGTCAAAATCCTCTCAACCAATATTTTTAGACATGTTTAGGTCACATTCTTACCCTTATATTTTTGCTTTAACCCTTAGTTAAACGTTTTAACTCTTATTGTGACAACTTGGTTTTTTACTCTTTAAGGGTTAATATAGTTTCTATAAAATGATAAAAAAAACCACAAATGAGTCATGGATGAAATTTTAAACCCTATATCAATAAGTTTGATTGATTTTATATTATTATGAATTTTATATCATTTAATAAAATATTATTTATTTTAAAATATCATTAATCTCATTTTTGACACTATTCATTTCTTAACTTTTTAAAAAATATCAATTCACAAGATAAATTTGAACCAAAACTGTTAATGCATCCCTAATATGTCTAGGTAATCTAGAAAATTTTTGTGTGACATTAATTATATAAAATTTTATTTATTTTAATATTTTCAATAACATTTATTTGATATGTCCATTAATTAAATAATTACTACATCATCATTGTGCAAGAATTTAATTTAATAATTTATTCCCTAAAATTTAAAAATGATTTATCATGATGAATATAAAAAAAATTATCTTTCAAATGACTATTTATAGTCAAAGATATATTCTGAATAATTATATATAAAAAATGTAATACTTATTAAAAACATGAGTATGACATATTAGACTTTCCTTAGAATAAAATACTAAAAAAGGTTTAAAGTCACCCAAGTGGATCCAAGTGGGCATAAAATCATCCTAATGAATATTTTGGACACAAATTACTCATCCAATAAAATTAGGAAAAGTGTTAGCGTAATTTTATAATATTTATAATATTAATTTTACCCTTAATTACTTGATTTACCTTTAACTATGTTAATAAAAATTGCTAGTTACTATTCATAATGTCCAAAAATAAAAGGAACCTATTTACAAGATTTGGTCCCAATGATTTAAAATATGGAATCCATTTTTCAAAATTCAAAACACATAAGTTGTAGTATTTAATTTAACATTAATCATGTTGACGGAATGAGAAAACGAGTTTTTAAAGTGAAAACGTTCAAAAGATTGAAATGTTTTTATATCCAAATTCCATGTGAATTTGATTATAATGACCTAAATTAGATTAAATTATTAAAAAAATTATCTAATTATACTTTAAAATCAATTAAAAATATAATTTAACACTTTAAATTATTTAGACAAAAATTTTGTTTTCAATTAAAACGCAGTATTTATCACTCTTCGTCAAAACATGAAACTTATCAGAAAAATACAAAAAATTCAGCCAAAGTAAATTTTTATATTCCTCTTTAAAAGAAGAAGTTTATTTTGTCAAATATAATTCATAAAAGTGTCAAAAACTAGATTTAAAACAAGTACGCCAACAAAACGTGGTAAAAATGTCTTTTTATAAAAATACATCTTTTATGCGTAAAATTAGATTTGTTATTATATCATGTCTAGAAAACATATAGGATGAATTTTAAACATTATACTGAATATATATTATATATATATATATATATCATTAATATAATCCAAAAAGTGTGATTTTTTTATTTTATTGGTATAAAACACACTTATGCTCATTTAAATAAAAACATTTCCTTTATATTAAATTGGTTTTAATATTTATTTATAATTAATTGGTAACCAATGAATTAAATAATATATTTTCATAAGTTAGCTAATTCTATTCATATCCACTAATTTAATGGCTATGAGATAATTTCATTTTAAATAATAATATTAATAGTATATTGTGGTTTGTTTAAGCTCAGTGTCGCATACAATGTAAGCTATCGAAAAGATTAAATTTAAAAAGATACATACCATAAAGTCTTGGGTGTTACACACAATCCAAACCGTGATTAGTTATCCATGTGTGTTAACTATACAAGCCTATTTTTATTCAATACATAAAAACTATACTGATATTTTTTTGTTATGTGTTGTCAATTTTAAACCCCCTATATCATCCTTAAACACCCATTTATTACCCTAAAACATCTTTGACTGAGTTTACATTTTTTATAGGGAAATTTTAAGGGTTTTTCCATCATTATTTAATGATTTTATCTCATTATATATTGAGATAAATCTACATGAGATTAAAGTTAAAAAAATTCAGTATCTCCTTTGTTTATTGACCTCTCTTCTTTTTTATAAAACTGTATAAAAGTACATATATGTTATAAAAGTATACATAAATTATAAAATTATATAGTTTTACAAATTTATAAAGGTACAAAATTATAATATATACAATTAAATTTTATGAAAGTATAAAAGTATAATAATTTATAAGGAATAAAACTATAATTGTATCTTAATTTATAAATATAGAAAACTATAAATGTATAAATAATTAATAAGATTTTATATTTAAAAAATATATGTAAATATGATATACTATAAAATATATAAAAGTATATAATTTTATAAATGAATAAAACTATAAAACTATAAATATTTTAAATAAATACTATTAAATTGTATTAGTATAATACGATATACTGTAAAATTTATAAAAGTATATAAAATTTAAAATCGTATAAAACTATAAAATTTTATATTTGAAACACTTTGAATATGTCAAAAGACATTTGCATACCATGAATTTTTAGTACTTTCTGTAATTTTAAAAAAAAAGTATGATAGAGGGTCCATAGACTAATTATTAATGTTTTTCCTTATTAAATAGATATAAAATACTTTAATAGAAAACTTCTAAAAAATTACTTCATTTAATATAAAATGAGTTTTCTATGAATTTTGGATAATGAAAATATATTCATTGTAATCGAACACTATATCATTAATAAAAAAATATAAAATAACAATATTATATATATTGAATTTTCATCCTTAAAAATATCTATTAAATGCTCTTTTATGGAGAGAATGATATTTGTAATGAAATATATAAAATACATTGGTTCATTATAAATTAAAATATAAGTTGTATTTTTAATGATTTTAATTATTGAAATTCCAAATTTAGTTTTATTGAGTCATCTCAAACCATTTAAACACTATTAACCAGTTATTCCATCACTACACAGGCATCTAGAAAAACAAAAACTCTCTTGTATCATCAACCACATAACACGACGTCACATCACCACACCATAGCACGACCATAGACCAACCATATCATTGCCTCCCCAAAGCACAAACTCATACCAACCACATCATCGTTTACCCACAACACGTCCACAAACCAACCACACAGTGACACCCCACAACATGGACACATACCAACCATATGAGCCCCCCATAACAAATGCACATTGTCTTCCCACAGCATGACCTCAGATAACTCATCAACCCACACTGCACCCAAGTATCTTCAAAATGTAGACAAACTCAAACCATAGACAAAAAACACACCACCGTAATGGATCCTTGGGAGAAGAATGGATGAAAACAACCAAGTAGAATAGAATCCATACCACCGATCACCAACGGGCATCCATCAAAGCCAACATATCAAAGCGGGGTGATGAGGGATGAAATATCTCCCAAAAATTCCTAGGGTTCTGCAAAAAATGAGATGATTGAATGAAATATGAATGAATTAATATCGATCAAACAAATTATTTCCAATGGATCTGATGCTAGGGCACCGAAAAAGAGAAGACAAGAGGAGGAGGGGGAAGACATGTGCAAATACAACAAGGATGGAAGCTATTCGTTTGGTTCATTAATAAGAAGTGAAGATGCTTTCAGGTGAGGTGTGACTCAAAAAAATAGCATTGTTGGAGGCACAAACAAGATAAATTCACACATACCTTAGATTTGGAGAGATCGATTTGTCGATAATGTAGACCAGCGATAGTAGTGGGGTTTGACAGTGGTGGCGGCAGAACTCTGGTTCTATGAAAACTTGAGGCGTGAGCGGCGGTAGGGTTCTATTAGGGTTCAATTAATAAGAACCCGAAAGGTTGTTATCAGTGCTTTCCAAAAAAAACTGATAAAGGTCAGTTTTATCAGCACTAATATATAAAGCGCTGATAAAACTGATCTTTATCAGCACTTTTTTAGCACTGATAAAGGGGTATCTTTATTAGCACTAAAAAAATGTCGATAAAGGTCTAATCTTAATAATTTATCTATATTATTATATATATTTATAAAATTATATATATAATAAATATATTTATAAATATTTGTATATATTTATAAATATGTTTATATAATTATATATATTTATAAAATTATAAATATAATAAATATATTTATATAATTTTATAATTATATAAATATATATATTTACTTATAATTGTAATTATAAATAATTATTTATTTATTTATTTATTTATAATTATAAATAAATGTATTTATAAATATTTGTATATAATTATAAATATATTTATTTATTTATTTATTTATATATAAATATATGTATTTATGAGATTATAATGAAAGTATTTATTGTAATATTATAATTATTTAAATATATATTTATTTAATTATAATTATCTTTATAAATAAATATTTATTTATTTATTTATAATTATAATTATAAATAAATATTTGAATATAATTATAAATATATATTTATTTATTTATTTATAAAATTATAATAAATGTATTTATTTTAATTTTATAATTTTTTAAATATATATATATATACATATAATTTTAAATTTAAATAAATATATATATTTAAAAATATTTCTATATAATTATAAATATATATTTTTTTTAATTAAAACAGATATCATTAATAATGAAAATCAGCAGAAGTACAAGTACAAAGCCAAGCAGGGAAATTGTTCAGCCAGAGCTGGATGGAGTCAAAAGGGCCTGAGGCCGCCAGCTGATGGGCTGCATTGTTTCCTTCCCTTTTTGTAAAGGATAAGGTGCAAGAAGAAAAGTACTGGCCGAGTGAGAGAATCCTCTTAATGATGGTACCAAAAGGCTGGAGTCCACCAGCGTTGTTTTTGATAGCATTAATGACGTTAAGGCAGTCAGACTCCACAACAATGTTGCTCCATCCAAAATCCAAAGCGAGCAACAAACCAGTAAGGATGGCCATAGCCTCAGCAACCACCGGTTCCCAGAAGGCTTGGTGTGGAACATATTTTGCAGCAAGGATTTTCCCCAGATGATTACGGGCTAGAAGGCCGAGGGAAACAAGCCCATCCTTTTGGAGAGACGCATCCACGTTAATTTTAAGAGTACCTTCCGTTGGGGGGTTCCACTGAGCAGGTGGGATGAGGGCAGCTCCTGTCATAAAATGGTCCTTGTGGTCTTTCCAGCCCTCAATCCAAGAAGAAGCCTTGTCAATCCAGAATTCGGGAGGTTTGTGAGCTTGAATAAACACGGCGTCATTGCGTTGGATCCAAATAATCCAGGCCAGCGTGCAAAGAGAACATGAGAGAGTCGAGGGAAGAGAAGAGCACCAACGCATCAGAAGATCGGGAAGGTCAGAGGCCAAATCCAGAAAATCGGTAGAGGACGGGTCCCATTTACTCCAAACTTGCTTAGCTCCCGGGCAGTGAATGATGGCGTGCAAAGGAGTTTCAATAGTGCTCGGGCAAAAAGGGAAAAAGGCAGAACTGGCCATATGTCGATAAGCGAGAAGGCTCATGGTTGGGAGGGTACCCGTGCAAACCTGCCACCAAAATTGGCGAATTTTAGGTGGGACATTGAGTGTCCAGATCGATTTCCAAGGTCCCTCATCCCGGCTGGCAGGGTGGTGGCCAAGGGCCAGTCTGTAGCCGGACTGCACTGTGTATTTTCCCGTGATATCATTGGTCCAGAAAAGGTGGTCGGGGCCTGCATCAGGGATCTAGGGAATGCTAAGGATGATTCTTTGGTCCCTTTCGTTAAACCAATCAAGGATCTTTCCCACACACCACCCTTGTCCCTGTTCGGAAAAAAGGCAGCTGACGGTGGCATCTTCAAAACCTGGTTGGACGGGGGATGTAGCCCGCATACCATCCTTATCGATAAGCCAAGGATCAGTCCAGATATTGATCGATGAGCCAGACCCAATCCTCCAGCCCAGTCCTTTATCCAGGAGCCTTTTTTCCCCCAAATGCTTCTCCAAAGGAAGCTGGGGTGGGGACCGAGAGAGGAAGCATGGAAGTCCGCATGGGGGAAGTACTTAGCTCGGAGAACCCTTGCACAGAGAGACGAAGGACGGTTAATCAGGCGCCATCCTTGCTTGGCCAATAGAGCATCATTGAAGAGAAGGAGATTCCAGAACCCCATCCCTCCCATTGATTTGGGTTTGCAGAGTTTCTCCCAGGCCATCCAGTGGGGTCGATTCCTTCCATCATTCCTATCCCACCAAAAATTGGCAATACGTGTGTGGATCTGGTCGACAATGAATGACGGGAGCTTAAACAGGGACATAAAATAGCTGGGGATGTACTGGATGACAGCTTTGATGAGTGTCTCTTTGCCAGCTTTAGAAATTCCTTTAGGGGACCAGCCAAGAATTTTTTGCTCAATTATGTCAATAAGAGATCCGAAAATTTCTTTTTTGAAGCGACCGATCATCGTGGGAAGCCTGAGATACTTCTGATGCTTCACGACCATATGAATACCAGCAAAAGTGCAAAGCTCCTCCCTCTTAGAATGAGGCACCCCTGCACTGAAAAAGATTTCAGATTTTCCATGATTGATAGACTGGCCAGACACCCTCTCATAATGGTGGATTGCTTGGCAGATCACCCGACATTCGTTAACTGTGGCTCTGGAAAAAAGGAGGCAGTCTTCAGTGAAGAAGAGATGCGACACTGGTGGGCCAACACGGCAGGCCTTTGCCCCATGAATAGAATTAGAGGATGCAGCCCTGGAAATAAGATTAGAAAACATGTCAGCCACCAGGATGAAAAGAAAAGGGGAGAGAGGATCTCCCTGGCGGAGGCCTCGGGATGGGGTGAATCCTATGGTGATCTCCCCATTGACCTTGATTTTGAATGAAATGGTCGAGATGTAGTCCATGACCAAATCAGTCCATTTAGCGCAGAAACCCATTTTTAGCATAACTACACGTAGGAAGTGCCATTCCACTCTATCGTAGGCCTTGGTCATATCCAATTTTCAGGCCATGGTTCCTCTTTTCACGGTAGAGCGTGACTTCAAAGAATGAAACACCTCATGGGCCACAATCGCATTATCTGTAATCAATCTCTTGGCCACGAAAGCGCTCTGATTTTCAGAGATAATATCAGGTAGCCAGGGTCGCAGCTTATTGACTAGGATCTTTGAGAATATCTTGTAAGAGACATTGCAGAGGTTGATAGGTCTAAAATCCAGGATTTCCAGGGGTTTCTTAATTTTGTGGATGAGGACAAGGGCAGATTCATTGATGGCAGCAATGCTCGTCTTCCCCGTCCAGATATTTTTTATCATGGTGCAGATGTCGGGACCAATAATGTGTCAAAATTGATTAAAAAATAGAGTGTGGAACCCATTCGGTCACGGGGCCTTAGTGGAATTAATATGTTTTAGGGCCAGGCGTATCTCATCGTCTATCACATCTTTGGTGAGATGCCTATTAATCTCCTTGGTGATCACAGGTTTAATACAATCTTCCACCTCAGTAGACATGAGAGGGGTTCATGCAGCAAAGATATTCTGAAAATAGTTAATCAAGGCCTCATTAATACCATTGGAATCAGTAACTTTGCTACCATCAGGTTGTAAGATGAAGGTAATAGAGTTCTTCCAACACCTGGCTGAAGCTTTCTGGTGAAAAAACCAAGTATTAGCGTCCCCTTCTTTAATGTGGATATCCTATGCCTGTATAGCCCAGAAGCTTTCCTTGATGCGCAGGGCTGTATCCAACTCTCTTTGTGTAGCTCCAATCAAAGACAGGATGCGATTAGATGTGGGTTATTTGAGGAGGTTGTTCAGTCTCTTTTCAAGGACCTCACAGTGCCAGTCGGGGTGGTGAAATTTTTGATTGCTCCAGGATCTCAGCTTAGAGGTGACCTTTTGGAGGTTGAGACGGACATCCACGTGGGTGCTTTTCCAGTAAGATCGGATCACCTCTTCGCATTCTCGGTCTTTTGCCCAGAAGCTCTCAAACCTAAAAGGTCTGCTCAGTGGTCGATTATGTGCACCTCGTGTACAATCAATGAGAATTGGACAATGGTCCAAACAGTTAAGGTCCATATGGCCAACATGAAATATACTGAACAGATTAATCCAATCAGAGGAACCCAGAAATCTATCAAGCCACTCAGTAATGCGGTTGCCTTCAGTATTGCCCTGGAACCACGTAAAAGGATTACATGTGTACCCCAGATCGACCAGGTCCGCCCGAAGAACCGAATCCTTAAAGTTTGACATCGACGCTGCTGGTCGGATGATTCTGCCCCTCTTTTCCTTATGAAACATAATCTCATTGAAATCGCCTTCGAAGAGGATAGGGCTCAGTAAATCTTGTTGAATCTTGCAAAGAAGGTCCCATGACTTTACCTTATCATTATGGGATGGCCAGCCATAGAATCCCACAAAAGTCCATGATGGGTGAGAGTCTGTCTAAATAGTCACTGCCACATGGTGCGAGAAAAAAGACAAAATTTTGACATCGATATTGTCCTTCCAAAGGAGACAGAGGCCCCCAGAATGGCCTTGTCTAGGCACCGGAAAGCATCCTTGGAAGCCACACTTCAGAGCAATACCAGTGGTGTCCTTGTTTTCCAATATGGTCTCGAATAGGAAAACCATATCGGGGAGACTTTGAGCGAAGTTGTGCTGAAGCATGCGAACCGTTCGTGGGTTTCCAAGCCCACGACAGTTCCAATATAGGGCAATCATTGCTCTAGGTGGGGCTGGGTCTCGCCCGCCGCCGCCTCTGGTTCCTCCGAACTTGCTTCTTCTTTTGATGTTTTCCATCTTTTGGTAGGATTTCTCCCTGATTGGCAGGTTTCATATTGTCTTTTCCTGGATCCAGGTTTAGGGTCTTCCGTGAACCCATTTCTTGTTCATCGTTGCACCCTTTTCCATGTTCGACGAGTAATTGGGACCAGTATTGGAGATCCCGACATTCCCTGGGCCTCCATTGTATGAATGTCTGTTGCGACCGATTGTGGGTCAGGATCCAGGTCTGGTGGTTCGACGTGCATCCGCATTAGCGTTGAGCAATGTGATGGTGGTTCTTTTTGCCTCGTCACCAACTTTGTCGACGTTTGATTAATTTCCTTCAGGGGGTGAGTGTGAACTCTAGCTTCTTTTTGAGTGGGAGAGCCATCATTAGGGAAGTCCATTGGTCCAAGCAGAAGGGCTTTTTCAAGTATGAGTTTCGCCTGACTGGAATGTGCCATCATGAGATGATCGCGGTCTTTTTGTTTTTCCGTCTCAGGGATGAAAGCATGTTTGTTCGTTTTAGCACGAAGCCAAGGACCATATTGTAGGATAATTTTTCCCACTCCATTCTTATGTTTTGTGGTGCACATTCTTTCCAAGTGTCCAAGGCGACCACAGAAGAAGCAAAATATTAGAAGTTTCTTGAACTCGAATGATAGCCAGGAATTGGTTCTTTAATTTTCAAGAACATTCCCCTCATCAGTGGCTTTGCCACTTCAATCTCTACCTTGATCCAAACCTCTGGGGCCCATTGTATTGGGTCTGAGCTATCCCAGTCAAGGAAATGACCTAAACTATCCCTAATTTCTCTCATGGTGCATTCTGTTCTTGCATGGAAGGGGATTCCTTTAATACGTATCCAGAAGGGGGAACGGGTTAAATTCACACGTTGGATATCGTCCCTGCCTTTGAATTCTTCCATGAGGAGGAGTTGATTATCAAAAGACCATGGTCTGCCGTGCAAAATTTTGTCTCTATCTTTCTCGTTGAAGAACTCAAAGACAAAGTGGTTTATCCCTGTTTCCCGAATAGCCACTCCTGCATCAAGTTTCCAGATGTGTTGTAGAGTGTTTTTGAGAGCCCCCTGATTAACCGAAATGTTTTCCACAAATTTTTCCACCACGAGTAGCGACAAACGCTTATCCAGCAAAGAGTCCTCATTTCTCCATGCATAAATTGTCACCTTTTCTTTGTCCGTCAGGGACAATCTCTTCCACTGATTAACAAATTCCGCATCCATAGTGTAAAATTGAAAACGCAACCTCCAACAGGGCCGGCGCCCTTGCAGTCCTCACGGCCCTCACTTGAAACAGCCCAGTCCACCAAAAAGGTTAAAGACCCGGATGCCCCAATGTGACCACCAGCCACGAAACACACACCGAACCAAACACCACGGCCTACACAGCCAAATAAACCTCAAAAGTGGTCGCGTCCAGGAAACACACACCACGATTCACACCAGACTTCACGGAGCAACCCCCCGGTAGGCCCTCGGCCTTCACAGCACAGCAGATGCTTCACAGATCCACATCACACAACAGGACCACAACGCGGAAGTTCCTTGCGGGAGATCCTTCACGAGTCAGGCCACTTCGCGGCGGCCACTGTGCGAATGCGCAGCACGGTGCGTCCTCGCGGGAAGCACTTCGCAAATCAGATGGCTTCGCGGGTGCCGCTTTGTGAATGCACAGCGCTGAAGATCCTCACAAAAGACACTTCGTGATTTAGACCACTTTGCGGCAGCCCCTTCGCGGTCACATAGTGTGATGAACGATCGCGGAAGGAGTTTCGCGAGGCAACACCACTTCGCAGCGGCGACTTCGCGAACCTACGAGACGGGAACCGGTTAGAGAATAATAAAGGTGTCAATGTATAAATGAACATTCATGAGTCATGAATATATCACATATGCATGAGTCATCATAATATAGGTAATCTTAACATTTGGAACATAGCAACTCATTATGTCCACAAATAAACTTATGATCATATGGTATCAATTATATTCACGCATCAATATATGAATATAAAATAATGTCAATCATGTGTGCAGACCGTTTTCGGCAGTATAATTGGGAAGGAAGGTGAGGAAACCCCCTCCAATGTGGGGAAGAGTTTGGAGGAACCGTGTTTTGTGCGATCAGTAAGCCTGGCTTTGAATCGGCGCCTCAGGTGGACAGGTACAAGCCAACGATGATGTAAAGAGCAGGGGCAGCCGAGTCAATAGTGATATGCGGCGGGAGGGGTGTGGGTTTGTGGTGGTGGCTGACGGGTGGTGCGGTCGCTGCGACCCATGGATGCTGAGAGCCCGCCTTATGATGGGGTTGGATTTTCACCCCACCCATCGATGAGGTTGGAGTGGTTGTAGGTCGACATTTTTTCTGGAAACAACTCTGTGACATGGGGTGTAGGTGCCCTTGGATGGGTGATGAGGGTATGGGACCCGGGCGACAGGTGACGGGTTCTTGGTTGGTGACAGCACCCCACGGTGGAGACCCGCTCGGTGGGGATCTGGTGACAAGCGTGCGAGTTGGAGCCGACATCGTTGTTTCATTGTATGGCGATCGTGGGGTGTTGTTGCTTATGGCCGGTGATAGTCAATATTGGGTGGGGATCTTCTACTGATTGCATGGTCATGTGCTTCCGGCGACGTGCAACGATGGTGGCGCATGGGTGCCAATTGTCGTGGACCTCAGGGTGAGGTGCAACATGGTGACGATCGTGAGCAGGTGAAGACATCGGAATGTGGGTGACATCGGGAAGTGGTTTTGGGTAAAGCATGGCGAAAATCTGGTTGTTGTTTTTTCCCTTGGGACATGCGCTTTATTTTAAAAATAAATTTAAGGGTCACAGGTGGGGTAATTTTTTAATATGGGTTTTAAAAAACAAAAATATGGTAAAAGGGGCTAGGGTTCCGGTATTTTTAAAACTGGGTCCAAGATGCGTGAACCGCGTTCACGCATCCTTCACGAAGTTGCTGAAGGATGCGTGAACGGGGTTCACGCATCCTACAGTATCTTTTTTTTTTAAATATTTATTTTTATTTTTTGTTTTGTTTTGTTTTATATATATATATATATATATACAAACAAAACATAAAATTCAGCAGAATTTATCTGCTATTTAATATCCAGCAGAACTGCCATTACAGCAGTCTGGATTCTGACAGAAACCATCACCCAGGGCTCTCTTTTATAAGAGGGCTTGCCCAGGAAATCATACTGCATTTCCGATGTGGGATTCAGGTTCTCTTTTCCTGCACAGAACATTCTGCATTTCCGATGCGGGATTCTGTTTCAAGTACGTGACTTTGAAAGACTGTAAAATACAAACTATACGACCAATATAAATAAAACTTAAAACATGAATTAAACATATAATAAATAGTTGAAAATGAAAAGAATTTCGTAAAAAGGGTTGATGAATAATAATTTATAAGCTTTCAAAACCACCAAATTGAAACTTAAAAAAGTTTCAAGTACGTGATTTTGAAAGACTATAAAATAAAAACTATAAGACCAATATGAATGAAACTTAAAACATGGATTAAACATACAAGAAATAGTTGAAAATAAAAACAATTTCATAAAAAGTGTTGATGAATAATAATTTATAAGCTTTCAAAACCACCAACTTGAAACTTAAAAATGTTTCAAGTACGTGTCTTTGAAAGATTATAAACTACAAACTATATGACCAATATGAATAAAACTTAATATACGGATTAATCATATAATTATTAATTACATAATAATTAATTAGTTAATTAGTAAATTAGTAATATAATAAATAATTATAAATATTCATTACAATTATTAGTTATTAATTATTAATAATTAATTATATAATAATTAATTAGTTAATTAGTAATATAATTTTTAATTATTATTATAATTATTAATTATATAATTAATGATTATATTACTAATTAACTAATTAATTTTTATGTAATTAATAATTAATAATTATATTACTAATTAACTAATTAATTAATATATAATTAATTTTTAATAATTAATAATTATATTGGTAATTAACTAATTAATTATTATATAATTAATAATTACTAATTATAATTACTAATTATATTACTAATTATAATAAATAATTATATTACTAATTAATATATAATAATTATAGTTAATAATTATAGTACTAAATAACCAATTAATTTTTAATAGTTAATCATTATATTGGTAATTAGCTACTTAATTATTATATAATTAATAATTAATAATTAATAATTAATAATTAATAATTAATAATTAATAATTATAATAAATAATTATAATCACTAATTATATTACTAATTAATCAATTACTTATTTTATAATTAATAATTATATTACAAATTAACTAATTAATAATTATAGATAAATAAAAAATAATTATAATTAATAAATATATTACTAATTAGCTAATTAATTATTATATAATAAATAATAAATAATTATATTTAATAATTATATTATTAATTAACTAATTAATTATTATATAATTAATAATTAATAATTAATAATTATAATTATAATTAATAATTATTATTAAGATTTATATTACTAATTAACTAAGTAATTATCAATTAATAATTATACTACTAATTAACTAATTAACTATTATATAATTATATTACTAATTAACTAATTAATTATTGTATATTAGTAATTAATAATTAATAATTATATTAATTATTAACTAATTAATAATTATATTACTAATTAACTAATTAATTATTAACTATTTGTTATATGTTTAATCCATGTTTTAATTTTCATTTATATTGGTTTTATAGTTTGTATTTCATAGGCTTTCAAAGGCACGTAAACGTATTTAAGTTTCAAGTTGGTGGTTTTGAAAGCTTATAAATTATTTTTCATTAATTTTTTTTATGAAATTCATTTTATTTTCAACTATTTTTTATATGTTTAATACGTATATTAAGTTTTATTCATATTGGTCATATAGTTTGTAGTTTATAATCTTTCAAAGACACGTACTTGAAACATTTTTAAGTTTCAAGTTGGTGGTTTTGAAAGCTTATAAATTATTATTCATCAACACTTTTTATGAAATTGTTTTTATTTTCAACTATTTCTTGTATGTTTAATCCATGTTTTAAGTTTCATTCATATTGGTCTTATAGTTTTTATTTTATAGTCTTTCAAAATCACGTACTTGAAACTTTTTTAAGTTTCAATTTGGTGGTTTTGAAAGCTTATAAATTATTATTCATCAACCCTTTTTACGAAATTCTTTTCATTTTCAACTATTTATTATATGTTTAATTCATGTTTTAAGTTTTATTTATATTGGTCGTATAGTTTGTATTTTACAGTCTTTCAAAGTCACGTACTTGAAACAGAATCCCGCATCGGAAATGCAGAATGTTCTGTGCAGGAAAAGAGAACCTGAATTTTCTGCTGGATATTAAATAGCAGATAAATTCTGCTGAATTTTATGTTTTGTTTGTATATATATATATATATATAAAACAAAACAAAAAAAATAAAAATAAAAATAAAAATTTTAAAAAAAAAAGATACTGTAGGATGCGTGAACCCCGTTCACGCATCCTTCATCAACTTCGTGAAGGATGCGTGAACGCGGTTCACGCATCCTTCAGCGCGGTTAAGATGCGTGAACCCCATTCACGCATCTTCCCGGGGTCAGTGATGCGTGAACGGGGTTCACGCATCTTGGACCCAGTTTTAAAAATACCGGAACCCTAGCCCCTTTTACCATATTTTTGTTTTTTTGAAACCCAGAAAAAAAAATCTGCCGTCACAGGTGCCATATGAATCAAGGAAGCCCGCTAAAATGTTAGTGGGATTTTTCCCGCACTTTGAAAGGCTTTTGATGGCGTTGTATGACCGGTCTCAAGCAGTGAAAACGCTGGCTTCAGTGTGATGGGATGGTTTTAAGGGACTTGCAGGATGTTGATCATGTTGACGGTTGCAAGATGACCTTCGGTGGTATGGTACACTATCAGGACAATGATCTTGGGTACCATGAGATGTTGATGGGATGAGACACTGACAGTGAGCATCTCTCGTTGATGACGTGCATACTCTGAAACCTCCAACGATGGGCATTCGAGATAACTTTGTTTGCATGAATGATGTCGTTGAAGGGCATGGCAAAGTCCTCAGGCAAACACTCGACATCCATGATGATGACCTCGGGTAGTATGTTGTCGGTTTGCCTCATTGATGTAGTCGGGTGCGCGAGGTCCTCGGGGATTTGCAGTTGTCAGTCGGATAATGGCTGCATCAGCAAGTGCCTGTGTTTTGGGCTATTGGGCCTTTACGCAGTGGGTCTCTGGACCTTTTTATGGTTTTTGGGACTTTTCCTTTGATTTTTTTGGATGGTGTTTTGGACACTTTCATGTTTTGGTGGCTTTGATGTGCCACATGCTTTGTCTTTGGTGTATTCTTATTTTTATTTCATGTTTTTAAGGCCCATCACGCTCAGTGCCTGAACATTCTTGGCATATTTATTATTTTAAAAAAATATTATAATTTTTATAATTATTTATTTATTTATTTATTTATTTATTTATTTATTTATAATCTTATAAATATTTTTTAAAAACAGTATATATATATATATATAGAGAGAGAGAGAGAGAGAAGGATGAGGCATGACCTTGAAATTTATTAAGAAAAAAAGTTAAAACTGGTACAAGAAGATGAGTGAATACACAATATCAGGGGAAGACTTGAATGGAAAAGAACACCCATTAGCGTATCATTCTGGAACCCATGTTTCTAGGGTACCTGCCTCTGCTCTGAGGATATCTCTCATGCCTCCATGATTTGGCCTCCTGAGAGGTCTTATGAACATCATCTAAGAGTGAATCAGAAACATTTTCTAAAGCAATGCACTTCGTATATTTCCACAAGAGATCACGCACATTTAGTTCCTTACTACTTTGCAAACTCTTCTCCATATTGTCAAATAAAAGATTCACCAATGCTAAATGATCTTAAAACCGAATGTATCTGGTTCAATTTTAGCAAGAAGATATTCAAGTTGCACATTAAACCACTCGGTTTCCTCACTTTGGAGGCTGTTTGGTAGTCTTTCTCGTTCAAATATCTCGGAGGGAATGCTAATCTTATTATTATGAGCTTTTGTAGCCTCATATTCCTCAACGTTTTATGTTTAGTGGTGATAAATGTGGGAATTTTATCAGTGTTTTCTATTTAGCACTGATAAAAGAAGGCATTTCCCTTACGCCGATTTGTGGTAGTGTCGGGGCCACACGAGTGATGCTATAATTGCCTTGAAAATTTTTATTCTATCACTTATTTATGGGTTTTTTTTTCAAAAATGACTCAAATAACACGCATTTTTTCTAAGTGGTTATAATATTTGATAATTGTTCTATAATTATCTATCGATAATTATTGTTAATTATAACATTATTATATAAATGTTTTTTTGTGTTGGCGGACGTCCATTTGCAGGACATTGGTCGCCCCCCTCCTTTGTCAAAGGGGGGCTGGTTGTGGTAGGTGGTGGGTGTCCAAACCCCACCAAATTCATTCGGTGGGATAAAGGAAGGTTGGGGGAGAGGCAGCCTATATAAAGGGATCAATCCCATCAGTTTTATCATCCAATCATCAGATCTCATCTGACTCTCGAGTTCTTCATTTATTTGTGGTATTTGTGAGGTAGTTTCCCCACCATATTTAAGAGAGAATTTTACGTGTGTTTTCTATTTGTAATAGTGAGGGAGAGTGTGTACCCACTTTTATCCATAGTGATCCTTCTATTTGCCCGTAGTTTTTTACCCCTTCCATTTGAGGTTTTTTCCACGTTACATCTGGTGTCATTTATTTTTCCGCATTTTGCACTTTATTTTATCTCGTGATTATCGTTGCACTAGTGGGCCAATCATTTACGGTCCCAACAAGTGGTATCAAAGGCAAGGTTTTGGCCCGGTGTTGTTCACATTTTCGGGTATTAATAATTATCATAAATTTGAGTATGTTATGTGATTGCAACTTCGGTTGATTTGCCACATCAGGAAAAAAAATTATTGAGATTATTAAATACACCGTTGTGAAATGAAGGAGGTTTTAGACTAACAGTGTGTCCAGATGGCGGCAAAATTTGAGATCGAAAAATTCAACGGGAATAATATTTTCTTGTGAAAAAAATGAAGATACAGGCAGTGATGCGGAAGGATAATTGTCTACTGGCAATTAGCTAAAAGTCAGCGAGTGTGATGGAGGAGAAATGGAATGATATGGATGGGAATTCTATTGCCAACATCCATTTGGATTTGGCAGACGGGGTTCTATCAAGCATTGCGAAGAAAAAGACGGTAAAGAAAATATGGGATACTCTGATGAAGCTATACGAGGCCAAGTCACTACACAATAAAATTTTCCTAAAGAGAAAATTGTACACTCTTCAGGTGGCGGAGTCATCATCAGTGACCGACCACATCAACAACCTCAATACCCTCTTTGCTCAGCTCATGACGTTGGGCTATAAAATTGGGGATACTGAACATACAAAGATTCTACTCCAAAGTTTTCCAGATTTGTATGACCAACTCATCATCAACCTCACCAATAATATTCTGACGAATATGCTTCTCTTTAATGATGTTGCACCCGTAGTTCCTGAAGAAGAAAGTTGGCGCAAGAACAAGGAGGATAGACAGACAACTTTGCACCAAGCAAAGGCTTTGTCAATAGAGAGAGGAAGGATGATGGAGCGTGGTTCCAGTGGAAGCCAAAATCATGGCAGGTCCAAATCAAGGAGTAAGAAGAAGAATATCACATGTTTCAATTATGGCAAGAATGGGAACGTCAAGAAGGATTGTTGGAATAAGAAGAGTGGTGAAAAGAGCTCTCAGGGGAATGTGGCGAGTACTTCTGGAAAAGGAGATATACTAGTCAGTGAAGCGGCAATGACTACTGGAAGTAGGTAGCATCTCGACGACGCATGGATTATCGACTCAGGAGCAACATGACACATGACATCTCGACGGGAATGGTTTGACCAATATGAAACCATCCTGAAAGGACTTGTGTACATGGAGAACGATCACACCCTGAAGATTGTTGGAGTCGGTACCATCAAACTGAAGATGCATGATGGTATTGTTCAAACCATCCAAGGAGTATGTCATGTGAAGGGCCTGAAGAAGAACATATTGTCTTTGGGACAATTTTATGAAATCGAATGCAAGACTCGCATGGAGAATGGAGTGATGAGAATTGTGAAGGGCATGCCTATGGTAATGAAGGTGGAGAAGATCTCAAAGAACCTGTACATGCTTATGGGTGAAACGTACAAGGAGACGGAGATAGTTGTTGCATCAACAACCTCAACGGAAGCATTGACGACATTATGGCATTAGAAGCTTGTCCATATGTTAGAACGAGGTCTGAAGATTATTTCAGATTAGAAGTTGCTACCTGGGCTGACAAAGGTGTCTTTACCATTTTGTGAGCATTGTGTTTTAAGCAAGCAACACAGGTTAAAGTTCAGGACGTCAACAGCATGAAGCAACGAGATCTTAGAGTTGATTCATTCTGACATTTGGCAAGCACCAGTTATATCCTTAGGAGGAGCAAGATACTTTGTATCCTTTATTGATGATTATTCCAGGAGATGTTGGGTGTACCCAATCAGGAGGAAGGTGGGTGCTTTTGAAGTCTTCAAAACATTCAAAGCGCAGAAGGAGCTTGACTCTGGAAAGAAGATCACGTGTCTAAGGACTGACAATGGTAGAGAATATAGAAGCGAGGAGTTTGATACTTTTTGTCAACAGGAAGGAATCAAGAGACAGTTCACAGTGGCGTACACTCCTCAGTAGAATGGAGTGGCAGAGCAGATGAACAGAACCATGTTGGATCGAACAAGGGAAATGTTGAAGACTGCAGGAATTGTAAAAACTTTTTGGGCAGAAGCAGTGAATACCGCATTTTATGTGATCAATCGATCTCCTTCAATGACGATTGATTTAAAGACATCAATGGAGATGTGGACTAGTAAACCTACTGACTATTCTCAGTTACATACTTTTGGAAGTCTTATATATGCATTGTTTAATGACCAGGAAAGATAAAAGTTGGATTCGAGATCCAAGAAATGTATCTTCTTGGGGTATGTTGATGGTGTGAAGGGGTATCGTTTGTGGGACCCCACTACCCACAAATTTATCATTAGTAGAGATGTCATTTTTGCAGAAGACAAGGTGAAAATGACAACTGATCAAGACATGGAGAAGTAGAATACAGAAACTACAACAATTGAAGTAGAGGACAAATCCAAGGAAGAACCGGTTTCCTCTGAGGTATTACCAGAGCACGATGATCAAGTACCGGTTGAGTCTAGACCACGACGATCAACTCGGGAGAAAAGTGCACCAGTATGGCACTCGGACTATGTCACTGAGAGCAATATTGTGTACTGCTTATTGAAAGAGGATGGAGAGACATCTTCTTTTGTGGAGGCGACCCAGAGTCCGGATGTATCCTCATGAATGGCGGTGATGTAGGAGGAACTTGAAGCCCCGCACTGGAACAAGACTTGGGATCTTGTTTTATTACCTCATGAAAGGAAGTCTATCATAAACAAATGGGTCTTTAAGATCAAGCGGGGTGGAAAGGACCGGGTGGAAAGATATTGTGCAAGATTGGTGGTCAAAGGATATGTTCATAAGGAAGGTATTGATTTCAATGAAATATTTTCTCCTATTGTTAGACTGACGACTGTTCGGTTAGTTCTGGCGATGTGTGCTACATGCAGCACACATCTAGAGCAGTTGGATGTAAATATTGCTTTTTTCCATGGTGATCTTGATGAAGAAATCTATATGCTCCATCCAGAAGGTTTTTCAAAAGAAGGAAAATAGAACTTGGTTTGCAGGTTGAACAAGTCTTTATACGGCCTCAAACAGGCGCCAAGGTGTTGGTATAAGAGATTTGATTTCTATATCATGAGTTTTGGATACGACAGACTTCATTCAGATCCTTGTGCATATTTCAAGGTTTTGGATGGTAATGATTTTATCATTCTTTTGTTGTATGTGGATGACATGTTGGTTGCAGACCCCAACAATGATTAGATTCAGGAGACGAAGGCACAGTTGGCTAGGGAGTTTGATATGAAGGACTTGGGACCAGCAAACAAGATTCTTGGGATGCAGATTTACTGAGACATAAATAATGGGAAGATTTGGCTATCACATAAGAGTTACTTATAGAGAGTCTTGAAACGCTTCAACATGCAAGACTGTAAGTCAATCTCTACCCATCTTCCCGTTAATTTTGATTTATCCTCCACGATGAGTCCTAGCAGTGAAGCAGAGGGGATGAAAATGTCTTGAGTACCGTATGTATCAGCAGTGGGTGGTCTAATGTTCACTATGATTTGTACTAGACTATACATTACACATGCAGTGGGAGCAGTTAGTCAGTATATGGTGAATCTAGGACGGGAGCATTAGAGCACGGTGAAGAGGATCCTGAGATACATCAAGGAGACTTCAAATTCTGCATTATGTTATGGAGGATCAGATTACACTATCAGAGGCTATGTTGATTCAGATTTTGTAGGTGATTCTGACTAGAGGAAATCCACTACAGATTATGTGTTTACTCTTGCAGGAGGAGCTGCGAGCCGGATTTCGAAGTTACAGTCAGTCGTGGCTTTATCCATGACGGAGGCAGAGTACATGGCAGTTACACAAGCTTGCAAAGAGGCGATTTGGATGAGAAGGTTGTTAGAGGAGCTCGAGAATAGGCATGAGCAGATTTCGTTGTTTTGTGACAGTCAGAGCACCTTGCACATTGCAAGGAATCCATCTTTTCATTTCAGGACGAAACACATTGGGGTACAGTATCACTTTGTCCGAGATGTGGTGGAGGAAGGAAGTATGGACATGAAGAAGATTCACACTAAAGAAAATTTGGCAGATTTCTTGACAAATGCGATTAACTTTGATAAGTTCAGATGGTGCAGATCCTCGAGCGGCCTTGCAGATACTTGAGCAGCACATTTGACAGATAGAAATGATGTGTGGAGATGTGATTAGTTCTCAATCAAATCTCCAAGTGGGAGATGTGTTGGCGGACGTCCATTTGCAGGACGGTGGCCGCCCCTCCTTTGTCAAAGTGGGGTTGGTTGTGGTAGGTGGTGGGTGGTCAAACCCCACCAAATTTATTCGGCGGGATAAAGGAAGGCAAGAGGAGAGGCAACCTATATAAAGGGCTCTTTCCCGTCAGTTTTATCATCCAATCATCAGATCTCATCCGACTCTCGAGTTCTTCATTTATTTGCGGTATTTGTGAGGCGGTTTCCTCACCATATTCAAAAGAGAATTTTACGAGTGTTTTATCCTTGTAATAGTGAGGGAGAGTGTGTACCCACTTTTACCCATAGTGATCATTCTATTTGCTCGTGGTTTGTTTACCTCTTTCATTTGAGGGTTTTTCCACGTTACATCTGATGTTATTTATTTTTCCGCATTTTGCACTTTATTTTATCTCGTGATTATCACCGCACTAGTGAGTCTATCATTTACGGTCCCAACATTTTGTTAGTTTTGGTGTAAGTGTGTGCTTAAATATAAGACAAACACGGTTTATTGTTGTTTTTGTATTGAGTAGTTTGAATTTTATGGATTCTGTTGGAAAAGATTTTACAATTCTACTGTGCAGATGCGATTCATTGATTTGGAGAAAGGAAAATAATGTATGATCATTATTTAACAAAATGTTGTGTCACGCTTTGTATTCTCGCTTTTCTCTCTATTTTGTTGCTTTGCGTATCTTTGAGCTATGCTTGTCCTAACAATGCAAAACACAAACAAATATTGTTGAAAATTATTTTAATTATGTAATCAATTATTTTTTGTGTTCAGGATTATTTAATGATGTGATGAATTATTATTTTTATTTGTAAATGTTTTGATTTTCTTCTTCTTGTTGTAGTATTTTGTATTGTTCATAATATTTTGTTGTCGCTGCAGTGTGTGTATATCAATAATGCTATTTTTTTTCTTTTGCCGCACCGTGAGCTTTTCAGGTCAAATAGGATTTGAACCATAATATCAACAATATATATATACTTAAATAGATATATGTTAATATGCGGGGGCACACACATATGTATATTTAAATGTATTTAAATACCTTTGTATATGTATATTTAAATACATTTTTATATGTATTTATATAATTTTTTAATATTTATATATGTATATTCATATATTTATTTAAATAAATTTTCTATATATTATATTTAGATATACATATTTTTGCATAAATAAATTATTTAATATCTTTATTGTTTAATATAAATATAAAAATATTTAATATATAAATTATGAAAATAAAATTGATAATGGATTTTTATTCTAATATGATTTATATATTAAAATACACATTGTATATGTAAAAATGTTATAATATATTTATATATTCATTTATATATACAACATATTTAGGGTTGCTGATGATGGGGGGAATTTTTACATTCTAGGTATGGAGTGGGAAAGCACGGGCCAATATTCTACGTCCGCGATTAGGTGTAGGGTTGTTTGGATTTGAACACACAGGATTAGACTGCTGGCCCTACACATATATTATAATTTCACTACCTTCTTTTCTTTAGTGCTATTCCCAAACCACCCCTACGCCATGAGGTGGGCGCTTGAAAAATGGTATTGCATTGGTGACAAAAGAAAAAGGTTGCCGACAGGGGCTAAAAGTTACTTCTACATTAGGTGTTGTGGTAATGTATAAATGCGACATGTGTCCTCTCTATTATCATATATATATATATGTATGTATTTATCTATATATATAATCTATTATTCTGTATTTTTTGCATGTGTTATTTAAATGTATAAATGTGATCTTATCAAAATCATTACTTTCAAAATATGTGCATGCATGTTGAATCCATTGCCCGTAATCATATACCTTTAATTAATTATTATGTTCGCGTTATTTCCTCGTCCCTTCCCTACCCATTCTTTGGAATAATTTAAGACCTAAGTCATAATTCTAAATATTAAACTTCTCAATTTTATACTGCAACATAAAATCACTTTTGTATTATTTTTATTTAAACAGACAACATCTACTTTTTTTTAAAAAAAAATAACAATAACGCACATACAGTCACTACAAAAAAAAAAAAAAACAGGGTGTTAGACGGTTGTAGACACCGCCGCTGATTATTATTTTTTGTACATTATATAAAATACAGTGAATGTAAAATATAACCGCCGCTAATAATTAGATTTACCAGTAGTTTTATTAAAACCGCCGCTTAATAATAATAAAAAGAAACCCTAATATACTATGCCCCCACAACCGCGGCCCGACACCCCAACTCCTCCCCACAAACACCACACCGACTCCCCCCACTACCACGAATCGGGCTTTAGCCGGCACTGAGTTTTATCAGCGCTAAACCTAAAGCCGTGATAAAATGACGACTTTTATCAACGCTGCCTAAACGTGGTGATAAAAGTAACTTTTAACACCGCTTTAGCGCTGATAAAAGGGCATCATTTATCACCACTTTTTTTAGTGATGATAAATGTTCATCTTTATCCGCGCTTAAAAACTATTAATAAAAAATATTACTAATATGTATAAAATTATCATATTTATATTAAAAAATTATTGTTTATTTATATATATTAATTAAAAAAATACATTTATATAATTAATATAAATATAATATATAAATATGTATTTTTTAATAATTCAAACAATTATATAAATGTAAATGATGTATTGTTAACATGTGATATTTGAACTTATATATTTATATCAATATCTATGTGCATATATGTGTATGCATTATGTTGTGTGTGTGTGTGTTTTGTATATTTATATATATAGATGTTGTACGTGTACAAATATATGTATATGTATGTATATATATGTGCACTTGGGCATGAGATATACATATATACATACATACATACATATGTATATGTATATATATGACACGTGTACATCTATATGTATGACATGTACTTAAACAGTGAGTTATAAATACATATGTTTTTAAAAAAGTATTTTTAAAATTCTAAATAAATAAATATATATAAATAATTATAAAATTAAAATAAATATATTTAAATAATAAATATATTTATTATATTAATATATATATATATATATTAATATATATATAATTATATGAATATATATAATTATATAAATATATATAATTATGTGAATATATATAATTATATAAAATATATATAATTATATAAATATAAATAAATATATATATTTAAATAATTATAAAATTATAACAAATATAATTGCTTAATAAATGTATTTATTATATTTATAATTATATATAATTATATATTAATAAAAATATATATAGTTATATAAATATATATAATTATATTTTTTTTTGAAACGGTTGGGGACTAGACCCTTCAATAAAAAAACAAATAAAGAAAGAGTGGAGGGGGGAGGGGGATACAAGAAATCAGAAAATCATATAGCCTGAGATCGGGTACTCATACTATGATAAGGTACTCTTCCACCCCGTTCACGTGAGTGTTGTCCCCTTCTCCATGTCTTAACCCATTCCCAAGGTCCACCCTCATCATTGACATACTCATCTTTAGAGACAATACCCTTATTAGCTGCATTATAAACTCCATTTCATTCTTGAATATCTCTTCACTACTTTCATAAGCAAGTAGCCAAAAAGGGTTAGAAGTGAAAATTTTATCACTCACTGAAAAACATGTGTATGAGTTACGCTCAACTCCCAGTAGGGGGTCCTGTCCAAGCCCAGTACGCGCCCCACATTCCCCTAACCAAGCTCGGGTCTGATGCAGACACAATGCAAGCATGGCGTTGCACTGGGTCTTCGAGCCAATTTGTGGGCCTTTGGGCCATGTAATTGGCTTCATGCCCACCAGGTCTTCGGGTCATGCATTGAATAAATAAGGTTTGATGAGTGAGCTATCCCTTTGGGGAACTATGATATACCTTTCCGGCATGTGTGTAGTGTGTGTGTTTAATATAATTGTACCCCCAACCACCTAATATATATATATATATATATATATATTCATAATTATAAATATAAGTAAATATACATATTTAAATAATTATAAAATTATAATAAAATTAATAAAATAATAAATATATTTATTATATTTATAATTATATATTTATTATATTTATAATTATATATTTATTATATTTATAATTAGATATTTATTATATTTATAATTATATATATTTATATATTAATAATATAAATATAGTTATATAAATATATATAAATATATAAATATATATAATTATATCAATATATTTATAATTATATTCAAATATTTATAAACATATTTATTTTTAATTAGAATTATAAGTAAATGAATATAAATTTAAATCATTATAAAATTATAATAAATATATTTAAATAATAAACATATTTAAATAATAAATATATTTATTATATTAATAATCATATGTACTTATATATATATATATATAATCATATCAATATTGCAACGACCCGACCTTTCACGAAAGTACAAATCTGTAAGAACCCGAATATTCTTTTCAGGTATGTTTTTCTTTTTCTGGTGTTTTTGAGAAAAATAGGAGTTTCTGGAAATTTTTGAAGTACACGCCGTGTACTTTACGAGTACACGCCCTGTACTCGGCTACCGCGGGTAGCCTAGTGCTGGCCGTGTAGCGGCCATGCACACGGCCATGTGTGGTGACCCGAAGACCGCTTAATGCGGGGGCCGATGAAGGCAAATACACGTTGTGTACTTTCTTTTTTTCATTAAACATACCGGGGTCGCGTCTTATCGACAGAAACACCTTATTCTTCGCCTTCTTCGACCGAGAACACCCGTACGACCATGTTTCTTCCCCGAGCCCCCGATCGAGCGTTTGTTGTCCGAATCGTCCGCCGTCGATTGCATTGGGATCGCCTCGGTAAGCTCTTCTCCTAGAGTTTCGTTTCCCGATTCCTCCTCTTTCAAGAGTTATCGTCGGTTGAGTGTTTTTAGCATTTTTGTAGATCTACGGTGTTCTTGGGCGATTCAAGGCTTGAGGTTCACTTATATCGATCATGCAACACCGAGGTAGGTGGTTTGTGCCTTTCCGTTGAAAGTCTCTGAGTTATACGTGCAAAAGTGCCCAATACCCTTGAACGGGGTATTGTGTGTTTACTGTTTTAGCCCCGTTGTTTGTCTGCCCTTATTGTATGCTTGAGTAGAGGTTAATTGAATGTGAATAGGGTGAATTGCTATGATTTGGAAGTGTTTGCCCATGCATGTTGTTTGTTTTGACCGTTTGGTCTAGTTTGTCTGTTAGGCTGCTGTTTACTTTTCATGCCTAGTATTTGTAGGATGAAGTGATATTTATCTGACATGCTGTTATGCTGTAGACTGTTAGCCAAGTAGCTCTTGAGGTTTACTTTGGCCGATACACATTGCCATGCTTGCTTGACTTACACAGGGTCGTGAGAACCTGGTGTAGTAGACCATAGGGAGAATGAACGTAAGAGCTTCTCCAGAGTGTCTGTTTTTACTGTTATGATGCGAGACCATAGGGGGAATTGACATAAATGCTTCCTCAGAGTGTCTGTAGTTCCTCAACGCGGGCCACAGGGGGAATGTGACGTAAGTGCTTCCCCAGAGCACCTTTAGTTACCGATACGAGACTATAGGGGGAATTGATGGTGAATGCTTTCCCAGAGAGTCTATTCTAAAGCCGAACCAGAGGGGTTAGACTATGTGTACTTCCTAGAGGGTTGCTTGTGTTGCTTGGTAGGACCAGAGGGGATAGATTGCGAGTACATCCCAGAGGGTTACCTGTTTTTGATTAGCTGCTTGCATGATATGTGGAATTGAATGCTTTGAAACTGTGGAAATGTCTACTGCTGAGTACTTCCTTGTTTACTGCTTCTTTTTTACTTATTGCCTGCCATATATATTCACTGACTGTTAGGCACAGATCTTTTGGTGGTTGCCTACTGGGATTAGTCTCACACCCTGTTTGGGTCATGCTTTTGGGTCCAAACAGATTATATTGTTGCAGGTATAGATAAGGGCAAACACCATTCTGCTTCTGGTACTTGACTGCTTGGAGTTGGAGAGCATGGGGCCAAGCTTTGGCTTGCGATGCTGTGGAGTTGTTTACTGTTTTCTTTTTACTTGGGTTTTGTACTGTATTTTAGCATTGTGATTTGTTTGGCTACTTTCCTAGATGTATGTATCACGCATCATTTATATATATGTGCTCCAGGTGCTTATTGCTTTCAGTCTTCCGTTGTTTACTATTGTATGCCATTATTACTACTTCCGCTATTGTTATCTGTTTCTCTTTCATTGTACTACTCTGCCAATGAGGGCATAGTTTCCCCACTATCACACCAAAGGCCCTCGCTGCTAGTCGGCAGCCTCTGGCGTTAGGGGAAATGCGCTTGAGGCCATGTGACCAACCGAGTATGGGGCGCCTCAGAGCGGCTTCCGGAATCGGGACGTTACAAAGTGGTATCAAATGAATTCTTTTCTCTTGACTTACTATTTTGAGCCTATAGACAGGGATATGAAGAAATTGGTACTTGGTAATTATGACAACCCTGGTCTTTATTTCATACTTAAACATGATTTATTACATAAAATTCACTTGATAGAGCATAGAAGATCAAGAGATCTAGTGTCTTTGGGGCTTAATATCATTACACAACAACTTAAAACATGAAATACAACATCTTTATTGAAAAATTCCTTTACATGACCACTACATTCCCTCGTACTTAGCATTGCATGGGATAACCCGAGGACATGCATAAGAAAATGGTGAGCTATAAATCCCAGCAAGGGAATAAACATGGAATAACATGAGGGATAAAATAAATGTTAGACAGTAGCCATATCAATGGAGCACAAGAGAAACATAAATATAAAGGCTTGATAAAGCATGATAATCATAACATGGAAATGTGACAACACTTAACATGGAATTAGCATGAGCCAAGACTCATTGCACATGGAGCACGAGTAAACCCTCATTGCACATGAAGCACGAGTAAACCCTCATTGCACTTGAATTAGCACGAGTCAACACTCATTGCACATGATGTATCATGATACTATACTTTACCCAATGCATTGGATCACTATTAGGGTACACCCTTCTTAAACATTTCATTTCATGCATAAGTGTGCCACATGGATCATACAACATGGAATAATTCATCATCATTTATTCCACGATAAAGGGATGTGGAATACATACATGAATATTTATAATCAATAAGTAAATGTGTATAAAGGTGAATACCCTTGATAGAGAAATGAGCATGGTATTCACTACACAATGACATTGGCTTGGAAAATCGTAGTACAATTTTGACAGCATAACGACATGGAATAAGAACTCATAAAAATGGTTGATGAGAGAGAAATGAATGTCTCATCATATTTACATGAAATGGACAGTAAGGGGGTAATATAGATACATGTCTCAAAAAACTTAATGGAATTTATATGCATAACACAAAAGAATTACTTGGATGTAAAAGAGGAGAGAGAAATCCCTCACAGAATTTCGGCTTGGTAACGGGTGTACATGGGACACATTAATGAGATAGAAAGGGAAATCCCATCATCCAAACATAAATAGGTAAGTATGGGGGAGGTGTGAAATCATACCCCAATATTTTTAATTGAAAACAAAAGGGCATAACAACTTAAAGAAAATTTGACAAAAATGAGAAAGAAAGAAATCCCTTACTTGGAAGTGTGATCCCCAAGACTTGGGAGAGGCTTGAGAGAGACTTATTGGGAGCTTGGGGCACCTTGGGAGGATTCTAGAGAGAGGAGGTCAGAGGTTGTTCGAACTCCAATGGCTTTGAGTGAAGAGAAAGTGAGAGCTTGGATGAGTTTATATAGGAAAGGAGAGAGAATTCTTTATTATTTAGGTTTGGGACACCTCACATTAAACTAATCAAAACCAAAAACCAGCCCATGGTTTTTTCCCATGGTTTTTGACAAATGGGAGTGGAAAACAATATTTTATGAGGCCAATGACTTAACTTCTTGAAATAATAGGGTGACTTATGTGGAGGTGAGTCACACCCTCAAGGAAAACAATTTAAAAAGACAAAGTCTTGAAGTGTCCACTAATGCTTTGTAAAATAAATCAAATAAACACAAAATCAAATTATTTTAATGATAAAACATATATTGGCTGAACATAATATTTATGTTATTTTATTACATCACTATTGGGTCATTATGATATCATAAAACACATTATATATTTAAACAGTATTTCATTTTTACCCAAAAATTCGACCATCTCAGAAAATTATGAAAAATTCACCATTGGATAATTTCGACGTCCTAATTTAAAAAATAATATTCATTTTATCTAAATAATTTTCTAAATATGTGAATTTTTACTTTTAAAATAAAAAACCGACATTTATAAAAAAATCATGGGTTTTGACAAAAACAGCTTTCAAACCTTAATAAAAATTACAATTACATTCCTAAAATTATATGATAATTTATATTTAATAAAAATTAATACAATAATAATAATATTTTATTAAAATTTTATTTAATTAAAAAATCGATTAATTCGTCAAAATAGATTTCTTAGTTGAATATTAACTAAAAATACTATTTGTGTTTTAAAAACTATTTATAAAGTAACAATAATAAAATGAATGCAAATTATTTATACAAAAATAATGCACATAATCATAGTTCTAAGGTCTTGTTATATAACCTCTAATAACATCCACATAAGACTAAAGGGTAAAGTGTGGGATGGTGACAGACTCTTGGGGTGGCTCAGATAACATTGCTCGGGTGGTAATCTCTATTAACTTCCACTTCTCCCATAGTCGGTTCCACTCAAGCTTAACGTGTTCAAGCTTGGCTTGGGCTTGGTCAAGAGCAAAGACCAATGACGCCACCTCCTTTCTGAGCTCTGAAAAATGGGCTTCGTATGGGGTAAGTCTACTGGATGAGGCCATCGCTTCCATAGTTTGAGTAAATTGGATATATTAAAGTCCTATATTTATACTAATTATGTGATCACTGTTCAACATCTATATTAACAATAGTCAAAATTATTAAAAGTATTTTAAAATACAAAAACATAAAACCAATGAAGTTCACACTTTATATAATCATAATAATACATTTAATTAGATCAAGAGGAATTTTCATTAATGAAAGTTTGGGTCGTTACAATCTTACCCCCTTAATAAATTTCACCCTCGAAATTTCCTTTTCACAATCTAAAATAAATGTGGGTAACTTTGCTTCATCACTTCCTTCGATTCCCATGTCACTTCTTCAAACTTGTGGTTTTTCCACAACACCTTGACGAGGGGCATTGTCTTATTTTGTAGAACTTTTTCTCTACGTTCTAAGATCTTCACTGGTTGCTCCTCATAAGAAAGATCATCCTATAACTGTACTACCTCTGAAGAGAGTACATGTGAAGGGTATGGTATGTACTTCCTTAAGAGGAATACATGAAAGACATCATGTACTTTGGACATGGTAGTTGGAAGTGCTAGTCGATAGGCCACAACCCCAACATGATCAAGAATCTCGAAGGGGCCGATGTACCTAGGACTTAATTTCCCTTTATTTCCAAACCTCATGAGCTTCTTCCATGGAGATATGCGTAGAAATACCATGTCTCCAACTTTAAACTCAAGGTCTTGTCAATGGTTATCTGCATAACTCTTCTATCGACTCTGGGCTACCTTGATATGCTGATGAATGGTTTTCACTTTCTCCACCATTTCTTCAACCATTTCTGGTCCTAGCAGCTTACGCTCACCGACTTCATCCCAACATGCTGGTGTTCTGCACCTCTTCCCATATAGGGCTTCATAAAGTGCCATTCAGATGCTTGAGTGGAAATTGTTATTATAGGATAATTCAACCAGTGGAAGATGTTGATCCCATACTCCTTTAAAGTCCATTGAACATGATCTCAACATATCCTCAAGTGTTTGGATAGTCCACTCAGATTGTCCATCAGTTTGAGGATGATAAGTTGTACTAAAGTTCAGCTCAGTATCTAGAGCATGTTGAAGAGTCTTCCAAAACTTAGAGGTGAATCTTGGATCTCGATCTAATACAAAAGATAGTGGTACTCCATACAACCTTACCACTTCCCTGATATATATCTGTTCCATTTGATCCAATGATAAATCCTCCCGAATTGTAATAAAGTGTGATTTTTTAAGATGATCCACAACAACCCAAATTGAATTGTTGCCTTTGGATGTCTTCAGAAGTCTGGTGACAAATTCCATGGTGATGTTCTCCCATTTCCATGCCGGTATGGGAAATGGTTGCATCATCCCCTTAGACTTCCTCCTCTCTGCCTTTACTTACTGACACACCAGGCACTTTGATGTATACTCAGCGATCTCCTTCTTCATATTATCCCACCAATAATGCTCTCGGAGATCTCAATACATCTTTGTGTTTCTTGGGTGAATAGAGAAATTTGAACTATGTGCATCATCCAAAAGTTCCTTCTTCAGCTCTGAACTTGATGAAACACATAGTCTTTTCCCAAATCTCACAAATCCTTCTTTATTAACATTGAACTCTGAGGATCTCCATCTTTTGATAGCTTCCACTTTCTTCTGAATTCCCACATCACCCCTTTGAGTATCCTTTAACCTTTACAAAAGATATGGTTGAGCAATCATTTGTGAAAATATTGATGATGTTCCCTCCTTTATGATTCCCATGTCCATCTTCATCAAATCTAAGAAGATCGGATCCTTCTCAATTCTCATAATTGATAGAATTCCTGGGTCCTTTCTACTTAGAGCATCCTTCACCTTGTTCGCTTTCCCAGGGTGGTAATGGATTGAGAAGTCATAGTCTGTGATCAGTTCTAACCATCTTCGTTGGTGCATGTTCAACTCTTTATGTGTGAATATATACTTAAGGATTTTGTGGTCCATATATATTTCACACTTCTCCCCAAAGAGATAATACCGCTAAATTTTTAAATCAAAGATCACCACGACCAACTCCAAATCATGTGTTGGATAATTCTGCTCATGAAATTTCAATTGCCTTGAATCATAGGCAATGACTTTGTCATTTCGCATCAACACACATCCTATGTCCTTCTTCAATGCATCACTGAATACCACAAAAAGTTATCCACTTGTGGGTAAAGTGATCACGAGTGCAGTGATAAGCCTCCCTTTTAAATCCTTGAATCTTTCTTCACATTCATCACTCCAAGAAAACTTTACTCCCTTCCGAGTTAGCTTGGTAAGAGGGTTGGACAATCGTGAGAAATTTCTCACAAATCGTCGATAATATCCAGCTAACTCCAAGAAGCTATGGATATCCGTTACCTATGTTGGCCTCTTCCATCCCTCAATTGCATCTGTTTTGGAGGGATCCAAAGATATTCGATTTCTTGTGATGATATGGCCCAAGAATGAGACCTCCTTCAACCAGAACTCACACTTGCTGTACTTTTCATAGAGATTCTCCTTCCACAAGGTCTCTAGTACAGTTCTTAGATTCTCCTCATGATCCTCCTTGGTTTTGTATTATATGAGAATATCATCTATAAAGACTACCATAAATTTATTGAGGTAATCTCTAAAGACTCTATTCATCAAGTCCATGAAGATTTCTGGAGCATTAGTGAGTCCAAAAGGCATTACTATGAATTCATAGTGCCCGTATCTTATACGAAAAGTAGACTTGGATATATCTTCATTCTTCACCCTTACTTGATAATATCTCAACCGTAAATCCACCTTGGAGAAGTATTGTGATCCACACAGCTGATCGAATAAGTCATCGATTCGTGGGAGAGGATACTTGTTCTTTATCATGATTTTGTTAATCTCATGATAATCGATGAAAAGGATTATTGACCCATCTTTCTTCTTGATGAAGAGGACTGGTGCACCCCATGGTGAAGCACTTGGGCATATAAACCCTTTATCCAGATTCTCCTATAGTTGTTTCTTCATCTCATCAATCTCCATAACAACCATTATATACGGAGTCTTGGATATTGGCAATGCCCCAGGTAAAAGATCAATTGAGAATTCAACATCTCTTCTAGGAGGAAGACCAGGAAATTCCTCAGGAAACACTTCAATGAATTCCCTCACAATAGGCATGTCTTCAAGGATGGTTTCCTCCTTAGACTAAATCATCTGATCTAGATACGCGTGATCATAGGGCAGTAATATCCACGCTTGAGATGATGGAGCTAAAGAAGATTCATCTTTCTCCTTGCACTTGTAAAGAATCGGGGGTCGATTCTCCACATGGAGAGTGATTTCCCTATCACGGAAATTTATGTTGTCTCTATATAAAGAAAGTAAATCCATGCCAAGAATTGAATAAAATTCTACCAGAGGGAGTATGATGAGGTTCGCTGGGAAGTTCAATCCATAGATTATGACAGGAGAGGAGTTATATTCATGGGATGCAATGATTGACCCATTTTCCGTACTCACCGATATCGATACTTCCATTATTTGTGGTGGTGCTGGGATTGTTCTACTAAACTTTTGGGATATAAAAGAATGCTTAGAACCCGAATCAAAAAGTGCGTTCACTATTCTTGAATTAATAACTAGCATACCTATCACCACTTCATTGTCGGGGTTCACTTCGGCAGTAGTGATGGAAAAATCTCACCCTTGCTGCCTTGGTGGTTGTTGGTTGCCTTCGAAAACCCTTGGATTAGGGCACTGATTTTCAAGATGCCATGGTTCTTTGCAGTTGTAGCAATGAACAATGCGTTGAGGTTTAAATGGAGAGTTACTATCCTCTATTGTATCCATGGGGTTTTCTTTATGACAGTTAACAACTAGGTTCCCTTCTCTTCCACACATAAAGCATTTCCTCGCCCCCTTTAGGCAATTTTCAGGGTGCTTCTTTCCACACATTTGGAAAGTGGGGTGCTGGATCTTCTTAGCACCATTGGATTTATCCATCGGACCACCAAAATTGAAGTCCACCTTACTCTTCTTATCCCCATGATACCCCTGAGATTCTCCGATCTCTATTTCAACCTTGAGGGCACATCAGACAATTTACTCATAGCTGTTGAAGTCACAAATCACCAGCACTTTTTGTAGGATAGATTTCATCCCACCAAAGAAGCGGCCAACCTTGCATTCAGGGGTAACAACAAAGTCAGAGGCGTATCGTTCAAGCCTTGTGAAGTTTTCCTCATACGCTCTGACAGATTCTTCATCTTTTTTATTGAGGGAAAGTAAGTCACTTTCCATTTTAAGTCGGAGGGTGCGTGGAAAATATTTATTGAAAAACATATTCCGAAAATCCTTCTATTCCAACGCCTCGATATCCTCCTTAGGCTTTGTATTTTTGATCAACGTACACCATTGATTAGCTTCACCCTCCATATGATAAGCAGCCAAGAGAACCTTCTCTTGTTCAGAACATTGAAGGATGGAGAAGATCTTTTCAATGGAGTTGATCCATTGTTCAGCGATTGAGGGATCAAATGATCCATTAAAAGTAGAAGGCCTTTGTTTCATGAAGATCTCTACAATGACTTGTTCTTTCTTATGGGGGGTTGAACATTCCTCTTGACTGATGTTTCTATTCAAAGCTTGAGTTAACTGAGAGAGAATCGTGAAAAAGTTCACGATTACCGCTCCCATTAGATTGAGCATCTCATTAGCACAATCATCACATTGAACTTCACATTGGTTATTAGCCCGAGTCCTCCTATTACTGTCCATTGGCTGGAATAAAAGGAAAGTTAGGGGTAACACATAAAGGGTAATCCAAGGACAAAACTGATGACTTATAAATAACTTTTATTTCCTTAACTTATTAATCCATAGACTTCAATCTATTCTATTCATGATCAACTTTATATCATAAATTCTTAAGGGATTTTTTAATTACCTTAATAATGATTCATACTAAGCTTGTGAATTTACCAATGAATATCCCCCGGGAGTGTCGTAACCAAGAGTGAATCAATGCCCGTTGTCATGTACTAGGATACCCTGGGTCAAGCTCGAAACTCCTTATCAGGGTTTTCACCCTTAGGTACATCTGTGCCAAAGCCGCTTCTACCTGCTCGTATCCAGACAATGATGTATTTTCTTGATAAACCACTTACTCAATACCCACCAAAACTTAGGGATGTTTTTATTATACTTATTATTGTCTCTAAGCCTTCACTAGGGTTTTCTAATCCTAATCCCAAAAATAACTAAACCTATCCTCTGATACCAACTATGAGAACCCTGGTCTTTATTTCATACTTAAACATGATTTATTACATAAAATTCACATGATACAACATAGAAGATCGAGAGTTATAGTGTATTTGGGGCTTATGATCATTAAATAACAACTTAAAACAAGAAATACAACATCTTTATTGAAAACTTCCTTTACATGACCACTACATTCCCTTGTACTTAGCATTGCATGAGATAACCTCAAGACATGCATAAGAAAAGGGTGAGCCATAAAGCCCAGTAAGGGAATAAACATGGAATAACATGAGGGATAAAATAAATGTTAGAAAATAGGCATATCAATGGAGCACAAGAGAAACATGAATATAAAGTCATGATAAATCATGATAATCATAACATGGAAATGTGGAAACAACACTTAACATGGAATTAGCATGATCCAAGGCTCATTGCACATGGAGCATGAATAAACCCTCATTGCACATTAAGCATGAGTAAAACCTCATTGAAATTGAATTAGCATGAGTGAAAACTCATTGCACATGATGTATCATGACACTATACTTTACACAATGCATTGGAGCACTATCAGGGAACACCCTTCTTAAACATTTCATTTCATGCATAAGTGTGCCCCACATAGATCATACAACATGGAATAATTCATCATTATTTATTACAAGATTAAGGGATGTGAAATACATACATGAATATTTGTAATTAATAAGTAAATGTGTATAAATGTGAATACCCTTGATAGATAAATGAGCATGGTATTCACTACACAATGACATTGGCTTGGAAAATCGTAGTACAATTTCAGCAGCATAACGACGTGGAATAAGAACTCATAAAAATGATTGATGAGAGAGAAAGATATGTCTCATAATATTTACATGAAATGGAAAGTAATAGGGTAATATAGATACATGTCCCAAAAAACTTAATGGAATTTAGATGCACAACACAAAAGAATTACTTGGATGTAAAAGAGGAGATAGAAATCCCTCACAGAATTTCGACATGGTAACGGGTGTACATAGGACACATTAATGAGAGATAAAGGGTTATACCTTCATAGAAACATATATAGGGAAGTATGGGAGAGTTTAAAAATCACACCACAACATTTTTAATTGAAAACAAAAGGGTATAACAACTTAAAGAAAATCTGACAAAAATGAGAAAGGAAGAAATCCCTTACTTGGAAGTGTGATACCCAAGGCTTGAGAGAGGCTTGAGAGAGGCTTATTGGGAGATTGGGGCACCTTGGGAGGATTATAGAGAGAGTAGGGTAGGGTTTGGTCAAACTCCAAATACTTTTAGTGAAGAGGAAGTGGGAGTTTGGGTGGGTTTATATAGGAAAGGAGAGGGAATTCTTTATTATTTAGGTTTGGGATACCTCACATTAAACTAATCAAAACCACAAACCATCCCATGGTTTTTGCCCATGGTTTTTTCCAAATGGGAGTGTGAAAAAATATTTTATGAGGCCAATGTCCAAAATTCTTAAAATAATAAGGTGGATTATGTGGAGGTGAGTCACACCCTCAAGGAAGACAATTTAAAAAGACAAAATGTTTTATAAGCCTTGAAGGGTCAACTAATGCTTTGTAAAATAAATAAAACAAACCCAAAATAATATTATTTTAATGGTAAAATATATATTGGCTGAAAATAATGTTTATATTATTTTATTACATCACTATTGGGTCATTATGATGTCATAAAACACATTATATATTTAAACAGTATTTAATTTTTACCTAAAAATTTGACTATCTCAGAAAATTATGAAAAATTCACCATTGGATAATTTCGACATCCTGATTCCAAAAATAATATTCATTTTATCTAAATAATTTTTTAAATATATGAATTTTCACTTTTAAAATAAAAAACCTACTTTTATCGAAAATTCATGGGTTTTTACAAAAATAGATTTCAAACCTTAATAAAAATTACAATTGCAATTATAAAATTATACAATAATTTATATTTAATAAAAATTAATATAATAATAATAATAATAATAATTTATTAAAATATTATTTAATTTAAAAATCCATTAATTCATCAAAATAGATTTCTTAGTTGAATATCATCTAAAAATAGTATTTGTGTTTTAAAAACTATTTATAAAGTAACAATAATAAAATGAATGCATATTATTTATACAAAAATAATGCACATAATAATAGTGCTAAGTTCTTGTTACATAACCCCTTATAACACCCACATAAGACCAAAGGGTAAGGTGTGCGATGGTGACAGACTCTTGGGGTGGCTCGGATAACATCGCTCGGGTGGTAATCTCAATTAACTTCCACTTATCCCGTAGTCGGTTCCGCTCAAGATTAACGTGTTCAAGATCGGCTTGGGTTTGGTCAAGATCAAAGCCCAATGATGCCACCTCCTTTTCGAGCTCTGAAAAATGGGATTCATATGGGGCAAGTCTACTGGATGAGACCATCGCTTCCTTAGTCTGAGTAAATTGGATTTGTTAACGCCCTATATTTATACTAATCATGTGATTACTGTTCAACAACCATATTAGCAACGATCACAATTCTTAACAGTATTTTAAAATCCAAAAACATAAAACCAATGAAGTTCACACTTTATATAACTATAATAAGACATTTAATTAGATCATGAGGAATTTTCATTAATGAAAGTTTGGGTCGTTATAGTAATAAGCTGTGCTCGAGAGTAGCTAACCCATGTATAGGGAAAATCCAATCTACCTCGTTTATTGCAAGTTTTTTGGTTTTTCAATTTTACAATTGATTTTATTTTCACCATTGGGTGATTCACATATTTTGTGCTGTTATTGTTGATGTTATTAAGGTTCTATTTCTGTTGCAACCCGATGAGATGAGGGTATGCCATATCATGCATCATATAGGCACTTGCTAGAAATCACATGCCATGCATTCTTACCATGCCATTTAGGTTGCATTAGAGATTTCATGTTGTTGTGATAGATGTTGTGCTAGATATGCATGCTGTTTTGATAGATGCTTTGATAAAAATACCTGCTATTTGATAGGGTATTGGTTATGTAAGGTTTTGTTTGAATGAACACCAAACTTTGGTTCTTGAGGTGTTATGGGACCTCATGGACTAGAATTTGGTATATCATTGATCCGTTATGATTGTTTATGAAATTTTTAAGATGGAAATATTTGATTCACAGGGAGTATGGGCCCTCACAGATCAGAATTTGGCACTTAAAGGTTCGCTTCAGTGTTTTTCTATGCTTCGGAGTAGTTTCTGAGGCTTACTATCTGGAAAAACCCAGAATACACATCGTGTATTGATGAATACATTCCATGTGTTATTTTGTTCAGGAAGAAACTATTTTTCTTAAGTACACGCCGTGTAATGTATGTACATGCCATGTATTCTCTAACTCCCAGACTATGTGGGCAGAGACACGGGGTTTGGAATCATTGGTATGACATGCCGTGTATCGGATGTACACCCCGTGTTGTGGAACCATGTAACCAGCCATGTCACTAACCACATGGGTTGGTTGAGTCTTTTCTAATACATGTCGTGTTCATCTGGAACACGCCGTGTAGTGTAACCCGAGTATCCGGCCATGTAACGAGCAACACGGGTCGGTTAAATCTTCTTGTACAGCCGTTTCTGGCACTAACACACCATGTATAGTCATCTGTGTGTTCACCTGTGTCACTAAAAACACAGGTCAGAGAAATCCTCATAGTACACGCCGTTTCCATCTGGAACACTCCGTGTAGTGTGAGCTGTGTATGCGGCCATGTCACTAACAACATTGGTCGGTGAAGCTCGTTTAGTACATGCCGTTTCTGGCACTATCACGCCGTGTAGTCTTGTTCTAGGAGAGCCGTGTGGCCTAGCCGTGTAAAGGGACTTGAGCAGGGGAAGAGGATTCAAGTACATGTTGTGCATAAGAAAACATGCCATGTATGGGGTGTTACACAACAATTTTTTGAAGAGGTACACGCCCATGTGAAAGGATTAAGGGAACACACCGTGTAGGCATTATACATGCCATGTATCCATGTTTTAAAAAACTTGAATGATTTCTTTCTCATATTCCCTAATTACTCTTCTAGTTTTTAGTCCTTGATAATCTTGATATAATGTTTGCGCTAGACCTTACCGAGTCATGCCACTGAGACGTCCTCTGATTGTACGCCAGTTATAAGGAAATGATCAGACACCAGACATGACTGATCAAGGACTTATAGAAGATCCTCCAATAGTTCCAGTCTTGGAACCAACAACCATTTCAGACACAGGTGCTGATGCATAGCTTCGAGAGGGCTTTATGAGGTTCATGAAGACCTTCTGAGGAGTACCTCATCTTTCCCATTATATGGTAGAGTTGATGTGAATTTTCTAGCAGCAGCATCCTTCCAGTTTCACCGGGGAAGGAGGACCTCAAGTTGTAGAGTCATGGTTAGAATCCATACTGTCTATCTTTGAGCATCTGGAGATGCCTCCAGAGAGGAGGGTCAAGCTCGCTACGTACATTCTTTAGTATTCTACCAAGAGATGGTGGGATGTGATCTCACAGGCAGGATGCCAGCAAGTCATGGATTGAGATGAGTTCTAGAGTGCCTTATATGACTACTTCTATCTGGAGACTTTGAGGGCCGATCGAACCCGAGAGTTCATGAGTCCAGAGCAGGGTACTCTTTTAGTTATGGATTATTCTTCTCGTTTCACTGAGCTGCAACACTTTATGTCTATTCTTGGAGGTGATGAGTTATTCCTGGCAAGGAAGTTTGAGGATGGTCTGAGGCACAACATCTGATCTAAGGTGAACATATTTAGGTTGACTTCCATCACTTCTATCATCAACCAAACGCTGATCATGGAGTGAAATATGAGGTATTATGGAGTTGTGAGCTAGGGTGGCTCGACATCTAGAGTTAGTATCCCTCCTAATGACAGCAGGAAGTACCGAAGGGAGTCTTCATGCGGTGATCCAAGGAGGCGATACACTTCTTTTGGTGGCCAGGTGGTGTGCTACCAGTGTGGGAAGAGTAGGCATACGAGACCACATTGCCTGAGAGACCCAGTGGAGTGCCGATATTGCAGCAAGATGGGTCATCTCCAGTATTTATGTTAGATCCTCTCACAAGCAGCTGGTGATATGGGTTCTTCTATGACTCCACATTCAAGAGCATCACCACCAATTTCTCATCAGTCTGGGAACTGGAGTTCTTTCGGCCATTCAGGCCGAAGTGGAGGTTGCGACCATGGTATTCAGTCACTAGGCTTTCAACGACAGTAAGGTGGATTAGCCCAGAGTGGTCAGACAGGGTCACAGGGCCATGGTGCAGGTCAGAATTTTGCGATGGAGTAGACCTAGCAAGAGCAGGATCCCAGACCCTCTACAATTCGAGGTACGATCCTAGTTTCCTCAGTTTTAGCTTCTGCTCTTTTCGATATAGGGTATTTCCATAGATTTATATCTGTTAATATTGTGGATATCCTTGGGATCTATATATTTACTTCTGATAATGTCTTGAAGTTGGAAACAACATTGGGGACTAGAACAGATAGTGTACATTAGTGCAAGGAGTTCCCTCTTGAGGTTGGTGGGTGTCACTTATTTTGGGATCTCTATGTCTTAGAGATGATGGGCTATGATTTCATTCTCAGAATGGACTGGTTAGTTCCCTTATAGGCTTTTGTTGATTTATATCACCGTAGGGTGAGTTTCACATCACCAGAGGGCATATCGTTTCTTCAAAAGGGAAAATGGGATGTCCAAGCGAGCAGAGTAGGACCCAAGCATCATGGGCTGAGAGGAGTTACAACCCAGATTTCTAGTATTTATCTAGATGAACAGGGGACTTCTTAGATGGACTTTCCTCCAGTGGTGGATCATTTTAGGGATGTCTTTCCAGAGTAATTTTTAGGTTTTCCTCCAAAGCGATAGGTGGACTTTTCTATTGAGCATGTGCCAGGAGCGGCACCGGTGTCCATCCCTCCTTATAGGATGGATACACCAGAGTTATAGGAGCTCAAGAAGTAGGGAAGAGTTGCAGGCTAAGGGTTTCATCTGACCCAGTACTTCTCCTTGGGGTTCTCTTGTCCTGTTTGCAAATAAGGTGTATGGTACCCTTAGAATTTGTGTGGATTATTGGAAGTTGAACCAGTTGACGGTCAAGAACTGATATCCCTTTCCAAGAATTGATGATCTCTTTGATCAACTTTGAGGAGCCCGGGTGTTCTCGAAGATTTAATTGAGATCCGGTTATCATTAGTTGTGTGTTATACCATCTGATATACCTCTTATAACTTTTTGAAGAAGGTATGGTCTATACAAGAATGTGGTTATGCCGTTCGGTCTCATGAATGCGCTTGCATTTTTCATGGCACTGATGAACCGAGTGTTCCATCCATACTTGGATTCTTTCATGGTGGTTTTCATGGAAGATATCATGGTGTACTCTCACACTCAACATGACCATGCTACCCATCTTGAGATCATTCTGAGTACATTGAGAGAGCATCAATTATATGATAATCTCTCAAAATGCCACTTTTGGATGGATCAGATTCACTTCTTGGGTCATGTTGTCTCGGAGATAGGAGTATTAGTAGACCTAGATAAAGTTATAGAATTAGTTTCCTAGGAGAATCCAAATAATTTATTTGAGGTACGGAGTTTTATAGGGCTGGTTAGATACTATAGACATTTCATAGAGGACTTTTCACGCTCAGTAGTGCCACTGACTGACCTGAATAAGAAGGGTGAAAAGTTCTTGTGGTCAGATTCTTGTGAGTCAGCCTTTCTGGATCGGAAAGGGAGGTTGAATTCAACACCAATACTAGTATTTCCAGATCCAGGCAAGAGATATACTATGTACTGTGATGCATCAGGTATTGGGCTTGGAGTAGTGGTCATACAAGAGGAAAGAGTCATTGCGTATGGGTCTCGGCAGTTGAGGCCACATGAGAGGAATTACCCGACACATGATCTTGAGTTGGCTGTGGTTGTTCATGACTTATGCTGTTGGAGACATTATCTTCTAGGAGAGCATTTTGTAGTTTTCATAGACCAAAAAAGTCTCAAGTGTATCTTCACTCAGCGTGACTTGAATTTGAGATAATGAAGGTGGGTCGAGTACCTTTAGCCCTTTGACTTTGAGCTTGTCTATACACTGGGGAAAGGCAACGCAGTGGCTGATGCGTTGAGCAGGAGGACTTAGATACAGGTAGTTCAGGAGGCCAACAGTGAGTGGAAGCTTATGTCTCTATTATATGAGATGCATTTGGAGGTGCACGACAGGCAGGGGCAGACATTTCTTTCTTCTCTAGTTGTTACCTCTATTCTTCTTGATTGAGTGAAAATGAGACAACTATTAGATTATAAAGGCCTATTACTATGGGAAAGCGTGTCAGGAGAGGACCCTATTCCTAGATGGACCATAGGTGAGGATGAGATCTTGCGTTTTCATGGGCACATATGGGTGTCAGCAGACATACGCAAGGAGATGATGCATGACTTTCATTCCTCAGTTTGGGCAGTTCATCTTGGTGTCACCAAGATTTATCATGATCTACACCATTAGTATTGGTGTCTAGGTATGAAGAGAGGTGTTTCTGGTTTCATGATGAGGTGTTACACCTGTCATCAGGTGAAGGCGGAACATCAACAACCAGCAGGGATTTTGCAGCAGTTATCCATTCCCGAGTGGAAATGGAATGATGTCACAATGGACTTCATGACAAAGTTGCTGAGGTTTCCTTGAAGTAATGATGCTGTTTGGGTTGTCATTGACAGACTCACAAAGGTTTCTCACTTCTTGCTGATCAATGAGAACTTCAGTGTTGATGAGATGAGAAGGTTATACATTCGAGAGATTATACGTCTACATGGAGTTCCATACTCCATTGTTTTAGATAGGGATATAAATTCTACTGCTCAGGTCTGGTAGGGGCTTCTGAAGGCTTTGGGTACATAGGTACTTTTGAGTACAGCTTACCACCCCCAAACATATGGCCAGTCTGAGCGTACAATTCAGGTGCTTGAAGACATGCTTTGAGCATGTATCCTGGATTTTGGAGGTTCTTGGGAGAATCACATACCTCTTGTAGAGTTTGACTACAATAATAGTTTTCAATAAACTATTCAAATGGAACCTTATGAGGCTTAGTATGATAGGCCATGCCAATCACCCTTATGTTGGCTGGAGGTAGGAGAGGTAGCTATGCTAGGACCTCGACTTGTCTAGGAGACCACATAACAGATAGAGTTGATTCAGAAGAGGATGGCTACTGCACAGTCTCGACAAAAATATTATGCTGATCAGTGGAGATGACCTCTGGAGTTCAAGGTCAGGGATTAGGTTTTCCTGCGTGTCACACCGAGGTTGGGACACCAGAGGATTAGGAGATAGTGTAAGCTTTCACCGAGGTACGTCGGGCCGTTTGAGGTGTTGGAGAGATTTGGGCCAGTTTCTTATTGGTTGCAGTTACCTCAGAGGTACTGGGCTATGCATGATGTTTTCCACATTTCTTAGCTCTGACGTTACTTCTCAGACCCGTCTCATGTTTTTCAACCCAAGGATGTTGAGTTAGAGGTAGACTCCTCGTTCGAGGAGCATCCTATCCAGATTGTTGATCGTAGTACAAAGGTTCTTCGTGTCCAGTCTATTCCTATGGTATGAGTGCTATGGAAGCATGGGAGAGTACAAGACGAGACTTGGGAGATGGAGACCGATGTACGATCACAGTGGCCAGAGCTATTTGAGGATTCTTCTTCTATGCCGCCTTGCTAGTGAAATTCAGGGATGAATTTCTTTAAGGGGGGAAGTTTTTAAGAACCTGGATCTTCTTTTCAGGTATGCTTTTCTTTTTTTGGTGTTTTTGAGAAAAATAGGAGATTCTAGAAATTTTTAAAGTACACGCTGTGTACTTTATGAGTACACGCCGTGTACTCGGTTACCACGGGTAGCTGGGTGCTGACCGTGTAGCGGCCATGCACGCGACCATGTGTGGTGACCTGGATACCGCTTAATGTGGGGGCCAGTGAAGGCAAGTACATTCCATGTACTTATAAAGTACACACTGTGTGCTTTATTTTTTTCATTAAACGCACCGGGGTCGCATCTTATCGACAGAAACACCTTCTTCTTCACCTTCTTCAACCGAGAGCACTCGTACAACCATGTTTCTTCCCCGAGCCCCCGATCGAGAATCTGTTCTCTGAATTTACTATCGTCGATTGAATTGGGATCGCCTTAGTAAGATCTTTCTTCTCCTAGAGCTTCGTTTCCTGATTACTCATCTTTCAGGAGTTATCGTCGGTTGAGAATTTTTATCATTTTTGTAGATCTACGGTGTTCTTGGGCAATTCAAGGCTTGTGGTTCACTTATATAGATCCTGAAACACTGAGGTAGGTGTTTTTTACCTTTCCATTGAAAGTATTTTAGTTATATGTGCAAAAGTGCCCAATACCCTTGAACAGGGTATTGCGTGTTTACTGTTTTAGCCTTGTTGTTTGCCTGCCATGCTTGTATGCTTGAGTAGAGGTTAATTGAATATGAATAGGGTGAATTTCTATGATTTGGAAATTTTTTCCCATGCATGTTTCTTGTTTTGACCATTTGGTCGAGTTTTCCTGTTAGGCTATTGTTTACTTTCCATGCCTAGTATTTTTAGGATGGAGTGATGTTTATATGACACGCTGTTATTCTGTAGACTTTTAGCTAAGTATTTATTGAGGTTTACTTTGCTCGATAAGTATTTCCATGCTTACTTGACTTACACAGGGCTGTGAGAACCTGATGTAGTAGACCATAGGGAGAATGGACGTAAGGGCTTCTCCAGAGTGTCTGTTTTTACTATTACGATGCGAGACCATAGGGGGAATTGACGTAAGTGATTCCTCAGAGTATATGTAGTTCCTCGACGCGGGCCACAGAGGGAATGTGATGTAATTTTTTCCCCAGAGAACCTTTAGTTACTGATACGAGACTATATGAGGAATTGACAGTGAGTTCTTCCCCAGAGAGTCTATTCTAAAGCTGAACTAGAGGGGTTAGACTGTGTGTAATTCCCAGAGGGTTACTTGTATTTCTAGGTAGGACCAGATGGGATAGGCCATGAGTACATCCCAGAGGGTTACCTATTTTTGAATAGCTTATTGCTTGATATGTGGAATTGAATGATTTGAAATCGTGCAAATGTCTACTGCTGAGTACTTCCTTATTTACTGCTTCTTTTTTACTTATTGCCTACCATATATATCCACTGACTATTAGGCACAGATCTTTTAGTGGTTGGATACTGTGATTAGTCTCACACCCTGTTTGGGTCATGATTTTGGTCCCAAATAGATTATATTGTTGCAAGTATAGATAAGGGAAAGCACCCTTTAACTTTTGGTACTTGACTGCTTGGAGCTAGAGAGCATGGGACCAAGCTTTGGCATGCGATGCTGTGGACCTGTTTACTGTTTTCTTTGTACTTGGATTTTGTACTGTATTTCAGAATTGTGATTTGTTTGGTTGCTTTCCTAGATGTATGTATCATGCATCATTTATATATTTGTGCTCCAGCTGCTTATTGCTTTCAGTCTTGTGCTGTTTACTGTTGTATGCCATTATTACTGCTTTTTCTATTGTTATCTGTTTCTCTTTCATTGTGTTACTCTGCTAATGAGGGAATATTTTCCCCACTATCACACCCAAGGCCCTTGCTTCTAGTTGGAATCCTCTGGTGTTAGGGGAAGTGCATTTGAGGCCATGTGACCAACTGAGTATGGGGCACCTCAAGGCAGCTTCTGGAACCAGGATGTTACAAAATCATTGTTTTTTTGGTTTAAATTCCTTGTTTCATCCTAGTGAGTGTGCCCTACAACCTAAGGGAGGTCTTAGAATCATTTGATCCTTGTTTGGAGCTTGGATCTATGAAAATTGGAGAGGCAGACTGAGCCGCATGGTTAGCACATGTTTAGTGCTAACTGTGTTCCTCAACCATGCGGGTAACTCAATGCACAACAAGAGGCTGCACGACCATGTGATTTGTCTCAAATAAACTACATAGACATTTTTTCATGGACTATGCATGGTTAGTCAAATCGTGCGCCTATCCTATATAGGGGGGGGGGGGGGGTCTTGGACAGTGTTGGGCATATGGTTGACACACGATTTGGACAACCTTATGACCCCTTAAATGAAGGAAAACTTACCATTTTACCTTAAATGTTTTAAAAACATTTTCCTTTTATTTTCTTCTATGCGCATGTCTTTTCCTCTATTATGTAGCTCTACAAAGACTAAGCTTGGTTTGTCGATAACTTATTCATGAAATCTCCATTTTCATCATTGTTGGGTGTGTTAGATCTGCCATAGTAAGCTCCTTAATCCTCTTGCTTCCATTAGTTGTTTATCTTTCCATCTCTTGCGCTATTTTGGTGCGAGCTCATGTGCTCTATTTTCAAGGATTTGGTCTCTTCTTCCTATTTCTATCGTTCTAGCTTGATTCAAAGGTTGAAAGTGGATGAGGAGAGTGCTACAGGCCTAAGGTAGGTGGTTTAACAAATTTCCTTAAAGTTTTAGGTTTTTTTATAGCTTTTGTCATTGTGCCAAAAACCATACATTTCCACGTGTTACCTCAAAATATCATTCCTCTTCTAAATTAAATGAACCTTGCTATGATAGTCCCAATAGTGCCTCATTGAATGGTTAGAGGATGTTACTTGGTTGATTTCTACCCCTCTGGGTGTGATCAATTAAAATTCCCCTTATTGTAAATGTTGATTGACAAGGAATACCATCCAAGTGGTGGGTTTGAACTTGAAATGCATTTGAATTGCTTAATAAATTAAATAGAAATGGGTGGTAAGGCCACACCAAGTGTTGCATATTTATATTTATGGATTATATAATTTTGACTCCCATGTTTATATTAGGATAAATGTTTATCAATGATTAAGAGGTAATTCTTCATGATTATTATGATTAGACCATCGTTATAGGTCATTGGAAAATGGTTAAGGGTTCTTTTGAGTATGAGGTTTCACATTTCCTTACATTGGGTGATGGGAATGACATCTCACATTGTTTAATTTCACTTTAATGATGGGCATGATGTTCCTAGTTCCTTTGCATCAAGTGTTGGACATGACGACTCACCCCACTATCTCAAGTGATAAGCATAACATCCTGCATTCCCATGAGATTTAGGGCTAGTACCCTTGCTAGAGCTTATAACTGGTTTGACTAGATATGGATGTATGAGTTACGCCCTGGGTCTAGCTAACGCCTACTAGTATCCATGTATACGCCTATATATGTCCTTACATATATAGTATATATACATGTATATATATTGTGTGTGTGTATATATATATTATTACTTATACATGGTTACTGATTCAAACTTATTCCGGCCTATGACGAAGTAGGTAAAGTCGCCTAGGTTTCCTATAAGAACCTGAACTGACTGATATTTATTCCAGCATCTTTACTTATTTGATACACCTACACACTACTATGTTGTACACATGGGCTTGATTATTCTAGACACCATTGGTGGTGACCTACTGATATTTATCTCACACCCTATCTGAGCCACCATTGGTACCCGAGAAAACTTTATGGTTGTAGGTATTGATAAAGGAAAACGCCCTGTCATGAATGTTTGATATGTTTTTCTTATAGCATAGAGCATGGGGGAAAAAGATCGAGTGTATGCTCGTGATGGTTGTGGAGATGTCTTTTGGCCTTTTTTACTTTTCGTATAGCATGTTTTATATCCTATACTTTGTATCCCCTGTATCCCCTTTTTGTACATCAACACGCCATGACATCATTTTGTAAATGATTTAGCCTATGAATTTTGATTATTATTACTACTTGGATGTTTCATTTTCCACTATGATTATTTATGGTACTTGTTTACATTATGATTTAAGTTATATTATGATTCTTCTATTTCTATTTATTTATTATTACCGTTGTTCAACTTTGATAAGAGGTTATAGTCTCCCCATTGTACCACCATGGACCCTTACTACTAGTTGGCAGCCTCTGGCTTATGGGGAGGCGCGCTTGAGGCCATGTGACCCATCAACTTGGGGCATGGTTTTAGTGGCTCTCAGGACAAGACGTTAAAAATTGGTACTAGTGGCCAAGTTCTTTTTTCCATTTGTATTACTATTTGGGTATTAGATAAGAGACTAGGAAGGCAATGAAATTTGGTAATGAGTTTGTGTCTGGGGGTAGCTAACCCATATATAGGGGAAACCCAAATTACCTAGGATGGATATTGCTATTAGTGGATTATGCCTGTTACAATTGATATGATTTCACCATTGTATTAGGCACATGATTTTTGATATTATTATTGTTTATTTTATCAATACAAACTTCTTTCACCCTTGGACAGTGTGGCAAGGAGGTAGTTTCTTGATAAGTGTATTTCAAGCATACATTTTAGAGTGTTTTATTGTATAGATTTATATATTTAAATGATAATTCATTCCAAAAGATGTAAAATTTGACTTGTTTTATGTTTTATGGTAGGATTCAATGAATTTATGAAAAAGGAATGAAAAGAGGCGTAATTTGGAGCTAAAAATTTGCGGCGTGACATTGGATTTTTGAAGCTAAAGCAAAGATGAAAAACTAATAGCATAATGATTACACAATGTGTAATTAATTTACACAACATGACTTCACCAGAAGAAGCAACACCGCTAGAAAAATTTGTGACATAAATACCTATTGTGAAATCCAATTACACATTGTGATTCTCAATTACATGCCATGCAAAGAATCAATTTTCAAAATCTTCGAAGGAGATTCATGTGAAAATCACACAGATTCAAAAATCATGGAGGAAAACTCGAATCAGGATTACACGACGTGTAAATGCATTACACGTCATGAAAATGGTCAGGCAGAGCCCATATGAAGCCTATAAATAGAGGATCTATGCTGCTGCTGTAAAAGGTATTGGAGATCCAGAAACAAAAGTGTGGAGTGAGACGCTGTACCCTTCCTGAGTTCTTTCTTTCTTTTCATTATGCTTTCATTTTATTTCCTCCATCTCTAATGACCCAATGTTTTATCAATAGAAATTCCATTCTTATAATTATATCATATATTCACATGAAATCACAACATAATGAACTACTAAGTACTATGTGACCATTAAACACAATATTGTCACTCTTGTGATTTGAATTTTGAAAATCTGACATACATGATTGCGGTTAGTAAGACGGTTGGAGTTTGATAAGACAAACTTAAATTTTTAGTGAATAATAACCCACCCTTATTAATAGTAACCTACCATTATAAATATTAATATGACCCTTATGAATATTAAATCATCTAAAAGAATAGTAACTTCACCCTTGAATGTATAAATAAAATTTAGGCATCTTATAAGTGATAATATGACCATAGTAAAAGTATTGGTATTTTTGTAAGTCATAAATAATTAATTATAATTAATTAATTAATTTAAAAGAAAATATATTCTCCTAAAATGTGTTAATAAATTAATAATTTTATGTCTTATGGTTTTAAGATAACTTTAAAAGACCTTATTTAATTTTTGAAAGCATTATAAAATCAGTTATAGTTTTAAAATCTGTATTTTTCAAGTAAATTATGATTTTAATTAAAAAATAAATTAATCATTTTTAGAAAATTATTTTTTAAAAATGGATTTCATTTTTGGATTCTAAACATAGAAAAATGGTTCGACTTATTTTTTGGTATTTTTCTGAAATACATGAATTTTTGATGAATAGTGAAATACGATAATTTACAAAATAAGCTAAATACATTAATTACTAAGTCATCAGTGATGTTCTGATAATGTAAGAACCTTGGTTTCGAAATCACATGCAAATATTAATTTTTTTTCTTATGGAATCATCACTATTTCTTGTCTTATGGAGAAATAATAAACTAATGATTAAAATATTAAGAAAACCCTCCTCCTCTCCACTATAAAAACCACTCACACTCCTCTCTTCTCTTCACTCCTCTCAAGCCTTGTGCCTTCTATAAATTATGCTCAAATCTCTCTCAAAGATCTAACCCCATTTCCATAATCCATTGGTCTCCTCAAAAGACCAAATCCTCTCCCCTTAAGAGGCTCTCAAGGAAGATTAAATCAAGAGGTAAATTCCTCTTTTCTTTTCTTTCATTTTCTTTTCAGGTTCCTTTGTTCTCTTTTATTTCCTAACCTATCCTCATTAAAATGGTGTAAAAAATCCATTACCATAAATGTACTAGAATTTTTTATTATAATAGGATAATTCATTATCATCTCTCATTTCCCCTCCTTTTATACGAAACAAATGAAAACACCATCCGAGATGTGTTGATTTATCACAATCAAGGACGACGAGTTATCAATTTATATTACCATATTCAACTCTGGTCATGAAACCATTTTTATGGTTTAAAAAAACTATTAAATATTTATTTTAACTTATGTGATGTTTTGGAATCCTTTTTCACACATGATGTAAAACAATAATACAAAACAAGTTAATTGTGATCAAAATCACCAAATTATTCTAAGCGTTTATAATTAATGTTTTATATAATGATTCACCTTCACTCTAAATAACCAAATTAATTTTATAACCATGTAATCTTCTTTATGTTCAATAATTTAATATAACTTCAATTCTGGACAACCATTATCATCATACATGTTTATTCAAACATGAATATAAGTGAACTGATTAATAAAACCAAGGAAGCAAACGCTCCCAAACAATGAAATTGAACCTCATAAACAATAAAAAAGGTTATTAATGAACTAAAAAAGGTTATAATAAATAATTTACAAGTAAAATAGGTTCTATAATTATTAATTTATAAACCTAATTTTATTATTCAGGTCATTAAGATCAAGCGAAGAACACCATCAGACTTAAGGTAAGGGATCCTCTCTATCTCACTCTTATTCAAGAATATCTTCTATGCTATGCCATTTTATGTGTAATTAATAATGATGGGGTATGATTTTTCACCTCCCCAATACTGACCTCATGATGTGTAAAATATGATAAACCCCTTTATCTCTCATTAATCACTCCTAGGTACACCCGATACCATGCTGATATTCTGTAAGGGATGCTACCCGAACCTCCAATATTCCTTCAGGTTGCTCCATCCTTATTTTTACCCAAACAAAGATGGATTTTATTTTAATGTATAACTTCTTAATACTTTTTATATACTCCAAATTTATGTTTCAAGATCCATCACTCATTATATTTTGGGGATATACATGTTTTTAAATGATTCCCTCCTCAATACTTCCCAATAAGCAAACCTGTTTTAAGGGTACTTCCCGAATTCATACCCAATTTCAAGTGCACTCAACCATATGTTTTAAGCCACATTTTTTTTATAAAACCAGTGTTTTTATTATTAAAACCTTCTTGTATCACTTCTAGTTTTATATAAAATATCATTCCCTTTTCTATTTTAAATGCTCGTTAGTATTTTCCTTAAAACCATACTAAAATGTTTTAATTCTAAATTTTTTAAATACTATTTTCACATGTTGTCACTTATATTTGACATCAATTTCCATGATATATGCCTATTTTACCTTATTAATGTCCATGTATGTTATAATTTCTTTCTTTCATGGACACTTTTATGATACACTCATTCATTATGCTTTATAACATGATTATGCTACCCATTTCTTTCCATGGGTGCCCTTATGTTTATGATTTTTTATGTATGATTTTATTTGTGGAAAGCATATTAAAAAACATGTTAATATGGGTTTGAACATATAGTGCTCCAATTCATTGAGTAAAGTTTAGTCTCATGAGACCTTATGTGCAACGGTCTTGATTGTTATCCTTGACTCATGCTACAATGAGAAACAGTCTTAGTGGTTAACCTTGACTTGTGATCCTCTATATGAAATGAGCCTTGACTCATGATAAAGTTATGATTTATGTTGCTTCCACATTACTATTAATTCATGTTCATATGATCCCATGTTTACGTTTTATGATTCCATGTGTTCCATGCCTTTTATTTTCATTATGCCATGCCTTCTAACCCATGTGTTAAAGTTTTATTACTATGTTTTCCCTTACTGGGATTTTAGCTCATAACTTAATTCATGTGATCCCCAGGATACCCTATGAATATGTAAGGGCTCAAAGGAAGTTAGGATATCTTTATAAAGATTAAATAAAGAAGTGTTTTTTAGTCCCATGTTTTCAATTTTTTGTACCTAGGCTTCAAAGACACCAGACTTCATGATCCTTGGATTGTTTTATGATGTATAATTATTCTTAAAATCATGTAATGTTATGTGTAAAAGGATAGGGTTGCTATACCATCCCTATTATTCTCTCATCACTAGGATTAGGGGGTAAACCCACTATGTTCTAGGGTAGTGTAATCTAAGGGGGAAGGTGCGTTGGATTTATTTAATTTTATTTATTCATGTATTTAATTTGTTGTAATTATGTATTCATATTCCAATACTTTTATTTTTCTTTTATCTTGATCATTGATATTTGAATCTCAAAGGAATATAAAAATTGAACAACTGACAACCCTGAATAATGCATGACCATTTTCAATTTTTGGGAAAATCATGTTTAAAAATGGTATCAAGACAAACTTGATTCGACAACACCTTAAATTACCAGATCAAGGGAAATAGGGTATTTCCAATCTCAGGGGGAGATAACATGACCATTGGATTTAACTTTTCTCAATTCTGGCACTAATTATGAATCAACCTATTTTCTAAAATCCAATTGCACCTAAACCCTAAAATTACAAAACCCTAGAACGCTTTTTAAAATTGTTTTTAAACCAATTAATAAATATTATTTGACTTCATAATTTTATTTATTAAATCAAATAAAAACCATCCTTTTCTCACATTTTTCATAAATTTAATAAAATTAAATCTTTTTAAATTTTAATAAAACTAATCTCTCCATCCCTATGGATCGGTCTCAAACTACTGCTTTACTATATTTTAATTGATTGAGTAGCATAGTTGAGTTTTTATAAATTTTGTTTTTTTATAGCCCCATAGGGAAGTAAAAATTCCCTTCAGGATTATCATTTCTCATGCATCATTATAGGAACTTTAGGATTTAAATTCCATGCATTTTTCTATGCCACATCTACTTACTACATGAATTTCCTGTTATATGTACATTTTGGTGCCCTGTTATGTATTTTCAATGTGCTAATGTTTTTTTAAAGATGCAATAATTGAGTTAATTAATGTTACCACATCAATCTAAATGGTATTTTCATGCATGGATTGATGATGAAACCTTAATTAACCAGTTATTACATGTTTGATCCATGAACTATTGGTTCTATGTATTAGAATGTTAGTTGATTGTATTACATGAATGACAATTGAAATTTATGAAGCAAGTAATTCTATAAATTTGGAATGGTGATTCATTTAATCAAATAATTTTATATGACCTATTACATCATGATACAAGATGTAAATACCAGGTCACAGTTACATGTAATTCCAATTAAAATTTATAAGAGTGACATTTATAGACTGTGAATGGTGACACATTTAACCAGACCTTGATATATCTAAATATAGAAGAGTATGAAATTAAATGAAATTAAACCTTTAAATGAAATGTTTACCTAAATGGGATTCAAATTGAGAAGTAAAGGGTGTTTTCCTCTATACCTTGTAATTGTCATTCCATATAACAAAACCTCTGTCACGTGATATGAGACTTATACCCAAATCTGAAATTAATAGTGGGTAGTTGGGGGTGTCTATTTTGATTATTATGGCCTATTATGGTCTCTCTTTACCACCCATACCTGGATTTAGAAGTAGGCTATGAGGTGCAATATTTTTTGTAGGAAGGCTATGTATCTTTTCTAATTATTTAACTATAGTCCTTTCAATTGATAAATTCTTTTCTGAGGTGTGCATTTGGAATTGTATAATCATGCCACCAAAACAGTCTCTAGTCGCAAACCAAGAGGGTGGTGAAGACCATGCTCTAGAGTTGGTGGGCACTGAGTCACCAATGATAACTCCTGTAGTGCCACCTGTGGCACCACTTTCTATTCTAAACATGGGAAATGGAACATAGTTTTGAGAGGGTTTTATTCATATGATGTAGTCCATGAAAGGTTTTGCTCAAATTTCCCCGACTATGGAAGAGTTGAATCATGAATTCTAGCAACAAAATCCTCCCACCTTCTCGAGGTATGGTGAACCTCAGGCCATAGAATCATGGCTAGAGGCCATGTTATCAATAATAAATCATCTAGATATTCCTCCAAAGATGTGGTTCAATCTTGATACTTATATGCTATGTGGTTCTTTCAAGTTATGGTGGGATGTCATTACCTAGGTAGACTAATAATGGTACATGATCTAGAGGGACTTATAGATGGACTTATATGATTAATTCTTCCAAAGACATTGAGAGATGACCAAACTAGAAAGTTCATGAACTTGAAGTAAGGGATATGTTTGTGATGGAGTATTTTAATTAGGGGTGTCCAGACCTGACCCAACCCAATGGGTTCGACTCGACCCAACCAGGTTGGGTCGGGTTGTGGAAAAAAATGTTCAGGTCGGGTTTGTATCGGGTTGACCCGTGGAAGGGTTGGGTCAGGTCTCGGGTTGTCTATATATTGACCCAACCCAACCCATTGACCTGAGGGTGTATGAAAAAAAAACCCTACCTGGTGTCACGACCCGGCCTGGCCACCCTAATTCCCTCCCTCCCTCACTCTCTCCCACCTCTTCCTCCCTTATCTCCTCCTCCCCCTCCCTGACCTTTCCTCATGCTTGAATAGATAGCCTCCCTTCTCCTCCTCCTCTCCTTGCTTGCCTCCTCCCCTCCCTAGACAGATTCTCCTCCTCCTCTCCTCCTCCTCCCCCTTACCCTGACCTTCCCTCACATGTGGAAAATTTCTAATCCCCTTCCTCCATCCTTCCCTTGCCACCAGTGAATGGCCTCCTTCCTCTTACTTTACTCCCTGCCACCTCCTCTCCTCACTTGCCTCCTCCCTGGATGGATAGATTCCCCCACAAGCAATCAGGATAAATCCCCCCTACTGGATCACTCCTCCCTGGCCTATCATGCATTCTGTCTGGTGGCACTGGTGGTAAGGTAAGTAGTTTTTTAATCATGTTCTTAAAATTATCTTCCTTAGGTAATTTCTTTATGCACCTTTGTGAGTAGGATCAGAGTGCATGTGTTCACATTTCAAGCAGGCGGTGAAAGTTTCTCATTTCAGTTATATGAACAGTAGGTATAATTGGGTGATTTTGTTTGATTTCCATTTCCCCTACAAGTGATTTGTAACTCCTGTTAAGGTAAACCTCCTAGTTATTAGTTATCAACTCTAGGAAAGATATATTATTTTCTTCATGCTTGTCCACCTATCTTCTATTTTCACATAGCCATTTCTATATAACGATTTTGTTAAAAATTCAACCAAGAATACTAGTAATCCAAACTTATCCCTGTGGTTTGACTTGGTTACTCAACAAATTATTTGTTGTGGTGACTCTTTCCACTTGTAGGGGAATTCTTTTTTTCACTACAATACGTTTACACAATGAAATTTAGTTCCATTTCCAATGAAATTGTTAGGAATGTGGGGTAAATGGGGTTGTGTAAGGGGGTATTTATTGTTAGGGGGTAGTATATTAATTCTGTAGTTGGTCTATTCTAGCCAGCTGTAGTAGATAGTGGATAGGCAGGTCAGGTAGGGTAATAAATGGGGGTTTTCTGGTGCAATAGTGTAGGCTGGTGTAGTAAGGGGGAGGGGGAGGGCTGGTGTAGTGTAGGGCAGGGGGTAGGGGGAGGGGATGGTGCAAGGGAAGGGGGAGGGGGAGGGGATGGTGCAAGGGTAAGGGCTGGGAGAGGGGTTGGTTGGTGCAAGGAAGGGGGTAGGGGGAGGGGTTGGTGCAGGTGCAGGGGGGAGGGATAGGGGATAGTACAAGGACATGGGGAGGGGGAGGGGCTGGTGCAGCAGGGGGGAGGGGAGGGGTTAGTGTAACAGGGAAAGTGGGAGGGGGAGGGGTTGGTGGTGGGGCTGGGGAAGCATGGGGTAGGGGGCTGGTGGTGGTGGAGTGTAGGGGGGAGGGGGAGAGGCTGGTGCAAGGTAAGGGGGAGGGGGAGGGGCTGGCTGGTGTAGGGCAGGGGGTAGGGGGAGGGGCTGGTTGGTATAGGGTAGGGGGTAGGGGGAGGGGCCTGTGTAGTGTAGGGGGAGGGAGAGGGGTTGGTGCAATAGGGGGAGGGGGAGGGGCTGGTGCAGCTGGTGGTGGGGCTGGTGTAGTTGGGGGGGTAGGGGCTGGTGGGGGGAGGGGGATGGGCTGGTGCAGGGCAGGGGGGAGGGGAGGGGGAGGGGAGGGGGAGGGGATGGTGCAGTAGGGGGGTAGGGGTTGGTGGGGGGGGGGGAGGGGAGGGTCTGGTGTAACAGGAAGGAGGGGGAGGGGCTGGTGTAGGGTAGGGGGAGGGGCTGGTGCAGTAGGGGGTTGGGGGAGGGGCTGGTGCAAGGGCAGGGGGGAGGGGGAGGGGTTGGTGCAGTAAAGGGGAGGGGGAGGGGTTGGGTAGGATAGGGGGGTTGGTGCAGCAGGGCAGAGGGGAAAGGGAGCGGCTAGTGGTGGGGCTGGTGCAGTAGGGGGAGGGGGGGGGGGTGGTGCATGGTAGGGGGAGGGGCTGGTGAAACAAGGGGTTGAGGGATGGGGGATGGAGCAAGGGCAGGGGGAGGGGGAGGGGTTGGTGCAGTAGGGGGGAGGGGTTGTGCAGGGCAGGGGGGATGGTGCAGCAGAGTAGGGGGAAGGGGAGGGGCTGGTGGTGGGGCTGGTGCAGTAGGGGGGATAGGGGGCTGGTGGGGGTGCAATGCAAGGGGAGGGGAATGGTGATGTTATGAAATCATTTTTCACAAATTATGTAAAAAAATAATACAAAACAAGTTAATTGTGAGCAGAATTGCCAAATTAATCCAATCATTTATCATTAATGATTTATATAATGATCCACCTTCAATCCAAATAACAAAATGAATTTTATAACCATGTAATATTTTATATTTTCACTAATTTCATATAAATTCAATTCTTTACAACCATTATCATCATATATGTTTATTCAAACATGAATAAAAGTGAACCAATCGTTAAAACCAAGGAAGCAAACACTCCTAAACAATGAAATTGAACCTCATAACCAATCAAAAAGATTATGAATGAACTCAAAGAGGTTATACTAAATCAGTTACATGTAAAAGAGGTTATTTAATTATTAATTTATGAACCTAATTTTATTATTCATGTCATTAATATCAAGTGAATAACACCATCAGACTTAAGGTAAGAGATCCTCTCTATCTCACTCTTATTCAAGAATGTCCTCTATGTTATGCCATATTATGTGTAATTCCTAATGATGGGGTATGATTTTTCACCTCCCCCATACTTCCCTAATTATTTTTAAAATATGATAAACCCCTTTCTCTCCCATTAATCCCTCCTAGGTACACCCAATACCATGCCGATATTCCGTAAGGGATGCTACCCGAACCTCCTATATTCCTTCAGGTTGCTCCATCATTCTTTTTAACCAAACAAAGTTGGATTTTATTTTCATGTAAAACTTCTAAATATTTTATATATGCTCCAAACTCATGTTTCAAGATCTACCCCTCATTCTCTTTCGGGTATATACACGTTTTTAAATTATTCCCTCCTCAATACTTCCCGATAAGCAAACCCGTTTTAAGGGAACTTCTCGAATTCGTACCCAATTTAAAGTGTACTCAACTATATGTTTTAATCCACAATTGTTTTTATAAAATCAATGTTTTTATTATGAAAAAATTATTGGATCACTTCTGATTTTATATAAAAGATTATTCCCTTTTCTATTTTAAATGCTTGTTAGTATTTTCCTTAAAACCACACTAAAATGTTTTAATGCTAAAATTTCTTAAATACTATTTTCAAATGTTTTAACTTATGTTTAACATAAATTACCATGATATATTCCTATTTTACCTTATGAATTTCCATGTATGTTTTAATTCCTTTCTTTAATGGACACTTTTATGATACACTTATTCATTATGCTTTATAACATGATTATGATACCCATTTCTTTCCATGGGTGCCCTTATGTTTATGATTTTTTATGTATAATTTTATATGTGGAAAGAATATTCATGTACATGTTAATATGGGTGCACCCATATTGCTCTCCAATGCATTGGGTAAAGTTTAGTCTCATGAGACATTATGTGCAATGGTCTTGGCGGCCAGCCTTGACTTGTGCTACCATGTGCAACAATCTTGTTGGTTAAACTTGAATTGTGCTCCTCTATGTGAAATGAGCCTTGAATTGTTCTAAATTCATGATTTATATTTCTTACACATTAATACGAATTCATGTTTATGTGATCCCATGTTTATGTGTTTTGATTCCATGTGTTCCATGCCTTTTATTTTCATTATGCCATGACTTCTAACCCATGTGTTAAAGTTTTATTACTATGTTTTTCCCTTACTGGGATTTTAGATCATTCCTTCATTCATGTAATCCCTAGGATACCCTATGAAATTGTAAAGGCTTAAAGAAAGTTAGGAGCTCTTTATGATGATTAAATAAAGAAGTATTTTTTAGTCTCATGTTTTCAATTTTATATACCTAGCCTTCAAAGAAACTAGACTTCACGATCCTTGGCTTGTTTTATGATATATAATTATGTTTAAAATCATGTATTGTTATGTTTAAAAGTCTAGGGTTTCTATAGTTGGTATCATAATATGGTTTAGTTATTTTTGGAGATTAGGAATATAACACTTTAGTAAGAACCTTAGGGATAAGACTAAGTATAAGAAAACATACCTAAATTTTAGTAAGTACAGAGTAAGTGGTTTATCAAGAAAATACATCCCTATCTAGATAAAGATAGGTAGAGGTGGATCTGGCATATATGCATCTAGGGTAAAAAACCCAAAACCATACTTTGAACTAGACTCAAATGGGAAATGGTGCACGACAACAGGCCTTGCTACACTCTTGGTTTGACAATCCCGGGGGATATGCTTTGGTAAATTCATGAGCACAGTAAAAACCAATATTAATGGAATAAAAAAATCCCATAGGAATATAAGTTAAGAAATAGATCAAGGATAATGTTCATTAGAGTAGGACACTCAATAGGGGGGTTAATTGAGTTCCTATAATTTTTTTTGTTAAAAAGTTTATTTAAAATGTTCCCCCAATTTAAAATAAAACTGGTTAGTTAATCAAGGTAGTAAAATTATAATATATTGAATGTTCAAATAGTTTCTCATAAGATTGATTAATTCTCAATTATAAAAGTACGAGATATTGATACAACTTTTAAAACTACTCTAATAAGAAAAAATAGTTATAACTAATATCCAAGACTAACAATCAAAGTAAAATTTAGTTTTCTGAAATATGAGTTAAAAATAGATAAAGAATAAATTGAAAACACAGTGGATATAAAAAAAGAGGTTCAGTCTCAAGAAGAGAATTGGTACTCTCCACTTGGTGATCACCTACCACCAAGAAATATATATAAATAAAGTTTTTTATCCATACCTTGGATCAGGGTTAACACAACAATACAGACTGTCTAAGTCACAAGACCTATACCACAGTTCTTCATGGGAACAAAAACAACCAGGTCACACATGACCTCTTCCATAGTTCTTTGGTGGATGAAAAAGTGTAAAAATATAGTTGTTTGAGGATGTATAGTATCCACTAGTTTAGTGCAGGAGACAATGTGTTTTTAGTAAAGATACACACACTACTAGAAAGTTTATAAAAAAAGTACACAATAAAGAAGAATATATTAGGAAGGGATTAAAGATGCTCTGAGTGTTATCCAATTTAGTTATGGACTCTTTGATGTATCATAGTTGAAGCTCAAGTCCTCTTTTGGAAACAAACACTGAAAATAGAGTGTCGTGGAGCACTATGTTCTATCTTCTAGGAGGGTGAGATGTTCTTTCCCTTCAGTTTAGCTGGATGCTGCTGAGATGATGGAAATTTGATGATCAATAGTCTTCTCATTCATAGAAAGTAAGAATGAAGAATTCCTCATGTGTTCTGCCTTTCTGTATGGTGCTAATGGGGGTCTGCTCGTATCTTCTTATATATGTGTGTCTGTGTGTGTATTCCTATGTATGTATATTTCATGCGATCTTCTTTGTATATATATTCTTGCAACCTGACAATGTGTATGTTTGAGGTAGACACAATACCTCGTATTTATGACAACCTCATTTAAGATGTCTGTAGAAAATCATTAAATTAATCAGACACATTAAAATACTCAAAATATGATTGTTAGAAGTAATTTTAAATAAAATAAATTTTAAATAGTCTATCGGTGAGTCCTGGGTTGGTATCTCCTTTTGTCGATGACTCATCCCATCGATGTGTCATTATATCGGTCTTTCCATGCATCGGTGACTCATTGCATTTGTGACTCGTTTTAACCATCGGTGAGTCTTTGTGTCGATAGCACCATGCATCAGTAGATCATCTGCATCGATAGGTCATTTGCATCGGTAGGTAATTAGTTGGTAGGTCATTTACATTGATAGTGTTGGAGTTGGTGGCCTAGAACCAACTACTTTGTACTTTATTCATTAATAAATAATTTATCACATCTTGATTGTTCTTTTGCATGACAATGCATGTGATAATGTCCCAAGGATAGCTGTTTCATTAAAGGGTCTTAGCGGATCCCTGCTATGATGAGAACCCAGAAGTGCCATAACACTGTTCTTGAATATATGTTCTATGGCCGGATGATGTTATTTGAGGGACATAAATAATACAGGCCATTAGGGGTGAGGACTCATAAAACTTTGAGGCACCTTCTCATGGTGTGCTCCCTTGGTAATATTCGGGAGGATATTATGAGAATGAGACCCGCCAGTAGGAAATCCACATTTCATAGTGTCATTGGATGTTCCTATATGCAGACGTGTGTATTGGTTCTTAGACTTTAAGATTATTATTAATGAGTATTACAACTCGCGCACTTAGATGTATTGATGAAAACTGTGACGAAACACTGTTTACAGCGAGGTAGGATACGTTGGGTGCGTCACGAGTAATACTGTATTAATAGATAATATGAGAAAGGATTTGTCCCTTCTGTTCCATAATGGAAGTAGATATCTCAGGCCCTTTTATGGAATTGATATAGCCTAAATAAATCCATGGACATGGTGAGGAATAAGCGAGTTCAATTACATAAAGCCAAAGAAAGAATAATCGAGCACATGGGTTGATGGAACTAGCATGCAATCCACTTGATTGGAGATATTGAGACAAAGGGATTAAATTACATGGTAAGCGTTCGTATGAGGTGACACGTTAATGCGATGTCAACTTCTTTCTTTTGGGTGCATTGACCCTTTTCTAGACAGTAATCTTGGACTTTAGGAAAGACCGCCTAATGCCAACGAGAAAGAGGCCCAGAGGGTCACACACTAAGTGTATCCAAGTATCTCAAGTAGAATAAAGATTATTCCCGTACGTGGTTTAATAATTATTCAAGGAAGCCTAAATCGTTTTAATGTTGGAGGAAGAATAAAATTAAAACAGGTACACGCTGTGTATTAATTATTACACGCCGTGTAGTTTTTATTTTAAAAACAAGTACACGCCGTGTATTAATGATTATACACCGTGTAGTTTTCATTTTGGAAAGGAAATGAAAACAAGATATACATGCCATGTATTAATTATTACACACCGTGTAGTTTTCATGGAAATCAAGTACACGCCGTGTATTAATGGTTACACACCGTGTAATTTTTCTAGTCAGGATTTTGAGGAAATAATATCATTTTATTAAATGGTATTTATTATAATCAGCATGGGTGCATGTCAAGGAATTAATAATTCGACATGGGTGTTTTAAATAAGTGTTAATGAAATAAATAAAACACGTAACATGTTTATTTATTGTCATAACTCTATAACCTCAAACCTGATTATATATTTACTCACAACCCCAACACTTTTCCACAGAGAATCGTTGTGCACAACAACTCTGGAGAATTCTCTCAAGACCGAAAGAAATCCTTCCTCTAAGAACTCTCTCAAGATTGAGAGAGATCCTCTTCCATCAGATCAAGGTGATCTAAGGTGGACAACGCATGCAAAGGCTTCTCTGCGCTAGCACCCGAAGATTCCTTTGGCGAAGTCCAGAGATACGTGGAGCATGTGTGGATCAACGCTAGAGGAATCCTACACTTGGATTCTACGACACAACTATGAGTCACATCAGATCGTGACTGGAGACATCAACGAAGAAATAATTCCATCAAGGTAATTCTTTTCAATTAATTAAATTAATTATAACCAACATATGATGATCATCCTTTGTGGATTCTGGGACTATTCTTCTTCCTTGTTTATTTCTGTGATTCGATCTGTGGAGTCTGGCGTTTATCGTCGTATTGATCTCGGATTGATCATTACTAATGACAAAAATCCATGTGGGCACATCCACCCACGAGCTTCCGCTGCGCCCTAATCCTACAAGTGGTATCAAAGGAATCATATCGTTGATTATAATTATTTAGTTTTTCATTAGTGATTTATGCATTTAATAATTTAGTTGTTTCAATTCAAGTTAATCATTATTTAAAATCTGAATCTCGAGATCTTTTCCACCCCTCTCGTTTCTCATTCTCCTTACAGAAACAAATTTTTCTTTTAATTTTGATTAAAATAAAATAGAGTAACTCATACGGAGGTTCCAAACACTCCTGGCTATATAACCCCAGAATACACGATGTGTATTCGTAAGTACACACCGTGTAGTATAGGTTCAATGCATTGACTGATCCGCTAAATCAGGCCATGTATTGGATCCTATCTAAGTCATTTATCACACCATGTGTTGACCAGGAACAAGTGGAACACAGTTTTAGGATTATACGCCGTGTGGTCCAACTGAACACGGCATGTAGTCCCTTCAGGTTAGGGTTGGACCGTGTACCCCATACATGGATTTCCCGGCTATAAACCTTGTAACGTGGATACTACATGGAGTGTGTCCAATTGTACACGCCGTGTACTCCAAAAATTTCCAAAGTACAAAAACACGCCATGTCCTCTGGTGTGTACTTTGGATAGACGGTGAACAAAAGTACATGCCGTGTAGTTAGAACTATACACCATGTATTTATCCAAATTACGCAGATTTATTAAAATTTATTATTATATTATACAAACCCTTGAGATGTGTACCATAGTGCAGACGTAAAGCTGAGGCACAACACGTGATAGGTGTTATATATATATGTGTTTAATTTAAAATATGCATAAATGGGAATTCACCAGGTTGAATCCAAGGTACAAGTTATGTAAAAAGATAATTTTAAATGAATTTATTTGTTTAAAATTATGATGGATGAGAATCTCAAGGAAATTTAGAAAAGGGTTTAAGATAAAAGGATTGATTAATTAAAGATAATTAATTGATTCGAGTGTGATTTATCTTAAAAAAGAACGATTAAAGAATTGAATAATAGTTTTATTAATGCGTAATATCGTTTCATGCATGGATGATCATGATCTAGACCAAGACCTTTGTATGTGAATGGTTTATTTAAATTAAATTTGTTGGTCTGCGAGCCTTCTCCTCATTAATATGTAGGGCCTGCGCGCCCAAGGTTTCTTTTATGTAAAAACCCCTTTTTACCCCTCACCTGCGTGTGAGATAAATGCATATGTAATGGATGGAGCTCCCAAGCTAGTGTAGGTGGCTCAAGTCAGGAGCCAAGGTGAAACCAATCCAAGCAGATACAAAGGTAGACAAGTGGAAAGCTATAAACACGAACCCGAAAGGTTCAAGGTGTTTCTCCCTTAGGTCTTGGGTTAGTTTATCAACCGCTAGATAAACTAACCAATAGAACAATCTCACGATCATACCATTTATTTTATTTATGTCAGTTTCATGGTTTATTTATTGTGGGTGTGTTGTCACGATCACACAATTAATGAATTAAACAAGCATGCAAGATGGATCTAAAATAAGACAGACTTATGCGTAAATATTATCTTAGACATGGTTAATCACTTAATTATATCCCACTTAATATCAAAAAGCATGTAATCAAATATAATAAAATGGAAATTTACATATAAGTATAAAATCCCTCAAAGAAATATTAAGTCGGTATAGCCTTCCATAATCTTGGTTAGAATCGAACCATAGTTCAAAGTTCTTGACCAACCCTAGTTGAGGTGCTTTAAATTATCGGGTAATTCTAATACAAGGTTTTGGGTTGAATTAACTTGGTTCGCATCAAGGGTTGACTTCCACAGAAGGACTTGGTGTGACCAAGAGGCAAAGGTTGAGGAAATCCAAAATAAAAGGATTTCAGGATTGGGGAGTCCACTCAGCAGATCAAGGAGCTACGAGTTAATGCAGTTGGCATTTGAAATGCCTACCTAAAACCCTTCAAGTTGCTTGACCAACCCTAGTTAGGGTAATGTGAAGGGAAATATGGATCGTTTCCACTAGAATATTCAGGCAACCGAATATTCCGAAGTCAATGGTGAGGACTATTGGATTTCAATAAAATAGTGGGAGACTAATAAGTATTAATTTATTTATTTGTCTCAGTTTTTGTAATAAAGTGCTAAACATTTTCTCATATTAATTTTTAGAAACGACAAGAAAAATTACTTCAAACATATCATTGTGAACCATATTTGAGAAGGAAAACATTCTCACTAGCACCAATTTCCAAGAGTGGCAGAGGCGTTTACGTTCCATCCTTCTCCACGAAAGGAAATTGTATGTGCTGGAAGAGCCTATTCCAGTTTCACCTAGAAAAGAGGCCAGCGATGAGGACATATCTCTCTATGCGAAACATATGGATGATGCCACAAATTTCCAATGTTTCATGCTATCAGCCATGTCTAATGGTCTCTTGAAGCAACATGAAAACATGGAAACGTATAGCATGATGTCTCACATTAAGGATCTTTACCAAGAGAAGGCGAGACAAGAGAGATATGATATCTCTAATGATTTGCTTACAACTAATCTTGGATAGTCTGCACCAGCTGGGCCTCATGTAGTCAAGATTATTGGCTACATTGAATGCTTGGACATCTTAAGGATTAAGTTCCTAGATGATTTGCGTACAGTTCTCATCCTATCATCACTGCCCAAGACCTTCTTAAGATTTATTATCAACTACAACATGAGCAATAATGAGAAGAGTCTATCAGAACTTCTGAACTTGATTCACCAAGTAGATAAGGACATGTGGCGTGACAAACCCACAGTCCTTATGGTGAATAAGAAAATAAAGGACAAGGCAAAGGGGACAAATACTTATAAACGGTCTGAATCCCCTGAGCACTATCCCTCCAAGAAGGGAAAGATCCAGAGGAAGGGAAAGGAATGGGAGGCAATATGTTTTTTATGTGGAAATCAAGGCCACTGGAAGAGGAACTGCACCCAGAAGCATGGGGACACTAAAGGTGTGTTCGTTATCGAGTGCAATATTTCCATTTCTACACATTGGGTATTAGATACAACTTGTGGGGATCACATCTGTATTCAAATGCAAGAACCAAGTAGATTTAGAAAGATTGCTAGAGGAGAGGTGGATCTTTGAGCTGCCAATGGAACGAGACTGGCTGCATTATCCATTGGCGATTACCACCTCTCATTTCAACTGGGATGATTTTGGTTTTACATAACTGTTATTATGTTCTTAGTGTTACCAAGAACATAATTTCTATATCTTGTTTTGATATGGATGGATTTATTTTCAAGTTTGGAAATAAGGGTTTTCTATTTTATAATAACAACGTATGTTATGGTATGGTGCATTTAAATAATGGTTTGTATGTATTAAATTACAAAAACCATGTGTTGGAAATCGATAACGAAACAAACTCACATGACTCATACATCACCCAGTTGTGGCATCACCGTCTAGGTCATGTAAATGAGAAGCGCTTAACAATGATCTTCCAAGATGGCTATTTAGACTCTACTGATCTAAAACCACTTGATATATGTCACGCTTGTTTACAAGGAAAAATGACCAAGCTACCTTTTGGTGGACAAGGTGAAAGGGCCACATAGCTTCTAGGATTAGTGCACACAGATGTGTGTGGACCATTTCCATTAGAAGCTAGAGCTGGATATTCTTACTTCATTACTTTTACTGATGATTTGAGTAGATATGGCTATGTCTACTTAATGAGGTATAAGTTATAAGCCTTAGAGAAATTTAAGGAATTCAAGAATGAAGTAGAGAATCAACTCGGTAAGAAGATAAAGAAACTTCGATCGGATCAAGGTGGAGAATATCTGAACCAAGAGTTCATTGATGTTCTATGGGATTATGAGATTCTATCTCATCCCACTCCTCCTTATACACCATAGTAGAATGGTGTTAGTGAAAGGAGGAATCACACCTTGTTGGACATGGTGAGGTCTATGATGAGTCATGCAGATCTTCTATTATCCTTTTGGGGATATGCATTACAAAATGCAACATAAACATTAAACCGAGTACCAACTAAGGAGGAAAATAGAATTCCCTTCGAGTTATGGAATGGAAAGAAACCCATTTTTTTGTATACACGTGTATGGGGATGCAAGGCATTTGTTAAAGCCTTCTCAAGCAACAAACTAGAACCCCGAGGCATGAGGGGTATCTTTATAGGATATCCCAAGGAAACAAAAGGATATTACTTATATAACCCTCAAGATAAGAAAGTGACTGTCGTCAGATAAGCCGTCTTTCTTGAGAGGGAGCACATCCTCAAAAGGGATAGTGAGAGAAAGATTGAATTCGATAAAGTTTATGCTCAAGATACATAGGTGTTGGTATAGGAACAAGTTCCATAGGTCCCCATGGAAGAGGTTCCAGAAATACAAATACTAAATAGGAGCTCAAGAGAGGTAAGGGAACCAGAGAGATTTGGTTTCCTATTCACCAAGGATGGTGAATCATTATTGTTGAACAATGATGAACCTCTCTCCTACAAGGAATCAGTAAAAATCTCAAAAGTTTCAAGATGACTAGAAGCTATGAATTCTGAGATGGATTCCATGTATCATAACCAAGTCTGGGTTCTGGTTGATGAGCCAGTTGATGTAAAGCCTGTTGGATGCAAATGGGTATTCAATAGAAAATTGGAAATGGAAGGTCAAATTAGCACCTATAAATCAAGCCTAGTGGATAAAGGATTCAGACAATGTCAAGAAATTGACTATGATGAAACCTTATCGCTAGTTTCCATGTTTAAATCCATAAGAATCATACTTTCCATAGAATCTTACCATAACTATGAGATTTGGCAAATGGATTTCAAAATAGCATTCCTTAACAGGAACCTTCAGAAAGATGTCCATATGACACAACCAGAAGGGTTTGTGACACCAGGTGAAGCCAAACAGGTTTGCAAGTTGCAGAATTCCATTTATGGATTAAATCAAGCATCCAGGTCATGGAACATTTGATTTGATAAATCCATAAATGAATTTGGTTTCATTAAGAAAGAATGCGAGCCATGTGTTTATAATAGGTTTAATTGGAATGCGATCGTTATCCTAGTAGTATATGTTGATGACATATTACTTATTGGAAACGATGTACCGGTCTTACAGTCAGTTAAAGACTGGTTGAACACATGTTTCTCCATGAAGGACTTGGGTGAAGCAGATTACATTCTAGGGATCAAGATCATTTTTGATAGATCCAAGAGGCTGCTTGGACTAAGTCAGGGTATATACATTGACCAGATACTAAAGAGATTTAGTATGGAACAATCCAAGAGGGGATTGGTTCCAGTGTCACATGGCCTACATCTTTCTAAGAAAATGTGTCCTCAAACACTACAAGAGAAAGATAGAATGTCATGACCCGACCCTACCTGGGCTCGATCCGCAACTACCCCAAGCCCGCCTCCATAGGCTAGGGGCTGGCGATAAGCGCCAAAGGCTAAACAACTCGGGGAGGCCTTTTCCTGAGTACCTGTACACACACACACACACGCAGAACACTCAATGAAAAAGTGCAGAGTAAAAGAAAAGACAAGTAAAGAAAAGGGCAACTGCTATATATAAACCACAATAGTGCATCGACCTCTAAACAGTACAAGCAAGTGATGAGGTAAACTGAAAAGAAAAGGGGAAAAACATGTGCCCAAATAGTAAAAGTGCCACAACTCAGCAACAGGTAAACAAAAGAAACATTTAGGGTCCCCCACCTGGATCTCGACTCCAACCACCGCACGCGGTCCAAGCTCCCAAGCTCCCAAGCTCCTCTGGAGTCACGCTCCACCTGTCCGTCATCTGCAAGGGCACACCAAGTGCGGGAAAAGCCCAAGCGGGGGTGAGTATAAAAATACTCAGTAGGATGCCCCGAAGGCTCGAGGGAGCAAAAAAGGAGGTGCTGAAGAGGTGAGCAGTAGATCGAACAGGGAGAAGTAAAGGAGTAAAACTGAAAGTGAAGTAAAGAGTACAGTAAAGAGTCCAACTCAACCCAATAAGAGGAAAGAAGGTAGACTCATCCAGACACAAGGAGCTGGAAATGGTGAGAAGATGAACTTCCCATAGAGTCTTCACTACCTATAGTAGGATAGTAGACTCGTCCAATCACGAGAAGCTAGACACGGAAAGCACGCGACATACCCCGCACGTCTTCGTCTCTCCTTGAAGGAGAGTAACCAAACCCAAGAAGTGGGTACTGGAACAAGGTATATATATATCCATATTCTCTTTCAAGAATCCCAAACAAGTTCATAAGGGGATCTCCATCCCGTAGCTCAGCCCAAAAAGGTGAGTAGCCAACAGTCCCAGAAGTAAACACCATCGATGCCCAGCATCCCGCACGTCTGCCCCGAACTGCAAGTCAAGGGCTCAAATCACCACACCTCGAAACTATCCTCTTTGGGTGGAACTGACTCACCCGCACGGTTTTAGGTCGCATCACAAGGACACGTCTTAGTGGGGAAAGTGCTCCTCGTACTTGAGAGTTCTGGTGGAACGTCAAACCACAACTCGTTACTGCCCCGCAGTTGAGAGGTCTCCTCAAAGTCAACAGGCGACCCCCTGCCCAGCCTCACTGGAAGGTCCCTGGAAGTCGACGGGTTCCCACTACAGGGAGACCCAGCAAGAGTCGACAGGTTCCACACTGCCTAGTCCCGTAGCTGGGTAATCCACTGCAGGGTGACCCGGCTAAAGTCAGCGACGGGACCACTGCCCATCCCAACTGGAGGTAACCCGGCATCGGGGACCACTACCCAGCCCAGTTGGAGGTAAGTCCGACATCAGGGACCACTGCCCAGCCCAACTAGAGGTAAGCCCAGCATCGGGGACCACTGCCCAGCCCAGCTGGAGGTAAGCCCGGCATCGGGGACCACTGCCCAGCCCTGCTGGAGGTAAACCCAGAACTGCTCTGGCCATCCCAGCTGGATGGTAACCCACTGGCGATCCCTGCTGGATGGTACAATTGGTGAGCTCTGCTCGAAACAACCTCAGCCCTGCTGGTAACAACCTCATCCCTGCTGGGAAACAAACTCAGCCCTGCTGGAAACAACCTCAGCCCTACTGGTAACAATCTCATCCCTGAAAGTGGGGAAACACCCACACTGTATGAACACCCATAGTCGCAAACAGTGTCGGAGTCCGGTGAAAGGGGCACGGTACTGTAACCCCTTACAGCTGAAGAAACAGAGGAACCAAACCATCTCTACCGGCCAAAACCATCGAGAACAGAACCAGGGGGAAAACTCAACCCTACTGGTCAAACAAACGAGCATCAAGCCAGGGGAAGACTCAACCCTACTGGTCAACAAACAAGAACATAGGAACCCTCTACGTCGTGAGAGGTCAAAAGTACGTAAAGCAGAACATGACTTGCACATGGGGCCCACACGACGTGTGGCCCCAAGTCAACCCCAACTGAATGCACAAACGTTCTCAGGTACAAACAACCACATGTACCTCCAAGCGTTCCTGTATACTCCCAGAGTATACCACGTCTCCAGCCCAAAGACTAACGTGCACACGACACCCAACGTCAATGCGAAGGCATAACGTAAAAACTCCAACTTTCCACATCAAAGGCTGAGGCACAACCAACCACATCTCTTCAAGCATTTACATCACTCACACAGGAGTGCACGCGATCACATGCCAAGGGTCCGCTACAAACACGGTAGAAGAACCGCCACCAGGGCACCTTCATATTTCCACATTTAATAAGATTGTGCAAGAGGATCTGCACAACCAAACGGATCATTCCGTTGTAATCCTCGCGAAAAAACACGCGAGATAGACTACTTACTCGCCTCAAAAAGATATCTGACGGAAAGTTTTCCAACACCGCCTCATGCCCCAATGGCATCCCGTGGTCCCGAGCCTCGGCCCCAAAAACAGTTGGGCGCATCGCACCACTGCGATCCCCTCGGGAAAACACCTCAAAAGCACTACACACTTGAGTGCAATGGATATCCGGAGAAAAAGGTGCATTCCGGCTCACCGCACACGAGCGGTGCTTCGTGGGACCTGCAACCCGGTCCTGAAACACAACGAACAGATTGCACAGTTGCGATCCTCTCAAAAAAGTACACAAGATGGACTATTCACTTGTCCAAAACAGTTGCCCAGTGATAGAGATAGAAAATCACCATCAACGCCCAAACGACCCTCGTGGGGCCCGTACCATCATGACGAATTAGAGCGGGTGTATTCCACCATTGAAATGCCCTCGAAAAAACACCCAGAAACGACTGCTCGCACGCCCCAAACAGACGTCTGATGAAAAAGTTACAAAACGCTACATGCAGCTCAAAAGATGGGCCGTGGGGCCCATGCCTCAACTCCAGCTTCAACGCCCGAAATCATACTGGTAAATTCCATCTCAGGACCAGGGTCGCAACGCCACTGACGGTACCCAATTCAGACATCGTATGTGTCCGTACCTCCCAAAACAAGAATCCCCGGAAAAAGCGCCCAACCGCTTGACGGTGTGTCGCGCTTCCGAGGCCCCTGTCTCTGGAATTAAAATCACCCGAAACCATCTCAAAAAGATTGTTTCAATTTAAGGAGCGCGTCGCCGCTGAAGGCGCGCGAAACCGACTCCCATTGAATGATTTATTAAATATAAATCATTTCCAAAATAATAATAATAATAAAATTATTATTATTATTATTATTATTATTATTATCTTATTAATTAAAATTATTATTATTTTTTCAAACTGCCGTGCGCCGCCCCTTCTGATTTTTTTTTCATTTTTTTTCCAAATCCTTTTTTTTGACTCCCCCGTTTCGAGGTCCTCCCCGCGCGTTGATCGGCCAATTGGCCGGTCCGCTGCTCCCCGTCGCGCCCGCTGGAGACCCCAGGCCTCAGCCTGCCGGAGCCACCTGCTCCACTGAAGACCGCCACCCAGCTCGCCGTGAGCACGCCCGGCCTCCGCTGCCTTCGACCGGCCGACGCCGCCCGCTGCCGAGCCACCGCTCTGAGCCGCCTCCGACACCCGGTTCTGCCGCTGTGAACCGGTCAGAGCCCCTTCAAACCGGCCAGAAACCCCCTTCAACACCCGATATTCGACAATCGATCGCGGTTCACTCGGAACTCGGATTTCGAATCCGTAAAAAGAGACGGAAAGCTCGTAAATTATACTAAGCACCTAGGGGATTTTCTTGAAGATCAAACAGTAATTCTATGGTGACAATCGAGCTCAAAGTACGGGTTTTGAAATTATAAACAAAATGATGAACTCCCACCGAAAACCCACAATTTTTGGCGGACGTTTGCGGTTAGCTCGGGACTCGGATTTTGAATCCAAAAATTGAAACGGGAAGTAAAAAATATGAACTAGGTATATATAGAATTTTTAAGGGATTTTTAAGGTATTTTGTCAGGGTTTCAATGCCATAAAATGTAAACGAACAGGTGCGGGAATTGAAACAAAGAGGACAAGATCCTACCTCGTGGGACTAAGCCCGAAGCTTTGCTGTCGATTCTTCAGCTGCCCGCAACACCTCAGAGGGAATGGAGGAGGAGAGCTTGAAGGATAGATCCTTGAGTTGATCTCCTTCTTCCGCTAGGGGATGCAAAGGAGAAGGGAAGGGGGAGGGTTTGTTTAAATAAAGAAAACAAAATAATTAAAATTTTAATTATTTCGACCCTCAAATTAACCCACATCTGAAACTCCCGACGGGGTCGGGGTTAAGCCTACCCTAGGGTAAACACCACTCTCTGAGCATAAGGAAGGTCTCATAATTTTAATCCGATTCCCCGATAAAAAGTTATTAAACTTAGTACCCGGGCCGCCAAATTACGAAAATGCCCCCGGGGCCATTTTTTTCACAAACGAGTCGTGACCTCGAAAACTATACCCCTCCTAGGGTAAGCGGAATGATCCAGACTCAATCGTGCCCTCAATTTTTCCATCCAAGCTACCATTTAGGATTTATTCTTTTTATTTAGCGTTCCCAGTGCGTACGCACTAAAAATTTTATTCCGACCACACCGGGGCTCAGAATCGCACGTCTTCTAAAGGCGCTGCTCTAGAATAACATCAAGAAATTTCCAAAGTCCTTTGCATCAAAAACTAGGTTCTTAAATCATTCCCTCCTTCAAGCTTTTAGTCCCCGAAAAGCAAAACTAGGGAGTAACACAGGGTACTAAGCTCACACCTGGATTTCCCATACCCAGAAGAACCCTCGCACAATTTTGCGGCACCGCACACAGATCAGAGGATTTGATTTGTTCACGCGAGGTCTTCCCTCGCCGATGACATGCATAGGAGCATGCACACATCTTCTCAGGTAAGCCACGTGGGGAACGCCGTACACCCACTCCAGAATTTGGCGTTAGGGCAAGGCATTAGGGAACCTCGCCATCCCTTCACACGTTCTCGAACGGCCTAAAGACCCTCGGGGGTAGCTCACCTCCCCAGTCGAACCCCTACATCCCACGTCGCGACTGAAATCACCGCCCGCACCTGGAACAAGACCCAGTGATTCCCTCCTTCAGAATATCCATATGGTGAAACACCCAAGGATATCTGGTCACATAAGATTTCACAGTCGATGTACCTTGACCAAGACTCTCTTACACGCTCGAGAAGCAAAGGAGTCACCACCATCAACTAAAGAAAGGTCCCAAACCTTCTACTTTACCAACACAGGGTTACAACCGACGCCCTGAGTCACCCTGCGTCAAGGTTCTGTCAGCCGGCGCCTGCTAGTTGCGGCAGACATCTCAGCTCCATCGTGCCTTCTACCACCACCAACTGTAGAGCGTGACATGAAACTCTCTGTCACCAAATCCTGCTCTAGCACCTCGGCATAAGTGGGAATGCCCAAGGGTACGATAACATCAAAAATCTCTCTGTGGAGACCTTGCTCAAACTTTCGCGCTCGGGGGTTGCCGTCATGGTCCAAGTCTGGGTAAAAGCGTGCACGGTCTGCAAAACTAGCCGTGTACTCGGCCACCGTCATCTCTCCTTGCTGAAATTGCGGAAGCTCCTAGATCCGAACGGAGTGTAAGCAGGAGGGGAAAAACTCCTCACGAAACAACAACTGAAAGTCGCTCCACGAAAGCGACGACTCGTCAAGAAGCTGAGTCACCAGACTCCACCAACGCCAAGATGCTCCGAGAAAAGACTGGCAGCCAAAGCCACCATAAGATCTGCTGGTGTCTGCACCAGCTTGAAAAGGCGAACCACCATCTCCAGCCAAACCTCCTCTACCTGAGGTTCTGGCTCACCACTCAACCTTAGCGGTCTCTGTCGCTGGAACTCACGGAGCGCGCTCAACCTGCCCTCAAGCCCCGTCTGCTCTGCTGAAGCTGTCTGCTGCTCACTATGTGGGGGTGCTGCTACCGGACCACCCGGAGAAAGGGGCTCGCATGATGGGTCCTGTACTGTGGCCTCGTAGCTCATAAGATCATCTTCACGAACCAAAGTTGGTATCCTGGCTGGCTGTCTTCGCGGAGACATCCTAAATATTATCAAGGAGTGCCGCGGTCAGATGAGGATATATGTATATACCAATAACAACAATGGGGAGATGACTCAAGAAGGATAGTCAAAGACTCAATCCTATGTGATACACAAACCAATTTCCCTGCAACAAGTGTCTCAACATGCCGAGTCGACAAGCGGGTTATCAAGGTCCTGGTGAATGGATACGTCGGCCGCTGCACCATCACTGGACTCCTTGGCCTGAGAGCCGCTCTCGAGACACGTTAACAGTGTTGCCCTAAATCCCAACCAATTCCTTTTAATTTAGGGATGTTCGAACAGCGTCCCAAGGAACGAACCACCTCTGATACCACTTTGTCATGACCTGACCCTACCCGGGCTCGAGCTGCAACTACCCCAAGCCCGCCTCCATAGGCCAGGGGCTGGCGACAAGCGCCGAAGGCTAAACAACTCGGGGAGGTCTTTTCCTGAGTACTTGTACACACACACGCATCACACTCAATGAAAAAGTGCAGAGTAAAAGAAAAGACAAGTAAAGAAAAGGTCAACTGCTATATATAAACCACAATGGTGCATCGACCTCTAAAAAGTACAAGCAATTGATGAGGTAAATTGAAAAGAAAAAAGGCAAAACATGCGCCCAACCAGTAAAAGTGCCACAACCCGGAAACAGGTAAACAAAAGAAACAGATGGAAGAGTCCCCCACCTGGATCCCAACTCCGACCACCGCACGCGGTCCAATCTCCCAAGCTCCCAAGCTCCTCTAGAGTCACGCTCCACCTGTGCGTCGTCTGCAAGGGCACACCAAGTGCGGGCAAAGCCCAAGTAGGGGTGAGTATAAAAATACTCAGTAGGATACCCCGAAGGCTCGAGGGAGCAACAAAGGAGGTTCTGAAGAGATGAGCAACAGATCAAACAGGGATAAGTAAAGGTGTGTAACCGAAAGTGAAGTAAAGAGTACAGTAAATAGTCCAGCTCAACCCAACAAGAGGAAAGAAGGTAGACTCGTCCAGACACAAGGAGATGCAAACGGTGAGAATATGAACTTCCCATTGAGTCTTCGCTACCTATAGCAGGATAGTAGACTCGTACAAACATGAGAAGCTAGACACAGAAAGCACGTGGAATACCCCACGCGTCTTCGCCTCTCCTGGAAGGAGAGTAACCAAACCCAAGAAGTGGGTACTAGAACAAGGTATATACATATCCATATGCTCTGTCAAGAAGCCCGAACAAGTTCATAAGGGGATCTCTGTCCCGTAGCTCAATCCAAGAAGGTGAGTAGCCAACAGTCCTAGAAGTAAACACCATCGATTCCCAACATCCCACACGTCTGCCCCGAACTGCAAGTCAAGGGATCAAATTACCGCACCTTGAAACTATCCGATTTGGGCGACACCGACTCTCCCACACGGTTTTAGGTCGTGTCACAAGGATGCGTCTTGGTGGTGAAAGTGATCCTCGTACTTGAGAGTTCTAGGGGAACGTCAAACCACAACTCGTCACTGCCCCGCAGTCGAGAGGTCTCCTCAAAGTCGACAGGCGACCCCCTGCCCAGCCCCGCTGGAGGGTCCCTGGAAGTCGACGGGTTCCCACTACAGGGAGACCCGACAAGAGTCGATGGGTACCACACTTCCCAGTCCCGTAGCGGGGTAATCCACTAGAGGGCGACCCGGCTAAAGTCGGCGACGAGACCACTGCCCAGCCCAACTGAAGGTAACCCGACATTGGGGACCACTGCCTAGCCCAGCTGGAGGTAAGCCCGGCATCTAGGACCACTACCCAGCCCATTTGGAGGTAAGCCCGACATCGGGGACCACTACCCAGCCCAGCTGGAGGTAAGCCCGACATCGGGGACCACTGCCCAGCCCCGCTGGAGGTAAACCCGGAACTGCTCTGGCCATCCCTGCTGGATGGTAACCCACTGGCCATCCCTACTGGATGGTACAATTGGCGAGCCCTACTCGAAAAAGCCTCAGCCCTGCTGGTAAAAACCTCATCCCTACTGGGAAACAACCTAAGCCCTGCTGGAAACAACCTCAGCCCTGCTGATAACAACCTCATCCCTGAAAGTGGGGAAACACCCACACTGTACGAACACCCGTAGTCGCAAATGGTGTAACAGTCTGGTGAAAGGGGCACGGTACTGAAACCCCTTACAGCTGAAGAAATAGAGGAACCAAACCATCTCTGCCAGCCAAAACCATCAAGAACAGAACCAGGGGGAAAACTCAACCTTACTGGTCAAACAAACGAGCATCAAGCCAGGGGAAGAATCAACCCTGCTGGTCAACAAACAAGAACAGAGGAACCCTCTACGTCGCGAGAGGTCAAAAGTACATAAAGAAGAATAGGGCACTCACATGGGGCCCACATGACGTGTGGCCCCAAGTCAACCCCAACCAAACGCACAAATGTTCTCAGGTACAAACAACCACATGTACCTCCAAGCATTCCCGTATACTGCCAGAGTATACCACGTCTCCAGCCCAAAGGCTAACGTGCACACGACACCCAACGTCAACGCGAAGGCGTAACGTAACAACTCCAACTTGCCACCTCAAAGGATGAGGCACAGCCAACCAAATCTCTTCAAGCATTTACATCACTCACACGGGAGTGCATGCGATCACACGCCAAGGGTCTGCTACAAACACGGTAGAAGAACCGCCACCAGGGAACCTTCATATTTCCATATTTAATAAGATCGTTCAAGAGGCTCTGCACAACCAAACGGATCGTTCCGTTGTAATCCTCACGGGAAAACACGTGAGATAGACTACTTACTCACCTCAAACGGATATCTGACGGAAAGGTCGCCAACACCGCCTCACGCCCCAAAGGCGTCCCGTGGTCCCGAGCCTCGGCCCCAAAAACAGTCGGGCGCATCGCACCACTGTGATCCCCTTGGGAAAACACGTCAAAAGCACTAATCACTTGAGTGCAATGGATATCTGGAGAAAAAGGTGCATCCTGTTGCACCGCACACGAGCGGTGCTTCGTGGGACCAAAAACCCGGTCCCAAAACACAATGAATGGATCACACATTGCGATCCTCTCGAAAAGGTACACAAGATGGACTACTCACTTGTCCAAAATGGTTGCCCGGTGATAGAGATGAAAAATCACCGTCAATGCCCAAACAACCCTCGTGGGGCCCGCACCATCGTGCCAAATTAAAGTGGAAGAATTGCACCATTGCAATGCCCTTGGAAAAACACCCAGAAAGGGCTGCTCGCACGCCCTGAACGGACGTCCGATGGAAATGTTACAAAACGCTGCACGCAGCTCAAAAGACGGGTCGTGGGGACCACACCTTAACTCCGGCTTCGACGCCCGAAACCATACTGGTAAATTCCGTCTCAGCACCAGGGTTGCAACGCCACTAACGGCACCCAATTCGGACATCTGATGTGTCACTGCCGTCCAAAACAAGAATCCCCGAAAAAAGCGCCCAACCGCTTGACGGCGTGTCGCGCTTTCGAGGCCCCTGTCTCAGGAATTAAAATCACCCAAAACCATCTCAAAAAGATCGTTTCAATTTAAGGAGCGCGTCGCCGCTGACGGCACACAAAACCGAATCCCGGTGAATGATTTATTAAATATAAATCATTTCCAAAATAATAATAATAATAAAATTATTATTATTATTATTATTATTATTATCTTATTAATTAAAATTATTTTATTTATTTATTTATTTTTTCAAACTGCCGTGCACCGCCCCTTATGCCTTTCTTCTCATTTTTTTTCCAATTCCATTTTTTTGACTCCCCCATTTTGAGGTCCTCCCCGCGCGTTGACCGGCTAATTGGCCGGTCCGCTGCTCCCCGTCGCGCCCACTGGAGACCCCCGGCCTCAGCCTGCCGGAGCCACCTGCTCTGCTGAAGACCGCCGCGAGCTCACTCGGCCTCAGCCGCCTTCGACCAGCTGACGCTGCCTGCTGCTGAGCCGCCGCTCCGAGCCGCCTCCGACACCTGGTTCTTCCGCTGTGAACCGGCCAGAGTCCCTCCAAAGTGGCCAGAAACCCCCTTCAACATCCGATATTCGACAATCGATCGCGGTTCGCTCGAAACTCGGATTTCGAATCCGTAAAAAGTGACGGAAAGATCGTAAATTATACTACGCACCTAGGGGATTTTCTTTAAGATCAACCAGAAATTCAACGGTGCGAATCGAGCTCAAAATAGGGGTTTTGAAATTATAAACAAAATGATGAACTCCCACCGAAAACCCGCAATTTTCGGCGGACGTTTGCGGTTAGCTCAGGACTCGGATTTCGAATCCAAAAATTGAAACAGGAAGTAAAAAATACGAACTAGGAAGATATGGTATTTTTAATGGATTTTTTTAGGGTTTCAACACAATAAAATGTTATCAAACGAGTGCGGGAATTGAAACAAAGAGGACAAGATCCTACCTCGTGGGACTAAGCCCAAAGCTTTGCCGTTGATTCGTCGGCCACCCGCAACACCTCAGAGTGAATGGAGGAGGAGAAATTGAAGGAGATATCCTTGGGTTGAGCTCCTTCTTCCACCAGGGGATGCAAAGGAGAATGGAAGGGGGATGGTTTGTTTAAATAAAGAAAACAAAATAATTAAAATTTTAATGATTTCGAGCCTCAAATTAACCCACGTCCGAAACTCCCAACGGGGTCAGGGTTACGCCTCCCCTAGGGTAAACACCATGCTCTGAGCGCAACAGAGGTCTCATAATTTTAATCCAAGGCCCCGATCAAAAGTTACTAAACTTAGCACCCGGGCCGCCAAATTACGAAAACACCCCTGAGGCCATTTTTTTCACAAACGAGCCGCGCCCGTGAAAACTATACCCCTCTTAGGGTAAACGGCACGCTCTAGGCTCAACCGTGCCCTCAGTTTTACCGTCCGAGCTACCGTTTAGGAGTTATTCTTTTTATTTAGCGTTCCCAGTGCGTATGCACTGAAAATTTTATTCCAGCCACACCGGGGCTCGGAATCGCACGTCGTCTGAAGGCACTGCTCTGGAGTAACGTCAAGAAATTTCCAAAGTCCTTCGCAGAAAAAACTGGGTTCTTACATAGAATGAGTAAGATACTATACACTTCGGCTATAAGATCCATTATGTATGCCATGTTATGTACCAGGCTTGATGTTTCCTATGCACTGAGCATGGTAGGTTGATATCAAGCAGATCCAGGAGAACAACATTGGACTGCTGTTAAGACTATCCTTAAGTATCTGAGAATAACTAAGGATATTTTCCTGGTGTATGGAGGATATGAGGAACTTGTCATCAGAGTGTATGCTGATGCTAGTTTTCAGACAGATTAGAACGATCTAAAGTCACAGTCTAGATATGTTTTTTGTCTCAATGGAGGAGCTGTGAGCTAGAAGAGTTCAAAGTAGCTAGTTGTTGCAGATTCTATAAAATTGTCTGAATATATAACGGCTTATGATGCAGCCAAGGAAGCCATCTGGATTCGGAACTTTGTCCAGGAGCTTGATGTGGTTCCTAGCAGTAAAGATCCTATCACGTTGTATTGTGATAATACTGCAGTGGTGGCTCTTGCAAAATAACCAAGGTCACATCAACATACAAATCACAAACTATGAAAGTATCACCTCTTGAGGGATTTCTATCAAAGGGGTGAAGTTTCAGTGAGCAGAGTGTACACGGAAGAGAACGTGGTGGACCCCATGACTAAAGGCCTATCTCAGCAGAAGCATAAATATCACATGAGAGCTAGCGGGTTAAAGGTTATTAGCAGTTGGCTCTAGTACAAGTGGGAGTCTGTTGGATTTGGTGGCTTAGAACCAACTACTTTATACTTTATTCATTAATAAATACTTTATCACATATAGATTTTTCTTCTGCGTGACAATGCATGTGATAATGTCCCAAGGATAACTGTTGCATTAAAGGGTCATAATGGATCCCTGCTATGATGAGAACATGGAAGTGCCATAACACTGTTCTTGAATATATGTTATATATCCAGATGATTTTATTTGAGGGAGACAAATAATACAGGCCATTAGGGGGGAGTACTCATAAAACTTTGAGGCACCTTCTCATGGTGTGCGCCCTTGGTAATATCCAGGAGGATATTATGAGAACGAGACCTGCTAGTAGGAAATCCACATTTCATAGTGTCATTGGATGTTCCTATCTAAAGACGTGTGTATTGGTCCTTAGACTTTAAGATTATTATTAATGAGTATTACAACTCACACACTTAGATGTATTGATGAAAACTGTGATGACACACTGTTCGCAGTGAGGTAGGATACGTTGGGTGCGTCACGAGTAATACTGCATTAATAGATAATGCGAGAAAGGATTTGTCCCTTCTGTTTCATAACAGAAGTATATATCTCAGGCCCTTTTATGGAATTGATATAGCCTAAATAAATCCATGGCCATGGTGAGGAATGGGCTAGTTCAATTACAGAAAGTCAAAGAAAGAATAATCGAGCACATGGGTTGATGGCACTAGCATGCAACCCGCTTGATTGGAGATATTGAGACAAAGGAATTAAATTACATCGTAAGCATTCATACGAGGTGACACGTTAATGCGACGTCAACTTCTTTCTCTTGTGTACCTTGATCCATTTCTAGACAGTAATCTTGGACTTTAGGCAAGCCCGCCTAATGCCAACGAGAAAGAGGCCTAGAGGTTCACACACTTAGTGCATCCAAGTATCTCAAGTAGAATAAAGATTATTCCCATACATGGTTTAATAATTATTCAAGGAACCCTAAATCGTTTTAATGTTGGAGGAAGAATAAAATGAAAACAAGTACATGCTGTGTATTAATGATTACACGCCATGTAGTTTTTATTTTGTAAACAAGTACACACCATGTATTAATGATTACATGCCATGTAGTTTTAATTTTGGAAAGGAAATGAAAACAAGATATACACACCGTGTATTAATGATTACATGCCATGTAGTTTTCATGGAAAACAAGTACACACCGTGTATTAATGGTTACATGCTGTGTAGTTTTTCCGGTAGGTATTTTGAGGAAATAATATCATTTTATTAAATGATATTTATTATAATCAGCATGGGCACATGTCAAGAAATTAATCATTCGACATGGGGGTTTTAAATAAGAGTTAATGAAATAAATAAAATGCATAACGCATTTATTTATTGTCATAACTCTATAACCTCAAACCTGATTATAAATATCCTCACAACCCCAACACTTTTCCATAGAGAATCATTGTGCACAAAAACTATGGAGAATTCTCTCAAGACCGAATGAACTCCTTCCTCCAAGAACGCTCTCAAGACCAAGAGAGATCCTCTTCCATAGGATCAAGGTGATCTAAGGTGGACAACACAAGAAAAGGCTTCTCCGCGCTAACACCCAAAGATTCCTTTGGTGACGTCCAGAGATATGTGGAGCATGTGTGGATCACCACTAGGGGAATCCTACACTTGGATTCTACGACTTAATGACGAGTCACATCATATCGTGACCAGAGACATCAATAAAAAAAGAATTCCATCAAGGTAATTATTTTCAATTAATTAAATTAATTATAACCAACATATGATGATCCTACTTTGTGGATTCTGGGACTATTCTTCTTCCTTGTCTATTTCTGTGATTCAATCTGTGGAGTCTGGCATTTATCATCATAATGATCCTGGATTGATCATTGCTAATGACAAAAAGCTAAGTGTGCACATCCACCCACAAGCTTCTATTGCGCTCGAATCCTACAGATAGGTCATTTGCATCGATAAGACATTTTTCGGTAGTTCATTTTCATTAGTTGGTCATTTTTTGGTGATTTATTTGAACTGTCAGTATCTCATCTCTTCCATCAGTGTTAGTTTGTTATACTTAGAAAATATTTTTGTTTGGATTGTGTTACAACATAAATATTAATAGAATGTACTAAATTTATATGATATCACAGATAAACATAATTGTATATATTGAAACTTAAATAATCATGATTGAAATGTTTAGACATGATTAATAAGAATTGAAATTATTTTTAATTATTAAAACTATTAATACTAGAGAGGGTGGCTAACAGTCTCCTATGGGCCAACGATCTACCCCTTTTCGATGATCACAAATCATGGCATTGTTTAGTATAATAATTTGATGCGGAATGAAATCACTCTACTTATCATCTCCTAATATTGATGACTATTCATTATATATAGATAAGGTTTATAGGTAAAATAAATAGTAATGGTATTGAAGAAAAAAAATATAAGAGTGATATCAAGGTAAAGTAAATAATGATAATGCCAAACTAAATAATGATAATTCCAAACTGTTATCCCCCTTTTGGGATAATCAAAAAGTGAAAGGGGATCTAAAAACTATTCTCCCCCTTTGGAGGATAAGTAAGAAGAAAATAGGTAGAAAATAAATAAAAAGTATCATAAAGTAATAGACTGAAGAGAAATAGATGAAATACAAGAAAAAAAAATCCATTAATCAATAAAGTACAATGTGTTACAAGTCTTCAATCAAAAATAACAAAAGACGACTAAACAACCCTATCAAAGAATGATCCACATTAGGGATGAGGATTAAGTGGTTCCTTCCCTTTCTCAGAGGGATCAATAGAGGGTCCATTAGGTGGGGGATGAGAATCTGGAGGGTTTGAATAAATTTTTAAAGGAGGTAGGATCACTCCTTATAGAACATTAGGTATAAGGCTGGGTTTTTCTTGTGAAAACATAGGAGGTTGAATCTATTCTTGGATCACTAGGAGAATCTTAGTCAAAGCCCAAGAATATGACATTTGAGGAGGAGGAACTGATCCAGGAGGTCCAAGAGGTGAAACAGAATGCACTACAATCGCTTCAATTTGGATATGAAGGTATGGATTTAACATCTTGATGAAATACTCAATAATCTCACCACCATACTTCATTTCTTTCTCAAAGTCATATTTATTCTGCATGAATTTGTCCAAAAGAGGAGTGAAGTCTTTCAGCTTTTGTACTTGATCCTTAAAAGCTATGGTTACTGGAGGAAAAGACAAGTTATATATCAAATACTTAAAAAGACTATTCAACTAATGCTTGGTAATGATATTTTTGAAATAGTATCCCACCTTTTCTGTGATCTGAGAATTTTCAGTCTCAACACTATTGGAATAGAGTCTGACCATATCATGAACATGATCACTGTTCTTATCAATCTTTTCAAGGTTCCCCAAACTAGAAGCATAAAATAGAGGTTGAAGATCCTCCTTAAAAATAATTATGATGGCCTCAATGTCCAGAGTCTGAGAAGTTTGACTATATGTAAAAGGAATATCAGTAGGAGCTGATGTATGAGTCTTCAAAGTTTTAAGAACAGTCTCCACACAACCTTTGTACTCTGAGGTCAAAGTATTTATTGCAGAAGCAAGCCCAGCCATTTATTTTCTAAACTTGGAAGTGATTTCAACAATTTTATGAGCATTTTTAATTAGATTGGGTTGAATCTCCTCTATAACTTTATTTGAAATATTAGCTGAATTAGCCTCACTTATACCTATTTTCTGAATTAGATTAGAAACCGCTTTCCCAGACTGCCTCATTTCTACTATTGAAGATCGGAGAGATTTTAATTCATCACTCAACTTAGTGTTTTCTATTATATCTATTTGAATATCATGCACCATTTGAGATTGAATAGATATACTTACAGTTGAACAAACTTCTTCTTTAAATCTTTCAAAATCTTCTTTAGTGACAGACTCACTAAGAAGGGTCTCAACAACTAATTCCCTTGAAAAATGTACAAAAAACTTCATAATCTGAGTCTTAATAATCTAAAACCAGTGCTACATACCCATGATTCCTTTCCCATTCAACCATTACATCATCATCCATAGGAGTGAGAGTATCAAGTCTTACTCTTCCAAGTTGATTCTCTTTTCCATCTTGATCTCCCCTTTCTTGAGGCTCCCCCTCAATATGAGATCTCCTCACTGGTTTCTCATCTTCAACATAAGGTCTCATTATTTCATAAAATAATTGAGGTATAGGAATTTCTTGAGCTTCCACTTCAATAACAACTTCAGTATTTTCTCTTACTTCAACAAAAACTTCAGGAGGTTCTTACAACCGTGCATGATCCATAACTTCAACTATTTCAACATCTTCAACTTGATCATCCCTATGATGGCCATAATCACTTTCATTTATTTCATCATCATCATTTCCAGAGACATAATCTTCATTTACATTTCTATCACCATATTCTTCACTTTCTTCCTCTTCACCACCACTGCCACTTTCATCATCTTTACTTTCTTCTTATTCTTTAGAGACACTGGATCTAATTAATTATTCCAAACTACCTGAGACTTCTGTATCTTAATCTCCATTGTCTTCAAGTGTGGGCTCATTAGAGGGTAAGGAAAGTGGAGGACTAGGAGGTCCAAAAGAAAAACCTTTACGAGGTTCAGTGGTGTCAGGATCACTCTTATCATCGATAGGTGACCCCTGATCTCTAACTGGAGTGGCAGGATCTTCTTCTTCTTCTGAAGACTAAACAACTTCCGCATTTGGTTCCAGATCAGGATCGTCCATATTCTTAGGCCTAGTTGGATAGTCCACCAGATTGAAACTATCATAAATCTTATCTTTATCTCTAAACCATTCTCACTTACATGGGTCCCAATTGATTTTCATCCTCTTACAGATCTATTTATTGAGGCAGATCCCACTGCACTCAAAAACAACTTCTTCTACCTCATTAACACAACCTTTCTATTTTAGCATAGTTGAGATCAACCTTAGATAAAATAGAGAATTGGTTTTTCAAGAAGGTTTGATCATTTCATTCATGTTCACAACAAGGTATATACACAAATTTACATTGATCCCTTTTTTTAGTAGACAAACCAAGTAGACATATTGATACTTAAGAGAGGAAAATTCCCATTTCCTAGGACAGATATGATGCTAAATAAACTTAAACAAGATTCTACATTCTCCACTTAACTCTATAGTAATGGGTCTTTTGTGCTCATCATTATTATATCTGTCTCAAAGAAGAACATATCACTCTCACATGGAGATATACCTTGATAATCATCAAATACACCTTCATGAGGGACTTTAAGAAATTTATCCCATTATATTTAATAGAAAAAGTTTCTCTTTCCTCTCACTATGGACTTGATCTAGGCAACATCACTTCCTTCCAGCATGAACTACATATTCATGTAAAATTCATGAAATAGATTCGGGTAAAAGGGTCTTTCATTATCTGAGAACCACTCAAGCCATCCCTGATCTTGTAGAACCTTGAGTAGTAGAGACTTTCTTTCTAACAAAAATTCCTCAAGAAATTATTTTTCTGGGGTTACAACATGGTTTTCCAGAGTAGGATTTACAAGTCTAGAATATTTTCTCGATTCACCTTTCTGTTTCTTAGATGCACGAGACTCGCCACTATCAAGAGCTCGCTTCACACGTGCCATTCCAATAGTTCAGTCTGGAGGTCAGAAGGTCATTGGTTAAGGGTAGAGAGAGCAATTACTAAGTGAGTATAGGGGTAAAAGAGTAGAGTGGATCAATTAAAATTTATATCATTTGGGGATTTTGAAATCACAAAATCATGAAATCATGAACTAGGTTCAACAAAATCAATGAAACAATGTCGCTTTGGTAAAAAAATAAAATGGATAAAAAAACAACAACGAGTTATCGGTGTCGGTATGATAGATTTTTCATAACACTAATGGTGTTGTCTTGACAAGGCATTGGTGTAGGCATGACAGTGTATCGACATAACAAAGTATCAGTGTCAACATGAAAACTGTGTTAGCATGACATAGAGTCGGCGTCGACATGAAAAATTTGTCAGTATGACAAAGTTATCAGTGGAAGCATGACAACTGTGTCAGTATGAAAAATTTATTGGTGTTAGTATGAAATTTTCATCTTTATACTGTCAATGTTAGTATGAAAAATTACTTAAAATTGTCAAAGTAATATCAAAACAAGGTCCTATAGATTGATCATTCCTAAATCATGTCTGATGTAGTTCATTCTTTTAGTGTTCAATGGCTTAGTGAAAATGTTTGCAAGCTGATGTTCAGTGATAATGAACTATAAAGTTATACCACCTTTTTGATAATGGTATCTCAAAAAGTGATGCCTTACAACAATGTGTTTTTTCTTAGAATGTGAAAAAATATTCTTATAAATATTAATAGCACTTGTTTTACCACAATTTATAGGGACATGTCTAAATTGATATCCATAATCTAGTAATGTGTGTTTCATCTAGAAAATTTGTGCATAACAACTACTAGTAGCTATGTATTCAAATTCGGCAGTAAATAATGCAACAAAATTTTGTTTCTTACAACACCATGAAACTAGAGAAATTCCCAAAAGTGACATGTTCTAGATGTGCATTTTCTATCTAACTTACAACCACCAAAATCAGCATCTGAATAACTCATTAAATCAAAAGGTTGTTATTTAAGATAAAATAGTACTAGGTTGGTAGTATGTTTGAGGTATTTGAAAATATTTTTAATAGCAAGAATATGAGATTATTTTAGGTTTGCATAAAAACACACACACATGAATACAGTAAAAATAACATCTAGCCTACTAGTATTTAAGTAGAGAAAACTTACAATAATTCCTCTATAAGTGGTCTAATCAATAGATTTACCATATTCATCAAGGTCCAACTTACAATTGGTACTCATTGGAGTGTCACTACTCTTAATGCTTTCAAAACCAAATATTTTTAAAAGATCCTTAGTATATTTACTTTGATTCAAAATAATACCTTCTTTATTTTGAAATATTTTAAATCCAATAAATAATTTGAGTTCACCCATTAAACTCATTTCAAATTCAATTTGCATCATCTTTGAAAAATCAACACATAAATAATTTTTATAAGATCAAAAAATAATATCATCTACATAAATTTGTACTATTAAAACATATTTAGAAATTCTTTTTATAAAGAGATTAGGATCTGCTACACCCTTTTTAAAACCTTTAGAAATAAGAAAAGTGTTGAGCCTATCATACCAATCTCTTGGAGCTTGCTTTAAACCATATAAAGTTTTTGTTAATTTAAACAAATTATTTAGAAAATGAGGGTTTTTAAAACTAGGGGATTGTTCAAAAAAACATCCTCAACTATATACCCATTTAGGAATGCACTCTTAACATTCATTTGATAATGTTTGAAATCTATATGTGCTTCATAGGCAAGAAGGATTCTAATGTCCTCAAGTATAGCTACTAGTGCAAAGGTTTCCTCATAGTCAATTCTTTATTCTTGAATATAACCTTGTTCAACAAATCTCGATTTGTTTCTAACTATGTTACCAGATTTATCTACTTTATTCATAAACACCCATTTTGTGCCTATAGTCAAGGTGTCTTTGGGTATATCTACAAGTTTCTAGACTTTGTTTCTTTCAAACTGACTTAACTCTTCTTGCATAGCCATTACCCAGAATTAATCATTGATAGCATCATTTTTTTTCTTAGGTTCAAGTTTTGATAGAAAATCTTGATGTTCAACCTAATTTCTTAGAGAATCTCTAGTCTGTGTTCCTTTGTCTAAATCTCCAACAATAGAATCAAAAGGATGGCTCTTGAGAGTTCTGATAGGTCTAGAAAACAAAGGTATAATCACTTTGGGTTCTTCAACATGTTCAGGTTCATTAGAACTAGAATTTGGAGAATTTATAGAATTGGAATTTTTAATAGATTTCTTTACAAGATGGTTAGAAGATTTAGTATTGATATCCATGTTTGACATATCATTCTCAAGATCTTATAGATAGTTTTTTGACTCATGTGGACCTGTCTCATCAAACTTGACATGTAAAGATTCTTACACACATTTGGTTCTCTTATTAAAGACTCTATAGGCTTTACTATAAATTAAATAACCTAGGAAAATTCCTTCATCATTCTTGGAGGTAAATTTTTCCATATTATCCTTAGTGTTAAGAATATAGAATTTTCCACCAAAAACATTGAAGTAGTTAACCTTGGGTTTTATATTGTTCTACTACTCATAGGGATTTATTTTAAGGATAGGTCTAATTAAGACTCTATTGATTATATAACATGTTGTATTGACAACTTCTCCCAAAAGTATATAGGTAGGTCATACTCACTAATCACGATTATATAAATTTATTACAGGGTTCTATTTCTTCTTTCTACAACTTCATTTTGCTGGGGTGTCTTAGGAGCAGAAAATTTATGACTATATCCATTTTGTGAGTAAAAGGATTCAAACTCTTGGTTTTAAAACTCATGGAAATGGTAACTTCATAAGGATTTAATTCTAAGACTACTAATATTTTTTACAGACCTAGAATACTTGGTGAAATGAGATAAAGCTTCACTTTTGTGAGACAATAAGAAGGTCCAAGTATATCTAGAGTTGTTATCTACAATAACATACACATAATGCTTCCCACTTAGACTTGAAAATCTAGAAGGTCCAAACAAATCCATGTGAACCAACTCAAGAGGTTGAGAAGTTGAAAATTCTTTCTTTGGTTTGAAAGATATTTTGTGCTATTTACCCTTTTAATAAGGATTACATACTTTATCATTTAGAAGCTCAAGTTTAGGTAGATCCTTGACTAGGCCTTTTCTCATAAGCTTTCTAAGTGAGTGTACATCGCAGTGTCCTAATATTTTATTCCAAAGCCAATATTCTTTATGAAAATCACTCAAGAAAGAAACATTTTAAGAAAATAAAGAATCTAAGTTAACATCATATACATTTTCATTTCTAAGTGAATAAAATACTAAATTATTTTTAGAGTTAAAAATATTTCATGCATCATTTTAAAATTTAAAATTAAAACCATCATCGCATAACTGAGAGACACTAAGTATATTGTATTTTAATCAATTAACAAAAAGTACTTTAGAAATTAAAATTGATTTAGAGTTACAGATCTGGTTGAGGCCAATTATTTTTTACTTTATCATTGTCATCAAAGGTGACATGCACACCATCAATCCTTATCAAGTTTTTGAAGCATGATTAATCTCCTATCACGTATCTTGAACATCCACTGTCCAAGTACCATAAGCTTTTACAAGAGATTTTCAAGAAGTTTTCCTAAAAAACAAATTAGACAAGAAAATATTTTGGTACTCAGATTTGTTTGGGTCTTGTAAAATTAGTAATAACAGCTTTGGGAACCCACATTTTATTTATGGGTTTTCTATAAGTAGTATGTAAAGTATTTAAAAAATAAACTTTATTTGTTCCAGAAAAATTTGAAATAGTAGAAGATGTTTCAAAGATAGAACTTGTAGAAATTTTTTCAGAATGGGTCATAAAACTGGATTTTCCATATTTTGATGCAAAATGAGTTTTTTTTTTCATATTCCTCTTTCCTAGTTGGTATCCTATTCCAGTATTATACTTAGGAGATACTTGTTAACCAAGAGTTTGAACTAATATTTATTTTCCATTTGTAAATCTCTCTAGACCCTTTTTTAATTACTCATTTGACAATTTAAGTTCATTGTTCTCCTTAAGCATTTGAGAATTTTTCTATTTTTCTACAACAATTTTTGATTTAACAATGGTAGTCAAAGCATGTTGTTTTTTAAAGATTTATATTTTTCTTTTAATTCATTACAAGTGTTTTCTATCATTTTAAAATATTCAAACATTTCCTCATTTTTCGTATTTTTAGAATCACTTTCATCTCCAGAATAATAGGAATTATGTTCAGGAGAATTTAGTGTTACCTAAAATGTGTTTGTTATAAAACACATATTTTCTTTATCAGAATTTTCATGAGAGGATTTTGAGTCACTTGAGCTGTCCTCAGAAGAACTTCAAGTTTCCTTCATGGCCTTTTATAATTTCTGTCCTTATCATCATACTTATTCTTGTCCATTAACTTAGTAGAGTCAACCTTTACATATCTCTTTCTCTTACATTCATAACATATTATTTCACTAGAACTATCACTTTTCTTTCAATCATTTTTACAATGTCACTTGTGATCATACTTACCTTTGTAGTTGGGATTTCTAAAGAATTTATTATTTCTATAAAATTTCTTAAACCTTATGGATATTTGAGCCATATGTTCATCACTATGTGTTGATGATTGTTCATCACTTGAACTTTTAGTTTCATCTTGAACTTTGTCCTTCTGCTTGTAGGGGTTTACTACTAGTGCACAATTTCCCCTAACCATGCACCCCCTCCAGCTAAATGTGTGCACAAATTTTAATTAATCCAATAATTAATTTAAAATACATAAGAACCCCATTTTAGTTTAACAATACCTTCTATAAGCCCTAATATGTTTTTACCTTACCTAGAGTCTCCCAAGAAGTTATTTTGGATCCTCCAACCTCCTCCTTTAGTTATTCGAAGTGCCAGTGGAAGATCTAATCCCTCTCTGGTGAGTGGATCTCTTCTTGGGTGTTCTCTTCTAATCTTCCTTATTATTCTCTATAGAGAGTATTATATCATCATGTTTTTGAAGGATCTAAACTATGTTTTTATGGATCCAATAATTTTCTTGTTATATCTTGATTATATATTTTATTCGTTGATCTTCTTTTCCTTTGATCGTCATTGGTGTTCCCATTATGGGTGTTGATCATTTGTCTCAGTGATTAAAGTTAGGTGGTTCCATTTGAGATTTACAATTTAATTGAAACCTTGAATTTATTGATTTTTTTTAAATATATTTCAATTGATTTATAAAACCCCAATTTGATATTATTTGAAATTGGAATTTTAAATGGAATATATTTTGAGAAAACCCCCCAATTCCAATGGAATTGAAATTGTGGGGTGAATTTTAAAATTTATGGAATTGATGAAATGAATTGTGATTTTTTTCCAGAAAAATAACTTAAATTGAAATGATAAAAACATATTATTATTTTGGATTGAAATAGGAATGAAATTATGTAAAACCATGTTTTGATTTTGAAATGGAAAAGACATATTGAAACTAAAAATTGAGAAATTGAACTGTAAATGATGATTGATTTTAAATGAGATGAGTTTCCCATTATTTATTGATTGATTGAAAAAATGTGAGTATGGGTAGTTTGGGGGTTATTTGGGATACTCATGCTATGATATTGATCCCCTAGAAATGGGTTGATGATGAAAAATATAACAAAAACCATGTTTAGTATGATTATATCCAATGAGATATTGATGAGTCCTATTTTTCAAGAGCTTGAGGGACGTGTGCATGCATGTTTAGCCATGATCATTGATTTGAGAAGTTCGACTAACTGACTGAAAATTAATTTTTTGTTAAAGAAACACTTTTAAGGAAAAAGTGAGAAACCATGATACATGAATTCAATGAATTAAGACATCAAACCTTACCCCAATGGTCCAAAATTCAAAAAACCAGATCAAACAACAGAGAAATACTCATCCCCAACATAAACAACTTAAAGATCAGATTCCATTGTTTATAGAACTTTTTTACTCATTACAAATGATTTTTATAAATACTTTTATATAAAATTTTTATTTAATAAATGTTTGAAATGTTTTCCATCTATTGAAAATAAATCATGTTTAGTTTTAAATATACAAATGATATATTATTACATGCCTTGTTTTATTTAAATTGAAATCATGATTGGTTTATTATTATGGAATCTACTATAGAACACTTGGTGAGACCCTACTAGGCTTTATAGCTCACTCCCATCCCATTCCTTTAGTAGTTTATAGATTTTCTTATGATATGTCTAATAAAAGGGAATGATCCAATGGGAGGTGGTGGATGTTCTTGATCCTTTGGACTGTGGAGTGGTGATGGTTACCAGTGGAGTTGTTTTCCACTTGTTACATTGGGATTATGAGAGTTTTTTCTGGTTGACATTGTTGTTCCCTTTGATTTTTTTATCTATCTACTTGGGTTTTATTTTAACTATTTGAATTATGTTACTTTATCCTTGAGGAGTGCAGATATACCAAATTTTATCTTGTTTTTCTTCCACTATTTTGTGGAAAAATAATTCTCTATTTGATCTTGTATGATGCCAGGTGCTAGTCACCAACCCATGGGGACCAAGAATTCTCTTATGGCTTTGTCAGTATCATCTTGGGTATCAGGGTATTAGGGTATTTGATATTGTTAATGAAATTATTAAAATGATTCAGAAGTCATTTTTGACATATAGGAATCATCCACACCTCAATCTGATGCATGATGTGACCGATATGACTCTAAGTGTGTCTTTTTTATTCTGACTGAAAATTAATTTTTCATTCTCAAAACAATTTTAAGGAGAAAGTGAGAAACCATAAAGTTCAGCATTACAACCGAAAAACCAAGCAAGGAAAATGAAAAAAATACGATCTGCCTCGCCCCAATAACTACCTCGTGTCAAAAAACCTTCACCAATTCATGACCATTCATAAAGCTATCCCATGCAAGGATGCATGGGCATAGAACCGATTTAAAAGACATACCCTCTTAGACCCACAATCCAAATGGCGTGAATAGGTTAAGGATTCTTTCTCTAATCACCATCTGAAGCAGAACCCAAAAAAATCTGAATGACACTAACCTTCACCCCAAAAAACACAAATACAAACCCAAGAGCAGATTCAAACTAAACCAGAATACCTCCCAATTCAAGAAACAACATCCATTAGTTTAACCAGAGTCTTGGAAAAGCAATTTTATCTTACCATAATCCATTTCCCTAAATAATTTCCATGAGATAGAAAGAACCTAAATGTTAGGTGCTTCCCTCATCAGAATTTAAAATTCAGAAGTAATTTGGTCCCAGGACAATATATACACCTCAATACTAATCTTCCCTTTATTGAAGAACCCAACAAGAATGAGGTCCTATTTGTAAATCCAAGCATATTTCTCCTCATTAAGGGTTTCTCTAAGAGGTGTCCCCATAATTTTAGCGACATCCTTCTCAGAAGCATTGAGTAACAATACCTGCTCAACCACTTCTCCCTCAGAGCTTAATAGTAATTCCAAGGGTTGGTCACCCTGATCCCATGATCTCTAGTGACTCACATCCTCAAAGACAACCTTTTTAATGTTTTTATTATTAGTAGAACGAGTATCCAATGAAGGTGGTAAGGAGGTGATATCCCTCCCACCCTTCTTCCTCTTATTACTCCTATTCTCTTTCAGACTTGAAGCTTCGCCTGACAAATGAATAATTTCAGCTTCATTGAACATGTTCATGTGTCCTCGCTCTATATCAGTTGGGATAATAAGTTTAGAGTTCAATCCCACCTCTTCAAGACCTTCAAATCTATTTCTCAACTGAATTGAAGACCGATTCCTTGAACCCGATCCCCCTTCTTCCCCATCACTGGCTTAATACTCCACCATTATGATAGACCCCTGAAACTACTTCTGAAAAGTATCACTACCCAGTTCAATAACCTCAGCCAGGGCATCATCCTTTCCATCCACCATCTGCACCATGGCAGTGTTACTCTAAATCCCCTATGATACCCCTCACGTCGTCTCCTAGTTAAGAAAACCTCACTCCCTTACATTATCATTGTGATGCAACGAAGAGGGCGGGCTAGAAAGGTCCATTTTCAAACTACTAAAAATAGATGCGATCATTGGGATATCCTGAGGCATAAATTCCTTATGCACAGGTGACCGTGATCGTAGTACCCGGTCAAAATCTTCCTCAATAACCACTTCATGGAGTCCTGGACAAGTAGAAGGCCTCTGCTCTAGACTCTCAGCCTCATCATGCACCTCCTACTCCTTGCCTATATCCTTGTTCATCCTCAAAGCGGACCAAGACCCCTTACGATAGAATTCCAATAAATGAACCAATCACATGCATCCCGAACAGAATCTCGTCCAAGTTTCATAGACAATCCATTGCTTGCATTGATATTCCTCACCCACATTAATCTACACATATTCAAATAGATCTCTTGACACATATATTTCAACACATACACGAGGATTAATAGGGTGGAAAATAGGTTCATTTCTACTATCCAAACACATATATCTACCTATCAAGTTTCCTAGAATACGCATAACAGTGGGATTGTGAAAGGGAAGGGGGGGGGGGGGGATTAGGGAAGCTAACCCATATCTCTATATACGGAGGATCCCACTTTATATGTAGATTAAAGGACCACCGAAGAAGTATGAATCTAAAACCACTAAAAATATGAGGTGTGCTTGACCAGGTCTTGATGAGGTCTGCCTCTGATGCAAAGTGGATCATAATTTTTTGATTATCCAGGAGACCCACAGTCGTCCTGTCCTGCAAGTCCCAAGTGCCGAATATGTATCTATCGAATGAATCTACTGAGGGACATCATTGATAAAATCTAGAAAATAAGGTATGATTCAAAATATTAGAATATTAAAAGAACTCTGCAGACAATATCTGGAGGTTAGGGAACCCATAAAGAAAATACGAGACTTTTGGTCTGAGCGTGACTCAAGGGAAATAAGGGAGAAGATCAGGATTTGAGAAAGGAATGAATGATGTGGCCACTCCTTTGAAGGGCATCGATGGTACCTCCCCCATCGGTGGGGGAGTCACCGATATAGAGGTCAGTGTCGTCATTGAGAAGAACCAGGGTTCTTCGAGATGGGTGGTCTCGTGCACCGATCACGTTTTGACCTAGAAGTCTTCATGATAAGGAAGGTGTCTTTTTATTCAAAATTTACATTTTAGTAAAAAAGAAAAGTGACATACTAAAAATTAAGAAAAAAAATTTATATTTTTTTGATACTTTAGGAAAACAATCCATAATTCATTTTTAAGTTTAGGAATCTGATACACCTCAATCCGATACAAGGTGTGCCTGGTATTACTCAAAGTGTCCATTATCAGTTTAAAATTGACATTTTAGTTCAAAACATGTGTTACTCACTGAAAAATATGAAAAAATATCATATTATCTTAATAATTTACAAAAATAATTCTTAAGTCATTTTTGACTTGTAGAAATTAGTATTTCATCAAACTGACACACAATGTGACCGGTATGTCTCAAAGTGTGTGTTTTCAGTTTAAAATTACATTTTCGTAAAAACATAAGTGCAAAAATAAAAATTGAGAAAACACATTCATATTGTTTTTATACTTTATAAAAATGATCCCTAAGTAATTTTTAACATTTAGAATCATTCAAACATCAATCTAATGTGCAGTGTGACTAGTATAACTCCAAATGAATCCTTTTATTTAAAATTAAAATTTTAGTAAAAAAGACAAGTGACATAATCAAAATGAATAAAATGAGTAAAATTCATTCACATTGTTTTTATAATTTAGTAAAATGATCTATAATTCATTTATGAAATGTAGGAATCATCCAAACCTCAATCTAATACACGGTGTGCCTGGTGTGACTCAAAGTTCTAGTTATCATTTTAAAATTGAAATTTTAGTTTAAAATGTGTGTCACTCACCAAAAAATAAGAAAACATTCTAGTATTTTCTTGATATTTTTTTAAAAAATAAAAATTCATTTATGATGTGTAGGAATTATTCTCAGATAAAATCACGACACTATGTGACTGGTATGACTCAAAGTGCATGTTTTTTGTTTAAAATTACATTTTAGTAAAAAACAAAAGTGACATACTCAAAATTGAGAAAAAACATTTGGATTGTTTTTATACTTTTGGAAAATGATCTATAAGTCATTTATGACATATATGAATCATATTAACCTCAATTTGATGCATGGTGTAACCAATATGACTCCAAATGTTATTTTTTTTAAAAATTGAAATTTTAATAAAAAAAGACAAGTGACATACTCAAAATGAATAAAATGTGTTCGGATTATTTTGTTACTTTAGGAAAAAAATCCATAAGTCATTTTTGATGTATAAGAATCATTCTCAACTCAATATGATACATGGTGTTCCAGTAATGACTCAGAGAATCCATTATCTGTTTAAAATTGACATTTTAGCTCAAAAATGTGTGCCACTCATTGAAAATCAAAAAAATATGCTTGTATTGTCTTGATAATTTAGGATAATGATTCATAAGTAATTTTTAATGTGTAAGAATTAGTATCATGGAAAAACAACACATTATTTGATCAGTATGAGTAAAAGTACATGTTTTTATTTTAAAATGACATTTTAGTAAAAAACACAAGTGAAATACTAAAATCTAGGAAAATTAATTCATATTGTTTTAGTAATTTAGGATAATTATACAAAAGTCATTTATAATGTGTATGAATCAGACAAACCTCAATCTGATTCACATTGTGACTGATATGACTCAAAGTGTGTCTTTTTATTTTAAATTGACATTTTATTTATGTATTGTTTCATATTTATGTTTAATTTATTTCATTATAGTATCACTAATATAAGAATTGTTTTCTCATACAGATGGATTATTTTTCTCAGGTTGGGGTGGTTTTTTTGAAAACTTATACCATGATTGAGCTTTTTTGAGAGGGGGTCATGAGTTCCAAAGACAATGAAACATTGATGTTTTTGAATGTTTGTGATAGTAATTGATAATGTAACTGTACAAAACATTGTTTGAAATGAATATAATATAGTTTGTTTTTGTATTTGTGATATAAATTTTATTTCAATTAAATTATGTATTTTTATATATGTGTATTTTCATATAGGTGTATTTTTTGTAGTGTGTTGTAATTTTAAAAGCACACTACAATAGTAGGGCCTTTATCAGTGCTTTTATAGTGATGATAAATGGGTCCCACTTTCAATATTTATTAGCAAAACAATGGGTTTTAGTGTTGTTAAAGCCCATTTTGTGAAATGTTGATGGTACGGTCTGTGGGAGTGCCCTGCATCTACATTGACCCCCCTTCCTCGACTGCCAGTCACAGAATCCCCCCTGACACTGAACCACTCCCACAATACCAACCACTGGCCACTGAACCCCCTTCCTCAATGCTAACCCTTGACCCCCGACCCCCTACCCCGTTGATGAAATCCAATCCTTGTTGACCCCCAACCCTCCCTCACTCGACGCCAACCACGCTGACATCCCCTGATGGGTCTTTATTAGATATGATGGAACCTCTGCCCTATTTCTTGTCAAACATTATCCCCAATGGCTTCAAAGACCTAACCCCTTTCCCAATACCCTGTACCCCTACCTCCCTCCTCGATTTCCCCTTATTCTAACTGATTTGGACATTATTGGGATCATATCCCCACCCTTCACATTTTATGTTTCCTTCTCCTTACCTCAATAAAATTTTTCCATGACATCCATTAATGTTCCTATGAGGGGTAATATTTATTAATTTATATTTATATTTTACAAGTCGAATTAAATACTTTTCATGTTAAATTTGTTTTCTATTGAATCAATATTTGACCCTAGCCAATGGAGAAATCAGGTGATGTTAAAAATTGATTGTAATTGTTTGATTACAAATTTATATCTTTATATCTGAATGTAGTGGGAAAATATTGAAAATAAAATATCTATGGATAAAAGTTGAATTAATTTACCTCTAAACACACCTCAGTATGGAAATGATTTGAAATAATTTTTAAATTATGCAATTGAAAAATGATCAGTGGATGATAGAATAAAATGTATATGTTCTGATTATAAATTCAAGTGACGGTTGAATAGAAATGAAGTATATGAGCACTTGATATTGAAATAGTTTCTTTCTTGATATGTATGTTGGATTTTACATGGTGAATTTAATGTTATGGAAAGTCAAACTAAAGACTATACTATCAATGAAACATAATGTGACCCACTAGAGGATAATTGAATTTGAAACTTGATAAATGAAACATTTGGATTTATAGGATACAATGTACAATATTTTAATATATTTATATAACTTTCATTTTATCCTGAGTAGGAAAATCTTTCTCATAACTTCAGTGATAGAGAAAATGAGTTTTATGAATTAGTTAAAGATAGAGAAAAAGAACTGTATGAAGGGTGTTACAAGTATTCAAAGTTGTATTTTCTACTTAAGTTGTATCATATCAAGTGTCTATGTGGAATTAATAATAAATGAATTTCCATAATTTTATATTTTATTGATGATGAATTATCATTTTATGATATAAATAAAACCATCATCAAACTTTGACCTGATTATACAAGATACATGCATGGACTAATGATTTCATGCTTTACTGGGGAGAATAGTCTGATAAATAAGAATTCTTAAGATTCCATATAATTAGATGGAATTCAATGACAAAAAATGAGAGTAAAAATCAATACAACACTTAGAATAAATAGAAGAATAAAACTAACACAAAGGCATTACATTACTTTCCTCTTAAACCATGCTTGAAAAGATTATTTATATCATCTAAGATTGCTTGTGACATGAAGTTTCATACTCAGGATTGTCACAATTATGAATTGATGATACATCCAAAAGATTCAACATCATGGAATGTGTTTGATTTATTATATCTATATTTTTATTTTGACCCTTGTAATGTATGTTTAGGATTGGATTATGATGGTTTTAACCCTTTTAGTACTTTAACTAATAATTATAACATTTGGTTAGTTATTTTTATCATCTATAATATACCTCTATGGATTTTCAAGAAGAAAAATTATTTCATTATTTCAATGAATATTCTTGGAAAGAAAATGCCTGAAAATGACATTGATTTATACCTTAAACCTCTAATAAAAGAATTGAAGGAATTATGAGATGATGGCATAGAAACATATTACGATTCAATGATAAAACTATTCAAAATGTGTAATTATTTAATGTGTAAAATTAGTGACTTTTATAAACTAGGAAACTTATCTGTTTGGAATACTCATACTATTTTGGATTTTCAAGTTTATAGTTTTGATTTTGAGTCTCAATAATTACCTCATTGTAAAAAATAGTGTTTTATGTGTCATCATTGATTTCTTAATGCCTAATAAGACATAATTCAATTTAGATATTAAATTGAGAAATCCACCTAAGTTATTATTTGGTTTAGTAATCTTGGAAAAATTAATGAATGAAATTGTAGAATTTAGAAAATGTAATCAGTTTAAAGAAGGTGGGACAAGGGTATGAGTTATAGTATCAGAAATAGATAGAACAAAATAGTGGAAGAAAATGATTAAACTTTTCAAACTCCCTTATTGTGAGTTTAATTTGATACATTATAATCTTGATGTAATGCATATTGAGAAAAAAATTTGTGACAATTTAATTTTTACATTGCATAATGAGTAGGGTAAATCAAAGGATCACCTTAATTATTTCAAGGATTTGGAATCAATGAACATAAAGCATGGTTTGTTGGAAAATGATAATGTAAAGTATCCTTCAACTATTTTACAATGAAAAATTAGGATAAAGATGTATCCCTTTGAACTTTAAAGAATATTAAAGTTCCAAAAGAATATTTAAGTATTATTTCAAGCTATATTGACTTAACACATAAAAATTTACATGGATTGAAAATTCATCACTCACATATTTTTATGGAGTTGTTTTTGTCATTATAATTTCATAATATGTTACCAAAAAAATTAATTAGAGTTCTAGTTGAGTTGTGTACCTTTTTAGAGAGATTTTTTGGAAAACTCTAAATCCAACCGATCTTGATAAACTTCAAGAACTAATTGTTTTGACACTCTATAAGTTTGAGATGTTTTTCCCCTTTATTATTCACAGTCATGATTCATTTGAATCTTTATTTGGTTAAAGAAGATAAACTTGGTGGACCAGTAAACTATTGATGGATGTATCTAACTGAGAGGTATATTGGTATTGTTTTTATTTTTATTGGTGAATTTAATTTTATCAAAACCTTGCATAATTTTTTTAATATGTTTCTTTTTTTTATCATGTACTTAGGTCAGTTGTAGTCATATGTGAGGAATAAAGCTCAACCAGAAATATCTATTGCTAAATTTTACATATCCAAAGAGTTCATGACCTTCTATTATAGGTATTTGGATGGAATTGATACTAGATTCAATCGTGTTGGATGTGTTGATGACATATCTACTAATTCTCATTCTGAAAACCATTAATTGGTATTTCCAAATATTGGATGAACAAATGGAAAGGGGTTAAATTTTATACTGATTGAATTGGAGTTTCTACAAGAACAAAGATATTTGCTACTCAATAGTCATATTACAGTTCCATTTATTGAAGAACTACGATTTTAAACAAAGAGGCATCTAAGGGGTCTATCTAGAAATGAGTTGGAATTAAAAAAATCAATTAATAAGTATATTATCTAATGGTTCATCCATCATGTAAGTATATACTCATATTCATATTATTGATGTGTATTTATTTTGTCTATGTTAAAAGTAACACCTTATATCTTCTTTTCCATATAATGAATGTTGAGAATCAAGTTGAAATATCAAATAATTTTAAGTTTTTTGTCTTGATTTACTCTCTGAAAGGCTAATAAATTTGATTTCTACAATATTCATGGCTTTAGGTTTTGTAAAATTTATTACAAAGAAGACTTGAAAACTCAAAATAGTGGTGTGTTTACACTTACATCGGTGGGATACTATGGAAATTTGATTTATATAATCTAATTAAACTACCATGATCAATTTTCAGTTGTCTTATTCAAATTCAAGTGGGTCATCATTGATAGGGGTATAATAAAATATTTGTTACATTTTACTTTTATCAACTTCTCTCACTTGATCCATATCGGTGGGCATATAGAGCATGATCCATTTATCTTGGATTCATAAGTGAATATGGTTTATTATGTAGATGATGAAATACATAAAGGTTTGATTGTTTTGTACACTTAAAGAAGATAGAATTTTATGATAAGAGTGATGAATATCAATTGGTACTTTGTGACAGTGAACTTCATAAATAAAAAAACATTGATTTTTTTCCTAAAAATGTTAATATAATATAACTTGTAAGAGAGGGTAAAAATTAAGTACTTATTTTAATGAATGTTGATAATTATTAAGACAATGGAGATGATGATAATTGAATGTATAAATTGGTAATGAAACTATATTATAATTTTTCATTTATAAGTGTTTCATTTATATATACATTGTTCTTTTTTTTTCATTTTTTGTAAAAATATTTTACTTATTCATTTATTTATACATTCAATATATTCTGAACCATTTGAATTATAGGAATACTGAGAAAAAAAAAAACTTCGAGATCCTAGCCGATTAACATCTCAGAGTACACCACCACTACCATTAGCTTAAGTGGATCCGAGTGATTCTATTATACCAGAGACTTTTAGAAATCCATTAATTTCACCTAATGTTTTTGATTTCCCACCATACGATGCACCACCGATGGTGGAACAATTGTCCACCCCTCTAACTTAGGGATATTGGTGATTTACTATTATTGGTATGTATGTTATTATAAAAAAACTAGATATTTTATTAATTTTTTAATAAAGCAGTCAAACAGATAAATATAAAAATAGAAGAGATATAAAAATGAATAAATCTTATGTATGGGACCTGAAAGACTTCATGATTGTCATTCCATTTGATGAGTTTGGGGTACCTACCGGTGATGCTTCCATAATATATGGAAATATTATTGAGAATATTTATTGCGAGATCATGAGTTTTCCCATTAATTATAAATATGGGAGGCATATTCCCACATTTTAGAAAAATGGAGTATGTGATAACCAAGTAAAGTTAATATTAATTTAATATTCACTTATAAGTAATTTAAAAATCATGAGTAAAATTATTAATATACTTATAAAGTGTAATGTTTATTTTTGAAGATGTTTTTTTTTATTTTGAGGCCCTTGACTCCATTTCACGCCCATGAACTCTAAAAAATTTGGGCAATAAATGGGGAGATTTTATATAGAGATTATGTCATGAATTTAATGACACATATATGAGCTCACAAAAAATGTATGAGAAAGTGTCTGAATACGTTTCTCATGAGAATTATAAGGTGGTTTTCAATATTAATAGAGATTCATCTCCTGAGGTAATTGCATATTTTATAGTATTTTAATAACACAAACATAATAAAATTATAATTTTTAATAATGATGCTATTTTTTTAAGAATTATATAAAAAAATACCATGAATCATGAGAATAAATTCATTCCTCATATTTCCAGGTCTAAGAGTTTTTCAAGAAAAAGAAAAATATTGGTTTTATTTTATCCACTATTATTTATATTATTTTATTGTTAGTCAATGTTTTTTTCTAACTTGTATATATATATATATTTCTAAAGACTAATGAATTAGGTCACTCTATTATCCAGATAGAGATGCAACTTAATGTTCATAGGAAACCCGATGAATGTTTTTTAAATGAAACTTCCAGAGATATTAGAGTAAGTACTTTTCATTACTATTTAATGTTATTTCATCACAATAAAAAAATTAATGAAAAATAAATTATAATATAAAACACGCCATAAACCCAATTAAACGAGGTTAGATATACAAATCAAATAGTGAAAATTCTCTATATTGGAACCATTTGATCCATCTAGATAACCCCATTCAATTGGGTTTAAGGGATATTTGCTATTATAATTTATTTTTAATTATTTTGTTTTATAGTAATTAAATAACATTAAATAGTAATGAAAAAAATTATAAATTAGATAATATTATGAAGTTCAGATAATTTAAAAAATCATTATTAATATTGTTGTATTAAAAGGTTAAAATTGAAGAAGCCAGGGATGTAGACCCTTCACAATCATCATCAGTATCCTTGAATGATGTAGTTTCAATCATTTTAGGGAAGGAGCATCCCAAAAATATATAGGGGATAGGTTTTGGGCCTACTCCACCAGCTATCTTTGGTAGGGCATCATCATCATTTACTTCTACAACTATTGTGGGTTTGAGTAGTGCCATTGATCAGGAAGATAATGAGAAATTTAAAGGTTGAAAGAAAAAGTCAAAGAACATGAATCTTATAGGAAAACATAGGATCAGTGGTGGTTGTAAGTGAAAAATGATTTAGTGTATATATTTTAGAGGATGTAAGGCATGATCACTGTGGAAATTTCAAGCCTTACAGCCTGCCAAGGTGAATTCTAAACTCCATAGATCATTAATTTTTTTTAAAAAACACATACAACATCCATGAATTATGGAAAACAATACTTATATTGAAAACATGAACATAAAGTCATAATGAACACATCACCTGTCATATTGACATGCGGTGAATTCTTACATGTAAAAAATGAATTATGGAACATTGTCCTACAGTTTGAAAATAGTATGAGCTATTTTTCGCAGTTTTGGCTATGTGAAAGGCGTTTTAAAGTAAAAAAATGCTTATATTGAAAACACACACTTTGAGTCATACCACCCACTTCACGTGTTCAATTGATATACAGTCGATTTCTAGACATAAAAAAATGAATTATGGATCATTTTTTTAAAGTTTGAAAACAATCCTTGCTCATTTTCTCAACTTTGAAAATGAAACATATGTTTTTAAAATAAAATTAAACTTTTATATTGAAAATAAACACTTTGATTCATACCAACCACATCTTGTGTTATATTGATGTATGATTAATTCCTATATGTAAAAAATGAATTATGAATCTTTTTCCTAAAGTTTGAAAACAATTTGAGCTTGTTTTATTTGTTTTAGATATGTGACATGAATTTTAAAGTAAAAATGACACTTTTATATTGAAAGTAGACACTTAAAGTCCTAAAAACCACTTCATGTAACTGATTATATAATGGCCCAGACCCTCATGGTCTATTAATTTTCTAAACCCTGATTTTTGAGGTATCCTAGGGACCATCAATGTCTCATTGAGGAGTTTGAAAAATCTAAGGTTGAACGAACGGTGGAACCGATGGGAATCAGTGGCACACACACCAGTGCTAGGGAATTGGTTCTAGGGTGTTGGTGACTCACCCATCAATAAGTCATTTCCAGTTTCTCTAGGTCCTTATAGTTTGACTCCTGTAACATCTCTTTTAACAAAAAAGAGTTTTAATGCCTATTTTAAAGTGATTTAAGGACATTTTAAAACCCATAAATGATATTTTAAATCCCCTAAGAGTCGAGCGACCATTTTTTTATCAAAACATGTGGACTTTTTATCAGTTTCACACCCCTTTACGCATGTTCTAGTTTTTCCTAGTTTTTCCAGTTTCATCCCTATTACGTGTTTTCTCCCTTTAAAGTTAATCTATCAACTCACACCCATACAATGGTCTATATCCACCATTTATGAGGAGAATTATTAAATCTAAATTTATTCCAACATGTGAAACTGCTAAGTCATGTGGTTAATCCATGATATTACTTTTAAGTACTTCAAAATGGTCTTATTGATTTTAGGATCTGGCCTCTTCTAAAGCCAAGATCCTCTATTCCTTCTTCCTTTTCATTTCTCTAAGTGCACCTCAAGACTTCCTCCTAACAATAATCATGCGCCTGTGCTGGATCTCTTTTCACCCAGCCTTATAGTTCTTCTTACAAGTCGCATAGTCCCCAGTTCTTGGTGCAAGGAGAAAATTTTGATCCTTGATCATCCAAGTAGGGGTTATTTTTTCATCTATATTTACTATGCATCATGTGGGGTGGGTGTGATGATGTTACCTCAGGACGTAGATAAACCCAAATTTAATGAAGATAATAAACAAAATTTTAAAGAATGAAGGGGTGGGAAATATGATGATATTGTTATATTTTATAATCATTTTTATATTGTAAATATTTTGGAATTGATAAGTTTGGGATTTTTTTTGGTTCCAGTACTTCGAGGGATCTCACGTGACCCCCCTTTGATGTTGTTATTTACAATATAACCAAGAGTGAATGCTTAAAAAATTTCTTGGCTGTTTCCTTTAAGTTGTTGTTTTGACTTTTGGTTATGCCTGTTAATTGCTTGGTAGTAGATGGATATTTAAATGGAATCACTTGAACACGATAATGAGAACGGTTACAATGAGAAACTATTTTCCAGAAATGGTTTGTGCTCTGGTTATGGTTGTTGTGTACTTGTTCATGTAGGAATAACAATAAGAGTGGTTGTGTGCAGGATGGTTGTTGGTTTCAGGCCCCTTAAGTTTGGATGAGTTCTTGATTACCTATATGTATAAAATTTAGTTCTTGTGTTTCTTATACACACCCCACCCATGTTGAAAACTTCATGATAAACACCCCCATTTCATGGGTAGGGGGTGTTTTTCCCCAAATTCCTATGAGTGGCTGGTTGTTAGCTTCTTTTTACTCCCTCTCCCAGGTATCCCAAGACTCTTTGGGTAGGCTGTGATGGCCTGAGGTTAATTATGGCCCAAGTCTCTTCAGGAAAGGTGTATTGTGGTGAGTTGGATTAGGTGTGTGTAGCTAGGTTTTTTTCCCTAGTGTCTTTGGGATGTGGACTAGGTGTCTTTGGGAATGGTAGTGGTTGTTCTGACCCATGTGTCTTTGGCCGTGGTGGTGGTTGTTGTGGCCCAGGTGTCTGCATACATGGTTTTGTGTGGTTGTGGTGGCCCATGTGTTTGCATGTGGGATAAACATGCAGTTGGGATGTACCATATGGTTGTTGTTGGGGGCGGTAGTGGGACTATAGTGGGATTTGTGGGGGAGGTCTGATGCGTAGAATGTTCTAAATAACCCGTAGTAAAGTGGTGTAGGGTACCCAAATATCGATATGATATGACTATTATTTTACCTGGTTTGCGTTATTTGGGGAGTGTTCCTTGGTGAGGCTGGGTGGATTGTTTTCCATCCTAGGTGTTTTGGTTACCTCTATTTTCTCACGGGGCATTATAATTCCTCCCTACTTGTGAAAAAGAGATTTTGGTTTCCCTATTGAGTATACCTGTATACTCATCCTACATATATAAAACTACTTTCAGGTTTCCAGTAGGACTTTGAGGACCATGTTGGACCATACTAGCTCGGGCGTCAGGACAGTTTCCATTGCTAATTTTCTTTTCTTTTGGTACCTTCCTTTAGAGTCTATATTGTACTTTGTATCAGTTTCTTTTGAACATGCATATGGGAATGGATTTTGGAATTTACTTTTATCTTTAGTCCTTGGTATTACTAGGATTTATAATCTTATTTCCCGATCTTATTCTATAAAAAGGGAAATTCATTCCATTTATGTGAGATTCTATACCCTTGGTGCTAGTCTCCACTTTGGGGCCTACTAAAGGTGGGACTTGGGGGTTATTATCTCTCCTTCACCTTAAAAAAGGAAGGGCAGGGAATCTTTCCATCCTTTCCCTCATCTTGGAGAAGGCCGTTCATGGAAGAATGGTATCATAGGTTGATGGTTGAGAGACAGGATGGAGTTTGGGGTTAGGCACAGTGAGGATTTCATGGGATGGTAGAGCAATAATGTTATGCAATCTTGGTGTGTGAAATAGGACAGGGAAGACTGGCTAGGACACGGGATTTTAGGGCCCCCTGTGATTTGATGAAAGGAATCTGGACCTACTGAACGACCAAGCGAGGCTACATTGATTGCAAGGTAGAGACCCTAGTAAAGGTACATGCATCATAATGAATTGTGTTCTTGCGTTTCTTGGGTGTTTTGGGAATTTAAAATAAAAAAAAGTTTAAAAAAAGTTTAAAAGGAATTTTCTACACTACTCAGTATTAGGAATTATCTATTTCTATTTTCAGTTATAAAACCCAGACATCATCCACGATTAGTACAGACAGTTGAGGCCCAATAGGTAGATCTGGTTGATCAACGGAGGGATAATCGAGAGGAGGATGACTAGCGGTAGAAGATGCTTCATGCCTTCCTGCTACAGACTCTTTGAAATTATGAGGGAAACATCTCAGCCATGGAGATGGAGAGTTGGATTGATGAGATGGTGATTGATTTCTGTAAGAAACCGCATTCTTAGACCGAATAAAATATGAGTTTTTTTTAAAAATTTTCTTTTATCAGTGTGTCGGTTTTAAAACCGCACTTCGTAATGAGGTTCTGAGTACGCAAACCATTTCAAGCGGTGACATCAGACTATGCACGGGCGGTAAGACCATGTGAGTCAAGTTGTGCGATTGAACGGTTGTCAAAACACGTTATTTTTTAATTAATTTAAATTAATGTATGTTTTAATAATAGTAGTGGGAGATTATTATTATTTAATGTGGTGCAAACACATTTAATTAAGTGGCGGTCAAATTCCATTAATTGTGGAGTTGCGGTTTGACCAGAAGTGCGTCAAAATTAACATCGCGTATTAGCGGATTTAATTTGACGTGGGAATTTAATTAAGAGATCGTTATTTTGATGACGCGTTTTAATTGGCGGTTTTTGATCTTAATCATGGTTAAATAATAATAATGAAATTATTATTATTCTTATGGGTAATTTTATTTTGAAAACTAAAGAGGGTTTAATAAATTTTGTTGACTATATATATATATGTAGATATATATGTAGTTTGGTATATATATATATTTAATTATATATATATGTTATAAAAAAAGGATATTTTTTTTGCCCCTTAATTGGGGCGCTGGGCATGGCGTGACCCCCCATGCTTGGCCTTTTTTTTTATTATTTTCTTCCTTTTTATTTTTTATTTTTTCCTTCTCTTTTTTTCCTTCTTCTTTCCCTCTTTTCTCAATCACGTAGCTTTCCTCCAAACCCTAAGGCGCAGGCGGCGTGGGTTCCTCCTCCGGCTCTCCTTGCTGCACGACCAAGCTCCGTGATCGGACACACCATGGCCAGACCTCCTCTTGCTGCGTGATTCAGGAGGGTTCGACCCCTCCTCCGTAAGGTCTTCCTCCTCCTTCCAAGGCAGCGCACGGCCGAACTCCTCCTGGTCCTCCCTAGGTGCATCGACCTTCTTCCCTGGGCGAACCCCCATGCGCGACCTTCCCTTTCCCAGACAGATCTATGGTGCGGCGAACCCCTACAGCGCGCTACGACCCATGCGATCCCCCTCTCCTCCGCATGAGGCGCGACCTCCAATGGATGACCTCCCCATCTCCTTGAAGAAAATTATAGTGCGAGACGGCTCAGATAGCCCCTTCTGGGCACCCCTATGTGCGACCCCCTTGCGATTCTTCCTCCCGCGTTGGTTCCACCTAATTGCTTCCTCTATTTGGGTCGAATCATCGAGGTTGTGTGAGCGATGTGTCAGGACACGCCGGTCCACTCTCCGACAACTACGGTTGATCAAGATTAAGATTATTCGCTGAAGTTTGGTAAGAATATAAATATACACCGTTGTTGTATATTTTACGTCAATTTAAATATTAAATTGAGTCTGCAGAGTTTTTTTTTGATATTTATCTGGTCCTGTGTCATTTACCTGAGTTGATTTTGAGTCGCTGATATGTGGTCATTGTCACACGGACCATATTGCACTGGGTATTAATGTAGCAATGTATTTGGTGTTACATTGTAGGTTATATATACGCATGTTATATATGTGATATGTATATATATATATATACGCATGTCAAAGTCAGTGCGCACGATTGCGTGACGTGTGAAGTGGTTTCCGCTGATAAAACGTTCCGTATTTAAAATGGGCTGACCGAGGTAGGGTCTCTTTCCTTGCCCCTTTAATTTATTAACTCAATGAATTAATTATTTGATGCACCATTATTAGTTTTTAAATTAATTTCTATTTAATTTGTGCAATTAAGTCTTTACATTAACTTCTATTTAATAAATGTTGTTAAGTCTTTAAATTAATTACTGTTTAATTAATGCAGTCAAGTATTTAAATTAATTTCAGTTTAGAAGTGAAAAATATAATAAATGATCATTTGATAATAGAAGTCACGTGTTATAATAAAACCCCTTTGTTGGGTTGTGCTATCTTCAATCTAAAAGTAGTGAATAATTATTTTTATAATGTATGTTGTGCGAATTTCATTGACATTTCTACTTGCACTAATTGATATGTACTAAGTTAGTGTTCTCCCTCTTTGATATGAATTAAAGTTTTGGAATAAATGATTGAATATGTGAAAATAAATTTTTTGAATTATAATAAATTACCTGGATATTTTAGCACGTTCGGTGTGACCCTCGCTTATGGAAAAACCCGTTTGGGGTGTTCTATTTGCCTTCTGGACACCCCTTTAGGTGTGATAACGTGTTTGGTACATTTTATATTAGCCCAAGATGATTATATTATTCAATTACATGTGTTGCGTTGTCCCTTTAAACCGAGTTTTAATTAAATAAATTATTTAAGATAATTGTTTTAGGGATTGGTTATGGGTTGAGGTCTTGTAATCGAGTTTTTGTTTTGATTTGATAAGATAAGTGATTGGGGGAAACTAATCATGAACTGATGTAGGCTATGAAATGTATTTAATTATATGAATTAATTATGTGTCAGAATTTTGATAAAAGATAATTAATTATGAGAATTAATTATAAAACGTTGAGGACTGATTTGGATAATCAAATGTGAAGAATTAACTATGGAATGAGAACCGTGTCAATTGATTTATTAATTGATAAATGATAATAAATGAATGAGATTTTGGGTCCTAGACATGGCGTTCTAGACTGATTTAAAAGTTGGGTTTGGACATGGCATTCCTCCCCAATGGTTATCCAAGCTTGTGATATTGGGTGTTAGACATGGAGATCTACAACAAATAATTATCTAGGTGTTAGACATGGCGATCTACACCAAACATGATTTGGGGTGTTAGACATGGCGATCTACACAAAATGGGAATTTGGGGTGCTTGTCATGGTGTTCAATACTAAACGAATGATAATAATGATTTATGAAAGGATCGAGATATGTGATTAAAACCCGAGTGAAATGTGATCAAATAAAGAAGGGTAAGAATGAATGGATTTCCAACATGAGTTGAAAAATTGTACTAGGTTATGTGATCACCTAAGGAACATGGAAACCTTGGAAATTATAAGTGAATAAATAGTGTATAAATGAGAAAAATGATAAAAAGTATTTTTATGCTTGAACAAATGTACCTGTGTTGTTTTGAACAAGTTCTTACTCCGGATATGGGCCGAAGTTGGTATTACCGTCAGGTGTCCTTTTTGGAACCTGGACGGGTGTTGATTGTTAATATTGTACTGTTATTGTTTGGAAATACATGCACACTGTTTAATTATATTTCATTGTCTAGAGTGGGCTAGACACAAGTGGTTTCAGCCTACTCAGATTTATATCTCACACCCTACTCGGGCCGCCATTGCACTGGGGTACCCGAGTATATTCTATTTGGTTGCAGGACCTCGTCGTTGCTATTTCTTGTACTTGGAGTTAGGAGCAAAGGACCGAGTTGAGGCTCGGGATGCTCATGGAGATCGCCCTCGGGGCTTGAGACTTTTGTTTATTTACTTATGTATTGATGTGTAATCATGTTGTGTTGTTTAGTGTTTTCACTGTATCATTAGCATGTCATGCATGCATCTGCTACATAAATTGACATTCAATAATTTTGTCCAAACTTTATAAATGAAAATGTTTTCTGCTGCTTTCTTTTATTTAAACTGCTTCCACTATCATTGTGTTTTTTCCACTGTTTTCACTCTGTAAAGAGGGTATAGTCTCCCCCTGACTTACCTTACACCCTCGCCGCTAGTCGGAAACCTTTGGCGTATGGGGAGACGTGCTTGAGGTTATGTCACGGATCGGCTCAGGTGACCGGTTTTGGGTCAACTCGGGATTCTCATGGAGATCTCCCTTGGGGCTTGAGACTTTTGTTTATTTACTTTTGCATTGATGTGTAAGCATGTTGTGTTGTTTAGTGTTTTCATTATATCATTAGCATTTCATGCATGCATCTTCTACATAAACTGACATTCAGTAATTTTGTCCAAACTTTATAAATGAAAATGTTTTCTGCTGCTTTATTTTATTTAAACTGCTTCCACTGTCATTGTGTTTTTTCCACTGTTTTCACTCTGTAAAGAGGGTACAGTCTCCCCCTGACTTACCTTACACCCTCGCCACTAGTCGGCAACCTCTGGTGTATGGGGAGACGCGCTTGATGTTATGTCGTGGATCAGCTCGGGTGACCGGTTCAGGGTCGACACGGGTTGGTTCGTGAAAATTTCTACTTGATCCAGGCTCTGACAAAGTATTGGGTTCCTCTGGAAGTGATCCAGATGCAAGGCGCGATGCATCAATGGTGGACACTTTATCTTGGTGAGAAGAAGGAAGCTGAGGTTTCATGGAATGATTTTGAGAAGGAGTTTTGGGTGGAATTACTTTCTTCCATGATGAAGGAAGAGAAGATGAAGGAGATGATCTCCCTCCCACAGGGGAGTATGACAGTGCGGGAAATGGGGATAAAGTTTAAGGATATCCTTCGTTTTTCTCTGAACCTCTTTTCAGATGAGGAGTTGTGGGAAATACACTTAGACAAGGAACTCCAAACTTCTCTTCAGTATGCTGTAAATCCCTTCACTCTATTGATTTACTTGGAGGTTCAGAAGAATGCTGAAGTAGTAGAGAGGATACACACACTGGGAGGTGTGCTGTGATAGGGGAGATACTTGATCTCGTTAAAGGGGAATTTTTTCAGTAGTAGGACTCCAGCATTAGGGCCTTCCATGTTTCGGCCATCGGGGAGTAGGCCTCAGGAGTTCTAGTTTAGATGTCCCAGTCCTTGCCTTTTCTCAATGGGTCCAGGACTGAGGTGATTTACCTATGGAAACCCGAACACCTTTAGAACCAGTTCCTTGTATGAGTGTAGTATGGTGGGGGTGGGAAAGTTCAGCGCACACCTCAGTAGTAGTATTTTCCAGACAAAACTTTTCAGCAGTAGCAATAACCTTTGATAGTAGACGTTGTAAGGGGAGGAGACCTTAGGGTGATCAGGGACCTCGACCATGATGTGGTCAGAGAGGCAGCTGACAGCTGAGGGGAAGAAGAGTTGGGCATGGGCAGTTTCACTCCATAGAGGTAGCATTTCTAGCAGGGCCAGAAGTTGTTCGAGGTACGACCAGTCTATTTAGTACTCTTTCCTGTGCCTTGTTTGATTTAGGAGATTCACACTTCTTTGTTGCACCCAGTCTAGCCTATGACTTGGGTCTAGACATAGAGAGAAATTCCATGCCCCTGGTTTTGAGTACACCAGTTGAAGTTTAGACTAGCCTATTTGATTATTTTCAAGGATGTAGACTGATGTTGGGGCTACATCAGTCTAGTAGGGATCATCTCCTACTAAAAATGCAGCCATACGATGTCATCCTGGGCATCTACTGGCTGTTTTCCATATACGTTGTTATCTAATTCTTCTGAAGAAGGATCTTATTCTTATATATGGGCATCCAACATGTATATTTCATTGGTGAGAAGGGTTTCTCGGAGGGAAACCAGCGTGTAGAGACCCTTCTCTCCTTGTTAGCCGAGCTGTCAGTAGAATAAGAAGACTCAGAGATGGTGGATGTTCTAGGGATTGTGAGTGAGTTCCTGGATGTCTTTCCTGAATATGTTGTGAATCTACCCCCTTAAAGTGATTTTGAGTTCGGGATATACTTACAAACCAACACTCGCCCGATTTCGATGGCTCCCCATTGGATGGTGTCTTCTAAATTATGGGAGTTGAAGATTTTGGTTGATGACCTGATGATGAAGGGTTTTATCTAACCAATAACGTCACCATGGGGTGCTCCATTCTTGTTTGAAAAGAAGGAATATGGTGGCCTCAATCTATTTATAGACTACCGAAGACTAAATCAGGTGACGATCCAGAATCATTACCCCCTCCCGAGGAACGACAACCTTTTTGACTAGTTGAAGGGAGAAGGTTGGTTCTCTAAGATTGAAATGTGGTATGTATATCACCAGTTGAGGGTGAAGGAGTGTGACATCCCAAAGACTACTTTCACGTGTAGATATGGTCACTTCTAGTTCTTGGTCAAGCCGTTCGATGTTACGAATGCACCGGATGCGTTAATGGGGCTCATGAACTCTTTTTTCCACAAGTATCTAGACTAGTTCATGTTCGTGTTCATTGAAGACATCCTGATCTACTCAAGATCATATGAGGATCATGATGAGCATCTAAAGATAGTTTTGGAGGCCCTCTGACACCACTATATCTACAGGAAGTTGTACAAGTGAAAATTATGGACATGAGTGGTGCACTTCCTTGGACACATGGTGTCTTAGCAGGGAATAACGGTAGACCCATTGAAGGTCAAAGTAGTTGTTTCTTGGGAATCATCCAATAATGTGGAAGAGGTTCATAGTTTCCTAGGTCTGGTAGGTTACTACCGGAGGTTTGTACCCGACTTCTCTCAAGTTTTAACTCCCTTGATATCCTTGACAAGAAAAGACTAGACTTTCATATAGAGTGAGAAGTGCTAGGAATCTTTTAGTTATCTGAAAGGGAAGCTAGTCAGTGCCCTAGTGCTGAAGTTTCTAGAGGAATGGGTAACATTTGAAGTGTTCCGTGATGCTTCTGGTCTAGGCTTGGGGTGTGTGCTAATGCAGTAGTAGGGAGTGGTCTCTTATGGGTCTAGGAAGTTACACCATCACAAACGTAACTATGCCACCCATAACCCACAACTTTCATTTGTTGTGTTCACACTAAAGTTATGGTGGCATTACCTCATCGGGGAATGCTTCATGGTCTTCATGGATCAAAAAATATTGAGGTACATATTCTCCTAGCGAGACCTGAACTTGCGACAACAAAGGTGGATAGAGTTTCTTTAGGACTATGACTTCAATCTCTCTAACACCTCAAGAAAGGGGAATGTGGTAGTCAATTCCTTGAGCAGGAAGTTACAAAATTATGTGGTTCGGGAGTTACTAGATGATTGGAAGGCAATGGGGGAGTTAGCTACTTTACATTTGGGCATGAGAGTAGAGAATGGCAGAGGATGCCTATTTCAGATGATAGTGCAGTCTTCCTTGGTATGGTAGGTGGATGAGTTTTAGTGGGGTGACTCAGAGGATGAAGTGATGCATGATCGTGTTAGCCTGGGTGATGCTCTAGAAGGATGGTTAGAGGATGGTCAAAATTAGATGATTTTCTGTGGGAAGTTGTTTGTACCAAAGACGATGTGTGAGGGAGTTTTCCATGAGTTCCATAGATCAACCCTTGAGGTACACCTAGAAGTTTCCAAGATGTATTGGGGATTGAGAGGTTAGTTTTGGTGGCCTGGAGTGAAGCGGGTAGTGGTGGATTTTGTCACAAAGTGCCTCGTGTGTTAGTAGGTGAAGGCTGAACACTGTGTTTCTGTCAGTCTATTGTAGCCCTTAAACATTCCCAAGTGGAAGTGGGATAAAGTCTTGATGGATTTTTTCACAGGACTACCCATGGGTGAGGGAGGCTATAATTCCATCTAGGTAGTGGTGGATCGATTGACGAAACCGACTCACTTATTAGCAGTTAAGGAGTCGAGTGCAGTGAATGCCATAGCACAGAAGTATGTGGGTGAAGTTGTGCGGATGCATGAAGTTCCTAAAACCATAATTTTGGATTGGGATACATGATTTACTTCATGAGTCTGGAAGGCATTACAACGTGATTTTGGAACCCATCTATGCCTTAGCACTACTTTCCACCCTCAGATGGATAGGCAGATGGAGAGGACCATCCAGACGTTAGAGGATATAATGCGAGCATGTGTTTTGGACTTCAGAGGATCATGGGCACAACACTTGCCTCCGGTAGAGTTTTCCTATAATAATAGCTATCACTCCACCATTGGAATGAAACCATTCGAAGCCTTGTTTGGAAGACCATGTCATTCACCCATGTGCTAGACAAAGGTTGGGGAGGCAGGTGTTCTTGGCCCAGAGGTTGTACAAAGCACGACAGAGAAGGTTTATCTTGTGCGTGAAAGGATGAAGGAAGCTCAAGACTGACATAAGTCGTATGCCAATCATAGGAGGAGACCCTTGGAGTTAGAGTTTGGGGACCACGTGTTCCTAAAGGTCTCCCCTCGGTGTGGGCATTAGAGGTTTGACAGGGGGAGTAAGCTTTATCTCAGGTTCATCATACCCTTCGAGGTGTTGGGATGAGTCAGCGAGGTGGCATATCATATAGAATTACCACTATGGTTGGAGAGGATCCACAACGTCTTTCTTGTATCTCATATATTTCGGTATCTACAAGATGACTCCCACATCCTCGACTGGGGAGATTTGGATATTGAGGATGATGTGACATTTGTAGAGCGATTGATGAGAATCGTGGATTATAAGGAGAAGGTTATTCGTGGATGGACCATTCCATTGGTTCATGTGTTATGGAGGCATAGTGGCCTTGAGGAGAGTACCTGGGAATGGGAGGCACAAATTCATGCCTAGTACCCAGAGTTTTTTTGAGATTTTCTCCTATGTTTTTCTGTTGTTCCTTTCTTATGTTGTAATGTTCAACCTCTATTGTTGTATGATAAGTTGTTTCCCTGCTCTCTGGTTTTGTGTGAAAATTACTAACTATTGGGAGGGGAGAACCTGATCCCTAATCAAGATACATTAATGTGGATGTGATTAAACCTGTGCGGGAGAGTCAATACTGCCCAAAGTGGATAGTATCTTGACTTGGAGGAATGAGCTCTATAATCCATGTGTCTGGATGGTGTGACTTTTTGTGTTTGTGTGGTTAATTGAGGGGGAGAAGTGGAAGTGTTTCTATAACTATTCAGAAGATAGATGCGGGAGAGATGTTCTTAGATCTTGAGGTTTTATTCCAGATTTTGAACAACTCTTGGGCGGTTTTTCCCTAAGAGGTATCTTATGAGGTGGTTTTTCAGACCCCTCTCTCTTCTTCAGGTTTACTCTTGAATTCTCGAGGGTGAGAATAGTTTGATAGGTATCTGATGTAATGTCCAGGACCCTCCTAGTCCACTACTTTTCCAAATCCCAAGGTTTGAGGTATCCTGGGGACCATCAGTGACTCGTTGAGGAGTTTTTCAAATTTTAGGTTGAACAAAAGGTGGCACTGATCAGCATCAGTGGTACCGATCAACATTGGTGGCACCGATTAGCCCTCAGTGGCACTGATGGGTATCATTGACATCGATGGGATTTGGTGTCACCTATTGGCATCATTTTCACCGATCAACATCAATGGAACTGAACGATCCTCAATGGCACCGATTGGAATCGGTGGCACTGATTGGCCAACAGTGGAATTGATCGACCACCGTTGGCACCAGTTGGCAGTGGTTCCACACCCAAAAGTGCCAGAGCATCGGTGCTAGGGTGTTTGTGACTCACCCATTGGTGAGTCATTTCTAGTTTCTCCAGGACCTTCCAGTTTCACTCCCGTAATATCTCTTTTAACAAAAAAGTATTATAATGCCTCTTTTAAAGTGATTTAAGTCCATTTTAATGGTCATAAATGATATTTTAAATCCCTTAAGAGTCGGGAAAACCTTGGTTTACCAAAATGTGTGTCCTTTTTATCAGTGTCACACCCCTTGCCGTGTGTTCCAGTTTTTCCCAGTTTTTCCATTTTCACTCATGTTACGTGTTTTTCTCCATTTAAAGTTAATCTATCAACTCCAAACTATCTGTTGGTCTATCTCCACCATTTCCGATGAGAATTATTAAATTTCAATTAATTACAATGTGTGAAACCACCAAGATATGTGGTTAAGCCAGGATCATACTTTTAAGTACTTCGAAATAGTCTCCCTAATTTTAGGATCTGGCCTCTTCTTAAGCATGATCCTCTCTTACTTCTTCCTTTTTGTTTCCCTAAGTGCTCCTCGAGACTTCCTGCCAAGACAAATCATGAGCCCATACTGTAGCTCTTTCCGCTCAGCCTTGGAGTTCTTCTTGCAAGGCGCGTCATCCCCATTTCTTGGTGTAAGGAGAAAACTTCAATACTTGATCATCCAAGTAGGGGTTCTTCCTTCATCTCTCTTTACTGTGCATCATGTGGGGTGAGTGTAATGATGTTCCCTTGGGATGTAGATAAAACCAACTTTAAAAAAGATAATATTTTTTTTAAAGAATGAAGGGGTTGGAAAAATGATTATGTTGTTATATTTTATCTTCGTTTTTATGTTGTAAATTGTATGGGCTCATGTACATTGAAAATCATGGCCATTGGTGGTACTTTCTTGCACACTAATGGAAATCATTTTTCTAGATAATCTTTTGATTGAATAACTGTAACATGGAAATTGATTGATCACCTAAACTTGGTTGATTAAATGGATTCCCAATGAATGAGAAACCTTGTGTGATCACCCCCATTAACTAAACAGAAGAAGCAACTTAATGAATAGTGTTAGATAAATTTGGAATCTTCCTTAATCTGTTACGGTGATATGAATGGTTGTTCTATTTGATTATTTGTGGGGTGACGTAGATGGGAATGAAATATCTATTTGAGAGGTTTTTTGGTTTGTGAATCTGAGACTGTGTGGAGCCGACGATAAAAATTCTGGACCCTGTAAGTTGGGGATTTTTTTAGTTCCTGTACTTCAAGGGATCTCATGGGATCCCCTTTTAATGTTGTTATTTACAAGATAACCAAGAGTGAATGCTTAAACACATTCTTGAATGTTTCCTTTCAATTTTTGTTTTGGATTGTGGTTATTCCTGTTAGTTTTTTGATAGTGGAGGAATATTTAAATGGAATCAATTGAACATGATAATGAGAATGAGTAAAATGTGAAACTATTTTCAAGAAATGGGTTGTGATTTGGTTATGGATGTAGTGTACTTTTGAATGTAGGGATAACAACAAGAGTGGTTGTGTGCGGGATGGTTGTTAGTTTTGGGACCCTTAGGTTTAAATGAGTGCTTGATTACCTACATGTATAAAATTTAGTTATTGCGCTTCTTATACGTACCCCACCTACATTGAGAACTTTGTTCCAAACACCCCCATTTCATGGGGGAGGGTTTTTTTCCCAACATTCCTATGAGTGGATGGTTATTAGCTCCTTTCTACTCCCTCTCCTAGGTATTCCAAGACTCTTCAAGTAGGCTGTGAGGACCTGAGGTTCAATATGGACCAAGCCTCTTCATATAGGGTGTGTTGTGGTGGGTTGTCCTAGGTGTGTGCAGGTAGGTTTGTTTCCCCAGTGTCTTCAAGATGAGGTCCAGGAGTCTTTGGGCGTGGTAGTTTTTGTTCTGGCCCAGGTGTCTTTGGGTGCGGTGGTAGTTGTTGTGGCCCATGTGTTTGCAAGCGTGGTTATGTGTGTTCTTAGTGGCCCATGTGTTTGTGGGCAGGATAAACGTGTGGTTGGGATGACCCATATGGTTTTTGTTGGGGGTGGTAGTGGGACTACAGTGGGATTTTTGGGGGAGGTCTGTTTCATAGGATGTTCTAAATAACCAGTGGGATAGTGGTGTAGGGTACCCAAATATCAATGTTATATTACTATTATTTTACCTAGTTTTCATTATTTGGGGAGTGTTCCTTGGTGATGTTGGGTGGATAGTTTTCCTTGCTAGGTGTTTTGGTTACCTATATTTTTTCACGGGGCATTAGAGTGCCTCCCTGCTTGTGTACGAGAAATTTTTTACCTACTGAGTATAAATGTATACTCACCCTACATATATAAAACTGATTTTAGGTTTCCAGGAGGACTTTGAGGACCGTGCTGGACCTTACTAGCTCGGGTGTTAGGACAGTTTTCATTGCGGCTTTTCTTTTCTTTTGGTACTTTCCTTCAGAGTTTATCTTGTACTTTTTATCAATTTCTTTTGAACATGTATATGTGAATGGATTTTGGGCTTTAATTTTATCTTTAGTCCTTGATATTGCTGGGATTTACCATATTATTTCCCAATATTGTTCTATAAAAAGGGAAATTCCTTCCATTTATGTGAGATTACCCTACCCTTGGTTCTAGTTGTCACTCTGGGGCCTACTAAAGGTGGGAATAGGGGGTCATTATCTCTCCTTCACCTTGAATAAGAAAGGTTAGGGCATCTTTTCATCCTTTACCTCATCTTGGAGAAGGAAGATCTTGACATATTACTATGAAATTAGTAAACAATGACCATATATTGATTTTTGAAATTTAGAAACCAACAACACATCATTCTGAGTTATGGTTTTTCCAGGATGATCATAAAATTGTTTCAATGTTTTATAACACTAAAACATGTGTGTAATGGTCAAATACATTGAAAAAAAAAATCTAAAATTGACATTAAATCATGATAAAACCATTATTTATTTATTTTTAATGTGTATATATAGAAAACAAATCTATCCGACATGCGGTGTGCTCAAAATGAATCAGTAAATTTTTTTAAAGATACCAAAATCATTAAAAACATGTATTAGGGGGTAGAATCTAGAAAAATGACACCAGATGGCTATGAAATCAGAGAAAAATAACTTATATTGATTTGTGAAATATAGGAAATTATAGCATGTCATTTTGCGTTTCAGTTTTCCTGGGATGCACATAAGTGCATTTTCAGTGTTTTAAAAAACGAAAACATGTGTGTAACACTTAAAACAATTGAAAAGACCACATATTGATGTGAAATCATGGGAAAACCACAATTGAATTATTTTTGACATGTACACACAAACCACACATCCATTTGATATCTGATGTGCTCCAAATGAATCAATAAGTTGTTTTTAAAGATACCAAAATCTCTAAAAATGTCTGTCAGGGAGTCAAAACAAAAAAAACAATTTTGGATGGATGTGAAATCATAAAAAACCACTATCGATTTATTTTTAAAATATAGGTACCTAAAGCACATCATTATAATTTATGGTTTCTTGAGATGTATGTAAACATATTTTTGGTGATTTAACACACTAAAACATGCATGTAATGCTTAAAACCATAGAAAACTACTTCATATTAATGTGATATCAATGGAAAACCACCATTTAATTATTTGTGATGTGTATGAACAAATAAAAAATCCATCCTACAAGTAGTATACTTAGAATAACTCAATAATAAAATTTTAAAGATACCAAAGTCTATAAAAAGGTGTGCTAGGAGGCCAAAACTAGACAAATGATTTTGGATGACTATGAAATCAAAGTTAAATGACCATAGATTTATTTTTAAAAAAATAGGAACTGATGACACATCATATTGAGTTTTGGTTTTTCTAAGATTCCTGTTAATAAGTTTTTAGTGTTTTAAAACAGTAAAACATTAGAGAAATGGTGAAAACTATAATAATTGATCTCATATTGACATTAAATCATGGGAAAACCACTATTTATTTTTTTTGTGACATGTACGTGTAAAAAAGCATCCATAAGACATGCATTGTGCTCAAAATGACTCAATAAGTAGTTTTTAATGATACCAAATTCTTTTAAAAAGTGTGTCAAGGGGTCAAAACTATGAAAAAGATGTTATATAGTTGTAAAATCTATGTAAAAAACCATATATTTATTTTTGAAATTTATGAACAGATGATATTTCATTTTGAGTTACAGTTTTCCTGAGATGTACGTAAACACATTTTCAGTGTTTTAAAACTAAAAAGCATGCGTGTAATAGTCAAAACCATATTAAATGAACTTAGATTGATTTTAAATCATGCTAAAGTAGAATTTAATTATTTTTGATGTGTACGTGTAGACAATACATCCATCTGACGTGTGGTGTGCTCCGAATGACTCGATAAGAAATCTTTAAAGATACCGTAGTATTTAAAAATGTGTGTTAGGGGGTAAAAACTACAAAAATGACATCATATAGATGTAAAATCAAAGATAAATGACTGTAGATAGATTTTTTAAATGTAGGAACTGAAAAAACATCATTCATAGTTATAGTTTTCTTAGTATGTTCGTAAATGAGATTTCAATGTTTTAAAACACTACAACATGTGTGTAACCATAAAAACCATAGAAAAAACCTCATATTGACATGAAATCATGTTAAAACCACCATTTAATTATTTTTTATGTGTATTCACAGACAACACATCTATGTGACACGTGGTGTGCTCTAAATAACACAATAAACAATTTTTAAGGATACCAAAGTCTTTAAAAATGAGTATAAGGTATCAAAACCAGGAAAATGATGTCAGATGTGTTGAAGTTTGTGACCAATAACCTACTTATGTGTACTTTATGATAACCTTTATTCATAGTTTTGAATATTAATAAACTTATGATCACATCATGAGTGTTCTTCTACATAACATATTATGTGATAATGTCCCAAGAGTAGATGTCATACTAAAAGATCATATCTATTCCCCACTATGATGAGAATCTAGAAGTGCTATGACACTATTGTTAAATATATGTTCTATAGCTAGATGATATCATTTTAGGAACACAAATGATATAGGCTATCATGGTTGGATATTCAAAGGACTTTGAGGCACCTTCTCATTGTGTATTCCCTTGGTAGTATCCAACGTAGAATATTATGAGAACGAGACCCTCTAGTAGGAAATCCACATTTATATATGTCCTTGGATGTTCCTATATGTGGGCATGTGTATTGATCCTTAGAATTTAAGATTATTAATAATGAGAATTATGAGTCACATAATTTAATGTATTGATGAAAATCATGATGACAGATGTTCGCGGCGAAGTAGGATACGTTGGGTGCGTCACCAATAATATTACATTAAGGAATAACACGTGAAAGGATTTGTACCTTATATTATTTAACATAAGTTAATATATTAGGCCCCTTTATGGAAATTATATAGCCTAAATAAATCCATGGACATGGTGTTTTGTAGGCAAGTTCAATTTCTAATAAGTCAAAGAAAGAGACATCAAGCATATAGGTTGATGGCACTGGCATGCATCTTACTTGATTAGAGATATCATGATAAAGAGATTATATTAGAAAGTAAGGGTCTATATGAGTTATTATTTAATTTTGGTATTAACTTCTTTCTTAATGGGTTCCTTGGTGTGTTTCTAGATGCTAACCATGTACTTTAGGCAACTTTACCTAATTCTTCTAAGAAAGAGGCCTAAATAGTCACACAATAAGTTTATCCAGAATCTCAGTTAAATAATAATAATATTATTTATTATTTAAAAATTTGATAAATATTATTCTCTCATGAGGTTTAATAATCATCCATGTTTTCTTGATCACATATATTCCATCACCAATTATTAAAGAGAATATAATGTGATAAGAATATTTAATAAATATTTATTTTCTATTTAGTGAATATAGTATTTATTTATTTATTAGTGAATAATGTAGTGATATTTATTTAATAAATAAATAGTAATTATTCAAGGTCTGGTAAATATTGTGGAGGAATTGAGAACTGAGTTTAAACATTCGGTGAGAAATAATAAATATTGAATATTATTTGATTAAATAATATTTAATTTAATTTGCAAGTTAAGCGCTTGTTGAGAAATTATAATAATAATATTATTATTTGACATGAGATTTCCCAAGGATTAAATAAATAATAAAGGGAACTTGTGAAATTATTTATTTCTAACCCCAATGATATATAAACCCAATTATACTATTTTATCTAAGAGCCAATTCATTTGTTTGATTGTGAACAACATATTTAGATAATCCTATCAAGACCTAGAGAGATCCCTTCTCCAAGAATGCTCCCAATAATAGAGAGCGATATTCCTCCACCTCCCACTCTCAAGTCAAGAGATATTAAGGATAATGCTTTGGAAGCAGTTCTCATGGCGATCAAAGGCGGATGATGCAAGCGATAGGATTTACCGTGCCAACACCCAAAGATTCCTATAGTGATGTTTAAAGATTTGTGGAACATGTGTGGATCACTGCTAGGGGGGATATTCTCTTGAGTTCTACAATGAAATGATGGTACAACACGTATCTGTTTCCAGATACATCAAAAAATAAATAATTCCAAAATGATAATTCTTTAATTAATTGAATTGATTATAAGTAATATGTGATTATCCTCTCTCTAGTTAAAAAATTCTATCCCTTGTCTGTTTTCTTTGATTCAATTCCATAGATCCTGACATTTATCATTGTATAAATCTCGAATTGATCATCAATCAGGACAAAAAGAAAAGTTGGGCACAACCCATCGCATGATTTTGCATCCCCCAAAACCTAAAAGTGGCATCAGAGGGTCACATAGTTATTTATAATTATTTAAAGATCATTTATTGATTTAAGAATTTGTGATTTAGTTTTCAATTCATGTTTAATCGTTATTTTAAGATGAATTGTGAGATATGATTTTTCCAATTTCATTTCTCATAGATCTAATCAATATGATTAATTTTATAAATGAAATAAAAATGAATAACTCATCCAGAGGCATCGAGGATTCTGGACGGATAACATAGTAGCACATGCCGTGTAACCAGAGTTACATGCTATGTACTTATGTTCAATGCATCAAGGATTAATTCACAAATTAATTCAAAATGTGTGCATTGATGAAACATGGTGTATTTATTTCTTATACTATGTGTTGATCAGGCTAGGGTGGTGCATGATTAGCCATAGTACACACCGTGTAGCCTACATACATAGTGTGTGGTCCCTTTGAGTTACAGATGGGCCATGTATTACTATACACAACCTATCTAATTGGTGATCTTGTAACTTGGAGACCACATGCCATATAGTCTCTTATAAATTCCATGTAATCCAATTTTATGAGGCATGGTTTACATGCTGAGTCCCTAGGAGTGTGCCTTGGATACATAGTGAGAGTTTTACATGCCGTGTAGCCCACTTGTACACACCATGTACTTATACCAAATTATGCGGATTTAAAATTTATTTAATATATTGTGTAAACATTATCGACAATAGCTTGAGTGTGGTTATTAAGTTGATATGAAATTCCATGTGATAGGTTTTAATGTATATATATATATATATAAATGTTTAATTAATACATACATAATGTTCAGATTTGTATATCATGTATGAGTCATATTATAGTTGTTTATCTATGCATTAAATCATGACACATTATATAAAAATCATGTAATTTATATAATCATTATTTTGATACTACACGTTACGAAAGTATGTGATAAGTCATGTATGCTATATGTCAGAAAGAATAAACTATATACAAGTATAATTCATGTTATATAGAATCGGATGGGTAATCACCGTGTTGTCTCCAAGGTACATTTATGTACATAGTTTATTTTAAATAAATTTATTTAATTTGTTTAAAATTATGTTGGATGAGAATCTCAAGGTAATTTGGATGACAATTAAGATAAAATAATTGATTAATTAAAGAAGATACTTTATTTGAGCATGCTTTATATTAAATAAGAATTATTAATAAATGAATGCTAGTTTTATTAAATGTGTAATTTGTTTCATGCATGTGGATGATCATGATCATAGAACAGAACTTTCTATGTGATTGGTTTCATTTAATTTATTACTAAATTAATTTTTTGGCCTGAATGCCTTTTCTCCTCTTATTATGTAAGGTCCTGCATGCCCATTATTTCTTTTATGTAAACCCTTTTACCCTCAACTTCATGTGAGTAAAAGAATATTAAATGGATGGATCTCCCAAGATAGTGGAGGCAGTTCAAGTTTGGAGCCAAGGTGAAACCAATCCAAGAGAGATACTTAGATGGACAGATGGAATGTTGTAACATGAACCTTAATTGGTTCAAGGTGTTTTACATCTAGGTAAATGGTTAGTTTATCAACCACTAGATACACTAACTCTTAGTAAAATCTCATGATCATACCTCTTTATTATTTTATTTTTGTCAATTTTCATGATTATTTCATTATGGATGTTTTTTCATAATCACATGAATTAATGAAATTAATGAGCATGAAAGATAGAACTAAAATAAATTGTATCATACATAAATATTATCAAAGACATGGTTAATCACTTAAGTAAATTCACTTAATATTAACAAGCATGTGACATAGATAATAATTGGAAATTTCTGCATAAATTATAAAATCCCTCAATTACATATATTAAGATGGTATAGCCTTCCACTACTTCAACTAAAATAAAACCATAGTTAAAAGTTCTTGACTAGACAAAGTTGGGGTGATTTAAATTATTGTGGAATTCTAACTTGAATTTTTGGGTTGACTACCAAATAAGGACATGGTGTAACTGAGAGGAAAGGGTTGAGGAAATCCAATTTATGGATTTTAGGATTGGGGATTCCACTCAACAGATTAAGGAACTATGAGTTAATGCAGTTTTCATTTGGAATGCCTACCTAAAACCATTTATGTTAATTAACCAACCAAAGTTGGGGTAATGAGAATGGGAATATGGATCCTTGATAATAAAATGTCCAAGAAATTGGGTATTTTAAAGCCAATGGTGAGGGATATTGGGTTTTTATAAAATAGTGAGCGATTAATAAATATAATATTTATTATTTGTCTAAATTTTATTAGATAAGTACTAAAATTATGCTTATCTTATTTTGTAGAAACAACATTAAAATGAATTCAAACATATCACTGTGATCCATACTTGAGAAGGATAACCTTCTCACCAGCATGAATTCCCAAGAGTAGAAAAGGCACTCATGCATTATCCTTCTCCATAAAAGGAAATTGTATGTGATGGAAGAACCTATTCCCGATACACCTAGTTATAAGGAAAGTGATGAAGAGTTATCACTCTATGAGAAACATTTGAATTATTCCACAGATTTTCAATATTTCATGCTATCATTCGTGTCCATTGAGATTTTGAAGAAACATGAGGACATGGATTCCTATAGCATGATGTCTCACATTTAGGATCTATACCAAGAGAATGTGAGACAAGAGAGGTATGATGTCACCATTAATTTGTTTACAACTAATCTTGGATATTTAGTTCCATTTGGGCCTCAAGTTGTCAAGCTTATTAGCTATATTGAATGCTTAGACATCTTAAGTATTAAATTCCAAGATGATTTGCGTATAGATATCATATTTGTATCACTTCCCAATACCTTATCCATTTTTATTGTTAATTAAAATATAAGAAATAATGACAAGAATCTTTTATAACTTCTTACTTTTATTTTCTAAGTGGATAAGGACGTGGGGAGTGATAATATAGTGAATAAGAAAAGGAAGAACAAGGTAAAGGGGTCTAATTCTCATAAGTCCAAATATCCTGAGAAATGTCCATCTAAGAAGAGGAATATATAGATATAGGGAAAGGAAAAGAGTCTATATATTTTTCATGTGGAAAAACTGAACACTGGAAGAAGAACTTCACCTAGAAGAAAGGGGAAGCTAAAGGTGCATTCATTATCGAGTGTATTATTTCAATATCTACATATTGAATATTAGATATAGATTTTTGTGCTCACATCTATATCCAAATGTTGGAACCAAGTATATTCCAAACTGTTTCTAGAGGATAGGTGGATATGAGAGCTATGAATAGTGTGGGGATGGCTGCTCTATCCACCAGTGAATACCATTTTATAGTTCCAAAAAGAATGATTATGGTTTTAAAAGATTGTTATTATGTACCTACGGTTACCAAGAACATAATTTCTCTGTCATGAATAGATACATATCAGTTTATTTTCAAGTTTTAAAATAAAATTAATTTCTTTTATAAGGAAAACATATGTTATGGTATGTAATATTTAAATAATTGTCTTTATTTATTAAATTAAGAAAACCAAGTATTGGTAATTGATAATGAATCATGTTCACACAACTCATATAACACCCATCTATGGAATCACCGTCTTGGTCATATAAATGAGAATAATTTCACAAAGCTTTGTCAAGATAGTTATTTAGATTTTTCTGAGTTTAAACCACTTAAAATATATCATGATTGTTTATAAGGAAAAATTATCAAACCACCATTCAGTGGATAGGGTGAAAAGAACACAGAGTTTTTGGGGTTGGTACACACTAATGTGTGTGGACCCTTTCCAATAGAAGATAGAGGTTGGTATTATTACTTCATAATTTTTACAGATGAATTGAGTAGATATGGATATGTTTACTTAATGAGGTATAGGTTTGAGTATTTTGAGAAATTTAAGGAATTCAATAATGAAGTATAGAATCAAGTTGTTAAAAAATATTCGATCAGATCGAGGTGGTTAATATCTTAACCAAGCATTTATCAAATTTCTATAGGAGTTTGGGATTCTATCTCAAGTCACTCCACATTATAAACCACAATGGAATGGTGTTAGTGAAAGGATGAACCATGCCTTGTTAGAAAAGGTAAGGTTGATAACTTTTCATGCATATCTTCCATTTTTCTTTTGGGGATATGCATTAAAAACTGAAAAATACACATTAAACCGAGTACCAACTAAAGAAGAATATGTAATTCCATTCTATCTATAGAGTGTAAGGAAACCCATTTTTTCAAAAACACATGTATGGGGTTGTGAGTCATTTTAAGGCCTTCTCAAGTAACAAACTAGCACCCCGGGTCACAAAGTGTATCTTTATAGGGTATCCCAAGGAAAAAAAGGGATACTACCTATACAACCCCTCAAACAAGAAAGTGATTGTCTCCAGACAAGCCATATTTCTTAAGAGGGAACATATCCTTAAAAGGGATAGTGGGATAAAGATTAAATCTTAATGATCAAGATATATAATAGTTGGTATAGGAACATATTCCACAGGTCCCCATGGAACAAGTATTTACTAAAACATAAGTACTACATAAGAGTGTAGGAGATGTAAGAGAACTAGAGAGATAAGGTTTTCTAGTCACCAAAGATGGTGACTAATTATTGGTTGAGAATGATGAACCTATCTCTTACAAGGAGGTAGTATAGAGATAAGAAGCTGTAAGATGGAAAGAATACATGAATTTAAAAAATGGATTGCATATAATAGAACCAAGTTTGGGTTATGGTTGATGCGTTGGTTGATGTAAATATTGTTGGATGAAAATGGGTATTCAAGAGGAAACTGGACATGGAAGGTAAAATAAATACCTATAAAGAAAGGATAGTGGCTAAGGGGTTTAAACAACATCAATGAATTGACTAAAAAAAATATTTTCATGAGTTTCTATGTTTAAATCCATCAGAATTCTACTTGCTATAACAGCTTACCATGACTATGAGATTTGGTAGATGGATGTAAAAACTACATTCCTTAATGATAACTTTAAAAAGATTTCTATATAACACAACTAAAAGGGGTTGTGACTCCAAGTGATGCCAAAATGATTTTCAAGTTTCATAGATCCATTTTTGGATTGAATCAAGCATCCAGGTCATGGAACGTTCAATTTGATGAATCCATAAAAGAATTTGATTTAATTAATAATGAATGTGAGTCTTGTATTTGAAAGAGGTTTAGTGGGAATGTAGTTTTTATAATAGTAGTATATGTTGATGAAATATTACTTATTGGAAATGACATACCATCATTACTATATGTTAAGGACTGGTTAAACAAGTTTTTCTATTTGAAAGAATTTGGTGAAGAAACCTATATTTTGGGGATAAATATCAATCGTGATAGATCCAAGAGGCTAATTGGACTACGTCAAAGTAAATATGTTGACCATATACTAAATATATTTTGTATGGAACCATCCAAGAGGGGATTGGTTATAGTGTCACATGTTTTATATCTTTCAAAGAAAATGTGTCCTCAGACACAACATGAGAAAGAGAGAATATGTAAGATCCCATATGCTTCAGTGATAGGATAAATCATGTATTCCATGTTATATAATAGACTTGACGTTTCCTATTCATTAATCATGGTATGAAGATATCAAGATGATACAAGAGAAAAATATTGGTCTGCTATTAAGGATATCCTTATGTATCTGAGAAGAACTAAGAATATGTTACTCGTGTATGGAGGATATGAGGAGCTGGTTAACCGTGGTTATACTGATTCTAGTTTTCAAATATATTATAATAATCTAAAGTCTCAATCAGGATATGTTTTCTATATTAATGGGGGAGATGTGAGGTGAAAGAGTTTAAAGTATCCAGTTGCCACTGATTCTATAGTGGATTCTGTGTATATAGAATCTTCTAATGCAACCAAGGAAGCCATTTGGATTTAGAACTTCTTCCAAGAGATTCATGTGGTACTTAATAGTAAAGATCCTATCACATTGTATTGTGATAATACTACAGTGACGAATCTTTCAAAAGATCCAATGTCACACAAAAGAATAAATAATATACTCCAGAAATATCACCTCTTGAGGCATTTTTATCAAAGGGGTGAAGTTACAATAAGAAGAGTACCCATGAAAGAGAACATGGTAGACCCCTTAACCAAAGTCCTATCTCAATAGAAGCATGAGTATCATGTGAGAGCTAGCGTACTAAAGGATATTAGTATTTGGCTCTGATATAAGTGGGAGTTTGTTGGAGTTGGTGCCCTAGAACCTATTTATATGTAATTTATGATAACCTGTATTCATAGTTTTGAATATTAATAAACTTCTTATCATACCATGATTGCTCTTATGCGTAACATAGTATGTGATAATGTACCAAGATTAATTGTCGCGTTAAAAAGTCAAATCAATTCTCCACTATGATGAGAACCCAGAAGTGCTACAGAACTATTCTTAAATATATGTTCTATAGATGAATGATATCATTTGAGGGACACAAATGATATATAATATCATGGGTGGAGACTCATAGGATTTTGAGGCACTTTCTCATGGTGTTTGGCCTTGGTAATATCTAGTATAGGATATTATGAGAATGAGACCCACTAGTAGGAAATACAAATTTATATGTGTCAGTGGATGTTCTGATCTATAGGTCTGTGTATTAATCCTTAGACTTTAAGATTATTATTAATGATTACTATAAGTCACGTACTTGGATTTATTGATGAAAATTGTGATGATAGATGTTCACAATGATGTAGGATACATTGGGTGTGTCATGAGTAATATTTCATTAATGAACAATACAAGAAATTATTTGTTCCTTCTGTTCTTTAATAGAATTTAATATCTTTGCCCCTTTGATGGAAATGATATAGCCTAAATAAATTGATCCCATGGTGTTTTATTGGCAATTTCAATTTCTGGGAAGTCAAAGAAAGAGACATTGGGCATATAGGTTGATGGCACTATCATACAACCTTATTGACTAGAGATATCATGATAAAGAGATTATATCAAACAGTTAGCATCTGTATGAGGTATTATGCCATTGCGACACTAAATTATTTCTCTATTAGTGTCTTCAAGTGTTTCTAGATGATAACCTTGGACTTTAGGCTGCTTCACCTAATACCATTGAGAAACGGGCCTAGAGGGTCACACACTAAGTGCATCCAAAAATCTCAATTAAATAATAATAATATTATTTATTATTTAACAAGTTGAATAAATATTATTCCTGCATGAGGTTTAATAATTATTCATGTTTTTTGGTCGTATATATTTTTTCACTAGTTATTCGAGAGAATATAATGTGAGAAGAATATTTAATAAATATCTATTTTCTATTTAGTGAATATAATATTTATTTTATTATTGGAAAATAATATTGTGATATTTATTTAATAAATAAATATTCATTATTCAAGGCTTGGTAAATATTGTGGAGGAACGGCGGACCGAGTTTAATGGTCTAGTGAGAAACAATAAATATTGAATATTATTTGATTAAATAATATTTCATTTAATTTTCAGGTTAAGGACATGTTGAGAAATAATAATAATAATAATATTATTTGACATGGGGTTTCATAAGGATTAAATAAATAATAAAGGGAACTTGTGAAATTATTTATTTCTACCACTAATGATATATAAATAGAATTATGTTATTTTCTTTGAGATCCAATTAATTTGTTTTGTTGTGCACAATGGATTTTGAAAATCCTATCAAGACCTAGAGAGATCCCTTCTCTAAGAACTCTCTCAATAACAGAGAGCGATATTCCTCCATATCACAATCTCAAGTCAAGAGAGATCAAGGAGAATGCTTTGGAAGTGGTTCTCAAGTTGATCAAAGGTGAACAACACAAGTGATAGGATCTACCATGCTAGTACTCAGAGATTCTTATGATGACATTCAAATATTTGTGGAACATGTGTGGATCACCGCTAGAGAGAATATACTCTTTTTTCCTACAATACAACGAAAGTACAATATAGATATGTTTTCAGATCCATCAATGAAGAAAGACTTCCAATAATACAGTTCATTAATTAATTAAATTTATTATAAATAATATGTGATGATCCTCTCTCTAGTTCTGGCATTCTATCCCTTGTCTATTTTCTTTGATTCAATTCTATAGATCATGATGTTTATCATTGTGTAAATATAAGATCGATCATCAATCATAACAAAAAGAAAAGTTGGGAATAACCCATCGCATGCTTCTACTATGCCCAAAACCTACAAGATGACCATGAAATCATAGGAAAATGACCATATATTGATTTTTGAAATGTATTAACTGATGATATTTCATTCTAAGTTATGGTTTTCCTAGTATGACCATAAACACATTTCTAATGTTTTAAAATAATAAAAACTACATGTAACTATCAAAACCATAGAAAATGACCTCAGATTGATGTGGAATCATTATATAACCACTATTGAATTATTTTACAAATATAATATATGTTTCCATATCAAAGTCTATAGATTTTTTTATTAAGTAAATTTCAAGCACACCACACATTGATTTAAAAATTTATTAGATTGTTACATACTTATCCCTTTTCAGTTACAAGTGGTGAATCACATCTAAAATATGTAATTTTATGTTTTCAAAGTGTGATGCATGATATATTATTTTTATTTTATTAAAATGTATTCTGTTTGATTAAAAAAATAACAAATTTTATGCGTAACATTCTGAATATATTATGTTTCTATTCTCTTTCGCATTTCATTTTTTTAATGTTCTAGTTTTTGTTGTATTTGAAATTTTCCGAATTAGGAAGGATCATGACCATTCTGATCCAAGCATTCTTTATAAGGCATTCATGAGGGTTCGTAGTATCTATGTTATGTTTAAATATTATCAATGATTCTACTGTAATTCTTATTTATTATGTTCAATTCTAATTTATATCTTATTTTTTTTTCAAGTTGATGACATGATGTGGAAAATTTTGGTTGATGACATGATGTGTAGGTAGATGGATGAAAGAGAGGTCATGGGATAAATGTATATTGGTCATGAGTTGTTTTTTATTGGTGGAAATATTATATATATATATATATATATATTGATGACTGAGGTTATGGGTTGACTGAGGTTATGAGTTGACTGGGGTTATGATGACTGAGGTTGTTTATATATGAATGTGTATGTATGATGGTGCATGTATGATTGAGTTTATTGTGCATTTATATTTTTAGTTTATCGTATGTCACAGTTTTTTATATTTATATTTTTTTAAAAATAATTTTTTAGAAATATATTTAACAGCAGTTTATGATAATCAATGATAAAAATATTTTTATGAATTTATTTAGAAGTGGTTATCATAAACTGCCGATAAACATAATTGCCACTAATGTATGTAGTAGCGGTTGTGTTCATTTCCTCTATTTTATTTTCAGATGATTTTTTTAAAAATAAACTGCTACTAAATGAAATCAAAATTGCTACTAAATTATCCAAAAACGACACATACAAAAACCGCTGCTAAAAAATAAAAACCTCTACTAAATGAATATTGATTATGAAATAAGTTGAAGTTTTCATAACTACCACTAAACTATGTAATAGCGGTTTAAACTGCACCCAGTAGAAAAAAACAGCCACTGATACCTCTGTTTTTTATAGTGAGTTTATCAACTTTGATAAATGTATTGTTTATCAACATTAAAACTAGAATCAATAAAATTATAATTTTTATCAATGATAAAACAACATTGATAAAATTCTTGTCACCTACTATAATATGATTTCACATAAAAGCACGTTGCAACACCAAATATCAGTACATGAAAAAAATTTATATTACATCTTTTAAAATATTTTCATATAATAAAAAATATATTTACATTTCATAATTTCAATATAAATAAATTTATATTTAAACATTTTAATATATTATAATTACATTCGATATATATGTATAATTGATTACAAAAAATTATAATTTCCATACTCACATGAGACTCTATACATGGATCAAACCAATCCAAAATAAAAGTGTATCAGTTATATATTTTTTATTTTATTAATATTAATTAAATAAATAAAACCAAAATATTATATCACTATAAGAAAAATGGACTTTGGCAGAGTCAAAAATTAGGCAACCACCTGTAGAGGCCTCCAAAAGTGAACATTCATAACCAAAAATAGAGAACACCCTCTATAAAATGTGTATTTGGGTATACAAGGATTTTGAAACTGTCAACGAAAATCATTGAAGCTAAATAAAACTTTTTAATACAAAAAACATAAATAATATCATCATTTCCCTTCTAATGTTGACCTCATATCGTGCACCTCATGCCCACATCGCCTCCTTGGTTTCCTGTTCACAACACCGTATTCACCATCTATATTTCCACCATCACTGCATTCCTACATTTTAGTCTTGCCACTTCTCCCAATTGACATCATCATCATTGTAGGTCAACCATTCCCACAATATTATACTCCCTCACCATATCCACACCACTCTCCTGCATCGTCTTCCCGCTACAATTTGTGTTTCTTTTATAAAAAAATTATGGGGAGAACACTTTAAGTGGTTTTATAAGGAGTATTTTCCAATCCATCAACCACGACTACCAAAAGTGACTATGGAGTGACAACCCATGTCATGAGAAATCCATTGACAACTGATTTTTGAATCCAGATATGGTTATTTTTCTACTAGTGTAAATAAAACATAAAAAATGGATAACATAAATGATAAAATATAATACATAAATAAAAATGATAACATAATACATAAATAAAACAGATTATAAAGTACACGACACATGTTTTGAACTAATATACCATTTTAAACTAAAAACATGTGCTTCCAATCATAAAGGTTACACCACATGTTAGATTAACATGAACTTGATTCTTATATGTCATAATTGAATTATCAATCATTGTCATAATGTATCATGTAAATCCATATATGTTTTCTTATTATTTAGCACGTGACACATATTTTCTACAAAAAATATAATTTTAAATTGAAAACACACACATTCAGTCACACCCACCACACCATATGTCAAATTAACATGCAGTTAATTCTTATATGTCAAAAATAAATTATTTAGTGTTCTCCTAAAGTATCATAAAAATTCATTCATGTTTTCTTAGTTTTGAATATATGATTAATGTATTGAATTAAAATTTCAATTTTAATTTAAAACACACACTTTAAGTTATATCAACCCGAACATGTGTGAGATTGATGTGTGTTTACTTCTACACACCAAAAATAAATTATAGATATTTTTCCAAAAGCTTCAAGATAATACAATAATTGTTTCTTGGTTTTGAGTATGTAACATGAGTTATGAACTATAATGTCACTTTTAAACTGAAGACAAACACCTTCTATCATACTGATCAAATAATACATCATATTGTTGTGTGGTTCATTCTTACACACCACAAAGGAATTATGGATCCTTTTCTAAAAGTTTCAAGATAATTTGAGTTTTGGTTTAGGGTTTGAGTATGTGACACATATTTTAAACTAAATTGCCGCTTTTATATAGGGAAGATTCACTTTGAATCATACCAATCACATAGTGTATCAGATTGATATATATATCATTTTTTAGTATATGACACATGTTTTGTACTAAAATGTAACTATAAACTAAAAACACACAACTTCGATCATACCATCCACACCGCACATCCGATTGACATGAAATTAATTCCTACATTAAAAAAATGAATTATCAATCATTTCCCTAAACCATAAAAACAATTCAAGCACATTTTATTAGTTTTGAGTATTTGCCACATATTTTGAACTAAAATGTCACTTTTAAACTAAAAACACACACTTTCATTCATTCCGACCACACTATGTGTCATATTAACATGCTATTGATTTATACACATCTCAAATTAATTATGGTTATTTTTCTTAAATTATCACAAAATATGAGCAAATTTCCTTGTTTTTGAGTATATGACATGAGTTTTGAACTAAAATGTATCTTTTAAAATAAAAACATACACTTTCAGTCATACAAACCATACTAAACATCTAATTGTCGATGATTGAGTAAATATTTTCAATTTTTTTTTCACTTTTTGGTTTAATTATTTTAATCCTCAAATTCTATCATTTTATGTGTCATTTTCACAATTTTAGGTTTTAAGAATAATTTGGGTTTTACTATGAAAATGGATTAAATATTGAGTTTTAATTATTTTTATTCAATGATAATTTTTTTTAAATTCATCCATTTAAATTAATTTTTTCAATGTATATATAACAATATGTATAAGTAATGGGATGATACATATTATATTTTAGTGGAAGTTTTATATGTATTGGTTAAGTATAACAACCCTGCTATTTATTTCATTTTAAAACATGATTTATTAACTAAAATTTCACTTAATAAAACTCAAAAGATAGAGAGTTATGGTTTCTTTGGTAAATTAGGCATATTAAATAACAAATTAAAACATAAAAAACAACATATTTATTGAAAACTTATTTGACATGATCAAAACATTCCTTCATACTTAACACTGAATGGGATAACTTGAGGACATAAATAAGAAATGGGTGAGCTATAAAGCCCTATAAGGGAATAAACAAGGAATAACATGTAGAATACAATACATTTTAGACAATAGTAATATCAATGGAGCATAAAAGGGAAATGAATAATAAGGCATGATGTAACATGATAATAATAACATGGAAAATGTGGCAACAACTTAAAACAGTGCATCATAAATAGATCAAGGATAAATACAAAAAGACCCCACGATGGACAAATTACCATAAAGGAATTAGGTAAAACTATGTACCAAAATGACGTAAAATGATACTAAATATTACCCAATGCATTGGAGCGCTATCAGGGCGCATCCTTTATAATTATTTCATTCTCATTCTTAAGTGTTCCACATAGATCATATAACATGGATTCATTCAACATCACAATTTTTTCCAAGAAAAAGGAATGTAGAATACATAAATTTGAGTCCCAAATAAATAAATATATATGAATAAAGGTGAATACCCATGATAGAGAAATGGGTATAATATTCAATATATAATTATTTTGGAATGGAAAATCGTGGTGCAATTTCAGTAGCATAACAACGTCATATTGAAATTCATAAAAATGGGTTGATGATAGTGAAAGAGAATATCATCAATTTGACACAAAATTTAAAGCAATGGGTATATTTAATAACATATCCCAATATATGAAAAATAAAATTATATGAAATAACATAAAAAGAATGACTGATAAAAGAGGAGGGTGGAAGATTCCTTATTGAATTTCAGCATGGTAACAGGTGTAAATAAGGGTTTATAAGAAGGATAAATGAAAGTGAAAGGGGATAAAATAATTTAAAAATAAAATTTAAATTAATTTTAATAGGTAAGAACATATTCCATCTTAATAAAATGGAAATCAAAGGGGCATATCATAAATGAAGTGCTTAATAAAAAGAGGAGAGAGAAAATACCGTACTTGAATGTGTGACTCCAAAGGCTTGAGAGAGGCTTCTCGGGAGATTGGGGGTGCCTTGGGAGGACTATAAGGAGTAGAGGTAATATTTTGGTCATTCTTCAAGGAGTTTTAGTGAATATAAATGGGATATTAGGTGGGTTTATATAGGCAAGAAGGGGGATTTCTTTATTATTCTAGTTTTGAACACTACATAATAAAATATTCAAAACAACAGACCATACCATGGTTTTTTCCCATGGTTTATAGAAAAGGGGAGTGGTTTAAATTATTTTATAAGTAAAATGGTCAAAGATAATAAAATATTTCTCTTTATTATGTGGAGGTAAATCACACTTTCAAAGAAATGATTTTAATATCTTAAAATATTTTATAAGTCTTAGAGGATTCACTAAGGATTTATAAAATAAATAAAATAAACCTAAAATATAATTATTTTAAATTAAAAAAAATATTTTTCCTTTTATAACTTTTATAGTATTTATTTCATCACTATTTGTCCATTATGATGTTATAAAACACACCGTATATTTATGCGGTATTTAATTTTTACCCAAAAAATTGGCTGTCTCATAAAATTATGAAAAATTAACCATTGGATAATTTAAAAATTATGATTCAAAAAATAATATTCATTTTATCTAAATATTTTAATTTTTTACTTTTAAAATAAAAACTTACATTTATTGAAAATAATGGGTTTTCGACAATAATAATTTTTGAAACCTAATAAAAATTACATTTGACTTGATAAAAATTATATGATAATTTATATTTAATAAAATTTATTTAATAATAATATTTTTTATAAATATTATTTATTTAAAAAATCTATTAATTCATTAAAATAGATTTCTTAATTGAATTTGAATATTAACCAAAATAATTTTTTTGCTTTAAAAATCATTTAAAAAGTAATAATAATAGGAAGAAAATATATTAATTATTATATAAAAAATGTAAATTTTATTAATGTTAGGGTATTGATATATATCCCTTTATTACACCACTATACTTACTAAGAGTAAGTTGCATGATGGTGGGGATTTCATGGGGTTGTTCAGTGAACATAGTTTGGTCTGTGATCTCGATGAGCTTAAAGTTCTCCCATAACGTGACGCCCCAACCCTAGTTGCCTAGATTCGATGCATTATTACATAACATTGGCATGATTACAAGAAATATCAAGTCTCGAAAGACCGATTAGTTTAGTATCCTTGGAATAACTAGATACATTCATAAAGTTTACATTACATCATAAAGTGAAAAACTACTACAACAACATATTGTCTTTATATCCCATCATATTATCCCTGCAGGTCATTCATAAATTACTTCTTCACATCCTGGAAAAAATAAAACATTGAAAGGGGTGAGATCAGATGCTCAGTAAGGATAAAAATATAGCAGAAACATTCTTAAATAAGCATAAACATTTAAGGCAATGTATAGCTAAAAGAAAATCCCTTTAAACTTGAACTTCAGCATAATATGGAAAAGATAAAATAAAATAATGCCATTTACTTATTCACATGGATATTATACTAGTCTAATAATCACATGCAATATCAATAACCACTTTCATAATGATGGAATGCATAATGCCAGACTATCATAACCACGTAGCCAATGCCTCGTGCCAAGACTACAAATAAGATTTTGTCAAGGCCTCGTGCCAAGACACTAGTTTGTCTCATGAGACCTACTGATGCATCGAGGAGCTATAGCAGGCTCCACCCGTCACTTATTAAGTCCAATGCATTCCTCATATGAACAGGTTTCAACATAACATAAACATTCATATTAAAACTAGCATATGAAATGTCAATATTTTCACCATAAACCATGAATGGTATAAAAATAACACATCCACATTCAAACATATCACAAAACCTTCAATACAATATGGAAGTTTTGTATCATAATAAATCAACTTCAAATAAGCTTAAAATCCATCAAAGGATGTTGACATAGATGAAATCAAAACTATTTGAGAGAAATATATATTTTTTTGATATCATTTAAAAGTCACATAATTATAAAATAAGACATTTACTTTGAAAATATCCTTATAATATTGTAAGGGAAGCTTCTAAGATTTTATAACGGCAGAAAATAGCCGCACCCGCCGTATAAGTTAAAAAAAAGACATTCTTACCTTAATTCTGTCGAAAAGGTTAAAAAGGACCTTGTTTGGAAAATGACAGAAATATTCCTTTATAAACCTCTTATAAAAAGTCAAACAAGGGTATAAATAAATTTAATCCATATTTTATAAAATAACAATAATGTTTTGAAATACATTTTTAAGAAACATGGATGTGGATGATAAAGAGGTCCGAGTAGATAATTACGTATAAACAACCTCAGATAATGAAGAGATTGTGAAATAACCCTTACCTTGTACTTTTCCTTAGTCGATGGTATGTTAACCTCCTGTATAATAGTTAAAACATTGTTATTAAATTATATAAGAACCATATACATAATTATGATATCATATATGATCTTCTAATAATGCTTTGTTAATAATACTTTAGTATTATCGTCGTTTCGGGTGTTGACTTACTCGTTTTCTTTTATATGTTTTGTTAAATAAGTTGTGTTTGTTATGGATAGGTTGTATCTTATTCATATCAAGAATGATATAAATTTATTAAACATTACTTTTAATCATCAAATGATAATTAGTCTTGAATGGATACGATGTGGAATGAATCTCATCACGTTCGTAGAGACGGTAGTCCGTATGTATGCACGAGTGACAATATCATCCTTTTGATATTAAAATAATATATAATTTCATGGTATATCATATATAAATAATAATTATCATGTTATATTTATTATTTACTTTAATTACACATCATTATTATACCCATCAAAACAATAATATATTGAATAACAATTACACCACGACGTGGAGACGGTAAGCCGTACGTACGCACGTATGGTGACATGTCATTCAAAGGATGGATAAAATATTGAATATGGTTGTACCATATTTATAATAATATCAAAGTATATAGGAGATATTGAAGTTATTATTTTATAATGGGAATGACAAAGAAAGAAGAAGTTGAAGAAGAAAGGAACTTGAAAGAGGGTAGTGAAAACATTACCTCTTCTTCAGGTTCTTCCTTTTGATTTGATCAAAAGGGCTCCTTAGGTTGGCTTTATGATCAAAATAAGGCCTCTAGGTTGAAGTGAGGGAAGTTTAGAGAGTATTTAGGCAGGGTTTAGCCGAACCAAAAGGCTTTGAAAGTGTGAATAATTGGTTATAAGTGGTGTCCTTTTATAAGGGGGAGGAGGGGAACCTTCGAAAAATCTAGAAATATTATTTTATAATAAATTCATATTCGGTTTCTAATGGCTCAAAAGTGTATTATTAAAGTTTATGGTGGGGATGGGTCGAAAACCACTCAACTAATAGATTTTAGACAGGTTTGGGTCATTATATTAACCTTATCTTTTAGTTTTAACTCTTAATTAATTAGTTTGACACTTACCATGTCACTTTGTATTTTTATATTATATAGTTAATAAACTTACTATATACCTTTAAGAAACCCCCAAGTTTTCCATTAATGATACAAATATCATGATATAAGTCTCTTGGACAAACCTTATATTTTTAGTAATTGAATATAAATTAATAATATAATATATGTTTTAAAAACTCTTTTATGTCAATTTTGACACAATTGGGTATTTTGTTCTTGATAAATTTATAACTGCATTATTACTTCGAAAAAAATTTATATAAACAATCCTAATATGTCATAGTAACCTAGAAAATTATTGGAATTTATAAAAAGTCTCAAATTACATTTATTTGTGTATTTATAATATCAATTATCTTAATATTTCATTAATACGGTAATTACTGCATCATCATTGTGTCATAAATAAATTAAATTATTTAATGTCTAAAAATTATAAATAAAATACAATTATGTAGGAAATATTTTTATATTTCTAATTAATATTTATAGTTGAAAATATAACATATATAACCCTATGTAAAAATTGTTTTTCTAAAAGATATATGCTTATGTCATTTTTGTATTTATTTTTACTTAATTAATATAAAGTGTCCCTATCACCTACAAGTGGCTCCATGGGGACCCAAAATCGACCGAAAGATTCCCATGGTCGGACATGTATCCACCAATAAGGTTAGGACACGTTTTAGGGTAATTTATTATTATTATTATAATATTATTTTTTTACCCTTATTTACCAGATTTACAATTTAACCATGGTGAATAAAATATTTACCGAAGTAATTATTCAAAATGTCTAAAAATGAAAGTTACCTATTTAAAAAATTTGTAAATACTGATTCCAAATATGGAATCCATTTTACCAAATTCAAAACACAGAAGTGGCAGAAATTAATTTAAAATTAATTCCCGCTGTCAAAACAAAAAGCGTGTTTTTAAGAAATAATAACTATCAAAAGATTGATACTTGTTTATGTCCGGTTTAATTGTGAAATTATGTCCAATGACCAAAATTTTATTAAATGGTAAAAATATATTCTAAATATACTTTAAAACCACTCAAATTATTAATTTATCACTATTAATTATTTTGATTAAAAAAGTTGTTTTTAATAAAAATTTAGCAATTTTCACTATTCATCAAAATATAAAAGTTATCCGAAAAGTACCAAAATTTCATCCTAGGATAATTTTGATATTATGAATCCAAAAATGAAGTCCATTTTGAAAGATAAAATGTATAAAATTTCAAAAAGTGGGTATTACTATTCATAACGGCTTCTTTGATTGGTCACGGCGTGTTAGAATCTTGAAGTTGCGTACAACACACACTACTGTATTATTCAAAGAGAAGCATACCATGAAAGCTTGAGGTGTTACATTCTCCCCTCATTCAAATAATTTCGTCCTCAAAATTTTAGTAATATTACTGCATAAAAAGACTCGGGTGGTTCTTCATCATAAGTTCCTCGGGTTCCCACGTTGCCTCTTCCATTTTATGGTTTCTCCATAGAACTTTTACCAGACGAGTCGTCTGGTTTCTCAGCACTTGTTCTCTCGTATCAAGAATCCTGACGGGATCTTCGCAATAAGAGAGATCGGGTTCCAGTTCTAATTCCTCATAGGTGAGTACATGAGTTGGGTCAGGCATGTATTTTCTCAACAGTGATACGTGGAACACATCATGAACTTTGGAGAGATTTGTCGGAATTGCCAAACGGTAAGCTACAACCCCAATTTGTTCTAGAATTTCGAAAGGACCGATGTACCTGGGACTCAATTTACCTTTCTTTCCAAAACGTATAACTCCCTTCCATGGATATACCTTCAAGAAAACATGATCTCCGACCTGAAATTCCAAATCCCTTCTTCAGTTGTCAGCATACCTCTTCTGCCTACTTTGAGCTGCTTTGATGTGGTTTTGGATTACCTTCACCTTTTCCATCGTTTCCTCCACTAGTTCTGGGCCTACAAGTTTTCTTTCGCCAACGTCATCCCAACAGGTTGGTGTGCGACATCTCTTTCCGTATAACGCTTCATATGGTGCCATCCGAATACTTGAATGGAAGCTATTGTTATTGGAAAATTCTACCAGAGGTAAATATTGATCCCACATACCCTGAAAGTCAAGTGAGAAAGATCTCAACATGTCTTATATGGTTTGAATAGTCCGTTCCGATTGTCCATCTGTTTAAGGGTGGTAAGCAGTGCTCAAATGAAGTTCAATATCCAAGGCCTTCTGAAGACTCTTCCAGAATCTCGAAGTAAAATGGGGATCTCGATCCGAAACAATCGATAGGGGTACTCCATGAAGTCTCACAACTTCATTAATATATAGTCTTGCTAGACGTTCAAGTGGTAAATATTCCATTATAGCAAGAAAATGTGCTTACTTGGTAAGAAAATCAACAAAGACCTATATTGCATCATTCCTTCTAGGAGTCTTTAGTAGTCCCATGAAAAAGTCCATAGTGATATTATCCGATTTCCACTCAGGTATGGGAAGAGGTTTCATGACTCCTCCAGGCTATTTCCTTCCAGCTTTCACTTGTTGAAAAACCATACATCTTGACACAAAATCAGCAATCTCCCTCTTCATGTTGTCCCACCGAAAATGTTCCTTTAAATCTCTATACATTTTGGTGCTCCCTGGGTGTATAGAGAAATTGTAACTATGAGCATCGTTTAACAATTCCCTTTTTAAATTAGGTATATCGGGAACACAAAGTCTCTTCCCGAATTTCAAAATTCCTTCTTCATACACAAAGTCTCTCAATCTCCCATCATTCATAGATTTAATCTTCTTTTGAAATTCTTCATCATCGGTCTGAGAAATCTTAATCCTTTCTAGTAAAGATGGTTTGGAAACCATTTTAAAAAGCACTAATGTTTCACCTTCCATGGTTATTCCCATATCTATCTTCACTAGATCCATGAAAATTGGATCCCTTTCAACTCTCATATTGTTCAAAACTCCATGATCTTTTCTGCTCAAAGCATCTTCCACCTTATTTTCCTTCTCGGGGTGGTAGTGTATCGTACAATCATAATCCTTGAGTAATTCGAGACATCTCCTTTTCCTCATGTTGAGTTCTTTTTGTGACAAAATATAATTCAAACTCTTGTGATCAGTATAAATCTCACATTTTTCACCATAGAGGTAGTGTCTCCATATATTCAAAGCAAAGATCACAGCTGCTAACTCGATATCATGAGTAGGATAGTTTTTCTCATGAATTTTCAACTGTCATGATGCATAGGCGATAAACCTCTCATTCTGTATAAGGACACAACCAAGTTCTTTCTTCGATGCATCACTATAAATAACTAACCCATCATTCCCCGATGGTAGAGTCAATATAGGAGCATTGACTAATCTTCTCTTCAGTTATTCAAAAAATTCTTCACACTCTTTTGTCCAAACAAATTTAACCCCTTTACGTGTGAGCTTTGTTAATGGGTTAGCCAATCGGGCAAAATTCTGGATGAAACGTCGATAATAACCTGCTAAACCAATAAAACTGCGTACCTCAGTTATACTCGTAGGTGCTGGCCATTCTTGGATTTCCTTGGTCTTAGAAGGATCAACAAAGATTCCATCTTTAGAGATAATATGGCCAAGAAAATAAATCTCCTGAAGCCAGAATTCACACTTACTAAACTTCCCATATAATTCATGTCTTCTTAGAGTCTTCAGGATAATGCGCAAGTGATTTTCATGATCTTCGTAGCTTTTGGAGTATACCAAGATATCATCAATAAATACCACCACAAGATCATCGAGATATTCCTTGAAAACTCTATTCATTAGATCCATAAATACAGAGGGTGCATTAGTCATCACAAAGGCATTACTATAAACTCATAATGCTCATACCTGGTTCGAAATGCTGTCTTTAGAATGTCTTCCTTCTTCACACACAACTGATGATGTCCAGATCAAAGGTCAATCTTTGAGAAGTATTGAGCTCCATGCAGTTGGTCAAATAAATCATCAATGTGAGGTAGGGGATACTTGTTCTTTATTGTTATAACATTGATCTCCCTGTAGTGGATACATAACCTCATAGATCCATCTTTCTTTTTAACAAAAAGAATAGGGTCTCCCTATGGAGAAACACTAGGGAGAATAAATACCTTATTACTCAATTCCTCTAGTTGTTTCTTTAGTTACACTAATTCTACAGTGGCCATTTTTTAAGGGGTCTTCGATATAGGCCTTGATCTAAGAATTAAATCAATGGAAAACTCAACTTCTTGTTCTGGAGGATGTCTAGGTAAATCTTCCGGAAATACATCTACATATTCTCTCAGAATAGGTACATCCTCTATTTGAACATTCCTTTCCTCACCCACAGTTATTTCATTATCTTCCTCCCCAATAATTGAATTTAGTTGAGCTACTGGGGGTGGATCTAGATAAGAATTAGGTGGTGACGATTCTGCTCTAAAAATAAGGTGTTCTTTATCATCATCATCAAAAATCGTAACCTCCTTCTTCTTACAATAAATCTTCGCATCATGGTCTGAAAGCCAATCCATAACGAGGATTATATCAAGCTCAATCATAGGTATGACAATGAAATCAGCGGATAAAGAACATTTATATGCTCTAATGGGGACTGATTCACAAAAATTTGTTGGAATGATACTTCCCTTTGGAGTTTTAACTGAAAACTCCTTTGTTAAATCAAATTGGAAATATCTAATTTTCTTAGAAAAATGGGAAGATATGAAACAATTCGATGATCCAGAATCAAATAAATCATTTTCTAAACTTGAGGAAACCATTTAATTAACTATCACCACGTCTTTCGGAGCTTCTACCTCAGCAGTAGTGATAGCATAATCTTGTCCTTGATCCCTTGGCCATTTCTAAGGCAAGTTCCCCTGACACTTAGGACATTCATTTGCATAATTTCCCATATCTATACAATTATAGCATTCCACGTTGATATAAACTCTATTTTCCTTACAATCATGAGCTTGGTAGCCTTTTTCATCACACTTGTAACAAACTCCCATTCCTTTTAAGCAAGTAACAGGGTGTTTCTTCCCAAATTTACTGTAGTATGGATTTTCAACTTTTCCCTTCTTCCCCTTATTTCCATTTCTATATTGATCACCAGATCTCTTCTTCTCTTGCTTTGCTTTAAAGTCATAAGACTTAGAGAATTCCTTTTCTGTTTTGATAGCACATGAGACAATGTATTCGTATGACGAGAAGTATTGTGAGACTAATGCTTGATGAAGAAATGGTTTTAACCCATAAAAGAAACGATAAATCTTACTTCTTGGGTTACGTATATAATCTCCAACATACCTTGCTAACCTTGTAAAGTTAGCCTCATACTTTGAAACATTCTCATCCTCCTTTTGCCTCAAACTCAGAAATTGCCTTTCCATATCTGCTCGATGGTCATGAGGAAAGTATTTTTATAAAAACAGATCTTTGAACTCCCTCCATTCCATATTTGATACTTCATCATCTTCCTTCATGTTTTGAATCAATGAACACCATTGATCAGCATCTCCAGTGAGGAGGTAAACTGCCATGATAACTTTTTCCCTTTCACTACTCCCCAAAGAATAAAATATTTTCTCTAGGGAACTTATCTATTGCTCAGTTACCAATGGATTTGTACTCCCATTGAATGTTGGTGGTTGTTGCCTCATGAAGCGATCTAACATTGATCCTCCACACTGTGGATCAGGGTGATCCATACGGGTAAGGTTATTATTCATAACCTGAGTGAGTTGTCCCAGTATGGTGATAAGCTGATCAGCACCAGTTACATCACCAACTCCACTATAATTCTCTTGAGCAGGAGGGAAATCCCTATATGGAGTGCGTCCATTGATACTATTTCCATTTCTTCCACTAGGCGCCATTTCTAAACAATGGAATAAACTAGATTAGTTTATGAATCAAAATACATAATTCCATACTTTTAAAACACTTAACATAAATTGAAAAGTTTATGGATATAATCCGTAATCATAAAAATGTTTTACTTGAGGAATTATATACTCATAAACCCTTCATAATGGTTTGTAAAGAAAATGAGAATTATCCTAAGCATATCCCCAGGGAGTGTCGTAACCAAGAGTGAAGCAAGGCTCATTGTCGTGCACCAGTTCCCATTCGAGTCTAGCTCAAAGCGGTGTTTTCGGGTTTTACCCCTAGGTACATCTGTGCTAGAGCCACCTCTACCTACTCATATCCAGACAGGGATGTATTGCTCGGAAAACTCACAAAATTTCTACAATACCAAACTTCTTGGAAGTTCTTCTATACTAATCCTCAAAGTCTATCTTTGGTCTATGTGCTCTAATCAGAGTTTACCTAAATCTAGCTTCCAAGGTTTATACTAAACTTACTATAATACCAACTGTAATGTATCAACCCTAGTTACCCAGAGTCGGTGCATTATTACATAACATTGGCATGATCATAAGAAAGATCAAGTCTCGAAAGACCGGTTAGTTTAGTAGCCTTAGAATAACTAGATACATTTATAAAGTTTACATTACATCATAAAGTAAAAAACTACTACAAACACATATTTTCTTCATATCCCCTCATATTATCCCTGAAGGTCATTCATAAATTAATTCTCCACATCCTGGGAAAAATAAAACATTGAAAGGGGTGAGCTCAGATGCTCAGTAAGGATAACAATATAGCGGAAACATTCATAAATAAGCATAAACATTTAAGGCAATGTATAGCTAAAACAAAAGCCTTTTAAACTTGAACTTCAGCAAAATATGGAAAAGATAAAATGAAATAATTCCATTTACTTATTCACATGGATATTATACTAGTCAAATAATCACATGCAATATCAATAACCACTTTCATAATGATGGAATGCATAATGTCAGACTATCATAACCACGTAGCCAAGGCCTCGTGCCAAGACGACAAATAATATTTTGTCAAGGCCTCCTGCCAAGACACTAGTTTGTATTATGAGACCTACCAATGCATCAAGGAGCTATAGCAGGCTCCACCCGTCACTTATTAAGTCCAATGCATTCCTCATATGAACAGGTTTCAACATAACATAAACATTTGTATTAAAACTAGCATATGAAATGTCAATATTTTCACCATAAACCATGAATGGTATAAAAATAACACATCACAGTCAAAAATATCACAAATCCTTCAATAAAATATGGAAGTTTTGTATCATAATAAATCAACTTCAAATAAGCTTAAAATCCATCAAAGGATGTTGACATAGATGAAATCAAAACTATTTGAGAGAAATATCTATTTTTTTTGAAATCATTTAAAAGTAACATAATTATAAAATAAGAAATTTAATTTGAAAATATATTTATAAGATTGTAAGGTAATCTTCTAAGATTTTATAATGGTGGAAAATAGCCGCACCCGCTGTATAAGTTAAAAAAAGACATTCTTACCTTAATTCTGTTGAAAAGGTTAAAAAGGATCTTGTTTGGAAAATGACGGAAAGATTCCTTTATAAAACTCTTATAAAAAGTAAAAAAAGGGTATAAATGACTTTAAACCATATTCTGTAAAATAGCAAGAATATTTTGAAATACATTTTTAAGAAACATGGATGTGGATGATAAAGAGGTCCCAGTAGATAATTATGTATAAACAACCTCAGATAATGAAGAGATTGTGAAATAACCCTTACCTTGTACTTTTCCTTAGTCGATGGTATGTTAACCTCCTGTATAATAGTTAAAACATTTTTATTAAATTATAAAATAACCATATACATAATTATGATATCATATATGATCTTCTAATAATTATTTGTTAATAATACTTTAGTATTATCGTCATTTCGGGTGTTAACTTACTCATTTTCTTTTATATGTTTTGTTAAATAAGTCGAGTTTGTTATGGATAGGTTGTATCTTATTCATATCCATAATGATATTAAGTTCCTTAAAAATTACTTTTAATCATCAAATGATAATTATTCTTGAATGGATACGATGGGGAATGAATCTCATCGCGTTTGTGGAGACGGTAGTTCGTACGTACGCACGAGCGACAATATCATCCTTTTGATATTAAAATAATATATAATTGGATGGTATATCATATATACAGAATCATTATCATGTTATATTTATTATTTACTTGAATTACACATCATTATTATACCCATCCAAATAATAATATATTGAATAACAATTACACCACGACGTGGAGACGGTAAGCCGTACGTACGCACGTATGGTGAAATGTCATTCAAAGGATGGATAGAATACTGAATATGGTTGTACCATATTTATAATAATATCAAAGTATATAGGAGATACTGGAGTTATTATTTTATAATGGGAATGACAAAGAAAGAAGAAGTTGAAGAAGAAAGGAACTTGAAAGAGGGTGGTGAAAACATTACCTCTTCTTCGGGTTCTTCCTTTTGATTTGATCAAAAGGGATCCTTAGGTTAACTTTATGATCAAAATAAGTCATCTAGGTTGAAGTTAGGGAAGTTTAGAGAGTATTTGGTCAGGGGTTGGCCAAACAAAAAGGTTTTGAAAGTGTGAATAATTGGTTAGAAGTTGTGTCCTTTTATAAGGGGGAGGAGGGGCACCTTAGGAAAATCTAGAAATATTATTTTATAATAAATTCATATTCGGTTTATAATGGCTCAAAAGTGGATTATTAAAGGTTAATGTGGGGATGGGTCTAAAACCACTCAAACAATAGAATTTAGACAGGTTTGGGTCATTATATTAACCTTATCTTTTAGTTTTAACTCTTAGTTAATTAGTTTGACACTTACCATGTCACTTTGTATTTTTATATTATATAGTTAATAAACTTACTATATACCTCCAAGAGACCCCCAAGTGGTCCATTAATGATACAACTATCATGATATAAGTCTCTTGGCCGAACCTTATATTTTTAGGAATTTAATATAAATTAATAATATAATATTTGTTTTAAAAGCTCTTTTTTGTCAATTTTGACACTCTTGGGTATTTTGTTCTTGATAAATTTATAAAAACATTTTTACTTCAAAAAAAATTTATATAAACAATCCTAATATGTCATAGTAACCTAAAAAATTATTGTAATTTATAAAAAGTCTCAAATTACATTTATTTGGTTATTTATAATATCAATCATCTTAATCTTTCATTAATACGGTAATTACTACATCATCATTGTGTCATAAATAAATTAAATTATTTAATGTTTAAAAATTATAAATAAAATACCATTATGTAGAAAATCCTTTTATCTTTATAATAAATATTTATAGTCGAAAATATAACATATATAACCCTATGTAAAAAATTGTTTTTCTAAAAGATATATGCGTATGTCATTTTTGTATTTATTTTAACTTAATTAATATAAAGTGTCCCTATCACCTACAAGTGGCTCCATGGGGTCCCAAAATCGACCAAAAGATACCCATGGTCGGACATGTATCCACCAATAAGGTTAGGACATGTTTTAGGGTAATTTATTATTATTATAATATTATTTTTTACCCTTATTTACTGGATTTACCCTTTAACCATGGTAAATAAAATATTTACCGAAGTAATTATTCAAAATGTCTAAAAATTAAAGTTATCTATTTACACAATTTTGAAATCCTGATTAAAAATATGGAATCCATTTTTCCAAATTCAAAACACAGAAGTGGTAGAAATTAATTTAAAATTAATTCCCGCTGTCAAAACAAAAAGCGTGTTTTTAAGAAATAATAACTATCAAAAGATTGATACTTGTTTATATCCAGTTTAATTGTGAAATTATGTCTAATGACCGAAATTGTATTAAATGGTAAAAATATATTCTAAATATACTTTAAAACCACTCAAATTCACAATTTATCACTATTAATTATTTTGATTAAAAAAGTTGTTTTTAATAAAAATTTAGTAATTTTCACTATTCATCAAAATATAAAAGTTATCCGAAAAGTACCAAAATTTCATCCTAGGATAATTTCGATATTAAGAATCCAAAAATGAAGTCCATTTTGAAAGATAAAATTTATAAAATTTCAAAAATTGGGTATTACTATTCATAATGGCTACTTTGATTGGTCACGGCGTGTTAGAATCTCGAAGTTGCATACAACACACGCTACTATATTATTCAAAGAGAAGCATACCGTGGAAGCTTGGGGTGTTACACATAAATGGTTTCAATCATGCTTAAGTTGTTGGATCTCAGCTTAGTCTTGGTATAGGAAAAATCACAGAAATGTTATCTCCCTTAGAAGCTCTGATAAATGGGATTTATAGGGTACAATTCTACTGGTTGAGGCCATTAATTCCTTTTTCTATGCCAAAAGGATTTTTTAAAACCTTATATTTATACTAGTCATGTGATCACTTTTAAATGGAAATATTATCAATGATAAATATACTTAAAGTTTATTTAAATCCAATTAGATATAATAAAACAAATGAGGTGTATTTGTTTTCTATATCCATAAGACATTACATCAAAAAGGGGAATCTTATTCATAAAATTTGGGTCATTACAATCTTCCCCCGTTTAGAAATTTCACCCTCAAAATTTCCTTTTCCCACACTATTTTTTTTGGGAAACTCTACTTAATCACTTCCTCTATTTTCAATGTTGATTCTTCAAACTTGTGGTTTCTTCACAACACTTTGATAAGGGGCATTGTATTTTTTCGTAGAACTTTTTATCTATGGTCTAAGATCTTCACCAACTTCTATTCATAGGAAAGGTGATTCTCCAATGGTATCAACTATGTATTGAGTACATGTGATGGGTATGGTATAGACTTTATTAATAGGGATACATGGAATACATCATATAATTGAGACATGTTTAATGGGAGTTCTAGTCGATAGGCCACTACTCCGATGTGATCAAGGATCTCAAAAGGGTTGATATACCTTAGACTAAGTTTTACATTATTTTCAAATATCATCACTCTATTCCATGGAGATATTCAGATGAATACCATGTCTCTAACATTAAACTCTAGGTGTCATCGTTGATTGTTAACATATCTCTTTTTTCAACTCTGAGCAACTTTGATGTGTTACTGGATGGTCTTAACCTTATCTACCATTTCTTCGAACATTTTAGAACCTAGAAGTTTTCTTTCCCCAAATTTATCCCAATATTCTAGTGTTTTACATCTCTTCCCATAAAAGTCTTCATAAGGATCCATTTGGATGCTCGATTGGAAACTGTTGTTATAATAGATCTACACCAAAGGAAGATGTTGGGACTATCATCCTTTGATGTCCATTTAGAAAGATATCAAAATGACCTCAAGTGTTTAGATAGTATTCTAAAAATTTCCATCATTTTGAGGTTTATAAGCCATACTGAAGTTCAGATCAGTGTTTAGAGTATGTTGGAGTCTTTTACAAAACTTAGAGGTGAATATTGGATCTTGACTGGACACAATCGATAGTGGTACTCTATATAGCCTTAACACTTATTTGATATATATCCATGCTATTTAATCTAGTAAAAAATTATTTTAAATCAAAATTAAGTGTCCAGCCTTTGTAAGGCGATCCAAAATAACCCAAATAGCATTGTTTCCCTTGGATGTCTTTGGAAGTCTGGTGAAAAAGTCTATGGTGATGTTTTGCCATTTCCATGTTGGTATGGGTAATGGTTGTATCATCCCCTTAGACTTATACCTTTCATCTTTCACTTATTGACATACTAGGTATTTTGATATATATTCTCGGATCTCCTTATTCATGTTATCCCACCAATAGTTCTCTCAATGATATCAATACATATTTGTGTTTCCTAGGTGATTGGAGAAAGTCAATCTATGTGCATCATCCAAAAGTTATTTCATTAACTCTATATTTTATGAAACACATAATCTTGACCAAAATCTCACAATTCCTTCTTCATTAACATTGAAATCCAAGGATTTCCCTTTTTTAATAGTTTCCAATTTCTTCTAAATTCCCAAATCATCTTTTTGATCATCATTTAACCTTTCCAAAAGATATGGTTGATAAATAATTTGTGAAAGGATTGGTGATGTTACATTATTTATGATTCCCAAATCCATCTTCTTTAAATCTAAGAAGATCATATCCTTATCAATTCTCATTAATGATAGAATTTTTGGGTCCTTTATACTTAGAGCATCTACCACCTTGTTTTATTTACTATTATGGTGGTGGATTGAGTAGTCTGAATACTTGATAAGCTTTAACCATATTCATTGGAATATATTTATCTTTTCCTATGTGAATATATATTTCAGAATTTTGTGATCTGTATATATTTCACACTTCTCCCCAAAGAGATAATACTGCCAAATTTTCAATGAAAATATCACAGCTTCTAACTCCAGATCATGCATGAGATAGTTTTTATCAGGAATTTTAAACTTCCTTAATGTTTAGTTAATGAATTTTTCATTTTTAATCAACACACATCCCAATCCCTTCTTTGAAGTATCACTAAAAATTGTGAAAAGATCCCCACTTGTGGGTAGTGTGAGCATAAGGGTTGTGATAAGACTCCTTTTCAACTCCATGAAGCTTTATTCACATTCATCATTCCAAGAAAATTTAACACCCTTCCAAGTTATCTTAGTAAGAGGGTTTTATAGTCGTGAGAAATTTCTCATAAATCCCGATAATATGCCAATAACCCAAGGAAGCTTCAAATATCTGTCATGGATGTTGGCCTTGGAGATCCCTCAATTTTTTTATCTTTAAAGGATCCATAGATATCCAATTTTTTGTGATGATATTCCCCAATAATGAGACTTCCTTCAACTAGAACACACACTTGATGTACTTTGTAAAGAGTTTCTCTTTTATCAAGGTCTTTAGAACAGTGCTTAGATGCTCCTCGTAGCCTTCCTTAGTTTTAGAGAATATTAGAATATCATCAATAAATACTACCACAAATTTGTTTAGGTCATCTCTAAAGACTCTATTCATAAAGTCCATGAAGATTTATAGGGAATTAGTGATTCTTAATGGAATTACTATGAACTCATAATGCTCGTACCTTGTACAAAATTTAGTCTTAGGGATATCCTCCTTCTTCACCCTTACTTTCTAATATCTCAACAGCAGATCCAACTTGGAGAAGTATTGTGATCCACATAGCTGATCAAACAAGTCATAATTTTGTGGTAAAGGATACTTATTATTTATCATGATCTTGTTGATCTCACAATAATCAATACAAAGGTGCATTGAACCAATATTCTTCTTAATAAAGTGGACTGATGTACCCTATGGTGAAGCACTTGGGAATATAAACTCTTCATCTAGATTCTCATGTAGTTGTTTATTTATCTCCTCAAGTTCTAAAACAACCATTCTATATGGACTCTTGAATATTGGTAATTACCCAAGTATAAGTTCAATCCAAAATTCGACCTCTCGGCTAGGAGGAAGACTATAAAATTCCTCAGGAACACATAAACGTATTTTCTCACAATAGGCATGTATTCAAGGATGGTCCTTTCCTTATAATCAATCATTTGAGAAAGATACTCTTGCTCATAGGGAAATAATATCCATTCTTGAGCTGATGGTGCTAAAGAAGATTCATCCTCCTCATTACACTTGTATAGAATCGGGTTTTGATTCTCCATTTGGAGAGTGATTTCCATCTCATGGAAATTTATATTGGATCAATATAGGGAAAGCCAATCCATAATTAGAATTGCATAAAATTCCATTGTGGGAAATATGAAAAGGTTCTCCAGGAAGTTCATTCCCCAATTTGTGATAGAGGAGGAGTTATATACATGGGATTCAATAATTGACCCATTTTCTATTTTCACTAACATCTTTACTTCCATTCTTTGTGGTGGTGTTTTAATATTTCTACTAAAATTTCATGATATAAAGGAATGAGTAGAACCTTAATTAAAAAGTACGTTCTCATTCTTGAATGAATAACTAGCGTATCTTTCACCACATTGTTATCAGTATCCACCTTGGTAGTGGTTTTGAAAAAATCTCACACTTACCGCCTTGGAGGTTGTTGGTTTCCTATAAAAAACCCTTGGTTTAGTGCACTAGTTCAAAAAGTGCCCCAATTATTTACAATTAAAGAACTAAACAATGCATTGAGGGTAGACCAGAGCATTCCTTTCCTCTATCTCATTGGTGGGTTTCTCGTACCAGAAATCATTGGTCAGGTGCCCTAATCTTCCACACCTAAAGAATTTCCTTGTTCTCCTTTGGAAATTTATGGGGTGATTTTTTCTAAACCTTTGAAAAGTGGGGTTTTGTAATTTCTTAGCACCACTGGTTTTGTCCATCATACCAACCGAATTAAATTCCAATTACAATTTCTTTTCCCCATGACATCTCTAATATTCACCGATCTCCATATGAAATTTGAGGTCACATTGGAAAATTTCCTCACAACTATCAAAGTCATGGATTTTTAAGGATTTTCATTGACTAGTCTTTATCCCACAAAAGAAGTGGTCAACCTTGAATTCAGGGGTAAAAAAATAGAATTATATCCTGAAAGTCTTGTAATGTATTCCTCATAATCCCCAATAGATTATTTGTCCTTTTTCTTGAGTGTAAAAAAATCTCTTTCCATCTTAATATGGAGGGTGCGGGGAAAATATTTATCAATTTTTTTTGTAATTCCTTCCACTCCATTACTTCGGTCTCTTCATCATGATTCATATTCTTGATCAATGTAAAACACTTATCAACTTCACCCTTCATATGATAAACATCCAGAAGAACCTTCTCTTGTTTGGAACATTTAAGGATGGAGAAGAACTTTTCAATTGAATTGATCATTTGCTCCATGATTAGGGGATCAAATGATCCATTGAATATAGGAGGACTTTGTTTCATGAAGCTCTTGATTGTGGGTTTTTTTCTATTGGGGGGGGGGTGTGTGCTCCTCCAAGTCTGAGTTTCTATTCAGAACTTGAGTTAACTAAAAGAGTATCATGACAAAGTTTGTGATTACTGCTCCCATCAGGTTGGGCATCTCATTGGGATAATCCCCACACTACCCTTCACATCGGTTGTTAGTATGATTCCTCATATTTCAAGCCATTGTCTAGAATAAAAGCAAAATTTGGGATGAGTATCTTAAACAGTTAAACACGTGAAGGGGGAATCCAATGAAAATAAAGGGATAAATTTTAAATTACATTTATCTTATTAACTTATGACTTTCTAGGCTTCAGTCTATACTGTCAATGATATACTTCCTAACATATATTATTATGGGTATTTTTTCATTATTACCTTAATAATGGTTTGTAATAATATTATGAATTTACCAAATCATATTCCCTAGGAGTGTTAAACTAGGTGTGTAGTAAGGCCCGTTGTCATGTACTTGGTTACCCTGAGTCAGGCCCGAAACACCTTGTCATAGTTGTTACTCCTAGGTACATCTATTCCAAAACCACGTCCACTTTTAGTATCCATACATGGATTTATTTTCCTGATAAACAAATTAATCTATACTTACCAAAATTTATGGATGTTTTCTTACATTTACTCTTATCCTTAAGAGTTTTCACTAGGGTTTTCTAATCCTAATCCCAAAAATAACTAAACCTATCCTCTGATACCAACTATAATAACCCACTCTTTATTTCAATTTAAAACATGATTTATTACATAAAATTTCACTTAATATAACTCATAAGATCGATAGGTACAATGTCTTTGGGATATTAGGTACACTATATAATAACTTAAAACATGGAAAAAACATATTTATTGAAAACTTATTTGACATGACCAAAAAATTCCTTCCTACTTAACACTACACAGGATAGCCTAAGGACATAAATAAGAAAGGGGTGAGCTATAAAGCCTAATAATGGAATAAATAAGGAATAATGTGAAAAAGAATTTATCCCTTATGTTCACTAACATAAGATAATATCTTAGTACCTTTGATGAAAATGATATAGCTTAATTAAATCCATTAGCATGGTGTTCTATAGGAAAATTCTATTTACAGAAAGTCAAAGAAAGATATATAGAGCATATAGGTTGATGGCACTGGATTACAACCTGCCTGATTAGAGATATTGTGATAAAGGGATTATATTACATGGTAAACTTTCATATGAGGTGAAATGTCATTGTTGTATTAACTTATTTCTCTCATATTTCTGGATGCTAACCATGGACTTTAGGATACTTTGTCTAATGCCAATGAGAAATAGGCCTAGAGGGTTACACACTAAGTGTATCCAGAATCTTAGTTAAATAATTTATTATTTAATAAGTTGAATAAATATTATTCCCTTTAATTGTTTAATAATTATTATTGTATGTCTGATCACATTTATTCCATCACTAGTTATTAAATAGAATATATTGTGGGTGGAATAATTAATAAATATTAAGGAGGATTGGAGGACCGAGTTTATTGGTCAAGTGAGAAATAATAATATTGAATATTATTTGATTAAATAATATTTAATTATAACTTTCAAGTTAAGTGCATGTCAGGAAATAATAATATTTTTGTCATTATTTAACATGGGGATTTTTCTAGGATTAGTGAAATAATTAAATGCACTTGTAAAAATTATTTATTTTTACCCTAGTGAAATAAATGCTTGGTTATATTATTCTCTTATTAACTAAGGGAAATACAAGAAACACAAATTCTATTGGGTACAACATTTGGAGAAAAAATTTACTTGATCCTAGAGATTTCTTCCCTCTCTAAGAATGCTCTCAATAATGAGAGCAATCCTCCTCCACCAGATTAAGGAGAATAATTTGGAAGAAGTTCTCAAGGAGATTGAAGGAGGACGATGCGGGCATAAGGATCTTCCGTGATATTACTCGGAGACTCCTTTGATGACGTTCAGAGATTTGTGGAGCACATGTGGATCACTACTAAAGGAGGTCTACCGTTGGTATCTACAACTGAATGAAGGTGCCCGACAGATCTGTGGTCGGACACATCAACAAAGAAAGAATCACCTTAGAGGTAATTTTATTTAATTAAATTAATTATAAAAAATATATGTTTATCCTATATCTTGGTTTTGGGTTTCTATTCCTTTGTATTATTTTTTTCTTCAATTACATAGATCACGATGTTCATCATCGTATATATCCTAGATTATTCTTTGAATATGAAAAAAAATCAAAGTTGGGCACCGGCCCTACAACGCTTCTTCTATGACCATAACCTACAAATGGTATCATAGAGGGAATATTATTTTTTATAATTATTTAATAATAATTAGTGATTTTCACATTTATAATTTAGTTTTTTAATTCAAGTTTAATCATTACCTTTTAATATGAATGATGATATTTATTTCTTCCCCTATCATTTCTCATAGATCTGATAGAAACGATTAATTTTATGATTAAAATTATGTTGTGGATCTCATCTAAAGGTGCCAAGGATTATTTCTAGGTAACACAGAAGTACACATCATGTAATTGGAATTACACACCATGTAGTTGTGTTCAATGCATCGGTAGTAGTTTGGAAATTACTCAAACTATGTGCATTAAAGACACACGACGTTATTAATTATTACACCCCATGTTTACTAGGAAAAACTGGCATATGGTTAGCTAGACTACACACCTTGTGGCCCACATGACATGGCATGTAGTCCCTTGCGGGCCAGATTCGGGCTATGTATCCCATACAAGGTTTATCCGACCAGTGACTATGTAATACAGAGTCAAAATGGCTTGTGGCCCACTGAACATGCCATGTACTCCAAGAATTCTGAAGTACTCCTTACATACCAAGTCCCTAGGCATATACTTCAGATAGATGGTAAAGGTAGTACATATCATGTAGATCAGATCTACACACTATGTACTTTTACCAAATTATACATAATTAAAACTTTAATATCTACATAAATTTTAGATCTACATATCATGTATAAGTTTTATTATAGTTATTATTCTATGTGCATTAAATAATGAAACATTACAAAAAAGTCATGTAATTCATGCAATCATCCGTGAAGTACACTCCATGAAAGAATGTGATAAGTCGTTCATGCTATATGTCATAGAGAATAAATTGTGTACAAGTATAATAGATGTTGAGTAGATTTGGACAGGTATTCACTAGGTTACCTCAAAGGTACATTTATGTACAAGGTTAATTTTTAATGAATTTTAATTTGTTTAAAATTATAATGGATGATAATTTCTAAGAAATTTGAAAAAGTATTAAGATAAATGGATTGATTAATTAAAGATAATAATTAATCTATTTGAGTGCGATTTATCTTAAATTAGAATGATTAAAGAATTGAATTCTAGTTTTATTAAACACTAACCTTAAATGGTTTAAGGGGTTTCTCCACTTGGTCAGTGTTTAGTTTATCAACCGATAGATAAACTAACTATTAGAAGAAGCTCATGATCATACCCTTTATTTTATTTCCATCAGTTTCATGGTTATTCATTATAGATGTTTTGTCCTGATCTCATAATTAATGAATTAACAAGCATGAAATATGGAACAGAAATAAACTGGCTTATGCATAAATATTATCTAAAGACATGGTTAATCACTTAAGATATACCACTTAATATTAACAAGAATGTGAAAAGATAATAAATGGAAATTTATGCATAAAGGATAAAATAACTTAATAAAATATAAAGTTGGTATAACCTTCCATTACTTTGGTTAGAATTGAATTATAGTTAAAAGTGCTTGACCAACCAAAGTTGGGGTGCTTTCAATTATCAGAGAATTATAAATTGTGGTTTTGGGTTGAATTAACTTGGTGGACATCATGGGTTGACTTCCAAATTAGGACTTGGTGTAACTGAGAGGCAAAGGTTAAGGAAATATAAATTAATGATTCCAGGATTGGGGAGTTTACTCAATGAATCAAGGAACTACGAGTTAATGCAGTTGGAATTTGGAATGCCTACCTAAAACCATTCTAGTTGCTTGACCAACCAAATTTTGGGTAATCATTATGGAATATGGATTCTTTCCACTAGAATGTCCAAGAAACAGGATATTCCAAAGCCAATGGTAAGGGCTATAGGATTTTGATAAAATATTAGAAGACTAATAAATATAATTTTATTTATTTGTCGAAATTTTATCAGATAAAGTACTAAAATTATGATCATATTATTTATAGAAATAACATAAAAAATTACATCAAACATATCATTGTGATCTGTACTTGATAAGGAAAACCTTCTCATCGGTACTAATTTCTATGAGTGGCAAAGGTGCCTATGAGATATCCTTCACCAAAAAGAAAACTATATGTGCTGAAAGAACCTTTACCTATTGTGCCTGGAAATGAGGCGAGTGATGAAGAGCTCTATCTATACGAGAAACATCTAAATGATGCTATATATAATCAGTGCTTCATGATATCATCCATGTCCAATGGTCTCTTGAAGAAACATGAGAAAATGGATGCTTATAGCATGATGTCTCACATTCAGGATCTCTATCAAGAGAAGGTGAGAAAAGAGAGGTATCAGATTTCCAATGCTTTGTTCACGACTAATCTTGGAGAGTCTGTGCCAGCTGGGCCTCATGTAGTCAAGATTATCAGCTACATTGATCACTTGGACATATTAGGGATTAAATTACTAGATAATTTGCATACATACCTCATACATCAATCATTTACCAAGACCTTATCTAGTTTTATTGTCAATTATAATATGATAAATAATGAGAAGAGTCTATCGAAACTTATGAACTTGATTCACCAAGTGGATAAGGACATGAGGCCTGAAAAACCCATAGTCTTTATAGTGAATAGAAAGAGGAATAAAAAGGAAAATGGGGCTAATACCTATAAGGTCTAAATCCCTCGAGCACCATATGACCAAGAAGAATAAGATCCAAAGGCAGGGAAAGGAAAAGGAGGCAATGTGTTTTTGCATATGGCAAGTCATGCCACTGGAAGATGAACTACACTCAGAGGCAAGGGGAAGCTAATTGTTCCTTTTTTATCAAGTGAAATATTTCCATTTCTACACATTGAGTATTAGATTTAGCTTGTGGTACTCAAATATATATCTAAATTAAAGAACCAAGTAGATTTCAAAAAAATTCTAGAATAGAGGTGGATTTATGAGCTACCAATGGTGTGAGGCTGGATGCTCTTACCATTGGTGACTACCACCTTTTGTTTCCAACTGAGATGATTTTGGTTTTACGTGACTTTTATTATATACTAATTGTTACCAAAAATATAATTTCTATATCAATTTTAGATACATATGAGTTTATTTCAAGTTCAGAAATAAAATTTGTTTCTTTTATAAGGACAACATATGTTATGATGTGGTACATTTAAATAACGGTCTATATGTAATAGATTATTAAAACCAAGTGTTGTAAATCAATAAATAATCATGTTTACAAAACTCATATAACACCCAATTATGGAATCACCATTTTGGTCATGTAAATAAGAAGCATCCGACAAAGCTCTTTCAAAATAGTTATTTAGACTATTCTGATCTAAAACCACTAGATATATGTCACCCTTTTTACAGGGGAAAATGACCAAACCACCATTCAGTGGATAGGGTGAAAGGGACATAGAGATTCTTGGATTCGTACACACTGATGTGTGTGGACCATTTAAAATAGAATATAGAGGTAGATATTCTTACTTCATAACTTTTACTGATAACTTGAGTAGATATGGGTATATTTACTAAATGAAGTATTTGTCTGAGTCCATTGAGAAATTTAAGGAATTCAAGAATGAAGTAGATAATCATCTTGGTGTGAAGATGAAGAAGCTTAAATCATATTGAGTTGGAGAATATCTTATCCAAGAGTTCATCGACTTTCTATGGGAGTTTGGGATTCTCTATAAACTCACTCCACCTTATACATCACTGTGGAATAGTGTTAGTGAAAGAAGGAAGCATACCTTGTTGAACATGATAAGGTCAATGATGTTTTATGCAGATATTCTGTTATCATTTTGGGGATACGAATGACAAATTGTGGCATTCACATTAAACCGAGTAGCAACTAAAGTGGATAACAAAATTCAATTTTATCTATGGAGTGGAAAGAAACCTATTTTGTCACATACACATGTATGGGGATGTGAGGATTTTTTAAAGGCTTTCTTAGGAAACAAACTAGCACCCTGGGGCACAAAGTGTATCTTTATATGGTATACTAAGGAAACAAAGGGATATTACCTATACAACCCCTCTAACAAGAGAGTGACTACCGTTTGACAATATATCTTTCTTGAGAGGGAGAACATCCTCAAAAAGGATAGTGGGAGCAAGATTTACTTTAATGAAGTTAATGATTAAGATACACATGAGTTGGTACCGAAACAAGTTCCATAGGTCCCCATGTGTTGGAGTGGAAGAGAGGTAAGGGAACTAGAAAGATATGGTTTTCTAGTAACTAAGGATGGAGACTCATTATTGTTGGAAAATGATGAACCTATCTCCTACAAGGAGGCAATAGAGATCTCAGAAGGTGAATGATTTCTAGAATATATGAATTCTGAGATGGATTTGATGAATCAAAACCAATTTCGGGTTCTGGTTGATACACCATTTGATGTAAATCCTATTGGGTGTAAATGGGTATTCAATAAGAAACTGGACATGGAAGGTAAAGTAAGTACCTATAAAGAAAGTCTAGTGGATAAAGGTTTTAAACGACATCAAGGAATTGACTATGATGAAACCTTTTCACCAGTTTCCATGTTTAAATCCATATGAATCATACTTTCCATAACAACTTACCATGACTATGAGACTTGGTAAATGGATGTCAAAACTTCTTTTCTTAATGGGAACCTTCTGGAAGATGTATATATGATACAACCATAAGGTGTTGTGACACCATATGATTCCAAAAGGGTTTTCAAGTTGTAGTGATTATGGATTGAAGCAAGAATCCAGGTCATGGAATATTCAATTTGATGAAGCCATAAGAGAATTTGGTTTAATTAAGAATGAATGTGATCCATGGGTTTACAAAAGGTTTAATGGGAATGATATAATTATCCTAGTAGTATATGTTGATGACATATTACTTATTAGAAATAATATACTAGTATTAAAATATGTTAAAGATTGGTTGAACAAGTGATTCTCTATGAAAGAGTTAGGAAAATCATCCTATATTCTAGGGATCAAGATCATTCATGATAGATACAAGAGGCTACTTTGACTAAGTCAAAGTACATATATTGACTAGATACTAAATAAATTTTTTATGGAACAATCCTAGAGGGGATTGGTTCTAGTGTCACATGGATTACATATTTTAAGTAAATGTGTCCACACACACAATAAGAAAAAGAGAGAATGAGTAAGATCCTATACACTTCAGTGACAGGATCAATCATGTATGTCATGTTATGTACTAGACTTGATGTTGCCTATGCACTGATCATGGTAGGTAGATATCAAGCAGATCTAGGAGAATAACATTGCACTGCTATTAAGTCTATCCTTAAGTATCTAAGAGAAACTAAGGATATATTCCTAGTTTTTGGAGGAGACTAGGATCTTATCATCATAGGGTATGTTAATTTTGGTTTTTAGATAGATAAAAATGATCTGAAGTTACAATCAGGATATATTTTCTATCCCAATAGAGGAGCTATAAGTTGGAAGAGTTCAAAGAATCCAATTTTCAATGATTCTACATTAGATTCCAAGTATATAACGACTTATGATATATCCAAGGAAGCTATTTGGATTTAAAACTTTTTATAGGAGTTTGATATGATACCTAGTAGTAAAGACCCCATCACATTGTATTGTGATAATACTGTAGTGGTGACTCTTGAAAAATATCCAAGGTCACATCAAAAGACAAAACACATACTCCGAAAGTATCACCTCTTGAGAGATTTTCATCAGAGAGGTGAAGTTCTAGTGAGAATAGTTTCCTCAAAAGAGAATGTGGTGGACCCCTTGACTAAAGGCATATCTCAGTAGAACCATGAGTATCATGTGAGAGCTAGCAGATTGAATGTTATTAGCAGTTGGCTCTAGTGAAAGTGGGAGTCTGTTGGAGTTGGTGCCCTAGAACCAACCTCTATGTACTTTATGATAACTTATATTCATAGTTTTTGAATATAAATAAACTATATATCACATCATGAGTTCTTTTCTATGTAACATTTCATGTAATAATATCCCAAGAGTAGCTGTTTCCATAAAAGGTCATAGCAGTTCCCCACTATGATGAGAACCTTAAAGTGTTATAACACTATTCTTAGATATATATGTTCTATGGATGGATGATATCATTTGAGGGAAACAAACGATATAGGATATCAAGGGTGGATACTTATAATACTTTGAGGCACCTTCTCATAGTGTATTCCCTTGGTGATATAAAGTAGGATATTATGAGAATGAGACCTGATATTAGGAAATCCATATTTATAAGTGTCATTGGATGTTCCTATATATAGACATGTGTATTTATCCTTATAATTTAAGATTATTATTAATAGATATTATGAGTCACGTAATTTGATGTATTGACAAAAACTGTGATACCAAATTTTCATGGGAAGGTAGGATACATTGGGTGCATGACGAGTAATATTTCATTAATGAATAATGATAGAAAGGATTTATCCATTCTATTCACTAAAAGATGTTAATATCTCAGTATCTTTGATGGAAATGATATTGCTTAATTAAATCCGTGGCAATGATGTTTTATAGGCAAGTTTTATTTCTGGAAAGTCAAAGAAAGAGATATCGATCATATAGGTTGATAGAAATGGCATGAAACTTGCTCGATTAGAGATATTGTGATAAATGTATTATATTACATGATAAAAATTTGTATGAGGTGACATGTCATTGCGGTATTTACTTCTTTCTCTACGGGTTCCTTGATGTGTTACTATATGCTAACCTTGGACTTTGGGATACCCCACCTGATTCCACTGAGAAAGAGGCCTATAGGGTTATTCACTAAGTGTATCCAACATCTTAGTTAAATAATTTATTATTTAACAAGTTGAATAAATATTATTCTCATTCATGGTTTAATAATTATTCATGTATGCCTAATCACATTAATTATTTCAATAGTTGTTCGAGAGAATATATTATGGGTGGAATAATTAATAAATATTGAGGAAGATTGGTGGACTGAGTTTAATGGTTTAGTGAGAAATAATAATATTAAATATTTTTTTGATAAATAATATTTAATTATAACCAGAAAGTTAAGTTCATGTTAGGATGTAATAATATTTCTATTATTATTTGAAATGGGGGTTTCACTTGGATTAATGAAATAATTAAACTTGTGAAATTTTTTTATTATCATCTTAGCAAAATAAATGCCTGGTTATGTTATTATCTTATTAGCCAAGAGCTAGGAAAGAAACACCAATTGTGTTGTGCACAACATGTTGAAAAGAATTCTTGAGCCTATAGATTTATTCCCTCTCCAAGAATGCTCTCAACAATGAGAGCGATCCTGCTCCATTAGTTCAAGGAGAATGACGCACATGCATGGATATTCCGCGATAGCACCTGAAGACTCCTTCGGTGACATCCAAATATTCATGGAGCATGTGTGGATAAAATCTATAAGTGTTATACCCTTTATCTCTACAACTCAATGAAGGCGCACTACATATCTATGGTCGGAAACATCAATGAAGAAAGAATCACCTTAGAGTAAATTCTATTTAATTAAATTAATTATAAACAATATATGTTGATCCTTTATCTTGGTTCCAGGTTTCTATTCCTTTGTATTATTTATTTTATTCAATTCCATGGATCATAGAATTTATCATTGCATAGATCCTGAATTGTTCTTTGAATAAGGAAAAAATCAAAGTTGGACACCGATCCTCCCGCGCTTCCACTGCACCAAGAACCTATATACATAAGGGTTCATAAGAGGGGTAAATGAGAGTGAATGAGGATAATATCATTTCAAAAAAAATTATAGTAAGGGGGATAAGTAATAATTTATCCCAATTTATGAAAATGGAAATCAAAAGAGCATATCATAAATGAAGCGCTTGATAAAAATAGGAGAGAGAGAGAATCCTTTACTTGAATGTGTGACTCTAAAGGCTTTGGAGAGGCTTTTTGGTAGCTTGGGGGTGCCTTGGGAGGACTATAGGGAGTATAGGGCAGAGTTTTGTCATGATAAAGGAATGATGGAATGGTTTTGGGGTTCCTAGGGAGGACTCTACTGGTTGAGGTCATCACTTCCTTTGTTTGTGCCAAAGGGATTTGTTAAAACCCTATATTTATACTAGTCATGTGATCATTATTCAACAACTATATTATAAATGGTAAAGATACTTAATGTTCATTTAAACCAATTTCATATAATAAAAAAAGTGGTGTATTTGTTTTCTATATCTATAAGACATTAAATCAAAAAGGGTAATTTTATTTATAAAAGTTTGGATTGTTACATTAATTATAGGATGTGTTAGGTTTTTTGAGTTTGATATGTTTCATTTTGTGTTTATTGTGATTGAAAAATAGAAAATGGAAGCATAAGTATCATATTTTCCAATAGGAATGATGATATGAAACATAATTTTTGAAGAGATAATGGAATAAATAACATGTTTTAGGGCCATGAGTAATATATTTTTATGGAAAACTCAATGATTCATAACATATTTTTTGAGATAAAAGATGATGCATAACATATTTTCAAGGGAAAAACTGATATGATTGACAAGGATCCAAAATTACAATCTATCAAATTTAAATATTTTACTTTTTTTCTAGAAAAATATTATGAATGATAAATCATCTTATGCATTAGACAAAATTATCTTACGTAAGGAATGTAATTGAAATTAGAAGAAACTGAAACATCTTACACACTAGAGAGAATGAAATAATATATTACTTATGATGAAAAATTATTATGTATCATAAAAACCCATAATTTTTATAAGGGGAAAATCATACATATCAATTATCATACATTTTAGTTTTTTTACATAGTGGAATTTATTTAATATATTTTTAATTTGTGGAAATTATAGTATGAGAATCTTTGCACCGTGGTGATTCCCACTTCCCCATTCTCATCCATTTTAAATACTTCCTAAAATAATGGTTGAACATATGAGAATCAAATGGATAGGATAAAACCAAAAAGATAATGGTGAGAATTGAAAAGAAGAATTAAAATCTAGAGAGAGGAATAAGTCTCTAAGACATGGAAGTTCATTACTAGGCCGAGCCTTTCACACAACAAATCTTCCCCATACATGCCAAGACTGTTACTTCCATGAACCTATTTAAACTATCTTCCCTCCACTATACAGTGTATTAAAAACTCCATCTCATTGGAGGGGAGTTTCAATTTAGTCTAGTATTTACTTTTCAAAATTTTAAAATATTTTATTTATTCAATAATCACATTATACATATTTCTAATTAAATTTTCTGTGTTTATATATTCTCTATTTTTTATATCCTTATCCTATATTTACAATTATATCCAACACTCAAGATAGTTATTTACTAACCTAATGGATATCTTTAGTGATGGATCTATTACTGAACCAAAGTCTATACACATTCATGTATAATGTTTCATATCTACGTAAGGTTATGTTTAGTCCTAGTTAAGATGTTATAATGGTCAAGAAGGTGATTAATTGTCCACTTTATAAAATTTTAAAGATATATTAGTGTTTAATATATTTTTTTAGTGGAAATAAAAAAATAAATAGGGACATAATATTTTTTATAGTAGTTCATATAAAAGTGATTATATTATTCTAGACCTTCTTAACCCATTACATTGTGAGTTATGGGAGTTGGAGGTTTTGATAGGAGGTTTAGGAGAGATCGATGGAGTTTGATATAGAATTTCAGCTAGAAGAGGATGTTTTTGGCATAAGGATTTGGACAGTGACATAGTGGATTATGTTAAATAATATTTAAGGAATTTTGGCATAGGGGCTCAAGATGATGGTTTTATTGGTCTTCTATTTTTGAAATGGTATCACTATGGAGTTTAGATATGACATGGAGTGATAAATAGGTTGAGATTAGTGGTTTTGTCAATATGGAGGTAGATACGATTTAGGGTGTGGGTTATGATGTGGAGTCCATTTGGTCAGGTTCATAATATCTTTCGATTTTAGTGTAATTGTGGCATGGTATATAGGATAAAATGTATCCTTACCTAGTTTTATAGAATCAATGATGGATTTTTGGTGTGAACTTTAGTTGTTAGTTGACCTGAGGCCATTATAGCCTAGCCTCATGGTTTGAAAAGTTGTAGTAAGCAGAGTTGGTAGTGTGTGGTGATGGTATTATAGTCTTGATGGTAAATGGTGGTGATACTATATTGATGATATACCCATTAGTATGTGTTATGTATGGGTATATATATATATGATGTATGTTATTTTTCTTTCTTTATGCACCCCACCTGAGTTGGATATCATTACCAACACCCAAATGTTTTTGGTTTTAGGTGTTTCCCCCCAAATCCAAGTTGGCATGGATGGATGGATGGATACCCCCTATCACTTAGTCTCCCTACTATGTTTGGAAAAGTAAATTAGCTACATGGATGGTTATATGAGATATGGTGGTTGTCATGCATAGTTGGAGGAGGGAATGTAGTTGATTTCCTTCATGTTTACGATACCTTAATATACTAGGCATGTGAGATGTGGCAATGGAAATAGAATTATGATGATGATTTGGCTTAGTATTGTGATATGGTTGTGTTTATGGTACAAATATCGTGATTCTAAAAATAGAATAATGGACCCTCAGGTTGGGTTTGGTAGGGTTTCTATTGGACCCACATTAGATATTGGAGGGGGTGAGTACCAAGTGTTTGATATTTGGGTGTGGGAGAGGTAAATTAGAAGGGAAGTGATTGTAGGGTTCCTAATTTATTATACTGTTAATATTATGTTATTACAATTAGATTTGTTACTTAGTGAGTTATCCATGTCGAGTTTGGGTGATTTTTTACCTGATAGGTGCTTATTGGTTATTTTGTTTATTCACCAATGAATTAATATGATTCTTTCATATTTTCATGAGAGGTCTTGAGTATTATCCTACTAAGTATATATGATATGATCAAACATATATCTATAAACTATTTTTCTGGGTTTTAGGGTGAGTTTGGTGATCTAGATAGGTATTTCTAGATTAGATCTTGGGTTTTGTTGTATAGTCACCACCTAAGAGTTTTATTGGTATTTTTTTGGGATTCATATATTGTCTGAAATTATTTATGAATTGAAAGATCATTGTATATATTTATTTTTATGTTATGGTGTTGATTGGTGATTTTATTATATGTTCCTAGGATATATGAGGGTGATGCCTCCCATATGTATATTTTATACCCTCAGTGCTAGTCACCAACCAAGGGACTATTGGATATAGGATTTAGGAGTCACTCCCATATTCATTGCAAGATTAAGTGGGGTTCATTATGGGATAAGGTCATGATAGAGTGGTATTAGATATTTTAGTTAAGAATCAGGACAGATAATGGAGTTAGGAACTGTGAGGATTGAATGGGTTGGTAGGTTAATGATATTAGTTGAGCCTGGTGTATGAAATAGGGAAAAGATATTAGTTAGAAAATGAGATTCTAGGGACCCATTTGATTCAAAAAAGTACTCTTAGTTTGCCAAATGACCAAGTGAAATGGTGTTTCTTGAAGGTTAGAGACCTAATATAGTTACCTTCATTATGTTTTATTATGAATGTGTAGACTAATAGTGGAACCTATATTTTGTTTGATTATGAATGTGTTTGAATTGGGGATGATTTTTTTGGGAAGGTAAATGGATATGATTAAATGAATTGGTTAAGTAAATTTTGTGATACTAGGATTAAGAATTTTGTTCCCTATTTAAAGATACGTTGAATGGTCATTTTACACATGTTGTTTAGGTCAGTGAGTTTCAACATTTTAGGCTGGTTAAATATATGATACATGACATGGATGAGGAGGATAAGATGTGGAGGAAGATATTGAGTGAGTTTCAATTTCAGGGTATGACTAAGTATGTTGGGAGAATTTTTGATATAGAGAAAGAGCACTAAATAAAGAAGATAAATATTTATTTATGTTTGATCCAAGATAGGGTTATGCATGAGGTTTATTTGTAAATAATCCAAATGGAAGAAGTAGTACATAAATTATAGATTGTTTATTTAGAAGATGGTAAAGAGGTATATATTTTGTGGGATGAATTTTAGTGGAAGTATTTTGTTGAGTTTCTATTTTCAATGATGAGGGATGTGAAGAGTTATGAGATAATCTCCCTTAAGTAGGTAAAAATGAGTGTCTTAGATATTATGATAATGTTTAAGGATCTTATTATTTTTTCTATCAATATTTTTTCAAATGAGGATTATAGATCTTGACTTATGGAGGATTCATTGCATCCCATGGTTCATTATGAGGTCAATAAATTTACATTGCCTATGTTTCTGGAGGCACAAAAGAAGGATGAGGTGGTCAAGTGGATTCATTAATATCTAGGTTCATCTTAATATTGGAACCATACTAGTTCCTCAAGGAGGAGGACTATTGGTGGTGTATCACAAGTGTCCGGGGAGTCGAGGTTTTGGTAGGTAGGGAGTCAACCTTAGTAGTTTTCTTCTTTCTGTTTCTTTGGGGAAAATAATTATCATGCATCCACTAAAAACAATTACCCAATGTACTTTTCTTATGTAGTATGTTGTTGTGGGAATTATCAATGCCCAACCAATTTTAGTGATCAACATGTTATGGGATTTTATATCCCTTATCAAATCTAGAAACATTAGTTTTCCCTGAGGCTGTATCATTAGTATGGGTGGTAGAACTGTTGGACTCCTCATGTTTTAATCATGTTTTAATGAACACAAATCCTATTAATCTTGTTTAATCTATCTCAAATCATGTGTAGAGATGGTTACTTTATTTATACTTTAAATAAACATACCCAATATCTTAATTCCTATAAATCATGTTTGATTATTCTAAATGATATTTAATTTGGTCTATGATGAATTTATTTTATGAATGATGAAATATAATTCATTCTGTGAATATTGATAATTAAGTATATATACAGATATTTGGCTAAGTTTGAGAAACCGTGAGTCTGCCACTAGTTCTAGTTTTCCGGAAAAGAACCCAGAAACCTTGACCTGGAAACCGTGACCCAGACACCGTGACCCAGACACCGTGAGCCAGACATTGTGAGCCAGACACAGTGAGCCAGACACCGTGACCTAGACACCATGACCTAGACACCGTGACCCAGACACCATTACCTAGACACCGTGACCCAGAAACTATCACCAGTTTCAGATCTCATGAAGTATCTAACACCAGTTACTTGTTACCATTGATAAGACACCATTTGAAGTTTGGAAAAGAACCAGACACTATGATCCTAACACCGCATCCGTGCTACCGGTTTCTGATCTCAATACAACCATGCCATCATGACTATCTCACCGCTCAAATGAAAAGAAGAAGACACTGTTTCTTGGTGACACTGTTTCTAAGTGATACCGTTTCTAGATATACCGTGACACCGTTATTTAATCTATTTTTTCATTTCCAATTTAATTTCTAATTATCATATTTGAGTCATTTAATTGAACTGAAATATTTAATATTTCTTTGTAGAAATGTCACCTAATAGTACGAGGTATGAGATACAGAATACATGCATCCTATTTGATCTAACACATGAACTCCAAAAGAAAAAGAAAAATGTGGAACTGGAAAAATGAGACGAGCAGAAGCGAGAATATTTTAAAAAGTGAACTGATACATGAAACAAAAAAACAAAACAAAAAAACACATGAAGCACTCTTGATTCAAATTGTTGGACTACCATATATCAGAGTAAAAAAAAACTTCACAGTACCACATTCAAGAATAACACGATCTAGACAGCTTACACCTTCAAACTGAAAAACTTGTGATACTATTTTTTTCACAAGAGGACTCAACACTTGCATCTGCTTAATCCTACAAGTTTAGAGCTGCATGTAATAACACTCAGAGCACTTCTAACCTTTTCTCATCATCTTTGAACTATTTTTTATTGTTTTAACTTTAGAGAAGTGTGTGTATATATGTATTAAAACACACACTATCTCCTTCACTAAACTGAAGGATAAAAGATATCCTTCCTCTCATATATTTCTAAATTTGTTTACTTCCACCGATTTGTGTGGAAGAGGTCCTTTTGTTACCTGGTAGTTTATACCCATGAAGAATAGTGGAAGAGGTTGTGTAACCTGGATAGTCCTACGTACTGTTACCCCGATCCAAGGTGTAGATGAAGTTTATTAATATAAACTACTTGGTGTCAAGTGATCACCAAGTGGAGTGGATTAGGTCTCATCTTGAGACTGAACCACTTGTTTTATCCGCTGTGTTTTTTAATTTAGTTTTTCTCAATTGTACTGTATATTTTAGAAATAATTAGATTTTAATTTAATAGTTAATATTGGATTGAAGTTATAATTGTATTACCTTATTAAAATAGCTTCAAAATTAGTATCAATAACTCATATTGATATTTCTAAGAATTAATCAATCTTTTGAGAGGTTATTTGAACAGTAAAACTTTTATAACCGTATTACCTTGATTGATTGGGCTGTATTAATTTTTATTGGGGAAACTTTTTAAGAAAAAAATCTCAATAGAAATGTTTATAGATCCTTAATTAACCCCCCTCTTGAGTACTCTACTCCGACCAACATTTGGTATCAAAGGAGTTTTCATTCTTGTTAAGACTATGTTTTTAAAACTATTCAACTATGATTTTACTTGTAATTTAAAGATCTGTAAATTTTGGTTAATTATAAATTTCTAGATCTTTTAAAGTATTTATTTATTATGGATAATAGACTGGAATGGGATGAAACATACATACCACAATTATTTAATGGAACTAATTATGACCAATGGAAAATGAAAATGAAAATTCATTTAAAAAGTATGGTCTTTGAAATTTGGTCTTCAATTTTAGATGAATATAAGATTCCTGCTACTAATAGAATTACTTTGGATGACACAACCAAGAATACTTACAATAAAAATTTCAAATCCATGAATACTTTATATTTCTCTTTAGGAGATGAGGAATTTAACAGAATATCTGCATGTAAAACTACCCATGAAATTTGGGATACCTTGTCTGTTTCACTTGAAGGAACTTCTAGTGTGAAAGAAATGAGACTCAATACTTATACTATTAAATATGATAAATTTAAAATGAACACTGATGAGCCTATTTTTGACATGTATCTCAGGTTTAACGAAATTGTCAATACAATGATTTCTCTTGTAAGAGAAGTTACTGCTAAAGAAAAAAATATGAGGATTCTCAGATGCCTACCTGATAGATGGATATGAAATTTTGTCTCTATTAGAGAGTCATTTGACATCAGTAAATTTTATGTCAAATAACTCATTGGGAAACTAATTATGTATGAAGAGGATGATGAACCCAAAAGAAAATCTGTTGCATTCAAGGCTACCACCTCTAAACATAAAAAAAAGAGAAACTACAAGTCTCTGTAGAAAGTTCTATTAGTGAACAATAATCACTTGACAGTGATGAGGAGATGGATCAATTATCCAGGAGGTTTAATAAATTTTAAAAAAGGAATAAAATTTTCAGAAATCCTAACATTGAAGGAAGATGTGATCAAAAAGGAAGCTGGAAGAAATATTGGAAAATAAATGACAAGTCTAATGAGATAGTTTGTTATGAATATAAGTGAAAGGGACATGAAAAGTATTACTGTACCAAGCTCAAGTATAAAAAGAAATACGAGGAAAAAGATATAAAGTATAAAAAGGAAATGAATGCAACATGGAGTGATTCTGAGGATAGTTCAAGTGACTCAGAATCTTCACATGAAGATTAGGATAACAAATCCAACATGTGTTTTATGAAAAACACAGCCGAGATAACACTGTAATCTCATGTACAAAATTCTTATTATTCTGGAAATGAAAGTGATTATGAAAATATGTATAAATAATAAATGTTTGATTACTACAATATGCTTGAAGAGACATGTAATAAAGTAAAAGATAAATACAAGTCTTTAAAAAAACAACATTCTCTTACCTCAACTGTTAAATTAGAACTTACTATATAAAGTGATAAAAACGTTCAATTACTCAATGAAAACAATGAACTAAATCTATATAATGAGAAATTAAAAAATGACCTTGAATGATTTACTAATGGTAGAGATACGTTGGTACAAATTCTAGGTAAACATATTACCCTTAAATACACTACTGGTATTGGCTTTCAAATTGATAAAATTGCTTTTGGAAAAACCAATTTTGTTTCTAAATATAGAACATACAACTTTACTCCTAGTTCAGGAAAACACTTTTCTAGTTTAAATTATGATACACTCTCTACTGTTTCAAGCCATTCAAGACCAAATAGAGTATATTTTTCAAATACTTTACATAATTCTTATAGGAAACTTATGAAGTAGATATGGGTTCCTAAAGCACTAGTTACTAATATTATTGGACCCAAACCAATATGGGTAATAAATTATATTTTTATTTGACTATTTTGTAGGAAAATTGTTTAAAGAGATCTTGTAAAAGCTTATGGTACTTGGATAGTGGGTGTTCAAGACAAATGATAGGGGACTATTCATGCTTCAAGAACATAATAAATATTGATGGTGGACATGTCATATTTTGTGATAATGACAAAGTAAAAATCATTGGCCTTAGCCAAATCAGTAACTCTAACTCAGTATTAATTTAAAAAGTAATTTTTGTTGATGGACTGAAATATAATATACTTTTTATTTCACAACTATGTGATTATGGATTTCATTTTAAATTTGAAAATGATTTTTTCAATGTTTTTAATTCTAAAAATGAATTAGTATTTTCTTCATTTAGAAATGAAAATGTATACTCTATTAACTTATATTCTTTAGTTTCTCAAAATGTTTCATGTTTAAGTGTATTTCACAAAGATTATTGGATTTGGAATAGAATAATAGGACACTATATTATTCACTCCCTCAGAAAGCTAATTGGAAAAAGTTTAGTCAAAGACCTACCCAAACTTTATTTTCCAAATGAAAAAGTGTACAATCCTTGTCAAAAGGGAAAGAAACACAAAGTTTCTTTCAAACCAAATAAATAAGTTTCAACTTCTCAACCTCTTGAATTGGTTCACATGTTTTCTTTTGGACCATATTGAGTTTCTAGTTTAAATAGGAAACACTATGTTTTTGTTCTTGTAGATGAATTCTCTAGATATACTTGGACTTTCTTTCCGACTCACTAAAGTGAAGCCTTCTCTCATTTCAACAAATATGATAAAATTATAGAAAATATTAGTGGACTTAGAATTAAATCCTTAAGAAGTGATCATGGACGTGAGTTTGAAAATCAATATTTTGAATCCCTTTTCTCACAAAATGTCTATAGTCATAATTTCTCTTCCCCTAGAACACCTAAACAAGATGGAGTTGTAGAAAGAAGAAATAGGACCTTGCAAGGGATTGCTAGAACCATGCTTAGTGAATATGACTTACCTATTTATTTTTGGGATGAATCTGTACATAAAACATGCTCTATCATTAATAGAGTGTTGATTAGACCTATTCTTAAAAGAACTCCATATGAGTTATGGAACAATAGAAAACCCAAACTAAGTTACTTCAAAGTTTTTGGTTACAAAGTCTTTATCCTTAATACTAAGGACAATCTTGACAAGTTTTCATACAAGGGTGATGAAAGATTTTTTCTAGTATATTGAATCTCTAGTAAAGCCTTTAAAGTGTTTAACAAAATAACTAAATGTGTGGAGGAATCTATCAATGTCAAGTTTGATGAGATATATCCAAATGAGACTAATAAATCTCTAGAGAACCTGGAGGATGATATGTAAAATCTGGACATCAATGCTAAGTCCTCTAACCATCCATTTGATGGATCTATGAAAAATTCTATTTCTGGAAATTCTCCATATTCAAGTCATACTGAACTTGAACTTGTTGGAGAACCTGAAATCACTAGCCCCTCTTTTTATAGAGCTGTTAGAACTCTTAAGAAGCATCCTTTAGATGATTTTGTAGGATATTTAGATAAAGGAACTCAAACTAGAGCTTCTCTTAGAAATCAGGTTGAACATCAAGTTTTATTATCACAACTTGAACCTAAAATCATTAACGATGCTATCAATTATGAATTTTGGGTGATGGATATGCATGAAGAACCTAATCAGTTTGAAAGGAACAAAGTTTGGAAACTTATTGACAGACCCAAAGACACATTTACCATAGGCACTAAGTGTGTGTTTAGAAATAAGGTAGATGAAGCTGGTAATATAGTTAGAAATGGCTAGATTGGTTGCACAAGGATATAGTCAAGAAGAAGGAATTGAATATGAAGAGAACTTTTCACAAGTATCTATACTTGAAGTAATCAGAATCCTGCTTTCTTATACTGCACATCTGAATTTCATACTATATCAAATGGATGCCAAGAGTGCATTCCTAAATGGGTATATAGCTGAGGATGTATTTGTTGAACAACCCTCTGGTTTCAAAAATACTCACTTTCCAAATCATGTTTTCAAATTATCAAAAAATTTATATGGTTTAAAACAAGCTCTAAGAGATTTTTATGATAAACTATGTACTTTTATTATTTACAAAATTTTTTCAAAAGGAATAGCTGATCCTACCCTTTTTATAAAACAAATTTCTAACAATGTCTTAGTAGTTAAAATTTATGTAGATGATATTATTTTTGGATCTTCAAAAAATTCCTTAGGTATTGAATTTTCTAAAATGATGCAAAATGAATTTGAAATGAGTTTAATGGGTGAATTAAAATTCTTTCTTGGATTTCAAATCTTTCAAAATAAATATGGTATTATTTGAAATCAAAGAAAATATACTAAATATTTTCTATTTTTTTTTTCTTGGATAACTCTAAGAGTAGTGATACTCTAATGAGTACAAATTGTAAGTTAAATCTTGATAAAGATGGAAAATTTGTTGATCAAACCACTTAGAGATGCATGATTAGAAGCTTTATATACTTAACTACTAGCCGACCTGACATTATGTTTAGTCTATCTATGTGTGCTTGTTTTCAAGAAAACCCTAAGGAATATCATTTAAATACTGCTAAAAGGATTTTCAAATACCTCAAACATACACCCAATCTAGGAATGTTCTATCCTAGAGGACAATCAATCGAGTTAGTTAGTTATTCTTCTGCTTATTTCATTGGTTTCAAGTTAGATAAAAAAATCACCTCTAGAACATGTCACCATTTAGGAAGTTCTCTAGTATCATGGTGTAGTAAGAAACAAAACTCTATTGCATTATCTACTGCTGAAGCTGAATACATAGCTACTGGTAGTTTTTGTGCACAAATTTTGTGGATGAAACACACATTACTAGATTATGGATATCAATTCAGGAATGTAACTATAAATTTTTACAATACAAGTGTTATTAACATCTCAAAAAACCCCGTTTCACACTCCAGGACAAAACATATTGATGTTAGACATCACTTTTTGAGACACCATTATCAAAAAGGTGATATCACTTTGGAATTCATTGGAACTAAATATCAAATTGCTGATATATTCACCAAACCATTAAATTCTGAAAGGATATATTGCATCATAAATGAATTGGTAATGATAAATCTCAAGTATTATGTATACTATTTTATAATTTACTATCTCACAACTAAATGTTTCAAGTTTACGATTTCACGAGTCACTGAATTAGTACTTTCTCACTCTCACAGTTACGGAAGTCACTGTCTTGAAGTTGTAGTTTCATGTTTATGGTCTCACAGTTACTGTCTCTCAATTAATATTTTGCACTTATTGTTTTAAATGATACAGTCACACGATTTGGAGTCACACAGTAAAGCTGACACTGTGACAACCTGTTCTAGTCTCACCGTGACAACCTGTTCCAGTCTCACCGTGATAACCTGTTCTGGTCTCATCATGACAACCTGTTCCGGTCTCATCGTGACAACCTATTCCAGTATCACTGTAATAACAATTTTCTATTTATTTATATTTTATTACCCGTATCAATGTGTTGATTATTTTATTATATTCATCTGGCGCTTTTGAATTTGTGATGCTTGAAATATCTAAATGATAAAAACCAAATGTATTTCACTATTTTCTTCACTCAAGCTCTCTTATATCAAAATCAAAACCTTTCTCTCTAAAACTATAAGTCCTCCTTCAATCCTTTGTCTCTCTCTCTCTCTCGAACCCCTCATTGAATGACCAGAATGAAGCACCCATCTTCATCAACTCTTGAGAAGAACAAATCTCAGAAGAAAATGAAAATATCACTGAAGGTAGTGCTCAAAGGACCTTTGAACCCTAACCTTATTGATAGAATAGTGGTACCAAAAAAGGAAATATGTTCTAAGTGGTTATTGAAAAGTAAGTCTTTAGTTTTTAAAGTACTAAAAGAATAGGGATGGCTGGACTGGTTCACAAAAGATAAATGGCCAATTTATCCAAAACTTGTTGCACAATTTTATCAGTTTGTTAATTTTTCTTTCAATGCTAAAGATGATTTTGTTGTGTGGAGATGGATTAATGGATAAATATTCACCTTTTCCTAGATTTTATGGGCTGATTTCCTAGGGATACCTCATGAGGGAATTTTTTTGGAGTACTAGAGAGGTGCTCCTCCTCCTAGTGATATTTTTGTTTTAGAAGAGTCCTCGAGAAGCTTGAATGGAAATAAAAAGAAGATAATATTTATTGCTGATGAGTTAGTTGGTGAATGAATGTTACTGTTTAATTTTATTCATAATATGATTAGTCCTAAGAAAGAAGATTTTCTACCCTAAAGTATCAAGATATATTTTTGATACATAATATGAAGAATGTACACAAGATTAACCTATGCAAGTGTGTTATAATTCATATGTGTGAGTTGATAAAGAAAAACTCAAAGTCTATCTATTTGTTATACTTAAGGTTAATCTTTGATATTCTATATTCAAAAGGGTTGGTTATATCAAATGAAGAATTCATCAAGGAATATGAATTCTGTATCTCAAAGGTTATAGTCAAAAGGATGAAAATTAGTTGGAATCCATGGAAAAAGGCTTGGGTGGAAGATAATGAAAGGTTATATGAAAAGTTTAATCCAATTGAGAATCCTTAAATACCTAAGAACACTTCTGATCCTGGTTTGGAACCATATGAAATTGTTGACTATCCTGTTGAAGAGGAAGAAAAGGTAGTTGTTGCACCTCTAGAAGAAAATGTATTGTATAAGGAAGACATCAGACCTATTTCACAAGACAAAGATGAGAAGGAATCACCTATTCCTAAAAGAAGTATTGATTTGGAAGAAGAACATGCTTTTGAAAAAGAATCTGTTGTTAATGTAAAAGAAGAGGTTGTTTCTGAGGATCCTTTAGAAGAATAATTTTCTATTGAAAAAGATGTTGCGGTTGAAGAATTTTTGTAAGAACAGGCTAATCTTGATGTTATCCTATCTGCCGAGGAGAGAATGGAACAAGCATTCCATCGTTTTAGAAATGAAATGGGTGTGAGTACTATAGTTGATCTTTTAGAACTAGATTAAGGAACTGAATCTCTTAGTCTTGTGAGAGATTCAATTGTTGAGGGGGAGCAGTACCATAGTCTAGAATGTGTTGAAGTTCCTAATCCTATTGATCAAAACACTGTGGATACATTGTATAAGTTCCCTACCTAATTTGATGTGGTTGATGCCCAGGAAGCCTCAGTTAAAGGTATGGATCTGTCTACTATGATTCAATTGAAACCGGTCTCTATTCTTGAAGTAATATATGCCAAGGAACTTGAGCCTGTCTTAGCTCATAATCCTGAACCTTCACAAGAACCTCCTACCTTCATCAGTCAGAGTGATTTGAAAGCCTTTGAAGCTACTTTATTGGCTGGAGTTGAAAAGCTCATGAACACACAACCTGTTCCTATAACAAAACTAAGTGAAAGAGATGTATCCTTTATGTTAGAGAAGATTATATTGATGATTCAGCCAAAAACGCTTCCTGAAATTCAAGAGGTAATAATTGAGAACAAACAATTGTACGAACCATCGCCGCCCGGGTTGTCACCCTCCGGGACGCTCTGCCATCTCGGCTGGAAACGACTCCTTCCCGGCTGGGGCTCTCTCCAGAGTGAACTCTTTGTGGGGAGGGGGGTTTCCTTGTGTGGAGGGTTCTAAAAGGCTACACAAGGGAATTCCCTTTCAAAAAAAGATGTTAGTGGTCAGATTCTACAGGAATTTGTATCTCTGATTCAACCGAACTTGACTTCATTTGCTGACAAGGTAGCTGAGAGAAAAAAGAATATAGTTCAAGAGATGCATTATCTTGTTATTGGTCTCAACATACTGACTGATGAGTACAAGGGATTTATACATAAAGTTCTAAATAATCTCAAGTCCCTCACTTTAGCTATTATTGACTCTAGTGCCTTTGGATAGTCACCTCATCCCTTTAATAGTGATATGCTTAGAACTATTGTTAAAGAGTAACTTCAATCAGTGTTATGTGGCTTTGACAAAGAGACTCTATCTACATTTGTCAATAATAGTGATAGGGAACTTGATTTGGTAAGGATTAACTCAAAAATTGCAAATGATGCCAAGGAAGAAATTACTTAGAAAGTGGGTTTCTACTTTAATAGGATTTTCTCTAAGCATGATATGACCAATCATTTCAAGTATCTTATAGGGAATCTGAAAATACCTCCTATCACTCAATCCTTCAAGACTCAAGTTCAAAAGCTAAAATATTTCACTCCTTTAGTTGACAAGTTCATCTAGAACAAAGATGATTTTGAGAAATCAATACAATATGGTGGTGAGATTATTAATGACTTAATTTAGTTGTTGAAGCCTTATCTTCATGTGCATAGCACTACTATTGTGGCTCCTGTAGCTACACCCTTGTGGCCTGGTTTACCTCCTTCCTCATCCACTGCCTTTGCATCTACCTCAATGTATGTATATCTAGCTCTGATCTAGATCAAACCTATTATCCTTGACCAAAACTTGTCTCAGTCTTCAACCAAACCTACTTTGGCACCTTCTATTTTTGAAAGAATCCCTCTTCCTTCTCTGACAGTTGGCTCACTCCCTTCTTCAACCTCAAATTATGCTCCTATGGATCCTTCTGATCCTACAGCCAAAGGAAAAGAGAACACAACTGGTGCTGAAGAAAAGTGAAAATTGTATCTTTAAAGAGATGTTTTGTAATTTTCCCCCCTGTTTGTAATGACACATCTTTTTCCATCTAATTCAATTTGTCCTGTTGTTGTCTATTCTCTTCTTTACATTCATTCTTTATTTTTCTTGTACTTTTTTTTTTAAAATTCCAAAAGGTGTAGAAAAATTTACCTGAGGGAGATACAACACATTTAGAAAAGATATCTAATTCAGATGATTTTGGATCATAAAAAGGGGGATATTGTTGGACTCCTGATGTTTTAATCATATTTTAATGATCAAAAATCATGTTACTACCGTTTAATCTATCTCAAATCATGTATAGAGATGGTTGGTTTCTTTATGCTTTAAATAAACTTACCGAAGATCTTAATTTCAATAAATCATGTTTTATTATTGTAAACTATATTTAATTTTTCTATAATGAATTTCTTTTATGAATGATCAAGTCGAATTCATTATATGAATATTACTACTCAAGTATGTATACAGATATTTGGCTAAGTCTGAGAAACCATGAGTCTGTCACCAGTTTTGGTTTTCTGAAAAAGGACCCGGACACCATGAACTAGACACAATGACCCAAACACTGTGACCTAGACACCGTGACCCAGACACCTTGACACAAACACCATGACCTAGAAACCATGACCCAGGCACCATGACCAAGACAACGTGACCCAAACACCATGACCTAAACACCATGACCCATACACCATGACCCATAAAACATGACCCAGACACCGTAACCAGTTTCAGATCTCATGATGTCTGTGACACTGGTTCCTTACTACCATCACTAAGACAATAGTTCCTTGCTACCATCACTAAAACTTTGGTTGTTTCAATTAATACATTTGAATATTTTAAATAATATTTTCAAATCTAATCATGGAGTTGGCATATAGTTTTGGGTATCGTAAAGAACCGATGTTGATATATTATAAATATTTAATATCTTAACTCATGTGAATGTATACTTTTGGAACCGATGGATTTCGTTTTGAACAAAGTATCAGATGGGGAAATTGAGACCACCATTGAATCTACAATTTAGGCTTTACCCTAGGTGCGATATAATGTTCATTCACATCAAAAAATTTATGGATGATTAGTCACCAGTAAATATTAGGGGAATTGAATTAATTAAATTAAATAATAAATTTAGTTGTATAATTAGATGTCTAATCTATAAAATTAAATAAATGGGTTCCCAAGACCTAACTCATTTATATACTTTGATTACCATTACATGCATATAGTTTGATATATTCATGTGTTTACCTTACCTTAATAGGGTTGATACTTGTGAATCCACTATATTTATCATAATTTCCTTAGATTACATGTAGTATAAGAAGGTTATAGTAGTGCCTAGTCTATAATGAGAACCTAGAGATACCATGACACTAATATTGAACTTATGTCATATGGTCTAGATATATCATCCTAATAGGACATAGATGGTGTGTGACTATTAGGTGCTGGGGGATCATAAGCATTGAAACTTCTTCTCATGAAGTTTTCAATTGGTGATATCAAATAGATGAGATCTATGAGGACCGACCTAGAAATAGGAACCCCACATGTTTCATGTGCCATTAGAAATTCCTATCTAAAATCATGTGTAATTGTCTCCTAAATTTATATTATTATCAATTTATACCATTTGAATAAATTCTTTGATGCATAATAAAAACTATGGAATTTATGGTGTAGTGAGGTAGCTTGCATTGGGAGCCTCATTGGTGGCATGAAATTGATTGAATATGCTAGATATAAGTTTTCACTTCATAAAGGTAGTGATATCTCAACCCCAGTTGATCAGAATGGTAGTACCTTAACTATATCCATGTCCATGATAGATGAAGGTATGTTTATCTAGTAATGTCAATGTATAATAAAGCAAGAGAGAATGATGATATAATGTGGGCATCCATATTTATGATATATCACATGGAAAAGAGATTATATTTCATGGAATGTGATGGTAGGAAAGGTTTCTATTGTTATGAATTTAACTTACCTCCTTAGGTATCATTATGGGTTTCCAGAATCCCCTCATAGCATGTGAATAGTATTCACTGATATCGAGAAAAGTGAATGGAGGGTTGCGCACATAGCATATTCAGAAGTCTGGACTATTCTGATGAATAAGAGTATAATACATAGTGGGATCCACCACAAGGTCTGAGAGTTGTTTAAGATTTAATGATAACCAATGAATAAATATATTCACTATTATTTGAGTATAGAATAATTGTAGTTGAATTTATTTAATTAATGTATTTTCTAGTATTAAAGAAAATACATGGGAAAATATTTAATGAATGAATACTATTTAATATTCAAGGTTTATTTAATATTTGAGAGAATATCGAGCAAAGTTAATGAATCATTTTTATCATGTAATATATATTTATTATATTACAAGTTATTAATAAAAATATAAATGACCCTATTAGTTTTTTATAATGTGTCATTTATGGATTATTTAATGGGAATTATTTATACGGGGGATGAGAAACCCTTTCAGGGTATTTAGTTTCCACTATATAAGAAAGAGGGCGATATTTATTGAGAGATTATTCATCCACATGAATCTGAGATCTCCTCTATCCTCCTTCCCATATCTTATATAGATAATAGCTCATTATAGGTATTTGATATTTGATATCTTTCATGGATCTAAGGAATAAGATAGTGGTGGTCGTCACAATATTGAAGGCTTCGTCACATCTCTATGCTAGCACCCATAAATTGACAATCAAAGTTCTCACGAATTGTTGAAGTGTGTGTGGATTATCTAGAGGGATCTAACCTTAGTTCTTTTAAGAAATGGTCTTCAGTGATGACTGATTGTTTAACTCACCATCAAAACGAATGAGGTAATTATTGATTTTGACTTTGTGATTAAATAAATTCACAATTGACCCTCATTTTTTTACCAGGGTTCACTTCACCAGAGAAGACGTTGTTATGTCGATCCAGAATCCCCAACCCATCTTCTTCCATTTCACACTCGATACCTTCAATTTGTATCATAGTTACCACGTGAATATATTAAGCCAAGAAAAATTAATTTTTCTTTAAAATAATGAAGAGGAAATGTTTATGGTCCCATCGCTATAGAAGACAATCCAATCTGATACCAGATTGATAATATTTTTCCATAAAAAAATTGAAATACAAATCAAAATATTTTTGCAGGTCATTATTTTTAGAACAAAAATTAAAAACCAACAAGTCTAAGTTGTGTTTGCAGTGGAAATTTCTCACGAACCCCCATTTTCTGGCTCACTTCTAACCATTTTCTAATGGTTGGAGCTATTATGTTCGGTGGGATTAATTCCATCGATTGTAGAATTAAATATATTAAAAAAAATTAAAAGTCCTAAAGTTTATTGGATTTAAAAATTCCACAAAGAAACAAAAAAAATTAAAATAAAATTAATTTAAAAGTCTAAAGGGTATGAAGATGGTCTGGGTTTAGCAAAGAAAAAAAGCATAAAAATAATGGGGTGGGGGAACTATGTCAATTTTTGGGAAAAAATCCGAGGATAAAAAACTTATTATTAAAAAAAGGGGCCCCACCACACCCACCATTCATCCTCTTACCCCAAACCCCTCATTGGAGCATCCTACCAGTCACCCCCTCCCCATTGGCATCCCCACCCAATGACCTCCCACTATGCATGAACCCCCTGGATGTCACTGCTGTCTTCATGGTCAGCCTCCCCAGTGTCGAGCACTATCTGACTACCCTACACGAGCACTCTCCACCACTGCCATCATGGTCGACCTCCCCAACACCTATTTCCACCACTATTGCAGTTATATTCCACCCAGTCCTAGCGATTTGACCTCCCACGCTCGTGCCTCCCCCACCAATAGTGACCCACTGCCCACCCATAAGCTCCCTCCTACCATTTTTGACTCTAGTTCAGAATCTTATACATCATATAAACCAAGAAAATGCTAGGGTAAGTCCTTATAGATTTGGAATGGGCTTGTGTAGGTACCACCCAACCCTCTCGACTTTATTCAGGATTGAAAAATCATAGAAAAAACTTTTATAGGGTATTCAAGCCACACGAGGGATTAGGAAAACTAAAACATATTCAAAAATTAATTTAAAATTTTGGATTTTTTTATTTTGTAACCAAGAGACAAATATCGCTTGAATTAAAATAATTCATTTACTTACATTGACATGAATTTAATGAAAATTTAAAATTTTCTTTACGCATTTAATTTACCCACTAATTAATCCTGATCATTGACCAACCAATGTTTGTCTGTGATTTTGTTTATTTAATTAATTATTACAACTATGTGAAATGAATGTAATAACTAATTTATTTTGAAGTTACACACTTCATATTTATTGGATTAATATGTTTATGGGCATGCACATTCATCAATATAATTATGTATGTATTTTTACCTTTCTCATATTTTTATGTATTATGTTGAGGATGTTATAATATGTATATCATGTTGAGATGTGGAGGTATTCCAAAGTAAACATGGAAACAATGACCAGGGTGCGAGTTATGATACAAGTCAAACATAACCCAGGTATTTTATCCCTATGGTCATGGTTGATCCATTGAGCATAAATGGATCAACCAATACTAAATTATAAAGGTCAATCATATTTTCTTTTTAATTTAGGAATGGATTGTTATTTTTATGGATATTATTGTTTATTTAAACCCATAAAATAATAAACTAAAATGTGTAGTTTAAAGTAAATAAAGATGCAATAAATGTTTTCTATTAATGCTTTATTCAGTTGTGAGCATGATCACATAGTATGGACATATCACATAGAAAATGAAATCATTCTTTAAGTAATAATAAAAACACACAAAGTAATATTAAATGGTAAATCTTTCCACCATTTAAATTTGAAAAAAACTATGTGTATGAGGTTCTCGTTATCCCTCGTTGAGGGTGCCTCCAAATATTGAGGAGTTCTTATGAAAATTATGGGTTAAACTAACTAAATATAGAGAAAAATAAGTATCCATATATATATTTTTGTCACTTTAAAGTCTAATTATTTAGGGAATCAAGGTTACAATTCCTGTTGGGACTTCAATTAATAGTTCAAGGAGTAATGTATCAATGCGATTGGCCAATACAGTGCCTAACTTGAAACTCTCCAAGTAGTATCTTAGATATAGATTTGGTTTTAAGGAGATGTTTAAAGGATCCTTACCACTCAAATTATGAAGAGGCCAAGTATTTTGAATCTAGTAGTGAGGATTACTAGGGTTTGATAGAATAGTAGGATGCATTAAATGATTTAATTAATTATTAATGTCTAATTGGTAATCATGATAAATTATTAACTGATAAATTTATTTTTTGTGGATAAAATGTAAAACACCACCACCAGTTCATTATCATTGTAATAAATTATTGATAAAGAAAATATATTGACCAGATATAAATTATAGGAGTGGTATAGGTGCTTGCGCATAGTAAGACACCAATAGAAGAATCTTTATATGATAGAGCCTCAATTACTGCTGACCCCCCTCAGGTATCAAGCAAGGAGGATATATAAATATATAAGAATCATGTAGATGATTCACTAGAGGTATAATATATTATGTTTTCATTGATGTCTAGTCAACTCTATAAAATGCATGAGGATAAAGATTCCTACAAGATGCTATCTCATCTCCAAGAGTTATATAAAAAGAAAGAAAGACATGAAAGGTATGAGATATCAAGTTAATTATATATGTGAAATTTAGTAGAAGGGAGTCAATAAGGGTCTCATGTACTAAAGATGATTGGGTACATCAAGAGAGTTGAATCCCTTGGGTTCAAACTGAACCAAGAACTGGCGAATGATCTCATTATTACCTCTTTAGTGCTAAGATTATTAACTTTTATTATTAATAAAAAATTAATAACATTAAAAAGTAACTACCAGATCTATTGGATTTAGTTCTCCACGTTTCTAAGGATATGAAGAATACCAATTCTTTATTCATTATGGTGAACAAGAAGAGGAAGGGAATGACTAAGGGGTCAAAAAAGAATCCTAAGATAAAGAAACCAATGCACTTACCTTCAAAAAAATACAAATATACAAATAGAGGGAAATGATAAGGAAGTTGTTTACTTTGAATAAGGATAGAAAGAAAAATATAAGAATAATTGAAAGGTCAGGAAAAAGAAGTAAGGTGATTGTTATACCTCAGTTATTTTTTCATTAAATGAAATCTGACTTTATCTACAAGTTGGGTATTGGATACAACTTGTTTCTTACACATTTTTACTCATATAAAATAACCAAGTAGATTCCAAAAGGTTTCAAATAGTGAATTGGATATCTGGGAAGAAAATATTGCAAGACTAGTAGCCTTATTAGTGGGATATTATTATCTTACCTTTCATTGTGGTTTGGTTATTATATTGAATTTTTTTATTATGTCCCTTCAGTTACTAAAAACATACTATTAGTGTAAATTTATACACAATGGGATTTTATTTCATGTTTTTAAATATTTTTTTGTCTTTTATAAGGATAATATTTGTTATGGTATGTTGTGTTTTAATAATGACTTGTATACACTTGAACTTCAAAACCATGTAATGGTAATTAATGAAAAAACAGTGAAAATGAATCATTTAACATCCACCCATGGAAATTCAGGACTTGTCATGTAAATGATAAGAATTTAAAAAATTTCATCAAAAAAGGTTTTTAGACTTGGATTAATTAAAACCCTTGGATGTATACCACACTTGTTTACAAGGGAAAATGACCAAATCACCCTTCACTAGGAAAGGAGTAAGAAATACTAAATTACTGTAATTGATTCATATTTATGTATGTGTTCTATTTCAATTAGAGCCAATAGGTTTGCTTTCATACTTTTTTACTTTTACCAATGACTATTGTTTGTATGGTTATATCATCTTAATGAGGTATAAGTAAGATTCCTTTCAGATGTTTAAGGAATAACATTATGAAGTAGAATTTTTTTTTGTTAGAATATTAAGGAACTATTATTAGATCAAGGTGGGAAGTATATAAACCAAGACTTAGTTGATCACTTAAAGAATCATGGGATAATATTTCAACTCATTATTCCTTATACACCTCATTGGAATTGTGTTAGTGAATGGTGAAATCAAACCTTTCTTGACATGGCCAGATCAATGATGAGCCAAGAAACTCTTCCACTATCCTTTTAGGGATACATGTTATATACATCATCATACACCCTTAATTGAGTACCAAAAAAATATACAGATGGCATTCCATATGAGTTGTGGTATAGAAAGAAACTCTGTATTTCATATATAGTGTGTGGGGATGTAAAGATTTTGTCAAGACTATACCTAGTGAAAAATTAGCAGCTTGAATAATGAAGTGTATTTTTATATATTATACTAAAGAAACTAAAGGATATCACCTATATAACCATTCAGATAGAGAAGTTATTATGGAAATACATGAAATATATCTAGAAAGGGAACACATTTTTAATGGTAATAGTGGGAGAGAGATTGAATTTAATGATGTTGATGGTTCAGATACATAATAGTTAGTATAAGAACAATATTCACAATTGATAATTGGAGATAAATATGTTTAGGTGACAAAAGTAATATATATTCCAACTCGATAGGTTATATAACTAGAGTGATATGGTGTTATTGTTACTAATTCAGGTACCACATTACTCCTAGAGAATAATGAACCTATAACCTATAAGGAGGTAGTAGAAGGTAAGGATACTGTTAAGTGGAAACATTCCATGTATTCTGAGATAGAGTCCACATACCAAAACCAAGTTTGTATTTGGTAGAACCTCCAGCTAATGTAAAACCCATTGTGTGTAAATGCATATTCAAGAAATATATAGACATGAAAGGTAAATTGCAAACCTATAATTCATGAATGGTAGAGAAATTTTCAATAAATGTCGAGGCATAAACTATGATGAAACCTTATTACTAGTCATGATGCTCAAATCTATTAGAATATTACTTGAAATAACATCCTTCCATGATTATGAAATTTCTAAATGGATGTAAAAATTGCTTTTAAAATTATGAAGTTGGTTGAATATGTCTATATGACTCAACCTAAAGGTTTTATTAATTGAAAGAGTGCAAATAAAGTATGCAAGATGAAGATACCCATTTATGGGTTGAAATCAGTCATCACGATCATGGAATGTTTATTTTGATGAGGCCATAAGAGAATTCGGTTTCATCAAGAATGAAAGTAATCCATGGTTATATGAGAAGATTAGTGGGAATTAAATTGTTTTAATCACATTATATGTTGATGTAATTTTAATTATGGAAAATGAATTTCACGTCCTACATTCAGTTAAGATTCGGTTAAATGAATGCTTCATTATGAAAGAATTCGGTGAAGTAGACTACATCCAAGGGACCAAGATCTATTAAGATATATCTCATAGTATACTTGGATGAGTTCAATATATATACATATATATATATTGATATGGTACTCATAAGGTAAAATATATAATAATCCAATAGAGGGTTGTTTCCAATGTCACATGGTATCAATATCTCTAAGAAAATGTGTCCACAAAAACAAGAAGATATTGAAAGAATAAGTAGAATACCTTATGATTTAGTAGTGGGATGTAACATGTATTCCATTCTATGTAATAGGTTTGATGTTAACTTTGATTTATTCATAGTAAGAATATATCAAGCTAATCTAGTTGAGCTGCATCAAGTAGTTATAAAAACAATCCATAAGTATCTGAGATGTACAATGGAAAATTTTATAGTGTATGGAAGTGATGAGGTATTTGTAGTGAGGGGATACACTAATGATAGTTTCTAGACATATCATGATGATATTAAATCATATTCAGGCTCTTTATTTTTCTAAAATGGTGGTGTGGTGCACTGGAGAAGCTCAGAGAAACCTGTAGTCTCCAACTCTACAACAAAATCCAAGTATATCATGTCTTTTGAAGAAGCTAAAGAGGCAGTTTAGACACACAACTTTATCATAGACATTGGTTTATTTTCTAATAGTGATGAACCTATTCTAGTTTCTTGTGATAATACTACAATATTGGTTCTTTTTAAGGAGTCCAGGTAACAAAAGTTCACAAATAATATTCTTTAGATGTTTTATCTCATGAGAGATTTTACTCAAAGAGGTTAAGTTACAGATATCAGAGTAGCTATAAAGAATAATGTGGAAGAACCCTAGACTAAATCCATATCTCAGCATAATCAAGATTCTCATGTGATATTTGGTGGGCTATGACTTGTTTGTAGTTGGATCTAGTGAAAGTGGGAGTGTTGTAAGTGGGTTACCTAGACCTAACTATTGTTTGTACTTTGATTACCATTATATGTATACAATTTGATATATATATATATATGTGTGTGTGTGTGTGTGTGTGTGCGCACACACACACACATGTTTACCTTATAATTAGAGTGTTATAACCTATAGATACCAAGAAAAAAATCTTAAACTTACATCCAATGGTCCAAATACATCATGCTTACATGAAACAGATGACGCGTGACTATCAAGTGCTGGGTAATCATAAGTATTGAGAAATTTTCTTATGAAGTTCATACTTGGTGATCTCAAGTAGTTGAGATCATAAGGGTTGGACCTATAATCAGACCACCACATGTATCAGGTTCCATTGGTAGTTCCTATCTATGAACACATGTAATGAGAACTTGAATTGAGATTATTATCATTATATACCATTTGAATACATACTTTGATGTAAGATGAAAACTATGGAATTGATATCATAGTGAGTTAACTTATGTTTGGTGTGTCATTGGTGGCATGAAATTGATTGAATAATCAAGATAGAATTTTTAACTTTATAAAAGAAGTGATATCTCAGGCCTAGTTGATCAAGATGGCAGTACCTTCACAAAATCTATGCCCATGGTAAAAAAGGTAAGTATTTCCAGTAAGGTCAATGTAAAATAAACCAAGAGAGTATGATGAAAAAAGTGTACATATTTCTTTATGAGATATCATATGATAAAGAGATTATATTACATGGTGTGTGCTCATAGAAAAGGCTGTCATTGCTATAGATTTTTCTTATTTCCTTAGGGTCCATGATTGGTTTCTAGACTCCTCACATGATATGGGAATAGTATACACTACTATTAAGATAAGGTCCTAGAGGGTCAAACATGCTGTGTATTCAAAACTGTGAACTATTCTGATGAATAAGAGTATAGAACATGGTGGGTCCCACTATGGGGTTCGAGAGATGACTGAGAATTAATGATCACCAAAAAATAAATAAATTCACTATTATTTTGAGTATAAAATAATTAGAGTTAAATTTTTTTATTTAATATATTTATTAGTATTTAAGTAAATACATGGTAAAACATTTAATGAATGAATATTATTTAATATTTAATATTTACATGAATATTGAGTTGAGTTAACGACTCATTTTTATCATGTAATATATATTTATTATATTATAAGTAAGTGATAAAAATATAAATGATGCAGTTAATTGGTCATAACATGTCTTTTATGCATTGTTTAGTGGGTATTAGTTATATGGGGGTAGGGTAACCCTTTCTAGGTATTAAGTTTCTACAATATAAGAAAGAGGGAGATCTTTATCGAGGGACTGTTCATCCACTTGAATTTTAGAGCTCCTCTATCCTCCTTCCCACATCCTTGAGAGAGAAGAGCCCATTCCAAGAATTCTATCTTTGATATCCTTCATTCATTAAAGGAAAGAGATACGGGAGATCCTCAAGTCACAAAAAGCTTTGTTAGATATTTTTTTATAGCACTTGGAATTCAATGATAGGAATTCCTATGGATTCTTGAAGAATGTGTGGATGATCAAGATTGATCCAACCTTAGTTACTTTGAGAAATGGTTTTTGGTGGTGAGAATTTTCCAAACATGCTATAAAAAATGATTTAATTTTTAATTTTTGATTAAATAAATTCAGATGATACCCTTGGCTTTTTACCAAAATTCGCTTCACTGGAGGCAATATTGTTAAATCGATCCAATGATGAAAAATTTAAGTCCCTAGCCTATTTTCTTCTACATTGCACCCAATAACTTCATAAAATACCTATGTAATACCTATTACATATATTATCCAAGGATAGAAACATAACCCAGGAAACTTGATAGTGAGGGAGAGCCTCTAGGGGAAGAGACTTCGACAATGAATGAGGAATGTCTGTGGATCATTGATCAGTATCAACATAACCCATTATTAACATCTACATGGATTCATTATTCACTTGTGATCAATATAACATCAAATTAGGTCTTTGTTTTGCCAAAAATACTAATATTATCATGTTTTTGTGAAATTGGATTCATTATTCATAAGTTGAATCCTTATTTTGACCTCAACAACCATATAAATTTACTCTTTTCCTAGAATTAGGGATTTGGAATTTATTTATCTATGTAATTTTTATTTAATCCTTGATTATTTGATTTATAACTATAAACTATGGACTAGTATCATCCCTCAATAATTGACTACTCAAATTTTTTGGTTTATGTATTTCTCCCTCCATTGTTCATGATTTTATCACCAATATTCGATTTGTCCAATAATTCAACATTTTTTATGCACTAAATAGATGAAAAATTCACAATCAGTTATGTGGAACATGGTTTCATGATTTTTTTAGATTAAAAGTTTATCATTTTAGATTCAACATTGAGGATTGTAGCATGGTATATGATTATAGATGTTTGGGAAATATGAGGTGAAAATGGATGATGGATATTTTGTACGCCGAAGGCTCAAGGAGATGGTTTAGGTTAAGTTATTCCAATGTTGGGTGTCTAAAATCCAATTTTTGATATGGAATTAATCATTGTTAACACACTTTGTGGGCATACTACCAAGAATAATGCAGAAGATGGTGGTAGTGTTGAAGCTTATAAGGGATACTAGGAATCTAGAGAATTCTTTTCTACATGGCATGAAATTTAGAAGAACACACATCATGTTTTGTATGAGATACGATGATATGGTTTCCAACTGAGATAAATATAACATGGTCATATGGTCAGGACTACACATGGTGTGACCTAACATGGTCAGCTCATTTTTTATATTACATACATGCCTAGAAATCCTGGTTGGACAAAACACTATGCATTCCTATGCCGCACCTCATATACCATCATGAGAACATGACTCAGGAAATTAGGTACATGCCGAGTAGTGAAATTGAAACCACAAACCAAGTGATGGAATCACATGTAGTGTAGTTGGTATTTTATATTCCATGTTGGGTGATGATGGAAAACATGGTAGTTGACATTTGGTGACATTCCATGTACCCCTGGACACGTTTTGTGATTTAATTTCTCTTGTATTAAGAAATTTGAGTGGTATCTTTGTATAGGATTATTCATGGTATGTAGTGGTTGAGTTTATGATCCCCCTAAATAAGGTAATGTATACCACCCTAGTCCTCAGACTGCTTATTTCCTTGTCTATGAGTTGATCATCGATAAAGTTATGTTTCCCCCAATTTGGAATTGGGGTTATAATACTCTATTTCTTTTACTTATATAGGGTAAGGTATCCCATAACCTATATTCAAGGCATGTGATCCCCTCATACTAGACAATGCAGATGGAGTTAGGTACCCACCTATGGCCCAGGGTGTGATCCTCTATCTTTGAGTTGAGGTCTCTCATTTGAGGTATCTTTCATTGAGGCATGTATTTTTTTGGTACATTTCATGTGAGGTCTCATGTATCTCTTTTTCATAATATGGATTCATGATACCACATAAAAAATACCGATCATTTAACTATTTGTGTGGTATGAGACCTTATTGGGCAACTTGTATCCTTCTATCATATCTGGGTTCTAAATTCTTTACCCTATATTTCTTAGTTTGGATCTTATTCTCTTTAATTGATTTAATTGTTGGTGATTTTGGGGTGTTATACTAGGTATGAATATACACATCATTTCATGGGATCTTCCCATATAAGTTGTGTCTTATAAATATTATATACTATTTATTGATGATCTAGGTAGACCTAGTGTGGGTGGTGCATAGTGGTTCTTAGAGACCATCCATGGTTGCAAAACTTTATCTAGTTTGGAGGTCGAATGTTGGGAAAAATATTCTACCTAGTTATTATGATGGACTCAATTTATGGTTTTTGTGATTTTATTTTTCCCTATTTAATTTTTTATGTATTTTTTTACTATATAGTGGGATATTATAGGTTATGCATAAATTAATTAGTCTGGTTTTCTACTTATCTACATTGCTCTAACTTTTATGGAGATATGTGTGAATGCATATATGTAATTTAGGCTAAGGAATCCTATCCATGTGATATTATTACTCAGTTTAAGTCACTAGACCCTAGCCTATTAGAGGAGAGTTGGGGTGGCACTCTCAGCTTATTTTCATCCAAGAAATCCTTGGTGGGTTAGGTTGCATCAGAGTGGTTTCTGAGTGAGGTTTTCCTAGGATGGAGTCTTGAGATATAACAGTTGTGAGGATTAGTGATTTTTTTTGGGAAACAATGTTAAAGTGTTTCAAGATTTGATCTTAGAAAAATGACCCCTATGATGGCAATGACTGAAGTATCCATTCACCAAGAATCTGATAGCCTTCTTATCGACTAGGTACACTGAGACATCGATTGTAGGAAAAATGGTATATGTATGATATAGAAATGGGTTGTGGTTTTCATATCATTATTGATTCTCCTACCTAGATATGTTCTATTTAGAAATGGTATATATTGAGAATTTTTGGATGCCACCGTGTAGAAATCCAACTATAATTCCAAAATAGGGCCATGATGATGATCATTTTTATGACGAGGCATTATTTTAGGGGCCTATGCATGAGGTGTTTCCTCTGGGTGGATAATGAGTGGTACTTACACTCATCGATCCATGAGAAGACCTACCCTAGAAAGCACAAGCCATTATTTTTCCTCACAATGGGAAGCATACCATTCTAGCTATACTGGATGATGATATGCGTGGGATGATAGTGATTCATGAGTTTTATAAGTAGGGGCCACCTAGGTTCTAATGTGATCCAGACCCACAAGAAACAAAGGACTGACTAGATTCGATGGTCCTAGTGTTCTATCTGGTTCAAACCCCTCTTGACCAAATGATGGTGCTTGTAACTAGCCTTCTCCATGGAATAGTAATACATTGGTGGATTGTGGCGACTCATACACATGTTATGATAACACTTTCTTAGAATAATTTTAAAAGAATCTTCTGTGATGATTATTTCGTGGAAAATATGCAATTAGTTCACATATTGGAGCTCCTTGAGTTGTAGTAGTGAAGCATGTCTGTGACTAAGTTTGCATTTAGGTTCACTAACCTCACATTATACTCTATTGAAATGTTTAATGATGGGTAATTTATGGAATGAACTTTAGATTGTGGGATTTGTATAGATATTTGAGTTGGATTGTTTTCTCTTTGTATAACCACCTATTCTAGGGTATTGAATAATGACCTAGTGGAATAGGACATCTTAGTGGATAGGCTATAGTCAGAAGGAGTTGGTTGTGGTCATCTTAGAGTAGAGACCTAAAAATCTTGTGGCCAGTGGAAGACTACAAGACCTATATTCCTAAGATTCTCTCAGGTGTAGTCTCAGACCAAATGATCAAAGGCTTAGGGATCATAGTGAGGATCTAGCTAACCATGAGGAAGGAATTTATTTTCTTGTGTAGAGAATTGTCATATTTCCAGGGACTTTCTAACCCATCATGTAATAGTAGTATAGAGAGAGATAAAGAGATAATACAATGGATAGACCACCATGACAAAGGGAATAATGCGAATAAGGACCTCTCAAAGGTGGTCAGGGATATAATCATATATGTGATCACAACAAAAGAGATATTAGAGGTGGATGATGTTATGATATGATACTGCTAACACTAACTCCATGTAGTCTACACCAGGACCATAGAGTTGGATATTAGAGGAATATAAAATAAAAAGAAGTTTAGGCTTATGAACCAGTGGATATAGACCTGATTCAAGGTATGATTTGTGTCTTCTACACATTATAATTAGTTTTAGTAAATATAGGTGTGAGCCACTTATTTATGTCCTTATCCATTTTTTGTGAACTAGAGACTACAACAGATCCTCTAGCTTAACCCTTTTGTTTGGAGACTGCTACTAAAGGGGATTATAAAATAATATGCTTCTTTCATTATTTTGACTTTCCTCTTAGAGGATGGAAATTCTCATGGGACCTATTCATAGCTACAATGAGACCTTATAATGTCATTAATGGTATGGATTGAATGTCTACCATATATTCCAAGATTTATTGTTTTTTATAGAGGATAAAATAATCAATGGATGATGGGTTGAAAGTTTCCTTTAATGGAGAGAAGGAATTCCATTCAGAGAAATTTGCGATCATGTGTTGGTGATTAAAATCTATTTCTCCTCAATTGGATAACATGACTCTTGGTGCAATATACTTAGTGTTTAATTATTTCCTTGTAATGGTAGAGGAGTACCTATATGTCTTACCTAAAGACATACTTGGTTTACCTCTTCTTTATAAGGTTGAATTCAATATTGACTTTCCACATGGAACCACATTGACATTTTAATTATACTATCTTATGGATACCACTAAGATTTGAGAGTTGAGTGCATAGTTGGAGGAACTTCATAAGAATGGATTTTTTAAACTTAGTGTATCCTCCTAGGAAAATGAAATATTTCTTAATAAGAAGATAGATGGGATCCCAAGGTTGTGTGTGTATTATAATTTCCGGAATCAGGTTACCATTAAGGATAAGTATCCATCACTGAGAATTTAATACCTCTTAAATCAAATAAAAGGGGTGAAGTGGTTCTCAAAGATCAATATCATGTCAGGATACCACCATCAATAGGTTTGGTGGGAAGACATAATAGGGATATAATTTTGATGTCTCTATGGTCATTATGAGTACCTATTGATTACTTTCAATATGAATAATTCCGCCATTGAATTTATGGGACTTATGAACTAGATCTTCTAATCCTTCCCATACTTGTTTGTGGTGGTCTCTATCAATGAAATTCTCATCTACTCGGTATTAGAGGCTAATCATGCAAATAATTTTAGGATGGAATTGAATGTACCTCAAGAGATTCAACTATACAAGAAAATCTCGATGTTTAGTTTTGGATTATGGAGGTACAATTTCTATGAAATGTAATCTAAGAGGAGGGAGTAACCATGGACCAAATTAAGATCAATGTAGTGCTATATTGGGAGCCACCCAAGAATGTGATAGAGGTGTAGATATTCCTTAGATTGGTAATATATTTCTATATATTTGTGAAATATTTTTCTCGGATTGAAAATACCTTGACTAACTTGACCCAAAAGGGATTTCCTTTCACTCAGTTAGAGAAGTTATAAAAGGCATTAAGGTGTTATGATAGATATTTACACACACACCTTCCTTGGGGTTACCAAAAAAGGGGATATAGTATGTTGTGTTTTTCGATGTAGTTGGAGCCTATATTGTGTGCATTTATATGCATATGTAAGAAATGATAGGTTATAGGTATAGGTAGCTGAGATACCATTATAAAAACTATCCAAATCATGATTTATAGAAACAAATGTAGTGTTTTCCATAAAGTATTGGTGAAACTACCTTTTTGGTGAGGAGTTTTTTATATTTTGACCATAAGAGTCTTAGGAACATATTCACTAAGAGATATATCAACATCATAAATAAGAAATAACTAGAGTTTATATATAACTATGAATTCAATATTGTCTATACTCTAGGGAAATAAAATATTATGGAATATACTCTCAGTATGAATTCTAATTCCTTACTAGGTGATGCATTAGAGTAGTTAGAATCATTGTAGTTATCCTAGGTGGATGAGGGAGGATAAACATACCTCTGATTAATTATTGTGAACCCTAAGATGATTCAATAAATAGGTTAATCACAACTTGTATATGTTTATTGTGAGTTATTTCTTGACCATAATTTCACAGGACATACTATTGATGGATTCCTCAAAGGTGAGGAGGTGTTTATCCTCTTCTAAGGAAAGAATGTAGTTCTGGTTTTCAATTTAGATGTGGTATTGATAGAGTTACAAACATCTCCCCTAGTTATACATAATGGAGTGAAAAAGATGTACTAGGAAATTCAACAGCATTTTTGGTGGCTAGGAATGAAGAAAATTATTTCAAAGTTCATCTCTTGATGACTCAACTGTTAGTAGGTGATGGCTGAGCATCCGTTTCCAGTAGGGTTGGACCAACCCCTTGAGGTACCATAATGGAGGTGAGATGGTATATTCATATATTTTTTATTGGACTTCTATAGACGGTGAGAGGTCACGATACTATTTGGGTGATTTTATACCATCTCACAAAGTCATCCCATTTTCTCTATATTATAGAGTAGAGTTTAATGAAATAATGGGATGATTATACATGAATAAGATCATCATGATTTATGGTTTTCCCTTAATGATTGTATTCAACCATGATGATATTTTCATGTATTGATTATGAAGAGGTTATTATGAGGATTTTAGGAACCATTTTTGTATGACCATAACTTTCCAAACCCATATGGATGGCCAAATAGAGAAGACTATTCAGGTCTTGGATGACATGTTGGAGGCTTACATGTTGGACTTTGGATGAATCTAGTAGGATCACCTAACCTTAGTGAAGTTTTCATAAAGTAAAAACTATCACTATAATATTGGTATGAAACCTTTATATTCCCTTTATAGGATACCTTACAGGTTACCACTATGGTAGATATATTTGGTATAATTAAAAAATATGGGGATGAAGCTGGTGCGGGCAATGATGGAGAAATTTTAGATCATTGAGGAGTGGATGAAGACACCTCATAGCCATCAAAATTCCTATATAGACTGATGATAAATAGATTTTGAGTCTTTTATAGAGACCATGTATTCATAAAGTTATCAATTCAATATAATTTGTGGATATTTGGATGGAATGGAAAGCTATATCTGAGGTTCATTTGTCCATTTCATATTTTGTGGAGCAAAGTGGGATTGCATACCTATAACAACCCCAAATATCGTAGCCCAAATTCAGTATCTACTTTTTAGATTAGAATATATAAAAGTGATATAATCCTAATGAAACAATCATTTTAGTAGTCTCAGAGATCCAGATATATTCATGGTACCCATTTTAAATTGGGAATAAAATATAAAATATAGAAAAATTGAATGTTCTATATCCTTAAAACTCATTAAAGGATCTATTTTTTACAACCTAGGGAAAGGAAATAAAATAAGGGTGAGATTAAATTCTCAGTAAGGGTTACATAAAAAATAATCTATCATGAGTAAATAAGGAATGATCAATATGGCAAGGTAAATAACTAAAAACACATGACATTTATTTAATAACCTCAGAATGAAATGAATCCATGGATAATATTAACTCAATAATATCATAAAAAATAATATTTAAATTATCAATGAAAAAAATTAATAATATTATATGCATTTATCATAGGCATCATGTTATCTATATCATAAAATCCTTGTTCTTGGATAGTTTAATTTATGTGGAGTTATACACCAAAAACCAATTTAATTTGGTCAAATAATTTGTCTCATGAGACCTATCAATCCATCGAGGGGATATATATATAACATAGAACACCCTTAACTGCATTTATAATGAATTAATCATATATTTTATGATCAATTAAGTTAATAAACAATATTTCTTATCAATAAATATCTATATTGAGCAAACAATATAAATTTATTAACATTTTTCCCAGTCAATTAAATAACATTCATAGTAAAAAACCGTATATAAAAATAATATACGGTTTTGGAAATAATCACATACATGATAAAAATAATATGGATATTTAATAGAAATTTAATGTCCTATTATCATAACAAAGTGATTAGTTCAAGATAAAGTTAACTAATACATAATTAATATCAGAGATGACTATCAATTAATCAGAAATATAGGTTCTATAATAAAATGAGGAAACTTGAATAAAATAATGAAAATGGAAGTGAAATATTAAAATAATATTTTATTAAAGATATTTATTCATAAAAAATTGAAATTTTTTATAGGAATCTAAATCTCATAAAATAGTTATGGCGGTGGGGAAGTCTATTAATGTTGTATATGTAAAAATAAACATTACTTTTATCATTTTATAAAGAAATTTGAAAATGAACCTTTCATAAAACATTAGAAATATTTATTTAAAAACATTTTAAAAATTCAATTATAACATAAAATTTCCTTAATAAATCATTAAAGTAAATAAAATTATTTTTTTAATTTTTTTTTGAAAAATATGTATATAGAATAAAAATATACCCGATCGAAAAGGGAAATAAGATCGATTTCTCTTTTAAAAATTTATTTTCTTGTTTAAAGTTCCAAAGAGTTGAAATGTTGGAATTAAATATATAAAATCCTTAAATATATAGTGGATAAGAAATTAGATTTATTTTATAAAGGATAGATTATAATATTCCTTCAACAAAAATTAAGGCAATCCCAAAAAATGAGATTGTAAAATAAATCCTTACCAATTTGGTAAAATTTAAATTATAAACCCGTAAAGTAATAAACTTAAATTGAAATTTAATCATCATTAATAAATATTTATTCATGTTAAATATATCAAAGGGGTAGTATATACACCAAAAAAGGTAAATATGCGTATAATATCAAATATTTCTCAATGGAATGGAAATTGAGATAAAATCTATTACCTTACACTTCCTTCTAGTTGAATATGATTAAAACTATTGTATAATGGTTTTAAACATGTTATAAATTTATACTATAATCATATTAATATTTATAATATCATATATTATCCTATTATAACATATCATCCCCTATTCGTTATTGATATTTTATTATTACCATTGTTTCAAGTGTTAACTGCTTCATTTTATCGTGCATATTTTTTCATGTAAGTTCTGGTTATTTGTATATAGGATATAGTTACATGATATACATAATTATATAAATGATGTAAACATATTTTTTTTTTCATTTTATACTTTTTATAATCATTCATGAAATTTGAACATGAAAATTGAATCACATCGCTTTGTGGAGAAGATAGGCCATACATATGCACGAGCAACATTATCATTTCTTTAATACCTGAAAGGGTAAGGAATTGGGTGATATATTTATATTAAAAAATAAATATCATGTAATAATTATTATATATATTCATTATTTTTATCATTATGACTATCCATGTGATTCGATGATGGAAAAAAATTACATCGGTTTGCGAGGTGATAGTCCGCCGTAGACAGGAGTGATATATTTGTTTTCCATTTGATGGAGAAGGAGATAGATAAATATTATTCAATAAAAATAATAACATCTTAGTATATGTTATATATTATTATTATTATATTTTATTTTTTAATACATAATTTAAGGTGAAAAAATAATATGTAAAAATAAAGAGCTTGGTGAAGACGATTACCTTCGCTTAGAAAAACATCATTTGGATATCTTATTAAGGGACCTAGGGTTAGTATTTTGGGAAGATAAATAGATATATAATTTTTATAAGTATTTTGGGGAGAGAATTTTTCTAGTTTTGGTCAATATAAATGGATTAGTTGGTGCGAAGAAGTGAGGGGAGGAGGTACCCTTTTATAATTGAGGTTAGTGGCACACTTGTAATTTTTCAAAGTTTTACAATAATGTCACGTCAATTTCTTGAAAAAATGGATCCAAAATGGTTAATATTATAATTTTATAAGGTTAATATTGAAATACAACCAAAAATTTTATTTTATCAAGTGTTAAGTCATTTTAACCCTTATCTTTTTAGGTTAACCCTCGATAAACCCATTTTAACTTTAACCATAATAATTAATTTTTAGTATTTTTACTATTGATTACAAAAAAATCTTTTAATTATAAAATAATAATAATTATAACGATTCAAAATATGAAAAACATATTATCCTATTCAGTTAAAATAAGTGAAAACTTTTAATTTAAAAAAAACTCGAAAAACATTTCAAAAAATGGGTTTTCAAGAAATGATTTTTTAAAGCATAATTGGATATTACATTAAATATATGACTAATAATAATCATTATATAGATTTAAATCCATATAGTTATATATATAATATATAAATTTCAATTAAATAATTCATTATTAAATATTATTTTAATTATTTTGAATGAAAATATATTATTCCTTAAAAAACAATTATATGAAAAATATCACTTTTTATTTCTAAATGATATTATCATTATATATATCAAATTGATTGTAAATAAATTGTTAATTACACATATTATAACAAATTATTATAAATAAAATGTGGAATAGTTAAATACTAAATTTTATATTATTTATAAAATCTTATTTCTGATGGAAAATTTCAAAAATTGATTCTAGGATAATTTTTACCATTTAAGTTTAAAATTTATATTCATACAATAAAATTAGATTGTTTGTGACATAAAATATTAAAATAATAATTATATTATTATAATATCCCCGAACTCGCTCTCCTGGATCTAGTGATGAAATCATAAAATTTACAATTCCAACTTTTATACCGATGAAGGTAACCCAATTTTTGCTATCCAAAAATTAATACATAAAAAGAAAAATATTAGATCACTTAATTGATCAAAGATATTTTAGGTTTAGAGTTTTAGATAATTAGAAAAAAATATTACATAAACAATACCGAATAATTCAAGATACTATCTTTCTTACTATACCCAACTTTTTATATTCCATATTAGGTCATCAACATTATCCATATGAAAACCCTCTAGACATAATTCATTAAATATCATACTTTATAACCTGGTAAAATAGAAACTTAAGAAAGGTTAGATGAAATGCTCAGTAAGGTTAAATATAAGCATTAAGAATTGAATTTCATCAGTCCGTACAAGAATATCATATTGGTATGATGGCATAATTAAAGTAAAAGAGTATAACATTAGAATATTCATAACCATAAATACTTGGATCATACAAAATAAAAACATGGAATAAGGATTTAATATAGGAAAGAGTAACCAGAATAATTATTCATAAGACATGTGATATCAATCTTGATCAAAATAAAATTATAACCCCTCGTAAGAATAAATGAAATTTATTAGTTTCTTAGGAAATTAACTTCAAAGAACCATTAGAAAACCCTTACATAACCCTTACAAATGGAATAACCATATAGTAAAATTCCATACCCAATGAATTGGAGTACTATTGGGGAAAACCCAATATACAAGCTATTATGGTCTCACCCAAAGATATCTGGGAACACACATAATATAAGAAATTTATGAGAACAAAAACATGAATTAAGTATATAGAGCTTGAATTTCATCTTAGAACTCAAAAAAAACAAGAATTATTCCTCTAATAACTTGATTAAATCATATAAAATAAACTATTTCTATAATGATATATTTTAAACATGATTAACCCATAGAAAAGAAATAAGTTGCATAACAATATCTTTGAGACATGATTAAACCTTTGAAAAGAAATGGGTTCTATAAAAATATATTTGAAACATGACTAAACCATATAAAAGAAATAGGTTCCATGAAAATATGTTTGAAACATTATCACCCTATAAAAAATAAACAAGTTATATAAACATATCTTTGAAACATGATTAACCCACAGATAGGAAATATGTTACCTAACAATCTCTTTGAAAAACTAATAATACATACATATAAACAATGAGGACGATATCAATAAAAAATATCCAATTAGAGAATATGTAAAAATAAGGGTTGTTGAATTTATTTAATAGAAATACCATTAACATAACATAAAAAAATTTCTTGAGAAAAATAACCTTATCACTTTAAAAAACTAAAAATTAATTTTTTTTAAAAAACCTTTAATTTGAAAGTAAACTTGGATACCTGAAAAGGAAGGTTTAAAGAAAATAATTTTCATGATTTTGGGAAAATTCATTCTTGTCGTACACATTAAAAAAATATTCCTTTCATATTTTTGATAAAAGCTAAATGGGAATTGTTTGGAAAATAACAAGAATACTCTTTTTAAAACATTTTTTAAAAATTCAATTATGGGTAAAAATGAATTTTAGAAATCATAATAATATTTTTTTGATTTTTTAAAAAACATATATCTTTAATGAAAAAGGATTTTCAAACAAATAATGAAATGATGTCGAATTTTCTTAAAAATGTTTTCTTTTAAAAAATAAATTTTTAAAAATCAAAAAACTAAAAACATAAAAAAGAAACAATTTTATTTAAAAAAACATTGGAAACATATAAATTAAAAATAAAATCATTGATTATTTATGTTAGTAGGAAAATATGTTCATTTCATATTTGTTAAAAAATAAATTCTTTCTAAAAAGAGTTTAAAAGGGAACTTTAAAAGAGGATTTTTAAAAGAAATTCCTTTACCAGTTTGGAAACCTTTGAATCATAAGCCCCAAGAAATATTAACAATAAATAAAAATTTTAATATCATTAGAATAGATAAATTCATGATATAACATGTAAAAGGGTATTTATATACACTTTATAAAATAATATTGGTGAATAACATAAAAAATTCCTCAATAAAAAGAAATTGGTACAAAGTCCCTTAAAACGATCATAACATTGAAGTGAGAATTAATAAATGAGTAGATTATGTGAATAAAATGTAAATACGCATAAAAAAGTGTAAATACAAAAAAAATATATTAAAAATTAATTTCACACATAATCATAGAATATAAAAGGTAAAAAATAATTAATATAACCCAATGGAAAGAAATTGAGTTATAATTGTTTTTCCACTTAGTATCATTCATGTTAAATCCACTTGGATGAAATAATTAAAATTGAAAATTAAAATACCATTATGTATGATAGATTCATTATATTAAATATAAAAGGGGAATTATATACACAATATAATAAAATAAGTAGTGAATATAGCATATGCCTCACAAAAATAAAAGAGAGACGAGAAAAACCCATACCTAGAGTCCCGACTTTCCATGCATGTTCTTTAAATATTGTATAATAAGATTATATCAATTATTTGATTTATTAAGAAAAATTTATAGGTTTAAAAAATTATTCTTAGATAATTTATTTTATTTTATTTATAATAGAATATTTTAATTCATAATCAGTTAAGTCCACATTGGGTGTTTTGAGGATGTTCGGTTCATTGTTTCAAAATAGATTCAGTGTGTTGACTGTGGTAAAATAGTTCATTATTCAATAGCCCTGGAATACTAATAATGAAATAATTATCATATTTATTCCTCAATTATACTTTTAAAAACAATCATTAAATTAAATTTTGACAAATTATGCACCTTAAGATGATGAAGATGGTAGGTCATACATATGAATGAGTAACATTTCCATTTTTCAACAATCATTTTGGAAAGGTTGTATGTAATATTTTATATTTAAAGAATTATAATAATATCATAAATACCATATAATTTCCTTAAATAAATAAATAAATATATATATATATATATCACATGTTTGGCGTGGTGATGAAAAGAGGTCCACATCGTTTTATGAAGGCAGTAATCCATGAGGTGGTAGTCCACCATACACATGAATGATGATTTCATATCCCATTTGATTGAATAAGAGATGGATTTAGATTATAAAATTATTATAATAAAATATATGTATATATAATATATTGGTGATATAATATGATCATATTTTATTAATACTTGAAGGATGTGGAAGGAGAAATAAAAAAACACATTTTTAGGAATTTTACCTCTTCTTGGACCACCTATTTAAGATTACACATAATGTATTCCTAGAATAGATTTATAACAAAAATAAGGATTATTGGACGAGGTTATGGAATTTTGGAATTTTTTTGGTAAATTATTGGACAAACAAAAATGGTTTCGAGGTGTGAAGAACATAGGAGAGTGTGTGGCCTTTTATAAGTGAGGTGAGTGGCACACTTGTAATTTTTGAAAAGAAAAAGGTGTACCCACATTTTTCACATGAAAAAATGGTCCGAAATAGAATATTATTGATACATAGACATTATAATGTATAAATGTTTCCATAAAATTGGTTTTATACAAGTTTTTAAGTCATTTTTACCCTTATAATTTTAGTCTAACCCCCAGTAAACCCATTTTCACCTTAACCATGTTAATTTATTTTTAATGTTTTCACTATTAATTATGGTAAAAAATTAAGTTTATATTATTATATAATATAAATTATGATTATTTAAAATATTTAATTAATTTTACCAAATTAAATTCCTAGAGGTGGAAATATTTAATTTAAAATTAAACTCATGGACGTGATGAAAATGTGAGTTTTTAAGAAGTGCAGTTTTCAAGGGAAAAATGATTTTATATTAACTATATGTCCAATAATGATAATTTTATGAATACAAATTAATATTTATTAAAATTTAATATATAAATTTAATTTAAATAATTCCATATTAGGTGTTATTTTAATTAAATAATATGGAGAAACATTATTTACTTTAAAATAGTTTTCAGAAAAATCCCATTTTTAAACCCAAAGACAACCATATACTAGAATCCAATATGAATTCTATTAAAAAGAAATTAGTTAGATTAAATATAAATAAATAATACTATTTTCTCTTGAAATAATATTCAAAACATAATTGTAATTTTAAATTTATTAATTTATTCAAAACATAATATTATTTCATGAAAATAAATAAAAAACATTTTTGAAGAAAACATATGTATGAAAAATAAAATCAGTTTACTAAAAATTGATTGATTATTTTATAAATATTTATAAATAGTTTATATTGAGTAGAAAAAAAATATATATATAAATAAAAAATTAGTTAATACTATTTATACATGCCAATTTAGTATCTAGGTTATAAAATTTATTTATATTGCGGGTTGTTTGAGCTCGGTGTTTGTCGAATATGCTATCAAACATAATTTTATTTTCTAAATTATCGGAGTGTTACATCCTCCCCATTTAATAAATTTCATCCGAAAAATTTAAACTTTATCTTGGTAATAAATTGTTTTACATTTTAAAATACCATTTTTCTAAACTCTTGTTGTAAAAAAAGTTAACAAAACATTCTCTTGATAAAAGAGTAAGGGAAGTAAGAAGGTCATTTGGAATAACACATATTAAGTTAAAAAATAGAAGAACATATGTTAGAAGTAAAGATTTTAGATAATATAGAAAAGAATAATGTCCAAAGAATGATGGAGGGTGATAAAGATCAATGGTCACACGAAAGTGAATGATCAATATCAAGTTGAGGACCTAAAAACCATAAACCAAAGAGGATGAAAAAGGTCATTAATTTCATCAGAAATGATGTTAATAGGACAAAAGTTTGTTTTAAGATATTTTTACTAGGATTTAGGAATTATTTTATCATATTTAATAAAATAATATGAAAATATACTTACTTTATGAGTATAATTTCTTCATTTTTTCAATTTCCCCCATAATCACATCTTTTTCTCCAAACGATGAGTATTCAAGATGCATTTTTCATGATTGAAGCACTGAAATAAACTTTTAGAGACCACATAACCATAAAAATGATAAAATAATATTTATAATATCTTTAGACATTAACAAAAAGGGTTTCACATGGTAATATAATTCCCTAAATGAATAACCCTTCATATAATACTTTAATCTTAAAAATTCCACATTAATACCCAAAGTAGGAACTAAATCATTCCATGAATGAATAAAATTATATCCCAAATAACTTAAATAATCTAAAAATAAAATAATTTTTAACTTTAAAGGTTTCCACATACATTTCATCTTATAAGCATACAAGTATGGAAATCTCCTTTTGAGATAACATTAATCACTTAGTCTCCAAATCACTTTTGAATCCCATGGTTTTCTATACTATAAAACATGTATTCCCATAATTACATCATTATAAAATATCATAAAAAAATTAAAGGTTATAAATACCTTAAAACTTATTTCAAATAAATTTAATGGAATACATTACATTAAACCAAATATTTTTTATGCTTTAACCCAATAAAACATCTCCTAAAGTGTCATTAATCACTTTTAGATCTCATAACTTAAAAAATTAAAAGCGGTGTCTAAGACATTTAAATTAGGATAAAACTTAATCTTATAGACCATGATGGTATAAAAAAATATTAAGATAACCTCACATGAAGACATCCTAATCTCAAAAATTATCTAAACCTTTCCTATAATACCAACTATAACATCCCTGAAGTTGCACTCCCTAATCCGGTGATAAAATCATAAACTTTAAATTTATAACATTGATACCAATAAAGGTGACCCAATTTTTACTGTACAAACTTAAAACATTAAATGTAAAATATTTGATCACTTAAATTATCAAGGAAATTTTTGGTTTAATTTTTTAGAGAATTAGGATAAAATCTTACATAAAAAGTACCCAAGAATTCAGGAGTGGATCTTTCCCACTATAACCATATTTTAATATTCCATATTGGGTCATAAAAATCATCCATATGAAACCCTTATAGACATAATTCATTCAAAATAATACTTTAGAACTCTTGTAAATTGAAACATATTAAGAGTGAGCTCAAATGATCAGTAAGAGTAAACATAATCATTAATAATTAAATGCAACCAGTCAGCATAAAAAGATCATATTGTTATGATAAAATAATAAAAGTGCACTAAAATAAAATAAGAATTTTCATACCCATAAATAGTTGGATCATAAAATATAAAAAAATGAAATAAGGATTTAACAAAGGAAAGAGTAATCAGAATTAGTAATCATCAACCATGTGATATTAATCTTGATATAAAGAAAACATTATAACCCATAACAAGTATATATAAAATGTATTGGTATCTTGGGAAATTATCTTAATAAAAACATTAAAGAACCCTAAAAAATCATTTAATAATGGAATAACCATACATTTGGATTCCATACCAAATGCATCGAACCACTATCTAGGTGAATCCATCATTAAAACTATAACAGGATCACTAGATTCTATCTGAGCGCACCCATCATATAAGAGATATCCAAGAAACACAACATGAATAAAATACATAGAGATTTAACTTCATCATAAAAATCATAAAAAAATAATTATTCATTTTATTACTTGATTTACTAGTAGAAAATAAATGAGTTTCATAATGATCTCTTTGAAACATGATTAACTCATGGAAATTAAACTTGTTCCATACCAATCTGTTTGAAACATGATTAACCCATGTAAAAGAAATGAGTTCCATAACAATATATTTAAAAAATTATTAACACATGAAAAATAAATGGGTTCCATGTCAATTTGTTTGAAACATTATTAACCCATATAAGAGAAATTGGTTACAAAATAATCTCTTTGAAACATGATTGACCCATAGAAAGGAAATGGGTTACATAAAAATCTCTTTGAAACAATCATAATACATCTAGAAAAAGAATATATATGGTATCAATAATAAATATCACCATTTTAGAATAAGTAAAAACAAGGTTTTTTTGACTTTGATGAATGCAAATACCATTAAAAGATCATTAAAAAACATTCTTGTGAAAAAAAACCATTTCAACTTGAAAATCATTTTAAAAAACTAGAAATTCAAAAAATATTTTGAAAAAACATTTTTTCAAAAATAACATTGAATAATTATAAAGGAATATTAAAATAAAATAATGGTCATTATGGAGGGAGAATAATTAATGTCATACACATTAAAAAAATATATTTTTTCACATTTTTTGGTAAAATACAAATGGGCATTGTTTGGGAAATGACTAGAATATTCCTTTTAAAATATTTTTCAAAAATCCAATTATGGGTAAAAATGAATTTAAACAATCATAGTAATTTTTTTAAAACATTTTTAGAAAAAATGGGTTTTGAATGATAAATTATTTTAAAAAGAAGAGAGAACTGAAGTCAGGTTTTCTTAAAAATATTTTCTTTTTAAAAAAATACTTTTTAAAAATATAAAAATTGACCACATAAAAAAGAAACAATTTTATTTTAAAATAACCTTGGAAATATGTATATTAAACATAAAATCATTGAGGAATCATGAAAGTGGGGAAATCATTTCATTTCATACATTTTTTTTAAAAATAAATTCCTTTTGAAAAGAGATGAAAAGAGAACTTTAAAAGAGGATTTTAAATAGAAAGTACTTTACAACTTTGGAAACATTTGAATCGCAAGATACATTAAAGATTAATAATAAAAACCTTAAATATCATTTAATATATAAATTAATGATATAAAATTTTAAAAGGGCTCTATATAAACCTAATGAAAGAATAAAGGTGAATAACATCAAAATATGTCTCAATGAAAGGAAATTGAGATGAATTCTCTTATAATGATCAAAAAATTTAAGTGAGAATTAATATATGTGTCAATTATGTGTATAAAATTTAGATACATATATAAAATGTTTAAATACAATATAATATATTCAAAATTCATTTCACACATAATATTAGAATATCAATGGTAAATAATAAGTAATATAACGAAATGAAAAGAAATTGAGTTATGAAATTCTTTACCACTTGGTTACTTTCATGTCAAATACCCTTGGTTGAAATAATTAAAATTGAAACTTTAAATACCATTATTTATGATAGATTCATGATATTATTTGTAAAAAGGTCAGTATATACCCCACACAATAAAAATAAGTGGTGAATATGGAATATGTATCACAAAAATAAAACTAAGATGACAAAAACCCTTACGCCGAGTCTAGAATTTCCATGCATATCATTTAAATACAGTATAATAAGATTTTATTAATCATTTTATTTATTAATAAATTTTATAGTTTTAATACCATATAATTTATCATTTATTTTATTTCTTTATAATGAAATATTTTAATACTTATTCAGTTAAGTCCACTTTGGGTGTTTTGAGGATGTTTGGTTCATTGTTTCAAAACAAATTCAGTGTGTAAACCATGTTCAAAGAGGTAATTATTAAAAATATACATAATAATAATAATAATTAAATAAGTATCATATTTATTCATAAATTATACTTTTAAAACCAATAATGATTTTTTTTGAGAAATGAAGTATATTACGATCATGGAGATGGTAGGCCGTACATACACATAAGTAACATTTGCATTTTTCAAAGATAATTAAGGAAAATAGATCACTAATATTTTATCATTAAATAATTATCATAATATCCTATATAAAATATTATTTACTAAAATATTCTTATATAAATCATCCATGTGTTGTGGTGAATAAAAGAGAGTAGCATCGCTTCGTGAAGGCGGTAGTCCACACATACACTATCCCCAACAGAATAGAAAGTAAAAAGTTATATATGATATAATAACTCAAAAATTATAATTTTTTAAAATATTATATATATAATTTAAATCCACCATTACAACAATTCATGAGAGATGATTTTGGAAAATGAATGACATCGGTTAGCAAGGTGGTAGTCCACCATACACATGAATGATGATTTCCTATCCTATTTTATGGAAGAAAAGATGAAATTAGGTTATTAAATTGATATAATAAAATATAAGTATATATTAGATACTTTTATTATCATATGATCATAGTTTAATAATATTTTAATTTGATAGAAGAAGAATTAATACAAAAATGCATAGTTATGAATTTACCACTTCTCAGACCACCTCTTTAGGATTATACCAAATGTATTACTAGAATGGTTTTATAAAAAAAGGATTATATGATTAATTGATTTAAGTTGGGAAGTTATTTGGTTAGGTATTTTCCTAAAAAAAATTGTTTGAATGTGTGTAGATGAGATGATAGGGGGTGGCCATTTATAAGTGCGGTGAGTGACACACTTGCCTTTTTTTAAAAAAGGTGTAACCACATTGATCACATGAAAAATGTTCCAAAATAGGGTATTATCAATAATTATACATTAAAAATTCTAAATTTTTCCAATTAATAGGTTTTATAAATGTATATAGGTCATTTTTATGTTTATCTGTTTTAGTTTACTCCCTCGTAAACTATTTTTCACCTTAAATGTGACATTTTATTTAAATTATTCTAACTATTCATTATAGTAAAAAATTAAGTTGAACTTTTTATATTATAAAAATTTTTATTATTAAAAATATTAAATCCATTTCACTAAATTAAATTTATAAAGTTTAAAAATTTAATTTAAAATTAAATCTGTAAACGCGATGAAAAAGTGGGTTTTAAAGAAGTGTATTTTCCAAGGAAAAATGATTTTTTATTAACTCTATGACTAATAATAATTGCTGTATGAATATAAATTAATTTTTATTGACATATAATCTATAAATTTTATTTAAATCATTCTTTATTATTGGTTACCTTAATTAATTAAAATAGATAAACATTATGAATTTTAAAATAGTTTTTAGAAAAATCCCGTTTTAAACCCAAAGTCGACCTTATACTAAAATAAAAAATGAAGTTGATTAAAAATAAATTAAGTGAATTAAATATAAATAAATAATAATTATGTTTATTTATATCATATTAACAAAATAATTTTAATTTTAAATTTCTTTATTTATTGAAAATAAATGTCATTTTTATAAAAATCTATATTTTTCATTATTCAGAGAAAAATCAAAAAATTCCAAAAATATAAAAATTTCAACTAAAGTAAATTTTGATATAAATATTTAAAAAAATTAAGTTCGTTTTATAATATAAATTTTCTAAATGTCCCAAAAATCAATTATAAATGGTTTTCATGATTTTTTTGAAGAAAACATATTTTTAAAGAATAAAATTACTTTACTGAAAATTGATTGATTATTTACTAAAAATTTATAAATAATTTATATTGAGTATACAATATATATATATATTTCATAAATTAGTTAATACTGTTTATACCCTCTAATTTAATAGTTATGTTATAATAGTTATATATATATTGTGGGTCATTTAAGCTCAGTGTTTCATGTCGAATACGCTATCAAACATCATTTTATTTTATAAAATATTAGGGTGTTACAATTATAGATTTATTAAAAATAAAATGTTTAATACTATAATTTAATCTTGGGTGTTTTAATTTTCCCTCAAATAAATTTTTTCCATGAAATTCACATAGATATTACTTTATAAACAAATGAGGGTGGTTATTCTTCATAACATTCTCTAGTTCCAACATTGATTCCACCATTTAATTGTTTCTACAATGTACCTTTACTAGTTAAGTCATATAATTCCTCAATAATTTATCTGTAGTTTCAAGAATATGGATGGGATCTTCATAGTAATATAGATTAGGTTCCAATTTTATTTATTTAGAGGTGAGGACATGCGTTGGGACATGCATGTACTTCCTTTACAATGATATTTGGAACACATCATGTACATTAGAGAGACTTGGTGGAATTAAAAACCAGTAAGACAAAACTCAAATTATTTCCAAAATTTCAAAATGTCTGATGCACCTAGGGCTTAATTTTCCTTTCATACCAAAACATAGATCATTATTCCATGGAGATACTTTCATGAAGATTCAATCTCCCACTTGAAATTCCAAATCATTCCTCCAATTATCAGTATAACCCTTTTCCCTTATTTGAGATAGTTTAATAAGATTTTAAATTTTATTTACCTTTTTCATTATCTTCTCAACATATTCAAGTCCTATAATCTTCCTTTCACCTACTTCATCCCAATAAGTTGGAATACAATATGTATTTCTATATAATGATTCATGTTGATCCATTTGATTACTTTAATGGAAGTTATTATTATAGTAAAACTCTACCAAAGGAAAATAATGATCCAAAATAACTTTAAAGTCAAGTTAACTTGACCGAAATGCATATTATAATTTTTGAATAGTACTTTTTGACTATCTATCAATTTGATGGTGATAAACAGTGCTGAAATGAAGCTTAATATCAAGGTCCTTCTGAAGACGTTTCCTGAATTTTGGTCTAAATTGTGAATCACGCTTAGACACAATTTAAATAGTTTCACCATGAAGTCTTAGATTTTAATTAATATTTTGTCATTCAAGGTTATCAAGAGGTAAATATTCTCTTATTTCAAAAAAAATCCTTGATTTTGTAAGGCGATTGAAAATAACCCATATTACATCATTATTTCTAGTAGTCTTTGGTAATCCAGTGAAAAGTCAATAGTAATGTCATCCCATTTATATAAAATAATAGGTAGTGGTTTAATGAATCCTCTAGGATTTTATATCTCTACCTTCCTATATTTATAAAAAAATAATCCTGAGGCATAATCAACAATTTCCTACTTTATATTATCCCACAAGAAATATTCCATTAAATCCCTATACAACTTGGTGATACCAAAGTGTACAGAGAAATTTAAGATATGAGAATCATTAAATAATTCCAGTTTCATATATGTTATATATATATAACACAAATTATCTTTCTAAATTTTAGAACACTATTCTCCTAAATAAATATTTTCAAAATTTTATCATTCACACATTTAATTTTCTTTTTAAAATTCTCATCATCAGGTTGAGAACTTTTTATCTTTTAAAATAAAGATGGTTTGAATGTAATTTGAAAAATTAATGATGTCTATCCTTACTTAATAACTCCCATATCAATATTTACTAAGTCCAAGACCATAGTATCCCTGTCAATCCAAATTTTGGTCATAAATCCTTCATATTTCTTACTCAATTCATTCACTACCTTATTTTACTTCCTTGGGTGGTAGTGTATTGAGAAATCATAATCCTCAAGTATCTTGAGACCTCACCTTTGGCTCATGTTAAGTTTTTTTGTGAAAAGATATATTTTATTTTCTAATGGTCTATTTATATTTCACATATTTCACCATAGAGATAATTTCTCCATATCTTCATAGAAAATATAATAGATTTCGACTCAAGATCATTAGTTATATAGTTCTTTTCACAAGTCTTTAAATACCTTGATGAATAGGCAATAAAATTATCATTATTTATAAGGATATAACCAAGTTCCTTCTTTAATTCATAATTATATATAAAAAAATCTATTATTTTTTTATGGTAGTGTCAAAATCATAGAATTGATCAATATTATCTTCAATTCTTCAAAAAATTCTTCACATTCCTTTTTCCTTGAGAAATCAACCCCTTAACTTATAACATTTGTTAACAAGTTATCCAATATAGATTTTTTTGAATGAATCATCGATATAAACCTACCAACAAATGAAACTATATACCTTAGTTATGTCTATTAGTGTATGAAATTATTTGACTATATGTTTCTTCATAAGATCAATTGATTTTATATACTTAGATACAATATATATAAGAAAAGGAACTTGTTGATACCAAATATTTTAAGTTATAAATTTTACATAGATCTCTTTTACTACAAGAGTGTCAAGAATGATCCTAAATTTATTATCATGATCCTCATATCTTTTTTAATTCACTAAGATATCATTAATAAATACCACAATAAAATTATCAAGATGTTCCTTGAATACTATATTCATAAGATACATAAAAACATAGGGTAAATTATTCAATCCATATGGAATTATTTTAAAATCAGAATGTCCATACCTCATATTTAATTTTTCCTTCAAAATATATTCCTTATTTACTTGTAATTGATGGTACCCAGAATGAAGGTAAATCTTTGAAAAATATTTAGATCTTTGAAGTTGATTGAATAAGTAATAAATATGAGGCTGATGAAACTTATTATTTATCACAATAGCATTTATTTTACTATAATAAATATTGAGCCTCATATATCCATCTTTTTTACACAACAAAAATAATAGGGCCTCCCCAAAGTGAAACACTAGGGCATATAGATCCCCTATCACACAAATCCTCCAGTGTTTTTTTCAACTCCACTAATTTCAGAGTGGCTATTCTATAGGGAGTCTTTTATATAGGTATTTTATCAGGGATTGAATTAATGGAAAACTTTACTTCATGATCTAGTGTATGTCTTGGTAATTCCTCAGGAAAAAAATTAATGCATTCCTGTAAAATAGGTATATCCTCAAATTAAATATCACCTTTTCCATCCCCATATTGTGTATTCTCTTCTTCTAAAATAATCTAATTCAAAAGATCTATTAGGGGTGGATCTAGACATGACTGATATGATGATGTCTCCACTCCAAAGATATAGAATTTTAAATTTTAATCATGAATTTTAATTTGCATCTATTTACAATATTTTTTTCATAATACTTTGAAAGATACTACAATATAAGTATTTTATCAAGGTCAACCATAGGTATAATAATAAAATCAACAAATAGAGAATTTTTATGTTTCATAATGTGAACTACTAAACACATCCTCGTTATAGTGATATTTTCATTAAGTGTTTTAATTGAAAATTTCCTTCTTAATGTTCTAGTAAAATATGGAATTTTCTTAGAAAAAATGAAAGATATAAAAGATTTAGTGGATCTAGAATCAAATAAATCATTAGAAAAATTTTAGGCTATGATTAATGTATCTTCCACCACATCTTTTAGAACCTCAACCTCAACTCCAGTGATCACATAATCTTGGAATTATCCACTTGTCCTCTTATATGGTAGATTACCTTGATTCTTGGGGCATTTTATAGTGACCCAAGATTAACATATATGGATATTACTTCATTTTAGATGAATATTCAGTACATTAAAAAAATACATTCTGGGGGACCATAATAGTTTAGTGTATTTGGAAACTTGGAAACAAAATCTTATATCCCGGTGAAATATATTCAACATATCCCATAAATATATCCACCTTTAGTACCTCTGCCTAAAACCTTTATTCATAACATGGATAATGGAAACATAATAAAGTGGTGAGCTCAGATGCTCAGTAAGGATAAACAAGTGAGACATTTAAGCATAAAAATGAACATAAAGGTATGATAATTTGATAATAACATTAGGAGATCATACCCTGCATATCAAAGGTCATAAACATGATTCATGGGATAAATCTTGTAAATTAATAAGATATGAAACATAAGGAAATAAATATCGTGAGCCATGAAATCCTAACTAAGGAATAAGACATATAATTTGTAGAATACATATAAGAATGAAATACTTTATATCAAGGATACCTACATTATAAATGTTAGGCATGAGCTACGACCCATGTATCTACTTCAGGCTTGGTCTAGCAACCCATGTACCCTCTTTATTTTAGGATTGGGCTATAACCCATGTAACTTATTATTTTTGTGCTTGGGTTACAACCCGTATACCCTCTTTCTTTTAGGATTGGGCTACAACCCATACACACTATTTATTTTTGGGATTGGGATACAACCTGTACACCCTCTTTCTTTTCGATCTTGGAATACAACCCATATATCCTCTTTATTTTCGGGAATGGGATACAACACATACACCCTCCTTTTTTTCAGGCTTGGGATACGACCCATATACCCTATTTATTTTAGGCTTAGGCTACAACCTATACAATCTCTTTATTTTAGGGCTTGTGATATAACCCATGTACCATTTGAGATCATATAAAACTTATCATTAACTAATTAATTGTTGGGAGATATAGGTGCCACCCATCTCATAGTAAAATAATTCATAAATGATCCACAAGATAATAAAATATTCATCATATCATGACCCATAAAAAACATAGGTTTTATAAACATCAAATCATAACCCATAAAATGAAATGGGTATCATTAACATTTAATAAAATAATATCCTATAAAATAGAGATAGGTTTCATAACCATTTCATTAAAGAATAACCCATGAAAGTGAAAATAATTTCATTAACATATAACCCATGGAAGAGAAACATGTTTCATAAAGACCATGACATTAAGTGTAATCCACTCATAGAAAGGATATGAATAGAACCTTTAGATCATTTACTAAAAGGGAATGAGTAACATCAATAGATATAATATTATATGGAAAATAATTTTGAAATATAATTCAAAAACATTTCTTGAGTATAATATCCTTTCTTCTTTGAAAAAAGTTTTTTAATACATAAAACCATTTAAAAATAATTATCTTAGAAAATACCTTGAGAACTTATAAATAAGACTTGAAATAATTTTTAAAAACATTTTAATTAATTTTTTTAAATTTTTTTTTCTTAAAGATTAGACTTTTAAATATGAAAAGTATGTTTCAAAGAAATGACAATGGGTAAATCTGAACATGTCGTACAAGGTAAAAAGAATATTCCTTTTGCATGGTAAAAAGGTTAGAAAAATGACTTGTTCAGAAAGAGAAAATAATATTCTCTTAAATAGATTGGTAAATTAAAAAAGGTTAAAAATTTCTTTTAAATCATATAGGATAATGGTATAATATTCTTGGAAACCCTTTTTAGAAAACATAGATTTCCGACTGAAGGGCTGGTAAAGTCAGGATTTATTAAGAAAATCTTTATTAACTATCTTTTAGACCAAAGAGTAGAAAAATAGTGGAAATAAATGATTATATAATTTATAATAATAGGATAATAAAATTATTAAATTTCCTCAAGACATGGATCATAATATTTCATTAAATGGAGCATAAACATAAACTATCTCAAAAATCGATGAGGTTGTCTCAACAAAATATTATAACTTGGTAACTTGGGATCTTACTATCCATGTAATAAATAAAATTAAATGAAGATTTAAATTTCATGAAAATATTTATATTCATGATATAACATTTAAAATGGAAGTATATACACCTATAAGAAAGAGTTTTGGTGCATAACAAAACATGGGTATCAAAGAATACAAATTGAGAAAAATCTATTTTACCAATTTGAAAACTTTTGAAACTTAAACCCCATGAAAGAAGGATCATAAAATGGAAATTTGAATAAAAATAAATTTAATTATAAGATACATATAATAAAGTAATTTTAAGTACATACACCACACAAAAAGTAAAGAGTGGTAAATATAACAAGTATCGCACGAAAATTCAAAGTGAGATGAAATCCCCTTAACCTGTGTCTTGAATCTCTCCGTACTCATTCCAGAAAACTATATAATAAATATAAACTTATTATAAATATTTTAAATAACCATATTATTATATATAATACCATATATGGTTTTATTATTACCTTATATTACCCTCTTGTTAATGATCCTATGTTAAGGTTTTAGTTTGGGTAATATTCACTTTGTTCTTCACATGAATTTTAATTTGTTATATAGTTGGTACTTTTATTTATTTAATGATATCTAGAATATAAATCAAGATATAAAAATAATATATATCCAATATATTTATATTATAATAATCTATAGCATAAATAGGTACAAAATTGAATACACCGTTCATGAAGACAGTAAGTTGTACGTACGCATGAACGTTGTTTCCATATTAATTTTAATATTAAAAAAATGAGAATGAAATATAAGTTTATATGAATATAATATAATTATAGTATAATTATATTGTTATATATATCGTATAATTTCACTAAACCCATCCTTCATTCATTCTATGCAGTATATAAACGAATCATTTCACTTTGAGGGGTGGTAGTCTACACTTCCTCAAACGAAATTATCGTAATTACACCAAATGGAAAGTAAAAATATGTGAGTTGAAAAAGGAATAATAAAGATTAAATAAATAATAAATTTAATATATAAAATATATAAATATAGTTTCTATCATAATGGCGACCATGATTGGTGGTAAAGGAGAAATGATCAATCATTATTTTGTGAGGCAATAGTTCACCGTACATAGAAACAGTATGTTCAATATCCATTAGATAAAGGTGTGTGCAAGTGAAGGTTGAAAAATTATCATAAAAATACTAGTATATTTAGTATATTGTTTTCACACAATAATGGAATACAAAGAATTTATAGGCTGAAGTAGGAAAATAAAGTAAAGAATCTTGAGAGAATACATTACCTCTAAATCGGGTAACTCCTTTTGGTTTGTGCCAAAAGTATTCCTTGAGAGGAATTATTCCCAAAGGGAGAATTAAAGGTCAAAGTTTTAATTTTTTGGAAGTTTATTGGGGAAGTATTTTCTTAAATCAATATGATTTAGAGGTGTAAGTAATGGGTATATGTAGTGACCTTTTATAAGGTAGGAAAATGAATCACTTGGAATTTTTGGAAACAGGTTATGTGTGCACATGTTATCAACTAAAAAAAGTCATAAAAAACCCCCAAAACTCAATAATTTATAGTTTATGGTGGAACTATTGAAATACAATGGGTTTTATAAATGTTTCCATGTCATTTTGGGTCTTATATTTAAGTTTTAGTACTTTATTAACAAAATTTTTCTCTAAACTGATGTAATTAATTTTAATCACTTTCACTAATATTTTTGGTAAAAAATAATGTTAACATTATTATAAATTAAAAAATTATGCTTATTATAAATATATAATCCATTTTTTTAAATTATAATAACATATGTGGCAGAAATTAATTTAAAGTTAATCCCACTAACAAGACAACACTGCAGGTTTTTAAAGTAAAAACATTCAAAAGTTTGATAAGTTTTTATATCAAATTTCAATGTTAAAATTGTTCTAAAGACCTAAATTTTATTAATTGGTCAAAATATTATCTAAATAAACAATTAAATTAATTAAAAATATAATTATCCTTTTAAATAAATTAGATGAAAAAACAATTTTGAATTAAAATCCAGTATTATTAACTATTCATTAAAAGATGAAATCTTTCCTAAAAATACCAAAAATTTATCCTAACCTAATTTATATATATATATTAAAAATATAAAGTTTATTTTAACATATTAAATATTTAAAAGTTCCAAAAATTGGATTTAAAAAGAGTTCTCCATTAAAATGTGGTAAAAATGCATTAATAAAAATATAGGTTTTAAGGCATAAAATTGGGTTTGTTATTATCTTATGTCTATAGAATCTATTAAATGAATATAAAAAATATTTTATTTAGTATATAACATATTTATTAAATTAATATCCCTTAAAAATTTTATTCAGATTAATTTAATACAATAAAATAGCTTTGGGACTATAATAATATTTTCATTTATTTTCAATAGGTTTTCATATTCATTAATTGGTAACCGATATATTTATCTTATATTGGTGTACACCACATATTTTTATAATTTAGTTAATTATATTCATATCCATGAAATTAACGGCTAGGTTATATCTCATTATAACAATTTTTTTAATAACATATTATAGTTAGGTAGCCCTGAGTCTTGCGTGTTACACAAGCCATCGAGGAAGGCCAATATTGTGTGAAATGTATGCTAACCTTCTTGTTCCATGTAACGTACACCAATTTGGGATTTCATGTAACATGATTTAAGTTGGATCCATGTGAAAGGAATGTTTGAATTAATGAAAATCTATTTTTAGTGTTGTGTGATGAGAAAAAAATCACAAGAATAAATTATTTCGAAAAAAATAATTCACAAAGTCCTGGGGTGTTACATTCTACCCCACCTAAAATTAATTTCTTCCTCAAATTTTTTCTAGGTTATCAAAGGTTTAATACTTGAAATTTTCATTCATAGAAACCCATAGTGTAAAAATGAATACTAAAAACTCCCTTAAAAAGGGAAGGTCATAACCATAACCATTACCCAAAGTAACTCATGACGAGATTCCCATATTGTTGAACATAGGTTGTAAGTGAAAACATAGACATGGAAGAGAAATATTACCATAAAGTTCTGATGGAGAGTGATAAAGAAAAATTTCAGGAAAACTTTAACAACCAGAAATCCATAAATCTGTTTTCAACTAAGGTACCTTCTGATTCTTTTGAAATGAAAGCACTAGGACAACATTTTTGGCTTGAAGATACTTTTTCCTAATGATAATTAATTTTCATGAAAATATATACTTACCTGATTTAGGAAAATGTAACCCTTTGTATTTTGTTGATCCACTTAACCTCTTTCTCTAAAATGGAAGGTTAATTTTCCATTCATTAAGTAATGATAGATCATGAGACCCATGATATGACATCTCATTTTTCCTTAGTTACTATCAACACAAGGTAGTTTGAACAGGCTATCCAATATGAATAAATCCTCATATGGAGAGATAACACTTTACTCATACTGAATTCATCTGAAGATTAACTTAAACTTCCTATAAATGGTTAACCTCATAACCCTTCTAAAAGATTAAAATTAAATGCTTTAGAAATAATTTTATGAAATCAGATTAAAGTTGATCCCCTATATATCACCATGTACCACTTGGTTTTCACATTACAAATATGTGAATAACCTCATCATATATTCCCTTGAAACATGATAACAACATTAATTACCATAAATACTTTTGGAAAACATGCATGATTACTTATTCCAGTGATTACTAGATATATCCTTTAAATACAAGATGTTGTAAACTTCATCCTTGATAAGATAGAACACTTTTTCAACAATTAGTTCTAGTGTAATCCTTACTATCCAATTCACTTATTCATATCCAAAATATCTTCATCCAAACATCATTATCTCAACATAAAGCATTAATTAAGGGTTACCTTCCCTTAATCACATTTCTATGAAATAAATTTTCTATGTATTTATAACCATTAAACATGTCCTCTTAAATCCTTAATGAAAAAAATGTATAGAAAATACTTATATATTTTATGATTTATATAACATAATGTTTAAATACTTTATTCATCCAACATTATTCTTTAAACATTACTCATGCTTTATCAACTTATTCCTTAATACTTATTTACTAGAATATGAAATATGAATCATGTATTAAGGTTCCTCAACATCAATCAAATCATTCTTTTTATTCTTAATGTATACAATACTGGAAGAACAACACATACCTTTCACATGTTGTTTGAGGTATCTTTATTATTAGTTGAAAAGCCATCACATGTACCCCCTTTAATGATTATACTTAAGATCCTTCCATATATGACATAAAATTTAATAATTCACATTATTTTCACATATAAATCAGTCGTCAACTGATAATAACTCTGGAAGGCCAACATTCCCTTAAATTTTGTTAATCGAACTCTTCGTGTTTCCCATGCAGTAACTAGCTTTGTGTCCTTATTTTCCACAGTCAAAACATTTTCTTGTTCCTCTAATACATTCACTTAGGTGACTCTTACCACATTGTTTACATAAAGGAATATGAATATTCTTTCCTCCTTAGTCTCCATTACTCAAACTTTCATCAAATTCCTTCTTTCTCTTCCTTAGTGAGTCTGGGAGTTGGTTAATGTACACATTGTTAATCATGTTCCATGAAAAATTATTAAGAATTATCATAACATGTTTCACACTAGTGATCATCCAACTTGACTTATCATCAAGAAATCATCCATCACATTCAAAATTAATCCAGTTCCTTCTGGTTCCCACCATTGACTAAAACCAGAAGCATAATGTGATAATTACACATCATAGTAGAAAACGATAATGTCAAGAAAATAATTACTTATTGGATGCCTAAATTATGTCACCTTCCTTAATCTATGACACCATATGTTCATCTTAGGTTATTCATAGACTAATTATATTTAAATAGTTTATAATGGTTCCGTAAGAGATTCTGAATTCCTAATGCATATCCCCCAGGAGTGTCAAAGTAGGTGTAAAACAAGGTCTGTTGTCATGTACCAGATTACCCCGATTCAGGCCCAAAACATATTTTCAGAGTTTTTAACCCTAGGTAAAATTATTCCAGAGCCACATCCACTTGTAGTATCCTGATAGATATGTATTTCAAGAAAACCACTCACTCCACCCTTTACCAAAATTCCAAAATATTTTCCTAAACTTTAACTCATCATTTTACTTATCCTTAATGAAATCCCTAGACATATCCTTAGAAGTATACCTAGGGATATCACTAAAGTTTCCTCATCCTAGTTTCCAATGGTTGACTAAACCTTTCCTTTGATACCAACTATAACAACCCAATCTTAACGTACATGAATATTACTTCGTTTTAGATGAATATTTAGTACATTACAAAAATACATGCCAGAGGACTATAATAGTTTAGTGTCTATGGAAGCTTAGAAATAAAATATTATATCCCAGTGAAGGATCTTCAACATATCCCATAAATATCTCCACCTTTATCACCTCTACCTAAAACCTTTATTCATAACCTATAGAAAGGAAACACAAGAAAGGGGTAATCTTAGATTCTCAGTAAGGGTAAACAAGGGAGGAATATAATCATAAAAATGAACATAGAGGGTATGATAATGAGATCATAACATTAGGAGATCATACCTTTTATATCAAAGGTCATAAAATTGAGTTATGGGATAAATCTTGGTAGTTTATAAGACATTAAATATAAGGAAATAAATATCACGATCCTTGAAATCATAACTAAATAATAAGATATATATTTTTTGGAAAACATATAATAATAGTGTTAGAGTTGGTGCCCTAGAACCAACTTATTTATACTTTATGATAAAATTAAATTCTTGATTTTTAATATTAATAAATTAATTATCACGTAATGATTGTTCTTTTACATAACATAGAATGTGATAATGTCTCAAGAGTATATGTCACAATAAAACGTCATAACATTACCCCGCTATGATGAGAACCATGAAGTGACATGAAAATATTCTTGAATAAATGTTCTATGGAAGGATGATATAATTTGAAGGGGAAAAATGATACAGGCTATCAAGGGTGGAGACACATAGGAATTTGAGGCACCTTCTCTTGGTGTACGCCCCTAGTAATATCTAATAGGATATTATGTGAACGGGACCCGATAGTAGGATGTCCACATTATAAGTTTCATTAGATGTTACTATCTACAAATGTGTGTAATGGTCCTTAGACTTTAAGATTATTATTAATGGATATTATGTGTCGCACACTTTGATGTATTGGAAAAAACTGTGATGACATAGGCTTGTGGGGAGGCAGGATATGTTGGGTGCGTCACGAGTAATATTGAATTAATGAATAATGCATGAAAGGATTTTCCCCTTCTGTTCACTAATGGAAGTAAATATCTCAGGACATTTGGTGGAAATGATATAGCCTAAATAAACCCATGGCCATGGTGTTCCCTAGGCAATTTTTATTTCTTGAAAGTCAAAGAATGAGTTATCGAGCATATAGGTTGATGAAACTAGAATGAAACCTACTTGATTGGGGATATTTTGATAAAGGAATTATTTTACATGGTAAGATTTCATATGAGGTGACATGTCATTGAAACATTAACTTATTTCTCTATTTATGTCTTGGTGTGTTTCTAGAAGATAACCTTGGACTTTTTGTAGGCTCATATAATGCAAATGAGAAAGAGTCCTAGATGGTCACACACTAAGTGTATCCAGAATCTTAGTTAAATAATTTATTATTTAACAAGTTGAATAAATATTATTCCCAGTTTTGATTTAATAACTATTTATATATTCCTAACTGATTTTTATTTATTTATCGGAAAATAAGGTAGTTAGATTTATTTAATTATTTAATAAATAGTCGTTATTCAAGGTCTGATAAAAATCTCAGAGGATGGGTGGACTGAGTTAAAGGTAACAGTGAGAAAATAATATTAAATATTAATTGATTAAAATAATACTTAATTGTAACTTTAAATCTAAGAATGTGTCATGGAAATAATAGTATTGTTGTTATTATTTGTTATGAGGGTCTCAAATAGAATAATAAAATAAGTAACTACACTTGTGATAATTATTTATTATTACCTACTAAATTAAATTCTCAATTACATATTATTATCTTATTAGCTAAGGGGGAAAACCACAGGCCATAGAGCCAATTTTGGTTGTGCACAACATTTTAGAGAAAAAATCTCTCAATCATAGAGAGGTTTTTTCCTCTAGGAACACTCTCAAGAATGAGAGCAGCTATACTCCACCAGATTAGAGAATTATTTGGAAGTGACTCTCAAGGAGATCAAGGGAGGATGACACAAGTGTAAGGACCTTATGTGCTAGCACACATAGACTCCTTCAACAAAATCTAGATAGTTGCAAAGCACATTTGGATAACCTCTAGAGTAGATCTACTCTTGATCTATACAAAGCAGCGAAAGGCTCACTGCATATCTGTGGTCAGATACATCAGTGAAGAAAGAAAACCTTGGAGGTATTTATTTAATATAATTAAATTATTTGTTAAAATATATGACAATCCTCTTTAAAGGTTCCATGTATATTTTTTATTTATCTAATTATTTTATTTTATTCCATGGATACTGGCATTCGTCATCACATTGATCCCTGAATAATCATTGATCATGGTAAAATTTAATGTTGGGAACTAGCTCAACCATGCTTTTGCTACACCCAAAACCTAAAAATGGTATTAGAGCGGGTAAAATTTTTATTTATAATTATTTAAATAATTCATGAATGATTTCTTCTTTAAGAATTTCGTTATTCAATTCATGTATAATCATTCTTGTAATATGAATTTCAAGATCTTTTCTTCCTCTTTCATTTCACACTGATCTAATAGAAATGAATAAATTTATGATTAAAATTAAATAGAGGATCTCATCAGGAGGCACTAATGATTCTATCTTGGTAACACGACAATAAACACTGTTTATTTAGAGTTATACACTATGTAATCTTCTATACATGATGTGTAATCTGGATCACACACCATATAGTTGTGTTTAGTGCATCAGGAGTAATTCTGCAATTACTCAATCCATGTGCATTAATGAATTGTGGTGTAGTTAATTATTACATTACGTGTTGATCAGGATAGAATGGTGCACAGTCATCCAAACTACTCTCCGTGTGTCCTACTTGACTTGGTGTGTAGTACCTTTGGGCCAGGGTCAAGTCGTGTATCCCATACTTGGCTTGCCTGGCTGGTGACTGTGTAACGCAGAGTCTACATGGAATGTCTCCCACTATACACGCTGTATACTCCAAAGTTTTATGAAGTACATATCACATGTCATTTCCCTCGGTATGTACTTTAGATGGATGGTGAATAGGGAACACATTGTGTAGTAGGATCTACACGCCGTATACTTCTTCCAGATTACGAAAATTTAAAAATTTATTATTATATTATTTAACCCTTGAGACATGTACCTTTATGCAGGCATAAAGATAAGACACAACATGTGATAGGTGTTTGATATAGATATATATAAATGTTTATTTAACATCCGCGCAATGTTCAAAGATTAACACATCCTGTATGATTTGTATTATAATTATGATTCTGTGTGCATGATACATGTCACAAAGAATAAAGTGTGTACAAGTAAAATACATACTGGGTAGTATTGGACAGGTATTCACCAGGTTGCCTCAAATGTATAAGTGTTTTACAAAGTTAATTTTAAATGAATTTATTAATTTGTTCAAAATTATAATGGATGAGAATCTCAATGAAATTCATAAAAAAGATTAAGATAAAAGTATTGATTAATTAAAGATAATAATTAATCGATTCAAGTGTGACTTATCTTAATAAGAATGATTAAAGAATTGAATGCTAGTTTTATTAAATGTGTAATTCATTGCATGTTTGTGGATGAATATGAGCTATACCAGACGTTTGTATGTGATTGGTTTCCTTTTAATTTGTTTGTTAAATTAAATTTTTTTGTCTGCATGCCTTCTCCTCATTAATATGTAGGGCCTGTGTGCCTATGGTTTATTTTTTGTAAACCCCCTTTTACCCCTCCCCTACGTGTGAGTTAAAATAATACGTAATGGATGAATCTCCCAATCTAGTGGAGGTGTTTCAAGTTAGGATCCAAGGAAAAACCAATCCAAGGAGATACAAAAGTGGAGAGGTAAAAAGTAGTAAACATGAACCTTGAAAGGTTTAGGGTGTTTCTCTCCTAGGTCATGGTTAGTTTATCAACCGCTAGATAAACTAACCATTAGAAAATCTCATGATCAAAATAATTATTTTATTTCTATCAGTTGCATGGTTATACATTATGGATGTAATGTCGCGATCAAATAAATAATGAATTAACAAAGCATTAAAGATAAAAATAAAATAAAATTTCTTATGCATAAATATTATCAATACATGATTATTAACTTAATTATATCCCACTTAATATTAATAAGCATGTGAAAAGATAATAATAGGAAATTTATGCATAAAGGATAAAATCCATCAATAAAATGTTAATTTGGTATAGCCTTCCATTACTTCAGTTAAAATCATACCAATAGTTCAAAGTGATTGACTAGAAAAATTTGGGGTGCTTTCAATTATCAGAGAATTCTAATTTGAGGTTTTGGGTTGACTTAATTTGGTTTACATCAAGGGTTGACTGCCAAAGAAGGACTTGGTGTAATTGAGAGACAAGGGTTGAGGAAATCTAAACTCAGGATTGGGGAGTCCACTCAACAGATTGAGTAGCTAGGAGTTAATGTACTAGGAATTTGGAATGCCTACCTAAAACCATTCATGTTGATTGACCAGCCAAATTTGGGGTGATGAAAATGGAATATGGATACTTGCCACTAGAATATCTAAGCAACAAGATATTCCAAATCCAATGGTGAGGGCTATTGGGTTTTGATAAAATAGTGGGATAATAATGAATATCTATTTATTTATTTGTCTTAATTTTATCATATAAAGTACTAAATATATGTTCATCTTATTTGTAGAAACAAAATAAAAAAATGACATCAAACATATATTTTTTATCCATACTCGAGAAGAAAAACCTTCTCACCATCACTAATTTCTAGGAGTGTAAAAGGCACCTTTGGGTCATCGTTCACCTTGAAAGAAAAATATAAGTGATGGAATAACCATTACCAGTTTCTCATAAGAATGAGGTGAGTGGTGAGGAGCTCTCTGTGTATGCAAATTATATGAAAGATTTTGTAGATGTACATTGCCTCATGTTATCATCCATGACCAATGATCTCTTGAAAGAAAATGAGGAAATGGATTCTTATAGCATTATTTCTCACCTTTGGGATATCTATCAAGAGAAGGCGAGACAAGAGTGGTATGAGATCTCCAATATTTTGTTCACTACTAATTTGGAGAGTCTGCACTAGCTGGACCACATGTAATCAATATTATTAGCTACATTGAGCATCATGACATATTAGGGATTAAATTCCCAAATGAGTTTCATACATATGTCACACTATCATCACTACCCATTGCATTCTCTATTTTTATTATGAATTATAATATGAGAAATAATGAGAATATCTTATCATAACTTTTTCCCCTGATTCACCAAGTGGATAAGTACATGGGGTGTGACAAACCCATAGTCTTTATAGTGAATAAGAAGAGGAAGGACAAGGAAAATGGGCCTAAGATTTATAAATAGTTTAAAGCTCCCAGGCACTATTCGACCAAGAAGAAGAAGATCTAAAGGTAGAGTAAGGAAAATAAGGTATTATGATTTTCATGTGGCAAGTCGGGCCACTGGAAGAGGAACTGCACCCAGAGGCAAAGGGAAGCCAACGATACATTCATTATCGAATGTATTTTTTCCATTTATACACATTGGGTATTAGATATAGTTTGTAGTTCTCACATCTATATTAAAATGTAGGAACCAAGTAAATTTCGGAAAATTTCCAAAGGAGAGGCAGATCTACCAGCAACCAATTGTTCTAGGCTGGTTTCTCTTGAAATTGGTGACTACCACCTTTCATTGCTGACCAATATGATTTTGGTTTTATGAGACTATTATTATGTACTAAGTGTTACCAATAACATAATTTATATATTTAGTTTAGATAGATATGTATTTATTTTCATGTTTGGAAATAAATGTTGTTTCTTTTATAAGGACGACATATGTTATGGTATGGAATATTTAAATAAAGGTTTGTATGTATTATATTACGAAAACCAAGTGTTGGAAATCAATAATGAATCAAGTTCACATGAATCATATAACACCTAGTTGTGGAATCACCATCTTGGTCATGTAAATGAGAGGCGACTGAAAAAGATCTATCAATATGGGTTTTTAGACACTTCTGATCTAAAATCACTTGATAGATGCCACAATTGTTTACAAGGGAAAATGACCAAACCACCATTCGGTGGGTAGGGTTAATGGGTCTCAGAATTTCTAGGATTGGTATATAATGTTGTGTGTGGAACATTTATAATATAATCTATAGGTGGATATTCTTATTTCAATACTTTAACTGATGACTTGAGTAGATATAGCTATGACTACTTAATGAGAAATAAGTCCAAGCCCTTTGAGAAATTCAAGGAGTTCAAGAATGAAGTATAGAATCATCTTGGTAAGAAGATAAAGAAGCTTTGATCAGATCAAGATGGAGAATATCTTAACCAAGAGTTCATCAACCTTTTACAGGAATTTTGGATTATATCTTTACTCACCCAACCTTATACACCACATTGGAATGGTGTTAGTTAAATGAGGAATCATACCTTTTTGGACATAGTAAGGTCGATGATGATTCATGAATATCTTATGTTATCCTTTTGAGGATATGAATTAAAAAATACTGCATACACTTTAAACCGAGTACCAAATAAGGAATAAAATAGAATTCCTTTCAAGTTATGTAGTTGAAAGAAACCCGTTTTGTCACATGCACATGTATAGGGATGCGTGATGTTTGTTAAGGATTATTTAGGAAACAAACTAGAAGCCCAGATAATGAGGTGTATCTTTATAGGGTATCCCAAGGAAACAAAGGGATACTACCTATACAACCCCTTAGATAAGAAAGTGATCATTTATAGACAGGTTGTATTTCTTGAGAGGGATCACATCCTAAAAAAGGATAGTGAGATCAAGATTGAATTAGATGAAGTTGATACTTGAGATACACATGAGTTGGTACAAGAACAAGTTCCACAAGTCCCCAGGGAAGAATTAGCTCCTAGGATAGAAGTATTGTCTAGGAGTGAAAGAGAGGTAAGGGAACCATAAATATATGGTTTTCTTGTCATTGAGGATGTTGACACATTATTGTTGGAAAATGATGAACATATCTCTTACAAGGAGGTAGTAGAGAGCTCAGAAGCTGAAAGATGGCTAGAAGCTATGGATTTTGAGATGAATTACATGTATCAGAACCAATTTTGGGCTCTTGTTGATGATCCAGTTGATGTAAATCCTATTGGATGTAAATGGTTATTTAAGAGGAAACTAGACATGTAAGGTAAAGTAAGTACCTATAAAACAAGGATAGTGGATAAATGTTTTGAACAGCATCAAGGAATTGACTATGATGAAACTTTATCATGAGTCTCCATATTTAAATCCATACAAATCATACTTTTCATAATAGATTACCATGAATATGAGATTTGTTATATGGATGTCAAAAATGCATTCTTTAATAGGAACCTTCTGGAAGATTTCTATATAACACAATTAGAAGGGTTTATGACACTAGGTGATTAAAAAAGGGGTTTCCAGTTGTATAGATCCATTTATTAATTAAATAAAGAATCTAGGTCATGGAATATTCAATTCAATGAAGTCATAAGAGAATTTGGTTTCATTAAGAATGAATGCGATCCATGTATTTACAAAAGGTTTAATAGAAATGTGGTTGTTATCCTAGTAGTATATGTTTATGACATATTACTTATTGGAAACAACATTCTAGTATTACCTTCAATTAAGTATTAGTTGAACAAGTTATTATCCATGAAATAATTAGACGAACCAGCCTACATTATAGGGATTAAGATCATTTTTTATATAACCAAGTGGATTCTTGTGCTGAGTCAGAGTACATACATTGAATAGATACTAAAGAGATTTAGTATGGAACAATCCATGCAGGGATTGGTTCTTGTGTCACATGGCATACATTTTTCTAAGAAAATGTGTCCCCATACACAATAGGAGAAATATAGAATGAGTAAGATCCCATATCATTTGGATATAGGATCAATCATGTATGCAATGCTATGTACTAGACTTGATGTTACCTATACACTAATCATGGTAGGCAGATATCAAATAGATCCAGAATAACATCATTGGGCAATTGTTAAGGCTATCCTTTAGTATCTAAGAAGAAATAAGGATATGTTATTGGTGTATGGAGGAGACAAGGATATTGTCATTAGAGGGTATGCTGATTTTGGTTTTTAGACAGACCAGAATGATCTAAATTCACAATCAGGATATATTTTTTGTCTGAACGAAGATGCTCTGAGTTGGAAGAGTTCAAAGAATCTAGTTGTCATTGATTCTACAGTGTAGTCTGATTATATAACAGATTTTAATATATCCAAGGAACCATTATATATTTAGAACTTTGTACTAGAGCTTGATGTAGTTCCTAATAGTAGATACCCTATCACATTGTATTGTGATAATACTGTTGCTGTAACTCTTACAAAAGAGCCAAGTTCATATCAACGAAAAAAGCAAATACTATAGATGTAAAGACCTGTAAATTTCAAGGGAAATTTTTTCTTAATTTTCATTGGGATTTTAATGAGTACGCAGTTTCAGACGGCACCTTATTCCGAGGCCCGGTGTTCCCGGAATCAATTTCCGAAGTTTATCTCGGGTACGTTCAGTGAACGAACGAGCGAGTTTTCCTAACTTTTGAACCGGTGCTCAGAATAGAAATCTGAGGGCACCGATGGAATCGCAGCGCCAGTAATTTCTTAGGAACACCTTTTCTAGAGTTGCGTTTGCTTGGGGATAGTTGTTAAAAATGCATTAAGATTAAAGTGAAATAAAAATCGTGTTACAATTTTTATTCCACTTCCTTAAGTGGTTTAGCCCATGTGAGGGAGTTGGGGTGGGACCCACTAATGTTATAACTCCCCTTGAGAGTATTTAAGATGAGGTTGGGCCCACACGAGCCCCCACCTTTTCATTTTTCCTTAACTCCTTTTTAAAAACCTCTTTTTTCATTAAAGTTGCCAACTTATCACTTCAATTAATTTTGACAAGTTAAGTTTAATTAAATGATGCGAATTAAATTTTGAATGTTTGAATTTTAAAAGTGTTGGAAAAAGTAATAAAATAAGGATAAAGCCTTATTTTATTTTGGTTTCATCGTTGTGTCGAGAGAGGGAGAGTTCTACCATCGAATAACTTCATCATCCTCCTTGAAGAACGTGAAGAACACCGACGCGCCTTCCTTCATTATTTTTTCCGCGTCAAAGGAAGGGGGACGCCGTTTCACCTTGGACAATCTCCGTCAACATGTACGGAGCCACACCCCACGACGTCACTTTTCGCGACGCTCATCGATCGTCAACTCGTTATCGAGGTAGGGGTTTGATTTTGTTCGTGTATATTCTTTGCCGTTCATCGTCAATTTCTTTGGGCCGCTTGTTATCAATTTAATGGGAGTAGGTCGGACCGCACGAACATGGACGACCCTCCTACCCATTTTGTTGTTGTTTTCATTACGGCTCGAACGAAGGCGGCGCGGTGCAACGACACCGCGCGGAAACATGGATGAATGCGGCGAAGAAGCGCGGCGCCGTCGCGCCGCGCCGTTGAGGCCGAAAGAAGCCGCGACCGGAGCGGGGCTGCAGAAAAGGGGCGCGGTGCTGTCGCGCCGCGCCAGAGAACCACGAAGAGACCACGGCCAGAGCGGGGCCGCAGCGGAGGGGCGCGGTGCCGTCGCGCCGCGCCGGTCGGACCAAGGCCGTGGCCTTTGGCTGCGGCGGAGCATGGAGCATCGGCCAGAACCGCCGGCCGCCGGCGTGTCGGAGGGGTGGGACCGCGGGGTCCCGCGACGGCGGCACCGGCGGGCCAGCTGGGCTGGCTGTTTGGAAAAGTCCAAGGGTCGTAACCACCAGATGGAAAAAGGAGTGGCCCCCACGTGTGGGACACCGTTTTAAAACAGGGGGGCAGCGCCCCCCCCCCTTCCGCGACAGCTCGGCCAGCGCCGAGCTGGCCACGCGGGCCGCGCAGGCTAGGCTGTGCCGCGCCATCCGGGTCGGGCCACACCTATCGGGCCGGGCCGCTCTCTATTGGGCTGGACCCGGACCCGGGTCGGGTTTACCCGGTTCGGGCCGACCAAGAGGGTCTTGGGCCGGGTCGGTCCGGGCCCAAAACCCCCTAAAAACCAGATAGTTCGTTTAAATGCTCGTAACTTGGGCTAGAGACCTCCGATCGATGTACCGTCAGTTGAGATGAGATCCTTAGATCGATATGGTTGTTTCGGTATATTAAACTCAAGGTTTTGGAGAACTTTGGGTATGGCGGGGTTGGTTCGAACACCAAACCAACCGGGCCCTCGGAGCGGAAACGTTTATAACTTGAGCTCTGGATGTCCGATTGACGTGCCATTGACTTTGTTGGATTCCTCTTAGTGAGACGGAACTTTTGGCTTACTCTGATTGAGGTTTGGACACAGTTGGAATGCGGTAGGGTTGGTTTTGACTTAAAAACCAACCGGGCCCCTGGAACGAAAGAAGCCAATAATTCTCAGACCGGGCGTCCGATTGACGCGCCGTCTGTCACGTTGGGTTCCTTTTGTCAAGACGGAACTTTGGGATACATCAACTCCGGAATACGTGTCAGTTGATGTATCAAACCCCCTTGGCTCATGGAGAAGACCCTCCCGGAATCGAGCATGCTGTGTGCGGGAACCCTAGAGCTGGCTGCGATTGCGACGACGAAGACGACTGCAATGAAATCCTCCGTGGGTTCGACAATGATGACGAATGCACTGAAATCCTTCATGGGTTCGGCAGCGATGACGACCGTACTGAAATCCTCTGTGGGTTCGACGACGATGACTACTGTTCTTGTATCCTACGTGGGTCTGGCAGTACTACTATTCTTGTATCCTACGTGGGTCCGGCAGTGTTTGACTCTGTTCTTGTATCCTACGTGGGTCTGGCAGAGTAGCTGGTCTGTATCCTATGTGGGTCCGATAGCTTAGCTGGTCTAGTATCCTACGTGGGTCCCAGCTTAGATGAATCAGTGGCTACATCTAATCATCTCTATCACCTTATGAAGAAGTATACCTATGTGAGCTGAGTCTTGACTTCCAATCATTATCTTCGATATGATTGACTTGCTTCTTTCGTGGATTGGGTTGTGCTATCCTGTGTGGATTGGGTTGTACTATCTTGTGTGGACATGGTCGAACATGGGCTCGAATGTTGGAGCCGGACTGGAATTGATGACTTAGGTATATGTATGGGAATATACCTAAGTAGTGTTGGATGTTACTTCGTGATTGTATATTTCCTTTATAGATTATCCTTGAAGATTCTGGGAGACCTTCGGGGGTCTCAGGGTACCTAATGAGTAGCGTATACTCACCCCTACATGGGGTATGCCCACACTACGTTGTGTTGGATGCAGACGACGGACAACGCTGATCGTGGTTGAGGCTTGTGGAGCAAGTCGGTACCTGGAGGTGGACCACTGGGCGGGACGTACACGGAGCGGACGGCTGGACCCGAGGAGCTGAGGAGGCTATCTGTACCCACCCTTCAGGTGGGACTTCCAGTGGATGGCTCGACGTTGCTGCTTTACTTTCAGTTGTTGTAATTTCCTTCCAGTTGTACTTTACTTTCAGTTTGGGTTTTCATTCTGGCCCATTTACTTTCCGCACTTACTATTGTACCCAGTTTTACTTAGTGTTTACTTCTGCTTTCTTACTCTGTGGTGTTTGTTTACTTTATAAAGGCTATGCCTTCCCCTTTTTGTCGAGATTTACGCCTTGGTGCTAGTCACCAGCCCCTGGCCTATGGGAGGCGGGCTTGGGGTAGTCACCGAACGGGTCCAGAGGATGGGTCGTGACACTATAAGTATCACCTCTTGAGGGGTTTTCATCAAAGGGGTGAAGTTGTAGTGAGAAGAGTTTCCAAGGAGGATAATGTGACATACCCATTGACTACATACATATCTCAATAGAAGCATGAATATCATGTGAGATCTAGCAGACTGAAGGTTGTTAGTAGTTGGCTCTCATTAAATTGGGAGTCTGTTGGAGTTGGTGCCCTAGAACCAATTTAATTTTACTTTATGATAAACTTATATTCATGGTTTTTAATACTAATAAATTCCTTATCATATCATGATTGTTATTCTGCATAACATAACATGTGATAGTGTCCCAAGAGTAGTAGTCGCACTAAATGTTCATAACAATTCCCCGCTATGATGAGAACCAGGAAGTGCCATGACATTATTCTTAAATAAATATTCTATGGATGGATGATATCATTTGAATATACACAAATGATACATGATATCAAGAGTGGAGACTCATAGGACTTTGAGGCACTTTATCTTGGTGCATGCCCATAGTAATATCTAGTAGGATATTATGAGAACGAGACTCGATAGCAGGAAATCCACATTATAAGTGTCATTGGATGTTCCTATCTTCGGATATTCATAATGTTCCTTAGACTTAAATATTATTATTAATGGATATTATGAGTCAAGAAATTTGATGTATTGGTGAAAAATGTGATGACATATGCTCTCAGCGAGGTAGGATACATTGGGTGAGTCACAAGTAATATTGTATTAATTAATAATGCAAGAAAGGATTTATCCCTTATATTCATTAAAAACATAAATATCTCAAGCCCTTTGATGTAAATGATATAGCCTAAATAAATCAATGGCTATAGTGTTCTCTAGGCAAGTTCAATTTCCAAAAATCTAAAGAATGAGTTGTCGAGCATATAGGTTGATGAAACTAGCATACAACCTGATCTATTGGAGATATTGTGATAAAGGAATTATATTACATGTTAAGAATTCGTATGAGTTGGCATATCATTGTGATATTAACTTCTTTCTCTATGGGTGTATCGGTATGTTGCTAGACATTAACCTTGTAATTTTGGTAGACTTTTATAATTCCACTGAGAAAGAGACCTAGAGGGCCACACATTATGTGTATCCAAAATCTTAGTTAAATAAATATTATTATCATTTGAAATTTAATAATTATTCATGTATTCCTAATCACATTTTATTTAATTACCGGTGAATAATGCAATGAGATTTATTTATTTAATAAATAAATAGTCATTATTCAAGGTCTGATAAAAATTTCCTATGATGGGTGAACCGAGTTAAAGGTTCTAGTGAGAAAATAATATTAAATATCATTTGATTAAAATAATAATTAATTGTAACTTTCAAGATAAGAACATGTCATAGAAATAATGGTATTTCCATTATTATCTGATATGGGGGTTTCACATGAAATAATAAAATAAGTAATGACACTTTTCCTAATTATTTATTATTACCTAGTGAATTAAATTCCCGGTTACATATTATTCTATTATTATAAAAGTGGGAAACCCATAGGCCATAGATCCAATTTTGGTTGTGCACAACATTTTGGAGAAAAATATCTCAAGCCTTGAGATCTTTTTTTTCTCCAATAATGCTCTCAAGAATGAGAGTTTCTATCCTCCACCGGATTAGAGAACGTTTTGGAAGTGGTTCTCAAGGTGATTGAGGGCATACGACACAAGTACCAGGAACTTATGTGCTAGCACCCGAAGACTCCTTCGATGAAATCCATATATTTGAGGAGCATGTGTGGATTACCTCTAGAGGAGATCTACTTTTGATCTCTACAAAGAAACAAAAGGCTCAACACAGATCTGTGGTCAGACACGTCAATGAACAAAGAAAACCTTGGAGGTATTAATTTAATTTAATTAAATTAATTATAAAAAAAATATGTTGATCTTCTCTCATGGTTCCATTCCACTTTATTATTTATCTAAATATTTGATTTTATTCCATGGAAACTAGCATTCATCATCATATTGATCTTAGAAAAATCATTGATCATGGTAAAATTTAATGTTGTGTGTCGGACCAACTGCACTTCTACTATGCCTAGAACCTACAAGTGGTATCAGAGCTGTTGATATTTTTGTTTACAATTATTTAAATAATTCGTTGATGATTTATGCTTTAATAATTTAGTTTTTAAATTCATGTTTAACCGTTATTGTAATCTGAATTTCGATATCTATTATTTATCTTTTATTTCTCACAGATAAAATAGAAACAAATAATTATATGATTAAAATTAAATTGAAGATCTAATCAGGAGTCACCGACGATTCTGTATAGGTAACATGATAGTACACACCATGTATTTAGAGTTTCACGCTATGTAATCTTCCATACACGATGTGTAATCTGGATCACACACCATGTAGTTGTGTTCAACATATCGGGAGTAATTCAGAAATTACTCAAGACATGTGCATTAATGACATGTATTGTAGTTAAATATTACATAGCGTGTTAACCAGGACATACTGGTGCACAATTAGATGGATTATGCGCCATGTGGCCTACTGGACACGGTGTGTAGTCCCTTCCGGTCTGGGTCAAGTCATGTATCCCATACACGACTTTCCTGGATAGTGACCATGTAATGCGAAGTCTACACGGTGTGTGTCCCATTGGACACACTATGTACTCTGAAGATTTATGAGGTACACCTCACATGCCATTTCCCCAGGCATGTACTTTGGATGGGCGGTGAAGAGGGTACACACTGTGTAGTCAGATCTATACACTGTGTACTTTTTTAAAGATTATAGAGATTTAAAATTTTTTTATTATATTTTTTAACCCTTGAGACATGTACCTTTGTGTGGGTGTAAATCTAGGACACAATATGTGATAGGTGTTCGATATATATATATATATATGTGTGTGTGTGTGTGTGTGTTAAATTATTATCTACGTAATGTTCAAAGATTTTTACATCATATATGAGTTGTATTATAATTATAATTCTGTGTGCATGCTACATGTCACAAAGAATAAAGTGTATACAAGTATAATACATACTGGGTAGTTTTGGATGAGTATTCATTGGGTTTCCTCCAAGGTATAAGTTATGTACAGAGTTAATTTTAAATGAATTTATTAATTTTTTTAAAATTATAATGGATGATAATGTCAAAGAAAATTCATAAAAAGTATTAAGATAAAAGGATTGATTAATTAAAGATAATAACTAATTGATTCGAGCGTAATTTATCTTAATAAGAACTATTAAAGAACTGAATGATAGTTTTATTAAATGTGTAATTATTTGCATGTTTGTGGATGATCATGAGATAGACTACACCTTTATATGTGATTGGTTTCCATTAATTTATTTGTTAAATTAAAATTGTTGGCCTGCATGTCTTCTCCTCATTAATTTATATGGCCTGCATGCCCATGATTTCTTTTATGTAAAACCCCTTTTACCCTTCACATGCATGTGAGTTAAAAGAATATGTAATAGATGGAGCTCTCATGCTAGTGGAGGTGGTTCATGTAAGGAGATGAGGCGAAACCTATCCAAGGATATAGAAAGGTGGACATCTAGAAAGCTGTAAACATGAACCTTGCAAGGTTCAAGGTGTTTCTCCCCTAGGTCAGGGTTAGTTTATCAACCACTAGATAAACTAACCACTAGAAAAGCTCATGATCATACCCTTTATATTATTTCTGTTAGTTTCATGGTTATTTATTATGAATGTATTGTTGCGATCACATAATTAATGGATTAACAAATCATGTAGTACAGAACTAAAATAAAATGGATTATGCATAAATATTATCAATACATGGTTAATCACTTAAGTATATCCCACTTAATATTAAAAATCATGTGAAAATATAATAAGAGGCAATTTACGCATAAAGGATAAAAACACTCAATAAAATATCAAGTCGGTATAACCTTCCATTACTTTAGTTATAATCAAACTAATAGTTTAAAGTTATTGACCAGAAAAATTGGGGTGCTTTCATTTATCAAGGAGTTCTAATTTGAGGTTTTGTGTTAACTTAACTTGGTTTACATCAAGGGTTGATTGCTAAAGTAGGACTTGATGTAATTGAAAGACAGGGGTTGAAGAAATATAAACTAATTATTTCTGGATTGGGGAGTCCACTCAACAGATCAAGGAGCAAGGATTTAATATCATTGGAATTTGGAATGCCTAACTAAAACCATTCAAGTTGATTGATCAGTCAAAGTTGGGGTGATGAGAATGGAATATGGATCCTTTCCACAAAAATATCCAAGAAACATGATATTTCAAATCCAATGGTGATGGATATCGGGTTTCAATAAAATAGTGGGATACTAATTAATATTTATTTATTTATTTGTCTTAATTTTATCAGATAAATTACTAAAACTCTATTCATATTATTTTTGGAAACGACATTAAAAAATGACATCAAACATATAATTGAGATCTGTACTTGAGAAGGAAAACCTTCTCACTAACACTAATTTCTAGGAGTGGAAAATTCACCTTCGGGTTATCCTTTTCCATGAAAAAAATCCATATGTGATGGAAGAACCTTTACCAATTACGGCTGGGAATGAGGTGAGCGATGATGAGATCTCTATGTACAAGAAACATCTGAATAATGCTACGAATGTTCAGTTCATCATGCTATCATCCATGAATAATGAGATCCTGAAGGAACATGAGGAAATGTATTCTTATAGCATGATGTCTCACCTTCAAGATCTCTATCAAGAGAAGGAAAGATAAGAGAGGTATGATATCTCCAATGCTTTGTTCACTACTATGATTGGAGATTCTACACTAAATAGACCACATGTAATCAATCTTATTAGCTACGTTGAGAATCTATACATCTTAGGGATTAAATTCCTAGATGATTTTCTTACAGATATCATACTATCATCACCGCCAAAGGCCTTCTATAGTTTTATTATGAATTATAATATGAGAAATAATGAGAAGAGATTATTAGAACATCTTACCCTGATTCACCATGTGGATAATGACATGGGGTGTGACAAACCCATAGTATTTATAGTTAATAGGAAGATGAAGGAAAAGGAAAAGGGGACTAAGATTTATAAATAGTCTAAATATCATGAGCACTGTATGACCAAGAAGAAGACGATCCAAAGGCAGGGCAAGGAAAAAGAGGCAGTATGTTTTTCAAGAGGCAAGTCTGGCCACTTCAAGAGGAACTACACCTAGAGGCAAGGGGAAGCCAAATGTACCTTCGTTATCAAGTATAATCTTTCCATTTATACACATTAGGTTTTAGATATAGGTTATGGTGGTCCCATTTGTATTCAAATGCAGGAACCCATTATATTTCGGAAAATTGCTAGAGGAGAGGCAGATCTGCGAGCCGCCAATGGTTTGAGGATAGATGATCTTTCCATTGGTGACTACCACATTTCATTGCCGAATCGGATTATTTTGGTTTTATAAGAATATTATTATATACCAAGTGTTACCAAGAACATAATTTATGTATCGATTTTAGATACAAATGTATTTATTTTAAATTTTGGAAATAAATCCTGTTTATTTTATAAGGAAAACATATATTATGGTGCAGAATATTTAAATAACGGTCTATATGTATTAAATTAAAAAAAATTGTTGGAAATCGATAACAAATCAATTTCACATGAATCATATAACACCCAGTTGTGCCATCACCATCTTGGTCATGTAAACTAGAGGCACCTGAAAAAGATCTATCTAGATGATTATTTTGACTCTTCTGAGCTAAAACCACTTGATAGATGCCACACTTGTTTACAAGGTAAAATGACCAAACCACCATTCGGTGGGTAGGTTGAAAGGGCTATAGAGATTCTAGGATTGGGACATACTGATGTGTGTAAACCATTTCCAATATAATCTATAGGTGGATATTATTATTTTAATACTTTTACTGATGACTTGAGTAGATATGGTTATGTCTACTTAATGCGGTATAACTCCAAGTCCTTTGAAAAATTAAAGGAGTTCAAGAATGAATTAGAGAATCAAATTGGTAAGAAGATAAAGAAACTTTAATCATATTGAGCTGGAGAATATATTAACCAAGAGTTCATTGACCTTTTACAGGATTCTAGGATTCTATCTCAACTCACTCCACCTTATACACCATAGTGGAATGGTGTCAGTGAAGGAGGAACCATACCATGTTGGATATGGTAAGGTTGATGATTATTCATGAAAATATTCCATTATCCTCTAAGGATATGAATTAAAAAATATGGAACACAAATTAAACCAAGTACTAACTAAGGAATAAAATGGAATCCATTTTGATTTATGGGGTGGAAAGAAACCTGTTTTGTTGCATGCACATGTATGGGGATGAAAGGTGTTTATTAATTCTTTCTTAGGAAATAAAATAGCACCCTGGGGCATGAGATTTATCTTTATAGGGTATTACAAGGAAACAAAGGGACACTACCTATACAACCCCTCCAACAAGAAAGTGAATATTGCTAGATAGGCTACCTTTCTTGAGAGGGAGCACATCCTCAAAAAGGATAGTTGGAGAAAGATTGACTTAGAAGAATTTGATGCTCATGATACACAAGAGTTTTTATAGGAACAAGTTCCAAAATTACCTGTGGAATAAGTAGTTCCTAAAACACAAGTACTGTGTTAGAGTGTAAGAGTGGCAAGGGAACCCAAGAGATATGGTTTTCTTGTCACCAAGGATGGTGACACATTATTATTGGACAATGATGAACCTCACTCCTACAAGGAGGCAGTAAAGAGACCATAAGATAAAATATGGCTAGAAGATTTGAATTATGAAATGGATTTCATGTATCAAAACCAAGTTTGGGTTCTGGTAAATGTGCCAGTTTATGTAAATCCTGTTGGTTGTAAATGGGTATTTAATATGAAACTAGATATGGAAGCTAAAGTAAGTAAGAAATAATAGGGGATAAATGTTATAAACAACGTCAAGGAATTAACTATGATAAAACTTTTTCACTAAATTCCATGTTTAAATCCTTCATAATCATACTTTCCATAACATCTTACCATGACTATGAGATTTGGGAGATGGATATCAAAACTGAATTCCTTAATGGGAACCTTCTAGAAGATTTACATATGACACAACTAGAAGGTTTTGTGACACCAAGTGATTCAAAAAGGTATTTCAAGTTTTATAGATCCATTTATGGATTGAAGAAATCATCCAGGTCTTGTAATATTCAATTCGATGAAGCCATATGAGAATTTGGTTTCTTTAGGAACAAATGTGAGCCATGTGCTTAAAAAAGTTTTAATGGGAATTCAATCATTATCCTTGTAGTATATGTTGATGACATATTACTTATTGGAAATGATATACTAGTCTTATAGTCAGTTAAGGACTGGTTGAACAAGTTCTTCTCCATAAAATACTTAGGTGAAGCAACCTACATTATAAGGATCAATATCGTTCATGATAGATTCTAGAGGTTACTTGGGATAAGTCAGAGTACATAAATTAATTAGTTACTAAATAGATTTAGTATGGATTAATCCAAGAGGGTATTGGTTTCGGTGTAACATAGAATAAATTTTTCTAAGAAAATGTTTCCCCATACACAACAAGAGAAAGATAAAATTAGTAAGATCCCATATGCTTTGGTGATTGGAATAATCTTGTATGAAATTATATATACTAGACTTGATATTTCCTATACACTAAGCATGATATATAGATATCAACTAGATCCAGGAGAAAAAAATTGGAATATTGTTTAGGCTATCCTTAATTATCTGAGAATACACAAGGATATGTTCCTAGTGTATGGAGGAGATGAGGAGAATGTCATCATAGGGTATGATGATGATGGTTTTCAGATAGACCAAAATGATCTAAAGTCACAATCAGGATATGTTTTCTATCTTAACAAAGATGTTGTGATCTAGAAGAGTTCAAAGCATCCAATTTTCATTAATTCTATAGTAGAGTCTAAATATATATCATCTTCTAATGTAGACACGGAAGCCATATGGATTTAGAACTTTGTCCAGGATCTTGATGTATGTCCTTGGAGTAGAGACCCTATCACATTGTATTGTGATAATGCTACAATGGTGGATCTTGCAAAGGATAAAAAGTCACATAAATAGACAAAGCACATAATCTAGAATTATCAAATCTTGAGGGATTTTCACAAGAGGGGTGAATTTGCAGTGAGAAGAGTGTCCAAGGAGTAGAACATGGTGGACACCTTGACTACATGCCTATCTCAATAGAAGCATGAATATCATGTGAGAACTTATGGGCTGAAGGTTGTTAGTAGTTGGATTTAGTGCAAGTGGGAGTCTGTTGGAGTTGGTTCTCTTGAACCAACTTATTTTTACTTTATGATAAACTTATATTCATGGTTTTTAATATTAATAAATTATTTATCACATCGTTATTGTTCTTCTTCATAACAAAACATGTGATAATCTCCCAAGAGTAGTTGTTGTACAAAAAGGTCATAGCAGTTCCTCGCTATGATGAGAACTAGGAAGTGCTGTGATCGTATTCTTGAATAAATATTCTATGTCCAGATGATATCATTTGAATGGACACAAATGATACATGATATGAAGGGTGGGGACTCATAGGACATTGAGGCACCTTATCATGGTGTATGCCCCTTGTAATATCCAGTAGGATATTATGAGAATGAGACCCGATAGTAGGAAATCCAAATTATAAGTATCATTTGATGTTTCTATATACAGACGTGTGTAATGGTACTTATAATTTTATATTATTTTCAATGGATATTATGAGTTGGTAACTTTGATGTATTGGTGAAAATTGTGATGACATATGATCATAGTGAGGTAGGATACGTTGGGTGCATCACGAGTAATATTGCATTAATGAATAATATGAGAAAGGATTTATCCCTTATGTTCATTAATGAAAGTAAATATCTTAGGACCTTTGATGGAAATGATATATTCTAAATAAATCTATGGTTATGGTGTTCTCTAGGAAAGTTCTATTTTTGGAAATTCAAAGAACGAGTTATCAAACGTATAGGTTGATGAAACTGGAATGCAACCTGATTGATTAGAGATATTGTGATAAAGGGATTATATTACATAGTAATCATTCGTATGAGATGACATGTCATTGCAGAATTTGTTTCTTTATCTATGGGTGTCTTGGTGTGTTGCTAGACAATAAACTTGGACTTTAGGAAGGCTCACCTAATTCTACTGAGAAAAATGCCTAGAGGGTCACACACTAAGTGTATCCATAATCTTAGTTAAATAATTTATTATTTAACATGTTGAATAAATATTATTCTCGGTTTTGGTTTAATAATTATTTAGGTATTCTTGATCGCATTTTATTTATTTATTGGATAATGATGCAGTTAGATTTATTTATTTATTTTAAAAATAAATAGTCGTTATTCAAGGTCTGATAAATATTTCAGAGGATGGGAGGACCGAGTTAAAGGGTCTAGTGGAAAAATAATATTAAATATTATTTGATTTAAATAATACTTAATTGTAACTTGAAATCTAATCACATGTCATGGAAATAATGATATTTCCTTTATTATTTGATATGGGGGTTTCACATGGAATAATAAAATAAGTAATGGCACTTGTGATAATTATTTATTATTACATAGTGAATTAAATTCCTAGTTATATATTGTTCTCTTATTAGCCAACGGGGAAACCCATAGTCCTTAGAGACATTTTTTTTGCACAACATTATGGAGAAAAAATATCTCAAATATTGAGATCTTTTTTTATATCCAAGAATTCTCTAAAGAACGAGAGTGGCCATCCTCCACCAGATTAGATAACACTTTGAAATCGGCTCTCAAGGTGATCGAGGGTGAATGATTCAAGCACAAGAACCTTCTGTGATAACACTTAGAGACTCCTTTAGCAACATACATATATTTTCATAGCACGTGTGGATTAATGCTAGAGGATATCTACTCTTGATCTCTACAAAGCTATGAAAGGCTCACTTTAGATCTAGGGTCAGACACATCAATGAAGAAATAAAACCATGGAGGTATTTATTTAATTAAATTAAATTAATTATAAACAAAATATTTCTATCCTCTCTCTAGGTTCCAAGAATATTTATTATTTATCTAAATATTTGATTTTATTCTGTGGATACTAGCATTCATCATCGTATTGATCCTGGAATAATCATTGATCCCAATAAAATTTAAAGTTGGGTACCGGCCCAACTGCACTTCCACTACACCTAGATCCTTCAAATAAAATCCTTTATGTCAAGGATACCAACTTTATAACATGTTGGGAATGGGCTATGACATGTGTACCTACTTTATTCTTGGTCTAGAAACTCCTTCACCCTATTTATTTTAGGCTTGGGCTAAAACCCATGTACCTTCTTGTTTTTGGTCTTGGGATACAACATGTATACCATATTTCTTTTAGTCTTGGGCTAAAACCCAGGTACCTTTTTGTTTTTGATCTTGGAATATAACTTGTGTACCCTATTTATTTATGTCTTGGGAAACAACCCATAGATCCTATTTCTTTTTGGGCTTGGGATACAAACCGTACACCCTCTTTCTCTTCAGGCATGGGCCATAACCCATATACCCTATTTCTTTTTGAACTTGGGCTAGAACCCATACACCCTCTTTCTTTTTGGGCTTGGGATACAACCCATATAACCTATTTATTTTTGGTCTTGGGATATAACCTGTACACCCTATTTATTATCAGAATTGGGATACAATCCGTGTACCCTTTGAGTGCATATAAAACTTATCATTAACCAATTCATTGAAGGGATATATAGGTCCCACCCGTCTCATAGTAAAATCTTTCATACATAACCCACATGATAATAAAACATTCATCCTATTGTGAACCATAAAAGACACAGGTTTTATAAACATAAAATCATAACCAATAAAATGAAATGGGTATCATTAACATTTTATCATATCATAACCTATGTAATGTAGATATGTTTTATAAACATTTCAACAAAGAATAACCCAAGAAATAGAAACAGATTTTATAAACATATAACCCATGAAAGAGAAATAGGTTTCATAAAGACCATGACATTAAGTGTCACCCATTCATACAAAGGATATGAATGGACCATTTAAACCATTTACTAAAAGGGTATGAGTAACATCAACAGATGTTATCATATAAGGAAAATAATTTTGAAATATCTTTAAAAAATATTTCTGGAGGATAATATCCTTTCTTCTTCAAAGAAGGTTTTTTAATACATAAACCATTTAAAAATAATTCTCTTTGAAAATACCTCGAGAACTTAAAAATAATACTTGAAATCAATTTGAAAACCATTTTCATTTAATATTTTTTTAAAAAAATTTTCTTAATGATTAACCTTTTCAAAATGAAATGTAATCTTAAAAGAAATGATGGTGGGTAAATATGTACATGTTTTACAAGGTAGAAAGAGCATTCCTTTTTCACGGAAAAAAGGTTAGAAAAATTTATTATTTGGAAAGTGAAAATAAGATTCCCTTGAATATATTGGTAAATGAAAAAGGGTAATTTTTTTAAATAATATATTATAATGGTATAATATTCCTATAAACCCTTTTTAGAAAACATATATTTCCAACCAAAGGGCTGGTAAAGTCAGGATTTCATAAAAAAAACTTTCTTAAACATCTTTTGGAACAAATAGTAGAAAAATGGAGAAAATACTCGAGTATATCTTGTATAACCAGAGGATAATAAAATTCATGAATGTTATTGAGATATGTGTCATAAGATTTCATTAAATGAAGCATACACATAAACAATCTCCAAAAGTGATGAGTTTGTCTCAATAAACTCTTATAACTTGGTAACTTGGGATCATATTATCCATGTAATAAATAAAATTAAATGAATATTAAAATATCATGAAATATTTATATTAATTATATAAATTTTAAAATAGAAGTATACATGTAACATCCTAGTTCCAGAATCCGCCCAGAGGCGCCCCGTACTCGGTTGGTCACATGGACTCAAGCACATTTACCCTAACTCTAGAGGCTGCTTACTAGTAGTGAGGGCCTTGGGTGCGATAGTGGGGAAACTATTCCCTCATTGGAAGAGTAACACAGTGGAAGAGAAATATATATACAATAGCAGAAGTAGTTATAATGTCAAACAAAAAGAAACAGCAGAAGAACGATGAAGAAACAACTGAAGGACACATATATAAATAATGCATGATACATATGTCTAGGAAAGCAGTAAAAAATGTCACAATGTAGAAATACAGTACTAAACCAAAGTACAAAAGAAAACAAGAAAACAACTCCTCATCATCTTAAGCCTCAGCTTGGTCCCATGCTCTCCAGCTCCCAAAGCAGTCAAGAACCTGAATTAGAAGGGCACTTTCCCTTATCTATACCTGCAACAATATAATCTATTTGGGCCCAAAAGCATTACCCATACAGGGTGTGAGACTAAATCCTAGTAGGAAACCACCAAGAGATCTATGACTAATAGTCAGTGAATATATATATGGTAGGTAATAAGCAAAAGAAGCAGTAAACAAGGAAGTACTCAACAGTGAACATTCCTACAATTTCAAAGTATTCAAACACCACATAAAAAGTATGCAGATAATCACAAATAGGTAACCCTATGGGATGTTATCATAGCCTAATCCCCTTTAGTCCTACCTAGAAAACACAAGCAACCCTCAGATAAGTACACACAGTCTAACCCCTCTGGTTCAGCTTTAGTATAAACTCTCTCGGGAAGCACTCGCCATCAATTCTCCATATAGTCTCATTTCGGTAACTAAAAGGCACTATGGGGAAGCACTTACGTCAAATTCCCCCTATACCCAACATCGAGGAACTATAAACACTCTGAGGAAGCACTTATATCAATTCCCTATATGGTCTCGCATTGTAATAATAATAACAAACACTCTAGAGAATCCCTTATGTCAATTATCCCTATGGTCCACTACACTAGGTTCTCATGGCCCTGTGTAAGTCAGACAAGAATAGAAATGCAAATCTACCAAAGTAAACCTAAAGAAATACTTGTATAACCATTATACTACATAACATCATGTCAGATAAAATAGTCCATCCTAACAATACTAGGCATGGATAACAAAGCAGCAGCCTAACAGGAAAAACTTGACGAACAGTCAAAAGAAGAAAACCTGGGAAAATCCTCCATAGCATGGTAAAATAAACCCTATTCACATTCAATTAACCTCTACTCAATTTTACAAGCATAGAATGCAATTTACAGGGTTAAAACCATAAACACGCAATACCCCGATCAAGGTTATTGGGAATGTTTTCACATAAAACTCAAAGGATAGCTACGGAAAGGCACAAAACACCTACCTCGGTGTTGTAGGATCATTATATGTGACCCTAAAGCCTTGAATCGCTGAAGAAAACCATAGATCTAGAAAAACATCGAAAACGTTCAACTGGTGATAACTTGAGAAAGAGTAGGAATCAAGAAACGAAGCTTTATAAGAAGGAAGATCTTATTGAGGTGATCCCAATACAATTGACGACGGTCAAATTGGAGGACGGATGCTGGATCGGGGGATCGGGGAAAGATCATGACCGTGTGAATTCTCTCAGATGAACTAGGTCGAGAAGGAAGTGTTTCTATCCGTCAGACGCGACACTAGTACATTTAATGAAAAAAAGAAAGTACATAGTGTGTACTTTATAAATACATGTTGTGTACTTTCCTTCACCGGCCCCCGCGTTAGGCGATCTCCAGGTCACCACACATGACCGTGTGTATGGCCACTACACGACCAGCACCCGGCTACCCGCTGTAACCGAGTACACGACGTTTACTCATAAAGTACACAACGTGTACTTAAAAATTTCCAAAAACTTCTATTTTCCTCAAAAACACCAGAAAATGGAAAAAACACCTGAAGAAAAAGATCTAGGTTCTTACAAACTCCCCCTTAAAGAAATTCATCTCCAAATTTCCCTAGCAAGGTAGCGTAGAAGAAGAATCCTCAAACAGCTCCAGCCACTATGATCGTATATCGACCTCCCTCTCATAGGTCTCATCCTGTACCCGCTCGTGCTGCCATAACACTCATACCATAGGAATAGACCGGACACGGAGAACCTTTGTACTGTGATAAAAAATTCAGATAGGATGCTCCTTGAATGAGGCGTCCACCTCTAACTCAACCTCCTTAGGTTGAAAAGTATGAGACGAGTCTGAGAAGTAACGTTGGAGCTGAGAAATGTGGAAGACATCGTGCATAGTCAGGTACGTCTGAGGTAACTGTAACCAATAGGAAACCGACCCAACTCTCTCAAAAACCTAAAAGGGCTCGACGTACCTCGACGAAAGCTTATCCTATCTCCTAATCCTCCTGTGCCCCAACCTCAGTGTGACATGTAGGAAAACCTGATCCTCAACCTTGAACTCTAGAGGTTCTCTCTGCTGAGAAGCATAAGACTTATGTTGAGACTATGAAGTAGTCATCCTCTTCCGAATAAACTCTATCTGCTCTGTGGTCTCTTGGACAAGATGAGGTCCCAACATAGCTTCCTCTCCTGCCTCTAACCATCATAAGGGTGACCGGAATGGCCTACCATATGGATCCTCATAAGGTTCCATCTAAATAGTTTCTTGAAAACTATTGTTGTAGGAAAACTCCACAAGAGGTATGTGCTTATCCCAAGAACCTCCAAAATCCAAGATGCATGCACGAAGAATGTCCTCAGGAACCTGAATTGTACGCTCGGACTTACCATCTATCTGGGGGTGGTAAGTTTTACTTAGAAGCACCTATGTACACAAGGCCTTCTGCAATCCCTGCCAGACCCAATAACTAAAACGAGCATCCCTATCTTAAATAATGGAGTGTGGAACTCCATGGAGAGGTAATATCTCACAGATGTACAACCATCCCAACTCATCAACACTAAAAGTATCCTTGATTGGAAAGAAGTGAGCAACCTTTGTGAGTTTTTCAATTATAACCCAAAAAACATCATTCCCTCGCGGTGACCTCGACAGACCTATCACGAAATCCATCGCGACATCATTCCATTTCCACTCGGGAATGGTTAACTAATGTAAAATCCATAATGGTCACTAATTCTCCACCTTCACCTGCTGATAGGTAGAACAACTCATCACAAAACCAGCAACATCTCTCTTCATACCTGGCAACCAATACTGACTGTGTAGATCACGATACATCTTAGTGATGCCAGGATGAACTGACCAAGATGAGGAGTGAAAGTCCCGCATCATCTCCTCACATATGTATGCTAACACACATACATTCACATGAAAACTTAAGATATCGTCCTTGCCTATGGTCCATTCTAGAATTGGGTCCTCTCCTGACACACTTTACCATAGGATTAGGCCTTTAGAATCTGATAACTATCTCATTCGCACTTGATCAAGAAGAGTAGAGGTAACAACTATAGAAGATAGAAACATTTGCCCCTGCCTATTGTGCACCTCCAAATGCATCTTAGAGAACAGATCCTTAATCATCCACTCACTGATGGTGTCCAGAACTACCTATATTTGAGTCCTCATGCTCAGCGCATTAACCACCGTTTTTCCGTTCCCAGGTGTATAGGCAACCTCAATGTAAAAATACTAAAGGTACTCAACCCACCTTTGCTGTCTCAAATTTAGATCACACTGAGTGAAGATGTACTTGAAACTTTTGTGGTCCATGAAAACCACAAAATGATCTCCCAATAGATAATGTCTCCAACATCGTAAGGCATGAAAAACTACAGCCAACTCAAGATCATACGTCAGGTAATTTCTCCCATGTGTCCTCAATTGCCGAGACCTGTACACAATGAATTTTTCTTCCTACATAAGCAATGCTCCAAGCCTGATACTTGATGCATCACAGTACACTATATATCTCTTTCTAGCTCTATAAAAACTAGTATCAGTGCACAAGTCAACCTCGCTTTTAGCTCCATAAAGGATGACTTATAAGAATTTGACCACAAGAACTTCGCACGCTTCTTAGTTAGTCCCGTCAGTGGAACTTCTAAGTGTGAAAAGTCTTGTATGAAATGTCTATAGTATCCATCCAGCCCTAGAAAACTCCACAACTCAAAGACATTCTTCGGATGCTCCCAGGAAACTACTGCTCTCACTTTCTCTAGGTCTTCTGATACTCCTATCTCCGAGATAACATGACCCAAGAAGTGAATTTGATCCATCCAAAATTGGCATTTTGAGAGATTAGAATATAACTGATTCTATATTAGTGTACTCAAAATGATCTCAAGATGGGTATCATGGTCGTGTCGAGTGTGAGAGTATACCAAGATATCGTCCACAAAAACCACAAAAAAAAAATCCAGGTATGGATGGAACACTTGGTTCATTGGTTCCATGAAGATTTCAAGTGAGTTTATGAGACCAAACGGTATAACCACATAGTAATATAGACCATAACTACTTAGGAAAGCTATAAGAGTTATATCAGATGGTCTAATGTGCAACTGATGATAAATGGATCTCAAGTCAATCTTCAAGAACACTCGGGCTCCTCAAAGCTGATCAAAGAGATCATCAATTCTTGTTAAGGGATATCTGTTCTTGACCGTCAACTAGTTCAACTTCCGATAATCCACACAAAGTCTGAGGACACCATCTGCCTTCTTTGCAAATAGGATAGGCGAACCCCAAGGAGAAGTATAGCATCCTATCTTTTTATAACATAACTTTCATTCCATTACCCGGAACTGAGGATCTTTAAGGTTTAGTGTCTTGGAAACAAGGAACATAAAACATGAAACAAAAAAAAAATTCTTCTTAAACATTTGAAAGGATTCTCCTCATGTTCACCCTAGGCTCATTACTGCATCTCATAACCTGGGGACATACATCAAAAGGAAGGGTGAGCAGAAGGCCCAGCAAGGGAAACAAGTGAAACATTTTACATATGAACTTGAGATACATCAATAAAGTCATGAAAAGAACTTTAAGGAATGAAAATGAAATCATGAGGCATATAAAAATAACACTTTTTCATAACTTGAAGATGTGGCTACATCATTTAACATAGACAATAATGAACATATCACAAAGGTCCATCCCCATGGTTTCATTTGAAAATTACCAAGGTTATTCACCAAGGTATCGTGAAAATTGTAATCTCTAGTGGTTATATCATTACCCAATGCATTGGAGCGCTATCAGGGCGCACCATTAAATTTTGCTTTATTATCATGTGAGCCACATATATCATCATCAAACATTTCATAAATAACCCATATAGCATAAAATAAATGGGTTTCATTTCATAATCACAACGTTTTAAAAACTGCTTTAAAGACATGATCTTTACGTCACGTTAAGACCCACAGAAAAGGAAGGTGGGTCTCCTGTATGTAAATCCCAGAATTTAAAATAGAAAATTTTGGTATATATGTGAATACCCCTTTAGAAGAAAGAGATTTGAGTATTCACTTTATAATATAAAAGAACTTTAGAAAAAGAGAGAAACATTTTGAGACGGAAATTCTGCAGCATAACGGCTATGTTACGAGGCTTTAGAAGACATTAAAAAGAGAGGGAAAATGGGTCAAACATTCATAAATGACCCATAAAACAGTAGATGGACAGAATAAGAAGGATAAATGATCATGGTAATGAAATTTCAAGGACATACCATTTGAAATGAAAAACATGGAAGGAAGACAAAAATTATATTTCTCTTATGAAAGTTCGGCAGCCTAACGACGTTACTTAAACTTCAACAAAAATGATTTGAAAAGATCAAGTAGGGTCTCTAATCATGTGAACATAAGAGTACCGTATGATAGATATAGAGATAATTCCCCAACATAATTAAAAAGGAACTTGAAATAATTGACATGAAAGTAGAACTTCAAAATGAGAAGGGTGAAGAACCACTTAAAAATTCGGCAGCCTAACGGCGCCACTTAAAACTTCAAAATACTGAATTAAAGAGATCAAATGGGGTCTCTCATCATATGAACATAAGAGTACAGTATGATAGATATAGAGATCATACCCCAACATAACAAAAAGGAACTTGAAAGAATTGACATGAAAGTAGAACTTCAAAACGAGAAGGGTGAAGAACCACTTAAAAATTCGGCAGCCTAACGACGCCACTTAAAACTTCAAAATACTGAATTGAAGAGATCAAATGGGGTCTCTCATCATATGATCATAAAAGATCATTATGATAAATTTAGATATCATACCCCAACATAATAAAAAGGAACTTGAAATACTTTACATGAAAATAGATCTTGAAAAATGAGAAGGGAGAAAGAATCCGTTACAAAAATTTCGGCATCCTAACGGGGCCACTTAAAACTTCATAAAAAGAAATAATGAGAGTAAGAGGGGATCTATCATTATATGTACATGAAAAGGGAAGTAAGGGGAGTATAAAAGAACATCCTCCAACATAAGAACATGGAGCATAAATGGAATGACATAAAAGAGATTACTTGAAAAGAAAGAGAGAGATCAGATCCCTTACCTTAAAACGTAACTCTTAAAACTCAAAGGTTTGGACCTTGAGGGCTTGGGGGAACCTTGGGAGGACTCCTTATGAGGTAAGGAGACCAGAACTTCGTTGGGGGAGAGTGGGGAGTCGAATGGATGAGAGGATGGCTTTCTATTTATAGGGAAAGTGAGGGGACAAGGCATTAATGGCCAAGGGACACCTCATTAGTGGTTTTGGAAAAACCATGGGCTTGCCCATGGTATTTGCCCATGGTATTGGCCACTTGGGACACATCATACCTTATCTTACTATTCATAAGTCGAACATATTGATTACATACTTAATACATCATTTAATGATGTCATTAAACACCCGTAACTTAAAAACTGTATTTTCACTATTCATCGAAAATTTATTTTTTTCAGAAAAATCCCCAAAAATTACCTTAACATAATATCGATGCTCTGAGTTCAAAAATGAAGTCCATTTTATAAAAATAATTTTCTAAATATTTTTAATTAAAATTTTAATTAAAAAACACTATTCATCCGAAAAAACTAATACTTCAATAATAATTTATGAATCCATTATTTAACCATTTTATTGAATCACATTACTTAATCAAAGTGCCTAGCTTATTTTAATACTTTCTTTAAGTGAGATTACTAATCCATTTAGACACATTATTATTCATAGTCATAAAATCACTATTCATAATTTACTATTCATCAAAAATCGAGTTGATCTTATTAGACTCTAAATTTCGTACTGAACATAATTGTAGAAGACCATTTTTTGAAAATCATTACACATTTTTAATTATTTAGGGTTTACATAAACATATTTAAAATATCCTTTTTCTAAAATTCATCAAAAATATGCATACTATATTTATCCGGTCATTTGAAAATTCATAAAAGAAATCGAAATTTTTATTTAAAACAAAGGATTACACAAGACAGTTACGGTCTCCTTACATAGCCCCTTATCACACCAGCATAGGACCTAAGTGTAAGGTGTGCTAAGGTGAGAGAATCCGAGGGAGGCTCGACCAACATCGCACGAGTAGTAATTTCTATCAGTTTGAACTTCTTGCGAAGGAGATCCCGTTCTAGCTTTATACGATGAAGTTCAGCTTGGGTTTGGTCCAGAGCAAAGCCCAGTGGTGCTACCTCCTTCCCAAGTTCTGTTAGATGGGCTTCGATCGGTCCAAGACTACTGGGTGAGGCCATCGAATCTTCTTTCTATATTAATTAACCAAGATTGCTTGTATTTAGAGACAATAGTCAAAATGTTTAGTTTCCAGCGGCCATATTGACCAATGGTCAAATAACAGTCAAAACCCAATAGTCTCATTTTAATTATACTCATGTTATCAAATGAAACATTTTTGTTGAGTATAAAAATAAAATAAAATAACACATAAAATTAGGAAACAATATTTATTTAAAAAATTCGGGTCCTTACAATCTTTCTCCCTTAAGAAATTGCGTCCTCGCAATTTTTAAAATTGGGTTTTGAAATTTCATTGAAAGTCCCACATCGGAAAAGGAGTCAGTAAACCTATTACTTTAAAAGAAAGAAAGGGAAGTACAAAGGTCACCCGAGTTAACCCACACTAGGATTCCATGTAGGAAAACATGGACATGGAGGAGAAAACAAAGGGTCAATTTCTGAGGGAGAGTGATAGAGAACATGATTAGGAGAAAGTTAACCATAAGAAAATCCCAAACTTATGATGTGTGTAAACGGTCTTTGATTACCTAGTAGGAAACGTAAACCAACAACATTTTTGTTTTACGTTTCTTTTCATAATTTTGAGGATTTCATTTACTACATAGAAGAAAAACATAAGAAAATACACCTACCTTCAAGTAGAGTTTCATCCTTTAATAAGTCCCTACCAACACTAATATTTTCTCCAAATGATGAGAATTCAAAAACACTTGGTCTCATAAAAGCACAAGAATCATCTTCTAGAGAATCACATAATCTAAAAAAGATTAACTATCTATTTCTTCTATCTTTAAACATTATCCCAAAAACAGAAAGGTTAAGGTAAAATAACTCTTCAAAAAGAAAGAATCCCATAGGAATGGAAACAACTTTTAAATATTCAAAGTTCCATGGTACTACCCAAAGTTCATCATAGACCATTCCATAAATAAAGGTCCTTAAAATTCCTCAAAATAAACCAAACTAAGATTGAAACCCAAATACAAGAAGGATTTGATAACATAGTATTCCAAAACAACTTCATTGTTCATCTCCAGACAACATCAACCACTCCTAGAATCTTATAACAAAAGTTTCTAACCTAAACATATTTTACCCAAGATAGGTTAATCATTCCCATAAGTAACCTAAATTACAATAAGTCCACCTTAAATTCATCAATTCTTCAAAATATAAGTCAACCTTACTCCTCAATGAAAATACTATAGTAATCTATTTACCTCGATCATATAGGGTCCCCAAAATAGTGAACGTCTTCCAAAATAATAATCATCTTTTAATCCCCTAATCATCTCTGTCATATTAATACGGAAATTGTCACATTTCCTATCACATTGGTTGTTGGGACACTTTATTCCATTTCCCACCATTAACTAAGAAGAGAAAGTATAATTAGAGGCTTAAATACGTAACCAATAATCATGAAAAGGAACTTAAATCATATAAGGATAACTTGTAGAAGAAAAGTATACCCTAACTTGTGATCCCCTAGGTTCCCATCTAGGTTATCCATGATCATATATTCTTATGTGAATCTTTATTTTATTTTATCTTTGTTCCTTTAACAATGGTTCATACCAAGCTTATGAATTTACCAAAGCATATCCCCCGGGAGTGTCGTAACCAAGAGTGCAGCAAGGCCCGTTGTCGTGTACCAGTTCCCGTTCAAGTCTAGCTCAAAGCGGTGTTTTCGGGTTTTACCCCTATGTACATCTGTGCCAGAGCCACCTCTACCTCCTCGTATCCAGACAGGGATGTGTTTGCTTGGAAACCCCTTACTCAGTACTCACCAAAATACCAGGAAGATTTCCTATATTTAAACTTTTATATAGGGTTCTTACTAGAGTTTTCATATCCTAATTTCCACAAATAACTAAAACATCCTTTGATACCAAATATAGAATCCTGTCTTTTTATAACATAACTTTCATTCCATTACACGGAACTGAGGATCTTTAAGGTTTAGTGTCTTGGAAACAAGGAACTTAAAACATGAAACAAAAAAAACATTCTTCTTAAACAATTGAAAGACTTATCCTCATGTTCACCCTAGGCTCATTACTACATCTCATAACCTGGGGACATACATCAAAAGGAAGGGTGAGCAGAAGGCCCAGCAAGGGAAACAAGTGAAACATTTTACATATGAACTTGAGATACATCAATAAAGTCATGAAAAGAACTTTAAGGCATGAAAATGAAATCATGAGGCATATAAAAATAAAACTTTTTCATAACTTGAAGATGTGGATACATCATTTAACATAGACAATCATGAAAATATCACCAAGGTCCATCCCCAAGGTGTCATTTGAAAATTACCAAGGTTATTCACCAATGTATCGTGATAATTGTAATCTCTAGTGGTTACATCATTACCCAATGCATTGGAGCGCTATCAGGGCGCACCCTTAAATTTGCCTTTATTATCATGTGATCCACATATATCATCATCAAAAATTTCATAAATAACCCATATAGCATAAAATAAATGGGTTTCATTTCATAATCACAATGTTTTAAAAACTGCTTTAAAGACATGATCTTTACGTCACGTTAAAACCCACAGAAAAGGAAGGTGGGTCTCCTGTATGTAAATCCCAGAATTTAAAATAGAAAATTTTGGTATATATGTGAATACCCATTTAGAAGAAATATCTTTGAGTATTCACTTAATAATATAAAAGAACTTTAGAAAAAGAGAGAGACATTTTGAGACGGAAATTCTGCAGCATAACGGCTATGTTACGAGGTTTTAGAAGACATTAAAAAGAGAGGGAAAATGGGTCAAACATTCATAAATGACCCATAGAACAGTATATGGACAGAATAAGAAGGATAAATGATCATGGTAATGAAATTTCAAGGACATACCATTTGAAATGAAAAACATGGAAGGAAGACAAAAATTAGATTTCTCTTATGAAAGTTCGGCAGCCTAACGACGTTACTTAAACATCAACAAAAATGATTTGAAAAGATCAAGTAGGGTATCTCATCATGTGAACATAAGAGTTAAGTATGATATATATAGAGATAATTCCCCAACATAATTAAAAATGAACTTCAAAGAATTGACATGAAAGTAGAACTTCAAAATGAGAAGGGTGAAGAACCACTTAAAAATTCGGCAGCCTAACGGCGCCACTTAAAACTTCAAAATACTGAATTGAAGAGATCAAATGGGGTCTCTCATAATATGAAAATAAGAGTCCAGTATGATAGATATAGATATCATAACCCAACATAACAAAAAGGAACTTGAAAGAATTGACATGAAAGTAGAACTTCAAAACGAGAAGGGTGAAGAACCACTTAAAAATTCGGCAGCGTAACGACGCCACTTAAAACTTCAAAATACTGAATTGAAGAGATAAAATGGGGTCTCTCATCATATGATCATAAAAGATCAGTATGATAAATTTAGATATCATACCCCAACATAATAAAAAGGAACTTGAAATACTTTACATGAAAATAGATCTTGAAAAATGAGAAGGGAGAAAGAATCCGTTACAAAAATTTTGGTAGCTTAACGGTGCCACTTAAAACTTCATAAAAAGGAATAATGAGAGTAATAGGGGATCTCTAATTATATGTAAATGAAAAGGTCAGTAAGGGGAGTATAAAAGAACATCCTCCAACATAAGAACATGGAGCATAAAAGGAATGACATAAAAGAGATTACTTGAAAAGAAAGAGAGAGATCGGATCCCTTACCTTAAAACGTAACTCTTAAAACTCAAAGGTTTGGACCTTGAGGGATTGGGGGCACCTTGGGAGGACTCCTTAGGAGGTAAGGAGACCAGAACTTCGTTGGGGGAGAGTGGGGAGTCGAATGGATGAGAGGATGGCTTGGTATTTATAGGGAAAGTGAGGGGACAAGGCATTAATGGCCAAGGGACACCTCATTAGTGGTTTTGGCAAAACCATGAGCTTGCCCATGGTATTTGCCCATGGTATTGGCCACTTGGGACACCTCATACCTTATCTTACTATTCATAAGTCGACCATATTGATTAAATACTTAATACATCATTTAATGATGTCATTAAACACCCGTAACTTAAAAACTGTATTTTCACTATTCATCGAAAATTTATTTTTTTTCAGAAAAATCCTCAAAAATTACCTTAACATAATATCGATGCTCTGAGTTCAAAAATGTAGTCCATTTTATAAAAATAATTTTCTAAATATTTTTAATTAAAATTTTAATTAAAAAACACTATTCATCTGAAAAAACTAATACTTGAATAATAATTTATGAAACCGTTATTTAACCATTTTATTGAAGCACATTACTTAATCAAAGTGCCTAGCTTATTTTAATACTTTCTTTAAGTGAGATTACTAATCCATTTGGACACATTATTAATCCTAGTCATAAAAGCACTATTCATAATTTACTATTCATCAAAAATCAAGTTGATCTTATTAGACTCTAAATTTCGTACTGAACATAATTGTAGAAGACCATTTTTTGAAAATCATTACACATTTTTAATTATTTAGGGTTTACATAAACATATTTAAAATATCCTTTTTCTAAAATTCATCAAATATATGCATACTATATTTATCCGGTCATTTGAAAATTCATAAAAGAAATCGAAATTTTTATTTAAAACAAAGGATTACACAAGACAGTTACGGTCTCCTTTCATAGCCCCTTATCACACCAGCATAGGACCTAAGTGTAAGGTGTGCTAAGGTGATAGAATCTGAGGGAGGCTCGACCAACATCGCACGAGTAGTAATTTCTATCAGTTTGAACTTCTCGCGAAGGCGACCCCGTTCTAGCTTTATACGATGAAGTTTAGCTTGAGTTTGGTCCAGAGCAAAGACCAGTGGTGCTACCTCCTTCCCAAGTTCTGTTAGATGGGCTTCGATCAGTCCAAGACTACTGGGTGAGGCCATCAAATCTTCTTTCTATATTAATTAACCAAGATTGCTTGTATTTAGAGACAATAGTCAAAACGTTTAGTTTCCAGTGGTCATATTGACCAATGGTCAAATAACAGTGAAAACCCAACAGTATCATTTTAATTATACTCATGTTATCAAATGAAACATTTTTGTTGAGTATAAAAATAAAATAAAATAACACATAAAATTAAGAAACAATATTTATTTAAAAAATTCGGGTCGTTACAAGAAGTACTGGGTCAGATGAAACCCTTATCCTGCAACTTCTCCAAATGCTTCTTGATCTCCTATAACTCTCTCTTAGCCATCTTGTAAGGAGGGATGCACACCGGTGCTGCTCCTGGCATGAGCTCAATAAAAAATTCCACCTCTCACTCTGGAGGAAAACCTGAAAATTCCTCTAGAAAGACATCCTTGAAATAATACACCACTGGAGGAAAGTTCATCTGAGAAGTCCCTTGGTCATCTAGATAAAGTCTAGAAATCTGGGCTGTAACTCCTCTCAACCCATGATGCTTGGGTCCTGATCTGCTCGCCAGGACATCCCATTCACCCTTATAAAGAAACGATCTGCCCTCTGGTGATGTGAAACTCACCCTATGGTGATAGCAATCAACAACAACCTGAAAGGGAACTAAACAATCCATTCCTATAATAAAATCATATCCTTCCATCTCTAAAACATAAAGGTCCCATAATTAGTGACACTCACCAACCTCAAGAGGGCACTCCTTTCACTGATGTACACTAGTCGTTATTGTCCCCCATGGTGTGTCCAACATCAAGACATCAGTAGAACTAAATACATCGAAAATAGGAAAATGTAAAACTAAGTGAACTAAGATTGTAACTCGAAATGTAGAGGGTACGAGATCCTTCTCCTGCTGGGTATGATCCACCGAAAAAGTCTAACCTAAACCACAACCCTATGACCTTTCCAGACAACCCTGAGCCGATCCACCCTATTTTCGCTGAAAGCATTATGACTGAATACCACGACCACGACCTCCACCTTGGTCTGAATGGCCAAAAGAACTCCAGTTCCCAGACTAATGAGAAACTGGTGTCACTGCTCCTAAATGTAGAGTCATTGAAGAACCCCTGTCACTAGATGCTGGTGAGAAGATCTGACAGAAATGCTGAAGATGACCCATCTTGCCGTAAGATCGGCACTCCACTGGGTCTCTAGAGAAATGTGGCCTCATATTACCTCTATCTTTGCATTGATAGTACACCACCTGGATACTAGAATAAGTGTCTCTCTTCCTTGTATCAACACATGAAGACCCCTTGTAGCGCCTCCTACTGTCAGTGGGAGGGATACTAACTCTAAATATAGAACCGCCCTGGCTCACAACTCCAAAATCCCTTAAATTTCGCTCCATGATCAGTGCCTGGTTGATGATATATGTGATGGAAGTCAACCTAAATATGTTCACTTTTGATCAGATGTCGTTCCTTAGACTATCCTCAAACTTTCTTGCCAGTAATAAATCATCACCTCCTGGAATAGGCGTGAAGTGCTTTATATCTATGAAACGAGAAGAGTACTCCATGACTAAGAGAGTACCCTACTCTAGACTTATGAACTCTCGGGCTCGATCATCCATTAAGGTATCCAGATAGAAGTAGTCATAAAAATCATGCTGCAAGTCATCCAAATCCATAACCTACTGGCATCCCTTCTGTGAGATCACATCCCACCATGTCTTAGAAGAATCCCAAAGCATGTATGTAGCGAGCTTGAACCTCCTATCTGGAGGTTTCTCTAGATGCTCAAAGATGGAAAGAATGGCTTCCAATCATGACTATGCATCCTGAGGCCCTCCTTCCCTAGTGAAAGTGGGAGGATGCTACTGTTGAAAAACCCACATTAACTCTTCCATAAAAGGGGAAGGATGTAGAACTCCTCAGAAGGTCTGCATGAAGCTCATGAAGCCCTCTCAGAACTATGAATCAACACTTGTGTCTGGAATGATGGTTGGTGCCATGACTGGCACTACAAGAGGATATGCTGGTAATCCCGGACTAGCCATGTCCAGTGTCTGATCATCGCCTTGGAACTGGTGTACAACCAGAGGACGCATTGGTTCCATGACTCTACAAGGTCAAATGCACACCTTAGATCAAAATTTACAGGGACTAAAACTTAGAAGAATAAGGAGGGAACATGAGAAAGAAGCATTCAAGTTTTTCAAAACATGGATACATGGCATGTAGATTTAGCTACATGATGTGTTCCTTTAATTCATTCACATGGGCGTGTACCTTTGCGAAAACTGGTCACGCAACAACCCCATACATGGAGTTTTTTCCTTACACATGGCATGCACTTGAATCCTCTTCCCCTTCCCAAGTTCCCTTACATAGCTAGGCCACACAATTATCCTAGAACAAGACTACACGACGTGTCAGTGACAGACATGGCGTGTAATAGACGAGCTTCACCGACCCGTGTTGTTAGTGACATGGTTGGATACACAACTCAACTACATGTCATGTTCTAAATGGAAACAACATGTACTAGGAAGATTTTTCCGACCCGTGTTGTTAGAGACATGGCCAGATTCTTAGATTACACTACACGGTGTGTTACAGACAAACATGAAGTGAATTAGAGAAGACTCAACTGACACATGTTGTTAGTGACACAGCCGGTTACACAGTTCTACAACACGACATATACATCCAGTACACAGCATGTCCTACCAAAGATTCCAAACCCCGTGTCTCTACCCACACAGTCTAAGACATGATTAGAGACTATAGGGTGTGTACATACGGTAAACAGCATGTACTTAAGAATAATAGCTTTTTCCGAATAGAAGAAAACATGGCATGTATTCAACATTACAAGACATGTATTCTGGGTTTTTCCAGACAATAAGCCCCAGAAACTACTCCGGAGCCCATAAAAAACACTGAAACAAACATTAAGGTTCCAAATTTCAGTCCGTGAGGGTCCATACTCCCCGCGAATCAAAGCTTGGAATATTATACATGTCATAAACAAGCATAATAGATCAATGATCCACCAAATTACAATCCATGAGGGCCCATACCACATCAAGAACCAAAGTTTGGTGTTCATTGAAACAAAACCTTAAAAAACCAATACACTATCAAACAACATGTATTTTTATCATGACATCTATCACAACAACATGCATATCTAGCATAACACTTATCACACCAACATGCAATCACTAATTCACCCTATATGGCATGGCAAGAATGCATGACATGTGATCCCTAGAAAGTGCCTATATGATGAATGAGATGGAATATACTCATCTCATCAGGTTTCAATAGAAATAGAACCTCAATAACATCAACAATAATAGCACAAAACATGTGAATCACATAAAGGTGAAAATTAAATCAACAGTAAAATTGTAAAACCAGAAAACTTATAATAAACGAGGTAGATTGGCTTTTCCCTATACACGGGTTAACTACTCCTGGGCACAACTTATTACCAAGTACCAATTCCTTCCTATCCGTGTCTATAGGATCCAAATAATATGTCAAGAGAAAATAATTCCTATGATACCAATTTGTAACATCCTAGTTTCGGAATCCACCCAGAGGTGCCCCATGCCTAGTTGGGCACATGGCCTCAAACGCATTTCCCCTAACTCCAGAGGCAGCCGACTAGAAGCAAGGACCTTGGGTGTGATAGTGGGGAAATTATTCCCTCATTCGAAGAGTAACACAATGGAAGAGAAATAGATATACAATATCAGAAGGAGTAATAATGTCAAACAATAATAAGCAGTGGAAGACTGATGAAGAAACAACTGAAGCACAAATATATAAATGATGCATGATACATATGTCTAGGAAAGCATCCAAAAACATCACAATGCTGCAATACATTACTAAACCAAAGTACAAAATAAAACAAGAAAACAACTCCTCAGCATCGCAAGCCTCATCTTGGTCCCATGCTCTCCAGCTCTCAAAGCAGTCAAGAACCTGAAGTAGAAGGGTAGTTGCCCTTATATATACCTGCAACAATAAAATATGTTTGGGCCCAAAATCATGAACTAAAAAGGGTGTGAGACTAAATCCCAGTAGGCAACCACCAAGAGATCTGTGCTTAATAGTGAGTGAATATATATATGGCAGGTAATAAGAAAAAGAATCAATAAACAAGGAAGTACTCAACAGTAAACATTCCTATAGTTTCAAAGCATTAAAACACCACATGGAAAGTAAGAAGATAATCACAAATAGGTAACCCTCTAGGATGTTCTCATAGCCTAATCCCCTATAGTCCTACCCAGCAAACACAAGCAACCCTCTGGGAAGTACACACAGTCTAACCCCTCTGGTTCAACTTTAGTATAGACTCTCTAGGGAAGCACTCACCATCAATTCCCACTATAGTATTGTATCAATAACTAAAAGGAACTATGGGGAAGCACTTATGTCACATCCCCCCTATGGCCTGCGTCGAGTAACTACAAACACTTTGAGGAAGCACTTACATCAATTCCCCCTATGGTCTCACATAATAACAATAATAACGGACACTCTGGAGATGCCCTTATGTCAATTCTTCCTATGGTCCACTACACCAGGTTCTCATGACCTTGTTTAAGTCAAACAAGCATTGCAATGAAAAGCGGCCAAAGAAAACCACAAGAACTACTTGGCTAACTAGTCTACAACATAACAAAATGTTAGATAAAACAACCCATCCTAACAATACTAGGCATGGATAACAAAGCAGCAGCCTAATAGGAAAAACTAGACCAAGAGTCAAAACCAAAAAACCTTGGAAAGGCCTCTATAGCATGGTAAAATAAACCCTATTCAAATTCAATTAACCTCTACTGAAGCATAAAATCATAGAAGGCAATTTATAGGGTTAAAACTGTAAACATGCAATACCATAATCAAGGGTATTGGGCACTTTTTCACATAAAATTCAAAGTATAGCTACGAAAAGGCACAAACCACCTACCTCGGTGTTTCAAGATCGTTACATGTAAACCTCTAGCCTTTAATTTCCCAAGAACACAATAGATATACAAAAAAGTCAAAAAAATTCAACCGGGGATAACTTAAGAAAGAGGAGTAATTAGGAATTAAAGCTCTAGAAGACAGAAGATATTACTGAGGCGATCCCAACACAATCCATGGCAGTCGAATCGGAGGACGGATGCTCGATCGGGGGCTTGAGGAAAGATCGTGGCCGTACAGATGCGACCCCGATATGTTTAATAAAAAAAAGTACAAGGAGTGTACTTTATAAGTACATGGAATGTACTTTCTTTCATCAACCCCTACATTAGGCGGTCTCCAGGTCACAACACATGGTTGTGTGCAGGGCTGCTACACGGCCAACACCTGGCTACCCACGGTAACTGAGTACACCGCGTGTACTCATAAAGTACATGGCATGTACTTAAGAAATTTCTAGAAACTTCTATTTTACTCAAAAAAACCAGAAAAAGGAAAACATACCTGAAAAAAATATATGGGTTCTTATAATATATGCCTTTAAGAAAGAGTTTAGGTGTATAACAAAACATGAGTCTCAAAGAAGGAAAATTGAGACAAAACTATTTTACTAATTTGGTAACTTTTGAAACTTAATCCCATTTAAAGAAGGATCATAAAATGTACATGTGAATACACATATATTTTATCATAATATACATAGAATATAATCATGGGTAGTACATACACCACACAAAAAGGAAAGAGTGGTGAACATAACATGTATCTCACGTGAATTAAAAGTGAGATGAAATCCCCTTACCCCATGTATTGACTCTGTCCATACTCATTGAAACCATTTGTATAATAAATATAAATATATTATAAATACTTTAAAGAACCATATTATTATATATAATACCTTATATGGTTTTATTATGACCTTATATTACCCTCTTTTTAATGATCATATGTTAAGGTTTCACTTCGGGTAATATTCTCTTTGTTCTTCGCATGAGTCTTAATTTGTTATATTGCTGGTACTTATATTTATTTAATGATTTCAATAATGTAAATCATGATATAAATATCATTTATATCCATTATATTTATTTTATAATAATCTATAGCATAAAGAGGTATGATATGGAACACACCGTTCATGGTGACGGTAAGCCATACATATGCATGAACATTGTTTCCGTTTTAATTGTCGTATTGAAAAAAATAGAATGAAATATAAGTGTATTTGTATATAATATCATTAAAATTTAATTATAATTATATATATATATATCATATAATTTTACTAAACCCATCCTTCATACATTCCATGTAGTATATTAATGAATCATATTGCTTTGAGGGGGCGGTAGTCCACACTTCCTCAAACAAAATTATCATTTTTAAACCAAAAGGAAAGTAAAAATATGTGTGTTAAAAAAGGAATATAGAAGATTAAATACATAATAAATATAATATATAACATATATGAATATATTTTCCATCATTATTTCCACCATGATTGGTGGTAACGGAGAAATAACTAATCATCGTTTCATGAGGGAGTAGTTCGCCATACATAAAAACAGTATGTTCGATATCCATTAGATAGATTTGTGTGTAAGTGTAGGTATAAAACTTATCAAAACAAAATCATAGTATATGGTGGATACTGGTTTTTTCACACAATAATGGAATAAAGAGAGTGGAGGGGGTAAATAAGGAAAATAAAGTAAATGAGTTTGGGAGAAGGTATTACCTTTAAATTGGGTAACTCCTTTTGGTTTGTGCCAAAAGGATTAATTGAGAGGAATTATGAACAAAGGAAGGATTGTTGGGAAGATTATTGTTTAGGGATTTTCTGAAATTAATTGGATTTATAGGTGTTAGGAATGGGTAGAGGTGGTGGCCTTTTATAGGGAAGGAATATGACTCACTTATAAGTTTTGAAAACAAGTTAGGTGTGCAAATGTTATTACCTAAAAAAGTCATAACAAACTGACATAAATCAATAATTAAAGTTTTATGGAAGAAATATAGTCATAAAATGTTAGTTTAACATGTTTATATGTCGTTTTGGGTCTTATATTTAAGGTTTATTCTTTATTAACCTAAATTTTATCTTAACAGATGTAATTAATTTTAATCACTTTCACTAATATTTTTGGTAAAAAATAAATTTGAACTTATTGAAAATTAAAAATTGTTCTGATTCAAAATATGGATTATTTTTTCCAAATTCTAATCATAGAAGTGGCAGAAAATAATTTAAAATTAATCCAGTTGACGGGATAACACTGCGGGTTTTAAAGTAAAAACATCCAAAGGTTTGATAAGTTTTTATACCCAATTTCAATGTGAAATTGGTTAAAATTTACTAAATTTGAGTAATTTTTAAAAATATTATCTAAATAAACTATTAAATCATTTAAAAATATAATTTATTCATATAAATAAATCAGATTAAAAATCAGTTTTGAATTAAAATCCCATATTTTTAATTATTCATTAAAATATGAAACCTTTTATAAAAATACCCGAAATTTATCCTAAACTAATTTTTAAGTTTCAAATAAAAATATTAAGTCTATTTTTGACATATTAAATCTATAAAAGTTTCAAAAAATGGATTTAAAAAGGGTTCTCCATTACAAGGCGGTAAAAATGCCTTAATAAAAATATAGCGTTTTATGCATAAAATTGGGTTTGTTCATATATTCTATCTATAGAATATATTGGATTAATATATATTTTTTGATTAAATATATAAAATATTTATTAAATTAATATCACTTAACAATTTTAGTTATTTTAATTTACTAGGTTAAAATAACTTTGTTACTATAATAATATTTTCCATTATATTCAATTGGTTTTTGTATTCATTAACTATTAACCTATGAATTTATCTTATATTTGTGTACAACACATATTTTCATAATTTAGTTAATAAAATTCATATCCATTTACTAAAAATCCAGGTTATATATCATTATAATAATATTTCTAATAATATATTATAGTTAGTTATCACTCAGTCTTTCATGTTTTGCAAGCCATCGAGGAAGGTCAGTATTCCATGAAAAGTATGCTAATATTTTTGTTCCGTGTATTGATGAAAAGTTGGGATTTCATGTAACATAAAACTAGTTGTATCCATGTAAAAAGAAATTTTTGACTTAGTGAAAATTTATTTTTAGTGTTGCATGAAGTGAAAAAATATCAAAATATTAAATTAATTTGAAAAAAATAATTCACAAAATCTTGAGGTGTTACACAATAGTGTGAATAATACCCCATTTCTTTATAGTTAAATAAATAGATATTAGTGGTATATTAATTTACATTACATTAATTATCCATATGACTCTTATCTCTATACTTGTAACAAACTCCCATGCCCTTAAAGTATTTTCTGGAATATTTATTTAATCAATTTTCATATAATGGAAATTTCATTATCTTCTTATTCTTATTTGATGAATTATATTTTTAATGGTGTTCATATAAACTATTATTCTATTTATTTACATTGAATATTTAGTATCTAGAAAACTCTTTCTCTATTTTGATGGCACATAATATTATTTCATCATATCATGAAAAAGTTTGAGAATCCAGTGAACTTTAGAGACTTGGCTTAATCCCTTCAAAGAAATGGTCAATCTTGTCTTATGAAATATGTATTTAATCTAAAAAATGCCTGTATAGTATTATAAAAGTAACCTCAAACACTAAAATACTTTTTTCTTTCTTTTTCTTTAGGCCAATGAACTTTATCTTCATTTCAGTTTATTACTCATGAGGGAAAAATTTATCGAAGAGTGCTTCATTAAAATATCTCCATTCTATGTGTTCTATTTATTCTTAATCTCTAGTATTTTGGATAAATGAACACCATTGATTAGAATCTCCCTTAATAAAATATACTACAAGTATAACCTTTTCACTTTCATCGCATCTCATACTCAAAAATATATTTTCATGGGAATTAATTCATTTCTTATCTTCCGCATGATTTGTAGTTCCACTAAATGATGGGGGTTCTGTCATATGAAACAATAAAATATAGGTTTATCACACTAGGTAACATCATGTTTATCTATATGTTAAAGTTTATTAGTCAAAACCTTGGTCAAATTCTCTAATATGACCATGATCTGCTCATGTCCAACACTAATTGTATTGGATTTATCAATAGGGAAATTTCTACATTAGCCATGAGTATTGATACCATTCTTTCTACCAAGAAAAATTTATAAATAATTAAATTTATATAATTTCTTAATATAATTATGATTGTTAAATCATAATATATAATTATAAATCTAGTGTAACACTTATCATACATTGATAATTTATGCATTATTAATTTTAGAATCATTAACTAGATTTCTTTGGGAACCTCTTTAAAACATTTTCAAATATTTAATAAAGGATTATAAAGAAATTTTGAATTAACCCAATAATATCCCACATTAGTGTCAATATAGGTGCATAGTATGGTCACACTCACCGTGCACCAGAATGAGGGCCGAGATATATTTGACTAACTCTTTTTGTGGTTGTTACCCCTAGATGAATATCTACCAAAAACACATCCACTTTTAGTATTTAAAAGGGAGGTATTTCTCAAAAATATATATAGCCTATACCTTATAAGTTTTTAGGATATTATCCTATACTTAGGATTATCCTCAAAGTTAATCATAGGGTCACATTCTCTAATTTATGTTTTTCTAAATCTAGCTCCCATGGTTTCTACTAAACTTCTTTGAATCAATTGTAAAAACCTCAACTCCAATAACCCAGAGTTGGTGTCTACTTATTAAATTGTCATAGATACAATGGATCTAATATTGAATGACTAATAAACTTAGAAATATTACAGATCAAGATACATACATTATACCCATTTTACATTAGTAGTCAAATATGAAACATAATAAAAATGAGCATTCTAAATCCTTGAAACCCATTCAAAGATTTATTCTTCATAACCAAAGGAAAGGAAAAAAATTAGGGTGATCTAAAATTCTCATTAATGTTTATTTAAAGTGAAAGTTATCATGAGTAATCAAGGAATAATCAAAATTTTAAGGCAAATAACTGAAAAAACATTCCATTTAATCAATAACTTGAGCATGAAATGAATCTATGGATAATATCAATGCAATAATATCATGGATAATAATAATTTAATTATCAATGAATTAAATGTATAATATTATAAATAATGATCTCATAAATAATTATCTCTATACCATCAAAGCCTTGTTATTTGGAAATTTAATATACATGTAGGTATACACCAAAAACCCATTTAATTTAGCCAACCAATTTATCTCATGATACCTGTTGATGCATAGAGGGGATATGTATAACCTGTCCCCACCAATCACTTCATGTCTAATGAATTAATAATATATTTAATGATAAATTAAATTTATAAAAATTATTCATTATTAGTAAATATATTTATTGATTAAAGAATACATATTTATCAATATTTTACTCATTCAGTCAAATAATTTACTTGAATAGCTCAAAGTCCTTTTTTATTGATTTTTGATAATCCCCTTTAAAGGGATGAGGGGGATCCCTTACAAGGACCATAGGCATAGAGATTACATGACCCGTAGGCCTTAGGAAATATACAAGGTATAACTACATGTAACTGCTCCTCCACGGATTCTCCATAGTGATGTGAGCTCTCCACCTTCACATGGATAGTTAGACTAGGATTCCCATACAAGAACAGGCTGGTCCTGATGGAAAATTCCATATCCTATCTTTTTGACAAATCCTCTTAAGTTTCTGCTCTAGTAAATCCACCTGCTTTGAATAAGATCATTTTATTTAAAATTAATTTTCATATATCAATTGGAAAAGAGATTAGAAGTTGGAATTAAATATGGAAACTCCTTAAATATCTACAGGATAATAAAATATATTGATTTTAATAAGAATGTGTTATAAGATTCTTTCAACCAAAATTAAGGTAATCCAAAAAAATGAGATTGAAAAATAAATCCTTATGTCTTTGGTGAAATTTAAATATTAAACCAATGAAAGAATAAAATTAAAATTGAAACATTAATTTTAATGAATAAATAATTATTCATGTTTAATATGTGAAAATTTAAGTATACACAACACATAAATTTAAATAGGTGCATAATATCTAATATGAGTCAATTGAATGAAAATTGAGATGAAATCCCTTATGTCAAACTTCCTTTTAATTTAACATGATTTAACCTAATATATAATTATTTTAGAAATGTTATTAATATATTCTATAACCATAAATATATTAATATTTATAATATCATATATGATCCTATTATAACATCTTATCCCCCATTTGTTAATAATATTTCATTATTACTATTATTTCGGGCGTTCACTTCTTCAATTTATCATGCATGTTTTTTTAAAAAAATTGATTATTTTTAAGAATATGATATAGTAAAATCACCTACAAAATTATATTAATGTTATAAATATAAAACTTATTCATCATATGAATTTTTATAATCCTTATTGAAATTTGGAGATGGAAATTGAATCACATTGCTTAGTGGCGACGATAGGCCGTACGTACGCATGAGTGATATTTTCACTTATTTTATGCTTGAAAGGTTAAGGAAGTGGATAATATATTAATTTTATATAATAAATATCATTTCATAATTATCATATATATTAATTATTTCAATCATTATTATTATCCATGCGAGTTGGTGATGGAAAACAAATTACATCGGTTCGTGAGGTGGGAGTCCTTCGTACACTTAAGTGATGACTTTGTTTCCCATTTGATGGAGAATAAGATTGATAAAAATTATTCCATAAACATAATATTATACTAGTATATGGTATATAATGGTTTTATTATATTGAAATTGTTAAGACATAATTGAATGTGGTGCAATAAGTAAAATGAAAGAGATTAGTGAAGGTGATTACCTTTGCTTAGAAAAACTCCATTTGAATATCGTATTAAGGATCCTAGGGTTATTATTTTAGGAATAATAGTAGATATAAAACATGTTTAAGTATTTTGGGGAGATAATTTGGTGGTGTTTTTTTGGGCTAAACAACTTAAATGGTGTGAATAGATGAGGGGAGAAGGTTTCCCTTTATAATTGAGTTGAGTGTCACACTGGTATTTTTTAAAAGTTTTACAAAAATTTCAAGTCATTGTCTTGGATAAAAGGAACAAAAATGGATAATTTTAGATGTTTATAAGTTTAAGGTATAAATAAAACCAAAAAATGGGATTTAATTAAATTTTTAGGCCATTTTAACCATTATCTTTTTTGGTTAAACCCTAGGTAAACCCATTTTAACCTTAACCGTAGTAATTATTTTTTATTGTTTTTACTATTAAATATGATAAAAAATTATGTTTTACTTATTAAATAATATTAATTATTTTATTTAAAAATATGGAAATTATTTTTCCAAATTCAATTAATATAGGTGGAAAATTTTAATTTAAAAATAAACCTAAAAAACATGTTGAAAAATGGGTTTTAAGAAATGAAGTTTTCAAGAAGAAGATGATCTTACATTAATTATATGACTAGTAATCATAATTATATGGATTTAAATTATTATATTTAGATATATAATATATAAATTCCATTTAAATAATTCATCATTAAATATTATTTTAATTAATTAAAATGGAAATACAATACGATTTAAAAAATATTTTTCTAAAATATATATATATTTAAAACAAAATGATTTTGTATTTATTTCTATCAAATTGATGGTAAATAAATTATTAATTCTATATATTATGACACATTATTAAAAATAAAAGGATAAATAGTTATATATTACATTTTTAATTATTCATTAAATCTTATTTACGAGGGAAGATGTCAAAAAATCATTCAAGGATTATTTTGACCTAGTAAGTTTAAAATTGATATTAATCCTATCTATAGCATCACACCCTGAGTGAAATTGAATTGGGAACCAAGATGGTGTGTCCTAAGAGCTCAAGCACATCTCCCTAAATTCCAGGGATTTCCGACTAGTAGTGAGGGCCTTGGGTAAGTCTTTGGAGAGACTATACCGTCATAGGATAAGGGATTACATAGTGGTAAATAATATATGTAACAAGTAGCGGAAGCATAGAGAAAAATCATACATCATTAGAAGAAGGTAAATGAACCAACAAAATAAATAATAACTGTGGAAGATGAATTGTCATAACAAATACCATGATGATGTTATTGTATGATGCCAAATATAAATAAATCAAAGTGCAGGGGTATGAGGTACAAGAATAGATTACATGTTAATAAAACTACCAAAATACCAAAAAACTTCCACACAACATCTAGAGCATTTACTCGGTTCTCTACCCCCAAATATCCATCCAAAACAGTAAAGAAATCCAGCATCGAGAGCATTATGATTCCCTGTATCCATACCTAAGAACATAAAGTCTACTTGGGTACCAAACGACACCTGAGAAGGGTGCGATATATAATCTCATTAGTCCGGCACCCACGGTATCTAAAAATTTCCATTTTGTGTTTTAGAAAAATAATAACATGCCATATATAATAAATTCAATCTATTTAAATAAATAAAATAACTCTAACTTGGTCCTGGTTCTTAAGAAAACACCCATCCCATACCACCTGCTTCAGCCCAAGAAGAAAGTCATAATGAGATACCCTGTAAAGAAGAATATATATAGCAAGGATTAAGTAACGAGACAAACCATAGAAAAGGGAATACCCCCAGGCTTGTGCTTTGGCTTGAGGTCTAATCCATATTCCAACACCAGGCGCACTAAAGACACAAGAGTGGTATCAAAAAACATAAGGAAACTCTTTTCAATATCAATAAAAACATATCAAGAATTTATATTAAAATTGAAAATTTCAAATGTGGAGTTGAAGACCATCCCTAAGAATCAGAACGGTACATCCATTAAATTATATCCAATTCCATGAGCCCATCCAAGGTGATCCTTTCAAAAGTCTAAATATACTCATGGTATGGTAACCATAAATCCATCCCAGTTATTGCATGTAAGGGACTGAGTATGAACTGAGGCTTTGCGTAGCCCTCATTTCAATGGGTCCATCCTTGGATGACCCTTAGGGAATCAGTATCACCCAATAATATAGTAAAAAGCTAGGGTAAATACCTTTTTTGGAGAGAATAAAACGTCACTTTCTCGGTGAATTGTGTAGTAACCTATTGAGTACGGAGAGTCCAAATGTGGGTTATTAATATGGGACCCATGTTCTTTCCCCAACTCGATTTAATTTTAAATAAAAATAGATTCATATATAACACAAATCAAGCATTAATGACTGTATCCCTTTCACCAACCACTTTGTTAGGACAAAGATGAAGGAAGAGATGGTTTGCATGGATTGTCTTTTATTGATCTTGAGGAAGTTTTCATAAAGGAAAGACACCTTGAATTTCTAAGAATTCGGAAGATGGAAGTTTGAAGATTCAAAAACAAGAATATTGAACACTCGGAACCTGGTGTTTAAAGAATTCGGAGTCTGGAATTCGGAGTCTGGAAATTGAGAAGTTCGGAACCGGGAAATTGCAAATACTTGAAAGTTGGTTGATAGGAGATGTGAAGGAACTGATTGTGACGATGCTTTGCTGTTTTTTAACTCTAATTTGTGAGTATATGCAAGTTCTAATGATGCAAGAAAAATTTGGGTGGTGAAGTCATACTGAGATCTGGAGGAGCCATTTCGAGAATTCAAAATCTACGGTATCGATGATTGAAGAAGTCGCACCGAGAACCAGAACGTCATACCGATAACTGATGGAGTCGTATCGAGAACCAAAAGCCATTCCGAAAATCTGGAAGAGATGTTCCGAGAATTTGGAAGAGCCGTTACGTGAACCTGAAGTCGTACCGAGAATCGAAGAAGTCTTATCGAGAACCAAAAGCCGTTCTGAGAATTAGGAAAAGCCATCCTGAGAATCATAAGGATCCATTCCGAGAATCTGGAAGAGCCACTCTGATAATCAGGAAGAGACATTCCGAGAATCGGGAAGAGCCATTCCGAGAATCAGGAAGAGCCATTCTGAGAATCAAAAGCCATATCAAGAAGTGATAAAGAGTCATGCCGAGAATTGAAATAGATTCATAAAGAAGATTCAAGAAGGGTGAATCTGAGAAAGTTATTCCAAGAAGGGTGGATCTGAGAATGTGGTACGAAGAAGCTAGAAGGGTGGATCCAAGAATGTGATATAGAGAAGACAAAAGGGTGGATCAGATAATGTGATGCCGAGAAGCCAGAAGGTCAAATCTGGAAAAGGCCAAAGTTCTAAATCAATAGAAGTGGAGGAAGTTTCAAGAAGATTCTAGAAGCATTGAAAAAGTCTTAATTACTCTGAGATTTCAGGAGAAATTAATATTTGGGTGAATTTAAGTGAGCGGGAAAATATTTTGGTTTCCCGCCTAAGCACACTTTGGAGCAACTATAAAAGGAGATCGGGGTACAAAGTGAATGGGTGATGATTAATTAGTGAGAGAAGCTCTGATAATCTATAGAGAGAGAAAGAAGTGTGTGGCTGACTGAGTTTTCATTGCAGTCTCAATTGAAACGCGAATTTGATACTGGTTGATACTGTATTGAGTTTTTATGATTGAGAAAATTCGGAGTGAAGAATTCAAAGTGGAGATTCAGAATGGGGAATCAGTACTGGCTGTCACCGTATTGAGTTTCTCAGACTGAGGAAGACTCGTATTGAAGAATCAGAGTGAAGAAGAAAATTCGGAGTGAAGAATTCGGAGTGGAGATTCGGAATGGGGAATCAGTACTGGCTGTCACCATATTGAGTTTCTTAGACTGAGGAAGACTTGGATTGAAGAATTAGAGTGAAGAAGAAAATTCGGAGTGAAGAATTTGGAGTGAAGAATTGTGAGTGAAGATTCAGAATGGGGAATTTGTACTGGCTGTCACCGTATTGAGTTTCTCAGACTAAGGAAGACTCAGATTGAAGAATCATAGTGAAGAAGAAAATTCAGAGTGAAGAATTCAGAGTGGAGATTCGGAATGGGGAATCAGTACTTGCTGTCACCGTATTGAGCTTCTCAGACTAAGGAAGATTCAGATTGAAGAATCGGATTGGGAAAATTCGGATTGGAGATTCAGAATGGGAAGTTCGGACTGTAATTGATCTATCTCAAGTCCAAGGAGTCCTTTCCTTTCTTCTGGGTAAGGAAGCGAAGATTTGTGATGAACTTGATTACACTTGTGTATTTGAAAGGAAGTGTAGGTAACATAAGTTGTTACAAGAAACGAGACTTTTCCCTATTGTGCTAAGAGGGTGCACACTTACTGGAGTGATTGTTTCACAGTGCTTCACGAGTTTAAAGGTATATCCTACTCGTTGTAATCCAAGTACTATTTTATTAGTGGATTGTACGGTGCTGGATTGTTTCCAACCATACCAAGGACGTAGCTATTCTTATTGAATAGTGAACCTTGTAAATTGCTGTGTTTTTTTGGATGTGTGCTTGTTTGTTTCTCAGCAGGGAATTATATCTTTAACAGGAGACAAAAGTTGTTCTCAACATTAAGTAAACTTAAAATAAGGAAAAGGGGTACCAATAATTCACCCCCCTCTCAGTGGTTCATTACTTTAGCTGGGTCCTTACAAGTGGTATCAGAGCCGGGTTCCCTTTGTTTTCCTTGCTGATGTTGAATCTGAATTGTGTGAACAATAAAGGCATTCTGGTATTTGATGGGAAGAACTATCACATCTGGAAGGATAGAATGCTACCGTATCTCATGTCTATTAGTTATGAAGTTCTTGAAGCTGCAATAGTTGGGTTTCCCCCCATTTATGATAATGTTCCACTTACACCTGTTGACAAGAAGTTTCTTGAGAATGATGGAAGAGCCAAGAATGCTATATTGTATTCACTTTCTGAAAGTGAATTCTTGAGAGTAAAATGAGTGACCACAGCCAAAGGTATATGGGACAAACTGAAAAACATATACGAAGGCAATACAAAAGTAAAGAAGGAAAAACTTCAAATCTGGAGATTGAAGTATGAAGACTTGAAGATGGGAGAGTATGAATCTGTTTGGTATTTCTTCACCAGGGTAAATGATATTGTTAGTACCATCAGATGCCTTGGTGAAGAGTTGAAAGACTCTACTGTGGTGGAAAAGATCTTGAGTATTCTTTCTGATAAATTTGATGTGAAGGTATCTTCATTAGAAGACAGAGACTCAGAGACTCTATCTCTTGATGATTTGCATAGTACACTCATTACTTATGAAATCAGAAGGGAAAAAGATATGAAGACCAAGACAAAGGTTGACAAAGAATTATCTTTCATATCCATGAAGAAGGAGATATCTAAGAAGATATTGATTGAAGAAGATGGTGGTGAATCTGACTCTGAAAGCGAGGTATGTAAAAATCTTAATAATATTTTATCCTTGTTTTCCAAAAATGTTAAAAGAGGCACAGGGAAATACAAGGGAAAACTTCCCTTGAAATGTTTTGAATGTAGAGACATTGGCCACTTTGCGGCTAACTATCCTCTAAGGGAGAATGAAGATGACAGTGATGAAGAATAAAGAAAGCCAAGAAAGTTATGGAAGAATCAGGGTGGTAAAGGAAAGTCGGAGAAAGAAAAGAAGTTCTTCAAATCCAAGAGAAAAATCTTTTTATCCACAAATGAAGAAGATGAATAAAGTGATTCTGAATCCAAAAAATCAGTTGGTCATGGTGTTGAGAATACTTTCATTGCAACAATGAATGATGAGGATTTCAGAAGCAGCATCTCGGAAGAAGAAGAAACTCAGCTTGAGTAGCATCTGAAAGAATAATTGAAGGAATGTTTAAGGAAGATCAGAAGGCTGGAGAAGCTTTACAAAAAGTTGGAAGATGAATGTTTCTCAACATCCAATCAAGACAATGATAAATAAGAACTTGAGAAAGAGCTTGAAGACTTGATGAAGTCTGTTGAAGTTGAGAAAGATCAAAATGATCACATGAGAGTTAAGTTGAAGGAAAAAGAGGAAGAATTAGAACTCATTCAAAATAAGCTCTCAGAAGTTGAATAAAAAACATTTGTTTTCAAAACTCAACTACTGATGTTGGTGAAGGATCTCAACAAGAACATTCTGAGAAAATTCAATAGAAGAATAAAGTGGTTGCTCTAAAGAAGAAAGCTGAGAAAGTTACTTATGTGGCCAAGACCAGTGTTACCAGTGACTCTGAAGTTTCAAGGAAATCTAAGTCTAACACTGGTGAAAAACAAGAAGCATTAGAGAGTGAATAATTCCAGTAGAGCAATCTTGCTAACAAAATAATGGTTGGTGAGGTTGAAGAAAGAACAACAAAGAAGTATCAGAACAAAGGCTTTATAGGAAGGTACTCCTTCTATGGGTACTATTGGTATTGTGGTGGATTTGGGCATACATCGAATATATGTTGGTTCAATCAACATTATTACCATCACCCCACAAGTTATGAAAGGCAGAGATTGAGGGGGAGTCAATCTCCTCAAAGGAAGAAGAGTGAGAAGGTTTTCTTGAAGAAAGTTGAGAAGAATGAAGTCAAGACAGAAAACATGTTCCAGTCTCTAAAGACCATTTGTGAAAGGTGTGAACAACCTGGACACCTTGAAAAAGGATGTCTTGTGCTATTACCGTCTCAAAAAAAATTCTTAATTCTCAGAAGCTGAAGATGAAGAAAGAAGATATATAAGAAAAAGCTCTTGTTGTTGAAACTACTCTAAAAGTTACAATGGAAGAATGAACTTGGATACTTGATAGTGGGTGTTCTTCACATATGACATGAGAGTTGAAATTTCCAAAGAATATGAAGAAGTTTAAAGAAGTCACAGTGACATTTGGCAATGATGAATCTTTAAAAATCAAAGGTGCTGGATCAACCATCATTGGAAAAGAAAAATTAAAGTCCAAGAAAACTCTATATGTTGATGGCTTGAAGCACAACTTGCTTAGTGTATCACAATTGTGTGATGAGGGAAACAAAGTTATATTTAATAAAGATGGATTTATTGTGAAAAGTGAAGAAGATGGTATGATTGCTACAAGAGGACAACGAACCAAAGGACATCTATTTCAAGTTGGAAATTCACAAAACTCTTGTTACATGAGCATAGTGGAAGAAAATCAGTTGTGGTATAGAAGACTTGGACACATGTGTCAGAGAAATATGAGCATGTTATCTCAAAGGGACAGTGTTCGAGATATTCCATATTTTCTAAGAAGAAGAGATTGGTGTTGCACTACCTGTCAGAAAGGAAAGATTACAAGTTTTGTGCATAAAAAGGTTGAAATTTGTTCTAAAAAACCCCTTGAACTAATAAATTCTGATATATGTGGGCCAATGAGAAAACAATCAACAAATGGAGACAAGTACTTCATCACCTTAATTGATGATTTTACTCACATTACGTGTGTTATGTTTATGAAGCACAAGTCAGACACCCGGAAAATGTTTAAAATCTTCAGAAGGAAAGCTGAGAAAGAATGTGAGTACTCTGTGAAGAAGTTGAGAACATATAATGGTGGTGAGTATAGATGTGATGAATTTGAGGTATATCTTGAGAAGAATGGGATTCATCATGAATATAGTGCTCCATATACACCTCAACAAAATGGGGTTTCTGAAAGGAATAACAGAAGATAGTTGGAAATGGGAAGAACCATGTTACTTGAACATGGCCTTACTCATTACTTTTTGAGGCAAGATACAAGTACAACTGTTTATATTCAAAATCTATGTTTCTACAGGCCTCAATCAAACAAGACTCCATATGAAATTTTCTATAGAATTACTCCAAGTATGAAGCATGCTAAATTTTTTGGGAGCCCATGCATTATAAAGAAGAAAGGTGGAGGCAGTGGAAAATTCGAGCAGAAAGGAGAAGATGGAATATTTCTTGGATATGCACCAAAAGGAAGAGGTTATAGATGTTTTAACAAAGAAACATGAATAATTGTGGATGTAGTTGATGTAAAAGTCATTGAAACTCCGGGAAAATATAAGCATGTCCAGACAGACAAGGAAGATGAGGAAGATGAAGTTAACGATTCTGATAAGGATGAAATGAATTGTAATCCTAATCAATATGAAGAATCAGATTCATCCATTTCAAGTGATGAGTAAGGAACATGAAAAACATATCCAAGGCTGATGAAACAAGTGCAAGCTTAGAATATTATTGGTGATCAACGTCACACGGTTCAAACAAGAATAACAAGTAATTCTATATCACATACTTCCTTGTATTCCAAAGTGGAACCAAATGATGTTAAAGAATCCTTTGAGCATCCGGAATGGGTTCAAGCCATGAATGAAGAATTGGATCATATTGAAAAGAATGACACATGGGAACTCGTACCCAAGCCTAAAAATAAGAACATTATTGGCACCAAATGGATCTTCCGGAACAGTTTGAATGAAGAAGGTGAAGTTATTAGAAATAAAGCAAGATTGGTTTGCAAAGGATACTCTGAGATTGAAGGAATTGACTTTGAAGAAACTTTTGCTCTGGTAGCCAGATTAGAAACTATCCGAATCTTTCTTTCTATTGCTGCACAACAAGGCTAGAAAATATTTCAAATGGATGTTAAATCCGAATTTCTTAATGGTGATCTCAAAGAAAGAAGTTTATATTGAACAACCATGTGGATTTGTTGTTGGGATGAATGAAAGTTATGTGTGAAGGTTGAAGAAAGCCTTGTATGGGATAAAGAAATCTCCAAGAGCATGGTATTCCAAAATGAATACTCTCTTAAAGGAGATTAACTTCAAGAAAGGGAGAGTTGACAGCAATCTATACATCAAGGAAAGCCAAGATCTTTCTCTCATTGTGATTGTCTATGTTGATGACATTATTTTTGCTGGGAATGATGAAAGAAGCTGTGAAAGGTTTGCTGAAGAAATGAAGAATGTTTTTGAGATGTCCATGTTGGGTGAAATGATATACTTTCTTGGGTTAAAAATATTGTAATAGAAAAAATTCATTTTTCTCTCCCAAGAAAAGTATGCTAAATAACTTCTCAAGAAGTTTGGCTTGAAAAACTCAAAACCTATATCAACTCCTATCTCATTAGGAACGAAGCTAAGAAAATATGATGAAGGAAAAGAAGTCGATCAGAAAGAATATCAAAAGCTGATTGGATGTTTTTTGTACCTGACTGCATCAAGACCAGATATTTTTGTTGATGTTACCTTATGTGCAAGATTTCAGAGTAATCCTAAAGAATCACATCTTGTTGCTGGAAAAAGAATTCTCGGATACATAAAAGGCACAACAGAATTCAGAATCAAGTATAGTGGCTCAAATAACATTGATTTGTTTGGCTATTCAGATGTAGATTGGGTAGAAAATGTTGATGATAGAAGATCCACATCTGGTGGAGTGTTCTTTATAGGAAAAAGTTGTGTTGGCTGGTACTCGAAGAAGAAAATTTTTGTAACACTTAGTATGGCTAAAGCTGAATATGTTGCTGCCATGATGGCCGCTACTCAACTTATCTAGATGAAGACACAGTTGGAAGATTTGTTAGTTAAAGTGAAGCTGCCCTTTCTCTTGGGCAGTGATAATCAAAGCACAATTAATATTACAAATAATCCATTCCAACATTCTCGTTCAAAGCATATTGACATCTAATATCATTTCATCAATGATCATGTGGAAAAGGATGAACATAAAAATTGAATATGTTTCATCTACTGAAAAAATTACTGATATTTTCATGAAACCTCTACCAAAGGAATCATTCTCAAGATTGAGGTTGAACATGGGTGTCCAACCTCTTTATCTTCAAGGCTAAGGTATGTTGTTCCCTCCCATCTCTCTTCTTACCTTTGGATTGTTTTGTCAAGGGGGAGAAGTTGTTTGTATCATAAATCTATTATTCAAAGAGAGAGTTGTGAGTAAGCTGTGAACTCAGCATGGTTTGTGTATGTGAACTATTCTAACTGTTTTTTGGAGTGGTTGTAGGAAAGAACTTGAAGTTGTTTACAGGAAGTATGAAGTTGAAGATGTCATTTTCACTACCTATGGACAATATGGTTTTGCTATCAATGATTCTTGTTTCCTACAATGAGTTAGCTCACGTAGCATTAGAATTATTGATAAGTAATCCATTGCTTGAGGTTTCCAAGTTTGGTGATTAATGAAAACTTGGTTGAAAACAAAATCCAAAGGGGGAGATTTTTAGGACCCAGATGAAGGAAGAGATGGTTTACATGGATTTTCATTTGTTGATATTGAGGAAGTTTTCATAAAGTAAAGGTACCTTGAATTTATAAGAATTCGGAAGCTGGATGTTTGAAGATTCAGAACCGAGTATATTGAACATTTGGAACCTGGTGTTTGAAGAATTCAGAGTTTGGAATTTGGAGTCTGAAAATTGAGAAGTTCGGAACTGGTAAATTTCAAATTCTTGAAAGCTGGATGATAGGAGATGTGAAGGCACTGATTGTGACGATGCTTTGCTGATTTGTAACTCTAATTTGTGAGTATATGAAAGTAATAATGATGTAAGAAAAAGTTTGGTGGTGAAGTCATATCGAGATTTGGAGGAGTCATTCTGAGAATTCAAAATCTATGGTATCGATGATTGAAGAAGTCGCACCGAGAACCAGAACATCGTACTAAGAACTGGTGAAGTCGTATCGAGAACCAAAATCCGTTCTGAAAATCTGGAAGAGCTGTTTCGAGAATCTAGAACAGCCATTCCGAGAACCTGAAGTCATACCAAGATTCGAAGAAGTCGTATCGAGAACCAAAATCCGTTCCGAGAATCAGGAAGATCCATTCTAAGAATCAGAAAGAGCCATTCCGAGAATCAGGAAGAGCCACTCTGAGAATCAAGAAGAGCCAGTCCGAGAATCCGGAAGAGCCATTTCGAGAATCAGGAAGAACCGTTCTGAGAACCAAAATCCATATCGAGAAGTGATGAAGAGTCATGCTGAGAATTTAAATGAAGTCATACCAAAGATTCAAGAAGGGTGAATCTGAGAAAGTTATGCCAAGAAGGGTGGATATGAGAATGTGGCACTGAGAAGACATAAGGGTAGATCTTAGAATGTGATGCAGAGAAGACAGAAGGGTGGATCTGAGAATGTGATGCTGAGAAGCCAAAAGGTCGGATCCGGAAAAGGCCAAAGTTCTAAATCAAGAGAAGTGGAGGAAGATTCTAGAAGATTCTAGAAGCGTTGACAAAGTATTAATTATTCTGAGATTTTAGGAGAAATTAAGATTTGGGTGAATTTAAGTGATCAGGAAAATATTTTGGTTTCCCGCCTAATCACACTTTGGAGCACCTATAAAAGGAGATCAGGGTACAAAGTGAATGGGTGATGATTAGGTAGTGAGAGAAGATCTTATAATCTAGAGAGAGAGAAATAATTGTGTGGCCAACTGAGTTTTCATTGCAGTCTCAATTGAAACGAGAATTTGATACTGGTTGATACTGTATTGAGTTTCTCGGATTGAGAAAATTCGGAGTGAAGAATTCATAGTGGAGATTCGGAATGGGGAATCAGTACTGGCTACCACCGTTTTGAGTTTCTCAGACTAAGGAAGACTAGGGTTGAAGAATCAGAGTGAAGAAGAAAATTCGGAGTGAATAATTCAGAGTGGAGATTTGGAATGGAGAATCAGTACTGGCTATCACCGTATTGAGTTTCTCAAACTGAGGAAGACTCAGATTGAAGAATTAGAGTGAAGAAGAAAATTCAGAGTGAAGAATTTGGAGTGAAGAATTTGGAGTGGCGATTCAGAATGGGGAATCAGTACTGGCTATCACCATATTGAGTTTCTAAGACTAAGGAAGACTCGGATTGAAGAATTAGAGTGAAGAAGAAAATTCAGAGTGAAGAATTCAGAGTGGAGATTTGGAATGGGGAATCAGTACTGGCTGTCACCGTATTGAGTTTCTCATACTGAGGAAGATTCAGATTGAAGAATCAGATTAGGAAAATTCGGAGTGGAGATTCGAAATGGGAAGTTCGGACTTTAATTGTTCTATCTCAAGTCCAAGGAGTCCTTTCCTTTCTTCTAGGTAAGTAAGTGAAGAGTTCTGCTGAACTTGCTTACACTTGTGTATTTGAAAGAAAGTGCATGTAACATAAGTTGTTACAAGAAATGAGACTTTTCCCTATTGTGCTAAGAGGGTGCACACGCACTGGAGTGATTGTTTCACAGTACTTCACGAGTGTAAGGGTATATCATACTCGTTGTAATACAAGGATTATTTTCTTCATGGATTGTATGGTACTGGATTGTTTCCAACCATACCAAGGACGTAGCTATTCTTATTGAATAGTGAACCTTGTAAATTGCTGTGTTTCTTTGGATGTGTTCTTGTTTGTTTCTCAGCAGGGAATTTTATATTTAACAGGAGACAAAGGTTGTTCTCAACATTAAGGGAACTTAAAAGAAGAAAAAGATGTACCACTGATTCACCCCCCTCTCAGTGGTTCATTACTCCAGCTGGGTCTTTACAAGTGGTATCAGAGCCAGGTTCCCTTTGTTTTCCTTGCTGATGGAGAATCTGAATTCTGTGAACAATAAAGGCATTACGGTATTCGATGGGAAGAACTATCACATCTGGAAGGATATAATGCTACCATATCTCTTGTCTATTAGTTATTAAGTTCTTTAAGCTGCAATAGTTGGGTTTCCCCCCATTGAAGATAATGTTCCACTTACACCTGTTGACAAGAAGTTTCTTGAGAATGATGGAAGAGCCAAGAATGCTATATTGTCTTCACTTTCTGAAAGTGAATTCTTGAGAGTAAAAGGAGTGACCACAACCAAAGGTATATGGGACAAACTGAAAAACATATACGAAGGCAATACAAAAGTCAATAAGGAAAAAGTTCAATTATGGAGATTGAAGTTTGAATACTTGAAGATGGGAGAGCATGAATCTATTAGGGATTTCTTCACCAGGTTAAAAAATATTGTTAGTACCATCAGATGCCTTGGTGTAGAGCTAAAAGACTCTACTATGGTGGAAAGGATCTTAAGGATTATTCCTGATAAATTTGATGCGAAGGTATCTTCATTAGAATATAGAGACTTAGAGACTCTATCTCTTGATGATTTTCATAGTACACTCATTACTTATGAAATGATAAGGGAAAAAGATATGAAGACCAAGACAAAGGTTAACAGAGAATTATCTTTCAAAGCCATAAAGAAGGAGAGATCTAAGAATATATTGATTAAATAATATGGTGGTGACACTGACTCTGAAAGTGAGGTATGTAAAAATATTAACGATATTTTATCATATTTTTCAAAAAATGTTAAAAGAGTCACAGGGAAATACAAGGGAAAACTTCCCTTGAAATGTTTTGAATGTGGAGGCATTGGCCACTTTGCAGCTAACTGTCCTCGAAGGTATAATGAAGAAGACAGTGATGAAGAAGAAAGAAATCCAAGAAAGTTATGGAAGAAGCAGGGTGGTAATGAGAAGTCAGGGAAATAAAATAAGTTCTTCAAATCCAAGAGAAAAAGCTTTCTATCCATAAAAGAAGAAGATGAAGAAAGTGATGCTGAATCCTAAAAATCAGTTGATCATGGTGTTGAGAATACTTCCATTACAATAATGAATGATGAGGATTTTGGAAGCAGCAGCTCGGAAGAAGAAGAAACCCAGCTTGAGTTGCATCTGAAAGAAGAAATGAAGGAAAGTCTAAGAAAGATCAAAAGGCTGAAGAAGCTTAACAAAAAGTTGGAAGATGAATGTTTCTCAGCATCCAATCAAGCCAATGATAAAAAATAACTTGATAAAGATATTTAAGACTTGAAGAAGTCTCTTGATGGTGGAAAAATCAAAATGAGCACATGCGAGTTAAGATGAAGGAAAAAGAGAAAGAATTAGAACTCGTTCAAAAGAAGCTCTCAGAAGTTGAATAAAAAAACATTTGTTTTCAAAACTCAACTAATGATGTTGGTGAAGTCCCTCAACAAGAACATTCTGAGAAAATTCAACATAAGCATAAAGTGGTTTCTGTGAAGAAGAAAGCTGAGAAAGTTACTTATGTGGCCAAGACCAGCATTACTAGGACCTCTAAAGTTTCAAGGAAATCTATGTCTAACACTGGTGGAAAACAAACAACATCAGAGAAGTAAGAATTCCAGTAGAGCAATCTTGTTAACAATAGAATGGTTGGTGAGGATGAAGAAAGAACAACAAATAATTATCAGAACAAAAGCTTTAGAGGAAGGTACTCCTTCTATGGGTAATGTTGGTATTGTGGTGGATTCGATCATACAACGAATATGTGTTGATTCAATAAACATTATTACCATCACCCCACAATTTATGAAAGGTAGAGATTGAGGGGGAGTCAGTCTCCTCAAAGGAAGAAGAGTGAGAAGGTTTTCTTGAAGAAAGTTGAGAAGAATAAAGTCAAGACAAAAAATAGGTTCTAGTCTCTGGAGACTATTTGTGAAGGGTGTGAACAACCTTGACACCTTGAAAAAGGATGTCTTGTGCTGTTACCGGCTCAAAAAAAATTCTTAATTCTCAGAAGACGAAGGTGAAGAAATAAGATAAAGAAGAAAAATCTCTTTTTGTTGAAACTGCTCTAAAAGTTACAAAGGAAGAACGACCTTGGATACTTGATAGTGGATGTTCTTCCCATATGACAAGAGACTTGAAGTTGCTAAAGAATATGAAGAAGTTTAAATAAGGCACAATGACATTTTTCAATGATGAATCTTTAAAAATCAAAGGTGTTGGATCAACCACCATTGGAAAGGAAAAATTAAAGTCCAAGAAAACTCTGTATGTTGATGGGCTGATGTAGAACTTGCTGAGTGTATCAAAATTGTGTGATGAGGGTCACAAAGTTATCTTCAAGAAAGATGGATTTAATGTGAAAAGTGAAGAAGATGGGCATGTTGTTATAAGAGGACAACATACCAAAGGAAATCTGTTTCAAGTTGAAAATTTACAAAACTCTTGTTACATGAGCATAGTGGAAGAAAATCAGTTGTGGCACAGAAGACTTGGACACATGTGTCATAGAAATATGAGCAAGTTATCTCAAAGGGACACTGTTTGAGATATTCCAGATTTTCCAAGAAGAAGATATTGGTGTTGCACTACCTGTCAGAAAGGAAAGATTACCAGTGTTGTGCATAAGAAGGTTGACATTTGTTCTAAACAACCCCTTGAACTAATACATTCTGATATATGTGGTCCAATGAGAAAAAAATAAAAAAATAGAGACAAGTAATTCATCACCTTTGTTGATGATTTTACTCGCATTACGTGTGTTATGTTTATGAAGCACAAGTCAGACGCCCTGAAAATGTTTAAAAGCTTCAGAAGGAAAGCTGAGAAAGAACGTGAGTACTCTGTGAAGAAGTTGAGAACAACTAATGGTGGTGAGTATAGAAGTGAATAATTTGAAGTCTATCTTGAGAAGCATTGGATTCAACATGAATATAGTGCTCCATATACACCTCAAAAAAATGGGGTCACTGAAAGGAAGAACAGAATCTTGGTGGAAATAGGAAGAACCATGTTACTTGAACATGGCCATACTCATTACTTTTGGAGGCAATCTACAAGTAAAACTGTTTATATTCAAAATCGATGTTTCTACAGCCCTCAATAAAACAAGACTCCATAGGAAATTTTCTATGGAATTACTCCAAGTATGAAGCATTCTAATGTTTTTGGGATCCCATGCATTATAAATAAGAAAGGTGGAAGCGATGGAAAATTCAAGCAGAAAGGAGAAGACAAAAATTTTCTTGGATATGCACAAGAAGGAAGAGGTTATATATGTTTTAACAAAGAAACATGAATAATTATGGATCCATTTGATTTAAAAGTCATTGAAACTTCGGGAAAAGATAGGCATGTACAGACAGACAAGGAAGATGAGGAAGATGAAGTTAATGATTCTGATAAGGGTGCAATGAATTGTAATCCTAATCAAGATGAAGAATCGGATTCATCCATTTCAAGTGATGAGGAGTGAAAAAAAAAACTTATCCAAGGCTGATGAAACAAGTGCAAGATCATAATATTATTAGTGATCAACGTCACATGGTTCAAACAAGAAGAACAAGTAATTCTATATCACATACTTCCTTGTATTCCAAAGTGGAACAAAATGATGTTAAAGAAGCCTTTGAGCATCCGGAATGGGTTTAAGCCATGAATGAAGAATTGGATCACATTGAAAAGAACTACATATGGGAAATTATACCCAAGCCTAAATATAAGAACATTATTGGCACCAAATGGGTCTTCCGGAAGAAGTTGAATGAATAAGGTGAAGTTATTAGAAATAAAGCAATATTTGTTTGCAAAGTCTACTCTCAGATTAAAGGAATTGACTTTGAAGAAACTTTTGCTCCGGTAGCCAAATTAGAAACTATCCGAATCTTTATTACAATTGCTGCACAACGAGGCTACAAAATATTTGAAATGGATGTTAAATCTTCATTTCTTAATGGTGATCTCAAAGAAGAAGTTTATGTTGAGCAACCATGTAGATTTGTTGTTGGGAAGAATGAAAGTTATGTGTGTAGGTTGAAGAAAGCCTTGTATGGTCTAAATGAAGCTCTAAGAGCATGATATTCCAAACTGGATACTTGCTTAAAGGAGATGAACTTCAAGAAAGGGAGAGTTGACAACAATTTTTACATCAAGGAAATCCAAGATCTTTCTCTCATTGTAATTTTCTATGTTGACGACATTATTTTTACTGGGAATGATGAAAGAAGATGTGAAAGGTTTTCTGAATAAATGAAGATTGTCTTTGAGATGTCCATGTTGGGTGAAATGAGATAATTTCTTGGGTTAAAAATCTTGCAACAAAAAGAATTCATTTCTCTCTCCCAAACAAAGTATGCTAAGGAACTTCTCAAGAAGTTTGGCATGGAAAACTCAAAACCTGTATCAACTCCAATCTTAGTGGGAATGAAGCTAAGCAAAGATGATGAAGGAAAAGAAGTCGATCAGAAAGAATATAAAAAGCTGATTGGATGTTTGTTGTACCTGACTCCATTAAGGCCAGATATTGTTTTTGCTATTACCTTATGTGAAATATTTCAAAGTGATCCTAAAGAATAATATCTTGTTGCTAGAAAAAGAATTCTCAAATACATAAAAGGCACAACAGAATTCAGAATCAAGTATAGTGGATCAAATAACATTGATTTTTTTGGCTATTCAGATGCAGATTGGGCAAGAAATGTTAATGATAGAAGATCCACATCTAGTGGAGAGTTATTTATAGGAAAAATTTGTGTTGGATGGCACTCGAAGAAGCAAAATTCTGTGACACTTAGTACGGATGAAGCTGAATATGTTGCTGCCACGATGGCTGATACTCAACTTATCTGGATGAAGACACAGTTGTAAGATTTTTTTGTTGAAGTAAAGCTGCCCTTGCTCTTGGACTGTGATAATCAAAGAAGAATTAATATTTCCAAGAATCTAGTCCAACATTCTCGCTCAAAGCATATTGATATCAGATATCATTTCATCAAAGAGCATGTGGAAAAGGATGAACTTAAACTTGAATATGTTTCATCTACTGAACAATTTTCTGATATTTTCATGAAACCTCTGCCAAAGGAATCATTCTCAAGATTGAGGTTGAACATGGGTGTCCAACCTCTTTCTCTTCAAGGTTAAGGTATGTTGTTCCGTACCCTCTCTCTTCTTACCTTTGGATTGTTTTGTCATGGGGGGGGGAGTTGTTTTTATCATAAATCTATTATTCAAAGAGAGAGTTGTGGGTAAGCTGTGAACTCAGCATTGTTTGTGTATGTGAACTATTCTAAATGTTTGTTGGAGTGGTTGTAGGAAATAACTTGAAGTTGTTTACAAGAAGTATGAAGATGAATATTTCATTTTCACTACCTATGGATAGCATGGTTTTTCTGTCAATGATTCTTGTTTCCTACAATGAGTTAGCTCACGTGGGCTTAGAATTATTGACAAGTAACCCATTTCTTGAGGTTTCCAAGTTTGGTGATTTATGAAAAGTTGGTTGACAAAAAAATCAAAAGGGGGAGATCGTTAGGACCAAGATGAAGGAAGAGATGGTTTGCATGTATTGTCTTTTATTAATATTGAGGAAGTTTTCATAAAGAAAAGACACCTTGAATTTATAAGAATTTGGAAGCTGGAAGTTTGAAGATTCGGAACCGAGAATATTGAACATTCGGAACTTGGTGTTCGAAGAATTCGGAGTCTGGAATTCCGAGTCTAAAAATTGAGAAGTTCGGAATTGGGAAATTGCAAATTCTTGAAAGCTGGCTGATAGGAGATGTGAAGGAACTAATTGTGACGATGCTTTGCTGTTTTGTAACTCTAATTTGTGAGTATATGCAAGTAATCATGATGCAAGAAAAAGTTGGGTGGTGAAGTCATACGGAGATTTGAAGGAGTAATTCTGAGAATTCAAAATCTCTGGTATCAATGATTGAAGAAGTCGCACCGAGAACCAGAATGTCATACCGAGAACTGGTGAAGTCGTATAGAGAACCAAAAGCTGTTCCAAAAATTTGGAAGAGCCGTTCCGAGAATCTGGAAGATCTGTTTTGAGAACCTAAAGTCATACTAAGAATCGAAGAAGTCGTATCGAGAACCAAAAGCCGTTCTGAGAATCAGGAAGAGGCATTTTGAGAATCAGAAAGATCTATTCCAAGAATCAGGAAGAGCCACTCCAAGAATCAGGAAGAGCCATTCCGAGAATCAGGAAGAGCAATTCTGAGAATCAGGAAGAGCCATTTTGAGAACCAAAATCCATATCGAGAAGTGACAAAGAGTTATGCTGATAATTGATATTGAGTCATACCGAAGATTAAAAAAGGGTAAATCCAAGAAAGTTATGCCAAGAAGGGTGGATCTGAGAATGTGGTACCGAGAAGCTAGAAGTGTGGATCCGAGAATGTGATACAGAGAAGACAGAATGGTGGATCCGAGAATGTGATGCCAAGAAGCCAGAAGGTCAGATCCGGAAAATTCCAAAGTTCTAAATCAAGATAATTGGAGGAAGATTCGAGAAGATTATAGAAGCATTGAAAAAGTCTTAATTACTCCGAGATTTTAGGAGAAATGAAGATTTGGGTGAATTTAAGTGAGAAAGAAAATATTTTGGTTTCCCGCCTAAGCACACTTTGGAGCACCTATAAAAAGAGATCAGGGTACATAGTGAATAGGTGATGATTAAGTAGCGAGAGAAGCTCTGATAATCTAGAGAGAGAGAAAGAAGTGTGTGGCTGACTGAGTTTTCATTGTAGTCTCAATTGAAATGAGAATTTAATACTAGTTGATACTATATTGAGTTTCTCGGATTGAGAAAATTCGGAGTGAAGAATTCAGAGTGGATATTCAGAATGGGGAATCAGTACTGGATGTCACCATATTATGTTTCTCAGACTGAGGAAGACTGGGATTGAAGAATCAGAGTAAAGAAGAAAATTCAGAGTGAGGAATTTGGAGTGGAGATTCAGAATGGGGAATCAGTACTCACTATCACCGTATTCAGTTTCTCAGACTGAGTAAGACTCGGATTGAAGAATCATAGAGAAGAAGAAAATTCGGAGTGAAGAATTCGGAGTGGATATTTGGAATGGGGAATCAGTACTGGTTATCACCGTATTGAGTTTCTCAGACTGAGGAAGACTCAGATTAAAGAATCAGAGTGAAGAAGAAAATTCGAAGTGAAGAATTTGGAGTGGAGATTCGGAATGGGGATTCCGTACTAACTGTCACCGTATTGAGTTTCTCAGACTGAGGAAGATTTAGATTGAATAATCGGATTTGGAAAATTCAGAGTGGAGATTCGGAATGGTAAGTTCAGACTGTAATTTATCTATCTCAAGTCCAAGGATTCCTTTCCTTTCTTCTGGGTAAGGAAGTGAAGATTTGTGCTGAACTTGCTTACACTTGTGTATTTTAAAGGAAGTGCAGGTAACATAAGTTGTTACAAGAAATGAGACTTTGCCCTATTGTGTTAAGAGGGTGCACACACACTAGAGTGATTGTTTCACAGTGCTTCACGAGTGTAAGGGTATATCCTACTCTTTGTAATCCATGGATTATTTTCTTAATGGATTGCATGGTGCTGTATTGTTTCCAACCATACCAAGGACATAGCTATTCTTATTGAATAGTGAACCTTTTAAATTGATGTGTTTCTTTGGATGTGTGCTTGTTTATTTCTTATCAGGGAATTATATCTTTAACAGGAGACAAAGGTTGTTCTTAAAATTAAGGGAACTTAAAAGAAGAAAAAGGGGTACCACTGATTCACCCCCCTCTCAGTGGTTCATTACTCCAACTGGGTCCTTACACACTTAACTCCACATGATTACTAATTATTCAAGCCCAACAATCAGAACTAATAATAATAACACAATATTATACAAAACTATCACTTTATCAGTGGAAGAAGAGGAAACAAAAGTTAATAATAATAAATCACGAAAAGATTCATAATTTTTTTTAGAAAAAAAAATTCAAAGGAAAACCAAATTCATAGTTTCTAATTCATCAAAAATAATTTATTCAATTTAAAACATCAACAAAAATTATTGCACATGCACATGTAAATGGTAATTTTAAGATTCAAGGCCAAAGGAAAATATATCTATTATTTTGTAACACCTAAATGGGTGTCTAAGAACATGAAAAAAAACCTTTTAATGGGTTATTTTTAAACAAAGTTCACAAAGATCAAGGAAAAATAATTTAATTAAATTAATACATATTATTTGGGATTCATCGGTAGGCACTGACAAGTGGCACAATGGTGAAAATTGATTGAAGAAAATAAATAAAGTGAAAGAACATAGGCACCCTACCTCATAGTCTTAGTATACACCACGTCCCAATAAAACATTTGATTGACTTAAAATAGAAGAAATTAGAGGATTAAACAAGAACCCCAATTTCAGGTAAAAACCGTCTAGGTAAGACTGCACGAAAAATAGAGGATAAAACAGAAAACTTACTAGTTTAGATGATAATACTTACTGAGAGATTCACAACACTTCCTACAATATTGAAAATGGATAATAATCAGAGGTGTGGTGAGATTATAAAGGAGGAGGAGGGAGAGATGCACCAGGGGAAGAGGGAGGCATGCCACAGGAAGGGGGAGGTGCAATGGAGGAGGGGAAAGAAGAGAAGAGAGGAAAGAAAAGAAAAGAAAAGAATAGAATAGAAAAGAAAAGAAAAGAAAATAAAAAAATAAATAAAGGAGAGGAAAAAAGAAAAAAATAAGTAAAAATAAAATAAAAGAAAAATAAAATAAAAGGGAAGGATAAAAGAAATGAAAAAATAATAAAAATGGGTTAGACCCATTTTAATTATTTTCACTTTTCTTCTAACCTATTTATGTTAATATTTATTTTTATACCATTTTCATTTATTTTGATTTATTTTAATTTATTTTATTTATTTTAATATTTGTAATTACTTTTAACATGAAACATTGCACTGGGGCATGGTGTATTATTTTTCATAAATCTCACACAACCATTAAAAAAACTTTATTTGATGCTCGGGACCTATAACATACCGTGTGGGCATGTTCCCTAGGTCTCTTTAAGGAATTAGACTAAAAATTAAATGGTTTGTACCTTGGTCAAATCTAGGATGTTACAACATCCCCTAGTTAAGACAAATAATCCTTGAGTTTACCTTCTAAGGGTAGGGGAACCTTATCTAAGAAGTGTTCCAGCCACTACACATGCACATTAGTCTCTCGCTCCCAAGTCTCATCCTGAATGCGTCTATGCTGCCATAGAACCCGAACCAGTGGAAGATACCTACCTCAAAAAACCTTTATGATATGATCGACAATACAAATCATACACTCCACAAATATGCATATACTTCATGCTCGATGTCATTATAATTAAACAAATGATATGGGTTTAGATGATACTGTTAAAGATGAGATATATGGAAGACATCATGAATAACATGGTACCTATAAGGTAATAAAAACCGATAGGATTCCATCCAAACTCTATCCTCTATCTCGAACAACCCGATATATCTCAGTGATAACTTCCCCTATATCCTGATTCACCTACGACACAACCTCGATGAAACACACAGAAAAACCCGATGCACCACATCAAACTCAAGGGGTCTGCAAAAATGATTAGTATAAGACTTCTATATGGAATTAGCTATATCCATATGCTTCTGAATTATCCAGACAAGATCAAAAGTCTCCTAAATGATATGAGGACCCAGAAGAGCTACCTCACCTACTTAGAGCCAATATAGAGGTGAAATACACAATATAAAATAGAGGGCCTCATATTGAGAAATTTCAATGGTTTCCTAAAATCTATAATTATAGGAAAAATATACTAAGGGAATATGTTTGTACCAAAAACCACCAAAATCATGGATACACTCCCGCATAATATCCTCTAACACCCATATGGTATGTTCAGACTTCTGGTCAATCTGTGGGTGATATGCAATACTCAAAATCACTTGTGAACCTAGTGCCTTATGAAACACTTTCCAGAATCATGATTTGAAATAGCTATCTCAGTCTGATATAATAGAATGAGACACTCCTTGAAGTTGAAATATCTATTGAATATAAATCCTCTGTAACTCATCAATAGTGAAGGTCTCCCAGATAGGTAGGAAGTGAGTGACTTTGGTAAACCTATCATCAATCTCCCACACTGCATCGCTACCTTTAAGAGATATCGAAAATCCTATAAGAAAATCCATGGTGATGTCCTTCCATTTCTACTCAAGAATAGACAGAGGTTGTAGGAGTCTATCAGGTCACTGGTGATCAACCTTCACCTGTTGATAGGTGGAGCAACGGGTAATGAAACTTGCTATTTTTTTCTTCATACTAGTCCACCAGTACTAAAGATGCATACCTATGTACATATTGTTAAGTTCAGGATGAATTTACCAAATAGAGGCATGATATTCCCTCATTATATATTCATGGATATCAGAAGGGACCCATACACAACCACAATATGGCATAGTTTCACTACTATCAATAACCCAAATAGGAGGTGGTTTCTCTCATGTGATGATCTCCCTCAAAATGAACCCCTATAGATTAGATAAATGTAACATTAAAACTCACTCCAAAAGAGAGGACTTTACTACAAGAGATACTAGATCTTGTTGTCCGTGGTGCTCCTAAACCTACAGATGCATTTTAGAAAACAAAAACATCATCTTCCACTCACTGCTGGCTACCTAGATAGCTTGTGTCTGCAATTTTTGGCTCAAAGTGTCAGCCATGACATTACCCTTACTAGGGGTATAAGAAAACTCAAAGTTAAATGACTATAAGTTTTCAACCCACCTGCACTGCCACAAATTTAAGTCTCTCTATGTGGAGATGTGTTTCAAGATTTTATGATATGTGTAAACAACTAACCCCTATCCCAACAAGTAGTGTCTCCAATAGCACAAAAAATAAACCAAAACTTTTAATTCAAGGTCATGTGTAGGATAGTTCTGCTCATGAGGCCTCAGCTGGTGGGATCCATAAGACACGACTAGATCACCCTCCATCATAACTACACACAGTTTGAATCCTTAATAATCACAAAAAATAATAAATCTTCTTCCTGGGTTAGGCAGAATCCAGACTAGAGCTAACATGAGTCTTCCCTTTACCTCTTGAAAATATTTCTCACAAAATTCTGACCAGATAAACTGCACACCCTTCTTAGTCAAGTCTGTAATAGGCCTTGATAAGAAGGATAAATCCTAGATAAAATTCCTATAAAATCTTGCAATACCTAAGAAGCTATGTATTTCAAAAACATTATTGGGATTCTACCTAGAAACCACTATGCTCACCATATATGGGTCGACTGATACGCTTGCCTTATATATTATATGGCCCAATAAGTGAACCTTATTGATCCAAAAGTGGAATTTACTAATCTTCATGTAGATTTGGTGCCCTTTCAGTGTAGTCATCATGATCTCAAGATGTGTTACATGGCCACGTTTGGAGTGTGAGTACACTAAGATGTCATCTACAAATACTACCACAAATTAACCAGGGTATGGGGGGGGGACCTGATTCATTAGATCCATGAAAACTATTAGAATGTTAATTAGTCTGAACGATATAACCTAAAACTCATACAAGCCATACCTACTTCAGAAATATGTACATAGTATATCCAATGTACACAAATTCACCTTATGACAGCCTAAACTTAGAGAGATCTTAGAGAAAATGGTTAATCCTCAAAGCTCATCGAAGAGGTTGTCTGTACGAGGTTATGGTTGTTGATTATTTACCATTAACTGGTTGAGTCGGCAACAATCCATGAAAAATTTGAGGGTACCATCCTTCTTCTTGGTGAAAAGGATTGGAGAACTCCACAACGATGTGATAGGTCTGATAAAACCCTTCACCTCAATATCATCAACCTACTTCTTGAGTTCTTGAAGCTCTACTGGTGCCATCCTATAGGGAGGAATGTAGATTGGTTCCAAACCTAGTATTAGCTCGATAGTGAACTCAACTTTTTTCATAGGAGGTAATCTTGAGAAATAATCAGGGAATAAATCCCTAAAAAGATATTCAATGAGAGGAAATTCCTATAAATGTGTTGTCTAACTGCTCATAAAGAGACTTTCTAGCTGAGATGTCACTCTTACTAGCCCAGAATGCTTGGGTCCAGATCAATCTGCATGGATATCTCATTCAACCTTGTGTATTTACGTGATACCATAAGGTGTTGTGAAGGACACTAGATGATGATAACAATCCACTCGATCATAATAAAGAATGATCCAATATATACTGAGAATGAAATAAAATACAATCATCTTGAGGATGAAAACATTCTAGAAGAAACGGTGCCAAACTATCTCAAGGGGGAACTCCTGGCACAAGTTTATGCTCTCCATTATTACCCTAAAAGGAGTTTCAAGAGACATAACACTATAGAATTAATTGAATGAAAACCCCTATCTATCAAGATTCACAATAGATATGAATGAGTGTGATGCACCCATGTCAATATGGAAAGAAAATAAAGTAGTGGCTATAAGGATATCACCTATAAACATAGAGGGCCTTGGACTTTTCTCCACCAGTACTGGCTACACTGCATATATATGGCCTGAAGCTCATCCCTGAGATGCCGCTTGACTTTCCTGAGTAGGTCCACTCTACTGATACTGATGTTTTAGAACTAGATTTCCTTGGACATGACCTCCTCTAACTCATCCTGATTGGTTAGTGTAAAATGAACTCCTTGACTGATGTGGATCCATAGATCCCATACATGATGGAGGTGTTGGAATAGACCCCCTTCCATTGGTTGTTGAAGGAAAAGAATGACAAAAATGATGAAGGTGACCCATATTTCTGTAATCCCGACACTTTATTGGGTTTAATACGCACTGGGGATTCTTATGTTTGATCTTAATAGGCTAATGAAATATGATAGTTCTATCCGTACATTTCATTTGGATAGAATTTCTCCAATGTGTACCCTTGAAAGGATGCTTCTTATTGCTTGATGAACCATCACCCTTCCTCGAAACTGAACCACCTTGGATCATAGGAGAAGCTTCTCAGAGATTTCATTCCGTAATTAGAGAATGAATCATGATATATGTAATGATTTTCAAACAAAATACATTCACCTATGAGCTAATTGCATATCCAAGTACGTCATCAAAGTGCCTTACAGTCGTCTGTGTGTCACTGGTCAGATATATAGCAAAATGATAGAGCTCAAGGAAGCATGTAGAATTATATAACAATGTCATGGAGACCTGATAAAGATATAATAACTCACTGGAATGCTCTTTTCTCATAGTCAATAAGAAGAAATAATCATTGAAAGTTGTATGGTAGTCTACACAAACCATTTCTCAGGGTTGATCTACCTGAGAAATAACATCCCACCAATGCTTGGCAGAGTCATGAAGAATAAAGACAAAATATTTGATCCTTCACTTTTGAAGCATCTAAAGATGGATGAAGATGGATTTCATAGATTTTATCCATGAGTACGCATCATTGTGACTGCCATCCCCTGATAAGGTGGGAGTATTCTTCAGCATGAAATCCTGCGTAAGCTCTTCCATAGTCAAGGAAGGCCTGGGAATACTCTGAACTAACTGTATAAACTTGAGAAGACTATCCCCAAACTGGGCATCAATTCCCAATGAAAGATCAGGAGGAGGTACCATGGGAGGAACTATAAGAGGAACTACATGTGGCACTATTGGAGGTACTATAAGAGGTTCTGGACCCACCAACTTCTGAATGTGCTCATCACTACTCTCCTGAAATATGACACAAAGACATCGCAATAACATTGATCTACAATTTCCAAATACACACCTTAGAAAATATTATATGGAAGATGAGGTAAACAAGTAAAGGAGTAGTAAGAAAAGGTACAGGTTCAAGGCCTCACTAAACATGGCATAGCAAGTTAGGAAAGTAAGTAAAGAGGGTCGGTACACGAACTACCTCTAAGGTTTACACAACCGATATCTAGATCCAAGAACTAAGACTATATAGAAGGAAAATAGGTCTTAGAAGGATCACTAATACACACAAACACACTTTATATTTATAAAAAACAAGTACAAAAAGATATTATAACTAAATACAAGAGTACTCACATGAAAACAAGAAGATACACGATGAAAGTAGACAAGGCATGGAAATATGCATGTCATTTCAATCTATATGGTGCCTAATATGATGCATGTAAAATGAAATGTCATTATGGAATCGGGGTGAAATAGTCAAAATCATAATCTCAATAACACAAATTCTTGTAATAACAAAAAACAAGTGTGTCACCCAATAGTGAATTCGTATCAACAATAAATTGTATAATCAATAACTAAAATCCCCAACACTGGAAATTTGGGTTTCCTTTGTACATGGGTTGGATACGTCCAAGAACCGGGTAAATTCCAAATTACTATGTACTAATCTTCTATCTAACCCAAACAACAAGACAAAAGGGAAAAAATATCATCTCTGATACCACTTTATAGCGTCCTGTCTCAAGTTCCACTGAATCGGGCCTTGAGACAGTGGGCCGCAAGACCACAAGAACATCTCCACAAATTCCAGAGGTTTCCAACTTGTATCAAGGGGCTTGGGTAATTTTGTGTGGAGACTGTGACCTCATAGGATAAGAAATTACACAATGTTAAATAATATATGTAACAAGTAACAGATGAATAGATAAAAATAAGATAGCTGTAGAAGCAGATAAATAACCCAACATAAATAAATAATAACTATGGAAGCTGAATAACCATAATAGATACAATGATGATGTCAATGTATGATTCCAATATTAAATAAATAAAATTATAGGGGTACGAGGTACAAGCATATATTTCATGCTAATAAAACTACTTAAAGACCAAAACTAACTGCCACATGGCTTCTCAAGTATAGGCTTGGTCCTTCACCCCCAAATATCTATCCAAAATAGCAATGAAATCAAGCATCATGATAGGAGCACTTCCCTATATCCATACCTGTGAACATAAATTCTACTCAGGTAACAAATGACATTCGAGCAGGGTGTGAGATATAATCACAGTAGGCCGACACCCATGATGTCTAAAACATTCCATTTCATGATGTAGAAAAATAATAGTGTTTCATATATAATAAATGAAAACTATTTAAATAAATAAAATATTTGAAACTTGGTCTGGGTTCATAATCGAAAACCCGTTCCATACCTCTTACTTCAGCCTAAGACAAAAGTGTAAATGAGATACCTGGTAAAGTAGAATATATATAGTAAGGCCTAAGTAATGGGATAGACCAATGAAAAGGGCATACCCCCTAATCCTATTCTTTGGCTTTGGTTCTAATCCATATTTCAACACTAGGTGCACAAAAGGCATAAAATGGGTATAAAAAAGCATAAGAAAAATCTTTGCAGTATCAATAAAAAAATATCAAGTATTTATATTAAAACCGAAAATTTCAGAGGTTGAGTCCGAGATCATCCATAAGGTATCTATCTGATACATCCATTCAATTATATCCACTACCACGAGCCAATCCATGGTGATCCTTTAAAAATTTGAAGTATCGCTTGTGGTATGATAACCATGAGTCCGTCCTAGGTATCACATGTAAGGGACCGAATATCAACCGAGGCTTGGCATAGCCATCTTGCTAATGGGTCCATCTTGGCTTCCCCTTGGGGAAATAATATCACCTAATAGTATTGTAAAAATCTCATGGAATTCCCTTTCTTGGAAAGCCTAAAACATAAATTTCCAAGTACATTGTGTAGTAACCAATCGAGCAAAGAGAGTCTAAATGTGGATTCTTAATAAGGGACCCACGTTATCTCCCTAGCCCGATTAAATTTAAAATAAAAAGAGATGAATATATAACACAGAGAAAACATTCATGACTGTATCCCTTAAATTAACCACTTAATTCCACGTTCTAACTAATTATTCAATCCTAACAGTCATAAATAATAATAACAACACAATATTAAACAAAACTGGCACTTTATCAGTGTAAGAATAGGAAATGACATTTAATAATAGAAAATCCTAAAAATACTTATAATAATAATTATTTAGGTAAAAACAATTCAATGTAAAACAAAATTCATGGTTTATGATTCATCCTAAATAATTTATTCAATTTAAAACTTAAACCCAAATTATTTCACATGCACACATAAATGATAATTTTAAGATTCAAGGACAATGGTAAATAGGCATATTATGCTAGATAACCCAAAGTGGTGTCCAATGAAATAGAAACAACCTCACAAGGGTTTCCAATTAAAACAATTTCACAGAAATCAAGGAATAACCATTTAATTAAATTAATATGCATTTTTTTGGATTTTCTGGTAGGAAATGATGAGTGACACAACAGTGGGAATTGAAAAAAGAAACAAAACAATGGGAAAGAACATAGGGACCCTAGCTCATAGTTTTAGTATACCTCATATCCCATGACAACCTTTTATTTAAACTAAAATAGAATAAATCATAAGATTTAACAAAAACCCTAATTTCGATAAACAACCTCCGCATTAGATTACACAATGAATAGAGAATGTAGCAAAAAACATACTAGTGTAGATGATAAACCTTACTAAGAGCTAAACAGTTCTTCTAAAGGAATTGAAAATAGAGAATAATCAGATGTGTAGTGATCTTTCAAAGGAGGAGGAGTGAGAGCCACACTGGGGGAAGTGGGAGGAATGCTATAGGAAGGGGGAGGTGTGCTAGAGGAGAGGAAAGGATAAAAGAGAGGAAAGAAAAAGAAATAAAAGAAAATAAAAGAATTAAAAAGGAGGAATAAAAAGAAAAATAAAAGAAAGAAATAAAGAGAAATAAAATAAAATAAAAATAAAATAAAAGGGAAGGAGAAAATAAATGAAAAAAATAATAAAAATGGACTCGACCCATTTTAATTATTTTCACTTTTCTTCTAATCACTTTTTATTTTGTTATTTATTTTTATTAATTTGTCATTTATTTTAATTTATTTAAATTTATTTTAATTATTTTAATCCATTTAATTAATTTTAACATGAAATATTTCACCAAGTAATAATGTATTATTTTGTATAAATCGTGCGCAATGATAAAAAAAATTTATTTGCTGCTCAGGATCTACAACAGAACATGCAGGTGTGTGCCCTTGGTATCTTTAAGGAATTGGAATAAAGATTAAATGGTCTATACCTTGGTTAAAGTTGAGATGTTACACTATAAAATTATTATTTTTATTTGATGGTATATTAAAATGTAAATTAAACTTTAGTTTTATTAAAATAGATTTTTTTCTACTATAATTGAATCTCTGGTGTTATAGTACAACTTAGATTTCTCACTATAGTTAGATTGAGTTCCTGACATCTTTCATGTATCACAGCTAAGAAAATAAATGAATGGTCCTTCTCATATTATTAACTGGGGTGGTCTGGGAATTGAAAATAGGGCACCTTTTCAGATTACTCAGTGGTGATTGAGGAACAATAAGAGAATACCATTCATGGGAAAATGATTCCCCATTCCCATGTTCTCTAGAAGCATGAGATTCTTTAGGATAGATCATTGGAGTATGGGAACTAGATGCATGCTCATTACCCTCACATATTTGAGTTAGTCCTGCCCTTTGGGACAAAAATCCTCAAAAGGGAGGAGATATTAATGACTCACATTTTTGTTATTAAAAACTTTAAATATGTTAAATAATATGTTTAGAGCTAATAATGTAGTCTGTGTAGAGCATCAGGCATCGTAAAGCCATGATGTTGATATATTAAATATATTAACTAATATAAACACACACACACACCCTCACAATTTCATAAATGATGGATTTCCTCTTGAATAGAGACACTTTTTGGGAAATTAAGATTTACATTAAATTTGAAACATGGGAGTTACTCTAGGTTCAATATAATTTTCATTCGCATCAGACCTTTGTTTGATGCACCATCAATGGTAGATATTAGATAAATTGAATTAATTAAATTAAATAAATAATTAAATTTTCTAATTATGAATCAAACCTTTAAAATATCTATATAATTCCTATTATATCCACTCTATAGGGTTAGATACATAACCATGTGAGATTGTGAGTGAGGGAGAGTCTATATGGGAAGTGGCTTCAATGAAGAACAAGGATGGTCAGTGGATCAATGATTAGTTTTAAGAGAACTCTTTATAAATATCGATGACGATTCTTTATTCTTCAACGATCGATAAAATGTTAATGTAAGGATTGTTTTTGTTGTATTGACCACATTTATAATGTTTTTATGAATATGGATCCATTCTTCCTAAATTAAATCCTTGTTTGAACCTTACACGACCATATCGATTTACTATTTGCCTAGATTTAAGAATATATTTATCTTCAGAATTTTTATTTCTTCCTTGATTCTTTGATTTTTCTCTGTTAATAATTGCAAGTCATGCACGACTACCATTTATTACTCACCTTTTCAAACTTTTTTGGGTTTTACTCTATGTCCTTTATGCGTTCATCATCATTATTTTCTTTTACTAGTGATTTGAAATTTTTTATAGACTAAACATATGGCCGATTTATAATAAGATACACGGAATATTTTTGTGAAATTTTTATTATCTTAATAGATTTTTATTAAGAATTCTACAATGATTACTTTGCCATGGTTTATTATTAGTGACATTGGTGAAATCTTAGGGGAAGAAATATGATATTTGTTTCACATGATAAAGACTCAAGGTGATGATGAGTGTTTGGTTTTTCTGATGGATGGTGGCAAAAATATAATTTCTAGTATATCATTGATCTCTGTCAATGTACTTTTCAAGTATACCAGTGAGAATCAGATAAAATATGGTGGAAGTATTGAAGCTTATGGGAGAATATGGGAATCTATAATATTTTGGACTACATAACCCATAGTTTGGAAGAACACACAACATGTTATGTGAGATATGTAGTTCTATATTTTCCAACCAAGTTAAATATCACAAAACCATGGGGCTAGGACTACACATAATGTGACCCTATATGGAAAGATTGGTGTGTACTAGAATTAAATTCCTTGGAAGGCTAGGTGGCCAACACATCTTATATGCCTAAGGTACATACCATGTACCCATTGAAGAACATTACTTGGGTAGTGAGGAATACATTGAGTAACAAACCTGGAACCACATTTCATATGACTAGACTCAAACATCATGTAGTTAGTCTTTTTAAATAACATGTTGTGAGACTATTAATGATTATATAGTTGACTTGGTGGGAAACATCATGTATAAACTTGTACATGCCCTAGAATTTACTTTCTATCACATTATGATCTTCAAGAAGTCTCTCTAATTAGGGTTCCATTTGGACATGTTGATAAAGTATCTAATACACTTATATAAGGTGAGACATCCCGCCCTTCTACTCAGGCTATTTGATCCCTTATATATGTGTATATCATTGTTATAGTTAGGTATCCCCCCTTATGGGCCTGGGGTTGTGATCCTATATTATTTTTTCCTTAGATAGGATTTGGTGTTGCATCACCGACATCCATGGAATCTGATCCCTTCCTATGAGATAATGAAAATGGAGTTATATATCCACTCGTGGCCCACAAAATGACTCTCTATCTATGAGTTAAATTCCCCCATATGAGGTGTATTTAAAATAGTTGTGTATTTACTTTATGAACTTCTGGATAGGTCTCAAGAATCTATATTAAGTAGTACAACTTCATGAGGTCATGTAAATAATGTTGACCTTTTGACTAGCTACAAGGTTTGAGACCTTACTGGTTGAATTATATCCTTCTAGGATCATATCTGGGTTATCCATTATTTACCCGTTGGTTTCTGGTTTCGAGGTGAAACTCTTTTGATGATTTACTTATTGTTTATTTTAGGGTTTTCTACTAGGTTTGTATATAATCACCCCTATATGGGCCCTTCCTGTATATATCGCGTCTTATACTAAAAACAAGATATTTTATGAAAATAAAAGTGGACCTAGTATGAGTAGTTCATATTGGTGGTTGGTAGTGTAGTCATAATACTTTGGATGGTTTGGAGCTGGTGTGCTATGATATTATTCTCATTGGATGTCAAGTTTGATCCACTTTCCTGTAGTTGGACATGTATTTTTCCCTTTTTTAATTTGGTTATGTACTATCATACTCTGCAGTGTGACATTATTGGTCTTCAATGAATTTATTATTTTATTTACCTATTTCTATTCATTTATCTAGTTTGTATGGAGATATGTGTGTGTTTAAATTTACATTAGGCTAAGGCCTCCCATCTATGTGATATGCCTACTTAGTGATAGTCACTAGCCCTTGGCCTATGTGTAAATAATATTGATCATTTGACTAGATGTGAGCTCTGAAACCTTATTTGGAAAATTGTATCCTTCTATGAGTATAACTAGTTTCTCCATTATTTACCCCTGGTTTGTGGTTTTGAGTTGACTTTATTTTGACACTAAACTTCATTGTACTTTTGGGGTGTTCTAATGGGTATATAAATAATCACCTATACATGGGATCTTCCTTCATGTTTCATGTTTTATGAAGATTATAGGCTATCAAATGGAGATATAGGTGGTTCTAGTGTGAGTGGTGCATAGATTTTATTAGAATATATGGTAGCAGGACTGTATATGGTTTGGAGTTTTCATGCTGGAAAAATATTCTCCCCAGTATTCAGGCTTGCCATTCTTTTTGGTTGTGGTTCTTATATTTTTCCCTATTTACTATGGTAATATACTATCATAATCTTTATTGGGATATTAGAGTCTATTCATGCATTTATTATTGCATCTATCTACTTCTCTACATTTCTCTTGTTTGTATAGAGATATGAGTGCATGTGTATAAGTACTTTAGTCTAAGGTGTACCATCAATGTGATATGCCTACTTGATCATAGTGACCCATCATTGTCCAACTGGAGGAATTATTGGGGTTGTAATCTCATCTTATATCCATCCAGGTGGGCCCTAGTGGGTCATGTCATGTCACAAAGGATGACCAATATCGAATGATGTTTCAGGGGAGGTTATTCATTCCATCGGTGGTATGCGAGGAGGTTATCCACAAGTTTAATATTTTATTAGTGACAATGTATCTTTGTGTATCCAAGATGTATCATTCCTTATGGGGTTAGATTTTTTATATTTAGATAAATAGGATAGTGGAAATGTTTGTATCATGGTGCTTGACCTGCTAGTAGGTGAAGGTGGAACATCATGTTCCTAGTGGTTTATTATAGCCATTGGATATCCCTAAGTGGGAAAAGAATGAAATATATATTTATTTTTTATCTATTATACCATAATACCAAGGATGATTTAATGAAATTTGGGTGATCATGGATTAGTTGACGAAGTATTCCCACTTAGTAGTGATTTGGGAGTTAGGTGCTATGGAGGTCTTGGTGAGGAGGTATATTGATGATGTGGTGTAACTTCATGGAGTGTTGAAGACCATAATTTTTTTTATTGGTATACTCATTTTACCATGAGAATATAAATATTATTTTATAATTCATTTGGATCCTAGTTTCAACTTAGTAATCTTTACATCCCTAGATGGATAGGTAGAAAAAATAAGACCATCCAGACACTAGAGGGTATATTATAGGATTTTATTATTGTTTTTTTGGACCTTGGATGAATCATTTCCCAATGGATGAGTTTTAAAAAAAAAACTGATTTCAATTCTCTAATATAATGACCCCATTTGAGGTATTATATGGGAAGTTTTTTCATTCAATGTTTTACTTTATTGAGTTTGGTGAGTTATTGGTCACTGGACTAGATGCGGTGAAAATCATGGAAGATAATATTTGTATGGTTTAGGAGCAGATAAAGGTGGCATAGGACCATCATAATTTATATTCTGATCATTATATGGGGTCATTTTACTTTTATGTTAGAGACTATGTGTTCTTAATGGTTTCCACTAATTTTGGAAATCAAAGGTTTGGTTAGGGAAGTAATATATCCATTTGATTTATTATTCATCTCAAGTTTTTGATGTTCTTTGGTGAGATAACATATCCGTTGGTACTTCCACCATATATGGATGGGATCCATGAAATGTTTCATGTGTTATAGATTCATTGATATCTTCATGATGAATCCTATTTCATCCACTGGGGAGAGTTGGATATTAGGGTTGATGCGACATTCATGGAGTAGCTAGTTGAGATCCTAAATCTTTGGGAGAAGGTGATGTGAAAATGATCCATTCCTATTGTTTGTGTTCTATAGAGGTATGGTGGTGTGGAATATATTACATGGGAACATGAGTTTTATATTCATTATTAGTACCCCAAGTTATTTTTATTCTTTGATGAAATTATTAATTTTAATTTGGGTTGAAGGAAGTGTTTTCCATGTCATTTTTCTTGAATTGTTTTTCCTAGTGCAGTTTCATGTTCGGTTTATAGAGTCATATCATTTGAGAGGTATCTCTTGGGGAGTTTTTGGTTGGTGTTATAAATGGTTTTCTATTTTTTTTACTTTTGGTTCTCAGGGATGTGAATATTTTTTATAGAATCTAATGTAATGGTGCAGACCTTACTGACACACTACTTGGAGTGTTTTGATAGTTGGATGTTTTAGTAGGAGGTTTATAAGATATATGTGGAGTTTGAGCTAGAATACGAGGTTTTTTGAAATAATATCATGTTTATAGTGTGGTGGGGGACATTACATCTTAGTCAAGTCATTGTGGAATAAGGGTTAAGGATGATGGTTTTGGTGGGCTATTATAACTTTTAAATTGTTTTCGCATGGAGGGGAGCTACTTCATAGAGTGATGAATAGGTAGAGTTTAGTGGTTCTATAGATATATAGGTGGGTACAACATATAGTGTGGGTTATGAAATTGAGTCAAAATGTTCACGTTCTTTGTCTCTATTAATTTTTGAGTAACTATAGCATGGTACATAGGCTATGCTATATCTTTACCCACTTTTGTAGGATCTATGATATATTTTCATTATGATCTTTAGAGGTAAGTTAAACTAAGTCCATTTCGATATATCCTAAATCCTTGTACCATAGTTTTGGGTGAAAACCCTATTCATTATGGTATATCCAGTAGTACTACACCATGGTATTTTTTATTTTTGGTATAAATTTGAAAAGATCTTTAAAAAGATTCTTTCTCATTTCATCTCTATTAAATCTTGGGAAATATAAGTGCATATCTAGGAGGTCTTTGATCCCATTTCATTCAATAATAATCCTTTCATTATGATATTGATCAGCAATGATACAAGGTGTGTTGTCCATTTTTAATTCTTGGTTTCCTCCCAATTATTCATTTAGGAAAGGCTATAGTTTTTGAGATGTTTGGTTTGGGTGATACCATTGAAAAATATTGATGGGGGTTGTTGTTGTTTAGGTTGTTTTGGGTGTTCCTTGCATGGTTTATATTACTCATCATCACTTACTTTCCTTGTCCTTATAAATTGATTCAGAAAGCTTTAGTTGAGGAAGGGGATTAAATATCTCTCCTTTATTTTATGTAAATTTTGGAATTAACTTGTTATTTATCTTTTGTTAAGCAGTACAAATTTAAAAAATGAATAAAATTAAACATACCTAAATGAAATTAGTGGGAATTAGATTAATTGAATTCAACAACCTTATTTTATAATATTTCCCTCTCACTATATGTTTTTTCACTACAATGGTTTAAAATAATTATTTTTGTTGATAATTGTGTTTTTTTCCATGTTGTTTGGTTTAATCCACCATTCATAAATATTTAAACACAAAAATATGATAATTTAACCAATTGTGTGAAATATATTAATGGTTTTCCATTTTGTAAAAATAAAGTGGAGGGGTATATTTTGGTAATGTTACTGAAATTGGGTTCTATGTGCTTATTATGATTGTGTAGCTTTATTATGGCTACAATTTTGTGGTTAGGTTGTGTATCATATGGGGATTATTTTATGCATTGGTTCTGTTGTGCTGGTCAGATTGTGTTGGGAAGTAGGGCTATGATAGTTAGCATGGGATGAATTGTGGTATGGTTTTTTAGTAGTGAGTTGATGATGTATGGGCTATTGGTGTGGATTGTTTAGAAGGGTTGTGGTGGCCATGATTATGTTAGCAAGGGGGAAGTAGAGTTCAATTTGAGATAATGAAATGGTTGGTTTTTATGAGATTTATTATAGTTTCACGATAGTAGAAGAATCTATTTAGTAATAATAAACATGAAATATAAGAGGGTAATTTTACGAGAGTAGAAAATTTCTCTTTTTCTATGTCCAAATTTGACTTGTAATTCCCATTTAAAGCATGCTATCTTTTTAATGACTTATATTTGTCCTTGAGTTCATTAAAAGTGTCATCAAGAATTTGGAAATATTCAAATAATTCTTCCTTAGTCATATCTTCATTATTATTAGAGTCACTTTCATTCCCAGAATAATAAGTATTATGCACAGGGGAGTTAATTATTACCTCAGATGTCTCTTTCATAAAACATAGATTGGCATGTTTGTTCAGTTCTGATTTTGAAGCATCAGATTCACTCGAACTATCTTTCGAAGCGCTCCAGGTTGCTTTCATAGCCTTTTTATAACTTTTGATCTTATAATCATATTTCTTTTTGAATTTTAACTTCAGACAGTCAGCCTTGATGTGTCCTTTCCTCTTACATTCATTGCAGACTATATCATCTTCCTTTTCAGATTTCTTCCAATCCTTCTTTCACTTACCTTGTTGTTCATACTTACCCTTGTAGTTTGGTTTTCTGAAAAACATCTTCTTCCTATAGAACTTCTTAAATATCCCGGCTATTTGAGCCATTTCTTCATCACATTCTGAATCTGAATCTTCACTAGTTGAACTTTCAGTAGGTACATGTATTTTCTCCTTGTCTTTTCTCTTTGAAGCAGTAGACTTGAATGCGACGAATTTTCTCTTAGGTTCATCATCATATTCTTTGTTCACCTTCAGTTCCTCTTCCTACATCATTAGTTTACCAATCAACTCCTTAACAGGTAGCTTGCTGATGTCACATGACTCTCAGATAGGCACAAAAGTGCCTCTCCATATGTCTGGAAAACGTCTCAATATTCTCATGATCTGCTACTTATCTGGAACAACTTTTCCCAGTGAACTCATGGTGTTGAGAATTTCATTAAACCTAAGGTACATGTCAGAAATGGTTTCATCAGGTCTCATCTTAAAATTATCATATTTAATAGTATAAGTATTTAATCTCATTTTCTTCACGTTAGTTGTTCCTTCATGAGAAACAACCATGGTGTCCCAGATTTCATGAGCTGTTTTACATGCAGAAATTCGGTTAAATTCCTCATCTCATAAAGAGAATTAAAGGGCATTCATAGCTTTACAGTTATTATTATAGTCAGACTTTATTGCATCATCCCAGGTAGATCTAGCAGTTTTGGGGATCTCATATTATGATTCTATAGCAGACCAAATATCAAAGCCAATACTTTCCAAATGAATTTTCATTTTAATTTTCCATTGAGCATAATTCAAACCATTAAAGAAAGGTGGAATGTTAGTAGAAACACCTTCTAGTCTATTGTCCATAACTAGATTTTAGAAAATATATTAAAGAGATAAAATTTAGAACTAACAGAAATTTAAGATCTTTAAGATAAAACCAAAATCACAGTTTGAAAAGCAGAGGGTTTGAAAACTTTTTATAAATAAGAATGTTTTATCTGATACCAAATGTTGGTCGGAGTGGATACTCAAGAGGGGGTTGAAATGAATTCCAATTAAAATTTCTGTTAAAATCTTTTAGGATTAAAATCCCCCAAATTATAATGGCCCAGTAAATTAAGGCTGTAAAGATATAAGTGACTTATTGTTCAACAGGTTTCTCAAAGGTTGATTACTCCTCAGTTGAATCAGTATGAGAATTTATTTGACTTTTGAAACAAGTTTACTAAACAAATTAGATATACACACTAACCAGAACTAACTATCAGAGTGAATGTAAAAACATATTTCTGTATTTAAAAATATAAGCACAACGGATAAATGTAAAATAGAGTAAAGGAAAGACGAACACAATGATTTAAACAAGAGGTTCAGTATTAAGACAAGACCTAGTCCTCTCCACTTGGTGATCACCTGCTACCAAGAAATTATATTAAAAAGCGATACACAACCTGTATCAGGCTTTACAATAGTTTTCACAAACTGTACAGGTTTTTTAACCTCTACCACATTTATATGTGGGAAAAATATAACAACCAAGCCACACTAGGCGTCTTGCACAGTTATACGTTGGACACAAATGTAAAGAGAGTTTGGTATGGGTATTTTCAGTATCCCTCAGTTCAAGCACATGAGTCAGTGTGTGTAACACATACACACTGCTCACAAATGTAATATACTTAAACACAGTAGAGCTAAAGATAGTAGGGATAAGTTTAGAATGCTCTTGTGTGTTGGCAGATTAGCTCTGGACTCGTCGAAATGAAGAAAATGAAGTTTTTGTCCTTCTCTATAAGTTTCCTCTAAAACAGAGTGTCACAACTTCCAAGTTCTGACTTCCAGATATAGAGATGATCAGCTTCTTGGGTTTGAAGCTCTTTTCATCACACCACTACAGCTTTAAAAGGTTATTTCAATAGATCTTCATGAATCTCTGTGTTCTTCAGAATATATGCTTGATAGTTCTTCTTTTGATGGTGTATATTTCTCTCTTATGTGTATATTCAATATGTCCATGCTTGTCTCTTGTTTCTGTGTGTTCTCAGTATATATCCCCATGTTGATTACTCTCTTGATGTCTGTCTCTACACATATATATATCTATACTTTTCCAGCTGAGCTTTTTTTTGTCATTTGGTTCACCAGAGGCCGACAAGAGAAAATTTTCAACCACGTGTGGTCTTACTCGTACATCGTACTGTCTCCTGACATGCCTGGAAATAACATTAAATAATGTCAGGTGAATTAATTTTTCTAGACATGGCCATTATTATAATAATAATAAAATTGGTAAAGAAAATAATAGAATATCATTATACTGGTAGCAGATGCATGTCACACTGTAGACTTCAACGATAGTCTTTCCAACTGTGGACTTCATCCGTAGGCTATTTGTCTATAGGATTTTAACTGTAGAATTTGTGTCAGTGGATGTCTTGTAACAATAGTTGTTACTCTATGTAACAGTAGATCCTCATCAGTAGACTTTATCGGTAGGCTATTCAACTGTGAGCTTCATTAGTAGGCTTGATCAGCGGTACACTCCAACAGTAAGCTTCTAACGAAAGCTTTGTAACATCAGACTATTTCAACAGTGACCATTCCAACGGTAGACTTATCTCAACAGATAATTTCATTAATAGTGGAGTATGTTCATTAGTATAATTTGAACAACAGTCGACTATCTCGACAGTAGGAGTTGTCTAGCGGTAGCCTTCTACTAACGGTAGACATGTCCAACTGTAGACTTGAACAGTAAGGTTCTCAACAGAAGACTTGAGAAAGAGTCTAAAAGTGAACTTCTAACAGAAGAATTTCCACAATAGTGAACTTGTGACGGTGACTCTTTGTCTGTGAGCTTTGATAGGCAGATCTACAGTAGACTTGTGACAGTAACCTTGTACCGGTAGCCTATATTAGTGATAGAAGATCTTCAACAGTAACTTTCTAGGATCAGTGACCTATATTAACAGTGACCTATAACGGTGAATTTGAACAGAAGACTCTAACCAGTAGCCTTTAATAGTGAACTTATATTTAGATAAATGTAAACTGTAAGCTGATGCAGCAAAGTCATGAGACTAAGAGTATACATTGTTCAAAATAAAATAATTATAAATAAAGATTAAAAAGAGTTAGAAAATGACTTAATATATCATGATCAATATTTAAACATTATTTGGGATTATTAAAACAGGTGAGTCTAACAATCTCCCCATTTTTGATAATCCCAAATTATGACAGTATGTATTAAAGATAGATATCATATATAATACACTTACTAAACATAGAAAAAAAATGTCTCAAGTATCAGAGATTAATAAAAGTGTAAAACCAGAAAATATTGGTACATGGTATCAGAGAGAAAGGTAGAAAAGATTCATAGGATCATATTATCATAGTTCTCCCCCTTTGTGATTAGAATAAAGAAGCACAAATAGAGAGAACAGAGAAATATTGTATTAATAAAAGTACATTACATGACCCAAAAATAATACAGATTCCCTATCAAATGACATAAACATACTCAATCCACATCAGCCTCAGGCAAGTGATCTTTACCTTTGGAAGAAGAAGATTGAGGATGAGCTGGTGGATCAGCAGGTTTAGGAATTGCTGCTGGAATGACTAGAGGGGTAGCAATAGAAGCTCATGTGGGTCTGTAGTGGGTATATTTTTGAGGTATCAGTGGAGTAATGATTCTAATAGCTTCAGTAGGAGACATCGTAGAAGAACCACTGGGTTGAGATGTAGGTAAGGTAGGAGAGATGATGACAGGGGTACAGTCCACATGGAGAAAGGGTAGAAGAAGGTTTTTGAAATCCATAATAATTCTTCCTCCTCTTTCCATAGTAGATAAAAATCATCTTTATTCTCTAAAAATTTATCCAAAATAGGGGTCAATTATCTTAGTTTGCTGACCTTCTCCCTGAATGCCTGATTCACTGGAGGCAGTTTCATATTCTCTATCAAAAGCTTGAAGTGGTTTTTCATTTGGTGCTAGGTATAAATCTTCTCAAAGTAAGAATCTACCTTATTATTAATGGCTACCTGAGTAGAAGTAGCTGCTTGAAAGTGTTCACGAACATAACTGTTGACTTCCCTAGTGGTAGAAAGTACTTGAGAATCAGAGGTTCCACTGGTACTGGCCTTAGCAAGCTCTTCCTGGATCACAGTTCTGATCTGGTCAATATTCCTAGAGGAGCTAGATGAGGGAAGGGGTTTGACCGAGAAGGCTACTGTCTCTTTGAAAGACTGAGTCAAATTACCAATCACCTTCTGAAAAAGTGCATCCTGACTGTTCATATTTTCTTTGAATGATATCTTAAAAGACTCAAAAACTTCCACAAACAGCTTGACTACCTCTTTGATATATCGAATCTCAACATTCACTTGGTTTTGAGAACCGCTCATGGCAGTCAATGAAGCAACCGATTGTCTCAGAGCAACCACAGCTCCTGTCCAAATTTCAATTTGAGTATAGCACACTTTAATCTCATTCATCATTTCTTTCACTGGACTAGACACAACACATCCTAGAGACAGCTCCATGGATTACTCTACACTCCTAAGCTCTTCAACAAGGCTATTATTCAAATATGTTATTTATTCTCTCAGGGACTTTTTCATTTCAATTTTCAAGGACTCAAGGTCCTCCTTGGTTTCCAAATTGTCAGCCACAACTATTTTATTACTTTCAGTCAGGATAACTGAATCCCTTTGAGGCTGGTCTTCCTCATCAGAATCTCCATAATTGTGTCCAAGTACCATGTATCCTGGATCTGACGACCAACCTTATATGTCATATAGCACAGAAACTAAACCAAGATGCTCCCCCTCACTTAGAGCTCTCTCATGAGTATTATTCTCTACTTGTTCTTCTCTAGGTAACTCCACAGCCTCTTCTACAACTCCAGAAGTTGAAACAACAGTTTGTACTATTGGTTCACCAGTGGGGTGAGTCACAACCTTCACTGAGTCATAAATTACTTCCATATCAATGGCAGTAGATGCCACTCCTGCTTCTTAATCAGACACTGCCTTGTCTATATTATCTATCAGAGGTATCAAACCGAGCTCTTATTCTTAATTGTCCTCATCATCAACTTCAGAAACAACCTCTTTTCTTCATCCTTTTCACAGGATTCCTCTATATCATCCTCTTCAGAGGCGTACTTGACAATATTATAATAAGCTTCTTCTTCTTTAGTGGTCTCAGTGTCACTGTCCTTCAGAACAGTCTCTCTTCTTGGCAGTTCTTTTGGAGGGATAACTGCTCCGAAATCTACTGTCCTTATAGGACTGTGAGGAAAATCAGTATCACTCCCATCATCAATGGGGGTGTTTTCTCTTTCAGGGTCCACAACACCTTCAGCTTCCTCCTCCTCATCTGAATAATCCAATTCTGGATCATCAGGCTTCAGACCTGGATCTCTCTGGTCTTTTGGCCTAGATGGGTGTGTAGTAGGGTCAAACTTTTCATATACCTTTCCTTTATCATTTACCCATTCCTTCTTCCAGGGATTCCAGCTAATTTTCATGAATTTTCAAATCACCTTGGAGATACAAAAATTGTTCTTGGCCACTAACATCTCTTCTTGATTTCCAGCCACACGCTTTACCTTTAGCATTACTGAAACAACCTTGGCATGGAATATTGCATTGGATTTTGACCTTGTCTTAGTCATATCCTCCAATTGTGCCATCAGTAACCTACATAGGTTAATCTTCTTTCCATGCTTCAGTAAGTACATGAGGAATATGTCATGGTACTTTAGCACTGAAAAGTCTCCTCTCCTGGGACTAAGTACATGCTGAATGAATTTGAATAAAATCATGTCTTCTCCATTCATCTCAGCTGTAATGATCTTCCTTGATTTTCCATTTCCTATCCATTCTTTAAGAGCTTTTTTGTATTCAAAAACATCATTGTCCAGAGGATCCACTCCAGAGTAGTAATCATATATTCCTTCATGAGGAACTCTCAAAGAGGAAGCCCACTCAGCAGACGAGAAGCTGACTTCATTGACATTGACTCTGGATATTAGCTTATGCACATCATTTTCCTCTTCAAACTTAAGATATTCATAGAATTCTTTTACAAGCTTCGGGTAGTATGGTCCATTGTTTTTGGAAAAACATTCGGTCCATCCTTGGGAATCTAGTGCTTCCAGCACTAATGACTTGCTCGACAGCATCCATTCTTCACTTAGTTCCTTCTCAACAAAGATTTATCTCTTGGTCAGATGCGGGTTGATAGGTCCCATCGGAGTATACTGGTACCACTGGATTCAGCTTGAGTCCTCTTTGGCCTTGGCGCATCCTCATTGACAGTCGGGGGTCGCTTGGTTCTAGCCATGGAGATTGAAGGATGGTTGAGGGCTCAGGTGAAGGTTTAGGGTTTAGGAATTTTGAGAGCAAGGTTCGTGATTGAGAGAGGAAGGTGGATTGAGATACGTTCATCGACTTTGGTTTTATCATTTAGGGATTAAAACAAAATAAAATAGAAATAATAAATAGGAATAAAAAATGGTTCGAATTCCCACAAAAATAAAGAAAAAAAGCGAGGTATCCAACAGTGAGATGTACTGGTGAGGTACACCGGGGAGGTGCAACGGTGAGGTATAATAGTGAGGTCCAACAGTAAGTTCTAACTGTGAGGTCCAACTGTGTGGTCTAATTGTGAGGTCTAACTGTGAGGTCTAACTGTGAGGTCTAACTGTGAGGTCTAACTGTGAGGTCTAACTGTGAGGTATAACTGTGAGGTCTAACTGTGAGGTCTAACTGTGAGGTCTAACTATGAGGTCTAAATTTAATCATACCTAACTCATGTTTGATGTACCTTAACCTCTTAGAATTCAAAGTCTTTATAAATATATCATCCAATTGATGTTCAGTGCCAATGAATTCAAGAGTGATATCACCCTTTTGATAATGATCCCTCAAAAATTGATGTCTCACATCAATGTTCTTTGTCCTAGCATGAGATACTAGATTTTTGGAAATGTTAATAGCACTTGTATTGTCACACTTTATAGAGACATGTTTGAATTGATATCCATAGTCCAGTAAAGTGTGTTTCATCGATAGAATTTGAGCACACCAACTACCAGCATCTATGTACTGAGCTTCGGTAGTAGATAATGCAACAGAGTTATACTTCTTACTACACCAAGATACTAGTGAATTTCCTAAAATGTGACATGTCCCAGAGGTTATTTTTCTATCTAACTTGCAACCAACAAAATCAGCATCAGAATAACTCAACAAATCAAATGATTGTCCTTTTGGATAAAATAGTCCTAAGTTGGGAGTATGTTTGAGATATTTAAAAATCCTTTTAACAGCAGTTAAATGAGACTCTTTTGGATTGTCTTGAAAGCGACCACACATGTATACACTAAACATGATGTCAGGTCTACTAGCTGTAAGATAGAGTAGACTCCCTATCATACCTCTGTAGTTAGTTTGATCCACTGGTTCTCCATCTTCATTAGTATCCAACTTACAAGTGGTACTCATAGGTGTGTCACTACCTTTACTACCATCCAAAGAAAAACGTTTTAAAATATCCTTAATATATTTACTTTGATTCAAAACAATGCCATTTTTATTTTGAAATATCTGAAATCCATGGATAAATTTGAGTTCTCCCATTAAACTCATTTTGCATCATTTTTGAAAAATCAACACATAATGAATTTTTAGAAGATCCAAAAATAATATCATCCACATAAATTTGTACTATAAAAACATCTTTAGAAATACATTTAATGAAAAGAGTAGGATCGACTATCCATTTGGTAAAACCTTTTGAAATAAGAAAAGAGATGAGCCTATCATACCATGCTATTGGAGCTTGTTTTAAGCCATATAAAGCTTTAGATAGTTTAAAAAAATGTTTGTAAAAATGAGGATTTGTAAAACCAGGAGGCTGTTCAACAAATACATCCTCAATAATATACCCATTTAGAAAAGCACTTTTAACATCCATTTGATAAAGTTTGAAATTCAAATGAGCTGCATATGCAAGTAGTATCCTAATAGCTTCTAATCTAGATACAGGTGAAAAGGTCTCCCCATAGTCTATTCCTTCCTCTTGACTATATCCTTGTGCAACTAGCCTAGCTTTTTTTCTATCTATATTCCCAGACTCATCTACTTTGTTCCTAAACACCCATTTAGTGCCTATGGTTAAGCTGTCCTTAGGTCTTTCCACTAATTCCCAAACATTTTTCTTTCAAACTAATTTAGTTCTTCTTGCATATCCATTAACCAAAGTTCATCATTGATAGCATCATTAATATTTTTGGGTTCAAGATGTGAAAGAAAATCTTGATGTTCAACCTGGTTTCTTAGAGAAGCTCTAGTTTGTGTTCCTCTATTTAAATCGCCTACAATAACATCTAGAGGATGATTCTTAAGAGTCCTAATACCTCTAGGAAGGTTTGAACTAGATTCCTCATTGTCGTCTGTTGGTTCAGAATCAACAGGTGCAGATTCTAGAAAATTTCCGAAACTGGATACTTTTACAGGGGATTCACTATTCTTATCATTAAAGTTAAGATTTGAAAAATATTCTTCAAGATCTTCAAGAGGGGTTTTAGGCTCATGTGGATCAGTCTCATCGAATTTGACATGAACTGATTATTCTACACATTTGGTTTTTTTATTGAACACTCTATAGGCTTTACTTGAGATAGAATAACCCAGGAAAATTCCTTCATCACTTTTGGGAGAAAATTTGTCAAGATTATCTTTAGTATTAAGAATGAAGACTTTTCAATCAAAAACTCTAAAGTAATTAACCTTAGGATTCCTATTTTTCCAAAGTTCATAAGGGGTCCTTTTTAGAACATGTCTAATCAGAAATCTATTGATAACATAACAAGTTGTATTTACAGCTTCAGCCCAAAAATAAATAGGTAAGTCATACTCATTAAGCACATCCCTTTCAATTTCTTGAAGGGTCCTATTTCTTCTTTCTATAACTCCATTTTGTTGAGGTGTCCTAGGGGCAGAGAAATTGTGACTATAGCCATTGAGTGAGAAGTAATATTTAAACTCATGATTCTCAAACGCATGGCCATGATCACTTCTCAGGGTCTTAATTCTATGTCCACTATGATTTTCTACAGACTTGGAATATTTAATAAAGTAAGAGAATACTTCACTTTTGTGAGATAAGAAGTATACCATAGTATACCTAGAAAAGTGATCTACAAGAACATAAACATAGTGCTTCCCATTTAAACATGAAACTCTTGATGGTCCAAACAAATCCATGTGAACCAACTCAAGTGGTTGAGAAGTTGAAACTTCTTTCTTTGGTTTGAAAGAAACTTTGTGTTGTTTTCCCTTCTGACATGGATTACACACTTTATCAATTAGGAATTATAATTTATGTAAGTCTATAACTAAATATTTCTTAGATAGTTACCTAAGTGAGTGCACATTATAGTGTCCTAATCTTCTATGCCACAACTAAGACTCTTTATGAAAAGCATTTAAGCAAGAAACATTTTGTTTGGATAAGGAATTTAAATCAACAGCATATACATTCTCATTTCTACATGTTGTAAAGACTAAATCATCTTTTGAATTAAAAACATTGCATGAATCATTTTTAAATTTAATATTAAATCCATCATCACATAACTGAGATATTCTAAGTAAATTATACCTTAATCCATCAACAAAAAGTACTTTAGAAATTAATATTGTATCAGGGTTACTAATCTGGACTAAGCCGATGATTTTTCCTTTAGAATTATCACCAAAGGTGACATGACCTCCATAAACCTTGATTAATCTTTTAAAGCATGAGTAATCTCCAGACATGTGCCATGAACATCCAATGTACAAGTACCATAGAGTATTACATGAACTCTTTAAACAGCTTCCCTACAAAACAGATTAAATATGGTGTAATTTTTGTACTAAGATCTTCTTGGGTCTAGAGAGGTTAGCCAATAAAACTTTGGGAACCCATATTTTCTTTATAGGTTTTATAAAATCAACAAACATATTTTGAGACATAAATACCTTTTAAGGTCCTTTAGAAATTTGTTTCTCAAAAGATGGTCTAGAACTAGCAGTGAACTGTGCAGATTTTGGAACAAATTAATTTTGCTAATTTGTCTCTGTCCAGGCTGATATCCCAGACCAGTTGTATATTTTGGAGCAATATTTTTTCCTAGAAACCGTGTCAAGGTATCCCTACCATTAGTGAACTTCTAAATATCCTTTCTTAATTGTTCATTAGATAATTTTAACTCTTTATTTTCCTTTAGAAGTGTAGCAAATTTCTCATTTTCTATGTCCAGATTTGACTTGTAATTCGCATTTAAAGCATGCTGTATTTTTAATGACTTATATTTGTCCTTGAGTTAATTAAAAGTGTCCTCAAGAATTTAGAAATATTCAAATAATTATTCCTTAGTCATATCTTCATTATTATGAGATTCACTTTCATTCCCATAATAATAAGAATTATGCATAGTGGAATTAATTGCTACCTCGGATGTCTCTGTCATAAAACATAGATTGGAATGTTTGTTCTGTTCTGAGTCTGAAGCATCAGATTCACTCGAACTATCTTCTGAAGTGCTCCAGGTTGCTTTCATATCCTTTTTTATAACTTTTCTCTTATAATCATATTTCTTTTTGAATTTTAACTTTGGACAGTTAGACTTGATGTGTCCTTTCCTCTTGTATTCATATCAGACTATATCATCTTCCTTATCAGATTTCTTCCAATCCTTATTCCACTTACCTTGTTTATCATACTTACCCTTGTAGTTTGGTTTTCTGAAAAACTTCTTCTTCCTATATAAATTCTTAAATCTTCTGGCTATTTGATCCATTTCTTCATCACTTTCTGAATCTGAATCTTCACTAGTTGAACTTTCTGTAGGTACATGTATTTTCTCCTTGCCTTTGCTCTTTGAAGCAGTAGACTTGAATGCGACTGATTTTCTCTTAGGTTCACCATCTTCTTCTTTGTTCACCTTCATTTCCTCTTCATACATCATTAGTTTACCAATAAACTCCTTAACAGGTAGCTTGTTGATGTCACATGACTCCCAGATAGACAAAAAAGTGCCTCTCCATCTGTTTGGAAAACATCTCAATATTCTCATGATCTGCTCCTTCTCTAGAACAGCTTTTCCCAGTGAACTCATGGTGTTGAAAATTTCATTAAACCTAAGGTACATGTTAGAAATGGGTTCATCAGGTCTCATCTTAAAATTATCATATTTAATAGTATAAGTATTTAATCTCATTTCCTTCACATTGGTTGTTCCTTAATGAGAAACAACCAAGTTGTCCCAGATTTCATGAGCTGTTCTACATGCAGAAATTTGGTTAAATTCCTCATCTCATAAAGATTAGTAAAGGGAATTAATAGCTTTACAGTTATTGTTATAGTTAGACTTTGTAGCATTATCCCAGGAAGATCTAGCAGTTTTGGGGATCTCATATTATGATTCTATAGCAGACCAAATATCAATGCCAATACTTTCCAAATGAATTTACATTTTAATTTTACATTGAGCATAATTCACAAAATTAAAGAAAGGTGGATTGTTAGTAGAAACACCTTCTAGTCTATTGTCCATAATTAGATTTTAGAAATTATATTAAAGAGATAAAATTTAGAACTAACAGAAATTTAAGATCTTTAAGATAAAACCAAAATCACTGTTTGAAAACAGAGGGGTTGAAAACTTTTTATAAATAAGAATTTTTCCTCTGATACCAAATGTTGTTCGGAGTGGATACTAAAGAGGGGGGTTAATTGAGTTCCAATTAAAATTTCTGTTAAAAAATTTTAGGATTAAAATCCCCCAAATTAAAACGTCACAATCAATTAAGGTAGTAGAGATATAAGTGACTTATTGTTCAACAGGTTTCTCAAAGGTTGATTACTCCTTAGTTGAATCAGTAAGAGAATTAATTCGACTTTTGAAACAAGTTTACTAAACAAATCAGATATACACACTAACCATAACTAACTATCAGAGTGAATGTAAAAACTGATTTCTGTCTTCGAAAATATAAGCACAACGGATAAATGTAAAATAGAGTAAAGGAAAGATGAACACAATGATTTAAACAAGAGGTTCAGTCTTAATACAAGACCTAGTTCTCTATACTTGGTGATCACCTGCCACTAAGAAATTATATTAAAAAGTGATACACAGCCTGTATCAGGCTTTACAACAGTTTTCACAAACTGTCCATGTTTTTCAACCTCTACCACAGTTATACATGGGAAAAATATAACAACCCATCCACACTAGGATTATTCCATAGTTATACGTGGGAAACAAAGGTAAAGAGAGTTTGGTATGGGGATTTTTAGTATCCCTCAGTTCAAGCACAAGATTCAGTGTGTGTATCACATACACACTGCTCACAAATGTAAAATACTTAAACACGGTATAGCTAAAGATAGTAGGGATAAGTTTAGAATGCTCTGTTGTGTTGTCATATCAGCTCTGGACTCGTCTAAATAAAGTAAATGTAGTTTTGGTCCTTCTCTGCAAGTTTCCTCTAAAACATTGTAGAGACCCGAAGCTTGACGTACATGGACATTACATTACTTTTGCGGAATACTTAATACATAACAAAAACAGACACACAAGGAACGTAATAGTTTAGTGTCTTTGGAAACTTGGAACGTAATCCTCTAATCATGGTGAAAGATCTTCAACATCTCCCATAAATATCTTCCCCTTTTTTTTCTTACCTAAAACCTTTCTTTATATCCTTAGGTCCGATATGCTTCGTATGGATCCGAACCTCCTCTTCTTTGAAGCGCCTTTTGAGACCTCCTCTTAGGGAACTAAAATTGGTCTTTGAAGAAGAAAAGAACCTCTAGGATGTTTATAGGGAGGTGGAGAAGATAATTGGGCAGGGGTTTGCCGAGCTTGAAGGCTCAAAGTGGTGTGAGGAAGAGAGGTAGGAGGTGTCCTTTTATAAGGGAGGAGATGGACACCTTTGGAATTCTTAAAAATATTAATTTATAATAAATCTAACCCCATTTAAAAACCACCAAAAATGACACATATTATAAGATTAGATGAGATAGGGTTGTAATCTCATCAAAAAATCAAATTTAGACATGTTTGGATCTTATTTTAAACCTTATCAACTTGATTTATCCTAATTTAATCAATTTAATTTTATTTGTGGTAATAACATTCTAAAATTTAAATTATAACAAATAATTAATTATTTGTTGTGAGTTGTCCATAATTGGATACTTTATAACTATTTATACCATTTAAATTTAAATTTATAATTTTTAAATATATTTGTGATTTTTAATCAATTTTATAATATATTATTTTTATAAAATAACAATAGTGTCAATTTTGACACTATTTATTTATTGGAATTTAAATAAAATATATACAGAAAATATGTTCGAACTAAAAGCTTTAATAGAATCATAAAAGGTCATATGTATCTAGAAAATTAGTGTAGCACATTAAATAGTTCATATAATATTTATTTTATTATTTTTAAAACCATTTATTTGGTTTATCTCTTAATAAAATAATTACTACAACACTTTTGAATAATTATTTAATATACTTATTTGTTGGATAAAAATTAAAAATAAAATCCTATGATGAATATAAATATATTAAATTTTATAATAATACTTTTACTCGAATTTATCATCTTAAAATCACAATATTTAAATTGTTATATTTATTAAATTATGAAGGTGACAACTTTGGCATCATTTAAAATAAAATAATATAAGTGTCATAATCGCTTTTATAAGGCTCCAAATGCTCAAATATTCGACCATTGGATTATTATGGTTTAAATGTACATGAACAATATGTTTTGGTCAGGGTTTTGGGAATTTTATAGTTACTATTAGTTTAATAATAACTATATTCTTGATTTTTCACTAGATAAACAATTTCTGCATCACTATTGTGTTACAATTAATGATAGTTATTTAATCTCTAAAAATTATAAATAAAATCATATGATGTAGATAATTTCATTATATTTCTGTGTACTATTCATTTTTGAAGTTTCATGAAGTTTATCACTAAATTAAAATTAATATACTTATAAGATTTAAGAGAGTGACATGTTGTCACTTTCTTTGGTTTTAATAATAATTAAGTTATTTTCATGGAACAAAGTCCATTAAATGGTTCTAATCTGACCCTTAGGTGATATGGGTCGACTTTTAGTCATCCAATAGGATTTTGTCATGTGTTAGGGTAATTTTATAATATTATATTTACCCTTAATTACCCGATTTACCTTTGACTATGGTAAATAAAATTTACCGTAGTTACTATTCATAATTCCCCAAAATAAAAAGTAGCCTATTAACATAATTTGGACCCACTGATTCCAAATATAGAATCCATTTTTTCAAATTCAATACACATAAGTTGCAGAAATTAAATTAAAATTAATCCCGTTGACGAAAGAAAATGGGTTTTTGTTTAAAACATTGCAAAAGATTGAATTTATTTAACCTACGAATTCAATGTAAAATCAATGATAATGATATAAATTATATTAAATGGTAAAAATATATTCTATTTATACTTTAAAACCATTCAATATTATAATTTAACCACATAAGTTATTGCGATGAAAAAAGTTGTTTTTAATTAAAATATAGCGTGTTTGTACTATTCATCAAAATATGAAAGTTACCAGAATAATATGAAAAATTTATCCACAGTAAATTTTTATTTCTTGATTGCAAAGAAGAATTTTATTTTGTCAAATTTAACTTATAAACATGTCAAAAACTAGATTTAAAGTGGGTGTGCCATCAAAAGGCGACAAAACTACATTTTTTGAAAAATACTTATTTTACCCGAAAAAATTTATTTTGTTCTTATACCATGTTCTAGAAAATGTGTAAGATGAATAATAATGTTATAAAATTCAAAATTTAGTTAATACTATTTATAACGGCTAGTTCATAATAATATTATAATAATATATCGTTATTTAGTAAAACCCGGTATTGCGTACAACACACGCTATCGAGGAAGGTCGCGATTGCGTGTAATCCAATCCAAGTCAGGGTTGCGTGTAGTGCAAGACTCCTTTGTTGTTGCGTATAACAAAATACAACCATATTTCATTTATACATTGAATATATATATACACACTCAATGTTGCGTAGAATAACTTCTATCAAATGAACTTGAAATTGTGTATAACACGATCCAAGAATTGTGTTGCGTATACTGCAAGCTAATACGGTGTTGCGTATAGCACAAGATAATCTTGGTGTAGCATAAAACACATGACATCAAATAAATTAAAAATAATAGTTATCATAAAATCTCGGGGTGTTACATTCTACCCCCCTTAAAATGAATTTCTCCCTCGAAATTCGTCGAGGTTATAAATGGTTTGTTACTTGAGAATTTCTTTCATAGAAACCCACATCGTAAAAAGGAATGCTAAAACTTAATTTTAAAAAGTAAAGTATGAAACATAATGGTTACCCAAATTAACTCATCACTAGTTTTCCACATAGGAGATCATAGGTGAAAATATGGATATGGAGGAGAAATCTAACCATCATGTTCTGATGGAGAGTGGTAGAGAACAGGGCTATGAAAAATCCAACAATCACAAAGCCGTAGATTTGTGATGATATATGGTACCATCTGATTCATCGGATATAAGAGAACTAGGATTTTTTTTTGGTTTTCAAGATCATTTCCCTAAAGTTGATGAATTAAAAGAAATACTTACATGATTTTGGTACAATCTCACTGTTGTTCATGAATTGAACAATTTCCACTTCATACCTTAAAGAAATGAAGTTGAATTTGTTATTCGTGATGTGTTAGTAGATCATGTGATAGAATGATGGGTCATTCCATCTCTTTCAAACAAAAGGTTAGCAAAAGTTATAAGTCCATCTTATGGTTAGATTAATTGTATATGGTTCCAAAAATTAACTTATACTTCATATATCATACCACTTAATAAAATAAAACTTGTTTCTACTAACTAGGGACTTCCTGTAGGCCAGTGGTAGGCGATAAAGGCCAGTCGCATTTCGGTTGTGGGTTCGATTCCCACAGCCTTGTCCGACGCGATGGGCTGTCGCCCGTCCTATAGGTTGTCCTTTTTCTAAAACTATATTACTATAACATCACATCAATAATATCAAAAAAGTTCTATCATTAAACCATACTAACTTATGTCCAACATAATCCATTCCAATCTTTAAGCTTATCTAAAATACATCGGTCCAAGCTCATAGTATAAAGAAAATGATTACTTGAAATGTCACCAACCAAGCATGTGAATACCATCATTTATCCCCCATATATCTTGTTGGTCAAATTCCAATCAAGTGAATCCCTTAATCATGTATTCTTTTAAAAAATGAATACCCATTAAAGCTTAGTGAAAACATGAATGATGTCAAAAGTTAACTCTTTCCACATACCAAAATCCAAAATTCTATATACTCAAACCATGATATAACCTTCTCCTTATATCAGTCATGATCTCATGAATACTATCAAACATTTCATTTTCTCATTTTCCCTTCATTATGTGCATATCATCTACTTTCCAAAAATATCTGAATAACCATCCATGGTTACCGGTACCATTCAACATATAATTTCAAATATTTTAGAAAAAACAATAGTGTAACAATCCTTATATGATTCTTTATTCCATAGTACCATTAACTATACAACATAACTCTTGATAAACATACAATCATTCCACTACCTTCTTAAACAATTGACTGAGCTTCAACAATTCTTTCATCTCACATATCATTTGTAGTCTCTTCATCAACATCAACATAAATACTACCCATATAGCCGTACTGATTCTCTTCATGAGACTTTTTCTTAGGGAATTGGTTTTAATAATGCCCGTACATTCCACATTTAAAACATTTAACCATTTTTGATGTCGTAGCAATACCATTATCCTCATCCATGGTGTTAACCAAACCTTTTCCTTTGCACTTACTGGCTTTGTGTCCTTCTTTTCCACACCCAAAGCATCTTCCAGTTCCCTTGAAACAATCTCCCTGATGCCTCTTCCCACATGATTTACATGAGGGAAATTGAACTCTATTTCCTCTATGATCATCATGAAACTCCATCTTTATCTTATTATCTGAGTTGGGAATCTTACCAAAGTTGAGATGAGATTGCTGATTAGGCATAATAATGATGTTTGGACTTCCAAATCCCATTTAATTTGGTTTCTCATGAAGAATATCGTTCCATTGTCCATCATATCCTCCATTATCATGAATCTTCCTGTTTCCGGCCATTTTCTAAAACCCAAAAAGAATAGTGTGAGAGGAAAATACCATGCTAGGGAAAACAACATAATAAAGGGGGAGTACCCTTAATATCTAACATCTTAGGTTAAATTCTAAGATCGTTACCATTGTTTTAGGACTATATCCTATACGTATACTTATCCTTAGGGACATCCCTAGACATACCTTAGAAATATCTCTAGGGATATTACTAACGTTTTCGCATCCTAGTTTCCAAAGGTTGACTAAACCTTTCATCTGATACCAACTATAGAGACCCGAAGCTTGACATACATGGACATTACATTACTTTTGTGGAATACTTAATACATAACAAAAACAGACACACAAGGACCGTAATAGTTTAGTGTCTTTGGAAACTTGGAACGTAATCTTCTAATCATGGTTAAAGATCTTCAACATCTCCAATAAATATCTTCCCTTTTTTTCTTACCTAAAACCTTTCTTTATATCTTTAGGTCCGATATGCTTCATATGGATCCGAACCTCCTCTTCTTTGAAGCACCTTTTGAGACCTCCTCTTAGGGAACTAAAATTGGTCTTTGAAGAAGACCAGGACCTCTAGGATGTTTATAGGGAAGTGGAGAAGAGAATTGGGTAGGGTTTGGCCGAGCTTGAAGGCTCAAAGTGGTGCGAGGAAGAGAGGGAGGAGGTGTCCTTTTATAAGGGAGGAGAGGGGCACCTTTGGAATTCTTAAAAATATTAATTTATAATAAATCTAACCCCACTTAAAAACCACCAAAAATGACTCATATTCGAAGATTAGATGAGATAGGGTTGTAATCTCATCAACCAATCAAATTTAAACATATTTGGATCTTATTTTAAACCTTATCAACTTGATTTATCCTAATTTAATCAATTTAATTTGTTTTGTGGTAATAACATTATAAAATTTAAATTATAACAAATAATTAATTATTTGTTGTGAATTATCCATAATTGGATACTTTATAACAGTTTCTACCATATAAATTTAAATTTATAATTTTTAAATATATTTGTGATTTTTAATCAATTTTATAATATATTAGTTTTATAAAATAAAAATAGTGTCAATTTTGACACTATTCATTTATTTGATTTTAAATAAAATATATACAGAAGATATGTTCAAACTAAAAGCATTAATGGAATCATAAAAGGTCATATGTATCTAGAAAATTAGTTTAGCACATTAAATAGTTCATATAATATTTATTTTCTTATTTTTAAAACCATTTATTTGGTTTATCACTTAATAAAATAATTACTACAACATTTTTTTTCAATTATTTAATATACTTATTTGTTGCATAAAAATTAAAAATAAAATCCTATGATGAAGATAAATCTATTAAATTTTATAATAAAACTTTTACTCTAATTTATAATCTTAAAATCACAATATTTAAATTGTTATATTTATTAAATAATGAAGGTGACAACTTTGGAATCATTTAAAATAAAATAATATAAGTGTCATAATATCTTTTATAAGGATCCAAATGGTCAAATATTCGACCATTGGATGATTATGGTTTAAATTTATATGAAAAATAAGTTTTGGTCAGGGTTTTGGGCATTTTATAGTTACTATTAGTTTAATAAAAACTATATTCTTGATTTTTCACTAGATAAACAATTTCTGCATCACTATTGTGTTACAATTAATGATAGTTATTTAATCCCTAAAAATTATAAATAAATTCATATGATGTAGATAATTTCATTATCTTTCTAGATACTATTCATGTTCTAAGTTTCATGAAGTTTATCACTAAATTAAAATTAATATACTTATAAGATTTAAGAGAGTGACATGTTGTCACTTTCTTTGGTTTTAATAATAATTAAGTTATTTTCATGGAAAAAAGTCCATTAAATGATTATAATCTGACCCTTAGGTGATATGGGTCGACTTTTAGTCATCCAATAGGATTTCTTCATGTGTTAGGGTAATTTTATAATATTATATTTACCCTTAATTACCCGATTTACCTTTGACTATGGTAAATAAAATTTACCGTAGTTACTATTCATAATTCCCAAAAATAAAAAGTAGCCTATTAACATAATTTGGACCCACTGATTCCAAATATGGAATCCATTTTTACAAATTCAATACACAGAAGTTTCAGAAATTAAATTAAAATTAATCTCGTTGTCGAAAGAAAACGAGTTTTTGTTTAAAACATTGCAAAAGATTGAATTTATTTAACCTACGAATTCAATGTAAAATCAATGATAATGAAATACATTATATTAAATGGTAAAAATATATTATATTTATACTTTAAAACCATTCAATATTATAATTTAACCACATAAGTTATTGTGATGAAAAAAGTTGTTTTTAATTAAAATATAGCGTGTTTTTACTATTCATCAAAATATGAAAGTTGCCAGAATAATATGAAAAATTTATCCAAAGTAAATTTTTATTTCTTGATTCCAAAGAAGAATTTTATTTTTTCAAATTGAACTTATAAACATGTCAAAAACTAGATTTAAAGTGGGTGCGCCATCAAAAGGCGGCAAAACTGCATTTTTTGAAAAATACTTATTTTACCCGAAAAATATATTTTGTTCTTATAACATGTTCTAGAAAATGTGTAAGATGAATAATAATGTTATAAAATTCAAAATTTAGTTAATAATATTAATAAAGGCTAGTTCATAATAATATTATAATAATATATCGTTGTTTAGTAAAACCTGGTATTGCGTACAACACACGCTATCGAGGAAGGTCGTGATTGCATGTAATGCAAGCCAAGTCAGGGTTGCCTGTAGTGCAAAACTCCTTTGTTGTTGCGTATAAAAAAATCCAACCATATTTCATTTATACATTGAATATATATATATACACTCAATGTTGCGTAGAATAACTTCTATCAAATGAACTTGAAATTGTGTATAACACGATCCAAGAATTGTGTTGCGTATACTGTAAGCTAATACGGTGTTGCGTATAGCACAAGATAATCTTGGTGTAGCATAAAACACATGACATCAAATAAATTAAAAAGAATAGTTATCATAAAATCTTGGGGTGTTACATTCTACCCCCCTTAAAATGAATTTCGCCCTCGAAATTCGTCGAGGTTATAAATGGTTTGTTACTTGAGAATTTCTTTCATAGAAACCCACATCGTAAAAAGGAATGCTAAAATTTAATTTTAAAAAGTGAAGTATGAAACATAACTGTTACCCAAATTAACTCATCACTAGTTTTCAACATAGGAGATCATAGGTGAAAATATGGATATGGAGGAGAAATCTAACCATCATGTTCTGATGGAGAGTGGTAGACAACAGGGCTATGAAAAATCCAACAATCACAAAGCCATAGATTTGTGATGATATATGGTACCATCTGATTCATCGGATATAAGAGAACTAGGACAAAATTTTTTGGTTTTCAAGATCATTTCCCTAAACTTGATGAATTAAAAGAAATACTTACATGATTTTGGTACAATCTCATTGTTGTTCGTGAATTGAACAATTTCCACTTAATACCTTAAAGAAATTAAGTTTAATTTGTTATTCATGATGTGTTAGTAGATCATGTGATAGAATGATGGGTCATTCCATCTCTTTCAAACAAAAGGTTAGCAAAAGTTATAAGTCCATATTATGGTTAGATTAATCGTATATGTTTCCAAAAATGAACTTATACTTCATATATCATACCACTTAATAAAATAAAACTTGTTTCTACAAACCAGGGACTTCCTGTAGGCCAGTGGTAGGCGATAAAGGCCAGTCGCATTCTGGTTGTGGGTTCGATTCCCACAGCCTTGTCCGACACGATGGGCTGTCGCCCGTCCTGTAGGTTGTCCTTTTTCTAAAACTATATTACTATAACATCCCATCAATAATATCAAAAAAGTTCTATCATTAAACCATACTAACTTATGTCCAACATAATCCATTCCAATCTTTAAGCTTATCTAAAATACTTCGGTCCAAGCTCATAGTATAAAGAAAACGATTACTTGAAATGTCACCAACCAAGCATGTGAATACCATTATTTATCCCCCATATATCTTGTTGGTCAAATTCCAATCATGTGAATACCTTAATCATGTATTCTCTTGAAAAATGAATACCCATTAAACCTTAGTGAAAACATGAATGCTGTCAAAAGTTAACTCTTTCCACATATAAATAAATATATGAGGATTTTAATCATGTAGAACACCCTAAAATACCAAATAATGTTGTTGACCCTGGATTTGATCTGGATGAGATTGTGGTTTATTTCTATGAGGAAGTAGAATATAAGGAAGATAAAGTTTAAGGGGAAGTGGTTACTTTTATTAAAGAGTGAAGTGATCCAGATGTTGATAAAAAACCAATCATGTCTTATAGATAAGCTAGTGCACCTATTTCTCCCCCAAATAAAGAGTTTCTATTGAGTGAAGGAGATGAAGAGGATACTAAAGCATATTGACAAGAAAAAATTCAGAGTTATTTTGAGACCATTAAATAAGTAGATGAAGTGTTATATGGGTTTGAAGATTATGATGTGGATGGGAATGATGATGGTCCTCATGACTCATAAGGTCAAGATGGTGCTGCTGATTATGATGGTGTTGATAGGGATTAGTCACATCATTCATACATTTTTCAAGTTCTATTTAGATCTATAGAGAGACCAAATTTTGTTAAACCAACTGATGATGCTTCATTTATTAGAGTTGAGTTTATGACATCTGTTGAGGGGGAGGAATCCCGATGTTTTTCTATCCAGAGATCAGTATATAGGGATGAGACTTCTGTATCACTTGAGGATTAAGTTACATCCATGGGGGAGCCTTCACTAGGTTCCAAGTTACTTGGAATATATTATCTTGAGTTAGATGAGGATGCTGATAGTGATGATTGTCACAATAGTCCACTAGAGTGTGGTGGACTTTCTATATTGGTTTATATTGAAAAAAATCAAAAGGGATCTCTTATAGATAAGATAGATGAAACTAGTGATCTTTACGCCTTACCTTCTAACGTACTAGCTTCTAAATAAGAGAATGTAGATGTTGTCATGCCTAACCTTGAGAAAGATACTTCACATAATCCTGATTCTACTTCTGTTCCTTCAAAGTTTGTGACCAGACCTAATTTGGATAATTTTAGAGAGAGTTTACTTTTTAATTTTAGTGGAGTTATAATATCCCAAGCACCTCCAGTTGCTCAGATTAGTGAAGTTGATACCAGGAACATATTTTCATTGGTTATCTACCACATCTTTCCCAAGATTATTTTTAAGATTCAGGAAGTTGAAATTGAAAATAGAAGATTATCCAATGATATGGAATAAATGAATTCTATTATGAAAGATATGAGTACCCCTTTTTTCTACTAGCCATGATACTCTTTTGGATAGGTTGGATTAATTACCTTATATTTCATCTATATCTTCTACTCCTACACCTTCTTTCTCGGTTGATGGTGAGATGATCGAATCCATAGTCGAAGAGGAGTTTCATGCTATTATGGGTGATGCTCATACATATCTTCAAGAATATTATCACTAAATTTAATAGCATGGTTTGAATATATATAAAATAGTAAGGGAGTGTTTGAATAAATACCTAAGTGGTAGGGAAACCATCACCAAGTCTATCAAATAATATATAACTAGAATATATGCAAATAATGAGTTAAATTATCATTTTATGTTTCTAAATGAGTACTTGAGAATGCATCATGTCACTAGAGAATTCAAGGAACATGTAGACGAGATAAAGTCATGACCCCACTTTTCAAGTTGTTTATGGAAGAGAAGAAATAGTTCTTTAGTTATATGGAGAGTGGTGACAAAAACATCATGGAATTTATGAACCTCATGAATCCATTTTTGTTTGTATCTAGTACAATAGTTGTATAAACTGAGGCCATTCATTTGTATTCTTTCACTATTGCACCATCATCTTCACCTATGCCTCCTGAGCATCATCCATTCATTTTTTCACCGTCTTAATCCATTCAAAATCTCAGACTAGTGGTGATTTGTGAGTTCTTATCTCTACCTCATCCCCCTCATCTTCTATTAGAGTGCCTTCTACCTCTGTAAAAGGAAATGGACCTATTGATCCTATATCTCATAGATCTGAGAGTGACTTATATTATGATCAGTCTTTTATAGGAGCTAGGTTGTATTATCATTGTATTTATTTTTCGGGATTCAATATTTTTACAAATCTTTTCATTCTAATTCATCTTTTACTACTTCTCCTTTTATAATATTTTTGATAATCCCAAAAGGTGGAAAACTTGTTTATAACATTTATAGTTTTTGTTTTAAAAGTTTATTTTTAATTTTGTACTTATGTTCAAGTGATTCTATTTCAAAATATCTCACATTAGCAATTTTAACTACTAAACTGATATCCTTACTTCTAATTCATCTATTTATGCTTATCCTTGTTTTATATCTGCTTTAGAAAATTCCATGATTTGTGATCATCCAAAAAGGGGATATTATTGGCCCCTATTTATTTTAATGCGCCCAAATCATGTTTACGATGTTTCTAATGAGATTACTATTTTATAATGGTATAGTATTTTGTAAATAATATTTGAAGAAAATTTTCTAAGTATAAAAATGATATACTATTAGATCAATTATACTTCCACCATTTGTTATAGCGTTAGTTAAATTATTCTACCACCAGAGTAATGCTACTTCTAAAATCCTTATACCACCAGATATTCCATGTCTAGTTCAGTTCTTCTATCTCTAGATTCATTCTACCATTAAAATCCTACTACCACCATCCATATGACACTGTTAGTTTAATTTTACTATCGCCAGAGTCATACTACCATCAAACTCCTCCTACCGCTAGCCATGTGCTACTGTTATTTAAACTATTCTACCACCAGATGTGATACCTCCATCCATGGTCTACCATTAGTTCAACCTTTATACTGATCGATGTGCTGCCATAGGCTCGTGATAGTGCTGAATGTGCTACTAATAGACCACACCACCGTTAACTTGGTACCACTACTGTTCTATGTTATTTGAATTTAATGCTTTTAATGGACAATCTATATAAGTTAATGTGTATATATCCTCACATGGATTTGTTAATTATTATTCCTAAACCACTCTAATGATGAATTTAAGAATAATTAATAGGTTTCCTAACTTTATTATCAGTATGAGGATCTAGGATATATTTATTATTTTTCTAAAACTAATAATTAAATCCATAGATCTATATATTCTGGAGGATTACCTCTTTTATGCTGCGGTTAGTGGCTTGCAGTTGGTTGGTTTCCACTTACATGTAAAACTTCAAGGAAGCGTGAAAGTGTGGAATACACGCAAGATCATGTTCTTTTATTACACTGAATCTAGAGTTATGTTTATAAGATTCTTAGAGTATATACATATAGAAAATAAAACTCTATGAAACTCTATTTTTCTCCAATTTTAGAGAATTTTTCTACTCCTCACTAAGTCAAATATAAGGACCCTCAAGCATATGAATCTATTCAGAGAAATCAACACTAAATCATTCCATATCTTCTTAATTTATATATCTATTTTATGATTTATATTCAAGAAGTGGGATATTGTACTCTATCCATATATACACAATGACCCCTATAATTAAACTAGAGAATAATTGATATTCCCTCAAACTCATTTATCTGTATACCTAGTAAAATTATGGAACCTATGAGGAATGTTTTGTATTTCTTCCCACACATAATTATAGAAGAGGCCTTGAGCCTAGATATCTTGTGGAACGTTGTTCATATAAACCCATCTAGGTTATTGATCAGATTATTGATATAATAATCTAATTTTTTGAAAGTGATTTCTAAGTGGAGGGGATTAATTATTGGATTGATATTAAACCCCTTATTTATTCCGCTGTTTTTTATTTTTTTTTCTATAATTTATATTCCAAATCTAAAAACTAAATTTGTTTTTAAATATGTATAAAAATAGATACTTCGATATTTAGTCTAAAATTTTGTTTATATAAAGTATTTTATTATGTAAATACATTTCAAAAGTTAAAAGTATATTAAATATTGTTTCAATAGATCCCCAATCCTTATTGAGAAATCTTTTGAAATAAAAAACTTATATTATTCTTCTATTTTGATTAATTGGGTGTATAAAATTAACTTTAGGGATTTGTAACATTAATTTAATATAAATTTTATTGTGTAATCAATTCACCTCCTATTAATTTATTGACTCCGACCAATAATTATGATTAACTAACCTTTATAATATTGAGATATAATATAATAAGATTTTTTTGAGAGTTTCAAATTTATGAGGAAGAAAGTTGACCCATTTATATCTACTAAGGTCTATAATAATGAATAAAATACACACCTTTTACCTTTGAGACAAGAAGTATGTATTGGTCCAAATAAATCAACATGAATGAGTTGAAGAGGCATTACTATTTTCACTTACTTAATAGTTCTAAAAGAATCTTTATAATGCTTAAATTTTATGAAAGATCAAAAAATATAGGTTTTATATATATCTAATTTAGGAATTAAAATTAGAATGCACAATCATGATCTTCTATAAAATTTTATCCAACTTTATAACACATAAACACCTAACATTTTGGTTAGTTAGTTCAATAAAATTTATAGAATAAATATTATCTTTTCAGTTTGTATAAAATAGGATAGATTCATCTTTTAAAACTATGAACTTACTATTTCGAAATTTTACATGCATCCTGTCTTCACATAATTGAAAAATACTAATTTTTTTAAGACTTTAACATATAAAAATTTGGAAATGATATTATATTTTGAAATTCTATCTTCTTAAAAACCATTGAAAATAACTTTTGTATTACAACAAAAATTAACATTACCTCCTTTTCATTTTTTGAATGAAATAAAATTTTTAGTATCACATATAATGTGCACGGTAGATCTACTACCTATGTACCAAGTTTCCTTTTTCAATTTTTTTTAGAAACATATCTTATAAAAGAAGTTTTAATATAATATTGGCACCCATTAGAACCTGGGTTTAATAATGTTAGAAAAATAATTCTTAAAAACCCATAAAAATTTCAAGCAATTATTCACTTTCAATTTAGAAGATATTTTTTTATAAATAAAGGGTTTAGTGTGTCTAAGATATTTACAAACTCTTAATGAAAAACCAATTTCATAATTTACCTTCATCACACATAAAAAAAGTGGTTATGACTACTTTTATACTTTTAACAAATAATTTCCTATAAATTTTAGATAATTTATTATCATATATGAGACTAATATTATATTTATTTATTATATTCATTCTCATAATTTTATCATCACATTTCATTTAAAAAATCTAGATAGATCTGTCTTTTATATTTTAATTTAATTTTATTTCTTTTGTAGTTTATTTTAAATAAATATTGGAAATTATTTCTTAAGATTCACTATTTTTAAAAAGTTAATCCATTAATTTATCACTTTATTTAGAATGTTTTTGAAATCTATACAGATTTTATCATTATTTATATAAAAAATATTCTTTAACTTTTTATTTTCTTTAGGGGTGATATTATTTTTCTCAACAAGTTATTATTCTTATTTATGATTTATTTTCTATATTTATGAAATTTTAGGTATATAATTTTTTAAACTCTCAATTTAATCATATAAATTCTTAACTAAAGGTTTTTTTGAATCAGATTTAGAAGATCCAGAATTCGATTCACTAACCTGATTTGAAGAATCGATTTATATATAGTTTTTACAGTTCATTTTTAGAACCATATTATTTACATGAATTTAAGTCATTGGTACAAATACATCCATATGTGATTTTTCTTTTTTCATTATTTTTTATATTTTTATTGTTTATTTACATCTTTAAATTTTACCATTCATGTTTACTATGCCCTTTTCTCATACACACATGACATGTTAATTCTAAAACTTAATTAGAAATTAAATTACATTTTTAAATTCCATTATGATCATCCCTACGATAATAAATTTTTGTTCTTATTAAATACCATTTCTTCTTTTCTATACCCCATGGAAAATTGAGAAAACTCCTCACTATCATTTTCTTATTTTTTTTATCTGGTGAAAAATTAGAAAATTTATCGATTTAAATTTAATGGATTTATTTCTAGTAAACTCTTCTTCAAAATTATTATAAATTTAAAATTAATATTTAAGTAAAGAAATAATTAATTCATCAAGACTATATTCAATAAAATTATTTCTTTCATCTATAAAAAAAACTTAACATTCAATTTCTTTGGTAAATATCTAAGAATAATTTCATTAAGAATAATGTTCTCTAATGTTTCACCCAAATCATTCATGATATTTACAATAATATTAAATATATGGAACATTTCATTAATAATTTCACTTCAGCCATTTCAAAATCATTATACTTGTCACTTACTAAAAAAAATTTAGTTCTCTTTAACTTATCAGATCTATCATGTGTGACTTGATATATTCTCCATATAGCATGTGATGTTTTACAAGATGATATTTGACTAAACACATTTTTTCTAATTGAACAGTAAAAAATATTCATAACCTTATAATTAAATACCTAAATACAAACATAATTACTATTAAATTTATTTTGATGAATTTAAATTGATTTTTAAGGTTTTACTATAATTTTCCAATCATTAATATTCAAATGCTCAAGGATTTATTCCATCCCAGAAGGACAACAATAGTAGTGAACACCAAAATCATATAAGAAAGATTTATGTGATGCAGAACACCTCTATTTTTTATGTTATACCCTTCATGTAAACCTCTTAACTTTTATACCTTTACCAATTTAATGGGTTATGTAAACTCAATCTATATATTTTATTCGAGCGTAAAAAATCCAAAAATGATATTCAAAATCATAAAATATAATATTATATCCATTGAATATTTTCTTTATAAAGGAAGTAGGAATAAATATTTACCTCTATGATAAATAACTATGACATAGTTGTTTATGTTCATACACCATTAGCTCCTAGATACTTGAGAATAATTTTTTTCATAAATGAGTAGGAATAAATCTTACTTGGATTTATTATCTAACAATTCATTATATTTTTTAAAACAAAATTCTATATAATAAATGGTTTTAAAAATATTAATAAATAATATAATTAATACTCAATATATTCACGATTTAATCATAATAAAATTCCCAAATAATTAATCTAATAAAACATTTTATCTTTTAAGTGTTTTTTAAATTGTAATTCTTGAATTCCAAATTATATCATCCGTAATGAATAATAAATAAATAAATAAATAAATAAATAATTAATAAATAAATAATATTTTATGATTTAAACTATATCTATAAGGTTCATACTGACGTAAATTTTATTATCATAGTGTTCATAATTTTCATAAGATTCAACCAATCTTGTAAGTTTTTTCTTTATAAATTTACACATGCTCATAAGTTTTTATGATCATAAGGTTATATAATAATAAGTTTATGACAAGTACCTTACAAAGTTATTAAAATTACCTCATAATTTTTGGGAAACCCTTCATAAGTTTGACACAATTTCTTATATGGTTAGGAAATCCTATCATTAATTTAGAAAAAACAATCGTAAGGTTCAGACATAAATCTTTAAAGTTTAGAAAATATTCTTGTAAGGTTTATATAGTCATTCATAAGGTTTAAAAAACTAATGATATTGATTTTTCTACAAAATAATTATATAAGAAACATAATAATCCTAAATAAAATAATGATAACTAGAATGATAAAGATAAATCATTTTCCTTAAAATTAGTTCTTTTACATGCATAACACACTTCAATTATTTTGTTCAACAGAGTAAACTGAAAAATTTATAATGATAAAAACAAACAAATGAAACAGTATTTTTTGAATTATAAAAACGTGATAAAGTGGAAATGATCTACACAATAGTTTATTTTGAGGATGATCAATATTGGGGAAAGGTGAAAGTGTGTCCTCACTATAATTATCTTTGGGTTTGATTCTTCTTATACATTATTCTTTCTTTATTCGATAATCACTTGATTATGGGATGAATCCTTGATGATTTAGTGTTGAATGAGTGAGATTTTATATAAAAAAGGTGAGTTTGAGGGTATTTTAATTAATAATTCCTTTATATTTCAAATCATGGAGGAGGTGGTAGTATAGTATACTTAGAGACTGTTAGGAAAAATTTATACTAATAGTTAGGAGGAAAATGATGAAAAAACATATAATGAAGTGTGTTCATTAAGTGGGTATATACGAGACTGGTTATGAGGCCATAAATATTCTCTTAGGATATTTCTATTAGATGTATTTAACCACAAGGCCCAAGAGAAAGTCAAAGACCCACTCCTATCAAATTTTATTGAAAAATAAATGAAAAATTCAGAACATCAAAAGAGAGGTTTACAAAGTCCAGTAAACAAAGTGCCATGTGCATCTGCCTCAAAAAGTTTCACACAATAATCAAGATCCATAAAAGACCATTCCGAGATGAACTCTGCAATACCCTTCTTAGACAAAGCATCAAAAACCTGGTGAGCCTCCCTATAAACATGATTCACGTCCAGAATAACACCATTAAGAAATTTTAGGAATTTAATCCATGAAGTCCACATCACCCATGGGAAATTCCTCGACCATCTCTTGAGGATGTCAACAGACACCATTGAGTCCGATTCCAACCAGAGAAATCGCCAACCATAATGAACTACATAAGTGACAAATTTAATCATAGCCCATAACTCAACCTCAATGGCAGATCCTTTCCCAATATAATGATAAAAGTATCCCTTAACAAATCCCCGATAGGTACAGAAAACACCACCATAACCTGAAGGCTTAGGTGCACCTGGAGCCGCCCCATCGAAATTAACTTTCATCTAAGGGGGAGTAGGAGGAATCTACCTTATGAAATTCATCACCAACAATTTTCTTTTCTTTCTTGAAATACCAAAGTTCCTCAGAATAACAATATCATTAAACTCATTGCTCATGCAGCCAAATAGTACCCTAGCGGCAGTACAAACTGCCCTATGAATATCTCTAACACCTGACTGAAAAGTGAGCTTGACATTCTCAAAAACCTGATCATTTCGAGCCCTCCATATGAAGCCAACTGTTGCTGCAATAGCTGCTAGAAGGAGATTCCAAACCTGATCACTGCAGCGAGCATCCACAGTGGAAGAAAAGAGTCCTTCAATCAATCTCAAATCCAAGAAGCAACCTATAATATCCTGAATATACCTCCATAGCCTACATATAAGAGTACAGTGCAGGAAAAGATGATCAATGGATTCTACATAAGAAAATCAAAGAGAACATGCCAAGGAAAGTTGTATCCTAGCCCGTTAGAGAAGACACTAAACAGGTTGCCTTATTTTCCATATCCTCCAAGTAAGCAAGAAATATGCAGGAGAAATAAAGATGATCCTATAAGAAAGAAGCCACCGAGGAGCTACTGTCTATCCAGCACATAGAAAAAGATGCAGCGCCCAAGTAGTAATAATTCCATTGGGGCATGGTTTCTAGATGAGAATATCACTGTCAATGTAGTTATATCTTTGAATTTCGGTCTGAATCTGGGACAAGATAAAATCATATAAGCCTGCACTAGTAACCTGTAAAAAGGCAATTGATTGGTGCAACATATCATATGGAATGTCAACATCCTCTTAAATTGGGTTGGTTAGCCAAGGTGTGCCCCATGAATTCAAGGGCGAGTCCCTACAAACAAACCACTTCGAGTAGGTCATAATATCTTTAAAGGATGACATCAAAACATTCCATAATGAGGAAGAAAAATCGGGAGAATATCTAGCCCAATGTCTAGGGGTAAACCCGGATGAAAGAAATTCCATTGAAATGTCATGAGATGTGATAAGACTCCATGTAAACTTGCTGATTAGGGCCTCATTGAAAAGTCCCATATCTTTAATGCCAATACGTCCCATATTGATAGGTTTAATACAATCCTTCCATGCCACAACAACCAGGATATGAAATTTCTGATAAGCCTTTGAAGTTCCTTAAGAAGAATCATAGGCCACATGTAAATGGAAAATACATAAAAAAACATAGAGGTAATCACTGAATTAACAAGACAGATCCTTTCAGCTTGGGACATAGATTTCCCTTTCCAGGTTTCCATTTGAGCAATAATTCTTGAGAAGATAGATTCAAGATGACACCTCTTCACACGTCCCCAATAATTCTATTAGATGTATTTACTTTCTGAATATTCTCATCCATTTTTCCTACATTACATTAAATGTTTAATTTTAATTTTGAAATACCAATCATCTTTATATTTTTATTTTTTAATTATAATTTTTTTAAAAAATATGTAAAATAATTAGAGTATTTAATTATTAACCTTGAAATCAATGTTTCCACAAGAGAGATGACCTAAATCAACCACTATATTGCACAGGAAAAAATATAAATAACATTTTTTACCACCTTGTAAAAGGTGTTTCAAAACATAGCGTCATTATAGAGGAGCCAATATAGTCAATCAATTATTGTTTGATTCATAGTTAAATAATAAATTTCCTTTATTTTAATAAAAAACAAAGAAAAATAAAACTGTTATTTGACTCACCCTCACCCATGAACGTGATTGTTACTTTAATTTCCAGAAAGGTGAGGGAATATTGAATCTTATATTGTGAATAGGAGGTGTTTGTAGTGTTCATAAAGGATCCTAAAGAGTTCCTTGAGTACCAAATTCTAGAAGGATCCAACAGAGTTCTCCTGATACTTTATAGAGTTCTATAAAAACATTTCAAGAGAACCTAAAGAATATCTCTAAATTACTCTAAATATCAAAAAATACATTAGATAGGTCAAGGAAATATTATATTATTACCAACTATCCTATCATAATAAAATATTTCCTTAGGAATGAATTCATGGGAAATAGCAAGAAGCAGAATCACTCAAGGGAGTAAAAATTTCACTAGATTTACTTACTTTTTATTTATCTTTCCTATAAAAAACTTATTACTTTTTTTATATTGAAATTATAAACCTAGATGAGTTTTAAACTACCCTACACAATGATATTTTTTAATAAGTCACACTTTAAGAGAAAGTGATGTTATAATATAAAGATAAATAGTTCTCGAGGGTTTTTCATGGAGAAAAACATATAATGTTGATATTATTGAGGGATAATAAGATCTATATTCATATTGATTCAATTTTATTCAAATATAATTATTCAATAACTTTCCCATTCCTAAAATACTTAATTCAACACATCATAAAAATTCCTCAGATGATAAAGAGAGATCCACACAAGTAGTTGAAACAAAGTAGGAATACCCATTCTTATTCCTTTACCTGCCATCCAAGTTATACTTAAATTTTATGAGGATGGACCAATTGTACTCTATCCATAGGATCCTATATTACTATTTAGTTGGAATTAACATTGAATAATTTTTTTTGGTTTATGTCAAATAAACCGTACCCACCATCATATTTTGTATAAAAACTAAAACTGCCTTTCAAAGGGGAAAATATCCTACTACCCTCTTGGGGTTTAAAATAATATTTATCCTTTTTTTTCATTTATATATATATTTTAATTTATTTTTATTTCAATAGAATTGTCATTTCTTCATTCTTTATTTTGACTGTATGTTTTTTGTGAGTAACATCTAGGAACTTAACCAAAAGATGAAACTACTAATAAGTTATGATATATAACTCCTTTCTCCCATATTTTGTTCACTTCCTAATTATATTCTATATGAAAATGTATTATGATAATTTTGGAACAAAAAAATGATCAGTAAAAATCTATGCATGAGAAACTGTTACCAATCTATTTAGTTTTATAGGTTTTGTTTTCTTTTTCCTTTTTTGATTCTTTTGGAATATTTTTTTAGGATACCTTAAACTTCACTAAATACTTCAAGAAATTCATAACATATTGATATTTTTAAAAAATATTCTAAATTTTAATTTCAAATTAAATTATTTATAAAATTAATTCTGTTTCTTGATCTACAATATGGTTGTTTAAAGAAGTTTGATTGAATTTGAAACTCATATGCACTACCACTATCTAAAAATTAATATCATGCCCAAAATGAGAGGTTTCTATACCTATTTTACATTATATTTCTATTTATTATTTTATTTAGATTCTTGAGTCATGTTAGGAAATCTTAAACAATATTTTTTTCTTTTAATCAAAGATTATATAGATTATGACCTTTGTCAAGTATGATTGAGACACTCTTTTGAAAGCCCATGTTTTAAATTTAATTCCTATTTTATCATTACCTCCACATATGGACTTTTTAATATTCCTAAAGTATCAATGGAAAACATTTCTAGGTAACCAAATTATAATCTATTTATTCCTTTACAATCTTATCTTGAATTAATTTCATTAGTTTGGTTGAACTCAGTTATGGAGGAGGGAGAAGATGAGATGTATCCTATTATCTTGAGGAATCCATTTGAGTTAAAATAGAAAAATAATATACATTTTTTTTCTATTTTGGGAATAAAATATATTTTGGAAATATGTTATGAGATAAAGAATATCATTCAGTTCTAGGATGATAGATAAACACTATTTAAGACCAAAATATTCCTTTCATTCCCCTAAAACTCAAGTTGGGACCAAAATTTCTAGATCTGGAATGCTAAAAACATTATTACTACAATGAGGTAATATAGTTAAAAAATATTGTTTCTCTTGAAATTCAAAGTATGTATTTATTAATATAAATCAATAAGTGTTTTATAGTTTTTTTCAAAGGAGGTTGAGGAGCACACCAATATTGAGTGTTAACTAATTTCATTTATTTTACTTCACTTTATATCTTAACCATACCTTTTCAGCCTATGAAATGTTTACATTTATAACCTACCAAATATCAACCTCATAACTACCTGTATAAATTACTCATAATTATTACACATTTATGACTTTATAATGTGAATATTTTAGGAATACATCAAGCCTATGGAGATCATGCATGATCTTAAGAATAATAAAATATCCTTTTAAAATCCCTAAGTAAAGAGATATATATTTCCATGGGGGTAAGTGAAATATAAGCATGGGGATTAATAATATATTGATATTTTTTTATTATTATTATAAATTAGAGAATTTATGTACATGTAGTATGTATTATAATTATTTATTTGGCATAATTGAGAAGTGTTTTCACCATTATCTTTCAAAATTTGTGTTGACCTTATTACAAATGATTTCTTAGGAGTGTAATGTTTATGTGTGTGGGATTGAAAGAGATAATATTTTTATTACTTTCACTTTTTATTTTAATGATTTTAATCTAACTATTTTATTATTTTAGGGGTAATGGTCCTATTTTTAGGTTTTAGGAATAATTTGAGTTTTATTGTGAAAAATTATTAAATCTTAAGTTTTAATTGCTTTTATTCATTTGTGAGATTTATTAAAATACATAAATTTAAATTCTATTTTTAAGTGGATATGTAGAAATATGTCTATGTACTAGACTAATATATAATATATTTTAGTGGAATCTATGAATTAATTTGGTTAAGTAATGGATGAATACAATTTTATAAGCTTGATATATACTATTTTGTGTTTAGGGAAATTGAAAAATAGTAAAGGGAAGAATATGTGTCATTTTTTATATAAAGAAATATGATATAAAGAATAATGATTGATGATCCAATAGAATATGAAAATGTTTTAGGGCATTTTGTAACATATTATTATGGATGAATAATATAATTTTCTTATCCAAAGGGACATATAACATATTTTTTGGAAAACTTAGTGATATATATCTTATTTTTGAGAAAATAGATAATGCATAATATATATTTGAAGGGTAAAAGATTAAATATATGACGTTATACCAAAATAAAAAAATGGAAAAGTATAATAACTTATATTTCAGCATGAAATATCATATGCATGGGGAAACATCATATATATTGGAAAAAGTTATCCTAAATATGGAATAAAATTTAAAATTTTCCCAAAAAAATACATCTTACACCCTAGGTGGAATGAAATAATATATTATTTATGAATAAAAAATATTACATATCACCACAAAGGAAAATTTTTAAAAGGGGGAAATCATACGTATCAATTTTTATGATTTTTAATTTTTTTTACATTTAAAGGAATGTGATATATTTTTACTTTGTGGAAATTAATGAATCAGTTGATTTGTGTTATAGTGATTTCAGGTACACCATTCTTATCCATTTAAAATACTTCCCAAAATAATGGTTGACCACATGATAGTCAATGGTAAATAAGGAAAGTCTGAATATCATAAGGGAAATTCAAAAGTATATTTAAAAGCTGTAGATGAAGAATAACCTACTCTCACATTAAAGTTTGATGCTATATCAATCCATGCATGAATGAAAGATTCTCCATGTATTCTAAGGAGGATGCTTCCCACAATTTATTTAACCTATATTTGTCCACTTTATGGGGGATTCAAAACACTCCATTTTTAGGAGAGTTTTGATTTATTCTAGGATTTAATTTTCTATATCCTTCTATATTTTCTTCATTCTATAATGCAATTCAACATATTTTTAATAATGTGTTCTATGTTTGTATTTTATATCTTTTTTTATCTCATAGTTCTATATTCAATATGGTCTCTAATACCCATAGTGATGATTGAATAACCTAAGCGATCAAGGTCTATATCAAGTAATGAACCCATGATTCTATGGATTCATTTTAATGTATAATATCTACATAGGGTTATTATAAGGAAGGCCAGTAGTGGGGAAAGGTACCAATCTGTTTTCACTATGGCTTGATGGAATTTCCCTAATCTCGATGGTGTTTCTTTAACTCTGATGCTTGTTTTTATGACCCCTCTCTTGAAATAGAGGGAAGGGATTCTAAAATATGAGGCTTATCTTATTTCTTATTTACCTGGTAGTAAAATTTCTCCTCATTCATGGCCTTTGATTGAGGGTTAACCCATGTTGTAGATCTCTATGGATGATTTTTTAGAGGCTTTGAAGATACTCAAAATCTCTTTTATTTCCAGGTTTTATCATTTTTGGTTGTTAGTAATGGATTTTGATCAATGTGTTAATTATGATTAGATATTTTTGGGTCACATAGTGATGGTTCTCTTGGATGATTGACACATGATCATCCAACTCCCCAATAGGACTGACTTCACTTTATCCCATTTGTGAGTTTCCTTGACATTTTGGTCATTGAATTTCTTCTTTATAAGGAATTTGTTCATTTTTTATTTTCCAAAGGATCCTAAAACATCTTATATATGGATATGTTTTCCTCAATTTCCACTTAAATTCAATAACATCTTTATCATGAAACTATTTAGTAATCATTTGTGGTGATTATTATCTTCTGATTCTTGAAGTGTCTTGTTAAAACACCCAATTTTCACATGGATTTGCATCTAGGTTAATATATATAGAACTATTCTTGAGTGAATATGAATTTTCATATTGGGTGAGATTTATTATAGATTAAGCATCACCTATGATTCCAAAATTGGCTTTTGCTGGTTTTTTTGTTTCCATGGTAATTTCAAAAGAAACTTTCACCAGAGTCTAGAATCTAACGTTCATCATGGGGAGATTATAATGAAGATAATATTTTTCAGAATAAGGTTTATGTGGTTTTTTTACCTAAGATACTTTTGATCAATGGACCTACTCAATTTAGGGTGAGGGTGGTTTTATGTATGATTTAGAGGAGACTTCCCTTTGGTATGTTCAGACAATAAGAGATGTTTTAGGGATGATATCAATGATAGGGATTAGGGGGAAACTAATAAATAGTTTTAAAAAGTCTAAGACTCAATAGGATGATGTAGTAGGAAAGAGTATATCAGATAGATAAGTGACTTATGTATAAGCTTTGTGTCTTGGCCATGAACTCTATAACCTAAAGAGTCTACATACTATTGGTCAAGTGATTGATCGATGACATGGGTAGGAGGCAACATGTGTGTTTGGTTCTTGACCAAGGGATCATGAGTGTGAGATAATTTATACAATGACTTTTGTAGGTAGTATGTAAGGAAATACTCCTAGGCAATTTTAATGTAAATAGTTATATAGTGTTAGAAAAAGCTGACAAGGGAAAGGATGATTCATAAGGTTGGAATGAATTTATTCATAAATGGAATAGGAAATAGGGAAATGACAATCATGATGAGGGTGTTTTCATGGAGGACCTATCAGATGATGTAGAATATTTCAATTATAGGATCAAGGGGGTCAGTGTTTGTTCCCAGACTCTCTCTAATTATGAGAAATATTGTTTAATGGGAGAGTTCTTTAGAAATAATGAGATTAAAGGAGCCATTTAATCAGCGGGATATTCACCTATCAAAGGGAAGAAAACCAGACAACATAACCACTATTTAGGACAACCCATGTTTTTTGAACACTTTATTTCATGATTTATTACATAAATATAAAAAATATATAATCCTATAAGATCAATAAGCCTAATGTCTTTGGGAAATTATATACATAACATAATAAATAATATATGGATATGTTGATATTATTAAAAAACTCCACAAAATTTCCTTAAAATTCCACTATTCTTTTAAAATAGCATGGAATAACCTAGGGATATACATAAAAGGGGTGATCTATAAATCCTATTAAGGGAATAATCAAAGAATAACATAAGGTAAATTAGTACACGTGATTCAATTGGCATAATATATTATCATAGAAATGTGATAATCATAATCATCATAATGTAAATTTTTATTCAAAGGAAAAAAGAAGATACAAGGTAGCCAGGGCCGAAAAAGAAGTAGGCCAAAGAAAGGTAAGAGACTTAGGGGGTCTAAAATAGTGAAGACTAAGGGAGTCACCTCTGATAATATTCACCCCTTCCACCTTCAAACTAAGAAGATAATGAAAGACTAAGCATTCCTGACCAAGAATATCCACCAAGGCTAAATAGTCCACCACCTTGTTCCCCTCGCGCCAGGTATGAGAGACCTTGATATTATCCCCCAGAAAGACACGATAGATTCTAATGGTATAAAGAATAGACATAGGAATACTGCCCATACCGATAAGGGCATTGTGAAGAAGCATATAGTCTGTTTCTGCTTCCCTGATGTCCAAGCCTCTCTCCCTGAAAATCTTCAGACCATTGAACATGGCCATGGCTTCTTCCTGAAGGGCCGAACCCTGACAAAGCTAGATGGAGAAGGATAGAATGACTGATCTGCTATCATCACGGACAACCCCACCGCCACCAATGCAGCCTGAGACAAAGGACCCGTCACTGTTGGGCTTCAAGCCTGCTGAAGGGGGGCACTAGCATACCCAGTTTCCCAGGCGGTGGATGTTCTCATGGGGGGAGCCGCGAGGACCAGACTTGAAGTGCTACAAGGAGGGATCCTCTCTCCAGTTATCCAGAGCTCTAACCAGGTCGATGAGCAGACTTTTAACCTTGAATATGATCATGCGACCGGTCGAGACTACCCCATCGTGGATCCGCTTATTGAGTGATTTCCACATGCACCAACACCTTTCTTACAAGATAATAGTATGGGCAGAACTATCCAAGCATCCATCACCCGAACCATGGTACCATAAATCGAGGAAGGGATGATCCACCATGCTCGGAGTGGAGATAGCAGTAAATTCACTGAAAAAACCCCAAACTTCATGAGCCCACTTGCTTTCAATGAACAGGTGGCTCGAACTCTCCACCTTATGCTGCTTACAATAAACACATCTACAAACAAAGAAAATACCACAACACATAACATTATAGTTCGTGGGAAGCGCTCTATTCCTTATTCTCCATACAAGTAAATTAAACTTGGTGGGTATAATTTTGGACCAAAGGGTAACATTTCATACCTCCCCATGGTCATGCATAAAGAAAGTCCGACGATAGTCCCACATCGTGAATTGGAAAGAGGAGGAAGGAGTGAAGACACACTAATCCGGTTCCAGAGAATGCTCAATGAGGTTATAAAGATCATATTGGGCACTGTTTAGGAAAAAATTGATAAACACTGGGTACTGGTGGGCATACTTGAAAGAAATATTAGTGGCTGGGCAGAATGGGTTACCAAAGATTTCCCCACTCCAGTTGTGATTCCAGAATGAGACTTCGCCTTTACAAATGATCCAACAATAATGGAGCCTGAGAGAATCTATGATGGGCTCAATCTCAGTCCAAAATGGGGAAACATGGCCTTTCGAAGAAACCTGGTCGCCTGTATAATTACCGTGCATGGTGCGCCCCCATAAGGTACGGTTTTCCAACACCTCCCATGATAGCTTAGCATGCAAGCAAAGGATGGGGTCCTCAAGACTTCTAACGTTAATCCCACCCTTGATAACCGGTCAGGCCATCTTCCTACACGAAACCCATTGCCTTTTTCCCTCCAATTTGGGGTCCCAAATGAAGTTGGCATAAATTATATCAATGTTTTTAATGAAACCTTTTGGAACCTTGACCGAAGAGAGAGCGTGTGTCGGGGTGGCCAATAACACACTATTAACCAGCGCTATTATACCACTGAAAGACAAGAAAGTATTTTTCCAATTGAGGACCTGGTCAATGATTTTGGTAAGAAGAGGATCAAAATCACGAATACAGAGCCTTCTTGGAGATAAAGGGGCCCCCAAGTACTCCATGGGAAACTCCCCTCTTTGCATGTCCAATATGTGGCTGATAGTAGAAATACCACTCTAAGGAAAGTTGCATTGAATGTAAAAACTGCTTTTGCTTTTGTTAACACTCTGGCCACTCCAATGATAGTAGTCTTCCAGCATCCCGATCAAGCTTCGCAAAGATCTACTAGCAGAATTCAAAACAAATAATAGTATCATCCGTGAACATCAAGTGGGACACTAAAGGTGACCCCAATCTGTGATGATATGGAAGGATGGATCTATTGCACAGGCTCCTGTGGATGAGAATACTGAGGACATTTTGGGCAATGATAAAGAGGCTCAGAGAAATAGGGTCTCCCTGAAGAAGACCTCTAGTATCCTTGAATAAGCCATAGGCCTTGCCCATAAACGATAACGCAATCCAAGAAGAGCTAAAACATCTGAAAAGAATGTCAATATTCCAAGGAGAAAAACCCATACCTGCTAAAACTCTTGTTGAAACTCCATTCCATGAAATAATAGGCTTTTTTCATATCAAGCTTGATGACTGAGTTAGCACTACGAGTTTTGAGGTTGATATCCCTAATCATTTCCTGGACCAAGGAAATAACCCCTGGATAGATCGCCCCTTCACAAAACCATGTTGTTCCATTGAGATCCACTGGGGAAGATAATATGATAGCCTCGAGTTGATAATAATTGTGAGGATCTTGTAAGGTACATTGAACAAACTTATAGGGTGGAAATGGAGGATGGATGTGGGATTTTTAGACTTGGGGATGAGCACAAGGGTAGTGGAACATGCAACACGAGGGAGATTCCCACCCCAAAAGAAGTCCAAAATAGCCACAAGCAAATCAGATTTACAAACCTCCCATGAGGCTATATAAAATGAGGTAGGAAACCCATCTGGACTGGCTGCACTATCAGGATTTAAATTCAACATAGAATTAATGACCTCTTTCTCCAAAGGAAGGGCCCCAAAAACATGATTATCCTAGGGAGAAACACTACTAGGGATAAGGTCAAAGAGATCCGTAGGTTTACTTGGATTCCCCCTCAGCAAGTGAACATTGGGACCTGCAAGAAGATCTCTAAAATTCAAGTTATCCAAGGTACCAACAACATCCCTATAATCGGTGAAGGACCCATACTTAATCCTGATATTTTGTTTAACGAACCTCCTCCCCTCCTTGATACAAGTATGAAAATATGCAGTATTCCGATCCCCATCTTTCAACCACTTGGACCTTTCTGATTCCTTGGAAAGATGTGCCTTCTTCAATAACAGGTCTGCCAGGGTATCTTTTTTACCCACTAGATCCTCAAAAACACGATCATCCCAAATCTCTTAGAGGCGCCTTTAGAGGCGGTCGACCTATTGAATAGTGACATCTAAATCCCTGTCTAGTGGGGAATGGTCTTGTGACCACACCTGTAGAATTCTCTTGAGGTGCCTCGGTTTTTTATGAAAAGAATACCAGGAGTGCCCTTGGAAAGGATCGTTCCAGGCCTTTATAACAATGTCATGGAAACCAGGAGCGTCTACCCACAACCGAGAAATCCTAGAACTCACTCGAGTATCATGCTTGGAAGAGAGACATATGATATGTGGGGAATGGTCTGAAATACCACGAACCAGATGAACCACACTCATGACAGCGTACATGGAGAGATCCTGCAAGTTGGCCAAGCATCTTTCCAAGAGACTCCATGATCTACAGACTCCTCTTTGGTTGTTGCACCACTTAAAGTTATAACCTAAATAACCAAGGTCCATAATACTTTTTCTGGCCATTAATTGGTTGAAATCAACACTATACCTTCTCGTATAAGGACCTCTCCCCTTCCTCTCGTCCGAGTTCATGATGAAAATATTTATCATGGAAAATTGTAGGAAACTTTTGGCAGCATAATTTGGGCACATAAAGACTCATTTAAGGGATTAATGAGAGAGAAAAAGGTATATCATGACTTTGAAATAATAAGGAAAGTAAGAGGAATATATAAAAACATATTCTAACTTGAAAAATTGGAAATAAAAATGTATAATATAAAAAGGTGCTTGAATAAATAAAAGGATAGGTTCCCTTACCTTGAGAAGGCACTTCTAAAAGAATAAGAGGATATTATTAAGATATTTGTAACACATTTTGAGAGATATATAGAGGTAATATTAGAGTGAAATCATGATAAAATGGTCTTTAGGTAATATTAATGGGATGTTGGGTGTGAATCTATAGTAAAAAAAGGGGAATTCTTTATTAATTTACAAACTTAGGTTTTGGAATTTATATGATAAAATAATCAAAACCAAAAAACATAACATCATTTTGGCCATAGTTTAATCCAAATAGAAGTGTATTTTACTTTTTTATATGGTTAATAACCAAAATCATTAAAAAACAACCTTACTGATGTGGAAGTGAACAATGTTCATAAAAAATTAATTTTATAACCTTAAAATATAATATAGATTTTGAAGGATTCATTAATGTTTTATAAAATTAATCAAATAACTTAAAAAGAAAATTATTTTAAAGGGAAAATATAATTTTGTAATGTATACATTATATAGTTTTTATTACATCATTTTTGAAATTTTATGATATCATAATGAAAACTGTATATTTATCCTGTATTTAATTGTTACCTAAAAATTTGACTATCTTAGATAATTATGAAAAATGTACTGTTATAAAATTTCAATGTGCTGAAATAAAAAATAATATTTATTTTATGAAAATAATTCTCTAAATATGTTAATTTATACTTTTAAATAAAAAAATCCATATTTATTGAACAATATTGGGGTTTTCAATGGCAATAGTTTTCTTAACATTATAAGGATTATATTAGATTTAATTAAATTTTATTTCCATTTATATTATAATAAATAAAATTTAATAATAAAATTTTACTAAAATAAAATTTATTTAAAAAATTCTTGAATTTTTCCAAGAAGGGAATCCTAATATATATTTTCCAAATAAACACAATTTTGATTTCTTCGTATCAAAATTTAATTTTTATCAAACTCATTAATTAGTTATAAATTAATAAAGGGATAAATATAACCATTGTGTTAATAAAATAAAATATAAAAATTCATACTATTATGGTCTAGATAGATTACCCCTTATTACAGCAATGTTTTCCCTTTGGGTAATGTGCACTATGATGATAATTTCTTATGGTGGTTCATTGAACATGGTTTGGGACATGATCTCAATAATCTTGAAATTATCCGATAAATGGATTTTATGATGATCTAGTTTTTGAATATCAGCTTGGTATTGGTCTATGGAATGTCCTTGTGATTCTATCACCCTTGGAAGCTCTAATGAATGAACTGCATAGGGTATGATCCTTTTAGTCAAGGAAGTCACTTATTTTTGTGTGTTAATTTTACCTTATCATAACCCTTAATATATAATAATCATAATGATTACTGTAAAAATGATGTATTATCAAAATTCATGATTCGTAATGGTCATTTAAATCCAATAGGATATAAGTTATAACAGTCCATAATAACCAAATTAGTGCATTTGTTTTCTATAATTTTATTACTTTATAAGGAATTTATTCATTTGAAAAGAGAATTTAATATGTAAAAAATTAGGTAATTACATTATTTCTACTTTATAATTTTCATCCTCAAAATTTTATACACTAAAATAAGGGAGGGAACTTTTGTTTCATCTCCTCTTCTAGTTCCCAAGTTTCTACCTCAAACTTGTGGTTCTGCTATAGTAATTTGACTTGGTGAGTTGTCTTGTTTCATATAAAATTGTATTTATAATCTTATATCTTCACCAGTTTTTTATCATATGAAATATCATTATCTAATAGTACCACATTAGGATTCAGTACATGGGAGGGGTTTGGTATATATTTATACTAGAAGGATAAATGGAACACATCATGTACCTGAGATTAGTTAGGTGGGAGTGCTAGTAGATAGGCAAAATATCCAATGTGACCAAGGATATCAAATGGGATAATGTATCTTGGACCAGCCTTCCCCTTCTTTCCCAAACTCATGACTTTCTTCCATTGTGATATATAAAGGAACAATTTATCTCTTCCCTCAAACAATAGATCACATTGAGGATTTTTTTTCATTTTTTTCAGATTTATATGAATTTCTTATGATTTTGAATGATTTTAACCTTATATGTCATCTATTGGACAAGATTAGGTCCCATAAACTTACGCTCTCCAACTTCATCCCAATATGTCAGAGTATGACATGACTTCCCATACAAACCCTCTTAAGGATCCATTTGAACGATAGAAGGGAAAATTATGTTATATGAGAACTCTAATAGGGCAAGGCATTGATCCCAAAATCCTTGGAAAACCATTGAACAAAATCTCAACAATTCCTCTAGAGTTTGAATGTTTTATTAAACTAAAAATTAATTTAAGGGTGAAAAGAAGTTCTGAAACATAACTCTATATCAAATTATTACTGAAGGCGTCTCCATGACCTTGAGGTAAACCTTATATATGAATAATATACAATGGAGAGTGTAACTACATTAATTCTTACTAAATTCCTTATGTATATCTTATCGAGTTGTTAAATATAGAAATCATCCTTGATAGAAATAAAATGTGCTGACTTTGTAAGGTGATAAACTACTACCCAATTGGTGTTATTATTTTTATATGTTCTAGGTATTCCAATGATAAAATCCAAGATTATGTTTTTGAATTTCCATTATAGTATGGTAAATGTTTGTATTATACCCTTATAATCCTATCTTTCAACCTAGACTTTTTAACATACCAATAATAGAGATACAAATTTTTAAATCTCCCACTTCATGTTATCACACCATATGCTTTACTTTAAATCTCTATACATATTAGTTCTTTATTTTTCAAACCTACATTTTCAATTCCATGTTTAGCTTCAAATCCTCCTTTTGTTCTAAGTTCTCTCTTGGTTTTCAGGTGTCCCAGGTTTAAATTTGATGTCTCAAGTGTTCTTGATCTAAGTCATTAGTCTTGGAAGTATTTTATGGTATTTGGCCTTATCTTTTTCAAAGGGAAGTTATAAGGATGAGATGGATCAAAATTGAATTTGTGACACTCCTAGTGGAACCTTTTTTGGGGTATGTTTATTGGGATGGTTTCTTCAATATTTGGGCCAAACCGTGATCCCATTTCCAGATTTAAAAAAAATTAGTTTCTTTTATAAATCATTCATTTTTCAACATTTTTCACCCATTATACTTACAACTTGGACTCCCTTTAGTTATTCAAACCACCATATCCATTTTGACCCCATAGAAACTCATAATCATGGTGGTTTTGGTTGATTTATTTAGGAACTAGGCCAACCCATGAGCCCATGTCCATATTTAAGGAAATAATTCATTTCATTCATTTCTCATTGATTTTTAACATTTTACAATGATTCCACTTCTCACTAAAGACCAAAAAACCTAGGAACACTTCCTTGATGATTTAGATTTTCTTGATTTATTTTTCTAAAACAGATTCCTCTTCCATTTGTTTGGTGCAAAAATCATTTTTGGTTTCATTGGTTAAGCGGTTGATTTTAAAGTGGCATTTTTTGTGCAGAAAATGAGTGTTTTTTGTGTTTTCTATGTTGTATTGGTTGTTTTTTTTATGGTTCATGAAATTATTTTATTAAATGGTTTTGGGGATGAAAATTCTATTTTGGTATCATATTAGTATGAATTTGGTTTCAAAGGAGTGTTTTTAGTTGGATTTTATGTGTATAGCATGGTTGTACTTCTTGAAATTGTTTTATTAAAATTCTAAAGGGTTTATTGAATTATACAAAGGGTGAAAAGAATTTTTAGATACAATTTTGAGTGTATATGACTAGAATTGGTGTTTTATGTGAAAATTAAATTTGATAGCATGTGGAACTTGTTTGAGAATAAAGAGGTAAGCCCAAGTATATAGGTGGGTGGATGTGTACTAGTGTGCTAGTGTTCTGGAGTGGTTTTGTACCTATTTCACTTAGCAAGTTTGACGTTGAAAACACTAACTAAACAATAATGGTGATGATTTGGGAACAATATGTTATGGGTATCTTCCCTACTAGTTTCTCATGCATGATAATGGATATTGATATGGTTACTTCCACACTGAGATATGAGGTACTTGGGGATCACAACTAACTAGTGCCTATGGGTGTTCCCATGTTTAGTGATCGTTGAATTATTAGTATTTCCCTTTGGAATATGGTATGTTAAGATGAAAAATTCAGTATATTTCATGTTTTATTTAAATTTTTTAATTATTTAATGTTACCCCATTATTTTTTTTATTTAAATGTTACATTTTTTGGAAATTATTGCTACCAATACTTGTTATAAAAATTGGAAAGATTTTTATCTTATGATGTTTATCACATGGAATCTATTTTGGTCGTATCCTATTGGGATTAGGCTCACACCCTACATATACCTTTAGGTGTAAGTATACTTGATTATGTTTGACACAGGTAAGGGAAATGCCTTTGGATATGGAGGTTTGGGTTGTTAGTTTCTTTTGTGGTGTGATGTTGTGGATATGGCTTGTGGGTGATGACCCCTTCTTGTTGAGAGGACCAGTTTGGGATATAAATAACACTAATAGGGGTGGTGAATCAGTGTTGGGTACTTTTTAAACCAATTCCAACTTTAATCCCTGTACCTCTTGACCTGTTAGGATCTTGATTCTCTTATTCTCTTTTCCACTTTTGAGGGGAGTGGGAAAAATCCTCTTCCCTGGACTGGTGATAGTCCAGTCCAACTTGCAGCCTCTAGATGGTTCTTTATACTTCTTATAGAGACAGTCTTATTCTTTTGTGATAAGGTAGGTTCTACTCTTGGTATTCTTTAGTGCTCTTCACTTGATTACTTGCAAAGTAGTAGGAAATAATATCATCATTCTTTCTTTCTCTTATTCTCTAGTGCAACACCAACTGCAATAGTCTTCTTCTTTCTTCTTCTTAGTGCAAAAACCAACTGCACTAAATCTTCTTCTCTCTTCTTCTTAGTGAAACAACCAACTACACTAAATCTTATTCTCTCTTCTTGGACAGAATCACATATACCAATGTGATTATTTAGAAACTGAGGATCAGATCACATAACATCATCTAAATTAAACTGCCCTAAATAATTGTAGACTTCAATTGGGAATATTCTATTCTTCTTTTTCTTCTTATCTTCTTTCTATGCAGCAAATTTTTAAGATGCACACTCTTATTCTTCTTCTACTTATTCAATGCAAAACTAGCTTCACTAAAACCTACTCTTATTCACATGTTCTCTTTCACTGCAAAACCATCTGCACCGATCTCTTCTTCTTCTTCTTCATTAGCTTGCGAGCCAATCCTTACTTGTGCGCCACCCTGCTTGCACGCCTCCCTGCTTGTGAACCTCCCTACTTGCGCGCTACCTATTTTCACGCCACTCTACTTGCACGCCACTCCCTTATTGTGCGCCTCCCTACTTGCGCGCTACCTATTTGCACGCTACTCTGCTTGCGCGCCACCTACTTGCGCGTCACTCAGCTTGTGTGCCACCTACTTGCATGCCACAACTTGCGGGCCAAAACTTGCACACCACTATTGTGCATAACTCACAACTTGTGCACCACCTATGACTTATACACTACACACTTATTGAATACAGCTCTCTTCTTGCACGCCTCTGACAACTTACACGCCACTTATGCTTGCGTGCCACCACTTGCGCGCCGTCCTACTTGCGCACCTTATAAATAACCCTCAACTTTCACGCCACTTCATCTTGTGCACCAATTCTACTTCTTGCACGATCAGATCTCAAATTTTCTCTTAAGTGTTGAGCCTTAAAAAATGAGGAGGATAGTTTTTTATTATTTCCATTTTGGTGACTTACACGCCACAAATACTTGCGCGCCACTCCATCACTTGCACGCCCCTCCATCACTTGCGTTCCACTCCAGCACTTGCGCGGCACTTTCTTTCCTTTGTCATATTTTGATATAATGATGTTTGAAATATGAATTTTCATGTAACATACACTTGCGCTCCACAATTTCACTTGCACACTACTTTCTTTCCTTTTCTAAAATCACTTATTTACTTTCTATACTCTTCATAAGGCCTGCATCACGAGTTCTCCAAACTTATGATATTTGTGAAATACAAATTAGAAAAGCATCTTCATAGTTTTTTCCATTCTTTTTGGAATATGAATTCCAAATTATTTCTTCATCCTCACTTCAAATCATCAATTATTTTTGGAGTGTTAATTCCAAAGAACTCCAATCATATCTCTTCATCCAAAAGTAGAGGCTTGAAGCTTCTTCAAATACCTTTAATGTTGCAGAAAATGTATCACCTTTGATACATGTATTTGGAACTTTAAGAATAGTGCAAAAATCATCTGATTTCAAGGAAATGTGTAATTCATGACCTTCTTAGAATTCCAAGCCCTTCCACACTCTCTTTTTCTTTAGTCATCATTCTCGACTTCATTCAAATCATATGATTATTTTCTTCAAGTAAGCTCTTTCATGGTTCTTATGCAATTGTAAAGCATTGCATGGTATTCTTTAAATCCTCATTCTTCTTCAATCATCCTTAGATGGATGATAATTCACCATTCTTCATTGTTGTAAACAATGTGTCACCTTTGACACAAGTTCTTTGAACTTAGTATCATTTCAACAATCGTCTGAATTGATCTTCTAAGAGAATTGCTCAATTATGACATTCAATGGTATGATTTCATAACAATTCTCCAGGCATACTCACTTCATACAATCTCCATTAACATTGGAGGCCTTCATCGTATCCTTATTCATTTTGACCGACATTGACAACTGTTGACAACAAATACAATCTTCAGACACAAAGTGGTCCCAACAATCTCCCCTTTGTATTTTGTTGTCAATACCTTAAATTCACCTCAAATGAATTTTTCAATGTCAAAATGGAAATATTCTCTCTCCCCTTTACTTCTTTCTTTCCCCTAGACTTTCATTTCATTTCTCTCCCCCTTATTGATAATAAATACAAAGTTCATGGTAGAGAGGGTATCATTCCATACTTAAGCAATGTGTCATCAATCATTTCACTCTAAGTCTACTTGAGCAATGCTCAGTGTAAAAAACAAGAGGATTTGATTTAGACAACAAAGCTTTCCATTACCCACTGAATATGACACCTCATGAAATGAGAACTCATACACTTGTCTTCAAGGGTTTTCAACTTTCATTCCAGGACAAAGATATTGAATGTGATAAGAAATACTCAACCTGAAATTCCTACACTCACTTCAACAAACAGATCAAAAATATTCCAGTGATATTGGCAGTATAAGTGGCCTTGGGGAACTTTCACTCTTCTTATGTCATTGATTATCTTTGTTACTCCCCTTTATAGAATGATATTTATTTTGAGTAAACATGGATGAGAGATTTAGAAATAACATACCATTTCCAATGACATGATCTTCAGACAATCCTCATAGTAGTTGAATTTAGTACCTACTGAAGTTGATACTTATTGAGATAACGACTGTGGAAGCTTCTTAATGTGTCTCCCTCTAAAGAGAGCACTTCTTATCACTGAATCTCAGGTTCTCCCCCTGAGATCTTGCATCACCTTCAATTTCCTGTATTTAAAGAACAAATACAATACATAAAGATTTAAGGGAATAAGGTGGATCCTCCATGCTTCTTGAATGTGAGAAGGATGGTTGAGATGATTTTCTCAACCCAGATGCTCCATTTTCTCCACTCCTCACACTTTTAAATTTGATATTTAATTGTGAATGTGGATGTGCAGTAATCAATACTTATTTCAACTATTTGTGTGTGAATCTCCATTCTTCAAGAGATTTCCATGCACTAGAATCTCCTACTGGAACTTTCATCCTCTTCATGAATTATTATTATGATGGAATAAATTAAAATCACTTTCTCACAGTTTGACCAGCCTTGTTGCACCTCACACAAAGAATAACATTGCCTTCACGTAGAATCTTCTTTTTTCATTTTTCACAAGCCTTAGCTTGTGCATCTTCAATTTTCCTCAATCTATCCAAATATTCTGGCCAAACCACCAATATATCATTAGGGATTAAGGAATTAAGATTGGATCTTCTACAGGGATTCTTCTGATTGGATTCTTTCTTAGTAGTTATTTTGGATGCACCACCCTTCACCTTTTTTTGATTTAGAATCCAATTACTTCTCATGTTTACTTATTGAAACCTTATTGGGAGAATTTGTTTTCACATTATTCATCTGATTTCTTCCCAAGGATGCTTCTTCATTCTTTCCCTACTTCTGTGGTCTTCTTTTCTTATATGATCATGCACCTTTCATATGACCATTCCTATTGCATATATCACAGATGTTATATAACATTCCAAATCTATTTGTAGTATAAAGATGTTTCTGAATCTGTGGATGTTGCTTCTTATTCTCTAGATTTATCCCCTTGATATGGGCTTTCTCTGTGATTTTACATTTAAGGGATTGTACCAACAATCCAGTGCGCAATGACCAAACCTATTGCAGCACCAGTATTGACCAACAAACCTTGACTTATTATCATATTCTTGATAAGGTTGCTGAGTCTTATTCTTGGTATGTTGTGCTTTCTATGGGGATCTATCTTAAACACTCTTTACCCTATCCAACATATCCATGGTGATAGGTTTCATATCACTTTTCTTCATCCAAACTTGTTTAGAATTTTTCTTCCAACCTGTACTTTTTGTAGAAGAAATTTTAGAAACATTAATACAAGTTGGTATGGATGATACCTTTACTTTCTTAGCTGCTTGTGATAGATCAAAGAGTGAATTCATGATCTTCTTATAACATTTTTGAGGTCCTTTGATAGTATAATCCTCTAGTGAACATTGGGTACTAGCAGCAACTATTTACTTCTTTTTTGAAGACTCAATATGTGGCTTCTCAAGATTGGTCAACTGATCTTCCAACTCTAGACATCTCATATTGAGGATGACCTTTTGGTCTTCAATCATAGTCATTTTATCTTCACAAGCCTTCTTCAATATTTCAACTTCATCTTCATGCATCTTTACTTTGTTTTGTAACAAAGAGTCAAGTTCATTGATCTTCTTGGAGTTATCTTCAAAATATAACTTCTTGACTTCATTACCCCTTTTCAGATCATCTTCAAGTGAATGGATCTTCTCTTACAGAGTCTTATTGACTCCCTCTTTCTCTTCAACATCTTTGAGCCACTTTGAATAACTTACTAAAAATTACCTCTTTGTTGCTTCAAAGGCTCCAACCTATCTGGAGAGCTTTAGACATTCAATTTTTTTTCTTATAAGCCTTTCTCCAAAACATCAGTTTCTTCTTGCAGCTAAGTGATATTTTCCTGCATGCATTGAAATACTCCACAAACCAAGGATGTACTCTCTCTAGGAATACCATGCAGAATCATTCTTAATCTATCAACTGATATTTCTTGAGATGTTGTAGATTGATCATCACCAATTGTGACAAAATTTTCATTATGAGAATAATTTCCAAATGTACAAACACATACCTCCTTATCATTTGATGTAGGAAGGTTATCCATATTCTTGGTGGAAACTTGAGCCACATTCTCATAACTTTCCATGTTTGATGTGTCTTCAATGTCAACCAGATATGGAGAACCAAATGCATCATATTCTTTAGATAAGAGGGACTTCTTCAACTTTATCTTCTCCTTCTTTTTCCTGTTCATCATGGTCTTGGTAGATATAGTATTCTTCTTAGAGATAAAAAAATATTCACTAAAATTTCACTTCATTGATAAATCAGGAAAGAAACTCATGTCTTCAAAAGAGAATAACTTCATTATAGAGAATCCAACAGAGGTGAACCTTCCACTGATACCTATTGAGAGGACCAGTTTTAGATATACCTAACAGAGAGAGGGGGGGTGAATCAGTGTTGGGGACTTTTTAAACCAATTACAAATTTTATCCCTGAACCTCTTGACTTGTTAGGATCTTGATTCTCTTATTCTCTTTTCCACTTTGGAGGGGAGTGGGAAACAATCCTCTTCCCTGGACTAGTGATAGTCCTGTCCAACTTGCAGCCTCTAGATGGTTCTTTATACTTACTATAAAGATAGTTTTCTTCCTTCTTGATAAGGTAAGTTCTGCTCTTGGTATTCTTTAGTTCTATTCACTTGATTACTTGTAAAGCAGTATGCAAGAATTTCTTCATTCATTCTTTATCTTCTTCTCTAGTGAAACACCAACTGCACTAGTATTCTTCTTTCTTCTTCTTAGTGCAATAAGAAACTACACTAAATCTTCTTCTCTATTCTTCTTAGTGAAGTAACCAACTACACTAAATATTCTTCTCTCTTCTTGGACAGAATCACATATACCAATGTGATTATTTAGAAACCAAGGATCAGCTCATATAACATCATCTTAATTAAACTGCCCTAAATAATTGTAGACTTCAATTGGGCATACTCTGTTCTTCTTCTTCTTCTTCTTCTTCTTCTTCTCTTCTTTCCATGAAGAAAACCTATAATCTACACACTCTTATTCTTCTTCTTCTACTTCTTCAATGAAAAACTAGCTACACTAAAACCTACTATTCTTAGCACGTTCTATTTTAGTGAAAAAACATCTGCACTGATCTCTTCTTCTTCTTCTTCTTAATTAGCTTGCGTGCCAATCCTTAATTGCACGCCACCCAGCTTGCGCACCTCCCTTCTTGCACGCCACTCCCTACTTGTGTGCCTCCATACTTTCATGCCACCTATTTGCATGCCACTCTGCTTGCACGCCACTCAGCTTGCGCGCCACCTACTTGCATGCCACAACTTGCACACCAAAACTTGCGCGCCACTATTGTGCACAACTCACAACTTGCATGCCACCATTGACTTATACACAACACACTTCTTGAAGACACCTCACTGATTGCATGAATCTGACAACTTTCGTGCCACTTCTTCTTACACTTCACCACTTTCATGCCACCCTACTTGCGTGCCTTATAAATAACCCTCAACTTGCACGCCACTTCATCTTGCGCGCCACTTCTACTGCTTGCGCGATCATAGCTCAAATTTTCTCTTAAGTGTTGAGCCTTAAAAATGAGGAGGCTAGTCGTCTATTTATAGGTATTTTGGTGACTTGCACGCCACATATACTTGCACGCCACTTCAGCACTTGCGTGCCCCTCCATCACTTGCGCGCCACTCCAGCACTTGCACACCACTTTCTTTCCTTTTTCATATTTTTATATGATGATGTTTGAAATACGAATTTGCATGTAACATAAACTTGTGCACCACACTTTCACTTGGGAGCCAATACTTTTGCACCAATCTTGACTTGTGTGCCAATAATTGTGCTCCACTCTTGACTTGCACACCACTTTCTTTCCTTTTCCAAAATCACTTCTTTACTTTCTCTACTCTTCATAAGGCTTGCATCACAAGTTCTCCAAACTTATGATATTTGTGAAATACAAATCAGCAAAGCATCATCATAGTTTCCTCCATTCTTTTTGGAATATGAATTCCAAAGTATTTCTTCATCCTCTCTCCAAATCCTCTATTCCTTTTGGAATGTTAATTCCAAAGAACTCCAATCATCTCTCTTCATACAAAAGTGGAGGCTTGAAGCATCTTCAAATACCTTCAATGTTGCAGAAAATGTATCACCTTTGATACATGTATTTGGAAATTTATGAACAGTGCAACAATCATTTGATTTTAAGGAAATGTGTAATTCATGACCTTATTTGAATTCCAAGCCCTTCCACACTCTCTCTTCTTCTTCAGTCATCATTCTCTACTTCATTCAAATCATATGATTCTTTTCTTCAAGTAAGCTATTGCATGGTTCTCATGAAATTGTGAAGCATTGAATATTCTTCTTTAAATCCTCATTTTTCTTCAATCATCCTTAGATGGATGATACTTCACCATTATTCATTGTTATAAACAATGTGTCACCTTTGAAACAAGTTCTTTGAACTTAGTATCAGTTCAACAATCGCCTGAATTGATCTTCTTAGAGAATTTCTCAAGTATGACATTCAATGCTATGATTTCATAACAATTCTCTAGGAATCCTCACTTCATACAATCTCCATAAACTTTGGAGGCCTTCATCATATCCTTATTCATTTGATCGACATTGACAACTGCTGACAAAAATGCAATCTTCAAACACAAAGTGGTCCCAAAACTTTTTTGGTAGTCCTTGGGCTGTTTTTATGCTATTTTTTTTGTAGTTTTGTACCTATTGTGTCTTATTAAAAACCTTTTATTTAGTTTTGAATTTAAATTAAGTCTTCTTTTGCATGAATTTTGAGATTGGGTTTATTCTTCATTATTTGTTGTTTTATGTATTCTAAAATTGAGTAAATCATTCCCAAAAATTTATTTATCACACCCAGACACTTGTTCCTTCCCATGGAGATAAGGAAAACCCTTTAATCCATGCCACAAACAAGGATAGACATTAGTTTTGATGGAAACCAGACCTGGTTTGTGACAAAATGGTATGACAGGGAGGTTCTCTCTTTTGGTACATGTTCTTTTCGTAAAGAGTCTAGGTACAATGGATCTAGGATTGTCGGAACTCAATGTTCTAGTTATGAGTAAGGTTCCTGGATAGCACACCTCATGTCAGATATTGAGTTTGAAAGGAGAATTTGGGTTTCATATGAATATTTTGGTTCTTATTGTTGTTCTTTATTTAGAAATTGAAATGGGAGTTGGGTTAATGGTTTCAGTGAGATCGCAGGGCCGGTATGCCAAGTGGAGTTGGGGATATTGTCCTAGAACGCTCTCCATGAAAATGGTGTGACTGGGGTATGGCTGCCAACCATACGTCTGAGTCACCCATCGACACTAGTTTTCCCTTGATTCATTCAGCATCTTTATGGGTTTTGGAAAATTATTCTAGAAATCCCTTGTTTCAATATTGTAAAAACTATTTTTTAAAAATGAAATGGTTTTGATTAAATGGTGTTGAATTTATTAGAAATATATTTTCATAATTTAGAAATGTGGTTTACTGAAATTAATTTTTTGTAAATTGTAAGTTATGTTAAATAGTGTTTTAGAAATCCATTTTAAATGGAATTTTAAAGTGGGAATGTTGTAATTTTCAAAAATATTGAAAATGGGTTTTTAGAATAGTTTTGAACGAGGTTTTGAAAAGGTGGATTTTTATGAAATGGTATTTGTGTAAGTTGATATTGGATTTTTATAATCAGAACTTTTGGAATCACAAACTCAATGGTTTGGAAAGAAATGATGATTTTAAATTGGGTTTTGAAATTCTTTTTTGAGTGGAAGGAAATGTTTTGGTTTTTAAAAGTGTAAAGAAATTTGTTTTGATAATTAGTGTTCTCATGGGTGAAAACATGCATGGGTTATGTGTAAGGAAAATTGGATGAGTTCCCATGTTGGCACATGGTGGGTACCCGTGGTGGCATGAAAGCATGCATGTGTGAGGCACATGAGATACCATTGGTGAATATGCTAACCCCGGACCCTGTTTACTTTCAAAGAAATTATTTTTTAAGGAAATTTGTTATTTTGATAACATGTATTTGGGGTGGGGTGTCTTATGTGTTTTTGATAATGTTGTTGCGGGGTGTTTTGAGTTTGAAGATCCCTCTTGTTTGAATGATTTTTTGGGTTTTTGTTTCATCGGTAAGTTGAGTTGAAATGTTTGTTAGTAGTATTTTACAAGAAATGTTTTAGGAAGCCTTTATGGTGGTTACCATCTTGTGTTTGGTTCTAGTTTGTGGTAATTTTTTACCAATGGGCCTACTTGGTTGGGTCCTTGGTTTTCCTTGTTGTCTAGGGTACGCCCCCAAAAAGAGTCAATGCTTGGTGGAAGTGGGGCCATAAGTGATTCACTGTTGGAAGATCCTCCAGTTGATCAACATAAGGAATTTATTTTTCAGATTTGAAGATTTATTCTACACCCTCTTATTTTTTTTTGGTTAAGTGGATTCTCTTGTAGTAGGAGATTGGTTGTGAAAGGTTGAAATAGACCTTTGTCTAATAAAGTGCTTGAGTCCTCAAGGGTGATGTTTGACACCATTGTGTCTTTAGGTTCTATCTAGAATTGGTGAAGGGAAATTCTAGTGAGGAAAGGTAAAACGATATAGAGTTGACAATCTATGCTGTAATATTTAAGTACCTTTGGATATTTCATTGGTTTATTACAAGAAAATGATTAATGTTAGGCCACCAGTGCAGAAAATATGGTCATTGGAGACTTTTATGGTTCATTATGGTAATCTAATGCCTTTTGGGGCTCAGTTCAAGGTCCCACTCCTTGTAATGTCTATACTAGTAGCTAGGGTCATGTTTAGTGACCTTTTTTTATGTTGTATTTTCCTTAATGGGAAAAGGTGGATGTTTCCTTACTTTTTAGGGACTTCCATTCAAATGAAAGTGTGTCTCTATTCCATGAATCTTTTAATCCCTTATTTTGAGAAAAGGTTTCTTCCTCGTGTTCTTTCTTTTACTGTTTCTTGTTCGGTGTGAGTGGGTGAATTCTTACAAATATTCAAGACCCCTATTTTGGTGAAGGTTACATGAAATGGTATGTGGTTTTTGGAATGTGTCATGTTATGTTGATGTTGTTGGATCATGGTGTAGTTTCTTGTGGAATCAGAGGAAGAAGTACTGTTCAGGGGTTTTAGTGCCAGACTGTGAGGTATGAGATTCTTCAATTATCTAATCTCCAACCCTAGGTCCCAGAGTGAAGCTGACACGTAGTAAGAAAAACCAAGGGTGTAAGGGATCTTTGTTTAAATTCAATATCTGGTGTCAGATGTGGAGACAATTTGAGGTTTTGATGTGGTGGTTTTGTTCCAAGTGGTATGGTGTGGTGGAAAAGGATGTGCAGACCCTATCCCTGATGGTTGTAATCCATGTTTGTGGAAATGTCCCTCCTTTTTTATAATGTGGTGTGGTGGTTTTATTTTTCTCAACCCCCAGTGGTTGAACCCTTGTGGGTGCAACTCTCTGTATGGTTTTTCATGTATGAATAAGCCTATAGGATCTTTTTGATCTCAGTTTTGGTCAGACTCATCCAGATATGGTAATATTTATGGGAGTGGTGAGCTGAATAAATCCATGTTTGTTTGGGTTACACTGATTGAGCCACATTGTAGTGGGGATTGGATATTATTGGGTATTTTTCATTTCATCTGATGCTAGTTGGTTAAGAAAATTGGCTCTTATAGTGGGGAGACCCACCATGGGTCTTATATAGGTTCTTTTGGAGTTAGTCTAATTTTAGTCTACCCCTTTTGGTGGGGAGTCTATTCAGGGCCCCCCCGTTTGTGTCCTGATTATGTCTCGGGAAATTAAGTTATCTCTTATGGTGGGGAGTTTGTTTGGGTCTCCTCATATTAGTAAATCCGTTTCATCCTTGGTGTGGGCTTGGAAATAGGTAGTCTTTTTCAGAACTATCTAACCACCGACTTCTATTTTGGGTAAATGTTGGGATTAGAGCATTCCCAACAGTTGTGTTGAAGTAAGGCTATGGTGACCTCATTCGAATTCATTGTCTATTTTTGGTAAATTTATTAAACATTGTCTGAAGGTGGTTAAGTTATTTTTTCTTGGGACGTGGTTAATTTATGTTTTTCCATTTCTAGAAAGTGGGGAAATTTTTGGTTGGTGATATTATCCCTTATTTTGTTTGGTCAACTGGATGTGTTTTGGCCTATTCGGGGTGGGTGAAAATTGGAAAGGGAGTCCATCATGGTCTGTCAGTTTAGTTCTGTTTTGAATCTGGCAATGATGTCAATTTATAGGGGTAAAAAGTTTTATCATGGAGAGAATATTCACACCAGGATTTTCAATTCTTCATTTTTTTAATCTACTTTTGGTTCTTAGTTTTCTCTTGGTTTCTAGGTGTTCTAGGTTTATATTTGGTGTCTCAGGTGTTCTTGATCTAAGTCATTAGTCTTGGAAGTATTGGATGGTATTTGACCGTGTAATTTTTTAAAGGGAAGGTATAAGGATTATATGGCATGGAATTGAATTTGTGACACTCCTAGTGTCACCTTTTGTGGGGTTTGTTTATCGGGGTGGTTTCATCAGGATTTGGGTCAAACCATGATCCCCTTTCTGGATCTAAAAATAAAATTTTTTTCTTTTAAAAATCCTTTGTTATTCAACATTTTTCATGTATTCCACTTCCCACATGGCTTCCCATGACCTATTCAAACCATTGTATCCATTTTTACCCCTTAAGAACTCATAATCAAGGTGTATTTGGGTGATTTATTTAGGAATTAGGCCAACCCATGATCTCATTTCCATATTTAAGGAAATACATTATTTCTTTTATATATCATTAATTTTTTAATATTTTAGGTTATTCATCCTCACAATCGTTCCCAAAAACCCTAGGTGGACCCCATGTTCCATTTAACCTCTTTGGAGGTCATCTTCATCATGGATTTGAGAAGCCTTGAGGAAATAAATTATTTCTTTTATATATCATTAATTTTTTAATATTTTTAGGTTATTCCTCCTCACAATCATTCCCAAAAACCCTAGGTGGACCCCCATGTTCCATTTACACTCTTTGGAGGTCATCTTCATCATGGATGAGGGATAATTTCTTCAAGGTTTCTCAAATCATCCATATTTGAAAATGGAATTTGTTTCTTTCATAAATCATTATTTTTTTTACTATTTTCCCCCATTTTATTCCCCATTCAACCTCCTCATCCTTATTTGAACCTCCCTTTCAATTTTTTATTGTAGATTCAACTATTGGTTTATTTTGGGTGATTTCTTCAAAGTTTCTCAAGTAAGTGAATTCCTCTCTTGTTCCTTCCATTTCCTTAGGGTTTCTCCCCTCCTTGAAGTTCCAAATTTCAATTAACTAGAGTTTTTTAGATAGGGTTTTATATTGAGTTTATTGGTCATATATTGTGGTTTAAGGTTTCTTTTAACTCCAATGTTGTGTGGCTGTGGTACGGTTGAAGTTTCATATAAGGATTCAAGGTTTTTGAAATATATGGTAGGTGATTCATTGTATAAGAATACCTTGATGAGTTATATTTTCTTGATTTATATTTTTAGAATATTCCTATTCCATTTTTTGGGTGAAAATCCCATTTTTGGCAGCATTGGTTAAGTGGTTGATTTTAAAGTGACATTTTTGTCTAAAAAATTGGTGTTTTTATTATGTGTTCCATGTTATATCAATTGGGTTTGTTTTATGGTTCATGAAATGATTTTATTAAATGGTTTTAGGTCTTCCAAATTCAGGTTTTGTGTGATGTTGGTATGAATTTTGTTTAAAAAGAGAGTGTTTAGATGGATTTCATGTGCAAAGCATGGTTGTACTTCTTGAAATTGTTTTATGAAAATTCTACAGGGTTTATTGAATTACAGAAAGAGTGAAAAACATATTTATATACTATTTTTACTATGTATGACATGAACTGGTGTTTTATGTGAAAATGAAATTTGATATCATGTGGAACTCATTTGATCACCAAGAAGAAAACCTGAGTATCTTGGCGGGTGGATGTGTACTAATACGCTAGTGATCCAGAGTGGTTTTTTCCTTATTTCAAATAGAAATTATGACATTAAAAACCCTTAAAAAACTATAATAGTGATGATGGGGTACTACTAGGTTATATGTATTTTCCATACTAGTGTATCGTGTATGAGAATGGATTTTGATATGGTTACTTTAACACCGAGATGCGAGGTATCTCGAGCTCGCAACTAACTAGTGCCTAGGGGTGTTCCCGTGTTTAGTTCTCATTGAATACTTGGTATTACCCATAGAAATATGGTTTTTTTGGATTAAAAATTCAGTAGATTTCATGTTTTAACTAAAAGTGTTCATTCTTTAATGTTACCCCTTGAAAACTATTTTCATTTAAAGGTTACATTCTTTAGAAATCGTTGCTACCATTTCTTATTATAAAATCTGGAAAGTTTTTTATCTTACAATGTTTATCACATTGAATATGTTTGGGTTGAATCATATTGGGATTAGGATCACACCCTACATACACCTTTAGGTGCATATAGACTTGATTATGTTTGACGTAGTTAAGGTCAAGGCCTTTGGAGACAACAGTTCGGGTTGTTAGTTGATTATGTTGTTTGGTGTTGTGGAGACAACTCGTGGGTGATGACCCCTTATTGGGTGGTGGTTATTGGGCTGTTTTGCTGCAGATTTTTATAGTTTTGGACCTCTTGTGTCTGGTTTAAAACCTTGTATTCAGTTTTGTATTTTAATTAAGGATTGTTTGGTATGAATTTTCAGATTCGGTTTATTTTTCATTATTGGTTGTTTTATATATTCTAAAATCAGGTAAATCATTCCCAAACATTTATTTATCATACCCATGCACTTGTTCCAGCCCGTGGGGATAGGTAACACCCTTCTGGTGTTGGTACGGACCTTGTTAGGCATCAGTTTTGATGGCGACTAGATCTTGTTCATGACATCCTATATGAATATCTATGTGCATCATCTAGAAGTTTCATATTTATTTTTGGTTTTGATGGAAAAAATATCTAGGTTCCAAGTCTTATAACCACATATTTAGTAAATTTGAACTCTAGAATATTTTCTAGATTTTTATATAGATCCTCATCATCTTTTCGAGCCTACTTGGTCCTATCAAGAATGTATGGTTGAGAAGTTATTTTAGAAAAGTAGGATGGAGAAACTTTTATTATTTCCATGTCCATGATCTTCATATCCAAGAATATTAGAACCACTTTAATCCTCATCATGAATAGGGTTTCAAGGTTATTTCAAATTAGAGAATCAACCACTTTATTTTCCTTTCAGGGATGGTAATGGAATGAATAATAATAATACTTGATCAGTTATAACCACCTTCATTGTGTCATATTGACCTCCTTTTGTGTGAATAAATACATGAGGATTTTATGATTCCTATATATGTCACACTTTTCCCCATAGAGATCATCCTACCAAATTTTTAGTGAAAAGATCAGTAAAATCAATTAAGTATCATTTTTTGGGTAGTTCTTCTCATGGATATTCCATTGGTGGGTGGCATAGGCTATCACTTTTTCATCTTTCATGAGCACACAATGAAATCCCTATTTGGATGCATTGATATAGATCAAAAATCCTTTCCCGCTAGTGGGTAATGTGATAATAGGTGAAGTTATGAGACTCTTATTTATTAACTTAATTTTCTTCTCATATTCATCAGTCTAGAAAATCTAGAATCCCTTCCAATTTATATCTCCTAATGGGCTCAACAATCTAGAGGAATTTCTAAAAAATTGATTATAGTTCCTAGATAATCCATGGAAACTATGTATTTCATGGAAACTATGTATTTCTAGCACAAATGTTGTTCTGTGCCATATTTTAGTCACCTATGTTTTTTAAGGGTCCACAGATGTCCCTTTTCTAGTGGTAACATGCCCAAAGAATTTTACTTGCTCCATCCAAAAATTTCTTTTACTATACTTCACATACAAATTTTCTTTTTGTATGGTCTTCAGTAAAACATTCAAATTATCTTTATATTCCTTCTTGATTTTGGAGTAGATAAGAATATAATCTATAAATACTACCAAAAATTTATTGAGTAAATCCCTAAAGATTATATTAATAATGTACATGAAGATAGATGGTGAATTAGTGAGTCAAAATGGCATCACTATGAACTCATAGTTGGACATCCACCTTCAAATTTACTTTATAATAACCCAAATAAAGATTCAATTTGAATAAGTGTTGAGATCAATGTATCTGGTCAAAATATTCATCAATACATGGAATTGGTTACCGTTTCTTTATCGTGATCTTGTTGTGGTCACGTAATCAATGTAGTTATGCATTGACCTATCTCACTTCTTAAGAAAAATTTTGGTTCAAAGGAGTCTATTATGGATACAGGGGGGGATGGTGAATTGAATTTTTAAAAAATTAAAATTAAAAATAAAAAATCTTCTTTAAATAAAAAGGTTGGGTTCAACACTATCTGATTATCAGAGTATTAGAATCAGTATCACACAAGATCTTATTATATTAGAGTATGTTTTTATAAGTTTCACAGATATAACAATAAAAGGTTTTTTTTGAAATATAAGTAAAAATATTTTATTTTAATACATGCACATAGGAAAAAATAGATCTTGTACAAACAATAAAAACATAGTTTATAAAGTTCAGAATGAATTACAAGCTATTTTAAAAGATTTAACTCTTTTAACCTAAAAAGTAAAGGTAGTTAGAAAAACTGGACTAATGGTATCCATAGTTTTATACCTCTTATAAAGGTTTTACTTTCCTTATATGGAGATCACTTGATACGATGATTATAATAAGATATATCTTTCTATCCTTGGTATCCCTCTATTTGATGATTAAAGTCTATATTTCATAGCCCAGAATCCCTCCATCCGATGGATCAAATTCACCATATTCCTATTCCCATAAGTCCTCAATCATTACAATAATAGATCACAGAATACAAAAACAAATGTTATAAAAGAAGCAACCATGAAAAGGATTCCTTAGAAATAGAACTCTTTATTTTTTTTCAAAGACTAAGAATGAGTGGTTCATGAAAAGAAATAATTATAATACTTGAGTTGAAAAATATATCAGGTCCAAAATCCTTGAATGATCTTCTATTTATAGGAGAAGATCCAATGAACATATTTATAAGGTTGTTGTAATGAACTCAGATATTTAGTGCTTGATAGCTCATCTATAACTGAATATAGGATGTCTTTTTTTTAACACCATTACAATTCTAAAAATTATTCCTTAAAATAGAAATAAATCTATATATTTCTATTATAAACTTATGATAGTTTGATTTAATTACTTATCATTTATCATTATGGTAAACATTATAGATATCAGTCCAATGTATCAATACCATTACCATTTTTATGTTCATGACTTTTATCAGTATGATAAGAAAGAAAAAAGTATAACAATTTATAAAAATAATGGTCTGTCTAATTAATCAGACTCATCCTTGATCTGATAGATCATATTGCAGAATGATAAGTTTATTTTTTTAATACATTAAAATTAATAATATGTTAGGTAAAATATAATTTTTTTCCACAAAAACATACTAAAACACCTACGATATAAAAATTTAGTAAATATAGTTTTAAGAGAGTGTTTTTGATTTCAAAAAGTAGATAAATAGAAAATTAATAATCAAGTATTATGTATCAAAAATACCCCATTTTTGGAAATCACAAAACACAACACATAAATAGAAAATTGTAACACAAAAAATTCACAACCCTTTGTTCTATTAATAACATTGAATCGACATGTCACAACTCCCTTTGATTTTGTAACTATTTTATAATATATTAGAAAGTATTATAACATCTTCCCCTTAAGATAGTACCTCCCTCTGGTGAAACCTTTTACCCTTTGTGAAACATTCTCCCCTTGTATGATTTTAAAAAAGAAGGGAAAGTATAGAACCTGAAATGTTAGTGAGAGATAAAAAATGAGAAAATTATTATATTAAATAACCAATCATACAAGAAATAAATATAGTAGCATAAATCCAATAGTAATTAGAAAAAATTCAATCACAATTCATATGATGAAATGTCATTCAAATATTACAACGTTCCAAAATTTTGAAAATATACATCGATCATTCAAAAATAAAATACTTAATTATTTTTTTAATTAGCTTCTTACCAAAGGACTTCATCTTTTATAACTCATGTCGGCCCTTTTCAATTTTCATGTTTCTTTATTTCATTACTTATTAATTCTAGAATTTATTCTTCAACCTTTTAACCTCCTTAGAAAATTCTCTATTCTCATTCCTTATAATGATCAATTCAACTTCACACAATCTCATCCAACTATTATCAAATTCAAAATAATGAACCTTTTATTTAAAAAACTTTAATTCATGTTTTTAATCATTATTTGTGTCTCTAAATTACTCTATAAATATCAATCAATCATATATATAAAAATATAACTTGTTAAAATATTCTTCAATTTCTTACAAAAGTTTCTTTACTTTTAATAAATTGATCTTCACTGCATGAATGTGAAACTCGTGTGGGAAATTATTGAGGATCAAACGCTTTGGGGCAGGTCCATGTCCTTCATTTGCGGTAATGTGGAGGAGATGCAGGACTAATTATCTCCCTTCTGGTTGATTATATATACTCTGGTTCTGTCACTTCATCAAAGCTCCCTTTGGTTGGTAGGCACAGGGGACATATCCTTTTATTGAAGCAACTGGGAAGGCTCTGTTCTTCGATTCACCAGGTACCCTGCGCCTCTGATCTCGGTAAGGGAAGCGAGCCTCCATCTAAGGTTTACGAAAGCGGTTCGGGATGGGGAGAAACATGACCATATTGAGGCCATCATTATTAATGCTGAACTAGATAAATGTGTGTTTACTCCCTCTACCTCAGGTGTCTTCACAACCAGGGATTTTCATAGGATGGATTCCACCCATGTTTCCCATGGGAGATAGAATGAGGTGATGTGGTGTAAAAATATCCCTGCCAAGTTTAATTTTTTATCCTAGTGCATCAGGAATCAGACCACTGCCACTGATGAGAATATCAAGAATCTTGGAATCAGAATGGCATCTCGATGACATTGTTGTAGCAATAGGCGCGAGGAGAGTTCTCTTCAACTATTCCATAAAGGGGAATGGGCTCAGGAAGTATGGTCCGCCTTTAGCGCCCTAACAACCCTCTCCTCTTGGGACCTCAGGTATGCCCCTTTCCTCAACAGATGGTTCCATGGAGTGTTGGAGGAGGGTAAGGAATGTATGGCTTGGGTAGTGATCTACAATTCCAGGTGCTGGAGTCTGTGACATGCTAGAAATATGGATAGATTCAATGGCCAAGAATCTTCAGAGAGGTCCATCATTGTGAGGACTCACTTCCTTTTGGAAGACATAGTCTCGCTCATATCTGATTGGAAGGGTGATCCCTCTTTGCAACTTCTTCAGGTTCGGTCCCAACTATTCCCTTGCTTTGACAAGACTCCGGGGAATTGGGTTAGCTAGCACCCTTCTGTTGCTGGTTTAAAATTAAATTAGTATGGGTCCTGTGTTACGGGGAAATGAAAGGCGGGGGTGTGGTTCTCGATTATAGGGGTACTGTGGTTATGGCATGTTCTTCATTCTATGGTAATGGAACCTCACTTCAGGTTGAGTCCAAAGCGCTGCTCACCAGGCTCACCATTTGCAAGCAAGAGAACCTAGTCGTATCCTAGGTGGAAACTGATTTCAAGGTCCTTAATGATTCCCTATGTGGAAAAGGTTCATCTCCTTGGTTAATTGCCTACATGGTTTGTAAATGCAGAGTTCTTCTTGGCTCCAAAATTTGAGTTTCCCATACTTGGAATGAGGGAAACAAGGTTTCAGATCATTTGGCCTCTTTGGTGGATCAGAGTTCCATTAGTACTCATATCACCTCCTTTAACTGTCTGAATTATGAGGCTGTGAACCTGGTCATAGGGGATTCCCTCGGCCGACATTATTTTAGGCCCCCTTAGTTTGGGTCTTGATGTACTCTCTTTTGAAATAAAAATTTTATCTTGGATGGATGGATCTTCATGTTCCCTGATATCAGTATTCACTTGATTGGACCATTTCACCATATGATTATATGATATTTTCTGAGTTCAATTCTTTTCATGAATGGTTTTCAACCTTTCCCTAATTATTATTATTAATTCATTTGAAACTTTCAATGAATATGATTTTTCACTAAGGATATTTTGAATAAGTTGACATCTTTTCTTAAGCTTATTAAAATATGGAATGTTGTCTTCTAATCTTATCAATGATTAAAAATTGAAATCAAAACATTTTTATGCAATGGTTGCCTCCGTGTCTGATGAAACTGAAGAAGGTTTAGGATGCTTCAGTATTGAAAATTTGGTATCAGGTTTCAATACATCCTTAACTTTCTCTTCTCCTTTATTTGAAACATTATTATTATATAAAATAAGTATAATTTCCAAATTCTTTTCAAAAGATATATTTTCCGAAACTTTTATCTATGATTTTTAATCATATTATATAGCTTTTTCTAAAGACTTTTCTTCCTATTTTAAAGATGAATTTTCTTGAGATACTTCTATGTATTCATCATTATCACATTTTAAAGGTAATACTAATGATGATGATGATTCCAAATATTTTTTTATCATTTGATTCTTTATTAGTCTGAAATATTTCATCACCATGTTCTTCTTCTTCATTCTCTTCTTCTTCTTATTTTTATTCTTCCTTTTCATTATCATTTTCCTGTCATTTCTATTATTATTATTCTTTCTATTTTTATTCTTTATCAACTTCCTGTTATTTATCAATTTTCTAAATTTCTTTTTCAAAATTTCTTGTTGTTCATAGACCTCCCTTTCCAACTATTTTTGAGACCGATTATTTTTCCTTCTTAGAGACATTCTGATATTTTTCTAGAACTGATTATGTAGTTTGTTTACGAACTAATTTATATTTACCCTTATTTTCCATATATGGAACAAATAATGGAACACTTAAAGTTTCTTCAAATAATAGTATTCCATTAGGAAACATTTGGTCGGTATGAGATATTTGTAGATTATGGTTCTTAGAATCTCTCTCGGTATCCTTCAGCAAAATTTCACGAAATATTTCTTCTTCTAACCTCTTCTTGTAATTTCTTTTATTTTTTTCTTTTTTCAATTATTCATTATTATTTATTTTCCCAGATAATACTGTATCCTTATATTACTTGAATTTGGTATCTCTAGGTTTCTTTTGGGCCTTATGTTCCCTAAGTTCTTTGAACTCATCACCTGGAATTCTCTTTTCTTTCTTTTATTCTTCTATTTATTCTCTGAAGGAGACGAATCAAACTTTATTTTCATATTTAATTCCTTTAATTTGTTGAAAGGTTATGACTCTAATGAAACACCTTCATCTTTTTCAATTTTTTTGACTTAGAATCAAATATCAATTTCATTCTTGAAACTGTATCTTCACTAATAAAGGAAATATTCTCTCACATTGGATAAGTTTTCTTCTCAAAAATAAAAAGATTCATAACCATCACAAGTAGCTTATTGATGATATATTAAAACATATTAATCTTTCACTTAATTGAGGAATTATTTAGGGATTCTATCACAATGATAACAAACATTAAAAGTCTTTATTTTCTTCATGTTAACTATAAATTCCAACAAAAAATATATGATACCTTAAGAGTGTCCTCATCACCCTTCATGTATATTAAATATCCCTATATTTAAAATGATAAAACTCTGTTGTCCAGTTATAGATGAAATAATTTCTTTACTATCTTGTAATAAGGAAACAAAGAATCCTCAACTTTTATTATTTCAAAAGAACCAATGCGATTTAATTGTTTATAATATGTTAAGAATAATTCTCCTTCATCAAGTAATCCACCCAAATATTAAACTATTTCAGAAGAAATTTTTTATTTATTTCCAAATAAAGTGAAAGAAACAACATCCTTGTCACCTTTACTGATCTGATTTTAGAGATTTAATCAAGTATAATTTTAAATTTATTTTTAACGTCCAATGTTTTAAAAAAATTATCAGAGTGAGATTCATTCTAATTATAAATAATTCTAAATTTTTGAAAAAAAACTAATTAAATAAAATTAAAGGAATAATTACAACTATAGTTATTAAATTATGAAAAGGATAAGTAAAAAAACTAAAAGAGGATTACCTTTCAGAGTAGAATGTTTTCATTGACATGGATAACTTATTCTTCTTGGTTTTTTATCAAATACTAGTTATGATAATTTATAATCAAAAAAAATTTATGATAATTTTAGAATAAAAATTGATTATGATAGTTAATATAAAACTTATTATAATAATTTAAAATTGAAAAATGATTACTATAGTTTTTATAAAATAATTATGATAAATTTAAAATAAAAACTGATTATGATATTTTATATTAAAATTGATTATGAAATGTTTAATATGATAATTTTTTTTATAAAATGAAAAAATTTTAGCAATTTTTTTTAGAAAAATAAAAACATATGTACCCCCCAATGAAATTGAGTATATTACTATATGTATATTGTTAAAAAAAAATTATATATGAATAATTATTTAACATTAATCATTCCTATATTCTATTTAATGCATTAAAATCTATCTAAAGTAAGGGGTTTTGTGAAAATATCAGCTAGTTGTTCTTACGTTCAGATAAATTATAAAATAATATCTCTTTTAAGTGAGTGATATTGAATAAAATAGTGTCTTATATATATTTTATTATCATGTGAGTGATGTGTTGGGTTTTTACTTAGAGTAATGGTACTTGTGTTGCACATGAGCCTTATCCTAGTTGGAAAGGACTCCATAAGTGCATCCAGAAGACTTGGGATCAAATCCAGGTGGAGACATTATTTCTGAGTTACTATAGCAGTACTGTAGCAGTACTATAGCAGGTTCTGTAGCGGGAACTATACAGTACTGTAGAAGGTATTGTAGTGGGAACTGTAGCAGGTACTGTTTGGTACTATAGCAGCAGAGAATATGCCCCCGTTTGGGCCTTCGGGCCACTGATATGGTCCTCGAGTCCTTTAAGGCCATCGTGCCACCCAGGCCTTCAAGTCAGTAAGGCCTTCGGGCCACCTCAAGGCCTTCGGGCGACCTTAAGTGCAGATACAAACCACATGAACTACAAGGAACAAGCTCTACAAGGAGGATGGGAAAGGATTTTTCGCCACAGCAGAAGCTAAACAGATTGCAAGAATGAGAGGGTATGGCACCTACCATCAGGAAAAGGCTGTGCATGGACATGAATGCCTAGCCGAACAACCATGTGAAGGAGGAGAGCTGATTTCATGATGATGATGCTGGGGAGGAGGAATTCCAAGTAGTTAGTCTAGGTTATATGTAATGTTTGAATCCAACGGGCAAATGAATTCCTCTAAGAACTACAGGCCATGTAATACTTACGCCTACTGGCCTTGTAAGGGTTCCACCTCACCCCTTGAAAGGTTGATTATCAAAAATCAATAAAAAATGAAGGCTTTCGGGCCATTGGATGTAATGGTACTTGTGTTGTCACAAAGTGTTTGAATTTTAATAAAACTCATGCTGTAGTCTCTCAATGTTTGTTGTGTCCATCAAACTTGACCACAATAATTTCCAGCTTTCATATATTTGGATTCAGTAGTGAAAAGTTCGACCTAGTTTCTTTTCTTATAAGGCGAAAAAAATAAAGACTCTCCCAAGAAATGACATGTTTTGGATGTACTTTTCATATCTACTCTACATCCACTGAACTTAGCATTCGAAAGACTTTTTAGTTTGAAATAATTTCTATAAGAATAGAATTATCCTAAAACCATAGTTTTCTTGAGATAAGAAAAGATTATTTTTATAGATTTAAGATGAGATTCTTTTGGATTGGCTTGATATCTACCATATAATAATAATGAAAATATTAAATCAGGATGAATTGTTGTTAAATAAAGTAAGATACCAATCATACCAATAGAATTTTTTTGATCATTTGATTTCCCAAAGTCATAAAGATATAAAGTATTAGAGGTACCAATAGGTGTACTAATACTTTTAGTGTTTTCATATCTAAAAGTATTCAAATCTCTTCAAAGGCTAGAAGTATTTATAGTCTATTCAAATTGCTTCTAAGCACAATTCACATCCATTTGAAATAGTTTGATATTAAAAAATGTTGTAAAGGCCATAAGTATTCAAATAGATTCAAGTATTTTTACTTGTGCATAGTTTTATTTATAATCTATTAATTATTGTTGGTTATAACCCTTTGAAATTTTTTTATCATTATTTATAACTATTATTCCATTTTCAACACATTTTTTCTACAAAACCCATTTTAATCTAATTATAGAAGTATCTTTAGGCTATTCAACTAATGTTCAGAATTTGTTACATTAAAACTCTTTGTGTTCATCTTATATAGATTTTATCCAAACCACATCGCCTAAAGGGACATTAGGATTCTTATGTTTGAATTGAGATAAGAAAGATATATTTCTAGTTTTTTTCTAAAAGAACTTCCAGTACAAACCAGTTTATCTACATCATAAATGATACTTTCACTAGGATGATTAAAAAGAAACATTTGATTTCCTGGGGTTTCAAAGGTATTTTCTTCAACAATAAGTTAATAATAATCTTGAGAAAAAACTTTAGAAACATACTCTAGGTTTATTTCCTTATGAGAATAATTTTCTACTATAGTTTGAAAATCAGTTTAAGAAATAACAACCATAGATATAGGTTTCGGTTGTTTGAAAATAAAGGTATCAATTTCATCAAACTTATCCTGCATAGTTTACTAAAAAATACATGAATTTTTATTAAAAACATTATAATCCTTACTAGTTGTAAAATAACAAAAAAATTCTCCTTTATCGGATTTGGGTGCAAACTTATGTAAAATAACTTTTGTAATTAGGTTGAAAATTTTTCATCCAAAAACATTAAAGTATGATTTTTTTTGTTTTATTCATATCAAAAAATCATAAATATTTTTATTTTTAAAATTTCTAATTGAAAATATATTTATTGTATAATAGGAAGTACTGACCACTTAATCCAAAAAATGTTAAGAAACTAAGTATTCACTAATCATTGTTCTAGTAATCTGATGAAGAAATTTATATCTTCTTTTGACCAAACCATTTTTATATGGAGTTATAGGTGCTAAAAATATATGTAGAATACATTTATTACTAAAAAATATTTCAAAATATGATTTTAAAAAACTCTCTATTATGATCACAATGATAGTTGCCAATGAGAGGTTTTTCTCATTTTTAACTCCAACTAATTTTTTTTAAAAATTAATAAAGGATTTGGATTTTATTATTAGAAAATTGACCCCTGTGTATTTGGTGTAATTATAAAATAAGATATTATGATGGACCAATCTATCCCATGATCCTGATATTGTCCGCTTTGGTCCCAGACTGCAAGGTTTTTCTTTCCTTGGGCTCTAGCCCTCAAGTATCCACAAGGAAAAGGCCTCATGATGGGAGATATATCCACACAAACTAATAAATGGGTGCTTCATGCTCCTACTCCTTCGATGCAGGATTACCATAATCCACCACCTAAAAGGTCCCAACATCCTCACTGGCACAAAAAATGGACACTAGATCTGATACCATTTGTGATGGCCTAGTCTAGCTCACAATCATGATATTGTCCACTATGGTCCTAGCCTGCACAATTTTTCTTTCCCTAGGTTTTGTCCCTCTAGCATCCCCCAGGAAAAGGGCCCATGAGTGGAGAGGTATCCACACCACTTTATAATGGGGTACTTCATGGTCCTCCTCCTTCTTAGGAGGAGCGGGTGGATTATGGAAATACAACATCGATGGTGGAGGAGCACGAAGCACCCCATTATAGGGTGGAGCAGATACCTCTCTAATCCTCAAGACTTTCCCTAGGGATTCCTAAGGGCTAAATCCTAGGGAAAGTAAAACCGTGCGGTCTAGGCCCAAATTGGACAATATCATGATCGTGGGATAGACTGGGCCATCACAATGGTATCAAAGCCAATTTCCATTTTATTTTACACCAAGGACCCTAGGACCTTCTAAGAGGGTGGGGGGGGGATTATGGAAATATCACATTGAAGTATGAGGAGCATGATAAACCCATTCATAATGTGGTTTGGATACCTCTACCTTCATGAGGACTTTTCTTGGGGGATTCCTGAAGGCCAAAGCCCAATAAAATCCAAATCATGCATGCAAGGCCCAAATTAAAAAATATCATGATCGTGGGATGAATTGGGCCATCACAGATATATGCATAGTATTTCCATCAATAATTATATTTTTTGTAAGAATAAATAAGTCCATGTGCACTAACTATAAAGCATAAAAATTTGAGACTTCAGTAATAGATTTAAAATTTGACTTATGTTTCTTACCATATTGAAAAGGGTTACAAAATTTTGAAACAATCAAAAATATGTTTCATAAGATCCATTAATAGTTCTATTTAGTTATCTTAGCTAAATTTTTAAGGTTAAAATGTCCCAAAATTTTATTCCATAACCAATATTTATATTCCATTTCACTAATCAAAGTTAAGTCTTAGATCCTAAGGTCTTATAAATTTAGTGTGTAAATATTCTCATAGTGATTGATAGAAATCATAAATACTTATTTAAAACTATGTATAATACATTTATCAATCCTACGTTTTACAAGTTAAATTTCATTAAATTATTTAATTATGATTGTAAGGTTATGATTAAGTCCTAAAAAACATTTGAAATTAAAGGTTTTCAAAGAATTATAGTGTAACTTATACCAATGATTTTTCCTTAATGCTAATCTCCAAAAGTTACTTTTCCACCTTTCATCTTGATAATATTCATTAAAAATATTTTTTTTCTTGTCATGTGTCTCAATAAACCACTATCCATGTACATAATATTCTTTTTTTCAGTAATATCATTATTATACTAAAAATAAAATGATTAGTTATTCGGAACCCAAACTTTCTTGGGTCCAATTTCATTAGAAAATATGATTTAGGTCCCCACATTTGTCCAAGCTTAATTTTTTGAGAAAATGTAATTTATTGAGAAAAGCATTATTTATGAAATCTTAAATATAGAATTTTATTTATATAATTATCTTTTTTCCAATTTCCCAAAATTTGGAATTTAGTAAAAAAAGGATCACTTTTAGGAAGAAAGTAACTATTATAGGAAATAGTTTTTAATGGGTAAAATCTATTCCAATATTATTTCTATGATGTATAATTTTTTTGTACATATTGTGAAAGTTTTATTAACCAGTGGTATAGTTTGAAAACAGATTATTCAAATGAGAAATTATGGATTTTAGTTTAATTTTTTTTATCCTCATTATAAATAGTATTAGAGATAATTTTATCAAAATCAATTTGTAAATTATTTTTCTCAGAAATAAGTTTTACAAAATCCTTGTAGTTCTTTTTAAGATTTTTTTTATAAAGATATTTGAAAAGATATTATATTTCATTTGTAAAAAGATTTATTATTGATTACACATTTACAAGTTTTTCATTAGTATTATCATTTTGTTTAAAAACTTTTGAATTTTAATTTTCTAGGAGTTTCACAAACCTAGATACTTATTTATAACTAGGTAAAGTATTATATACATTAGTTGAGGAAAATTATTCATCAGATGATGTAGAATGTTTCTCACATGGATAGTTTTCATTTAAATACATATTGACAAGGGATATAGTAGTGTGTACCTTACCCATTAAACACATTTTCACCATTGGTAATTTTGAAAAAAGACTAATGTTCCTCTATCTAAAATTTTCATTATTAGAAGAATTGTCTGGATAATCACCACCACTGAAACTACATGTTTCAGAAGATTTTAAATTTTTCTTTCCTTTAGACTTATAATATTTGTTTAAATTTATATCTAAATTTCTTTGCTTCTTATCTTTTATTTTGAGCTTACGATTTGCAGGTTGGATATGTGCTACCTTATTGTATCCATTATAAGTAACATCAGAATCCATCTCATTACTTTTCTCCCTATGAATATTTTTATATCTAAATTGGAAATATTTCTTTTCAATTATCTTATTAATTATTATTACAATATTATATAATTAATTAATAGTTTCTTATGAATAACTAGATTCTGATTGAATAACTTTTTTCTTTATATATTTAGCAACCTTCTTAGGTGATTGAACTTTAGTAGGAATAATAGTTGTTGATGAAAACGATACACCATCATTATTATTTTTATCATTTTATGCACCTCTATTTAATATTTCTTTATATTACATGGGGGTTCCAATACTATCATCAAGAGAAATATTTTTTATCTTCAGTGAGTCATCCAGATCAGTTATTTTAAATTCCCACTCATTGGGAATTTTATCAAGAATATTTTCAACCAAAATATTATCATCAATACCTTTCTATACAAGATATTTTAAACTATTGATAATATTCATAAACCTCCAGTTCATCTTGGAAAGTATCTCACTAGGTAGAAAATCAAATTCTTGGTAATCAACTCAAAGCATAGATCTTCCTATTTCAATAACTTTGGAAGTACCAAAATGTGTAACTTAAAACTTCTTCTAGTTACTGTTTGCAGATTCAAAAGATGAAATATTTTTGAATAAAATTCTAGTTGTGGAACATAAAAGATTATTAAGTAATCAGTAATTTAGTTGATATTTCCACATCTCTTGATTTGTGAAATTATAAAAATCCATTTCCGGAATCTTATAATTTCTAGTAAGCATCACAAAATTATGTACTCCAGTGTTGACAATAAATACTTTCATCCAATTTCTCTTGTACTCATAATTAAGATGATAAAAAATAGTTGTTGTGTTTGGATTGAAATTTTCAAGGGTTCCAATATGTAACCCTACCATTATAAAAAAATAGAAACTATTTTATACAAATACAAGTTAGTGTAAAATATTTTATAAATAAGAAGTTTATATAATAAATTAATAAAACATACAGTTGATAAGAAAAGTAAACACCTAGCTTTTATAAGAAGTAGAACCTACCCTGATACCAATTGTTAGATCGAAAGATTTTATTATGGGTACAAGAGGGTGGGGGTGAATTGTAGTTTAAAAAATAAACAAAAGAAAAACACAAATCCACTTTAAGTAAAATAATCAGACTCAATACTATCTTTTGATCATAGTATTAGAACTGGTGTCACAAATTATTTGATTATATTACAATATGTTTTTATAGGTATTAATGATAAACTGAAAAAAGGTTTGTTCAAAAATATAATTAAAAACACCATCTTTATAATACATTCACTATAGAAAAATAGATATTTTAAAAAATAAAAATAGATTATAAAGGTAAGAATGACATACAATATATATTAAAATATTTTAATCTTTTAACCTTAAGATTAAATGTAGTTTGAAAACCCTAACTAAAGGTATCCATTGTTTTATACCTTGTATAAAGATATGTCTATCCTTTCCAGGAAATCCATTGATACAATTATCAGAATAATCTTTGTCTTATTATCATCATAATCCCTCGATATGATGATTGATGTCTATCTTCCTAGCCTTGGAAGCCCTCAATACAATGGATTAGATTCACCATCTTTCAATCCCCATAATCCCTTGATCATTACAATTATTTCACAAATAATGCAACAGAAAAAGTTTTAAAGAAAACAACCCTGACAAGGATTCCTTAGAAGGGAAACTCTATAAGTTATTAAGAAGACTAATAATTAGTGGGTCATTCTAATAAATCAATATAAGACTTGAGTTGAAAAATATACCAGTTCCAAACTCTTCAAATGTATTTCTTTTTAAAGGTGAAGTCCCAATGATCATATTTCTAAGTTTGTTCTAACAACCTCGCATAGCCGCCGCATGATAGATCATCTTTAACTGAATTACTGATTCCATTTTTTAATAGTATTACAGTTATAATAAGTATTCATTATGATAGATTAAAGTCTATATACTACAATTATGAAATTAGGATAAACTGATGGACTTCCTTATCATTTTTAAATATGGTAAACCATATAAAGATTAGTTATATGGATCAATACCATTTTAATTTTTATGGTCATGAATTATTTCAATATGATAGGCATGACAAAATTCTAAGCACTGGTCAGAAAAAAGGCCATTTTGATTAATTAGATCCATCCTTGATCTAATGGATAATATTAAAGAATGATAAGTTCATATTCATAATACATTAGAATTATTAATTTTTAGGTAAAAATTAATATTTTCCAAACAAACATACTGACACACTTGGGACATAAAATTTTAGTAAATATACTTTTAAGAGAGTGTTTGTGATTTCCAAAACTAAAGGAATAAAAAAGTAAGAATTACGGCTTATGGATAAAAAAGGTCTGGTTGACACCATAGTGAAGTACTTGGGTGTAAAGACCCTTTATCAATATTCTCCTATAGATTCTTCTTCATTATTTCATGTTAAATAGTGTCCATTCTATATAGGGTCTCTCATATTGGAAAAGATCTAAGATTGAGTTCAATTAATAACTCAAAATCTCAGCTTGTAAGAAGTCCAACCAATTATTTTGGAAACACATTAGTGAATTATCTTACAATGGACATTTCATAATGGGTGATCATTTCCCTAGTCACAATCATTTGATCTAGATACACTTCCTCATAATGAAATAGTATCTATGTTTGAGATGATGATAGTAAATGAGATTCATCCTCCTTCTTAAAATTGTATAGAATTAGAGGGAGATTTTTAATATGGAAGGTTATTTACTTATCTTAGTAATTTTTGTTAGATCTATACAAGGAAATCAAATCCATATCTATAATATAATTCGATTCTTCTAAAGGGAGTATGACAAGGTTTTATGAGAAATTATCCCATAAATTTTGATATGAGCTAAGTTATATTCCTAGTATGAAATAATTGACCCATTAACCATCTTCACTGATAACTCAACTTCAATGTTTTGATGTGGTGTTTTAATAGTTACAATAAAATTTTGTGATACAAAAGAATGTGCTAAACCATAATAAAATAATATATTCAGTATCCTTGAATGAATAACTTCCATACCTATCACCACTTTGTTTTCAGGATCCACCTTCGAAGTCTTGATGTTATAAGGTCACCCTTTCTCTCCAGTCCCTAGTGGTTGTTCTGATCAGTTATCATAAAAAAACCTTATCTTAGTGCATTGATTCACATAGTTTCCTTATTAATTGAAGTTGAAACACTGAAAAATTGGATGATGATTGAATGAACCATTCATTTATTACATCACATTGATTTTTTTCTACCATTGGTATTTGTTATCTAGGTAACCTTCCTTCTAACACCTAAGTAATATTTTGGCCCCCTTTATGGAATTTCTGAGATGATTATTTTCACACCTTTGAAAAATGAGATTTTGAAATTTCTTACCCATATGATATTTCTCCATCGCTTGACCAAAATTAAACTCCATTCTCCATTTCCTATCTCCAAACCTATGGAGATCTTGAGATTCACTGATCTTAATCTCATCAACATGATAACATCTGAAGATTTCCTCATAGTTGTAAAAGTCTCGAATCTCTAATGATTTTTGTACAGTCATCTTTAAACTACAAAATAAGAAGTCAACATTACTTTTGGGGTGAATAAAAAATTTATAGGTGTATCATACTAGTATTATGATGTTCTACTCATATTACCAGATGGTTTTTTCATCCTTTTACTTAAGACTAAGGAAATATCTCTCCATTTTAATTTAGAGAGTGTGATGGAAATATTCACCCAAGAACATTTTATGGAATTATTTACACTCTATCACTTTTATCTCCTTATCAAGATTAATTTTTTTGATCAAAATACACTATTGATAAAATTATCCCTCTATATGATAAATATATAACACAGATTTCTCTTTTTTCATATCATTAAAGTATATAAAATATCTTTTCAATGGATTTAATCTAGTGTTTCACGATTAAGGGATAAAAAGATCCACTAAAATATGAAGGAATTTGTCGAATAAATGTCATAATTGAAAATTTATCTTTTTCGGAGGATGTGGGCATTCCTATTGATTCTAGTTCCTATTCAAAACTTTAGTTAATTGAGAATTTATTTTCATTATGTTATCGAATCCTACTCTTATCTGTTTGGGAATCCCATTTGTATATTCATCACATTTCCCCTCACACTGGTTATTAACTTGGATCTACCTGTTTCTAGCCATTAACTATAATAAAGGGAAAACTAGGGATGATAAACTATTAAAAATATAAATGGGAAACCATAAACATTAAAGTGATACCTCATAAATGATATATATTCACTAACATATGAATTTATAGTTTTCAATATAAGTTATCCATGATCTATTTATTAACATAAAATTTTATTAGAATTTATGTTCCCTATATAATGGTTTATAAAGACTTTGTAAATTTACCAAATAATATCCCCAAAGAGTGTCAAAATAGGTTTTATGTAAGGCCTCTTTTTCATACACCATTGATGATCGAGTCAAATCCCAATGAACCATTTTTAGGGTTATTAACCCCATGTACAACAACTCTAGAGACACATATAATTTTACTATCCAAATGTGGATGTATTTTCTTGGAAACAACTTATTATATACACTACTATAATGCATGGATGTTTTCTTATGTTTAGTATTCTCTCTAATACATTCACTATGATTTTCTAATCCTAATCCCCCAAAATAACAAGACTTTCATTTGATACAAACTATGATAACCCGTATCTTTTTGAATACTTTATTTCAACATTTATTACATAAATATACACATAATACAATTATAGAAGATCTAAAGGTCTAGTGTCTTTGAGAAATTAAAAAAATTACAAAAAAAATTAATTAAGGATATAATGAAATAATTTAAAAACTCCATAACATGCCCTAAAAATCCTATTGCTCTTCTAAAAATTCAAGGGATAACCCAGAGGAATAAATAAGAAAGGTGTGAGATATAAATCTTATTAAAGGAATAATAAAGAATAATATGAGGTAAGTAATTATATCTTTGTCAATAAACATAATCTGTTGGCATAGAATGGTTAGAGTCACAATCATGAACAACGAAGCATGGTATAAGATGATAATATCAAGATAGCATAAGGAATCTGAAAACAACATAAATCAAGAAATCATATAAATTGTTTTCTTATGATTACCTCTTATGAACCATACATGTAATCTCATTAGATGAAAACATTAACCAATTCATTGTATGTAAATATTATTTTTGGCCTACCCATCACATTCATATCATGTACAAGCATTTCTGTGCCACATAGATCATACACCATAAAAATTTCGTTCATATAATTTAACCCCATGTTTACAAAATTTGGGTTATATACATGGAATTCCCAAATCAATAAAATATCGGTATACCTCAGTGAATACATTTGAGTGTATATGGGGATGGTTATTCACTATGAACATGTTTTTCAGGGAAAATTGCTAAATAATATTTATAGCATAATTGGGGTACATAAATATTCATATAAGGGTTGGGTGAGAGTGAACGTTTTACATCATCACTTTTAAATCATAATTAAAGTAATAATAATTTCTAGAAAAATATTCCCACTTGAAAAATTTTAAATAAAAAGGCATAATATAAATATGTTTATTGAATAAAGATGAGATGGAGAGGATCCATTAATGTGAAAGGGTGCCTCTAAAATCATGGAAGGATCTTCTTAAGAGATTTGTAAAATTTTAAGGGATATATAGAGGTAAAGGTATGGTAAATTCATGGTCAAAGGGTTATTAGTGAATAGTAATGGTAGTTTGGGTGTTTTTTTTATAGAAAATTAAAGGGAATTCATTATTAATTTCTAAACTTAGGTTTGGGACTCTATATGATAAAATAATCAACAATAACCTTCTCATAGTTTTTAACATGGTTCCTAAAAAATATGAGTGGTATTAAATATTTTATAAGTCTAAGAACCTAATTCTTTAAAATACAACCCTTGGTGATATGGATGTGAGTCATGTTCATTAAGAAGTAATTTGAAAACCATAAAATACAACATAACTATAGGAGTATTCATTAAGGGTTTATAAAATTAATCAAATATCTTCAAAAACACATTGTTTTAAATTGAGAAAATATGTTTTTTTATTTCATACTATGTATAGTATTTATTACATCACTTTTGGGATTTTATGATGTCACAATACAGAATGTATATTTATACCGTGTTTAATTTTTACCCAAATATTTGTCTCTCTCATAAAAATAAGAAAAATTCACCATTGGATAATTTTAAAATAGTAATTTAAAAAATAATATTTATTTTATCAAAATATTTTCTTTATATTATCATTTATATTTTTAAATAAAAAATACTCCTTTATTGAAAAATACTAGTTTTTTTATGATAACAGTTTTCTGACCCTTATAAAGATTATATTAGACTTCATGAAATTATATTACAATTTATATTAAAATAAATATTATTTAATAATAATATTTTATGAAAATAAAATATAATTCAATTTTTTTTGAATTTATCAAAAAGGGTGTTATAATATATATTAAAAAAAACAATATTGATTTCTTCGCATCAAAATTTAATTTTTATCAAACTCATTAATAATTTATAAGGTAATAAAGGGATAAATATAATCATTATTTTATTAAAATAAAAAACATAAATTCATATTGTTAGGATAAATATATAAATATTTAATGATTTAGTTTTTAATGTGATCAATTTCAAATAATGAAGTTGAGTTTAAGGGTTCTCTTGATTGAGTATGCCTTTAACTCACTGACCATGGAGGAGGAGAAGGATCAATGTACTTGGATATTTTTTTGTACAATGTATATTAAAAAATATGGAAGAATGTGATGACCACACATATGATGGAGTTTGTTTATTATGTGAGCATGATACTATCCATTTGGATATGATGGTTCACTCAAGATGATTCTCACAAAAGTATTTCTTTTATTACTAATCTCATTCATTACATCTGCATTACATTGCATGTTTAATTTTCTATTTTAAATTTAAATTATCAAAAGCTTTTATCTATATATTTTTTAAAAATATAATACCTCTAAAAATAAAATAAGTGACTAGATTATTTAGTGATTGATTTGGAAAACAAAGGTTCCTCAAGAGGGATGAACATTTTTAGAAACTATGCTACAATATAAATAATATTAACAACATTTTCACTACCCTATAAAAGGTGTTTCAAATATGTGATTAATTCCAACACATCAAAAATGAACAATAAGTTAATTTAATAACGTTTAATGATAATTTGAGTGTAAAACTGCACATCCTTATATGTTGTAAAATTTAGACGGAATATTAATTTTTAGTCCTAGAACATGGGATGTTTTCGGAACCAAGATTTATATTGGAATTACAAGGGACAGTTCATCTCAAAGAGATGTTTTTGGATGTTTATTGATGCATATGAAGAGTTTTAGCTTCTTGGGTGAATATTAGAGTAGGTCCAAGGTGACCTTATTTCAATTTTTTTCTATAGAAAACTCATCACATCGAGATAGGTATAAGTCATTCCATAATGAGTGATGAGTAGGTGATGGTTGTACTATGGAAAAAGGATTCATGGAATTGTGGGTTTTTTAAAAGAGAAAGACCCTTATAAATTATTCACACCATGAAGAGTGTGTTGCATTGTGATGTTAACTCTTATAAAGGTAATGGGGACAATTTTTGTTTTTTTGTTTTGATTTTCATGTAGAAAGATCATTTGTACTATGACCATTAGGTCCTACTGTGTGGGGTACTATAGAGTGTAGCATGGGGAGACACAGTAGGAAATATGATTCAATTCTTGGGCCTCCGCTAGATGAGACACATTGTATTTTGACACATAAGGGTTATATATTGATGGTGATAGGTTGGAGGAATAACCCCTATACCCAAGTTTGGTTGTGTAGAAACCCATAGGGGTCATTCCATGATTAAGGTTAGATAAGGGTTGACCCTTATTCTATGGTTAGTTGTTCTATGAGATAGAAGGGCAACACCATGGCAGTTTCATGTGAGGAGGTATCACATAGAGACCTTAACTATTACATTTTGACCAGTTTCTACACTGGGGTTTTACATGGGAAAGCTAGTAATTTACCAATAATCCTCCTTGGTATATTGGTCAAAGAATAACATGTAGGAGGACATTTTAGACAGTCTTCCACACTCTATATAGTGACCCTAATTTTCTTACATAACTATTACATCAGTTTAAAGGTAAAAAAAAGAATTACATTAAAATACCAAGATCTAAAGGTTTAATGTCTTGGGAAAATTATGACCATTTATAAATTTTACATATTAAAACATAAAAATTATTTAATTAATTATTATCTATATTCTAAGTGACCTTCACATCATCCTTATTATAAGTAATCAGGTGAGAATATATATCAAATAAAGTGGTGGGCTAAAATCCTAGTAAGAGGATATATAAAGACATGAATCAATATTACATGAGTGATCATAATCATAATTATCATAACATAAGCATATTATCAGCATCATAATCAGAGAGTATTCATTATATAAATATATGGAATATGGAAATTCATAAAAATGGGACATCTTGTCTTAGGGGTCGAATACCACACATAGTTGTGAACATGTCTACCGTATTGTTCACACATAACAGATGGAAATAATCTTAAAATTACCATCATGAACAAATTCGGAATAATTTTCACACAGAATGAAAATTATATAATTATAGACATCACATTAACCAATTCATTTCAGCACTATATAATTCTAGTTTTACCCGTCACATCATAACATTTTCATAATCATGCATTCCACAAAGAACAAATAACAATCTTAACCATGAAATAAACCATTTAAATAAATGGATTTAATAAATATTCCATAAACCATAAATTCCTGAAAAAAAATTTGGGTTCCTAAATGGAAAATGTAAAAGAACATATTTGTTATAAGAATCATCATTTTTGATTGAGGAAGAAATAATTCAAGAGGATTCAAGAGGTGCTTTGGAAAGAAGAGTTATTTTGGAAAATCATTGTATTTGTCATAAAATCAGATTAGAAAAATGTATATCCATTAAAATAAAATGGAATAAAAATGAAAATATATTTAAGGATCATTAAAAAATTATACACACTGAAATTTGGAATGAAATAGGAATATCCCAAAGAATGGAAGTTGGGTTCAAGAATCCCTTTACCTTATATCCAAATTCTTTTATCACTTTAATATACTAGATAATAAAATTAGATTCATTAATTAATAAATAAAAAACCTATTCTATATTTATTTGATTTGTTATAATTTTGTTAAGATCATTTATGGACATTTTTATGAGTTATAGAGTTCAATTTCATCATTTCGAGAGAGTTTGTTTTCTCGGTTTTCATGATCGGTTCACTTGTATACAAGTATCAAAGTTCATTTAAAATGGGACTAATAATATATAATTGGAATTATATGTTATTAATAAAATTAGATAATTTTTAATTTTATTATATATCATTTGGTTATAAGGTTTTCAGGCGATTCATTACGCAAAACTATTATGAAAATGTTTTAATTTATTTTGGCGGTTTTTACGACCATCATGAACTTATATAATTTTATTTAATAATATATAGATATGTTGTCTAAAAAATTTAATATATATTATAATATGTATATTAAAATCTTATTTAACCATAATATTGGTTTTATGACCATCCTTAAAGTCGGTAAAGAAAAATGAAAACTCAACATCCACAAATGTGGTGAATCGATACATCATGGACTATGTTTTCATTTTTTGAATAAAAGGAGGGGACAAGAGATTTGATGATGGATTATTCCATTAAAAATATAAAATTTATGTATATATAATATATTGAATTTTCATTCCACTTTTGGATAGGGATGTGAGAATAGGATAAGAAAAGAAAAGAAAATGAAATGAAAATAAAAGAGAACGAAAGAGGATGTCACCTCTTGAATATATTCTCCTTGATAAAATCATTAAGGCACTTGGGATTGGTATTTTGTTTAGAAAATAATCTCCTAGATGAGGGAGAGAGGCTTAAGATGAGGAAAGGGTATTATTTATGCAATCTTCAAGGATTAGAATGTGTGAGGAGAAGATGTGGGGAGGGGTGGTATTTAAAGGGGAGGAGAGGGGTGTTTTTTGATTAATTTATTCATTAGTTTATTATTTTGGATCAAGAATATCAATAGTGTTGATTCTTATGATTAAATATAGTAAACTATTTAGGATATTTCGAACCAATGGGTTTTTACCTCATCCACACACATCTATAACTCAATAATTCATGTATTTAGATTATATCCTAAATTAGTGTATTTCACTTTTCACAAAAAATTAAACTATTTTCAAAAATTCCCAAAAATTCACCATCACCATTTTAATAATGTAGAACTAAAAAATAGACTGCATCCTATGAAAATATTTTCAAAATTTTTCAAATTTTATTTTTAAATAAAATCATCATTTATGCGACAAATACATATTTGAATATTATAATTGATTTGATGACACTTTGAAAAATTAATTAAGGTATCATAAACTTAAATTATAATTATAAGTAAAAAAATTTTAATTTATGAATATATTTTATGAAAATAATTTTTCTTTTATATCATTATATTAATTATAAAATTGTAAATAAATATTTATGTTTTAAAAAAAATACCGACACTTAATTTTTCATTTTTAAAACATTTGTTTAATTATACTATTATATAATTATAACATATTTTAATTTTTAATATGCATAAATTTTATTTATACATTCATATGCGAGGTTGCTATTTTATAGGCAGGATTACTATTCCAAATGGTCATGTTACTATTCCATTGGTTAGGTTACTCTTCCATTGGTACAGGTTCCTTAATTTCCATAAATTTCACTCATTTGATTCCTCATTTATGATAATGATGTTTTTATTGGTATCTATTTTCTACTAATGTGTTTTAAACCATATATGATAATTATAAGAAGGGAAAAATTATATTGTTAACATTTTGAGTTGTTACATTCTTCCCCCCCTTTTGAAATTTTACCTTTGAAATTTCATTTTACATACTAAGGTGAGAACAGGTGAGGGTACTTCTCCTTAATTTCTTCCCTTGGATCCCATGTCACCTCTTTATACTTATGATTCCTCCACAACAATTTGACAAGGTGAGTTGTCTTGTTACATCTGACATTATCTCTCCGGTCTAGGATCTTTTTTGATTGATCCTCTTATGAGAGATCATTCTACAGTTGTACCACCTATAGATTTAGTACATGTAATAGATCATGTATGTACTTCCTCAAGAGTGATATGTGGAACACATAATTATCTTGAGCCATATTTGGTGGAAGTGAAATATGGTAGGCCACTTCCTATTTGATCAAAGATCTCAAAGGGGCCAATATACCTTAGGCTAAGATTCCATTTCGTTCCAAATCACATGACACTTTTCCATGGTGATATTAAAAGTAATAATTTTTCTCCAAAATCAAACTCCAATTACCTTCTTTGGTTGTCAGCATAACTCTTTTTCCAAATTTGAAATGCTTTGATATATTTCTTGATGGATTGAACCTTCTCTATTATCTCTTGCACATGATTAGGTCCAAGTAGATTTATTTATCCAACTTCATCAAAATAGGTAAGAGTTCTAAATTTCTTTCCATATAGAGATTCATATGGATCCATCTGAATACTCAAGTGGAAGTGTAACGATCTGCATTTTTAATAGGATGAAAATCCATATCAAATTTGAACTTTTTTGTTTACTAAATGGGATAATTTTAAAACCAGGTTTCATAATTAAATTCCAAATGGTTGAATACTTTAATATGATATTTTTGTACATGGTTTAAGGCCTGATATGTTTCCTAGGTACCTATAGGAGTTTCGAGACCACATGACCTAGAAAATCATATTTCAAAGGGGCTTCAGAAGGCACAGAATTTATATGAAATCTTGTGGCCCCTTGTAGAAAACCATGCTGTCTTGAGCAGGTGGACAAAGGCTGTCACATGGGATATAAATGGTTTACCAAATTTTTGAATCTATCCCACCTGGTTAGTGTATTTGGAGAGTACCTAAACACTATTCATCACAAGGTGGGCACACGGTTTCCAAACTGTGGGGTCAGCCCGATTGGGGTGCTCTAGGTGCCCAGTAAAGGGTGCACAATTGGAAAATGGTTTTCTAAATAGTGTAACCTAAACCATATATGATACCCTATTTTAGAATTTCAATTAAATTAAATTAATTTAAAATAAACAAAATAAAAACTAAACCTCATCTCTCCCTTTACATCTAGCACACGATGCACCCCCACCCTTTCTCCGATGGTGTGTGTAGACTCCCTTCTAAAACCTCCTATCCTCTCAAAGAATCCACCTAGATTCTTTAGGTTTCTCATCCAAATATTTAATATATGGATTCCTATTCCTTACTACCCTATCACTTTGGTTATTTTCTTTTATTTCGAAGACCAGTGAGGTTTAGATGAAGCCCTAGGGTATGGGGTTTATTTTTTTGGTTTTCCTTCGATGTTAAGGTATGGTAAGGGTCTTTCATGACCACTTCCTGTGCGTTCTATCATCTTCCACTGAAGAAGAGGCATATTGGTTCAATTTTTTTAACCTCCAAAGTTTTTTCTAAGCTTTCCCTTGTTATTTATTTTTTATCAATTAATAATTAAGGATATGGTAATTTTATAGGTTCCTGTAGTTTTCCTTAGGTGTGTTGATCCTTTCTGCAATGTTTTTAAGTTCTTGGTGTTGATTGGAGGGAGTTTGACCACTCCATGAGGTCTTTCACTCTTATCCATAGGTTTATATATATATATATATATATATTCATTATACCTATTGAATCATGGTGAGGGGAATATGTACATTGGATTAAGGGGTATATATATAATAATGTATGTACTTTCAATTGTGGAGAATCTTTGAGTTAAAATTTTCAAGTTATGAGTGTTCAACTTTGCATGGTATGCTTCTTGAGGCAGGATCTATATTATTTCCACTTTAATTAAAAAATTCCTTAATTTATCATTATCATGCTTATCTTGATTATTTATTAGTGTAGTTTAATTTTTAGAGCAAATTATTCTTAAAGTGAAATAGGATATGGCTTTAGTATTTGATTCATGATTATACAGAAATGTTTTTTATTAAACAAAGTCATGGTTTTATTATAAAACCTCTCAAATGGAGGTGAAATGTCTTTGAAAAATCATAGAAGTGGTAGTGCTTGATATCATTCTTAGTTTTGGTGTGTGTTTTCCATATGACTTGGTGATAGTGTTGGATATATAGCTTGATTGCACCTATCCCCTTTTTAATGATATGATTTGAATTATCATGTTTTTTTAGAATAAATGTCATTTTTAGGACATGGGCACTAATGAAATTACAAATAATTGTTTCTTTATTAAATGGGTAAAGAACCAAGACACCATCTAAGTGCTTTCACAACATATAAATTAAATGAGTTTAACATGTTTAGGAAAATTGAATGGGTTATGTTAAATGATCCTAATTGTATGGAAGGAATAATGTGAGATTATTTCATTCATTTTATTGAAATAAATCAATTGTTTTATGAATGATATAGTTTCAAGGGATGGAATATACTTTCTATTTCTCATGTTTTATAAAAAATTCATAATATAAATGAATTTCCTAGTTTCAAATGGATTTGATTAGATTGTGGTGAACCCATGCCTTAGTTTATGATTTATGTAAATGATAAAATTTTAAATGGGATGGATTGAATTAATTGGGCATGGTTAAAGGAACATGAGAGGTTTTTCTTCATGTGTCTTGTATATATTTTACCAAGACTATGTTAATGTTTTGATGGAAATGATTAAGAATTTTTTACATAAGTATAAATGTGAATATGCTTGCTTTTTTGTAAATGAAATTGGTGAATGATATTCATGAGAGGTTAATGCCTCATGCATTATATATTGTGAATGATTATTCTATATAGTATTTTGGAGCCATGGGACCATGAGATCCCATGGGGGGAATGACTATGTGATTGTTCTAGCTAGGAAAGGGGATTAATCGTGAAAACTCCCTTGGTAACAGATGTCTGGAGTTGCATCTTGATCCTTACAACATGTTGAGACAAGGGATTGTGAGAGCCCTTTGGGGGGCATATTGTGTGATATTTATAGCTAGTTTAGGGGATTGATTGTGGGAGATCCCCTAGTGAAGAATTCTGGGAGTTACATCCTGGTCCTTGACCATGAGAGCTCTTGGAGTTGGGTTATGGGATAAACCATGGGAGCTTCCCCTAGAATTGGATGTCTGAGATTTAAATCATGATCCATCCCAACATATATCTATTTATATATATAATGATACTATATATATATAGTGATATGATCAGACTCTTATTCCAGCTATGAGATGAAGCAGATATAGCCATTTGATGTCTCTTAGGAATATGGATGGGTGGTGATTTATTTATATAGTTTTGTTGATTACTTATACCATACCTGGACACTAATAAATTTATTTTTCACCATCTAGATTATTTTATACATCATGGGTGCTATACTATTGAGATATATATATCACACCTAGGTTGGGATGCTATTTCCCTGGGGTACCCGAGTTGACTTTATTTTTTATAGGGTAAGGGACCTTGGACCTTTCTTATTTCTGTATTCTTGTACTTGGAGTTAGGAGCATAGGACTGAGCTTGAGCTCATGATGCTAATGGATACCACCTTTGGTATTTTTTGTTATTTTTTATTTGATTCATATATTATTCTGTTTTGAAAATCATGCTTTATTTTTACAGTTTTTAATTACGTGTCATCAATTGAACATGCATGCTTTATATAAACTAGCATTTGACACTATTTTTTAGTCATATGAAATCTCTCTTTCACTATTTCTTCTTTCATTCATTTACCACTTCCACTATTTCTTGATATTTTGTATCTGATAACACCACTGTGCATCAATGATAAGAGGGTATAATACCCCCAAGATCACCTCCTGAGACCCTCACTACTAGTCAGTAGCCTATGTATATGAACTTGAGGCCATGTGACCCACTAGTTCAGCTACTGGTTCAGTGGTAAGATGGGTCTGGAAGTTAAAAAGTGATATCAGTGGTTAACTTTATCCTTTGTATTACTATTTTGGGTTGGTAGAAAAGATACTAGGAATGTGTCAACACTTGGTAAATAGCTATTTTTGGGGCTGATCACCCCATGTATGGTAAATGGCCAAGTGTCTAGGGTTGGGAATTGTTTTTAATAATATTTTTTATTATAGTTTATTTTGATCCCACATAGAGTTAATGGCTTAAATTCTGTTGCTTATTGATTTATGAAGTTTATGGTATTTCTACCCTTGTCCTAGTTTGTCAAGGATGAAAAATTTCAGGCATTATATTAGGCACATAAGAATTTAACATGTCATGCATATGACATGCCATTTAGTCACATTTTTAGAGTTTCAGGCTTATTTAATTTTTTTTAATGTGTCTTATGACATGATTTTGTATATAACATGATTAAGTAATTTTATAACATGATGACTGTTTACTTAGCATGCCTTTATTTTTTTGGTATGACATGCCTTTATGTTATAGTATAATTCACTATGTTTACTAATTATAATGACATTATTTTATTTTTTTATATATGTATTTGGTTTCATGGGATATAAATATATGGGTTGTTAATGAACAAGAACCAGTTTTCGATTGTAAAGTGTATGGGCACCTTACTATTAGGAAAGGGTAACCAATATATTTAAAGCACCTTGAGCTATATATAGATATAAATTTTTAAGACTATTTTTAAAATGTGTAAGGATGTTAAAACTGAAATGTTAAAGTGAAATTGGCCTCAATTAATGAGATCCCATTTTCAATCCATGAAGTGTATGAGCGCTTCATGAATTGGGAAACGACATCCCATATTAATTGTAATGTCATGATGTATAGTGAAATGGATATAAATGTAAAGGGTATGTTTAATTTGAAATTTGAAATGAGAATTGTTTAAATACTAAATGCACAATTGGCCCCACAGAATTCAGTTGGGGAATGCTTCTTATTATATGACCCGTTTGGGTGTTTATAAACTTTTATATTTGAGAAACTACTATTAAGTATATTTCTAGAGAAACCATGTTGGATTTGTGGGAAATTTGTACTTCACCTTGCATATTAAAAAGAAATTTAGATTATAAATTTCATAATAATGATGATATTTCTAAAAAAGTTTAAATATTTAAAAGGATGTTTGAAATAACTTGCCCATTTTTCTTTGGAGTGTTAAAAAAATTAGGTACCTAGTGTTTTGTTTTAAAATAGTACTTGATGTTTCGAATTAAATCCTTTAAATGTTTAAAATGTTAAGTGTTATTAAATTTAAAGGGAATAGAAATGGAACCCCTAGGTGGTGTCTTCATTTTAAACCCTCATGTAAGGGTGTTTTGAGTTTCACTTTTGAGTGTCCTTGGAACGGAAGCACAAGCTTTTTCTTCAGGTGTTATTTTCTTTAACAATGGATTTGATGATTGGATTTTGATCTTAGTGAATTTTTCAGCATGACCAAGTGATAGGGGTGATTCTTGACCTTTGTAAGGTGATATCCCATAGTAGGTAGCACCCTTAGAGTTTAAATCCTTGATAATATTGGGAGTCTACCGACATTTGGTTCCATTTCGGTGCCATATCCCTTGTAGGACTTTTATATTATAATTAAACCCTTGTTTGTATGGATGGTCATTGTGTTTTTAGCCTTTTTTCGGGTGTTAGCATTGAGAATTACTTGGTTTCAACTAGTTAGACATGCCTCTGGCATGGTCATCCATTCCTATGTTACGTGAAAATTTGTTCTTCTCTGTGATGGATGACTTGACATGGTGGGTGTCGTATAGGTTAAAGGTCATATGGAGAAATGAGACTTGGGAATAAATATCTTGTATAGTTATCCAATAATTTTATTCGTATCTAGGATATCCAATGGATAGTATCGAGGGTGTGTCGTTCTTCTTTTGATCCTCTAGGTAGTATGTGTTGATATATGTGGTACCATCAAGTTTTAAATGTGAAAACGAATTGGTCAAGTTTGGTGAATTATTTGTGCCTTGTGCTTTGAGTATAGTCTCAAGTCATCTCCATAATAGAGTTACCTAGACTTTAAATATATCATTTTTCCCAATTCTTGGGAGGAATTTCTTGGGGCTTAAGTGTTTTGACTACTAGACCCACTGGTTTGGCTTTATTTTATGATTTGGTGTGATGATCATGGATCGGTGGAGCATTACACATGACATTGTGTTAAATTTGGTTTGATCATGCTTATGTGTGACTAGTTAGTTTTTCTTTTTTGTTAATATAACACTCTTAAGGTGGGTATAATCATGTCAGTTCTAGAAAACACGTCCTTCCATGTAGAAGGAATTCAATCGACAAATTCCAATTGGCTATGGTTAGTTTTCTTAAAATAACTTTAGGGATCTTGGGATTTATAATTGTTCGTGATTTATTGGCAAAAAAAAATTGATTATGTTTTTAGTGTAGGAAACCCTTGAGGAATTTCTTTGGTTGAAGTTATACTTCAGTGGAAAATTTTGAACGATCAAGGAATTCCTTTAAGTTGTAATTGTATGTTTTCGGTTATTGAAGGTGTGCTGGTAGGTTAAGCTGAGTTTCCTCTTTGAATTTGTGTGTATGTGGTTCAAATGATATTCTTAGTAATATTTAAAATACTCTTATTTAATTCCATTAAGTGATTATCATTTCCCCTATATTGACATTATCCTTGATTCCCTAAGAGATTGTTTTTCTTAAGACGCACTAATGCATTAAAATCTATTGAGTTTGTTGGGTAGTTATCTTTTGGTGTTTCATGATGGATGTGTGGTTATTTATCAAGGAATGTCAGTTGTGAGTGAATCTTGTGTTCCCAAGTGGAAATTTCTAGGATAGACTCTTGAAAATTAGTTGTTCCTTCTGATGTGACTGCCAGGCGGATGCCACTCTGGGTTTATTCAATGGTTTGAAGTAGATGTTGTGGCATTGAGTATACATCTCATTTGTAATTTTGGATTGTGGATTACTTTGGTTAATTACTAGTAATCTAGTTTAATGAATTTTAGGTTATCTCAGAGTAGTCGTCAGGATAAGTGGTATTGTTTCAAAGGGTAATGAATTCTATGGGATGGATCTAGTAATGCACCTTTCTCGTTCTATGGAACGACAGTTTAAAATGGCCAGGTGATGTTTTGATCAAGGAACGATACCAGAAGCTAGAGATGGGCTTCGGTGGACATGCTTGTGTTGGGTGGAAGATGACTTTGGAGAAGGCATCATAGTTCTATTTGTAAAGTGGTAACCATCTATGCCGAGGGTCTCGAGAACAATCAACTGGAGTGGATTGACTTGTTTTACATATTTATGTTGAATATGATCAATGTGAAACCATTTTGAACACATCCCTTATTTAAGGAAAGTGTGGTTTAAAAGGCACACCGCTTCTTTTATGGAAAGCATGTGTGATTGGTTTTTATTGGTTGATTGAGGTTTGAACATTCCTTTTATATAAGGTCCCTATTATGGACCAAGGTTTAATTTGGACCACTCTATAAAAAAATCAAATGAGAAGAATCTTTAGAACTCTGAGATTCATTCTTTTTAAGTAAAATATGACAGTGGGAAGTGTTTTGGCTTAGAGTTGGCCCTCTTTAATGATAAATCCTAATGTGGTAAGTACCTTGGTTAAATGTTTAACAAGACAATTATGTGGTCGTGTCTCTAGCAAGATGAGCGCGGAGGATCTGTTTGTGTGTTTCAGTTATAAGTCTTGCGTTGGATTGAGTTTAAATGGATTAAGTTCCATATTCTTAATGAATGATTGGAGGTGAATTGGGTATTTAGAAATGAAATGTTACCATTTAAATAGAACTTCATGAACCTTTTATGTTAGGTGATGTTTTTGTTGTTACTGAAGGATTATTGAAGATGAGAAGTTCTAAGGTGGGATGGTTGTAGCGATCCATGTTTGGAACTGGATGAAAATCTAGAGTAAATTTGAACTTTTTCTTTTACTGGATGAACCATTTTTAAAACTAGGTTTTATAATTAAATTATGAATTTTGGAATGCATCAATGTGATGGATTTGGACTTGGGTGAAGTCCCTAGAATTTTCCTGGGTTCCTCAAGGAGTTTCAAGAGTGCCGGACCTAAAAAATCATGTTTTAAAGGGGATTTAGAAGGCACACAATTTGATTGAAACCATGTGGACCCTTACAAAAAACTGTGTGGAATTTAGTAGATGGGCAAAGGATATCACACAATTTACCAAACTAGTTTCCTATCCCTCAGGGTTAGTGGCTTTAGACATTACCTAAACACCATTTACCGCATGAATGGTGCATGATTTCCAAACCGTGTGGCCAACCTATGTGAGGTGCTCCAGGTGACTAGTAAAGGGTGAATGGTTAGCACATAACTTTCTAAATTGTGATACCTAAACCACATAGGATACATAGTTTTATAAATTAAAATAAAATAAAATAAAATAAAATAAAATAAAAACTAAACCTCACCTCTCCCCTTACCTCCAGCATGTCACACACCCCCTCCCTTTCTCCCATGGTGTACGTGGCCTCCCTCTAACATCCTCCTACCCTCTCAATGAATCTATCCAAATGTTTTAAGTTTCCTATACAAATATGCAATGCATGTATTCCTATTCCTTTATTCCCCATCTATTTGATGAATTTCTTCTCTTTTGGTGCCTGGTGAGGTTCAGCCAAAACCCTATGGTTTGAAGTTAATAGTTTTTTGGTTTTCCTTCAATGTTAGGATGTTCTATCGGGAACCCTTCATGTATATTATTGTATCCGCTACTAAAGTTGAGGTGTACTGGTTATATTTGGTTTGTCATCAATAGTTTGAGATATTTTTTACCTTTTTCTTCATTGCAACTCACTTAATAATTGAATCTTTAGAAATTTTGGAGGTGCTGGTAGTTTTTCTTAGGTGTTTTGGTCCTTTCCGTAGTGTTTTTGAGTTCCTAGTATTGATTGTAGGGTGGTTGATGAATCTGGGAGGTCTTTCACTCATATACATAGGTATTTATATGTATATATATATTCCTTGTACCTATTCCCTCACAATGTGGGGAATATTTACATTGGGTTAATGGGTATATATATATAAATGTATATTCATGCAAGTGTGGAGTAGCTTTGAGTTATGTTTTTTGAGTGCTGAGTGTTCAACCTCGATTGGTATTCTTCTTGAGGTAGGATCCTTAACCTTTCCCCTTTAATTTAAAAACGCCTTAACATCTCTTTTTCACGCTTTCCTTAAATATTTCTTAGCATAGTTTGATTTTTAGAGTAAATGATTCTTTAAGTAAAATTGGCTATGGATTTTGTATTTGATACATGATTATGCTGAAATGATTTGTTTGCTAAAAATTTCATGTTTTTATAATAAAATCCCTCCTACAGAGGTGAACTATCTTTAAAAACTCACACTAGTGATAGTGATTGATATTATTTTTATTTTTGGTGTGATTTTTCCGTATACTTTTGTGATATTTTTGACTATATGGCAGATGGAACCTACCAATTTTTAATGATATGATTTGAATTTTCATGTTCTATTAGAATTAATGGAACGTTTAGGATATAAAACCTGATGAAATTACAAAGTAGAATTTGTATCTTAATAGGGTAAATAACCAGGGTGTTGTCTATGTTCCTGGACCAACTCATAAATTAAATGAGTTTTCCATGATTTGGAAAATTGAATGGGTTAAGTTAAATGATTCGAATTGTATGGAAGGGATAATGTGAGAAAATTTATTTTTTCAATGAAATGGATCAATGATTTTCAAAATTAGATAGTTTAAAGGGATGTAATGGTCTTACCCTTGCTCATGTTTTATAAAAATACATAATATGAAATGAATTTCCAAGTTAAAAATGGACTTGATTAGAGGATATTGAACCCATGCCTTAGTACTTGCTTTGCGTAAATGATAAAATTTGTAATGGGATTACTTAAATGAATTGAACATTTTAAAGGAACATGAGAGGTTTTTACTCATGTTTCATCTATATACATGATCAAGAATATGTTAATGTTTTGATTTAAATTCTTAAGAAGTGATTCCTTAAGTAAAAATGTGACCATGATTTCTTTTATATAAATGAAATGGGAGAATGAGATGCATTAAAGGTTAATTTATCATGAATTATATATTGTGAATGATTATGACATATAGGTTATAGAGCCAGGGGACTGTGAGATCCCTTGGGGAGAAAGACTATGTGAACTTTTCAGGCTGGTTGGGGGATTGACCATGAGATATCCCCTGGTGACAAATATCTGGGGTTATGTTTCAGTCCATACAGCATGTGGAGCTAAGGGATTGTGAGAGACCTTGTTGGGAAAGACTTTGTAAGATTTACAGATGGGCTAGGGAATTGACCTTGAGATCTCCCCTAGTGACAGATTCCTAGAGTTACATCCCATTCCTTGTAGCTTGTCTATACCAAGAGACCGTGAGAGATCTTGGAGTTAGTTTAGGGGTTAGACTGTTGGAGTTTCTCCTAGAATTGGATGCCGGAGAGTTACATCCCGATCCATCCCAACACACACACACAAATATATATATATATATATATATAATGATACTATATAAATATATAATATCATGATAAGACTCTTATTCCGGCTATAAGACAAAGCATGTACGGCTGTTAGGCATCCCTTAAGAACCTATATGGGTGGGAATTTATTTATATAGTTCATTTTATTAATCCTGCCATACCTACACACTTATAAATTTATAGTGCATATGTATATATTGGGCAAGAAAAAATGGGTTCAAACCTATTGAGATTTATATCTCACAACCTTCCTGGGACTCCATTACACTGGGGTACCCAAGTTTACTTTCTTGTTCATAGGTCTAGGGACCTTGGACCTTGCTTGTTTCAGTATGCTTGTACCTAGAGTTAGGAGCACATAACTGAGCTAGAGATCCGGACACTCGTAAAGATTGTCTTTTGTTTTTAAGTTTTTTCTTTATTTGAGTCATGTATTGTTCTATATTGAAAAACATGCTATGTGTTTACTATTTTCAGTTATCTATCATCAACTTTACATGCATACTTTGTATAGATTGGCATTGACCACTTTTCTTTGGTTATATAAAATCTGTCTTCCTCTAATTTTTCTTTCATTTATTTACTGCATATGCTATTACTTGATATTATATATATGATAATACCACTATGCATCTCTAATAAAAGGGTATAGTCTCCCCACTATCACCTCCCAGGACCCTCTCTTCTAGTCAGTAGCCTCTGGTGTATGGGTAGACACACTTCACGCCATGTGAACCATCAGTATGGATATCAGTTCAATGGTAATACAGTTAGGGACATTAAGAGAAGCTATTATTATTTGAGAACTCAACTAGTAGGATATTTTGATCCCATCCCGTAACACCTTGAGATTTTGGAAAAATATTTTTTTCGAATAAATTTAATCTTTTTGATATTTTTCATTTCACACAACACTAGAAATAGTTATTATATATATACATTAAACAATTAAGTTTGGATTGAATTATATGAAATTACAAGTTAATCATTTAGTACATGCAATATAAAGGTTATATTTCTCTATACATAACACTAAGGTAATCTTATGTTTCACTTAAGACTGAAATTCCTCTATTGATTGCATAACATGCAAGATCGAGTGTTATTGAACATTAATATATTTTTAAAAATATAATATAATAATATATAACCTAGATATTAAAATAGATTTTATGAAAACTATTAACTAAATTATTTAAATATATGGTTTTAACAAAATATAAAATTAATTAATTAGCTACAAATTATTTATAAATGAATATAAGAACCAATCTAATATAAAAGGGGTATTTTTATAAAAAACTATTATTATGCTAACAATTTTATTTTAATAAAAATAAATTAATTTATTTACAATTAGAAATTAATTTGAATAAAATATATTTTTATATCCATGTATACATTTTTTTATTTATCTAATTGATTTTATAAGTATAATATAAGAATACAACCAATTTAACTCATCAAATACAATATTATTATTCATGTAATTTTACCTCCTTTTAATATAAAACCTATTTCAAATATAAATTTTGACAGTTTTATAAATATTATATATCAAAATAAAGTTCATATTTAAAATATAATAATAAAATTTTAGTTAGGGTGATTTTTTGATATTTTTCTGTGAAGTTTTATTTTTTAATGAATAATGAAAAATATTACATTTTAGTTCGAAACTACTTTTTCATCTAATTTATTTGTATTGATAAATTACATATTAAATTGGTTTCAATTTTTTAGATAATATGTTTGTCAATTAATATAATTTAGGTCATTATAACCAATTTCAAATTAAAATTGGATATAAAAACATAACAAACTTTTGATCATTTTTACTTTTAAAACCTACATTGTCGACCCAACTACGCGATTAAATTGAAATTAATTTATGAAACTATTATGATTGGAATTTGAAAAAAATGGATTCTATATTTTTGGAATTATAATAATTTATAAAATCTAATAAGGTAAAATTATTTTTTTTACCAAACATATTATTGAATGTAATAAAAATTAAATACAACGATTAAGTTTAAATTAAGATGATATAGGACTAAACCAAAACCTTAAGGCCGAAAATGACATATACAGTTGTCAAACATCCATTTTATGGAAATATTTAGACCCTATCATACCTTGGATCTACATTGGACCATTATGGTATCCACTTGCAATAAAAAACGTGGGTGAGGTTTCGCTTTTCTAAAATATTATAAGAGTGTCACTTCTCCTCCAACATAAATAGCCTCCTCTCCTCCCATTTTCTCACACATCTCAAGCGAATTTTGCCTGAAAAAACTCTGCCAAAATATTTCTCTAACTACCCTCACTTTATCTTTGAATCCTATCTTGGTCAAATATCATTCCAAGGAATCCCTTTGGTGCAATCCAAAATTAGTACCCGATTATGAGGTAACACCATCCCCCAAACTCTTTTCCTTTATTTTCTTTCTCCAATCCATTAAATAGTTTTATTACATTTCTGTATAACCACCCCATAATCCTAAATATTCTAGTATGTTAATATGATAAGTTATAAAACTAAACTTACTAACACTTCCATCTAATGGGGAACAAACATACTATTTACATATACGGTGAACTACCGCCTCTCTAAACAATGATTGCTCATTTTTTCCTTTAATACCTCTCATGGTGGAAATTATGTTGGAAAATATATTTTTATATTTTATATATAATATTTATTATGTATTTAAGCTTATTTAATTATTTTAAAACAAATTTATTTATACTTTCCATTTTTTGTTAATATGATAATTTCGTTTGAGGAAGTATTGACTACCGCCCCCTCAAAGAGATGTGATTCGTTCATACACTACATGGAATGTATTAAGGACGATTTTATTGAATATATACAATATATATGATATAATAAATCTATTTTAATAATGATATATATATATATATTACTTTCTTTCTTTTAACATGACAATTAAACGAAAATAGTGTTCATGCGTCCGTATGGATTACCGTCTCCATGAACGGTGTATTCCATTTGACAATTATATATTCTAAGAATTATTATAATGAAAAAATAATAAATATAAATAATATTTTAAATTATTTAAATCATGATATAAATAAAAGGACTAAAATATAACAAATTAAGTAGAAAACAAAGCGGATATTACCCGAAGTGAATCCTTAACATAGAATTGTTAATAAAAGGTTAATTTATAGAAATAATAAAACCATTTATGGTATTATAAGTAATAATATTGTTATATGATTGATTTTTAGTAAATTTATATATATTATACAAGAGTTTTGAATGAGTACTAGTAGATTCAAGACACAAGGTAAGAGAATTTCCTCTCACTCCTTATTTCCATGAGATACATGCCTTATTTACCACTGATTTTTGTGTGTGTTGTATATACTTACCATAAATGTATTATATGCATATTAAAATTAAATATATGGGTATTTACATAAAAATATTATTATCTTTATATCATGGAGTTTATGTTTCCAAAGTTAAAAAATCAAGAATGTATTTTTTTTTTCTAATTTTCCTTCTCCGAGACAAATGACAAGTTATGCACCTATGTTTTTATATGAGGTGTATATAATAAATTCTAAATTTTATATCAATAATATACTTACTTTAATTATAATTTATTGTTCATATAATTTCGTTTTCTTATATAGGTATTATGGTTCAAAGTTACCAGTTATAAGAGTTTAGTGAAATAATCTCATTACCTTTTGAGATTATTTATGATTAAGATTTCTTTGATGAAAGTTTATGATACCTATATCATTAAAACTCAAGAAGTTTATTATCTTCTAGTTATTAATGATATTTTCATGTATTGGTTCCATTTTTAGACTCTTTAGTACATAAGATAGTTAATAATATGTTTTTAAAAAAGTATGAATTTACCTCTCTCTTCAGTAAGAAATCTATGTTATTCAAAACCATGTCTTGTAAAAGGTTTCCAAAAACATTAAATTATTATCATATTATATTTAAAAGAAATTTTTACCCATGTTTTATCTTAAAAAATGGTTTTTAATAAATAATATTCTTGTCATTTTCTTGTCAGGGCACCTTTCTAAACTTTTTACGGTGTAAAAGGAATATTCAAAATGTTTGGGTTTATCCGCCATCATGACTGAAATTCCCTTAAAAATTTATTTACATGATTAAAAGTTATTTTATTTTAAAAAATAAAATTTTTTCCTAAAATTTTTTAAATTCATTTTTTAAATTTGTTTTCAGAGAAAATGGTTTTCAAAATGTTTTCAAGATATTTTATAAATTTTCACAGAAAATAATTTTCAAAATATATTCAAGATTCTTTTATAAGTTTTTAGTTAAAATGGTTTTAAAAATGTTTTCAAGATTTATTTATAATTTTTATTCCCAAGAAAATGGTTTTCAAATGGTTTTAAGTTTTCAAAAATCATTTTTTAAAGAATAAGGGATATTTTCCTCATGAACTATTTTTTAAATACATTTAAAAATTATTTTCCATCAAAGATGACATATATTGATGTTACTCATGCCTTTGTTGGAAATTATCTAAGGATTCCATTAATATTATTTATCTTAATGGTTTATCATTGATTTCATGGTCTTCATAAAACATTTTTCTCTTTCATTGGTTATATGTTAATGAAATTCGTTTTCTTTTATGGGTCATGTTTTTTTACGAAATGATTATGAAACATATATATTTTCTACAGGTGGTGATATGATTACATGTTTATGATACCAATTTCATTTCATGGGTTATGATATGATTTGTTTTAATTTTTTGGAGCATGTAAGTATGATTTCATTATGATATGGGTTGGACATATATCTCCCTCTAATGAATTAGATAAAAATTTATATATTATGAGATAGTCTAAGATGGCCTTGGGAGTGAACATTTACTACTAAGATGGCCATGTGAGTGTACCACATATACCAAGGTGGTACGAGGAGTGAACTCATGCTACTAGTATGGTCATGAGAGAGAGACATGACTACCAAGATGGTATGGAGAGTGAAACTATAATACTAATTTGGTATTGGTAGTGATTCCTTGGATACTATGAGAATCATTTTATACTATTATGTGTTTTCCATAATTCTATGTTTTAATCCTATGTTATTATTCATATATTATGTTATTTATTTATTTATGATTCATGTCTTATGAACCTTGAATATTTATTTCATTGATTCATGTTTTTGATCTTTGATATGTAGGGTGAGAAATTATAATGTTATGATAATGTTTTCATACCCCTATGACCATGTTTATGCTTACATGTCTCCCTTCTTTACCCTTACTTAGAATCTAAGATCAACCCTTTTTATGTTTCCTTCCTTAGGTTATGAATATTTTTAATATGTATGTTTTTTTATAAGAAGAGTACTAGTCATGCAGAACCTAGTGGGAGATAATGTATCTCACATCTGTACCAGTGTTTATGTTTCCATGTTTCCAAGGGAACTAAACTAAAATAATTCCTGGGGCATCCATTTCTATAATGTTTCAATTATTCTATAAATGTGATGTAATGTTAATGTTTACCAAGACAGTTTTTTTGTACATCCACATCTTATTTCCATTGATCATGATATTAGAAAGTACTTGAGCATCTGAATAATACTATCAGATTAGCCATCAATTTGGGGGTGATAGGCCATGATGAAATTCAATTTAGTACTAAAATAATGTTGAATACTTCTCCATAATTTAAATGCGAACCTTGGATATTGATCAGATATGATTGAATGTGGAACCCAATTCAGCCTCATTAGTTACTTCAAATTTATGTTGGAAGGTTTCTCAAGCGAAAAATCATTATGAAAAGTGATAAAGTGGGTTGCCTTAGTGATTTGATTCATCACAACCCATATGTAATTATTTCCTATGGATGTCATCAGGAGACCAGTGACAAAGTACTTAGTGAAATTATCATACTTCTAGAGGGTATAAGAAGTGGTTTCATAATAAATTTATATGTTATTTCTCTCTACTTTAACTTGATTATATATCAAGCACTTTGATATATACTCCACAATATTCTTCTTCATGTAATCCCACCAGAATTTTTCTCGAAGATCATGGTATATCTTGGTACATCTTGTGTGGATAGAGAAAGGTTAGCTATGTGCATTATCTAATAGCTCCTTCTTTATATCAGGTGATGAATGTACACATATCCTCATTCCCAACCAAATCAAACCATCATCATTGATATGGAACTCAATTATCTTACCTTTCTTTACCACTTTTTATTTCATTTGAAGATCGAGATCATCCCTTTGTTCTTCCTTAATCTTCTCTAAGATATATGGTTTAGAAATCATTTGGAAAATGTAAAATGTGTTCGTTTCCATTATGGTTTCTAAATACATGCCTTTAATATCCATGATGATATGGAATTTCTCAATCCACATCATGGATAGAGTAGTAGGTTCTTTTTTTTCTAATAGTATCATCAACCTTATTCTCCTTTCTCAGATGGTTGTGAATAATAAAATCATAGTACTTGATTATATCTAACCATTTTCCTAATAAATATTGATTCCTTTATATGTGAATATATACTTTAATCTCTTGTGATCTATATATATGTCACACTTCTCACCATAAAGGTTGTGATGCCAAAGTTTCCATGGGAACATTACAACTACTAACTCTAGATCATGCATTAGGTATTTATTCTAGTAGATCTTTAAATTTCATGGGGTGTAGGATATTACTTTATCATTATCAATGTGTACACAACCCAATCCTTTATTTAAAGAATAATTTTATATCAGAAAAAGTTCTTCATTTGTCGGTAATGTTAGTATAGGTGCAATGATAAGCCTCTTCTTTAGCTCCTTGAATCATTCCTGACATTCTTCCCTCCAGTTATACTTTACTCGTTTTCTTGTTAACTTAGTTAGTTTTCTAGACAATCATGATAAATTTCTCATAAAACATCGATAGTGCCCATATAATATAATAGAATATTATATTTTTTTGGCACTAGTGGGTATGGTCCATTCCTCAATTTACTTAGTTTTTGAAGGGTCCACAAATTTCCACCTATTATGATTTCATGTCCCAATATTGTGAATTTCTACATCAAAAAGTCATAATTTATGAACTTCTAGTACAATTTATCCTTCCCTAATGTCACCAAAAAATTATTTACATGTTCTTCATATTCCTCTTTTCACTTGGATTAGATAAGAATAAATTCGATAAACAATAATTTTTTTTCAAGGTAGTATCTAAATTATATATTCATCAAATTCATGAATATTTTATGGGGATTAATAAGTCTTAAGGAAATCACTAGAAAAATAGTGTTCTTATATCTTGTTTGGAAATATTTCTTTGAAATTTATTCCTTATTCTCCTTCAGTTGATGATATCTAGAATGGCTATCCACCATTAAGAAGTATTGAACTCCTCATTATTGATCGAACAAGTGATAAATATTTAGAATAGGATAATTTTTCTTTATGGCGATCTTCTTGAGTTCCTGATAGTTGATACACAACCACATTGATAAATTCATTTTCTTTACAAAGAGCATTGGAGCACCCTAAGTTGATGCACTAGGGTGTATAAATTCTTTGTCAAAATGATATTGCAGCTGTTTATTTAACTTCACCAGTTTGATAGTATCAATACTATATGGAAATTTTGAGATAGGAGTAGCTCTGGATATGAGTTCTGTTGAGAAATATACCTCACAATTAGGGGGAATTATTGGTAACTCTTCAGAAAATACATCACTATATTCCCTCACAATGGGAATTTTCTTTAGGTTGATACCTTCCTTTGGCTCAACCATTTGAGTGAGGTATGATTACTTATAGGGCATAAATGGCCACACTGTTGATGGATTTTCCAATAAATATTCACATACTTACTTGAATTTTTATAAGGATAATTGGATGGTTCATAATTTGAAAATATATTTCTTTTCCTAGACACTTTATGTGTTATCTATATAAAAATATCAAATCCATGCCCAATATAGCATTAAATTTTACCAAGGGAATTATCATGAGATTCTATGGAAGAATATTACCACATATGCTAAGAGGAGAAGAGTGAACCACTTGGGTTGCAATGATCGACCCAATAAGTTTTTTATGGATATATTTACTTCAAGGTTTTGGGAATTAAATTCAATAGTTTTAGAAAACTTTATACATATAAATGAATGAATAGAACTAGATTCAAATAATAATTTTTCCATTATTGAGTGAATAGCAAGTATACCATGTATGACTTTGTTTTCTTACTTCACTTTATTAGTAGTGATGTCATAAGATTTTCCTTGATCCTTTGAATTTGGTAGATGCTGACACTGATTACCCTCAAGGAGTCAATGTTTAGTTAACTAGCTTGTATAGTGTCCTTACTCTCTATAGTTGAAGCATTGAATAATGGGTGGTGCTCTCCTTTCCAATGTCATGTTGGTGGTTTCTTTATAAATCTTAGAAAATCATGTGCTTTATGGAATTATATCCAATACTTTAAATATTTCCCCTCCCCTTTGAGGAAATTATCATGATGTTTTTCACAAATTTTTGACCCATGGGTGGATGGATCCTCTTTTCTACATTGCCATTTGATCCACCAAATTAAAAACCCATTCTTATATTATTTTTTATATAACTATCAGACCATTTTTCAAACTCTATATCCAATTTGAGATAACAAAAATCCACTTCTTTATAACTCCCAAAGTCTCAAATTTCTAGAGCCTTTTTAGGGTTTTGTTTTAAACCACTAAACAATCAATCTATTTTTCTATCATTGTTGATAATAAAACCCAAGTATTACCTTGAAATCCTTATAAATTTTTCTTTGTAATCCATGATATATTAAACTTAATTTTTCTTCATCTCTATAAATTCTCTCTCTATATTTTTGTGAAGAGTTTGAGGGAATTTAATTTTAAGAAATATTTTCATAAAGACTTCTAACTCTATATCTTATATTTCATCATTCGGATTGGTGTTCCTATTGAACACCCACCATTGATCAGACTCTATATCCAAATGATTAAAAATTAGAGTCACATTCTCATTTTAAAAATAGGGAATCTTGAAAAATATATTCTCTATTGAGTTAACCCAATATTCTATAATAAATTGGATCAAAATATCTACTAAATTTTAGTGGTCCGTGACGCATAAAATATTTGATATCTAGTTCCTCCCTCTTAAGTGAAAGAAATTGTTCTACATTACTTAGGCTATTGTTCATAGCCGTAGACATCTAGGTAAGTATTTCCATTAAATTTTTAAGTCCAACTCTCAAGTAATTGGGGATGTCATTCGGGAAATCACTGCATTTTCCCTCACACAAGTTGTTGGACAGGTTTTTCTTGGTTCCCACCATTTCCTAAAATATAAAATGTTTGATCAAAAAATAAGTCAACCAGTCATGAATAAATAATTTATTCCATTTCACAATAAAATCTAATGGAATATCTTATGGGATCCATACATTTATCATTTTTTCTAAACAAAGCATCATGGATGATTAAATATAGTTAGTCTCATAATAATGGGGTTCAATAATGTTCTCTAATAGTAATTCAAAAATTAAATAAACCATGATCTGATACCAACTACAAGAACCCTACATTTCTAACATAACTATTACATCATTTTAAAGATAAAAAACATAATATCATTAAAAAACCAGGATCTAATGGTTTTCTATATTTGAAAAATTATCCCTATACATAATTTTTACATTTTAAAATATAAAAATTATTTAATTCGTTATTATCTATCTTATTAGTGGCCATCACATTATCCTTAGTACAAGTAATAACCTGAGGATATACATTAAATAAAGGGTTGAGTTAAAATATTAGTATGATGATAGATGAGGACAGGAATAAATATAACATGGATGATAATAGTAATCATTATTATAACATAATAATATGATCATAATCATAATCATTAGAGGAATAATTAGATAAATTCATGTAATGTGACAATGCATAAAAAAGAAACATCATATCTTAGTGTTCAAATACCACACATAGTTGCGAACAAAGATAGTGTCATGTTCATACATGACATATGTGCATAATCATAACATAATAATTATGAAAAATATAGAATCATGTTTATGCATAATTAATATTTTCTCATGATATACATCACATTACCTAATGCATTGGAGTTCTATATAATTCTGGGCGCACTTGCCACATCATAATATTTATAGAATCATGCATGCCACATAGAATATATAACAATCATTACCAGGAAATAACCATTGGAAAGGAATGTGTTTCATAAGGATTTCATAAATAACACATTAATGAAAAAATATCGGGGTTATCAAATGGAAAAGAACATATTTTACATAAGAATCATCATTTTTAGTGAAGAAGAAATAACTCAAGTGGAGTCAAGAGGTGCTTTGGAAAAAAGTTTTTTATTTTGGAAAATCATTGTATTTGTCATAAAAATAGATTTAAAACATCTATATCATATAAAAAAGGGAAAAAAATTAAAATAAATTTAATTATCATTTAAAAATGTGAACATTGAAATTTGACCTAAAAGAGGAATAACCTAAAAAAAGGAAGTTGGGTTCGAGAATCCACTTACCTTATGTCCGAATGATTTTATCACTTTAATATCTTAAATAATCTAATTATATTCATTAATTAATAAATATATAACCTCTTAAACATTTATTTTATTTATTATAATTTTATTAGGTTTATTTATGGTGGTTTTTATGAGTTATAGTGTTCTATTTCATCATTCCCAGAGGTTTGTTTTCTTTGTTTTCATGATCAGTTCATCTATATACAAGTATGAAAGATCATTTAAAATTGGAATAATTCTATAGAATAGAATTTATATGTTATTAATGAACTTATATATGTTTAAATGATATTATATATCTTTTGGTTATATAGTATGAGGGTGATTCATTGGATAAAATGCTGATGAAAATGTTTTAATTTATTTTGGCAGTTTTTACGACCATCACAAACTTGTATAATTTTATATATTACTATGTTGATATGTTGGTTTTAGAATACTATATAAATTATAATATATAAATTAAAATCTGATCTGACCATAATAATAGTTTTATGACTTGCTCTGAATGAGGTAATGAAAATTAAAACTCCTCATCCACGAAGGCGGTGAATCGATAAGTCACAGACAATGTTTTTATTTTTAGAATAATAGGAGGAGAGATGAGATTTAATAATGGATTATTACATTAACAAAATAAAATTATAGTATATATAAGATATTGGAGATATCATGAAACTTTAGTATAAGTATGTGAGGATTTTATAAGAAAAGAAAATAAAATGAAAGGAAAATAAAAGATAACGAAAGAGGAGGTCAACTCTTGAATTTATTCTCCTTGATAAAATTCGTAAGGCTCTTAGGCTAGGTATTTTGTTGAGAAAAAAGATCCTAGATTAGGGGGAGAGGTTTCAGAAGAGGATTGAGTTGAATTTTGACAAGATTAAAGGATTAGAATGTGTGAGGGGTAGACGTGGTGAGGGGTGGTATTTCTTGGGAAGAAGAGGGGTGTTTTTTGACCATTTAATTCATTTGTTTATTATTTTGGATCAGGAATATCAAAAGTGTTGATTCTAGTGACTAAATATAGTAAACTTTTTAGGATATTTCGAACCAATAATTCATGTTTTGAATTAAAAAGCAACCTTTTCATCTTATATGAAACATTATCTTTATTTTTAAATGTTTATAAATCAATTATTTTCTCCTAGTTTTGTTAACTATTTCATTAAAAATTATTTTAGAAGATCAAATATATTTCTTATTTCCAAAGTTATTTTTTTTCTAAAACTCCAATTTTTTTTTATCTATGTATTTATGTATTGAAATATTTTATGATTGATTAGTGATATTATTAAAATATTAACATCCACCATCTTTCTATGGATGGATTATGTAATTTTATTTTCTATCTAATATATTTTTCATCATTGAATTTTTCTTTCTTACCCATTGATTATGAAGATACATAAATTTGCTTCCAATTCATTTTCTTTGTGAATTACCTATTTTCTATTTCTCTGATTGAAGGGTATTATCTTATATATTACTCGAATTTTTTGGTAATGTTTATATATCATGATCTCAAATGGGTAAAATTGAGGTTTTATCCTATAAAAAATGGTACATAAGAGGATTTTTATCAAACTAAAGTGTACACAAGAGGATTTATCCTAAGCTAGTGGGTACATGTGGGGATTTATCTCAAGACATAGTTATACATGTTTAATGACCCACACTTTTTACACATATTGCTATATGATTTTATGAATATTTATCTATGTACTAAAAAATAAGGATCGAAAAGTCTAGAGTCATTGAAATACTATGTACATTATTAAAAGTCATAAAACTAGAATAAATCAACTTTTTATTATTCTGCATTATGATATCCTAACCCCTGTTGAGCTCCTATAACTTCATAGGATAACCTATGGAATACATAGACAAATGAGATGATCTAAAAAACCCAATAAGGGAATAAGTATAGGATTAAAGCATAAAATATGTGTTATAAAACATAACATGATAACATATAACCATGTATCATGAATATACATATGGAACTATAAACTATAGATAATGGAATCATATAATCATGAAAAATAATATAGAGGTTGTAACATATAACATGACACAAACCTGGGTCAAAGATAACTTCCAAGACTATATCACATAGTGAAAAAAGTTACATAAAGGAATTAGTTTTACTCCCCATTCCAATGTGACATCTCATTAAACTAAACCATTACCTAATGCATTGGAGTGCTATCTGGGTGCAACCATTACAACATGATCATGCATATGTCAGTACAAAAAAAGGGGTAGTAGTAGTAGTTTTTTCATGGATTGGAGGTGGACTAGACCACTGCCTAATAGTGTAGTTATAGTTATTAAAATTGTTGTGTGTGGAACAATCACTTGTTATTTAGCTGTAGTTTCTTTAATTTCATGGTGGTAATATTAAGTTTTGTTTTTCAAGCATTTAGAGGAGGATAATTGTTTATTTAGCATCAGTTATTTTATAAAAAATATATGGGGGAAAAAATAAAATAAAAGAAACCACCATGAAACATATTAGTGGTGGTTTTTTTAGTGATGGATAATCATAACTACCGCTAAACACATTCTATTTAATTTAATTAGTGACATTTACTTAAAACCACCACTAAATCAGGATTTTTAATATTTAATAATAAACTATAAATATAAAAAAACTGACATGTGATAAACTAGAACATAAATATATGATAAACCCTTCATACATATAACGTACATCCAAAATAATATAAAAACTTTCACTCATCATAACCTCAATCTCAGCCAACCCATACATCAGTCAACCAATACCTCTATCAACAATATATATATATATATAATATGTACAAAAACAATCTATGACCGATATACATCCATTTTATGACCTCCAATACATCTTTAAACCTCTACATCATCTCATCAATCAAAACTAACCATGTCATCTCCCCAACTACAACAAAAAAGAAAACTAAACATAATAAATCATAATTACAGAAAAATGATTGATAAAATTTTAACATACTAGAGAAACTAAGAAATATCATGACTATGTTATGGAAAATAATGTGGATAAGAATGGTCAACCTCCTACCTACTTCATGAATCATCCACCTACAATGAAAACAAGAACATTTAAGAAAATAAATTTGAAAGAGAAAACACACAGAATATATTTAGAATGTTGCACAAAAAATTTGAAATTTTGTTGATAAAACAGAATAAAGTTTAACATAAAAAAATATATAATGAAAAACACATTGAAAACACAAAAATACCAAATTAAGATAAGATTCAACACTTGAAACTGAAAAGGGATAAGTAAATATTATAATTTATTTTTAAAGAGACGTGTGGTGCACTTATAATTTATATAATAAACAAATTATAAATATTTTAATATCAAAACATGTCATATATTTGAAAAAAAATCCCCAGTGGTTTTCCCATGATTAAACATAAATATGGGGGTTTTCTATGGTTTTGACTATTCAACATACGTTTTAGTGTTTTTAAAAACTAAAAATGAATTTATTGCCATAATAGGAAAACCATAATTCAGAATGAAATTCCATAAAATCCTTTATTTTATAATTAAATATATAGTCATTATCCTATGTTTCTAGGGAAATATGATGTTGTTTTCCTAGTTTTTACCCCATAACACTTGTTTTTAATGTCTTTTGTACCTTTAAAAAGAGTATACTTAGTAATCCAGGCCACACCGCATGCCATATTGACACATTTTCTACACATACACATAAAAAACAACTCATTTGTGGTTGTACCATGATTTTACATCAATATGAGGTCATTTTCTACGGTTTTTACCATTCCAGACACATTTTAGTGTTTTAAAACACAAATAATGATTTTACATCCATAAATGAAAAAATGTAATTTGGAATGATTTGATGTCCATTTCTAAATTTCCCAATTTAATATATAGTTGTTTTACCATGATTTTAGGGAAATATAACATCATTTTCTTGGTTTGACCCTTCAATACTTGTTTTTAAATGATTTTGTTGCATTTAGAAGTGTATAATGTGTAATTATGACCACACTACATGTTGGATTGATGTTTTTTTGTTTATACCCATAAAATACTCAATGATGGTTTTCACTTGATTAAACATCAATTTGGAGTTGTTTTCTATGGTTTTGACCACTCCATGCACATTTTAGTATTTTAAAACACTAAAAATTCCTTTATAGAAATAACAGGTAAACTGTAATTTGGAATGATGTGTCATCGGTACCTAAATTTCAAAATTAAATATGTGGTCATTTATTATTATTTCATGGAAATCCGTCGTCATTTTCCTAGTTTTCCCCCAACACATGTTTTTATAGGCTTTTTTAACTTTCAGAAGTGTATACTGAGTAATTCTAACCACACCGAACATCAAATTGACATGTTTTCTATGTGTACACATACAAAACAACTTAGTGGTGGTTTTACCATGATTTAACATTAATATGAGGTCATTTTCTATGTTTTTGACCATTCCATACACGTTTAAGGGTTTTAAAACACAAGAACACTTTTACAACTATAACGAGAAAACCATAATTTGGAATGGAATCCCCTGAGTTCCTACTTTTTAAAATTAAATATAAATTTAATGTCTCCTGATTTTTATGGAAATACAATTTTTTTCCTAGTTTAACCCCTAATATATGTTTTTAAAGGCTTTTGTACCTTTCAAAAGTGTATACTGAGTAATTCCTACCACAATTCATGTTAGATTGATGTTTTTTCTATCCATACCCATAAAAAATAACTTATAAGTAGTTTTACCAAGATTTCACATCATTATTAGTTCTTTTTCTTTGGTTTTGACCATTCCACACACGTTTTAGTGTTATAGAACTCTAAAAATATGTTTATAGCCATAATAAGAAAACTGTAATTTAGAACAACATTACATCAGTTCCTATATTTCAAAATTAAATATATGGTCATTGTATCATGATTTAAAGGGAATATGATAATGTTTTTATAGTTTTGACACCCCAAAACATGTTTCTAAAGGATTTTTTACCTTTTAGAAGTGTATACCTTTTAATTCCCACCAGACCACATGTTAGATTGATGTGTTGTCTATGTGTACATGTAAAAAATGCAGTTGTCACGACCCATCATCGGGGCCCGTGCCGTGACTACCCCAACCCGCCTTCCATAGGCTAGGGGCTGGAGACTAGCACCAAAGGAGAATCCCTGATATAAAGGGAAGACATTGCCTTTAAACCTGTAACACACACAGGCTGAACACAAGCAGTATAAGAAATAAGTACTAAAATAGAAAAGAAAAGTGTGCTGAAAGTAAGTGGGCCAGTATACAAACTCAAATGAACAACAAGTACAAGTACAAGTAAAATGGAAAACAGCTCCTGGATCATCCACCCGAGAATCCTACCAGAAGGGTAGGTACATAACTCGAACACTCATCCCTGAGGTATGGCCCGTCTAGTTTAGCTCCAAGCAGCATCCCATTCGTCACTCTCAACCTCGATCACGGCTGACCGTCATCTGCACTGAACACAATAAGGTGCGGGCTAAGCCCGTGCAGGGGTGAGTATAAAAATACTCATTAGGGGACCCAGAGACCCCTGATGGTCTCCCAAAATCCACTAAGGATAAACCACATAAGTAATATACAATCACGAAGTATCAACTAACCTTACTTAGTTATATGCCCATACATATACATAAGTTACCAATCACCGTCTGACTCCAACTCTCGAGCCCAATCACAACCCAATACACAAAGGAAGTAAAGTCAATAACCATGATGATAATGGTTTAAAGACAAGACTCAGCTCACACAGGTATGTAACTCATGTAGAGGGGTGGAGATGATTAGTTGTAGCCACTAAATCATCTCCTCGGTCAAACCAACGTAGGATCCTGGAATATTGTCAGAAATGTCGAATCCACGTAGGATCCTGGTACAGAAGTTATCACTGTCAAACCCACGGAGGATCCCGGTACATAAGTCACCACTGTCGAACCCATGGAGGATCCCGGTAGAGAATTCATCGCTGTCGAACCCACGGAGGATCCCGGTACAGAAGTCATCACTGTCGAACCCACAGAGGATCCTCATACAGTTTCATCGTTGTCGAACCAACGGAGGATCCTATCATCTCAGTCGCATCCAGCCATAGGGTTCTTGCACACAACACGCTCAATTTCAGAAGGGTATGTTCCTCGATCCAAGTGTCGATACATCAACTAACAAGAAGTCTAGAGTTGATGTATCTCAGAGTTCCGTATCATCATAAAGAACCCAATGTGACAGACGATGCGTTAATAAGACGCCCGGTCTGTGAGTTATTGGTGTTTCCATTCCAGGGGCCCAGTTGGTTTTTAGGCTCAAACCAACTCGATCGTACCCCAACTGTGTCCAAACCTGAAGTGGAGTATGCCAAAATAATCCTCTCACTCCAAGAATTCCATCATTGTAGACGGTTCATCGATCGGACTCCCGTAGCCCAAGATGCGGCTAAAAGGTGTAAATGGCCATAGCGGGTCCAGGTCCGGTCAGACCCAGTCGGGCCGACCCGGCCCGACCCCATCCGAACCGAGGTCTGACCCAGTCCGCGGGTGCATCCCGACCCGAGTGGTCGACCAGGCATGAGTGGGCGACCCGAACCAAGGGAGCGGCCTGACCCAAAGGGTTGGGCCGGCCGGAAGGCGCTGCCCGACCTGAGTGCGGCCAGACCCATGACATCCTGGTCGTGGCGTCCCGACCGAAGGGTGGCGTGGCCCATGGCGGCCCGACCGGCCACGTGTGGGATTGGGTGCCATGCCCCATGGTTTATCGAACAGAACCGGCGCATTGCTCCGGTTCAGGATCCGCAGGACCACGGTGGTCCCGCTTTTCGGGCGCCACGGCGGCCGACCCGGCCGGCCGCCACCGCACCTCCACCGCGGCGCGACAACACCACGGTCCTTCTGCTGTCTGCGCAGCATGATGGCGCTATGCCATCATCACCGCAATCCGGACTGGCCGCGACCCCATGATCCTCCGCGCGGCGCGACAGTACCGCGCCTCCTCTGCCGCGGCTCGGTTTGGCCGCGCCCTCGGCTCCTTCACGCAACACAATGGTACCGCGCCTTTCCAATGGCCTTGCGCCACCGGTTTCTTCGCGGCCCACACGACGCTGACCGCCGTTGTTGTTCCACCTCCGTTCTTCAACAAAAGTAAATAATAAAGGGAGAGGGTCGGGCCGTATTCATGCGGCCCGAGCCTTCCACGTTATTATGATATCAATTAGAAAATTAATAACCAAGATCGAACGACGAAGAATGGATATGAGAATCAAACTTAAATCCCTTACCTCTATTTAGGTGATCAAAGATGGAGTCTCGGAAGACAGATATCACATATAGAATCCGGAATTTTTATAACATAACTTTTCATTACATTTTACCAAACCAAGGATCATTAAGGTTTAGTGTCTTGGAAACCATGAAATTAATACAAGATGACATACAAAATTCTTCTTAAATACTTGAAAGGCTTCTTCATTTTTCATCCTAAGTTCATTACAACATCTCATAATCTGGGAGCATACATCAAAGGAAAGGGTGAGCAGAAGGCCCAGTAAGGGAAACAAGAGAACCATTTTACATCTGAACTTGAGATACATCAATAAAGTCATGATAAATAACTTTAAGGAATGAGAAAGAGGTCATGAGGCATATCATAATAGAAATAACTTGTTTCATAAATTGAAGATGTGGCTACAACATTTAACTTATACAATCATTTCCGTATCACCAAGGTCCATCCCCAAGGTGTCATAAAAAAATTACCGAGGTTATTCACCAAGGTATCGTTCAAATGGTCATCTCTAGATATTAAGTCTTTACCCAATGCATTGGAGTGATATCAGGGCGCACCCTTAATTTTTCTTTATTATCATGCGATACACATATATCATCATCAATCATTTCATAAACAACCCATATAGCATAAAAGAAATGGGTTTTATTTCATAGTCATAACATTTTAAAAACTACTTTAAAGAGGTGATCTTTATGTCACTTTAAACCCACAGAAAAGGAAAGCGGGTCTCATGTATATAAATACAATAATTTTAAATAGAAAATTTCTATATATATGTGAATACACATGTAGAATAAGTATTTTTGAGTATTCACTTAATGAAATAAAATAATTTGATAAAAAGAGAGAGACATTTTGAGATGAATATTCGGCAGCATAACAGCTATGTTGTAGGGTTTTAGAAGACATTGAAAAGAGAGGGTACATGGGTCACCCAATCATAAATGATACATAAAATAGTTGAGGGACAGAATATAGAGGATATAAGAACATTTTAATGAAATTTTAAGGACATAACATATGAAATGAAAAACATGAAAGGAAGATAAAAATAAGATTTCCCTTATGAAGAATTCGACAGCCTAACGACGTCACTTAGAACTTCAAAAAAAAAATGATTTGATGAGATTAAATAGGGTCTATAATCATGTGAACATAAAAGGATAGTATTATGAATATAGAGATCATACCCCAACAAGGAAAAAAGGAACATGAAAAACTTGACATGAAAGTAGAAATTTGAAAATGGGAAGTGTGAAAGAACCCCTTACCTTGAAGAGTAACTTCGAAATATTGAAGTTTGGGACCTTGGGAGGCTTGAGGGAACCTTGGGAGGACTCCTTGGGAGGTAAGGAGACCAGAAATTCGTTGAGGAGGATTTTGGAATGGAAAGGATGAGATAATGGCTTGGTATTTATAGGGGAAGTGAGGGGACAAGGCATTAATGGCCAAGGGACACCTCATTGGTGGTATTGGAAAAACCATGGACTTTCCCATGGTATTTTCCCATGGTATTGGCCACTTGGGTCACCTAATACCTTATATTACTATTCATAAGTAGACCAGAATTATTACATAATTATTACATACTTAATGATGTCATTAAACACCCGAAACTCTAAATTGAAAATTCCCTATTCACCGAAAATTCAACCTTTTTAGAAAAATCCCAAAAATTCACCTTAACAAAATATCGGTGCTCTGAATTCAAAAATGAACTCCATTTTATAAAAAAAAATTCTAAAAAATTCTAAATTAATTGTTAAATAAAAAACACTATTCACCCGAAAAAACTAATACTTAACAAATAATTTATGAAACAATTATTTTCCTATTTTATTGAATAAAATTACTTAATAAAGGTGCCTAAATTATATTAATACTTTCCTTAAGTGAGATTACTAATCCATTTGGTCACATTACTAATCCTATGCATAAAATCACTATTCATAATTTACTATTCACCAAAAATTAAGTTGATCTTATTAGACTCTAAAATTCTTACTGAACACAATTGCAGAAGACCATTTTTTGAAAATCCTTACACATCATTAATTTTTTAAGGTTTACATAAATGTTTTAAAATATCCTTTTTTTCAAAATTCATCCATCAGATACATCCAATTTTTATCTGGACATCTGGAAAATCACAAACTTCACCATAGGAAGAAATCACAATTTTATTTATCTCAAAGGATTATAAAAAGTAGCTACGATCTCATTACATATACCCTTATAACACCAACATATGACCTAAGTGTAAGGTACACTAAGGTGAGAGAATCTGAGGGAGGCTCGGATAACATTTCCCTAGTAGTAATCTCTACTAACTTGAACTTATTCTGTAGGAGAATCCGTTCAAGCTTGACACGCTGGAGTTTGGTTTGGGCTTGGTCCAAAGTAAAGCCCAAAGATTCCACCTTCTTCCCAAGATCTGATAAGTGGGCTTCATATGGTTCGAGTCTGTTGGATGATGCCATCGACTCTTCTTTCGGCATTAACCATTAACATCTCTATTAAATCGTTAAGAGTAAATTAATATACTATTCAAAAAGTTTGGGTCGTTACATCCTTTCCCCCTTAATAAATTTTGTCCCCGAAATTTTAAACCAAAGGCCTAGTCGAAATGGTGAGGGTACTTTTGCTTCATTGTTTTGTCAGGCTCCCATGTCAATTCTTCATACTTATGATTCCTCCACAACACTTTCACTAGGTGGGTGGTCTTGTTGCATAGAACCTTGTCTCTACGGTATAAGATCTCCACTGGATGCTCCTCATAAGAGAAGTCATGTTACAGTTGTACCACGTCTGGGTTCAGTACATGCGAAGGGTTGGGTATGTACTTCCTCAAGAGAGATACATGGAAGACATCGTGAAGTTGATCTAGGTTTGGTGGAAGTGCTAGACAATAGGCCACTGCTCCTATGTGATCAAGGATTTCATAGGGGCCAATGTACCTAGGGATGAGCTTCCCTTTCTTCCCAAACCACATGAATCTCTTCTATGGAGAAATTCGAAGGAATACTTTGTTGCCAACACCAAAGTCCAAGTCCCTTTGACAGTTGTCAGCATAGATCTTCTTCCGACTCTGAGCAGCCTTTATGTGTTGTTGGATGGCATGAACCTTTTCTATCATCTCTTGCACAAGATCAGGCCCAAGAATCTTTCTCTCACCACCTTCATCCCAACAAGTAAGAGTTCTACATCACTTTCCATACTGAGATTCATAAGGTTCCATCTGAATACTCGAATGGAAGCTGTTGTTGTATGAGAACTCAACTAATGGGAGGTGTTGTTCCCATCCACCTTTAAATTCCATTGAGCATAATATCAGCATGTCCTCATGTGTCTGAAAAGTCTTTTCTGATTGGCCATCAGTTTCAGGATGATAGGCCGTACTAAAATTCAATTAAGTATTCAAAGCATGTTGAAGACTTCTCTAGAATTTTGTTGTGAATCTTGGATCACGATCAGATATGATGGATAGTGGTACCCCATGCAGCCTTACCAATTCTTTTAGGTATATCTTGGAAAGTTGATCCAGAGAGAACTCTTCCTGAAAAGAGATAAAATGGGTGGACTTGGTGAGACGGTCCACTATAACCCATATCGCATTATTCCCTTTGGATGTTTTCGGGAGACCACTGACAAAGTCAATTGTGATATTATCCCACGTCCATCATTCTATGGGTAGCGGTTGCAATACCCCTTTAAGAAGTTGTCATTCTGTCTTTACTTGTCAACACAACAGGAACCTTTTATTGTAATCAGAAATCTCCCTCTTTATGTTATCCCACCAATAATGATAACAAAGGTCTCTATACATTTTAGTTCTTCCCGGATGTATAGAGAAAGTAGAGCTTTGAGCTTCATCCATCAGTTATTTCTTTATCTCCAGAATAGATGGAACACATTGTCTTGTATGAAATTTCAATACACATTCTTGATCAATATTGAAATCAAGAAATTTCCCATCCTTCACAGCCTCAAACTCCTCCTGCAATAAAATATCTTATTTTTGAGACTTCTTGATCTTCTCTAGTAATGAAGGTTGAGAAATAATTTGGGATATGGTCGATGATTTTCCTTCCCTTAAAATTACCATGTCCAGTTTTACAAGATCCTTAATCAAGGGATCTCCTAGGATCCTCATTGTTTCCAGAACAATAGGTTATTTCCTGCTTAACGCATCTGCAACTTTGTTTTCTCTTCCAAGGTAATAATGAATTGAACAATCATAGTCTTTAATAAGATCCAACCATCTCCTTTGTAACATGTTCAATTATTTCTGTGTGAAAATATTCTTTAAACTTTGGTGGTCGGTGTATATATCACATTTATCCCCATAAAGATAGTGACTCTCTATCTTTAGAGAAAAAACAACTGCCACCAACTCTAGATTATGCGTAGGATAATTCTATTTATATTGATTCAACTGATGAGAGGCATAAGCAATTACCTTCTCATTTTGCATGAGAACGCACCCATGCCCTTTCAGAGATGCATCGCTAAAAATAACGAATCCTTCTCTGATAGAGGGTAGTGTTAATACAAGTGTAGTAACCAGTATCTTCTTCAGCTCTTGGAAACTTTCTTCACATTCCTTTGTCCAGATGAACTTAACCCCTTTTAGAGTCAACTTGGTTAGTGGATTAGAAAGTCGTGAAAAGTTTTTCACAAACCTCCTATAATATCCTGCTAAACCAAGGAAACTACGAATCTCAGTTACTATTCTGGGTTGAGGCCACTCCTCCACAACCATTGTGTTTATAGGGTCAACCGAGATTCCTTCATTGGTTACGATGTGCCCCAATAAAGCCACTTGTTGTAAACAAAACTCACACTTTTTGAACTTTCCAAAGAGCCTCTCCTTCCACATAGTTTTCAAAATAACCCTCAGATGAACTTCATGCTCTTCATGACATTTTGAATATATCTATCATCAATAAAAACTACAAAAAAGATATCAATGTAGTCCTTAAAGACTCTATTCATCAAATCCATGAAAATAGTAGGAGAATTAGTCAAGATAAAGGGCATAACATTAAACTCATAATGCTCATATCTTGATCAGAAGCCAGTCTTTGGAATATCTTCCTTCTTCATCCTCAGTTGATGATAACCAGATCGAAGATCAATCTTAGAGAATAATTGAGCCCCACGAAGTAGGTCAAATAAATCATCAATTCTTGGAAGAGGGTATTTATTCTTCACTGTGATCCCGTTCAGTTCTCTATAATGAATTCATAGCTGCATTGATCCATCCTTCTTCTTCACAAAGAGAACTGGTGCTCCCCAAGGAGGCACACTCAGTCAGATAAACCCCTTCTCCAAAAAGCCTTGTAGTTGTTTCTTTAACTCTTCTAGATCCACATTTTCTATTTTATATGGGATCTTTGATATTGGTAGAGATCTAGGTACAAGTTCAATTGAGAACACTACCTCTATTTCTGGGGGAGGTCCAGGTAACTCCTCAGGAAATACGTCCATGTATTTCTAAAAAATCTGAAAATATTCTTTTTTCACACTCCCTTTTCCTTCTTCATCCACACCGATTAACTCCATAAAGAAGGATATAGGAGGTGCCTCTAGAAAAGGATCAGGTCAGGATATCTATCCATGGAAGATAAATATAGGTCATTCATTCAAGAGTACTGATATTTCCTTACTTCTGCATTTGATCTTAGCATTATACTTTGAGTGCTAGTCCATCCCCAGTATAACGTCAAATTCCATCATGGGAATGACTACTAGATTTGTGATAAGATGTGATCACTAAAGTAAACACTAGAGTCTCTAAACACTGTTTATGAATGGATAATCCCACTTAGAGTCTTGACTGAAAACTCTACCTCTAGCAGTTTGGGGATTGATTCTATATTCTTTGCAAACTAGTAGGAAATAAAGGAATGCGTAGAACCAGAATCAAACAAAGTACTTGATAGTTTTGAGAGGACAACAAGAGTACGTGCTACCACGTCATTTAGAGTTTCAACTTCAGTTTTTGTGATAGAAAAAGCATGACCTTGCTCCCTTGGCCTTTGCTGAGGTTAATGGTGATTCCCCTCCACTACCCTCAGATTTGGACAGTGATTAGAAAAGTGACCAAGCTATCCACACTTGAATAATTGGACTTTTATTAGGGCCATAACCATCTTTCCTCTGTTTTTATTGTTGGGGAGTTGAGGCTTCACCTCACTACGACAATTTTGAGCAATATGGCCTTCTCTTCCACACTTGTAGCACTTGCCCCTTCTGATCAAGCAGTGCCCCGAATGCTTCTTCCCACATTTTTTTGCATGTGTAAAGTTTCATTTGTTTTCAACCTCTTTCCTGATCAAAGATTCTTCTGATTCTTGGTTCTAGAGCTCTCTTCTTCTCATCGGATTTGTGAGACCACTGTGTCTCACCAAACTTCAGTTCTACTTTCATAGCACTTCGAACTATTTCTTCATAGCTATCATAGTCCCTGTTGGATAGATTCTTCCACAGATGAAGTCGTAATCCACCAAATAATCTATAAACCTTCCCATTATGGTCCATGACAAAGCTTGAGGTATAATAGGAAAGCCTTGTGAAGTTCATCTCGAAGATTCCAATAGATTCATTCTCCTTTTTCTTCATCTCTAGAAATTATTTATCCATTCTCTTTCTCATTGAATGAGGGAAATAATTATTGAATAATATTCCCTTGAACTCTTACCACTCCATAGATTTCATATCTCCTCTTGGATTTGTGTTTTGATCAGTGAACACCAATGATCAGCTTATCCATCTAGGTGGTAAACAGCAAGGGTGACTTTTTCTTGTTCTGAACAATGAAGTACAAAAAAGATCTTCTCTAGAGAGCTGATCCATTTCTCAAAAATGAATGGGTCAGTCAATCCACTAAAAGTTGGTGGTTTTTGGTGCATAAAGGACTTAACAGAATGTTGTTACCTTCATGCTGAGATCATCCTCTTAGCTTAATTCAAGTTATTACTCATAACTTTAGTCAGTTGGTTCATCATTCGCATGAATGTTTCCATTCCATCTTCCATCAGAGGTCCGTCAGCACATGGTCTATTGCGGTCCCCATTTGCACGATTCCTCCTATTGCTCGCCATTTTCTAAAAGAATAAAATCTTAGTGAGAAACTTGTTTCATTTACGAATATTTTACTATAAAGGATTCTACATATTAAAAATTCATGTTTAAACAATTATATTTCTCTATAATTCATTCATAATGATTTATAAAAATCTTGCGATTAACCAAACATATCCCCCAGGAGTGTCGTAACCAAGAGTGCAGCAATGCCTGTTGTCGTGAACCAGTTCCCGTTCGAGTCTAGCTCAATGTGGTGTTTTTGGGTTTCAACCCTATGTACATCTATGCCAGAGCAACCTCTACCTGCTCGTATCCAGATAGGTATGTATTTATTTGATAAACCACTTACTAAATACTCACCAAAATACCAAGAAGTTTTCCCTATACTTAAACTTTTATATAGGGTTCTTCCTAAAGTTTTCATGGCCTAATTTCAATAAATAACTAAACCTTCCTTTGATACCAACTATAGCATCCCACCTTTTTATAACATAACTTTTCATTACATTTTACAAAACCGAGGATCTTTGAGGTTTAGTGTCTTGGAAACCAGGAACTTAATACGTGGCGACATAAAACATTCTTCTTAAACACTTTAAAGGCTTATTAATTGTTCATTTTAAGTTCATTACAAAATCTCTTAACCTGGGAGAATACATCAAAGGAAAGGGTGAGCAGAAGGCCCCGTAAAGGAAACAAGAGAAAAATTTTACATGTGAACTTGAGATACATCAATAAAGTAATGATAAATAACTTTAAGGAATGATAAAGCGGTCTTGAGGCATATCATAATAAAAATAACCTGTTTCATAACTTGAATATGTGGCTACAACATTTAACTTAGACAATAATTTTCGTATCACCAAGGTCCATCCCCAAGGTGTCATACAAAAATTACCAAGGTTATTCACCAAGGTATCGTTAAAATGGTCATCTCTAGAGATTAAGTCTTTACCCAATGCATTGGAGCACTATCAGGGTGCACCCTTAATTTTTATTTATTTTCATGTGAGCCACATATATCATCATCAATCATTTCATAAACAACCCATATAGGATAAAAGAAAAGGGTTTCATTTCATAGTCATAACATTTTAAAAACTGCTTTAAAGACATAATCTTTTTGTCACTTTAAACCCACGGAAAAGGAAAGCGGGTATCATGTATGTAAATACAAGAATTTAAAATAGAAAATTTATATATATATGTGAATAACCCTGTAGAATAAAGTGTTTTGAGTATTCACTTAATAAAATAAAATAATTTGAGAAAAAGAGAGAGACATTTTGAGACGAAAATTCGGCAGCATAACGACTATGTTGCAGGGTTTTAGAAAACATTGAAAAGAGAGGGGACATGGGTCACCCACTCATAAATGATGCATAAAATAGTAGAGGGACAGAATATAGAGGATATAAGAACATGTTAATGAAATTTTAAGGATAAACCATATGAAATGAAAAACATTAAAGAAAGATGAAAATAAGATTTGTCTTATGAAGAATTCGGCCGCCTAACGACGTCACTTAAAACGTCAAAAAAATGAATTGATGAGATTAAATAGGGTCTCTCATCATGTGAACATAAAAGGAAAATATTATTAATATAGATATCATAACCCAACATGGAAAAAAGGAACTTGAAAGACTTGACATGAAAGTAGTACTTCGAAAATGGGAAGAGTGAAAGAATCCCTTACCTTGAAGAGTAACTTCAAAATCATGAAGTTTGGGACCTTGAGAGGCTTGAGGGAACCTTTGGAGGACTACTTGGGAGGTAAGGAGATCAGAACTTCGTTGAGGAGGATTTTGGAATGGAAAGGATGAGATAATGGCTTGGTATTTATAGGGGAAGTGAGGGGACAAGGCATTAATGGCCAAGGGACACCTCATTGGTGGTATTGGAAAACCCCTGGGCTTGCCCATGGTATTTGCCCATGGTATTGGACACTTGGGACACCTCATACCTTATATTACTATTCATAAGTGGACCAAAATTATTAAATAATTATTACATCCTTAATGAAGTCATTAAACACCCGAAACTCTAAACTGAAAATTCACTATTCATCGAAAATTCAACTTTTTCAGAAAAATCCCAAAAATTCACCTTAACATAATATCAATGATATGAATTCAAAAATGAACTCTATTTAAAAAAAAATTAAAAAAATTTTTAAATTAATTTTTAAATAAAAATCACTATTCACCCGAAAAAACTAATAATTAACTAATAATTTCTGAAACAATTATTTTCCTATTTTATTAAATCACATTACTTAATGAAGGTGCCTAAATTATATTAATACTTTCCTTAAGTGAGATTACTAATCCATTTGGTCACATTACTAATCCTAAGAATAAAATCATTATTCATAATTTACTATTTAGCAAAAAAGAAGTTGATTTTATTAGACTCTAAAATTCTTATTGAACACAATTGCAGAAGACCATTTTTTGAAAGTCCTTACACCTCATTAATTATTTAAGGATTACATAAATAATTTAAAATATCTTTTTTTTCAAAATTCATCCATCAGATACATCCTATTTTTATCCGGACATCTAAAAAATCACAAACTTCACCATAGGAAGAAATCACAATTTTATTTATCTCAAAGGATTACAAAAAGTAGCTACAGTCTCGTTACATAGCCCCTTATAACACGAGCATATGTCCTAAGTGTAAGGTGCGCTAATGTGAGAGAATTTGAGGGAGGCTCAGATAACATTTCCCTAGTAGTAATCTCCACAAACTTGAACTTCTCTTGTAGGCGATTCCGTTCAAGCTTGACACGCTGGAGTTTGGTTTGGGCTTGGTCCAAAGAGAATCCCAAAGTTGCCACCTCTGTCCCAAGCTCTAATAAGTGGGCTTCATATGGTTCGAGTCTACTAGATGAAGCCATCGACTCTTCCTTCTGCATTAACCATTAAAATCTCTTTTAAATCGTTAAGAATAAATTAATATACTATTCAAAAAGTTTGGGTCATTACATTCTTTCCCCCTTAAGAATTTTTTTCCCTGCAATTTTAAATTAAAGGCCTAGTCGAAAAGGTGGGGGCACTTCTACTTCATTGTTTCATCAGGCTCCCACGTCGCTTCTTCATACTTATGATTCCTTCACAACACTTTCACAAGGTGGGTAGTCTTTTTGTGTATAACCTTGTATCTACAGTCTAAGATCTCCCCTGGCTACTCCTCATAAGAGAGGTCATGTTCTAGTTGTACCACGTCTGGGTTCAGTACATGCGAAGTTCCAGGTATGTACTTCCTCAAGAGAGATACATGGAAGACATCGTGAAGTTGATCTAGGTTCGGTGGAAGTTCTAGACTATAGGCCACTGCTCTTACGCGATCAAGGATTTCATAGGGGCCAATGTACCTAGTGCTGAGCTTCCCTTTCTTCCAAAACTGCATGACTCTCTTCCATGGGGAAATTCGAATGAAGACTTTGTCACCAACACCAAACTCCAAGTCCCTTCGACATTTGTCAGCATAGCTCTTCTGCCGACTCTGATCAGCCTTTATGTGTTGTTGGATGGAATGAACCTTTTCTGTCATCTCTTGCACAAGATCTGGCCCAAGAAGCTTTCTCCCACCAGCTTCATCCCAATAAGTAGAAGTTCTACATCGCTTTCCATTCAGAGCTTCATAGGGTGCCATCTAAATACTCGAATGGAAGCTATTGTTGTATGAGAACTCAACTAATGGGAGGTGTTGATCCCATCCACCTTTAAATTCCATTGAGCGTTATCTCAGCATGTCCTCAAGTGTTTGAATAGTCCTTTCAGATTTTCCATCAGTTTGAGGATGATAGGCCGTACTAAAATTCAATTCAGTATTCAAAGCATGTTGAAGACTTCTCAAGAATTTTGATGTGAATCTTGGATCACGATTAGATATGATGGATAGTGGTACCCCATGAAGCCTTACCACTTCTTTTACATATGTCTTGGAAAGTTGATCCAGAGAGAACTCTTCCCAAAAATAGATAAAATGGGTGGTCTTAGTGAGACGGTCCACTATAACCCAAATCGCATTGTTCCCTTTGGATGTTTTTGGGAGACCAGTGACAAATTCCATAGTGATATTATCCCACTTCCATACTGGTATGGGTAGCGGTTGTAATACCCCATTAGGAAGTTGTCATTCTGCCTTTACTTGTTGACACACCAGAAACATTGTAGTGTAATCATCAATCTCCCTCTTCATTTTATCCCACCAATAATGATCACAAAGGTCTCTATACATTTTAGTGCTTCCCGGATGTGTAGAGAAAGTAGAGCTATGAGCTTCATCCATCAGTTCTTTCTTTATCTCTAGAATAGATGGAACACATAGTCTTGTACGAAATTTCAATACACCTTCTTGATCAATATTGAAATCAGGAAAATTACCATCCTTCACAGCCTCAAACATCTCCTGCAATAAAAGAACTTCTTTTTGAGACTTCTTGATCTTCTCTAGTAATGAAGGTTGAGAAATAATTTGGGATATGGTTGATGATGTCCCTTACCTTATAATTACCTTGTCCATTTTTACTAGATCCTTAATCAAGGGATCTCCTAGGATCCTCATTGTTGCCAGAACAATAGGGTCTTTCCTTCTTAACACATCTGCAACTTTTTTTGCTCATCCAGGGTGATAATGAATTGAATAATCATAGTCTTTAATAATATCCAACCATATCCTTTGTCTCATGTTCAATTATTTCTGTGTGAAAATATTCTTTAAACTGTGGTGGTCGGTGTATATATCACATTTCTCTGCATAAAGATAGTACCTACATATCTTTAGAAAAAAACAACTGCCACCGGCTCTAGATCATGCGTAGGATAATTCTGGTTATGTTGCTTCAGATGAAGAGATGCATAAGTAATTACCTTGTCATTTTTCACGAGGACGCACCCAAGCCCATTCAGAGATGCATCACTAAAAATAACAAATCCTTCTCTGATAGAGGGTCATGTTAACACATTTGCAGTATACAATCTCTTCTTCAGCTCTTGGAAACTTTCCTCGCATTCCTTTGTCCAGATGAACTTAGCCCCTTTTCGAGTCAACTTGGTTAGTGGATTCGAAATCCATGTAAATTTTTTCACAAACCTCCTATAATATCTTGATAAACCAAGGAAACTATGAATCTTAGTTACTTTTGTGGGTTGAGGCCACTCCTCCATAACCATTGTCTTTATAGGGTCAACTGAGATTCCTTCATTGGTTACGATGTTCCCCAAGAAAACCACTTGTTGTCACCAAAACACACAGTTGCTGAACTTTCGAGAGAGCCTCTCCTTCTGCAGAGTTTTCCAAATAACCCTCAGATGATCTTCATGCTCCTCACGACTTTTTTAATATATCTATCATCAATAAAAACTACAAAAAATTTATTTAGGTAGTCCTTAAAGACTCTATTCATCAAATCCATAAAAATAGTAGGATAATTAGTCAAACCGAAGGGCATAATATTAAACTCATAATGCTCATATATTAATCGGAAGGTATTCTTTGGAATATCTTGCTTAATCAACCTCAGTTGATGATAACTAGATTAAAGATCAATCTTGGAGAAGAATTGAGCCCCACGAAGTTGGTCAAATAAATCATCAATTCTTTGAAGAGGGTATTTGTTCTTCACTGTGATCCCATTCAATTATCTATAATCAATGCATAGCCGCATTGATCCATCCTTCTTCTTCTCAAAGAGAACTGGTGCTCCCTAGGGAGACACACTCGGTCTGGATAAACCCCTTCTCCAACACGTCTTGGAGTTGTTTCTTTAACTCATCTAGCTCCACATTTTCCATTATATATGGGGTCTTTGATATCAGTTGAGATCTAGGTACGAGTTAAATGGATAACTCTACCTCTCTTTCTAGGGGAGGTCTAGGTAACTCCTCAAGAAATACATCCATGTATTCATGAACAATCAGAACATCTTCTATTTTCATACTCCCTTTTCCTTCTTCATCCACACCGATTAACTCCATAAAGAAGGCTATAGGAGGTGCCTCTAGAAAAGGATATGGTTGGGATATCTGTCCTTGGAAGATAATTGTAGGTCGTTCATTCAAGACTAATGAGATTTCCTTACTTCTGTATTTGATCTTAGCATTATAATTTGAGTGCCAGTCCATCCCTAACATAACGTCGAATTCCATCATGGGAATGACTACTAGATTTGCGATAAGATTGTGCTCACTAAAGTAAACACTAGAGTCTCTAAACACTATTGATGCATGGATAATCCCACTTCGAGTCTTGAATGATAACTCTACCTCTAGCAGTTCGGGGATTGATTCTATATTCTTTGCAAACTTGGAGGAAATAAAGGAATGCGTAGAACCAGAATCAAACAAAGTACATGCTAGTTTTGAGAGGACAACAAGAGTACCTTCTACCATGTCATTCGGTGCTTCAACTTCAGTTGTTGTAATAGAAAAAGCACGACCTTGCTCCCTTGGCCTTTACTATGGTTGATGATGATTCCCCTCTACTACCCTCAGATTTGGACAATGATTAGAAAAGTGCCCAAGCTATCCACACTTGAAGCATTGGACTTCGGGTAGGGCCAAAACCATCTTTCCTCTGTCATTATTGTTGGGGAGTTGAGGCTTCACCTCACTATGACAATTCTGAGAAATATGGCCTTCTCTTCCACACTTGTAGCACTTTCCACTTCCGATTAACCAGTGCCCCGAATACTTCTTCCCACATTTATTGCATGTGGAAAGTTGCATTTTCTTTCCACCTCTTTCCCGATCAAAGCTTCTTCCCAGGCTTGGTTCTAGAGTTCTCTTCTTCTCATTGGATTTTTGAGACCACTGTGTCTCACCAAACTCTAGTTTGACTTTAATATCACTTTGAACTATTTCATCGTAGCTATCATAGTCCATATTGGATAAATTCTTCCACAGATGTGGTCGTAGTCCACCAAAGAATCTATCAACCTTCCCATTCAGGTCCATGAAAAATCTTGAGGTATAACATGAAATCCTTGTGAAGTTTATCTCGAAGATTCCAATAGATTCATTCTCCTTCGGCTTCAGCTCGAGAAATTCCTTCTCCATTCTTGTTCTCATCGAGCAAGGGAAATACTTATTGAAGAATATTCCCTTGAACTCTTCCCACTCCATATATTTCATCTCTCCTCTTGGCTTCATGTTTTTGATCATTAAACACCAGTGATCAGCTTCTCTCTCTAGGAGGTAAATAACAAGATTGATTTTTTCTTGTTCCAAACAATGAAGTACATAAAAGATCTTCTCTATAGAGCTGATCCATTTCTCAGAAATCAATGGGTCAGTCAATCCATTGAAGGTTGGTGGTCATTGGTGCATAAAGGACTTAATAGAATGTTGTTAACTTAATGGTGAGATCATCCTCTCAGCTTGATTTAAGTTAGTACTCATAACTTGAGTCAGTTGGTTCACCATTCTCATGAATGTTTCCATTCCGGCTTCTATCAAAGGGTCGTCAGCACATGGTCCATTGCGGTCTCCATTTGTACGGTTCCTCGTATTGCACTCCATTTTCTAAAAGAATAAAATCTTAGTGAGAAAGTTGTTTCATTTAAGAATATTTTACTATAAAGGATTATACATCTTAAAACGTCATGTTTAAACAATTATATTTCTCTATAATTCCTTCATAATGATTCATAAAAAGCTTGAGATTGACCAAACATATCCCCCGGGAGTGTCGTAACCAAGAGTGCAGCAAGGCCTATTGTTGTGAATCGGTTCCCGTTCGAGTCTAGCTCAATGCGGTGTTTTCGGGTTTTAACCCTATGTAATCTGTGCCAGAGCCGCCTCTACCTGCTCGTATCCAGACTAGGATTTATTTATTTGATAAACCACTTACTCAATACTCACCAAAATACCACGAAGTTTTCCCTATACTTAAACTTTCCTATAGGGTTCTTCTTAAAGTCTTCATAGCCTAATTTCAATAAATAACTAAACCATCCTTTGATACCAACTATATCATCCCACCTTTTTATAAAAAACTTTTCATTACATTTTACAAAACCGAGGATTTTTAAGGTTTAGTGTCTTAGAAACAAGGAACTTAATACATGACGACATAAAATATTCTTCTTAAATACATGAAAGGCTTATTAATTGTTCATCCTAATTTTATTACAACATCTCTTAACCTGGGAACATACATCAAAGGAAAGGGTGAGAAGAAGGCCCAGTAAGGGAAACAAGAGAAACATTTTACATGTGAACTTGAGATACATCAATAAAGTCATGATACATAACTTTAAGGCATGAGAAAGAGGTCATGAGGCATATAATAATAAATATAACATGTTTCATAACTTGAAGATGTGGCTACAACATTTAACTTAGACAATCATTTCCGTTTCACCAAGGTCCATCCCCAAGGTGTCATAAAATAATTTCCAAGGTTATTCACCAAGGTATCATTAAAATGGTCATTTATAGAGATTGAGTCTTTACCCAATGAATTGGAGCGCTATCTGGGTGCACCCTTAATTTGTCTTTATTATCATGTGATACACATATATCATCATCAATCATTTCATAAACAACCCATATAGCATAAAATAAATGGGTTTCATTTCATAGTCATAACATTTTAAAAACTGCTTTAATGACGTGATCTTTATGTCACTTTAAACCCATGGAAAAGGAAAGCGGGTCTTGTGTATGTAAATAACAGAATTTAAAATAGAAACTTTTTATATATATGTGAATAAACATGTATAATAAAGAGTTTTGAGTATTCACTTAATAAAATAAAATAATTTGAGAAAAAGAGAGAGACATTTTGAGACGAAAATTCGGCAGCATAACAGCTATGTTTCAAGGTTATAGAAAAAATTGAAAAGAGAGGGGACATGGGTCACCCACTCATAAATGATGCATAAAATAGTAGAGGGAAAGAATATAGAGGATATAAGAACATGGTAATGAAATTTTAAGGACATATATTATGAAATGAAAAACATGAAAGGAAGATAAAAATAAGATTTTTCTTATGAAGAATTCGGCAGCCTAACTGCGTCACTAAAAACTTCAAAAAAAAATGAATTGATGAGATTAAATAGGGTCTCTCATCATGTGAACATAAAAGGAAAGTCTTATGAATATATAGATCATACCCAAACATGGAAAAAATAACTTTAAAGACTTGACATGAAAGTAGAACTTTGAAAATTTGAAGAGTGAAAGAATCCCTTACCTTGAAGAGTAACTTCAAAATCTTGAATTTTAAGACCTTGGGAGGCTTGAGGGAACCTTGAGAGGACTTATTGGGAGGTGAGGAGACCCTAACTTCATTGAGGAGGATTTTGGAATGGAAATAATCAGAGAATGACTTGATATTTATAGGGGAAGTGAGGGGACAATGCATTAATGGCCAAGGGACACCTCATTGGTGGTATTGGAAAAACCATGGGCTTTCCCATGGTATTTACCCATGGTATTGGACACTTGGGACACCTCATACCTTATATTACTATTAATAAGACTAATAGAATTATTATATAATTATTACATCCTTAATGATGTCATTAAACACCAGAAACTCTAAACTGAAAATTCATTATTCATTGAAAATTCAACTTTTTCAAAAAAATCCCAAAAATTTACCTTAACATAATATCGATGCTATGACTTCAAAAATGAACTCCATTTTATAAAAATAATTTTCTAAATAATTTTAATTTAATTTTTAAATAAAAAACACTATTCACCCGAAAAATCTAATACTTAACTAATAATTTCTGAAACAGTTATTTGCTTATTTTATTGAATCACATTACTTAACCAAGGCACCTAAATTATATTAATACTTTATTTAAGTGATATTACTAATCCATTTGGTCACATTACTAATCCTAAGGATAAAATCACTATTCATAATTTACTATTCACCAAAAATTAAGTTGATCTTATTAGACTCTAAATTTATTACTGAACACAATTGCAGAAGGCCATTTTTTGAAAATCTTTTCACATCATTTATTATTTAAGGTTTACATAATTATTTTAAAATTTCCTTTTTTTCAAAATTCACCCATAAGATACATCCTATTTTTATCCAAACATTTGAAAAATCTCAAACTTCACCATAGGAGGAAATCAAAAATTTATTTATCTCAAAGGATTACACAAAGTAGATATGGTCTCGTTACATAGCCCCTTATAACCCCAGAATATGACCTAAGTGTAAGGTGTGCTAAGGTGAGAGAATCTGAGGGAGGCTTGGATAACATTTCCCTAGTAGAAATCTCCAATAACTTGAAATTCTCCCGTAGGCGACTCCGTTCACACTTGGCACGCTGGAGTTCAACTTGGGCTTGGTTCAAAGTGAAGCCCAAAGATGCCACCTCTTTCTCAAGCTCTTATAAGTGGGCTTCATATGGTTTGAGTCTACTAGATGAAGCCATCGACTCTTCTTTCAGCATTAACCATTAACATCTCTATTGAATCATTAAGAGTAAATTAATATACAATTCAAAAAGCTTGGGTTGTTACATCGCGGGAGACAGACGTTGCGGGAGACGGTCATCGGTTTGTCAACGTCGGAAGAGGAAGAGAGATACTCATCATTGGCGGACAGTGTTCGAAGGTGACGAAGTCAAAGATGATATTTACGTTCCTCGTGGGCATCACTTCCCTTTATTTCCTCGGTTGAAGAAGGAATAATTTGATTCTCGACGTTCTTTGGAGACGAGGGACGTTCTTCATGGGAATCAGTCATTCTCCAAGAACTCCAAAGCTCTCCCAAAAGAAAATGCCCAACCTAAAAATAATATATGAATTGTCTATTATTTTTTGGCACAACCATTCAAATTCCTCTATTTTCATTAAATGTAACAACTCACCTAATTAATGGGTGGAATAGTTCAAATTCAAAAAGAGGAGCGGGAGAGTTAGAAATTAATGAAGTGAGGGTTGGCACAATTATGGGGGAAGTCCAAGAGTTACAAGAGGTTAAGGGGGGTTCAAGATTGTGTGGCCCCCACCGCATAATATCCTCCCAAGGGAGGTTATGCATGGGTGGGCCCCACCTCCAACCTCCCCTTGGAAGATTAAACCGCCAAAAAATAAAAATATGTTACACATATTTTTTATTTAATTTATTTAGAAAACCCCAAAAAATTAACTTCCAATCACGCCAGAAAACAACTACGGTAAAGGTATCCTAAAGTGATTACCGGTGCTGAGAGTTCAACGGTGCCCTCAGATTTCCATTCCGATCTCTTGTTAAAAAGATATAAAATCCCGCTCGTACATTTACTGAACCTACCCGAACAAAAATTCATAAATTAATTATGGGCAGACCGGCCCTTGAAATCAGGCACCGTCAGAAACTACAGACTCGTAAAATTCCCATGTATTTAAAAAAGAAAAAAAAATTCCACAAAAATTCCAGGTCTTTACATTTTCCCCACCTCAGAGCTTTATGTCCCCGTAAGCTACAACTCACACTAAGGGAACAAAAGGGGGTACTGAGCACACATCTGAGCCTCCTGCTCTCATGTGCTCTCCTAGAGGTTCTAGTGCTACCAGCGAACACGCACCAGAGGTATTGACCGTCCATGCAGGACATGATCCTGTCGATCCTCAATTTCCACTGGGACCTCCATGAATGTCACCCCGTCATCGATGTCCAGCTACCCGTGGTCGATGATGTGGGACGGGTTGTGCACGTATCTCCTCAACTGAGATACGTGGAAGACGTCTTGCACCCGGTGCAACTGAGGTGGAAGACCCATGTGGTAAGCCACCTCACCTACTCTACTGAGTACCTGGAATGGTCTGATGAATCGCGGAGAACACTTCCGCCTATGCCAAATCTCCATAGACCTCATCTAGGTGAGACTCGTAGAAATACATGGTTGCCATCCGCAAACTCCAGTGGTCTCAGTCTCCTATCAGCATAGGACTTTTGCCTGCTCTATGTAGTATTCATCCACTCCTAGATGATCCGAACCTTCTCTGTCATAGCCTGCACCAACTCTGGTCCCATAAGTGCTGACTCCCCTGGGTCCGTCCAGCACAGAGGTGATATGCCAGGTCGGTCGTAAAGTTCCTCGAAAGATGCCATCCCGATGGTGGAGTGCTATATGTTGTTGTACGCAAACTCTACCAAGGGTAAGTGATCCTCCAAACTGTGACCGAAGTCGAGGACGTATGCATGGAGCATGTCCTTGAAAGTCAGTATGGTCCTCTCTATCTGACCATCTGTTTGGGGATGGAAGGTGGTGCTCAAGCGAAGCTACGTTCCGAAAGCCTCCTACAACCCCTTCCATAGTCGGGAAGTGAAACGAGTATCTCGATCAGAGACAATCGTCGATGGAATACCATGAAGACGTGCGATCTCCCGTATGTAGAGGCATCCCAAGATCTATACTGAGCCCTACTCTCATATCGGTAGGAAGTGGGCCGACTTGGTGAGTTGATCACCCAGATAGAGTCGTGTCCTCTGGATGTATGTGGAAGTCTCGTCAGAAAATCCATTGATATCCCATCCCACTTCCACTCTGGGACCTCTAATGGCTGAACCAAGCCTGCTGGAACTTGGTGCTACGCCTTCACTTGCTGATAAGTGAGGCATCGAGACAGAAACTCTACTACATCCTTCTTCATACTTGGCCACCAGTGCTGTTTTCGGAGGTCCTGATACATCTTCTCCACTCCAGGATGTACCACTAAAGGAGATGTGTGGAACTCCCTCAACACTTCCTCCTGAAGTGCAACTGGTAACATGGTATGTCCTATTAAGAGAATGATGTCATCCCCACCTTCAGAAAATCCTTCAGGTTCCTACCCTGAGGATATATGTGCATGTCGAGCCTCGTAGTCAACATCCCCACACTGCACCTCCCTGACTCTCTGAAGAAGTGGAGGTGTGACTATAAGAGACTACAGAAAGGCCGCTCTGTCCTAATCCACAAAGGAAATCTGCAACGCGGACAACTGCTCTGTCTCCTCTCCTAGCAGCTGAATGCCTGATCTCCTTCTAAGATCATCTAATACTATGTTCCCCTTCATAGGAGTATAGAATATCTCAAAGTAATAGTCTTGTAGGAACTCGAGCCAACGCTGCTATCTCAGGCTCAGGTCCTTCTACGAGAAGATGCACCTCAGACTCTGGTGGTCAGAGTAGACTGTAAAATGCTCACCCATCAGATAGTGCTGCCACATCTTTAAGGCGAAGACCACTGCTGCTAACTCCAGGTCATGGGTAGCATAGTTCTGCTCATGATTTCTCAACTGCTGAGAACCATACGCGATCACTGCCCACTCCTGCATTAGGACACACCCGAGTCCGATCTCTGATGCATCGTAGTAAACTACGTACCCAATGCCCTCCTTTGGAATCCTCATGATGGGGCACTAGTAAACCTCTACATCATTTCCTGAAAGCTCTGCTGGAATATTTCTGGCGACACAAAGGGTTTCCCCTTCTTCATAAATACTGAAAGCGGTGCTTCAACTTTGTAGAAATCTGGCACAAATCTTCGATAGTACCCAGCCAATCCTAGAAAACTCCGTACCTCCGTCACACTCCTGGGTGGCTCCCAAGAATGTATTTCTTCGATCTATGCTGGATCCACTGCAACTACAGCCTATGAGATAACGTGTCCCAAGAAGTGAACATCTTGAATCCAAAACTGGCACTTCGAGAGCTTACCATAAAGCTGGTGCTCTCGGAGTGTGTCCAGTAATATCTGTTAATGGTAGGGATGCTCCTCCTCAGTAGTCGAGTAGATCAGTATGTCGTCGATGAAGAATATGACAAAGAGATCGAGGTAAGGCTGGAAGATCCTAGTCATGAGACTCATGAACACTGCTAGAGCATTGGTTACACTGAAAGAAATAAACAAGAACTCATAGTGGCCATACCGACACCTGAAGGTCGTCTTCTGCACATCCTCGTACCGAACTCTGAGCTGGTGATAGCCTGACCTAAGGTATATCTTCTAGAACCATCGTGATCCCTTGATCTGATCAAAGAGGTCATCAATCCTCAGGAGGGGGTACTTGTTCTTCATGGTCACCTGGTTCGGCAATGATAGTCAACACACAGTCGCAAGCTCCCATCCACCTTCTTGGTGAACAAAATCAGAGATGCCCAGGGTGAAACACTAGGTTGGATAAATCCCTTCCACTGCGAGTCCTCCAGCTGTACCCACAACTCACGAAGCTCGGTGGGAGCCATCTGATATGCTGGAGTAGATATCGGTGTCTTCCCAGGGTACAGGTCAATATAGAAGTCCACCTCTCTTCAAGGAGGTAGTCCTAGAACATTTTCAGGGAAAACATCCGCGTACTAATCCACCACAACAAGAAAACTCATACTTCGCACATCAACCGCTTCAAGAATGAGGCTAGACAACTAATGAGTGATCGGTTGCCCCCTCATTTGGGTAAGTCCATCCCGTGCTACGAAGTCTTCCATCTCACTGGTGAAGGTAAACATTGTCCCATTCGTGCGGACACACCACACTTTGCGCCTAATACAGTCAATCTGATCATGAATTTTGGATAACCAGTCCATACCCAAGATGACATCGTAAGGAATCAACGCCACTATGAGGAGATCCCAGCTGAATCTCTCGCCTCCTAGAGTAAGCTTACACTACCGGCACTGGTGTGTAATCATCATGTCTACTCCAGTAGGAGTCTCTAGTCGTAAGGATCGAGCCAATGACTCTGTCAGAATCTATGAGCTCCGAACAAGGGAAATGACAATAAAATAATGACTCGCACCTATGTCTATAAGTATTTTAGTAAGGGTGTAGTAGACACAAATAGTACCTCGAATCATCTCAGGTGCACTGTGGTCATAGGCCGTGACTACCTGGAGCTGAGCCCGCCTCTGTCTGCCAACTCCCTATTGTCGGGGTGGACCTCCTGGTGGTGGTGGTGGTAGGGCCTCGAAATGCCGTCCACCACTCACTGCTCGGCCAACTCCTCTTCCACATCCACATAGTCCCAAAGGACCACTATGGTCGACACTCTGACTCTACCTGGGAGGTCCCTCTATTGTATTCTTCTCATCTGCATGGCAGGTCAGGCAGTCATGAGGAATGTGTCCTTGCCCGCCGCATGCATAGCACTGCCTGCTCCTCGTATGACTGGCTCTGTCTCGTGTGGCCCGCACAACTAAACCAGTATCCTGGGATCACCAACCTGATGGCCTGGTCCTCTTGGACCTCTGCGACATCTGTCTACCGCTCGCTGCAGAAGACTCTGCTACGTGTCTCCCTGTGGTGGGTCTCGCTACTGGTGACTGCTCAGCTAGAAAACTATCCACTAGAAGGGCTCTCTCTAGCACCCCCGCCTACGTCAGGATGTTGAGGGAGATCATCGAAGCCTTGATCTCATGATTGAGTCCCTGCTAGAAGGTCCGGGCCCTGAAGAATGGGTCTCACACCATATCCATGGAGTTGCATGAGAGGTCAGTGAACCTCGCTGAGTACTGAGCTACCGTCATGCTGCCCTACTGCAGATGAAGTAACTCTTGAATTTATACCACACGAAGGGTGGCTGGAAAAAACTCTGATCGGAAGAGACTCTCGAAGTCTGCCCAATGTAATGATTCATCATCATGAACCTAGATCATCAAACTCCACCATCTGCCTGCTGCTGCATGCAGGAGACTCACAACAAGGATCACCATGAGGTCGGCTGGTGTCCCTACCAATCTGAAAACTCTCACGACAGCCTCTAGCCTATCCTCCTCTACCTGTGGTTCCATTTCTCCCCAGAACCTGGGTGGCCTCTAGCATGGGAACTCGTGAAATTCACTCATATGGCGTGCACTTTCTGCTGCTGGAGCTGGTGGTATCAGTGGATCAACGGGTAGTGGTATCGCTGTTACCTCCGTTGTGATGGGGCCCTGCATCGAGGCCTCGTCGCTCGATGGGATACCATCTCGTACGAAACTTAGAACCCTAGTTAGATACATTTGTGGGGCCATCCTGTAAAGAAATAGGTGTTCCATGGTTAAAATATTATACCTGGCGAGCTGACACAAAGTAATCACGTAGAAAACTTCTCAAAAGAAACACACATGCAATCAGTGTTTTCGTGTACTGAGTCGGAAATTAGAAGTCAGAGTCCTAGTGTATGGATACGTCGGCCAATGCACCAACACCAGATTTCCTAAACTGATAACCACACCCAAAAAACATTACACTATTGATGTTAAAATAATCAGAGTCCAAGTTCTGTGGTAGAACTGACTCCTATGATACCAATTTTTCACGACCTGTCCTCAGGGCCCGTTCCATGACTACCCCAAGATAGCCTTCCATAGGCCAGGGGCTGGAGACTAGCACCAAAGGCGAATCCCTGATATAAAGGGTAGGAATTTCCTTTAGACCTGTAACACACACATTCTGAACACTAGTAGTAGAAGAAAAAAGTACTAAAATAGAAAATAAAAGTGTGCTGAAAGTAAGTGGGCTAGTATACAAACCCAACTGAACAACAAGTAAAAGTACAAGTAAAAAGGAAAACAACTCCTAGGTTATCCACATGGGAATACTACCTAAAGGGTAGGTAAAGAACTCAAAAACTATTCCTTGATGTACATCCCATCTATTCCAGCTCTGAGCATCCTCCCATCCTTCGCTCTCATCCTCGATCACAGTTGACCGTCGTCTGCACAGAACACAACAAGGCGTGGGCAAAGCCCGTGCAGGGGTGAGTAAAACAATACTCAATAGGGGACCTCGGGACCCTCGAAGGTCTCCTAGAATACACTAAGAATAAACCACAGAAGTAAGATACAATCACGAAGTATCAACCAACCTTACTTAGGTATATTCCCATACATATATCTACGTTACCAATCACAGCCCGACTCTAAATCTTGATCCCAAGAAAAACCCAATCCACAAAGGAAGTAAAGTAAATCACCATGATGATAATGGTTGAAAGACAAGACTCAGCTCACACAGGTATAAAACTCATGTAGAGGGGTGGAGATGAATATTTGTAGCAACTGAATCATCTCCTCTATCAAACACACGTAGGATCCTGGTAAAGAAGTCATCACTGTCAAATCCACGGAGGATCCCAGTATAGAAGTCACTATGATCAAACCCATGGAGGATCCCGGTACAGAAGGAATCACTATAAAACCCACAGAGGATCCTGGTACATAATTCATCACCGTCGAACCCAGGGAGGATCCTGGTATAGTATCGTCGTTGTCGAACCCACGGAGGATCCTATCATCTCAGTCACAACCAGCCATAGGGTTCCCGAACGCAGCACGCTCGATTATGGGAGGGTCCGTTCCTCGAGTCAAGTGTCGATATATCAACTACCATGAAATCTCTAGTTGATGTATCATAGAGTTCCGTGTCATCATAAGGAACCCAACGTGACAGAAGGTGCGTTTATCAGACGTCCAGTCTCTGAGTTATTAGCGTTTCCGTTCCAGGGGCCCGATTGGTTTTTAGGCTCAAACCAACCCGACCGTACCCCAACTTCATCCGAACCTCATGTGAAGTATTCCAAAAGAATCGTCTCACTACAAGAATTCCATCACCGTAGACGGTTCCTCAATCGGACTCCCGTAGCCAAAGATGCAGCTAAAAGGTGTAAATGGCCATAGCGGGTCCGGGTCCGGTCCGACCCAGTTAGGTCGACCTGGTACGAACTGAGGTCTGACCCGGTCCTTGGGTGCGGTCCAAGCCGAATGGTTGACCCAACCCGAGTGGGCGGCCCAAACCAAGGGAGAAACCTGACCCAAAGGGGCGGCCCGACCCGAAGGCGCGACTCGAACTGGGGGCGGCCCGGCCGAAGGGTGGCTCGGCCCGTGGGGGCCCGACCCGTGGCCGCCCGGTCGAAGGGCGGCTAGACATGGCAGCCCGGACGTGGGGGCCCGACCGTGGCGGCCCGGATGGCCACTCATGGGAGGGGGGTGCCCCCCCGGTTTGTCAAACGGAACCGACACATTGCGCCGGTTCAGGAGTCGCGGGACCCGGGTGGTCCCACTTGTCTGGCTCCATGGTCGGCCGACACCGTACCTCCACCATGGCACAATGACACCACAGTCCTTCTGCTCTCTGCACGGCGTGATGATGCCACACGATCATCACCCTGGCCCGACCTAGCTGCGACCTGATGGTCCTCAGCGCGGCGTGACGGTGCCGCGCCTCCTCCGTCGTGGTCCGGTTTGGCTGTTGCCCTCGGCTCCTCCACGCGACATGATGGTGCTGCACCTTTTCGGTGGCCTAGCGGCCTTGCGTCGCCGGTTTCTTTACGGCTAGCCCGATGCTGACTGCTATTGTTGTTCCACCTCCGTTCGTCAACAAAAGTAAATATATAAGGTATATGGTCCAGCCATGTTCGTGCGGCCCGAGCCTTCCATGTTATTATGATATCAATTGGAAAATTAACAACAAAGATCGAATGATGAAGAACGGAGATGAGAATCAAACTTAAATCCCCTACATTAATTTCAGTTATCAACGATGGAGTCGCGAAAGATGAACGTCATGGGAGAAAGACGTCGTGGGAGACAGACGTCGTTCCATTAACGTCGGAAGAAGAAGAGAGATACTCGTCGTTGGCGGACGACGTTCGATGGTGACAAATTTGAAGATGACATCGACGTTCCTCGTTTGTGTCTCTTCCCTTCCTTTCCCTGGTTAAAGAAGGAAGAAGTTGATGCTCCACGTTCTTCGAAGATGAGGGACGTTATTCCTTGGAATAAGTCGTTCTCCAAGAACTCCAAAGCCCTCCCAAAAGAAAATTCCCTACCCAATAATAAAAGATGAATTGTCTATTATTTTTTGGCACAACCATTTGAATTCATCTATTTTCATTAAATGGAACAACTAACCTAATTAATGGGTGGAATGGTTCAAATTCAAAAAGAGGAGTGGGGGAGTTAGAAATCAATGAAGCGAGGGTTGGTACAATTATGGGGGAAGTCCAAGAGTTACAAGAGGTTAAAGGAGGTTCAAGCTTGTGTGGGCCCCACCACATAATATCCTCCCAAGGGAGGTTATGCGTGGGTGAGGCCCACTTCCAACATCCCCTTGGAGGATTAAAGCACCACCAAATAAAAATATGTTACATATATTTTTATTTAATTTATTTAGAAAACCCCAAAAAATTAACTTCCACTCACGTTAGAACGCTACTGCGGTAAAGGTATCCTTAAGTGATTACGAACACTGCGAGTTCAACGGTACACTTGGATTTCAATTCCTAGCTCTGGTTAAAAAGATATAAAATCATGCTCGTACGTTTACAGAGCGTACCCAAACAAAACTTCCGAAATTGATTCCGGGCACACCGGGCCTCGGAATCAGGTGCTGTTAGAAACTACGGAATCATAAAATTCCCATGTATTGAAAAACAAATTCCATGGAAATTCTGGGTTTTTATAGCAGTGATGTTTTCCCAAGGATTTAAAATTATTATGAGGTCGATTTTTTTGGTTTTAAACATTCTATGCATGATTTAGTGTTTCAAAACACAAAAAATGCATTTATGGACATAATTGGAAAACAATAATTTAGAATGAAAAGATGTCAAATCTAATATTTCACAATTAAATGTATGGTCATATTCTTATTCTTTTAAATAAATCCATTGTCATTTGATTTTTTTGACCCCTCTACAGTTTTTTAAAGGATTTTGTGCCTTTTAGAAGTGTATACCAAGTAATTATAACTACACCACAAGTCAGATTGACATGTTGTCTATCTATACATGCTAAAAAAACTCACTGGTGGTTGTACCATGACTTTACAAGAATGTGAGATCATATTCTATGGTTTTGACCATTCCAGGCATGTTTTAGTGTTTTAAAGTACTAATTATTGATGTTTTGTCTGTACATACACTGCAAAACTACTCAACAGTTGTTTTACCATTATTTTACATTAACATGAAGTTGTTTTGTATGGTTTTTACTATTCTATGGATGTTTTAGTGTTTTAAAACACTAAAAATGTGTTTAGAAACATAACTAGAAAACTGTAATTTGAAATGACATGAAGTTAGTTCCTAGATTTCAAAATTAAATTTATGGTCATTGTCCTGTGATTTCAGGGATATATGACATCATTTTCTTGGGACCCATACACTTGTGTTTAATGGATTTTTTACCTTTCAAAAGTGTATACCGAGTAATTTTGACCACACTACATGTTATAATGACATGTTGTCTATATATACACATAACAAAACTCATCAGCAGTTGTACCATGATATTACATCAACATGAGGCTATTTTTTACAGTTTTTAACATTCTATCCATATTGTATTGTTTGGAAACTCTAAAAATGCATTTATGGCCATAAAGGGGAAGATGTAATTCATAATGATGTTCCTTTAATTCCAAAATTTTACAATTAAATATATGATCATAGTCCCATGATTTCAAGGTAATCCAACATTTTTTCCTCATTTTGACCCCTTGAAACTTGTTTTTAAAGGATTTTGTACCTTTCAAAAGTGTATATCAAGTAATTTCAACCACACCACACATCATATTGAGATGTTTTGTGCATATACACATTAAAATAAACTCATCGATGGGTTTTCCATGATTTTACTGAGGTTTTTTACTATGCTTTTGACTGTTCCATGCACGTTTTAGTGTTTTAAATCACTAAAAACATGTTTATAACCATAGTTGGAAAATCGTAATTCAGAATGAAATTTTGTGGGTTCCTAAATTTTAAAATTAAATATGCGATTTTTTTCCAATGATTTCAGGGAAATCTGACATTGTTTTTCTAGTTTTCCACTAAAACCTGTTTTTAAAGGCTTTTATACCTTTTAAAAGCGTATAAAGAGTAATTTAGAGCATACCATACATCATATTGACATGTTGTAAATGAATAAACATAAAGAACAACTCATGGGTGTGTTTCCCATGATTCCACATCAATATGAGGTAATTTTCTATGGTTTTGATCATTCCACTCACATTTATGTGTTTTAGAGCATGAAAAATGTGTTTATGACCATAACATGAAAACCATAATTTAGAATAAAATTCCGTCAGTTACTACATTTCATAATTAAATATATAGTCATTTTTCTATGATTTCAGGTCAATTCGATGTTTTTTTCATGGTTTTGACCCCCCGACACTTGTTTTTAAAGGATTTTGTAAATTTTAGAATTGTATACTAAGTAATCCCAACCACAACCACACGTCTAACTGAAATGATGTCTCTGTTTACATGTAAACAACAAATAATATGTGGTTACCCATGATTTCACATCAATATAAGGTCATTTTCTATGGTTTTTACCGTTCCATGCTTGTTTTAGTGTTTCAAAATGCTAAAAATGGTTTTACAGCTATAATAGTCAAACCATAATTTAGAATGATGTGCTTTTAGTTACTACATTTTAAAATTAAATATATGGTCATTTTTACCATGATTTAAAGCCAATAAGACATCGTTTTTCTAGTTTTGACCCCCAACACCTGTTTTTAAATGCTTTTATACCTTTCATAAGTGTATATTGAGTAATTTTAACCACACCGTATGTCATATTGAGGTGTTTTCTATCCATACACATAAAAAAACTCATCGGTTCATTCCCCCAAATTTCACATCAATTTGAGGTCATTTTATATTTTTTGACCATTCCCACACATTTTAGTTATTAAGAAACTACAAATTCTTTTATAGACATAACATAAAAACCGTAATTTGGAATGATGTTTCATTATTTCCAACATTTCACAATTAAATATATGGTCATTGTGCCATGATTTTTGGTACATATGACATTTTTCCCATATTTTACCACCAAAACTTGTTTTTAAAGGATGTTGTACCTTTTAGAAGTGTATACCAAGTCAAAACCAAGAAAACAAGCTTGAATTGTTTTCAAACTGATTGATAATGATCTATAATTCATTATTGATCTTTAGGAATCAACCACACATCAATATGGAACAAGATTTGGTTGGTATGAGTCAAAATTCATGTCTTTATATAAAAGCTTCACTTTAGTTTTATTTATGGATGTTTTATGTGTTCTTTGTAAATGTATAAATGATATATGGAATTTAAAATTTACCTTGGTGATATGAGCTATAAGGTTTGAAATTTCCTTGAGGGTCGTTCTAGTCATCCAATTAAATATGAAAAACTAATGTATTTTCAATTTAAGACCACCACTAGTCCTCTGTTTTCCTATAAGAGTCTTTTTCTATAATTTTTTACTTCAGTCATGCAATTTCTATTTGTGATTCGTGAACAATGAAACTACTTGAACCCTGACCGGGTGTAGTGGTAATTGATAACATATCTCTACCAAATATAGCTGATGGATTTGGTCCAAAACCAATCATCTATACATGTTCAGGATTCTCGTTCCCTAAAACAATTTCGATTTCATCATTCTAGGAAACCAGTGATGATTTTGAAGGGTTCATAACCCATAATTCTTGAATTTTAAGCTGTTAATAAAAAAATTATCAAATATTTTTTTAAATTATCCTAAAATCATTATGTTATCTTATTAATAAGTTTTTCATTAATATTTCTTGTTATTTAAAAACTATAAAATCATAATAATGAAAATTATTTTATAACAATAGATAAGCCTTAAACCCAATTAATTTGGGCCGACTAGATGTATCAAAAAATGCCAAATTATCACTATTAGGTCCTTGTAGTGGTCACTATTTAATTGGGTTTAAGTCTGTTTAGTTGTTAAAATATATATTTCATTATTATGTTTTTATGGTAATTAAATAATATGAAATAGTAATGTAAAATACTTACTCCAACATCTTTGGTTGGGTTATTTATAAAAATTCTACCAGGTTTCCTTTTTCACTTTAAACTACATCTTTATTTTGCCAATATAGTGAAATATTTCATTCACCTTTATAAAATAATATAAAAAATTTAGAAAAAACTTTGGGTTATAATAAAATAATATAATTAATAATTAAATGAAATTAAAACCAATATTTTTTTTCTTGAAAAACTATGAGAACCAGTGATATGAGGAATGCATTTTTTCTCACGATTCACAATATTTTTTTAGATAATTCTTAAAAAATAGAAACATTAATAAAAATTATAATTTTATTTTGTTTATGTTATTAAGATACTATAAAATATGCAATTACCTCATGATATGAATCTTTGTTGATATTAACAAAGAGCATCAATTTCTCAAGAGGAAGGCCATCATGCACTTTATCATAAATTTTTCAGGAGACCAAAGAAGTTTCTTTAAAATCATGCCATAATATCCATTTTAAATTTCTCCATTTCTGGCCAAAAACTTTTAAAGTCCATGTGCTTTAAATAAAGTGAGGTACATAAAAATGAAAAATCACGTAGAAATAAAAACAGAACACTTTATAAGTATATTTTAAAATTTAAATCATGTCTTTTAAATTAGTTACCAAGAAATATAAAATTAATATTACCTTTACTTGAGTATCAAAAACCACATTTTTCTAAGCTATAGGAATATTCCTCTAATCTTTATAATTAATGGGAAATCTTACTATCTTGCAAGAAAGCTGCCAATAGATTCTGACAGTGTCACCGGTAGGCACCCTAAACTCCTAGAATAGAATGATAATCTTGAAGTCCATCAAGTCCCATACATCTAACCTATTCCTATTTGTATCCATTTTATGGTTGTATATATATACTTGAAAAATGAATTAAAAAATTAATAGCATATAATGTTTTTTCTAAAAATGACATAAATTCTAGTAATGGGAACTTGTCAACATCCCCTAGTTGGAGGGGTGACCAACTACTCTATTTCTAGAGGTGTATTAGGATGTGGGATACCAATGACATTTGGGGAAATGAACGTCTCACTAGAAGTCTCAGGTACAAAAAAATCATAGGATCTATAGAAGATAACGATAGTGGTGGCATGCTCTGAGATGCTAATCGACTAGGTTATTGAATTTTTTTCCTCAAAATTCCTATATTTAAAATGTGAAAGGTATATTAAATGTATAAAAAATAAAAAAATAAAAAATAAAAAAATAAAAATTAAAACTATAACAATGTATATATATAAGAAACACATATCAATAAGAAATTGTAATATATTTTCATTACAAATTTATAAATTCAATTATCTTAATATTCATTATCTTCATGGATATCAACCTATATTGTGTCTAGTTTTTTATTTTCAACCTCTCTTTCAAGTTCTACTATTTCAATATTGTTAGAAAAAAACTATTCATGGTTTTTTGGTTGATGAGGTTCACTATCAAAATGTACAAAATAATCTTCATCCCCTATATCATATAAGCCTCGTTGATTTAAGTGTAAAATAAAACTCCATCCTTCTTGTATTTAATCATCCATATAATAAACCATCTTCACTTATGAATCCAAGATGAATGGATCATGCTCTTCATGTTCACCAGAATATATCATGTAAGAGAAGTTAGTTGAATTAATATGTAATGAATCTTTCATTATAACCCTATAATTGTTTTCTTAATTTCATTTGAATAAAATAATTGAAAACTATCTATGATAGTTTAATGGAATTAAATAATTCACCTTCCCATAGTATCCCACCATTAAGAGTTTAAATACAACACTATTTTGAGTTTTCAAGTCTTTTTTATGATAAATGTTATTAAACCTGAATCCATGAATGTTATAGGAAATAAATCTCTTTAGTTGACTTAAAGTTACTCAAGTCAAGAACTTCGAACCATTAAATATTTTATCTTGTTTTTCATCATTTTTTATCTAGACAAAAAGATATAATTTGTTGCTTTTAACACAAAAAATAACTACATGTCAATAATATGAATATAAGTATATACTTACATGATGGGTGGACCATTCAACAAGATTCTTATTAATAGGTTTTTGTTAATTCTATCTCACTTCAAGATGGAAACCTTAGTCCCATTTATTTTTGTAGTCACAATTCTTCATTAAATGGATCTACAATAACACTTTTGAGTAGAACAAATCTATGTTCTTATAGACACTCAAATTCATTAATTGTAAATTTTTACCCATTCCAATTGGTTGTCTAATAGTTAGAAATATCGATGACTAATTTTTAGAATGAGATTTAGTGGATATGTCATCAACATGTCCAACATAATTGAATCTAGTCTTAATGCCATTAAAATTCCTAGAAAAAAGGCCAAGAACTCTTTAGCTATGTAACCTTTTGTAATAGAACCTTCTGTTTGAGATTTATTCCTCACATATGATTTCAAATGAACTAAATACCCAATGAAAAAAATAATAACCATATTTAAAAAAATTTACACAATGTTTTGATAAAATCAAACTCACCATGGAAAATTAAAAAATCAACATACCTGTCAATTGGATACATCCATTGATAGTGTACCAGTCCAACCATTTTATCTTCGTTAACTAAATGAACATTCAAATGAATCATGACTGTGAATAATAAAAGGAAAAATAATATATCCAAATGAAATAGTGTCAAAACAATTATTTCTTCCAATTTATCAATCTCATTTGAATTTATATTTTTTCTAAAAATATCTCTGAAAAAGGTACACAACTCAACCAGAACTGTAGTTACTTTTTCATGTAAAGTATTTTGTAAGTCTAAAAACAACTGCTCCATCAAAATATATGGGTGATTAATAATCAACCCATGTAACTTTTGATGTTTTAAGTCAATACACCTTGATATGTTACTCAAATATCCATTTGGAAATTTTGATTCTTTAAAGTTTGAAGGAATATGTATTTATTATGATTTTCCATTATAAAAATAGTCAAAGGATAATTTCCATTCTCATTTTCTCACAAACCATGATTTATATTAATTGGATCCAAATCCTTATGATCATTAAAGTTATACTTCGATTTACCCTACTCATTAAGCACTGTAAAAATTACATTATCATATATGTTCCTCTCAATATTCATAATGTAAATATTATGACCTATCAAATTAAACTCCAAATATATTTTTTAAAATATACTATTTTATTCCATTCCTGTTTTCCATCTTCTTCGAATATTTTACATCGCACCCTTTTCCACTTCTTTAAACTGATGATATTTTCCAAATTCATCAGTGAAATTAATTAATTGTCTCAGGATTTATAAACTAGATAACACCTTTAGTGAATTTATCAGTTCAATAACTTCATTGAATCACATTTTATTAAACATGAATTTATAAAAAACATCAAGAAATCAATGATGAGACATAAAACACCATTTTGTGTTTCGAGTTAATTGTTGAGGTTCATAATCAAAATAAAAAACTAGACAAGAAAAACAAGTATGAGTGTTCCAACATGATAAATTTCGTTGTCTATGAAATTCACTAATTTTAAACATTAAAGCAGCATGCATTTTGAATAGTTTTCTCATTGAAGCATCTTATGTTTCTATGACATCATACCATAATTCTTACAATTATTTGATTAAAGGGTGAAGGTATACATAAATTTCATTTAAAATGATTTTGTTTCTAAGAATAATCATAAAAATAATGAAATAAGTATTCTTCATCCACATCAATGGAGATAGAATATAGAGGATCCAAATAATTTTCCAAATTCCATAATTAGCACTTAAAGTACCTAAAGGTTTAAAACCTTTAGAATCCAATCCCAAACATACATTCCTAGGATATAAAAAACATCTCGATATAGTGAATTAAACACCTTCCATGGTATTGAATATTTTGGATGTCTCATCAAGACATCATTAATATCCCAATAATTCCACTTCCTGTCGTATGCAGTGTTATACGATATGAATAATCCTTCCAAGAATGATTTCAGAAGAAAGTAACGCAATAATTTTCTATAGTTTTCTTCTTCTGTTTTTTCCTGGGGTAACATTGATTTATACTCTCATTAATGTTCATTCACTTTTATCTATTGTATGAAATCTCGTGTATTCTTCTTTATTAGACTCTTCTCCCTAGTAAAGCATGTAATCCTTAAGGAATGCATGTATCTTTGTATAATCAAGTATATGTTTTTAGGTGAATTTATTCATCTAATAGAATTATGAAAGGATCCTAGATTCAATAATTTCATCAATAAGAAAATCTAAAATCCTAGACATTTATTTTTCAGTAATTCCACATAGACACTTTATACGATACAACTTAAGTAGAAAAGATAACTTTGAATAATTGGCACACCCTTCATATAGTTCTTTCTATCCATCTTCAAATAATTCAAAAAAATCATTTTTTGTTCACTAAAGTAATAAGAATGATTAACCTATTGGGGATCAAATAAAGGTTCTATTGATTTATTAAAATCTTAGACATTGAATTCCACAAAACTAAATGTATAATTTAACAAAATTTGAATTTAATTATTCTTTTCAGGATCACTTTTTATTTCATTGGTAGTATTTTTATTGTTTTGAATTTCTATATCATTTTATTCCCCTTGAAAATTACAACTTACATATCAATAAAGTAACTATTTCATTATTAAATGTTCATGTACGTCCTTTTTATTCAACCATATCTTGAATTTACAATCAAGAAATAGGGATTTTATTATACCATCCAGTAATTGGTTTTCAATTACATTATATAAAAATTCTTCCAAACCCTTGACATATCGAGGTGTGTTTCAATGTAAATTAATCCAAATTTTATCCATATGTATTGGATTGTATTCTCCATATACATTCAGATATTAAGATATAACTATTTAATCAAATAGGTATAGTCAATTTTAAATGTCACCCACCTTCGCCATTGACTCTCTCATGACAACTATAAAATAAAATTGGATAAATCAAATAATTTAGATCTTATTACTAAATATCTAATATAAATACATGAATCAAATAAATTATTATTTCTTAGAAAAATATATGAATAATGAGATAAATTCGATGACCACCACATTTTATAAAAAATGAAACACATTAACATTTTAAAGGATATTAAATATGTAATCCTAAATTGAGATTTGATGTTGAAGTGCCATTCTCAGTAAAGATAAAATTGATATTTTAGGTTAAAGAAGTATCTATATTGGTTAGGACAAGACTCAATAGCATAGTGTTTGAAGTTAAATGCATGCTTGAAATAATTGATATTGAATGATGGAAGTGTGGAAAACAACCTCTACATTAAAGATGATAATTATTATCAATTTTCGATACTTTATATGTATATGATATTATTTTTATATGAGAAAAAGGAGATGGTTTATTCTAACATTTTGTTTTAACTAATTATATCTCATTTCATGGAAAAATTAACTACATTGATCAATGTATGAACCACTTCCCATGATCAAAATTAGACCAAGATCACCCATTTAAAAATATTAATATAACGTATACATTATTTTCATATCAAGATATGTCACGCATACCCAAAATATTCAACTCTATATGTCCATATTCTATTGAGATGGTTTAGTGTGATTTTATACTATTCCATGAATTATATAAATCAGTAATGTTCACATAACATTAAATTAGATGTTCCTTCAATTATATCTAAACATAAAAAACACAATGTTAACATAAATTTGAATAATGAGTATTGTGATTTTCAAATCAAATGACAATAAATTAGCCATTTGACTAAAAAAACTGCACACTATATTTAACTCTCTTTAAAATCATGTTTGTTAAAATAAAATCATTAAAACTATGTTGTCTACTCTAGTTACCATAACTAATAAGTTATTATCAGGAATGTAAAACTTAACCCTAACTACTCATTCATTATTAAATAAATTTTTTTAAAATAAATTATTCCTTATATATGCATAAAATAATAATAATTCTAATAAATTAAAAAAGGATATAATATCTCATTTTAAAGTCACTTACCCTTAGATACCTTTCTAGGGTTGATGATGAAACCTTGTTTGAACATATACCCTACCACTAATTGTTCAAGAGTTGGAAAATAGTCTCAATTATTTACATGTCAAAATTAGAGGTATTAACAAATACAGAACAAAGTGAATTTCATTAATATCAAATAAAAACCAAGAAATTATGAATGATCTATATTCCATAACGTACTTATATCATAAACGAATTTAATTTTTTAATTTAATATAACATAACCAAAATTAATGATTATTAGAAATCCAAAAAAATAATGGAAAAATAAATATAGCACATTATAATCCAAAATTACATATATACATTACTTTTGAATGAATAAAAAAAAGTTATATACCCTTTTTATCAACTATGATTTTCCATCTAATGATACTCAATAATAGATTTAGGGTGGGTATGATTCCACCTTTAAGGGGGGTCTACATTGATGGTGAGGAGGAGGTCTGATCTTGGGAGAGGGAGGTTGGAGGAGGGAGGGGGGGGGGGTTGATTTCACCAGTGAGGATGGGAATAGTGAGTTGGGGAGAGGGAGATCGGGTGGGGGGGTCAGGGGTGGTTGCGGTCTCTATTGAGAAGGGATGATGTCGGTCCGAGGGGTGGGGGGAATGTGGGTCATGAGGTTGGGGTCTCCACTGAGGAGGGGAGGGGAGGATGTCAGTGGATTGGGGGAGGGGGGAGGATTTAGGGTCTCGTAGAGAGAGTAGGGGAGGGAGGAGGGGTATAGGGGTTTTTAAGACATTTAGCAGCAAATTAATTGAAATCTATACTAATTCTTAAAAAAAATTATAGCGGCGATTTGATCAAACCATCACTATATGTTTTTTTAACTAGATTTATTTTGAAGTAGTTTCTAGAAATTCTGCTAATAAACGATTGCGAGGATAATATTTTTTTGTTATGTGTGTGTAACATAAAGAATCAAACATAAGGAATAATCATAAGGGTTACCCATGAATTGAAATGGAAAAGTAACGAGATTCATAAACATTATGAAATCATAATTATAAAAGAAGAATAAAAATAATAAGTATAATAGCCTTGAATAACATCATGAGTAAATCATATGAAACATCAAATACTATTATCTTATAAGGAAACTAATTTTGAAAGAACACTCGAAATAGTTCTTGATGAAAATAACATTTATGTTATAAAAACATTTTTTTTTCAAAATTCCCTAAAATTATAAAATAAAAAATTATCTTTTAAAATATCCATTTAATATTGTAATGTAATATCAAATTAATTTAGGCATAATTATGGTGGTAAAATCCACTCGTGTTGTATAATTTAAAAAACATTACTTTCGTGTTTTTGTTGATCAAGTCATAAAAACCTCTTTTAGAAAATTAAAAAAATAATAATTTAAAAATATTTTGTAAAATGTAAAAAATTATCGAAAATGACTCAAAAAAATCATAATATAATATTAATTTTTTTGGAATCAATTTAAGAAAAAATGGACATGGAATAAAAATAGAGTTAAATAAAATTTTGAAAATGTAATTTTTAAAAGAGAGTCAATTATAAATATCATCTCAAAGAAATGAGAATTAATAAAATAAATTGAATTTGTATATATTATTTAAATACACATAAAAAATTAAAAATAAATTATAAAATATTAAAAATTCATTCCACACTTGTGCTTATAACAACATAATTAAGAAGTATAAGTTTAACCTAAAGAGTGAGAATTTGGTTAAAAAATCCCTCACCTCACGCTTACCTTTTGTAGAGTGTACTTTAAAATCTTGTATAATGATTTAAATAATGTTATTAATTTGTTTCAAAACTATATGCATATTTATAATATATTATATAACATGTTTATAACATCTTCCCACCCATTCATTAATAATATTTCACAATTTTGATTGTTTGGGGTGTGTTTGTTTCATGGTTTCATGGTCGGTTCACTTGTGTATAATTATGGATTTTATTTTCAAATGGAATTAAAACTCCCAAATCATAATTAAATGATATTAATGAAATTAAAAGAGTATTAGTAGTATCATATATATTTTTTTTAACATGATGATGATTCATTTGATAAAATTCTAATGATAAATGATTAGTTTATTTTGGCAGTTTTTCTGACCATCACGAATTTGTTTAATTTTATTTAATATTATATATATATTAGCTACATAATATTAAATAATTTTTAAAATAACAATTAAAATCTTATTTAACCATAATAATAATTTTTTGACCATCCATGATGGAGGTAATGTAAAATAAACAAAATCATATTAATGGAGGTGATTAACAAGAATAAAATAGAAAATAAATACATTTATTTAAATAAGAAGAGGTAATAAAAAGGATGTATATAATATATTCTATTAAAACAAATAAAACTCCGATATAAAAATTATTTATTAGTTATCATTACTGGATGGATGAATAATTTGAATTATAAGAAAGAAATAAATTAGGAGACGTGTTTTGAGAAAATTACCTCTTATATATATCCTCCTTGAATGACCCCTTGAGGAAATTGGATTTGTAATTTTGATGAGACCTGTAGAACATGGACATGGGGATAGTTGTTATGAGTGGTTTTTGTTGACATATTATGAGATTCAGGTCTTGTGAGGAGAAATGGGGTGGTGAGGGTTTATATTTTAACTAGAGGAGAGTTGGGTTTAAGTTATTAAATAATACTAATTTTATATTTAAAGGTAACCACATTGAGGTGGAATTAATTTACAAGATTTTGGATGATAATTAATGTTGTAAATGTTTGTTAGGGTTGATAAATACTGTAAAAAACCATTAAATGTTTCAATTTTTATGTATGTTAATATTTTACCTTTTAAATTTATCCCTTGTCATTATTCTACCTATACCATGGTAAATAATTGTTTTTACCATGGTAAATTTTGTTATACCTAAAACATAAATTGACCATAAAAAATAATTTGGAAATTATGATTCCAAATATTTAATCATTTTTTCCAAATTCAATTCACATAATTATAAACATTAGATTTCAAATTTAATCCCACACATGCAAAGAGAAAGCAAGTTTTAAAGTGAAAAGTGAAAAGTTCTAATTGTTTTTATATCCAATTTAAATGAGAAATTATCTAAAATGTACTAAATTATACTTATTTGTGTATAATTTTATCAATTATATATTTTTTTAAAATTTAATAAAATTTAACAGTATAAATAAATTTGATGAAAAATATTTTTCAATAAAAATAGAATATTTTTCACTTTTCATCAAAAAATGAAAGTTCTCCTAAAATTAACAAAATTTACACTAAGCTAATTTTTATATTATTATTTCAAAAATTAATTTTATTTTTTAAAATAAAATTTATACAATTTTCAATTTTTTTTAAAATAGGTGTACCTTTAAAAGGTTCAAAAGACACCTTTAGAAAAATATAGCTTTCCATGCATAAAACAAGATTTATTCTTATCTTAATCCTATTAATCTTATTGGATTAATTTAAATAAATTATTGAATATATAACATATAAGTTTCAATAATAGTGATTAATTTAATTTATTAAGATAAAATTCTACTATGAGTATAAAAATTGTTCTTTTAATCGTTATAAAAACACATCCTTTTTATTGATTTGGTTTGTTATTCTGATTTTTAATTAATTAGTAACCGATGAATTCATTTTATAAACATGTGAAAAATATATTTCATAATTTATTTAATATAATTGATTCCCTTCATTCCAATGGATAGGTCAAAATTAAATAATAAAATTTAATCATTTTTTAAGTTCAGTGTTCTATGCAACCTAACCTCTCAAAGAGATTAAATTCATTTTAAAAGAGAATTAACATAAAATATTGGGGTGTTAAATTCTAAAACCATTAAAATTAATTCCACCATTAAAATTCATTACCTGAAAATAAATTGATGAGGATAACCATGCCTCATCACTCTCTCAGGATCCCACATAACAACCTCAAATTGGTGGTTTTGCCGCAAAACATTAACCATGTGAGGGGTCTTATTTCATTAAACTTTTTCTCTACAATTCAGAATGTATACTAGTTATTATTTATAATAAATACCTTTCTCTAGTGTTACTATCTCTAATTTTAGTAAATGTGAAAGATTATGTATGTACTTAATTAGGAGGGATATATGGAACAAATCCTAAACTTGAGAGAGATTCGGTGGAAGAGCCAATCGATAAGATACCATCCCGATATGATCAGAATTTCAAAAAAATTGTGTCCTTAAAAATTTTAAATTGAAAAGGATAATCAAAGAAAACATTTACAAATTTCTTATGTGGGAATCCCACATCAAAAAAGGGGTTAATAAATCTTCCTCTTAAAAAGAGGAAAAGTAAAAGGAGAATATCACCATATAACTAAGATTCTGATTAGAATAACATTAGTGGAAAGTGAAAACATGAATATGGAAGATAATTACAACTATCAAGATTTTATAGAGAATGGAGGAGGACATGGGCACTGTAATGTTAGTGACGATGTGACCATATACCAAATAGGTCTAAAAAATGACATTAAAACCGTTAAAAATGATGAAAATAGGATAACGTTTTATTTCAAAATCATATAAGTATATATACTTACTTGATTTCATCTCATAAGTATAGTTTCACTCTTTGATGTCACCTTTATCTATTTACACTTCACTTCATACTCCAATTAATTGTAATTATTTTAGAACTTGTGGATAATAAGATTCAGAATGGGATTACAAGTCATTAGTTCTATCTATATTTATTATAAAAACAAAATAGTTATAATATATTACATAAATATTAATATGGTGAAGTAATACATTAATCTCTTAAATCCCTTATAATAATCAAAATAAATAACTTCATAAATAGTTATCCATATGATCCTTCCAAAAGATTAAAATCCCAAGTGTTCAAATAAAGGGTACTAAATTTTCAAAATAAACTTATCATTAATACTTGAAATAATTGGATGTAGCTCTTAATTGTCACATATAAAACATGTGACGATCATTATCTTGTATTATTTTGGAACATGGTAATATCCTAAATTACTATAAAACCTTAGTGAAAACATGCATACATTAAAAAAAACTCTTTAATCAGATCATAAATCCAAATATTCTATAAACTAAATCCATAAACCACCTTGTCTTCATATTAATATTCAGTTAAAAGGTCACCAATACTATCCTATTTATTTTATCACAATAAAAAATCTCTTTATCTCATTATTATCCCAACATCATTCACATGTTAATGGTTATCTTTTGATTAATATTTTCTTCTCCAAAAATATCTCCATACCATTAAATCACTTTTCAAGTCCATCAAAATTACTCAACATATCCTTTCAAATCATTAATGAAAAATTATACTTATATATTTCATGTTTTTTATAACATAATATTTGGATTATAGTATATAAATACTTCATTCATCCCACTTACTTCTTAAACAATGAACTATGTTTTTTCATCTTTTTCATTAAAAGTTATTTCCTCAGACATGTAATTTATCGTCTCAATATAACCAATACTCAAACCACCTTGCTTATGTTCTTAAAAAAAATTCAACCAAGGACATTAATTTTTAAAATGATCATACAATAAACATTTAAATCATTCATCTATTGATAAAACATTAGGGAGACCAATATTCCCATCCATGGAGTTAACCGAATTCTTTATTTTCAGGATCCACTTTAGTAGCAGTGATAGCATATGATTTTCTTTATTGATGTGGAGGTTTCTATCATAGATTGTCCTTGAAAAACATTATATTAGGGAATTGTCTCACATAGTTTCCATGTTTCTTGCAGTTAAAGCCCTATACTGTAGGCATATTGTTCATGTGAGCCTTCTTTTCAACTTCTTCATTAGTGGGTTTTTTCATTTCAATTTGGTATTTATTATATTAGTGCCCCTCTTTACCATAGATTAAGAACCTTATGGTGCAGCTTAGGTATTTTACAATATTATTCTACCCACACTTTTGACAAGTTAGATGCTGAGTTTTCTTTCCTCCATGATATTTTTTTATTGGCCTTTCTAAATGGAATTCCATCTTAAGTTTCGTGTCTCTTGTCCCATGAGATTACAAAGAATACTTGATCTCCATCTCAATATTAACAGAACTCCTAACAATATCTTCATAATTATAAAGTTTCCAAATTTTTAAGGCTTTCGTAGACTCAGTTTCAATACACTAAATAACCGGACCACCTTAAGTTTAATGTCGATGAAAAATCTATAAGAATACTATGAAATCATAGTAAAGTTTTCCTTACATGCTGTTATAGATTCATTTTCCTTTTTCTTCAGGCTGAGGAACTCTTTATCCAATTTAAGACGGGGAGTTTGGGGGAACATTTTATTAAAAATATTTTCTTGAATGCTTCCAATTCCATGGAATCAATTTCATTATTATATTTTTTATTTTTGATCAATGTTCCCAACTGATCAGCTTCTCCATCAAAATGGGAGACCGCCAACACAAATTTCTCTTCTTATGAGCATTTAAGGACATACAATAACTTCTCAATGGAGTTAATCTATTATTACTCAATGAGGGGATGGAAATACATAATAAAGATAGGATGCCTTTTTCACATAAAGTATTTGACCACAACATTATCTTTCATAACAGAAGGAGGGAGTTTTACATGATTTATGTTATTACTCATAACTTGAGTAAATTGATCCTGTATTTTCCTGAAGTTCTGAGATTCTTTTACTTTTAGGTTTGGAATATAATTTGGGAAATCATCACATTGACTATAACTTGAGTTTTTGGAATGATTTCTCTTATTTACATCCTTTAACATGAAATGAAAAATAAAAGTAGGGGTATTTAGTACTTAACTAAAATTAATATATATAAGAAACTTTGAACATATATGGATTATATATTAAATGAAATTTATATCTTAACTTGATCTTTCCTAGGTTTCAATCTAGGAAAAACATGGTGATAGGTTTATTCTAAGCGTTCTTACTAAAGTTTTATAATATTTATACATAAAAAACTAAACTGTGATCTGATACCAATAACAGAAGTCTAGAATTTATTCCATTGGACTATAATTGATAGCTATCAAAGAACTCTATAAGTAGCTACACCTCCTAGGTGGGACACACCACCATCCCCAGTGGAATACCTTTCCTCTTTAATCCCTTGGGCAGAGATCTAGGATTTATGAAACACTCACCTATGAGAGTTACTAAGGATCATATTACTTCCTTTTCTTTGATTAAAACGATATTTACCCACACTTTTTACACATATTATTACAAGATTGTTTTATATATTTATCCATATATTACATACCAATAATAAAAAGTATAGTGTATGTGGCATAAGAGATACATTATAAAAAAACATAAAACTAGAATAATTGAAAATTTTATTAATCTTCATAAATAACTACAAAATCATATTAAGTTCTTATAACAATATAAGATAACCTAGGAGAAACATAGACAATAGGGATGAACTAAAGAGCCATGTAAGTGAATAATCCTGGGATTTGAAGCATAAAATATGAGTTAAAAAACATAACAAGATAACATAAAATCATTGACTATGAATATAAATATATAAAAATAATATATAGAACATGAAATCATATAATCATGGGAAAATAGGAAAGTGAAAACGTCATACAACATGAAACAAACATGAGTCAAGGCTAACAACCAAGACTATATCAAATGGTGAAAAAAATACTATAAAGGAGTTCGGTTTACTCCATATCACAACATGATGTGTCATAAGAATAAAACAATACCCAATTCATTGGAGAGCTATCTCGGTGCACCCATTAAAACATTCTCATACATATGTGTTCTATATAAAGAATCAAACAAAAGGAATAATCATAAGGGTTACCCATAGAAAGAAATGGAAAATTAACATGATTCAAAAACATCGTCCCATCATAAACATAAAACAACCATAAATATAATAGGGATAATATCCTTGAATAATATCCCCACTAAATCATAAAAAATATCAAACATTATTAACTTATAAGGAAATTAATTCTAAGAGATCACTTGAAATAATTATTGAGGAAAATGTCATTTCTATTTTGATTTTTTTAATTAATGAGAAATTATAAAAGAAAAAATTTTATTTGAAAATATCCATGTAATATAATAAATAAATAATCAAGTCATTTATTCATCATGATAGCAGGAAAACCCACTCATGCTGTAAAAGTTAAAAAAGAATTCCTTACATATTTTTTTTAGACAAGTCAAAAAAACATCTTTTGAAAATGACAAAAAGAATACCTTAAAAATATTTTTTAAAAAGTAAAACATGATTTAAAATTACTTAAACTAATCATAATATAATAGTAATACATTATTGGAATCAATTTAATAAAACATGGATAAGGAATAAAAATAGAGTTTTAAGGAAACATTTTGAAATTATAATTTTCAAATGAATTTATCTTATAAATATCATCTCGAAGAAATAGGACTTTATAAAATTAATTTAATATGTGCATCCTCTATAAAAAAACATAAACAAAATGTAAATACATTATAATATATTCAAAATTAATTTCACACATTTTCATAGCGCGACATAATCTATAAGTAGAAGTTTAACCTAAAGAATAAAAATTGGGTTTAAGAAATCCCTTATATCACACTTCTCTTTAGTGGTGTGTACTTTAACCTCATATATAATGGTTTAAATAATGTTATTAATTTATTTAAAGAATATATTAAAATTTATAATATCTTATATGTTAATTTTATAACCTCTTAACACCCATTCATTAATAATATTTCATAATTTTCATTGTTTTGGGTGCATTCATTTCATGGCTTCAAGGTTCGTTCAATCATGTATAATTTTGGATTTTCTAGTCAAATAGAAGTAAAAATCCAGAAGTGTAATGTAATGACATTAATGAAATTAAATAAGTATTAATATCCCCATATATAATTTTTTTCTAACATGATGATGATTCATTTGATAAAATGATAATGATAAATGATGAGTTTATTTTGGTGTTTTTTCAACCATCATGAATTAGTTTCAATTTATTTAATACTATGTCTATATATTAGTTAACAAAATTAAATAATTTTTAAAATTAAAATTAAAATCTTATATGAACATAATAATACTTATATGGCTAGCGATGCTTTTGGTAATGAAAAATTAATAAAATCATTAATCACTGAGGCGATTAACCGACATAACAGGGATAATAGTTTTATTTATTAAAACTTGAGGAGGAAATAAAAGGGATAAATGTAATATATTCCATAAAAAACCAAAAAATATTGGTTAAACATGATTATATAGTTATAATTACTTTATTTTTGAATAATGAGAGAATAATGTAGAAGAAGAAAGAAAAGAAAGAGAGGTGTTTTGAGAAAATAATTTCTTGTATATCACCTCCTTGAAGGACCCATTGAGGATCTTGGATCTGATATTTTGATGGTATCAAAATATATTGGATGTGGAAGTAGATATAAGATGATTTTTTCTATATATTTGATGATATTCTAGGATTTTTATGAGAAATGAGGGGGGGGGGGGGGTATTTATAATTGAGGAGAGGTGAGTGTAAGTGATTAAAGAATGATTATTTAATGCTTAATGCCAACCATATTGTGGTGAATTAATTTCCACTACTTTGGATGATAATTAATGTTTTAAAAGAATTAATAGGATCTATAAATACCTCAAAAAACATTAAATCTTGTAATTTTTTGGCATATTAATCTTTAACCTTCTAAATTTAAACCTTGGCATTATTTTACCAATGCTAAAGTAAGTAATTTTTTTACCATGGTAATTTTTTATACCTAAAAATAAAATTTAACGTAAAAATTAATTTGGACCATGAATTTAAGAATATTGAAACCATTTTTATAAATTAAATTCAATAAATTGTTAAAATTAGATTTAAAATTAATTACATAGACACAACGAGAAAGTGGGGTTTTAAAGTGAAATGTTGAAAAGTTATAAATGTTTTTATATCAAATGTCAATGTGAAATTGATTAAAATGAACTAAATAAGATTTAGTTATTTATAATGGAATTAATTATAAATTAAAACCAATTTAAAATATAATATAATTGTATAAATTAATTATATGATAAATCATTATTTAATTAAAATTCAGTATTTTTCACTATTCATCAAAAAATGAAACTTTTTTGAAAAATACAAAAAATTTAATCTAAGAGTATTTTCATTTTATTATTTAAAAATTCAATTTTATTTTTTCATATAAAATTTCTAAATGTTTTATACTTTAGTTTTAAATAGGTGCTCTATTAAAATGTGGAAAAACTGCCTTCAGAAAAATATTGTTTTTTATCTTGAAAATTGGATTTATTCTTATCTTAAGCGTATCAAACTTAATGGATGAACTAAAAATTATTTTATTGTATATATAAAATATTTATTTTAATAACATCTTTAACTATTAGTGATTAATTATATTTATTAGGATAAAATTTCATTATGGGTATAAAAATAGTTTTTTTTATAAAAACCCATCCTTTATATTGAATTGGTCATTTATTTTAGTTTATAATTAATTGTAAACAAATGGATTGATTTTATAAACTTGTAAAAAATATATTTTCATAATTTTTTAATCTCATTCATCCCATCCATTCCAATGGCTGGGTCACTATTAAAAAATAAAATCTAATTGTTTTTTTAAGCTTGATATTTTTGTGAAATATAAGATATCAATGAGATTAAATTTATTTAAAAAGAGACATAAAATAAAATATTTGGGTATTACAACATGTGATGTTTTATCCTAATGGGAATGTTAAACAGGAGGATTATCCCATAACTAGGAAGGAACATGAGTGATTGTAATGACCCAAACTTTTATTAATGAAAATTCTTCTTGATCTAATTAAATTTCCTATTATGTAAAATGGTTACATAAAACTTATGCACTTCCTTGTTTTTATGTTTTTGGATTTTAAAATACCATTAATAATTGCTAACGTTTCTAATATATCCATTGAATTTTGATAACATGATTAATATAAATATTGGGCTTTAACAAATCAAACTTACTCAGACAAAGGAAGCGATGACCTTATCCAATATAATTGATCCATACAAAGCCCATTTTTTAGAGCTCATAAAGGATGTATAGTCACTTGGCTTCACTCTTTACCATGCCAAAGCTGAGCATCAACATGTTAATCTTGAACGAGACCACCTATGGGAGAAGTTTAAGTTAATAGAGATTACCACCCGAGCGATGTTATCCGAGCCACCCCAAGAGTCTGTCAGCATCGAACACGTTAACCTTATGTATTATGCGGGTGTTATAAGGGTTTATTTAACAATACCTAGAACTATTATTATTTTCATTAATTTTTTATATAATAAATAATGTACATTCATTTTATTATTATTACTTTGTAAATGGTTTTTAAATCACAAATAATATTTTTAATTAATTTTCAATTAAGAAATCTATTTTAATTAATTGATGGATTTTTTGAATTAAATAATATTTTTATAAAATATTATTACTAAATTACTTTTTTTAAATACAAATGATTGTATAATTTTTTAGGAATACAATTGAAATTTTTATTAAGGTTTGGAAAGTGTTTTTCGTCAAACCCCATAAATTTTCAATAAATGTCAATTTTTATTTTAAAATTGAAAATTCACATATTTAGAAAAGTATTTAGAAAAAATAAATATTATTTTTGGATTTAGGGAATCAATAATATCTAATGGTGAATTTTGCATAATTTTCTGAGACAGTCGAATATTTGGGTAATAATTAAATGCCATTTAAATATATAATGTGTTTTATGACATCGTAATGACCCAATAGTGATTTAATAAAATAATTTAAAAGGGTTTTCAGAAAAATATATGTTTTTCCATTAAAATAATGTAATTTTCGACTTTTTTTGATTAATTATACAGTGCCTTAGTGGACCCTCCAATACTTATAAATGATTTTAACATTTTAGAATCATTTCCTTGAGAGTGTGACTCACCTTCACATAAGAAAACCTATTTTTTTATTTTAGGCCATTTTAATTATAAAATATTATTTTAAAATACACTTTAGGAAAATCCATGGGCATAAACTATGTTATGGTTTGTGGTTTTGATTAGTTTAATGTGTTGTGTCCAAAACCTAAATAATAAAAAATTTCATCTCCTTTCCTATATAAACCCATTCAATCTCCCATTCATCTTCACAAAAAACCTTTGTATCTCGACCAACCTATTCCATACTATCTATATAATCCTTCCTAGATACCCAAATATTCCAATAATCTTCTCTCAAACCTCTCCCTCGGCTTTGGTATCACACTTCCTAGTAAGGGATCCTCACTTTCCTTCCTTCCTTATTTATGTCCAAGTTTCCTTATATTGTTATGCAATTTTATATTAAATTAAAAAATTTGGGTTATGATTTGACACATCCCCTTTACTTACCTCCTTATATTTGAATTATTATATATCTATTTCTCTATCATTAATACCTTTCATGTATGCCTATTACCATGCCCAATTTTCGTAATGGATTTCTTCTTTTCTCATTTTCCCCAAATTTCATTATGATATTATACCCTTTTTTTCAATTAAACATATTGGGGTATGATTCCTAAACTCCCCCATAATTTCATAATTATTTTTGAATAATTAAGGACCTCTTTATCTATCTTTAATCCCTCCCTTGTACACCCGTTACCATGCCAAAATTGCATAAGAGTTAATCCATTTCTCCACTTTCTTCAAGTTTCATTATTATGTTTCTCCTATTTAAAAATTTCATGTGTTGGGACATATATATATGTGACCCCATTTTCTATAAATTTTATGTACGTATGATGAGATACACCTTTCTATATTATAACCCAATTTTATGAACCTTTATGTCATGTCGTTATGCTGCCGAAATTGCACTGTGATTTTCCAAGCCGAAGTCATTGTGTAGTGAATAACATACACATTTTCATATCAAGGGTATTCATATTCATGAACATATAATTATTTAATGAAACTTACATGTATGTATTACACATTGTTTTATTGTCTAATAGATTATAATGTTGAATGATTCCATGTTATATGATCCTTGTGGGTCACTTATGCATGAAATGAAATGATTAAGAAGGGGGAACCCTGATAACACTCCAATACATTGGGTAAAGAATAGTATCATGATACACCATGTGAAATGAGGGATTAATCAGGATAATTCATGTTCAATGAGGGATTAATCATTCTAATTCAAGTGAAATGAGGGTTTACTCATGCTCCATGTGCAATGAGCCTTGGCTCATTCAAATATCATTTTAAATGTTGTTTTGACATTTCCATGTTATGATTATAATGATATATCATGAATTTATGTTAATGTTTCTTTTATAATCCATTGATATGCCTATTTTCTAACATGTACTATATTTTTCAGTTCATGACTTGTTTACTCCCTTACTGGGCTTTATAGCTCACCCTTTTCTTATGCATGTCTTTAGGTTATCCCATGCAACGCTAAGTACGATGGGATGTTGTGGTCATTTAAAAGAAGTTTTCAAAAAAGATGTTGTGTTATTTTGTCATAAGTTGTTATGTAATGTTCCTAATTTCCCAATACACTAGACCTCTCTATCCTTGGAGTTTTCTTAAGTGAAATTTTATGTAATAAATCATGTTTATGTGTGTAATAAAGTGCAGTGTTATTACAGTTGGTATCATAGGATATGTTTAGTTATTTTTGGGATTAGGACTTGAATACCCTAGTGAAAGACTTAAATATAAGACTAAGTATAATAAAAACATCCATAAATATTGGTGAGAATAGAGTAAGTGGTTTATCAAGAAAATAAATCCCTGTCTGGATAAGAACAAGTAGAGGTGGATCTGGAATAGATGTAACTAGGGGTAAAACTCAAAAACATCGCTTTGTTTAAGACTCAAATGGGGGTAGGTGCATGAAAAATTGACTTGATGCACTCTTTATTTGGAAATCCCGAGGGATATGATTTGGTAAATTCATAGGCTTAGTATGAACCATTATTAAGGGAATAAAAAATTCCCCCAAGAATATATGTTATGAAATTGATCATTGATATCCTAGATTGAAAAATGGGGTATCAAATGTTTGGATATAATATTCATATACAATTTTATCATTATATGTTCAATGTTTTCTTTTTTACATTCTTATTAACCAAGTATTCAAACCACCTAATTCTATTTTCTTTCTCATAGTTAAAATATGGAATGAGGAAGATCACGAACAACTCTTCTCTCTCTTCCTCAAGAAATACATAGAGAGATTATCCATAAGTCATGCTCTGATAAATTTGAATTATTTTCAAATATCCTTGTTACATGAAAATGACTTTATGATGTATCCAATATCATTATAATTCCAGGATTCATTCAAGGATCAAGTACCGTCTATTAGAGAATCTTGTGCTCTCAACTTTCTTACCATGATATGCATGAGAAGTACCATTAGGGTATTTTCAAATTCTTCTCTTTATTTAAAAATTATGATATACTAAATGATTTCCTAGATCCTATAGAAGGGGGAGACCTCCGAGAAGCATATATGTAAAAAATTATAGATTTATTTCTTTGGGGAAATATAAAAATTGATTTACCAAAACCCTATTTTGAAATATTTGAAGATGAAGACGTAAGAATTTTTTTATAGAAAACTTGTTCAAGATGATGTCTCAAAATTACATATAAGAAATACCTTTTTTATGACTTATTGAAAATTCAATTGGTATAATACATGATGGATGAGGAGTTTTTGGGTAAAGGAAGTATATTATTGTGAAAAAAATTGTGAGGTACCATCATGTCCCGTGAACGCTTTTCCCTTGAAGGAAATGCCATCAAGAAAGACTCATAACATTATTGAAGTGATAAAGGAGATGTACCCTCACATGTTTCCCCAATAGTTTGTGAAAATAAATTTTGAGGAAAAATATTTTTAAGCGGGTAAGATTGTAATGAACCAAATTTTTATTAATGAAATTTCTATTAATCTGATTAAATTTCATCTTATGTATAATGGTTATATAAAACTTATGCACATCCTTAGTTTTATGTTTTTGTATTTTAAAATACTGTTATGAATTTTTTCCATTGCTGATATACACATTTAATAGTGAACACATGATTAGTATTAATATATATCTTTAACAAATCCAATTTATAAGGGGTTATGTAACAACACCCTAACACTATGATTATTTTCATTTGTTTTCTACAGAATAATAAATACACATTCATTTTATTATTGTTACTTTGTAAATGGGTTTAAAGCACAAATATTATTCTTAGTTAATATTCAATTAAGAAATATATTTTGATTAATTAATCAATTTTTTTGAATTAAATAATATATTTAAAAAATATTATCACTAAATTACTTTTTATTAAATATAAATAATCGTATAAATTTTTATGAATACAATTGAAATTTTTATTTAGGTTTGAAAACTGTTTTTATCAAAACCCATGAATTTTCAATAAATGTCAGTATTTATTTTAAAATTGAAAATTAAAATATTTAGAAAATTATTTCGATAAAATGAATATTATTTTTGGATTCAAGAGTTCGAAATTATATAACGGTGAATTTTTCATAATTTTCTAAGATAATTAAATTTTTGGGTAAAAATAAAACTTCATTTAAATTTTTAATGTGTTTTATGACATAATAATGACCCAATAGTTATGTAGTAAAATAATATAATAGGTATGTTTTGAAAATATATATTTTAACTATAAAATAATATGATTATATATTTTTTGATTGATTTTACAATGCCTTAGTGGACCCTTCAAGACCTATAAACTATTTTAACATTTTAAAATGATTTCCTCGAGAGTGTGACTCACCTCCACATAATAAAGACTAATTGTTTATTATGTTTGGAAATTGGACTTATAAAATATTATTTTCCACTTCACTTTGAAAGAAACCATTATAAAAAACATGGGTTGGTTTTTGGTTTTGATTAGTTTAAAGTGTAGTGTCCAAAACCTAAATAATAATGAATTCCCTCTCCTTTCCTATATAAACCCACTCTATCTCCCATTAATCTTATCTAAAAACATTTTGAACTCAAAAAAACTCTTCCCTAATCTATATATAATCCTCCAAAGGTTCCCCGATATCCCAATAATCCTCTCTGAACCCTCTCCCAAGCCTTTAGGATCACATTTCCAAGTAAGGGACCCTCACTTTCCTTCCTTCCTTATTTTTGTACAAGTTTCCTTATATTGTTATTCCCTTTTATTTTTAGTTAAAAATGTTGGGGTATGATTTATATCCTCACCCATACTAACCTTTTTATGTATGACTGATTAGATGCCTCTTTATCTCTCATGAACACCTTCTGTGTACACCTGTTACCATGATGAATTCTCATAAGGGATTTCTTACTTTCTCATTTTTGTCCAAATTTATTTATATTTTTATTCCATTTTTTATTCAATTAAAAATGTTGGTGTATGATTTATCACCTCCTCATACATCCCTCATTATGTTTTAATAATGAGATACCTCTTTATCTCTCATTAATTCCTCCCATGTACACCAGTTATCATGCTGAAATTTCATAAGAGTTATTACATTTCTCCACTTTCTTTAAGTTTCTTCATAATGTTACCACTTATATTTCCAAATTCCATGTGTTAGGAAATGAATATATGTGACCTAATTTAGTATAAATTTTATTGACAAATGATGAGATACCACTTTATCTCTCATCACCCATTTTTATGAACCTTTATGTCACGTTGTTATGTTGCCGAAATTGCACATCGGTTTTCCAAGATGAAATCATTATGTAGTGAATATCATACCCATTTCCATGTCAAAGGTATTCACCTTTATGAACATACACTTATTTAATGGTACTTCCATTTTTTTATTCCACATTATTTAATTGTTGAATAGATTGTGATGTTGAATGATTCCATGTTATATGATCCTTGTGGCACACATATGCATGAAATGAAATGATTAAGAAGGGTGCACCCAGATGGCACTCCAATGCAGTAGGTAAAGAATAGTATCATGATACACCATGTGTATGAGGGTGTACACATTCTAATTAACGTACAATGAGGGGTTAATCATGATAGTTTAAGTGAAATGGGGGTTTACTCATGCTCCACGAGCAATGAACCTTGACTCATGCTAATATCATGTTAAATGTTGTTTCCACATTTCCATGTTATAATAATCATGCAATATCATTACATTATGTTCATGTTTCTAATGTGATCCATTGATATTCCTATTTTCTATCATGTACTATATTCTTCATGTTATGACTTGTTTACTCCCTTACTGGGGTTTATATATCACCCTTTTCTTATACATGTCATGAGTTTATCCCATACAATGCTAAGTACAAAGGAATGTTTTGTTCATGTAAAAGAAGTTTTAAATAAAGATATTGTGTTTTTATTTCCTAATTTTTAATTTAATATTCCTAATTTCTCAATAGACTATACATCTCAATCCATAGAGTTGTCTTAAGGGAATGTTTATGTAATAAATCATGTGTATGTGTGTAATAAAGATTAGGGTTGTTATAGCGATTATTCAAAGTCTACTATGTAATTAATGTCTTTGTGGATATCCTTGAAATATGATTTCTATGTTTATATTTAGGAAATACTATAATTTAATAATATTGTGCTTTTGATTGTGAAATGTGGATCATGTTTATCATCTCATGATTCCACACTCATTTTCCATGATATTATTTCATTTCAGATTATATGTCCTTCTTTCAGGATTTATGAAAAATATTATGATTATATATTAATTTTAATAAAAAATTTCTCTTTGGGAATTTTTTATCTCATGATTATGATACCACCAATGATTTAATTTTGATGAGCCATTTTTTCTCACTGAGAAATATTGATTACCCCTTTTTTATATTGTCTTTCCCCAGGTTATGAAGATGAGTCTAAATTATGAGATGTATAAGAGAGAGTCTAGTACAGTTTGTTGATGGAGAAATTTTCACATGTTTTATAAATTTTGTTTCCTATATAACCATTACTTAAAGTTACTAAACCAAAACATTATTTGATTTTTGTGAAATTATTCTGAGCTATCATATGAATGTGAATTTTTTTAAAGTTTATATTTCATTATTTGACTTGGAAAGCAAGTTAATTTATAAAATTATGTGTTTTTAGCACTAGACCAGAGAGTTTTGTCCTGGTGTGACTTAGTTGATATGAAAAGAATTTTTAGTTATTTTTGAGGATTATGATGAGATAAAATTAATGAAAACCCAATGGAAAAGTGTGAGGGATAAATCTAATTATATAATAACATCCTAAAATTTTAGAGAAATGATACTGCATGGTTCTCCAAGAGATTACAACCTTTTCTAGATACATTTTAAAGATTCATTATCTATAAAATATGTATATAGGGTTACTAACCTTGAAATGTTCATATTGGGTATTGACTTAATATTCACTTGGTGTATGAAAAGGAATCTAACTACACACCTAGTTTGACACTCTAGGAGTATATACTATGGTTAATTAAAATTCTCTCTGATGAATCATTGTGAAGGATTTTAGTATGATGATAATATATTTGGTTAGAGAACCTAATCGAAAAATGACTATATATCACTGAATATTTAACAAATAGGGTCACAAGTTAAACCAAAATTATCATATGAAAAAGGGTAAAACATCTTCAGATTTAGGTTTTCTTATTTAGATGTTTAATATTATCATAACTATTTTGTTTTAGTATTTGTTGAAATAGGATCATGATAATGAAAATGAGAAATCTATATATCTAGAAACCACTAAGTCATATAAATAAATAAGGGATCATACTATATTTTTTTAATAATATCAGTATATTTATGTTATAAGGGAAAATATTACTTTCCTAGTCTTACATAAGTTTCCGTGATTGATAGCATAATTAAAATTAATTCTTGAAAATCTTAGCTATTTTCATTAGTTAGTGATATTAATCAATGATATTATGGTATACTATAAATGTTATGAGGTATATGTAAAACATTTAAGAGTTGTCATTCTAAAGTTCTACTTTTAAGGTTTTGAAAGATATTTTAAATAGTATCAATAAACATGACAATTTATTTTATTACAAGGTTATATTTTGGGGGATAACTACTGAATAACACATGATTGGGGGATGGGTAACTATTTTGTTTAATTTATACCTATTGTAGATATAGTAAAGGGTTCATTAATTTTGAAAATTAAGTTAACCTGTGTTAGTAAACTAGGGATTAATAATTGATTCATGATATTTGTGGAAAATTTCATCACATTTTTGGGATTTTGTTATATATAGATTGGTGTGAGACCTTATCACCAAGATATTAACAGAATTTGAGTGTTAATAATAGAGTTAATTTCTAGAAATATATATGGTTTCATCATTACTTATTTTCTTGGAGATTCAAATGGTTTTGGAATGTAATATTTTAAAGAATATGTGATTAGGGTATATATATAACTAAGTATATGATTGTATGAAAGATTAATTTTTTTGAGGAAATATGACTAACTTAATATAGCATAAGAGTGTAAGGTACATGTCATATTAGAAGTTATATCCTAAATGATTAATATGTTAAGAATACCCTCACATAATTTAACGAGTTGTTAATAATTAAATTTTAGAGAATTCCATTGTATTTAGGGGGTAGAATGTAATAACTGAATATTTTACTATATAATTTTCCAATTAAATAAACAATGTGTTGTTTTTTTATAAAATAAACACCAAACTAAAATAATCCAAAAATATTATATAATAATAGTTTAACAAGAATTAAAACTATCGTAAATACAAATATTATAATCCATTATAAATGCATAAAAATAGGATTAAGAATACTTATTTTGTAACAGGTTCTTTTTCAACAAAGATATTTTTATTTATAAATTTTTTATTTAAAATATAAATTTCTAAATTTTAATTTTTTAATTTGAAAAAATTAACTTCATTTGTTATTTATCATATCAATATTATATTAAGATGAATTGATGATTTGTTTTTAAAATAAATTATTTGAGATGAATAGTTACAGTACCGATTTTACTAAAATCATTCACTTTTATGAAATTATATTAAAATAATAATTAATTAATAGTATATAAAATGTTCTTGATATAAAAAATAAAAATTTAATAAGTAACATAAATCTTTTTAAAATAACATGCTGAATTTAAAAAATCTCTCTCTAACGTTTTGGAAATATGAGTAACATTTTATCTCTAAAAATTGTTTTCATATGCTTATATTAAAAATCAATTTTCATCACTTTTAGAAATTAAATATATAAAATGTTATTTAATATTTATATCAATATGATCATATTATCTAATATTTTCATTTTCATTTTTTTTCTAAATTTATGATTAATAAGATTATAGTTGATGACCATGATAACAGTAAAACTATTATTTCTAAATAATTGTTTTATTAATATTGTGTAATTTATATCTAATAGAATAAATTATTCTCTTATAATAAATGAATTTAATATTTTTTAACTGTATAAATAAATATAATATCCATAAAGAAATTATTAATCAATAATAAATATGTTTAAGAACACTTAATAGTGAAAAAAACATTTAATCTGAATTTATATTCTATATTTTAAATGTTTTAATTTACAAGTTAATTTTATTTTATTTATAAAATAAATTAGGTTATATAGGGATTAAATTTATGTTTATTACACATAAATTTTTTCTGAATGGTTACCATATTTTTTTTAATAAAATATAAACTACTTATGTAAAAACTAGTAACCAAGGTAAAAATCAAAATAGTAAAATGTAAAAACAAGGACGTAAAAAGCTTGAAACTTGATTAAAAAATGTGGTTAAATGGTTATTAGAGTATTTATATACCTTTTACTACCCAAATATATATTTTTATAACTTTTTGAACCATTTATCCTTTAATTGTTTCATTTGATTATTGAAAAATAATGGGTGGTCACAAAAGGTTCATTTTCTTCACTTATAAAGGGTAACCTCTCAATGTTACACATTAACATATAAATTTCCCTAAAATAATTCCAAAATTTCCTCTCATATAATTCAATTGTAAAACCAAATTCCCAATGTCACCATAATCTATCATAATACCTTCATTTCTAAGGACTATTTTAAGTGAAAGTTCATGGTTCCAATGCGACCATTACTTAATCCTTATCCATTTCTTATTAATATTTTTCTTCCAAAAACACCCTAAAAATATTAATATAATAACAGAATTATAATTAAAATACTAAAAAATTGTTATACTATTATTAAACACTTATTTTATCCTTTCAATCCACTTAAAAATAAACAATATCAATCGTAAGTTGTGCGGACTGCCACCACAATGAAGCGACATCTTCTATTTTTCATCACCGCATGTCATCACTGCTTATAAGGATAGAATTTAAGATTATTTTTAAATATAAAATATAATTAGTAATATTTGGAGAAAAATTATAATACACGTTTATTTCCTCTCATTCATCAGAAATTGAAAACTTTAACCCTGTGTTGTGCGGACTACCGCCTCCATAAAGTAACATTTTACATTTTTCATATTGATTTTAATTATTTATAAAAAAATCAAAATATGATTTAAAAACATAAAATAATATAAATATTATCATTATTCTTCATTTATAATGAAATTATACATTTCCTTAACCATAATCACCCATCGAGATATAGCATGTCCATGTTTGGGTAGGTCTAACCACTTACTTGAACAATGATATAAAAATCTATCATCGATGAATATGTGAACATAAATAATAATAATATTATAATTTAATTAGTAAATAATTACTGTATTATGGTTATACTAAATACTTAACTTATTATTAAAATATTTTCTTTGATCGTTAAAATTTCTGAAATAAGTTGATGCCGAATTAATTTTCATAAACATAAGAAAAAAATTAATAAATAGAATGTGATGATAAATTGTAAATATAGATGAAATTTTTTCCTAATAAGTTATATAAAAATCTTTATTTGATTATTCACTAATCTAGGTGCTTGCATAGAGTGAATCTAGGCCATGATTAGGGTTTGTGCTAACTCAATTTTCTTTTATTGAGTTACAAATATTATTATTGAAACTATATTTTTATAATATTTACTTGTTATAACTAATAGATATTTTTTATCTTATTTCTACTTATTTTATAGGATTATAAAATTCTTCTTTATGACCTCATTATTAGATGATTCTTAGCTTAATCATTATATTACCTAAAAGGGGTATCATGGTCTCAATTACTATTTCTGGAGATATGCTCCTTTTTATGCACAAATTTACTATTATATGATGTATATAATACATATTTTTTATGTTCTATGATAAATTAATTTTTTTTCATCATCTGTGAAGTTCACTTTCATGTTATTTATCATTTAAGGGGGTTTCATTTAAATGTTACACAAGATGTAATGTTTCTTTTCCCAATATAATTTTAAAATTGTGGTATCTCATATGTGATAACCCATCATAGGAATTTGTATAGTATTTCATTCAAGTATCACAATAATTTTACTCCCCTATGTTTATCATTGGTGAAAATATTATTTTCCCTTTATCATGTTTTAAATTTTAAGTCTTATAATCTTTTAATATGATATGGTTTTCAACAAAATTATTTTTAAAATATAAAATAACTTAATTTATTTTTTATGCTCTTATTTTTATCTTCAACTACACATGTTGTAGATATAATTATATTTATTTCAAAAATTGAAAAGTAAATTTTCAACAACCTTAACTTTCTTTGAAAATTTTAAAATATAATAATTTTATTGTTTTATATATGGGTTGATTTTGGTAAAAATTATCAATTCTACTATTTATATGTGATAATATATTTCTACCACCTTTATAGTTTTATATAAAACTTTATATAAATGTTTCATAGGTTTCAATTTTCTTAACATAGTATTATAAGATATTTATTTTAAAATTATTTCAATAGATAGAGGATATTTTTTATTTCTAAAGGGATTTTTTTTGTATCTCCTTAAGAGTGTTTTCCATTTATTTCATTGTCCCTTGAAATATATTATGATTGATGAGGGATACTTTTCAAATATACCTATTCACCTTATTACTTTGGATGTATTTTTTAATGTTCATTTATATCAAGGATATAATCCACCACTTCCTTTGGCTTTGAAAACTATTCATTGTGAATAAGAATAACATTTTTTCCAATAAATTTCCTTTGTGATTAAACTATTTTAAATTTATTTGATTTAATGGTGTTCACCTATATATATCTATAATGAATTGATAAATTTTATATCTAAAGAGATAAAAACAGTACATAAGAAGATTTATCCCAATTCCAAGGTTATATTTGAAGATTAATCCAAATACAAAGGTAAAAATGAATGATTTATCTGAAAATAAATGGTACACGAGAAGATTTATCCCAAGATAAAGGGTACACAAGTGGATTTATACTTTTCCAAAGTGTACACAAGATGATTTATCTACAGAAAAAGGGTACATTGGAGGATATATCCTATGATAAAGTCGTATATAAGAGGTTTAATCCCAAGCCCAAGGATACACAAAAGGATTATCCAATTCCCAAGTAGTTACTTGGGTGATTAGGCCAAGATTACTATATGATGAATCTCTTTGTGGGTCGACTTGAAATATGATTTCTATTTATATATTTATTCTATAATGTTATATTATAATCTTGTTAATATGATTATGATACATGGATTTTTTTTTCATTTCATGATTTTTCAATCTGTTTCCAATGTGTATGATTTTTATTTTATATTATATGTAATTCAATCATGATTTATTGGTTAGTACTATGCTAAATAAGGGTACATGTGGATTTCATAGAGCTATGTAAAGGTATCCAAAAAAATGTAGGGTTAACCATGGATTTTATAGGGTTTCATAAAGGAAAAAAATATTGTTCTTAATGATACATAAAGGTAAACACGAATATTATTACACCACCATTGCTATAATTGATAATGCCATCACCGCCACTATAGGAGCTATAACATTGGACAGAAGGCCAATATGAGGCCCAAGAACACCATAGAAATATCATGAGAGCTCGGTCCAACCTAAATTGAGGCTACAAAAAATATATAGATTCCTTTAATGAAGAAGATATCTAATTATGAAAATTATGTATGAGGAAGGCTGAGTTCCTTCCAAAAATATAGTTCAAAACATGTTTCTTTAAGCATAAAAAAATAAGTAAAGAGGATCCTAGTGAATTTACACTTTTAATGACAAAATATTATGTAATAAATGAAATATAAGATCATGAAAAATATTAAAACAAATGTTTCAAATCATTAATAAAGATTCATGATATGAATAAAAAGTCAATAATAAATTAAAAAATGATCCATTTATGATTTTAATAAGTCCTTGAACCTAGTTATTTTTCCCTTATTAGACGAATTAAGGAGGGTTTTAAATTTGGGTCTTTAGGGTTTGAGTAGGATTAATTGGCTGAGATTAAGGGTTTGATTCCTATAAATAGTGGGGTGATGTTCCACAATGGAGTTTGATGAGTCTAAGAGAACTCTACCTAAGAGAGAAATGAATGAATAGAATCCCTAATACCACTACCCATATTTATATTTTATTAATAATTTTATTATTCTCCCTAATTAATAGAAAAATTGGGGTAGATTATTTGTGTTGGGTTATGTGATTACATAGGGAGTGTTTCTTGGGTATATTTTTTATATTTTATTTAGTATTTGGGTTTCTGAACTATTGTTTTCAATTAAAAATATCTTTATTTTGATTTTCATGAACATTATTTTATAATTTGAGGACTATATTATTAATGAATCAACTAATCACCCGAGGTTGTCTGTGATCATTATGCGTTCTATAGTTTTTAAGTTTAAAAAGGATTTGGGTAACATAATTTCGTAATCAATCCAAGTAATAAAAAACATGAATGGAGAGATTATTAAATTATTGAAAGGGTACATTGAACAATGATACAATTAGAAAAAAATCATAAAAAAAATATGAACGAACATGTAATTATTCTCATCCCAAGAATAAAAACATAAAAATATCTAAACATAGAATGATTATAAAATTGATTTTAAAAAAAATTAGTCCACCTTATTCTCTCTATTTGTTAAAATTACATCAATCAATTAATTTATAAATTCTTAAAAACATACTTTCACAATCTCATGGTAAGGGATTCTGCTTGGCATCCAAGAGACCCGGGTTCAAAACTGGGTGGAGGTGAATTTCCAGGTTACTGTAGCAGTAATGTAGCAGTCACTATAGAAATTACTGTTCGGTACTGTAGCATCCATAACTATTCACCCGATTTGGGCCTTCAGGCCACCGGTTTTGGCCTACGGGTCTCCAGGGTCTTCAGGTCATCAAAGGCCTTCGGGCCACAGGGCCTTCGGGTCACGTAGACCATGGAGTAGCCCAGTTCACACAGAACAGGCCTAGAAGTGGATCAGAGAAACATGAGTAACATCCACCAGATGCAGAGCTAACCGAATTAGAAAAATGAGAGGGTATGGCAGCCACCATCGGGACCAGGCACCATGTCGCTTTGTACGAGGCAATTCTAGCTGATCAGTAATGAAAGGTGGGGTGCTAGGTGATCAATAACGTAGAAATATGGGGAGGGTCAGTTCAATTGGGCTGGGCCTATGGGCCATGTATTGTACATGGTATGCCTCTGGGCCTTCGGGTCATGTATTGTGGGTTTGTCGGGCCTTGTGCCTTGGGCCTACGGGTCATATATGAGTTCCCCATAAACCCTTAAAAAGGGTATTATCCATAATAAAATAAAAAAGAAGGCCTTCGAGCCATTCAAGAATTTTATTGAGTTAAATATAAATTATTATATTTTTGTAGCCCCATATGAATTTAATGATACCGTTGAGGATATAAAATTTCAAGAATCATTGATAGGGATTAGAGACTAAGAAGGTTATTAATTTTTGTGTTTTTATTTTATTTATTTATTTTAATTTCTCCATTTACACTAGATGTTCTAATGTAGTGAGTTTTAGATTTCAAATTGTTTTTTAAAACCACTTCACCTAAGAAAAAGAAAGGTAAATAATATGTTGTAACCCTAAGATTGAATGGACATTAAGGAGGAATAAAGAATAATCCACTATTGCTAGAACAGAACCAAATCATGTTGTTTGAGGTGCACAACCAATAAATCTAGGACTATGAGTATTGATAGAATATGATTGAACATAGAAAACTCAAGCTCATCCTAGCACACTCATACCACTGGTGGATACTATGCACTTCAATATAAATTTGACCATCATTTAAATAATTGATAACAAGGTGTAATAATTTAGAATACCTTATGATGATCAAAACATGTATCTAGGGAGTTTCCTTGAGCATTGAGTTACTTTACAATTCTATAAAATTTCTTGTGTTATGGTAATAATTTTTGTCTTTATATTTTCATTAAGATATCATGCTTGGGAATATATCCAGATCTTGAAAATACATTTAATCACAACAAGGTATTTATTGGAAATAAATTTTCTGACATAATTCTTTCCTCCCTCTAAATCCATGGAAACCCATGAAAATATTATGGATTTCAATAAATATGAGGATGAGTATTTGTATAGTTAATGTCAGTGTTAATAATAATTAATTAGGAAATCACTACATCATGGAATTGTGATATGGTTTTTGATTAAAAAATTGTATACATGTCATATGTAGGTCAACATGTAAATTTTGGATATTGTAGCTAGATGTTAAATGATGAAAAATCACCCAAGGAGAGCTATAATTTATTGGACGTGACAAAAAAAAAAAAGATTCTAATGGAATAATAAATTGAAAAAAATAATATAGATGTATATTGTCAATAAAAATATATGGATAGTGGATCATATGGAATCTTTATCCAAATATATGGACACAGTGATGGGCTATAGACAACCCCATGGAATGTCAATAGAAGAAGTAAATTACCTTGATTATAACCATCAAAATAAATTTTCAGTTTAATAGATGAGAAAATAGTATATTCAAGGGAATAAACAGAGGGATCTAGGTTTTGAAACATATTAAGGACCATTCTACAGATCCAAGTCCACACACCATAGGAGACCTTGGACACATTCATGACTGCCACCAGAGCTACCATCAAGGAAATAACTTTATATTTAAAAAACCAAGGGATACATATCAATGAAATGAATAATTATTATAGAGATCATAACTCTACACTATAGAACTTTTAATTTAAATTGGGAAAAATTATAGAGAACATTTTATGAGGGAACATGAGGAATACTACCTGTTCACCATGACATAAATCCATATGGAGAACTGGAGGCCATAACTCTGATAAGTGGGTAAAAAAAGGAAACTATAACCAAGTGTCCAATATCAAGAAGGAAAACTAAAAGAAGGAAAATATTAAGAGATTAAGGATAAATAATATATAGAAGAAGGACGATAATAATCCTATATATTAAGGCTAGGATTACCATTTATGGATTATCTAGTGTATGAAAAAATTGACGGCTAAAAATGTAATTTTTTAGACCATTTTGAAGAAAATCATATTTATATTCTTTTCAGAGAATACATCACTAACATGATAACATATAGAAATATCATGAAATATATGGTTACCAATAATAAAAAATTGTAGGACATTAAAACCATTCCACTCATATGAGGGTGTTTATATTTTATATCTAAAGACTTACCAAAGAAAGAATAAAACCCATTTTAATTTTCAACTCCTATATATATTGGTTTTAACAAAATTGGGAAATCATTTTGTGATCTGGGTGAAAGAATGATCATCATGTAATATAAAAAATTAATGATCCATGGATCAGATAAGATGACGAACAAAAGATTTTTCCTTCAATTGAAATATTCAACGCTAAAATATCCCTGAGGAATGATTGAAGTCATCATTTCCAAATTAGATTAATTCTATTTACCAATGGAACTTTTAGTACCTTACATGGAAGAATATAGGACTCCTGTTATCACAGGAAGACCATTCATAGAAACTAGATGAGAATTATTAGTCATGAAAAGTGTGGAACAATTCTTGAGAGTTGGTAGCAAACAAGTGATATTTAAAATTCATTTGGTGATGAATAATTATGATGTGAAACATGACAACGAGATAGAATTGGATGAAATATCCAAATTTGAAGATATTTTTTCAATTAAAGAAACACATGAGGTTTATTCTATATAAGAAAATGAAGATGATGGAACTACAATACATGAATAAAAGAAGATTAAGGATTAGATCATTGAAACTAGAGGAGCATCTGATTCCACTAATTTAAAGAAGGAAAGTAGGTATAGATGATACATGATCTTAAATTTAGTTTTTATGGATTAAAGAAACATTTATAGATCAAACCAATGGATTTTTAGTAAGAGTTTAATGTAATAATAGCTAATGTATATTCAATATAAGGACATGGGCCGACCTATATGGATAAGTCATAGATGAGTCCACTTGTGTATTTAGATGAAGAAAATATTTTCACCATATTATCACTTGAGTTGAAGAGGTATAATCATACCAATGAAATTAAACAAAAGTTCTTCGGAGAGAGAAATTGCGTTTTTTTAGTATTTATAATTTTCTATTTTTAAGTGTAGTAATTCTACCAAAAATCTTTTAAATTTCATTAAAAAATGTCATATACTTTAACTGGTCTATTTTTATTTTTCTAGTCTATAAAGACATAAAAAAGATGAATGATAATAATATTTATTAATGATTCACTTCATGATCCTTAAGGAATTAAACCTTAACATCTCAATCTTGGATCTTTACTAAATGGGTTGGAAGCATTTAAATTATACATTTTTTATTGTATTCGTAAAAATTATTTCTGAAAAGATTTTTTAAATTAAAATTTCATACCAAAACAATAATTTTTTTGCTTTAATTTCTGATCTAGGTGTCATGAACTACTTAGTATAATCATTATGACATATTTCTAAATTTATTTTTCAATAATTTTAATAAGAAAAATGGGGGAACCAAAAAGGTAAGATAAATATGAGGATATATATTTAATTATTCCTGATTTAGGGAGACTAATTAATTCATGTAAATGAAGTATTTATGAGATTTACCATGTCTTGAATTTATGATATTTGTGTAGATTGATCTTTATTATTAGTATGAATTTACTTGAGTGATTTTCCCAAACATTGTTTCTCATTCGTGAGACAAGTTTTGAGTCTAACATATCCCATTTTTTCTTAAGAATATTTCTTGAGTGAAACTTGGGAATGAATTCTTATATAAATTTCATTTCATCTTATCAAATCTATGTTTGTACAAATTGAAATTTAATATGTTTAGGTAGATTTTAATTAGAACTTTTCTTGAGACCTACTAATATATTAATAATTATTAAACCCATTGAATACATGAATAACCTTATTAATAATGATTCGTGTTACAATCCTATTTTATCATTTACCTCCCCACTCTAAAGATTTTTTCATGATTATGAAAAATGAGTTTGGGGGAGGTGGTTCCATAGGAGAATGGATGAAGGTTTTGAAATAGATAAGTGTATGGGGGAGGATATTTCATGGGATTTAGGTAAATGTTCCCTTATTTCATTAATTATATTCATGATACACCATATTGATTTTTTTGAAAAATGGGTTGTAACTTAGGTAATTAAAGAATCACTATTTCTTTATCGATGACCTTGTTATAAATATTAAAAATAGTGCTATGGGGAAATAATTTGGGGTTAGGTAGTGGATGTGATATTTTTCCCAAGAAAAACTTTAGGAAAAAGAAAAATTAAAAAATAAATTAGAAAAATATGATAGTGTTAATCATTCATTACATTCCATTGATTCATGATCGAAATTTGAGTTTTTAGGGAAAAGGTAGATTACTTTTATATAGGAGATTTATATTGAGATGATTTTGATTGTCATGAAATGAAAAGTATACATTAAAATAATTTTATAGATTTACTTGTTTCATATAATTTACCCACCCACCCTAAAGTGTCAGAGTCATTTTATCTTAGTAATGAATCCCTCAAGATTATTTGTGATTTTGTCTCTACGGGGTAGAGAAAGTTGATGCATTACAAGTCTATGGTAAAGAGCTGGATTTTTGATATGATAATATATTCCATTAACATTTATACCATGATGATGATTGATAATATTTTGATAGATTTAAATTATAAGTGGTCTGTATGTTGATAGGGAATTTTAAAATATGAATGAAAAGAAGGAAAATTCATGTTTAAGTTAACATAGAAAAAGATGAATACATTTTTGAGTTGTTTCTGTGAAAAAAAAGTATTCAATGAAATATTTCTATATAATTTTTGGATATTTAATTATCTATTTAATTAATTTATTTTATTGAAATTAAATTTAAATAATGGTAGGGTTAATAACCATTGTAGTATGTTGATATTTTGTTATTGAGGACAAGCCATAATTCATGTTTGGGGGGATTTGATCCACTTATTTTTCATACAATAATTTTAACATTTTAAATGAATTTTAATGCTTTTAACAATTTTCCACTTGTAATTAATTTCTTTATTTCAATGTGGGAAAATTTCAATTAAAGGATTAATTTAGGGAAAAGAGATGATAAATCTTAATTTGAATAAATCATAATTTTTTTTGAAGTTTTGTGTACCCTTACGTATGACTTAAGGGCTTTGTAAGGATAAAATGTGATTTACCTTTACAAAATAGACTTTTTGAGGAGATAAATAAATATAGGTAGGAATTTCTAAAGGTTAGAGTTATATTTTATTGGTTATATTATGTTAGTGTAAGCTGATGTGTCAAGGTACCAAAGGTTTTTTGAAATGATTCATAAAGGCAAGTACTATAAAATATTAGGGTACCTGTTGATTTCAATGAGTTGTGCAATGGTAACCAAGGGATACATAAGGGTACTCTAAGATTTTATATAGTTCTTTAAATCTAACAATATTATTTGTAATGATACATAAGGCTAAAGGGGAATCTCAACAGACCACCACGACTGCACCAAATAACATGATCACCACCGCCGTTAGAGCCCAAGATTGATCTAGAAGGCCACTATGAGTCCTGTGAACACCATGGAAACACCATGATAGATTATTTAAACCTAATTTTAGGCTATAGTAAATATGAATATTCAATCAATGAAAAATGGATCCAGTGTTGAATCCCCTTTATGGGGGAGGTTGAGTTCACACCATTAATAGAATTCACAACATGTCTCATCAAGCATTCATAAGCACTAAATCAGATCCAGATTCATTCATGATTCAGATGAAAATACATGATGCGATTCATGAAAGAATCATGGTTTAAAAATATGAAACCACATGTTTTAGATCATGAATAAATATTCATGATGTGAATATAAAATGAATAATTTTTTTTGAAATAATCGCTGAACTATTTGAGGAAAACCTTAAAACTAGGGATTTGAATAGACTAGGATAAATTGAAGAGGTATTTTGTGTTTGGGTATTCAAGGTTTGAATAGGATTACATGGATGATATTGAGGGTTCAAAATGTATTAATATAGGGGTATTGTTCTACAATGTAGTTTTACGAGACTCGTATGACTTGACCTAAGAGAAAAACAGAAGACTCGAATCCTTGCATCTACTAATCATATTTATATTTAGGTAATCATATTATTATGCCCCCTCATGAATAACATTATTCATTAGGCTATTTTTTTCCGATGATGTGATTTTAGAGGGATTATTTCTTGTGGACATTTTTTTTCAATTTCAATTCATATTTGGGTCACTGTACTATTATTTTCAACTAAAAATCCCTTTGTTTTTGCATTACATGACCATTGTTTTGTGATTTGAGGAATATATTCTTAATTCATCAACCAATTACCCTGGTATGTGTATTAACACTATGAAATGTAGATTTATTATTCTTAAATATGGTTTTGTGTTACGTAATTTCATACTTGATCAAAGTAGCTGACCATATGAATGGGGATATTATTGAATTTTTGAAAGGGTAACCATACCAAGGATACCTTCAGACCTAATTCTAATAAAAAAAATATGAATGTGATATATGGTCTCATTATATATAGAAAATTGAGCTTAAATATAAAATGAATTGTTTAACTATACTCTCAGTACAATGAATAGAGTTCAAAGGGCTACAAAATAATTTTTAACACTAATTCCTGCCTCAATCACTGATGATTTTTGTCTTGATTTAATATGTGAGTATTGAGATACACAAACCCCAGATGGGTATAATTTTAGTGGATGAATATAGATGATACTTCTATTGGTTCTTATAGACCCTATACTCGGGAATGTGATGGATTGAGATGATTAACAAAGGGATATTCGATATGAAACATTGGGGTTTCCTTAAAGACTTTGTGATAGTCGAGATGAGTATGAGGTAGAGATTCCTCCCCTACTGGTACATGACTTCTTATATGGGTATAATCCATATATGATGATGGGTTGGTTGGGTATGAGTGCACCAATATTATTTTATCTTATATATCAGAGTGATTTATGTCTTCCCTCTAGTGGGATGAATATTTTTTCACTATCTATGAGGAAAATAATTTGAAATGGGATTGTAATGTTTTTGAGGGATTTTATGACCATTTATTGACATGATTCAATATTGGAGTTAGAAATTAGATAGAGGATCACATGTTGGGTGTACAGATGGTGATGTGACATATAAGAACCTCATTGGGTTTCTTATTATTATGTTGACCCTAGATAATGATAACACAAGGAAATAGGTATCATTGATTCTAAGTGTCACCCTAGGTCCCAGAGATTAATGGGGATAGTCCGGTTTGGATGTCGTGATTAAACCTAATTGTGTTCTTGGGAGGATGACATAATAGACTTATTATTTGTTTAGGTGAGTTTCTAATATACTTTTGTTGGAAAGATATTTTAAGGATAATATTACCTGACTATATTATATACATATGTACATATGTTTATAGGATATGTGAATAAGGGTTCTAGCATAGGGTGTGGGATGTGACCCTTAGTAATAGGGTCCTGGTACCACTCTAAGGTTAGGAGAGACCTACTGGGTGTATATTATAGGGTTCTGGGGTGATTTTTTCTCTTTGAGGTATGATTCCTGTATGGCTATTAGGCTAGATGAGTTTACCTTGAGTGTATGATCCTTATATGGTTTTGGGGTGAGCTAAGTTTCCCCTTGGTATATGTTTCTTATATGTTTCTTGGGTGATTTATGTTTTCCCATGAGTGTATGATTCTAATATAGATCTAGTGTGAGATGAGTTTATCATGGATGTGTGTTTCTCATTTGTTTATAGGGTGAGTTGAGTTTCCCTAGGGTGTATGTTTCTTATATGGGTTTGAGGTGAGTTGAGTTTCACCCAGGTGTATGTCTTTTATGTAGATCTCAAGTGATTTGGGTTTCCCCAAAGTTTATTTTCTTCATATCATTCCAGTGTGGTTGAGTTTAACTTTGGTGTATATTGTAAATATGGGTTCAGTGCTAGATATGGTTCACCATGGGTGGTAAATTTTATTCTTATAGGAAACTAGAACAACATTTAGAGGGTATGGTCGATCTTAGGGGTTAACTTAGAATCCAAAAATTGACATTGATTATTTTATTACTTTTACACGACTTATTATATCATATTAATCCTATAACATGTGAAAACACAACATTTATAGTTATATTAGGGACAAAATTATTGGTTTCCTTCTGAATCTTACTCACATCTTACTCATGAGTCCATTGAACTTCGGTACCCAAGAAGTCCTTAATATTGAAGTTACATGTAATAACCCAAACTTCATTAGTGACATTTTTTGAATTAATGTGTGTTAAATTATATAGAATAATCCACATATAGAACACATAGAAACTAACATCACTTTATTTAACTAATTTATATATAATTACATTAGTCAACAAATAAAACCATGAAAATTCCAAATCATACATTGGGGGAAAATCTAAAATAAATAAGTAGAATGTGAAAATATAAATCATTCCAATCAGCTAGAAGTATCTCCCCCATGAAAAATACTAAAAAAGAAGTATAATATTATTAAACCAAGAAAAATTTTAAAAAATAAAAATATATGACCTTTTGATAAATTTTAGTGAATAATGTATAAAGGAATTAAGAGGTATTTATAAGAGGTAATTTGACCATTATGAATAGTAACATGACTGTTTGGAATAATAATCTGACCGTTGTAATAATAATTTTGCCTCAAACAATATAATTTAACATACATAAAATTTATCATGAGTATTTTCAGAAAATATAAAATTTATAATACTATAAAATAAATATCAAGATTAAAAATTGAAAGATGATATAAGAACATTTTTTAATAAAGAGTATTTTAATTCATTTTATAAAATCATATTTTTATATTAATAATTAAAACTACCCATGTGGTAAAATAATTTTGATAAAATGAATTTCATTTTTAGAATAATCACATAAATATTTTATAAGGGTGAATTTTTGGCAATTTTATGGAATATATCAATTTTTAGGTGAATAGTAAACATATAGTTTTTTTCATAACCTATGTATTTTAAATTAAATTAGTCATGATGTAATAATAAACCAATCAAATATAGAAATTTTTTATCAACAAAAAAATATTTAATTTTATAAATTACTCATTTAAATATAATAAAATTATTTTCCAATCCTGAAGATTATTTTCCAAAGTCTAAAGGTCTAAATTGTCCCTTTAAATAATTTGTTTCTTCATTTTTTTCATTTGCATTTGATTAAAATAATAAATTCAATTTATAAAGTGATTCAAAGAAATAAAATAATATTATTTTGTTTAAATATATTTTATAAAGTAAAACACATTACTATTGAATCATTTACCTTGGATATTATAATTTATTCAACAATTTAACATTAAAATGTTCCTCTCCTTAAGTATTAGTATCCCCTCACCCCTAACTTTTTATAACACTCAGATTCCACTTACCAAATACATGTCTTGGAAAAAACCCCATATATTAATACACTCAAAACCATTAAGATAATTATCAAGTCACTCAACTCCAGGAAGTCAAGGTGTATGGTGTCATAGAAAAAAATCAATAATAAGAAGAGGGTAAGTTTTCATTTACTTCTCTTCTCATTTTTTCTATTCTCTTCCTCTTTTTATCTATTCCTTTAAAATACAAATCTTCTCATTTTAACAGGGTAGTATATTGACATTATATCAGTGAATTTAACCTACTATAATGATTATATTTATGATGTCCATATATCTCACACTTCTATTTATTCTTGTTTTGATAATGTCCCATTAACAGAAAATTAACCTCCAAAGAGGATGTCTCCAATTATATTCTTATTTACACACTTATATTAGTTCATAATAAATCTTTTATGAAATATAAATATTCATATATAATTATTCCAATTTTTAGAGTGTTAATATTTATAATTAATAAATAAAAATTAATGAAGATCATTTAGTCTAAGAATTTCAAGATATTTTAAGAAAAATATGATATCAAAACATTTCCCCATTGACAAATGGAATTATGGAATATAATCAAATATTTATAATTTATAATGAGTTATAATAATGAACATAATCTAATTCTATTTCCATGTTTTATTAAAATTAATTTTATTATTCAGGAGGTGGATATGTGAGTAAATAAATAGGGATTTAAGGTATGGGGATTATAGAATCCATCTCCCTCTCTTTTGGGTTATAACCTCTACCTAATAATTTTCTTTATTGATATTATAATAATATTTTAAAAATGATCAATCAATATTATTTCATTTATTTTTATTTATATATACATGTTTTTATCTCTTTTAAATGATTTGTTTCCAAATACAATGATTTTCAAAGAGACATTATTTTTCAAAACACCACATTGAATCCGCTTGAGCTATTTCTTATCAACTCAATAATGATGATATTTATTCTAAAATATTATTTATATTATTCATTTTTGAACCCTAGAGATATCTTCTTAAAATTTTTCCCATTTACATGAAAATAAGATGAGAATAACAGAATTTTAAGATGACAGATCAAATGAGAAAAGAGGAAAGAAGATCCAACTACCCACATGAAAAAATATGGGAAGAAGCATCATGGGAATTTCCTCAAATAGAAATATAAATTCTTTATGTTTAGGATAGAAGGATATAAAGATTATGAATTTAGAAGATACCTAAAGAAGGTGGAAAATGTGTTGGAGGAAAGGAAATAACCTCCCAATACACCACCCATGGTACAATTCATTAACTGTATGAATCAAGGGAACGATGCAAGATAGTTCAATAAACCATGTTCCTTTGAGTGTAATCAACATTATGAAAAAAATGAGTAAGTTAAAGATTATTTTATCACTATCTAAGAGGTGAAATATGGAAATTAACTTGTAAAAGTTAAACTTCCTATTTAATCAAAAATAGAAAATTTTTATTTGAATATGGTTCAACCCATTACTTTAAATCCTATAAGTTTTCTTGAAATTTTAAAAAAATACCCAAATAAATTTAATTAGATATATCCATAAAAACAGTTAGTAGCATGATTAATTCAATCTATTTGTTACATTCTTCTCCTGTTAGTATATGTGGAAAGATTCTTCCCATGAATCTTGTAATATTTCCCTCGGGGGAATTCAATGCTATACTAGGAATGGATTGACTTTTGTTATATAGTGATGACATAAACTATTGAGAAAAGTAAGTTTCTTTCTATACTATGACCCATCCCATGATCCTTTAAAATAGCAAGGAAGATTATGATTCTCCTTTATAAAATCCATCAACGGTGTTCGTGTTGACACCCAATGAAGAAGGATTCCCTTCCCAAATGGTTAATTAAAAGGAATGTATTAATCTTCTAGAAATTCCCACTATAAGAGAATATACTGATGTATTGTTTTGAATATATAACTAACCTTTCCCTATATCATGTGGTATATTTATCAAATGAGCTTATATATGGATCCACTTCTATCTACAAATTCCCCTATAATATTGTGCTGATTTAAAAGGAGGAGTTAATGAAGAAGATGTAATAGAATTTGAAAAAGTGTTTCATACACCTTATTGAATCACCTTGGGGTGTGTCGATTATCTTTTTCAATAAAAAGGATAAATCAATGAGGATGTGTATTTATTAACAAGATCTTAATAGGACCACCATAAATAACCAGTATACCCTTTTAAGGATTGAAAAATTCTTCAATCAACTACAAGGAGCTCAATACTTATCAAAGGCAGATCTTCATTATAGATACGATCAATTGAAGTTATAGAAGGAATCTATTTAGAAAGAATTTTTTTTTGTAAAACTTAAGTACACTATATATTCATATTGATTCACTTTAGAATTACTAATTACCCATTAATCTTTATGGATTTTATGAATAGAGTATTTGTATATGACCCTAAAAAATATATGGTAGTCCTTATTGATGATAATTTCATTTACTCCAAGAGAATGGAGGAACATGAAGAGAATATAAGGGTCTTTCTAGAGACATTGAAAAATGAAAAAACATTCTATTTTAGAAGGTATGAGTTTGGATAAAACAATTCACATTTTTGGGGCATATGATCACAATAGAGAGAATTTATTTAGACCCTTTAAAGAAAAAATCAATTTTGGAATAGCCCAAAACCTAAAGTGTCAGAATAATTTTTAGTTTTATTATCTTATCTGGGTACTATATAAATTTTTTGAGAAATTTTTCAAGATTATCTTTCCCTATATCCAAGTTAACATGTAGAGGGGATAATTATGTCTATACTAAGTAATATGATGAATGATATAAGGAGATCAAGAAGAAGATAAAAACTATACTAGTATTCACACTACCATTCTTTTCAAGAAGGTTTTGTGATATACAACAATGCATAAAAAAAGGCTTGAGATGTTTAGTCATGAAAAATGATAAAGTGATTTCCCATTTCACATGAAACAAGAATATCTATGTCTAAAATAACCCAACACATGATCTAGAGTTTGTTGTTATGATCTTGACAATTAATATTTGGAGGCACTACCTCTATAGTGAGAAGTGTGACATATATACAGATCACATTATTATGAATTATATATTCACATAGAAGGATATGAAAATGTATCAACAAATATGGTTAGATATAATCAAGGAAATTTATTTCTATATTCACCACCATATAGGAAAGGAGAACAAGGTAGTTAATTATCTTAGTATAAACTAATCTACTAATCTATCACTGTTGATGATTAAGAAAGACACCATATTCATGAATATGAAAATTATGGATCTATAAAATATAATTATAAGGAATAATTATGACATTTCAAAAATTATTTCCCATCCATATATCCAATAAATGATTAGGGGGAACAAAGGGATGATTTGGAATTTAAAAACAATGTGGAAGAAATAAATGAGGGGAAGAATATTAATTTACACATTTATGATGATAGTGTCATATGTTATGTATCTAGTCAATATATTGCTATACCGCCTAATATAAAGATATATAAATTGGATAATGAACATTGTTCATCTTTCTCTATCCATCCTGAAAGTTTTAGGATTTACTATGACCTTCATGATAACTTATGGGGGTATAACAGGAATAAAGATATTCTTAAATAAACTTCAAAGTTAATGGTATGTAATCATGTAAAATAAGATCGAGAGGAGTCTAAGGATATTATACAACCATTTCCCAAACTGAAATGGAAATGGGAAAACATGGACACAAACTTTTTCACTGGTTTCCCAAAGACATCCAATGTAAGCAATGAAATATGGGTTTTGGTGAATTTACTCACCATGACTACCCACCTCATTACTATTCGGTAATATTTATTTCCTTAACAAAATGGTAGGATATAAATAACTAAATTAGTTAAGATTCATGAGGAATAAATTTAGATAATATCTAATTGTGATCGAAGGTTCACTTTTAAATTTTAGAGAAATCTTCAACATGCTTCGAATATTTAGTTGAATTTATAAATGACCTATCACCCCCAAAATTATATCCAATTTGAAAATAACATTCATAGACTCATGTACATGACATGATACTTGTCAATGAAATTAAAATTAGAATAATATTGATATATTTCATTATTTGAGTTCTCATATAATGAAATCTTCCACGTGAGTATTCAAATGGCTCTATATGAAGATATATATGGGAAGGGATGTAGAAATCCTACTATTTGGGATAAAATTGGGGAATTAATGATACTTGGACCCAATATTGTCCAAGATATGTCAAAAAAGGTTTAATCTATAAAAAATTATATAAAATTACACAAATTTTGTAGAAGGGCTATACTAAAATCCTTTGAAAGGAATTGATGTCTAATGTTAGATATAGTTTTTCTTATTTGGATATCACTATGGGAGAGATTCATGTGTTTTATAAATAAATAGAAGCTTAGCCTTAGATACATCGACTCATTTTAGATCCTTGATCACATAGAACCAGTGACCTATTGACTGGTAATTAAACAAAACATGGATCGAGTTCATGATGTGTTCCACATATCTGTTTTGAGAATGTACATACTTTATCCACCACGTATAATGAATCCAAGTGTGATGAAACTTGATAATGAACTCTCTTATTAGAAGTAGCTATTGGATATCTCGAACATAATATACAAAGTTCTATTCAAAATGACAACTAACCTTGTCAAAGTGCTATGGAAAAACCATAAATATGAAGAGACATCAAGGGATCATGAGGAAATAAGAGAAAATAATCACCCCAATCAATTCTTAATTGATAATATGAGTTAAAAATTTATGGATTAAATTACTAAGGGGGGGGGGGAATGTGAAGACCCCAAATATATTAGTGACATTTGTTTCCTAAATAAATGTGTATTATATTATATAGCATCATACACAAATAAAACATATATAAAATGACAATACATTATTTTATTAATGGATATCATTACATTAGTTATCAAATAAACCCATTAAAATGTCAAATATTACAATCGAAAAAAATATTAAATAAAAAAATTAGAATGGGAAAACCTAGATCATTCCAATATGCTAGAAATATCATCCCTATGAAGCATAAAATAGAAAATAAAGAAAATACTGGTAAAAAAATTGACATAATGGAAAAGGAAAATCTAGAATCTTGTTACTAATTTTAGTGAGTAATTTATAATGGAATTAAGAGGTATTTATAGGTGGTAATGTGACCATTAAGAATAGAAACATAATCATTGAGAATAGTAACCATACTATTGGAATAGTAACCTGGCCTCAAAATAATAAAATAATATATAAATAATATTTACCATGATTAATTTAATAAAATATAAAAATTAAAATATGATAAAATAAATATCAAAATTAAAAACTCCAAGAAAATATAAGCACAATTTTTAACAAATTGTATTTATTAAAAATAATATTTTTAATATTTAAAATTTAAAAAACCAATGATAGAAAATTATGTTGATAAAATGAATATAATTTTTATAATCATCATTTCAAAAGTTTCTAAGGGTTTTTTTTTTAATTCTTTGAAATACATCAATTTTTATGTGAATAAAAGAAATACAGTTTTCATAACTGGTATATTTTAAATTACATCATTCCTGAAATAATAAACTAATAAATTATATAATGTTTGGCTTGAAAAAATATTTAATTTTATAAAAACATAATTTAAAGAAAATAAACTTGTTTTCCAAATCTAAAAAGTATTTTTGAAACTCTAAAAGTCTAAATTGTCCTATTAAATGAACATTTTTTTAATTATTCTCCCTTTATTTTAATTAAACTAATAAATTAGGATTATAATGTCATTGGAAGTCTTATAACAATGTTATTTTTTTTAAAGTTATATCATAATGTAAAAAATATTACTATTTAAAGGTTTAACTTGGATACAATAATTTATTCACTAATTTATCCTTAAAATGACTTTATCACCAAGTATAAATAACCCCTCACCACTCTATTGGAAAACCACATACCTTACACTTACTAGATCTAAGTATCTTCCAAAATACCCTCTGTTAAGTTATTTAGAAGCATTAGATACATTATGGAGCCACTAAACTCTAAGAACCCATGGAGATTAGTGTCGTAGTAAAGAAGAAACACTGAGAAGAGGGTAAGTTTTCATCTACCTCTCTTTTCATTTTTCTCTTATATTCCTATTTTCATTAATTACTTTCAAACAAAAATCTACTAGTACTATTTTATTAAAATGTTAAATTTATATTAATTACGTTAAACTGCTATAATAGTTATATTTATGATGTATTTATATTTCATACTCCTCTTTCTTCTTCTTTTGAGAATGTCCTGATAACAGTTGGTTAACTGAAAATAAGGACATTTCTAATTCTTTCTCTATCACCACGCTTATGGATTATTATAAAAAACTATTTATAATATATAATTGTATAAATATTTTTATTTTCATTCTTTTGGATTTAATAATAATACTTTATAAATTTCAATTAATCAATATTATAAAATCATATAAAGATTATATATTTTAAGAAAAGTATGATATCAAAATGTCTAACCTCTAACAAAGGAAATTCATAAAAGAGTAAAATGTTTACAATTGTTCAAGAGTGAAAAAATTAACAGAATTTACTTCTGGTTCCATGTTTTAATGAAACTTTTTTTATAATTTATTAGTCATAACGGTGATGAAATAATGCGGGATTTATGGTAAAGGGATTCTCAAACCCAAATCCTTCTCATTTGGGTAATACACTCTCTCATAATTTTTGGTATCAAAATTCAACTAATCTCAATAAAATTTTCATTAAATAATCATTACCCAATATTTCGTAGGAAATAAATTTTTCTTCCTTTTTGAAATGATTTCTATTGAAAATAAATATATTTTTGATGATGTTTTATTTTTTAAAATACCTCATCAACAACTATTTGGATGTTTCTTATACACTCAATAATTATATTTTTAGGCCAAAATATTATTTAACATATTCATTTTGTAACCCCAAAGGTTATTCATACAATTTTCATTAAAAAACCTTTATGAAACCCATTAATTTATAAGGGTTTATTTTATTATTATGAATGTTATATGATCTCTTTCCACATGACATGCATGAATATGAGCATTTTATGATGTGACTAGTTTTCCATGAATTATATATACCTCCAATGAGTTGGATAATGTGATATATTTCATTATATTATGTTTATTATGAATGAAAATGATGCTATATTTGTTCATAATTATAATGTTATGATTTTGACATATGTTTTGTGTGAACATGATAATAGAATTATTCACAACTATTTATGGAATTTGACCTCTATGCTTTAATATTAAGTTATATTTCATAAAAAACATTGCATAACTTTTAACAAAATTTTCCCTCATGCTTAAGATGATGATACCATGATTCCAATATAATGATGTTGATTATATTCACCCATGTACTTTTTGATAATGTCTCTTAGTATTTCTATGTTATCCCTCCCCTCACTAGGCTTTTATCACCACCTTTTTTGATATATATCTTTAAGTGATTATATGTTCTAGGATAATATGAGATCTTTTTTGTGGATAATAAAAAAGGATTTAAATATTATTTGAGATTTATTATGTACATGTGATGTATTAGCCTAATTTTCCCAAGATACTAAACCATTATATTTGTGAATGTATTACTAGTATTTAATTTATCATTAGAATGATGTAATATTCAAGTAATAAAATTTTGGGTCACTATATTATATGTAGGGAAGATGTTTTTATTAGATTATTGAGTTTGATAGCTTAGATTGTGTCTAGAGTCTAGGATGTGATAAGGATAAAGATTATAATAGAGCCTCCTATATTTTATAATTTTGTTTACTTTTTAAATGTGATCATCCCGAAGAGTCTTTAATTGGATATATGACTTTAATCATACATAAAATTGAAAATATCATGGTAATTATCTATTAGATTTTGAATATTTTTATTGTTTATTTTGATATTGTATGACATTACAAATTATGTTTTACTATGATATGATCTCATAGTCTCCCCATAGTAACACCTTATACCCCTCATTGGTTGTCGATTGACTCTGGTGTATGGGGTGGTATGCGTTAAGTCTTGTTGCATCACTGGTCTAAACAGAGTCTCATGATCTTGGTTTGGGGACATTAAAAAGTTTAGCTAGAGAGTATTCTTATTTTTCTTACAATTTTTTGTATGTTTCATATGGAATAATGATTATTCAAATAGTCTAATAGACCTTATATTGGGGTATCAGGAAAATCTTTTTTCAATGGAAAGACCAAGTTACTAGGGATATGGGATTACTATTCTTTGTTTTCACTATTATGATTAAGATATTTATTAAATTATTATATGTATATTTGTGATCAAAATTTATGGTTTTGGTAATTTTATCATTAAAAATAGGTCGTTGTATATGAGTCATTTTTTACGTGTAGGATTTATATGAAATTCAAGTTATTGTGTGTGATTGATATCATTGATGATAACAAATTTTATAGTATAAAGTTTCAATAAAATGTATTTATAATTTTCACATATATCTTGTTTGTAGAATTATACTGAGTCGAGCTACAATTTTTTTTATTACATGTCTAGTGGATCATACAATGAGGTATTATATGATTATGGATATATAGTCCCTTTGTTCAAGGGATTTTTTATGACCCCTAGTGGGTTGGTACATGCATTGGGCACTTTAGTGATGAATTCCTTCTAGGAGTCTGTGACATGGATCAGTTTTCTATAGTGTTAACAATAACCTATATCATGATTTCCCATATAGATTCCAGATAGAATTCCACTTAACCAAACTACATGACTATGGTATTAATAAAAAAAATCATTATGGGATGATGTCTTTGTATATACATGGATGTGTCATGATCCCCGAGGGATAGAATAATATGTAGATTCCTGGCATGGATGGGTGAATGTGGAGGGGCGGTTGACTCAACATGTGATTCCATATATATATATGAGAACCCTATAGTGGGTGTGTAGTAATGTGGGATGACTTTTGATTTTTGATATGAGAGAAGAGGCGTTACCCCTTGAGTTGTGGCCTATGTGAGACATGGGTTATAGACTATGTGGGAGAGCCTATTATATTTGGGATGAAATGTAATATATGAGTGTAACATGAGAAAAGGGTTAGCTTAAGATTATGAGTTCCCTATAGATGGGACATGTTGGTGAATGCTTGGGGATTTAAGGTCGATACATTGGAGGTGCAATCAGGTATGTGGTGTATGCATGAAGATACTTTTGTATTGTGGGTCATGATCCTAGATGATTAGATCATAGATAGATAGAGTGTGGGTAAATGATTCTAGTTTTGGGATGACATGAGGGTGAAGTGTGATCATGTGGTTGGTCTTGTAATTAGTGATGTACCTTCGATCTATTGGAAAGGAAGCACAATAGTGCATGTAGATAAATGGTATTGACATGAGAAGGGTGGATGGTCATTTTTTTTCACTATGTTTGCCTCAGTTTGATGATATGAAACTAGTAGGATGATGAGTCAGTTTGAGTGATCGGGTGGTATGGGATCATACATTGATTTGGTTTAGATGAGGCTAACATGGATTGTAGAAAAGAACATGTGATTTGGTTCACAGTAGTTCAATTTTCTTACAAATAGGAGAGTGAATATTGTAATGGATTTAGGGAAAATCCGTGAGTAATGGGGGAAAATCACATCATTTGTGCATTGTTCATGTTTGGATGTGGATTAGTTAGCGACCGTGTGTGGGATGATGGCCGATGTGATCAACAATATTCCCATATACATGGTGTTCTATGGTGTTAGATGAAAATGAGAGGCATACCTCTTTTAATAGAAGTGATACTAGGAATTTATTAGAGTGTGGGGGCATGATATATCCAATATTGATCATATATAGGTGTATCTTGGGATGGGGTGAGTGTGTATTGGGAGGATAAGTACATGTGTGATGTTTAAAATCCATCAGAAAATATTTTTTTCGATTTTAATAAGGGGATACATATTATGGGGACTGAATCATTATCAATTAAAGGGTGTTCCCCTCATTGTGGATGTAATTTTCATTAATGTTTAGGATGATGTTCCTAGTGAGTCAGGAATGGTTAGTGATTGGTGTTTTTTGGTTTGTGCTTAAGTTTGTGTGGTATGGTCACACCCAATCATTATATATGAAATTTTTTGGATCCTAGGATATGATGAAAAATGTTTCAATTTTGTGGAGTGATGATAAATACATTCCTTTGGTGGGGGATCATATTAACAATCATGGATGTTTTATCTTCAAGTTGGACGAGTCATAGATGAGGGAGCCCGGTCAGTGGACGATCGAGGTGGGATAGGGATGTAATTTTTTGGGAAGATTTGATGTGATGTAGTTCCTTTATAAATACCATAATTGAGATTTGGAGGTGATATTATATATAATTTTGGTACTGTTACTAAGATTGTGATGAATTTGGATGTGATCTGATAGAAAGTCAGATTAGAGGTGCATCAATGCTAATGGTGAGGTATGATAATGGATTTTTTGGTTAAGGATCCAAACATGTAATTACACCAAGTTTTATGTAAAAAATTATTTCTATGCTTTTGGATAATCATAAAATTACTTCAATAATTTTTGTATTGTGATTGAGAGATGGGATAAAGTGTCAAAGGGTGTGATAGAGTGCTTTTAAAAAATGTCAATAAGAGGATGACTCATCGATGTTTTACATGAAAATGGGTAAATTAATATGGAAACTGAATTGAACTTGTTATTAGACTACTCTAAATGTGTTTTGTTAAGATATTAATTTGACAAGGATCATCATTCCCTGGATAAGCATTTGAAAGAAAAGCCTATACTATTATGAATCATGTTATTAAGATGTATTAGTAGATAACAATAGTGTCTTTTGATAAATGGGACAATTTGAGTTCTATATCAGTATTAGAAATGGAGAAAATTGGGTGTATTCTATTTTGATGAATGATGTACCCTTGTATATGGAGTTTCAATGTGCATGTTCATTTGGTGTTATGAGAGAAAAACTATGAGTTAATAGGAAATGGATGATTTGGGGTGGTAAGAATTCATGGTTAGAGGACAAAAAAAATTATTGAGGATGTGAACTTATGGGTTGGGTAATTCATAAGGGATTTTATTTTTTTCCAAGATAAAGATACATTACAAGAATATATATTTATATTACAATTAATTGGTTTAGAACATCGTTAGGATATGTTTTTTGGATGTGGGATGAGGCCAGAGAGGAGTTTCAATTTCTTGGGAGAATGATTGAGTGTGACAAGTGTTCCCCACTTTTCAAATTTTTCTCCAGGTAGTTCATCACTCCATGATTGGTGAAGGTCACACCATGATGAATTTTGAGTTTTCAATGGTCTCTTCTTAGCTAAAGACTTTTTAGAATGACTGGTTTTGTGGGTTTTATATTTGGGAAATATCCTTACAAATGAGTAATTGCTTGATGGTAGTGTCATACTATGAAAATTACTCTTACAAATTTTATAAAGACTTATATTTTTTAATTTTTAATTTTTACAAGGAAAGTCCCATCACAACGAGACCCTTAGGTCATTCCATGATTATCTTTTTGGATGGGTTCTATGGGATGTAGCATGGGGTGGCAAGCCTTGAGAGAGCAGTATACAAATGGGAATCCCAAGGTTTAGATGTTTTTATTCTACGATTGTGATAGGTATATGGATGGACCCTCTTTCTTTTGGAGACACAACCATAGGGGTCACACCATGATGGAGGTTGGCCAACGGTTGATCCCACTTCTTAGGGTGGTTATGACATATGCTATGGGAGACACACTATGATAGAGTTTACTGTGGAGGTGTCACATACCGATCATCATGGTCACAACACATATAAAACCCCAAGTTTAATGACCCTTTTTCTTTCCTTAAATTAAATATCTATAATTCAAAGGAATTGTTTACCTATTCATTCAAAATAATTAAAATTGATTTGTAAATGGGTCATATAAGATATAAATAAAACTAAAAACACATTATTCATCTATAGTGGAACATTATAAAAAAGGTATATGAAACCAGGTATTATATACCATGGAATATTACATACCATGAAAAATTACATCCATTAAAAGGGACTAAATTAAAATGGGACAATAAATTTAAATGAATAATATCTTAAAAACTAATAGATCTCTTGGATAATCTTCACCCTTGAGAATTTCCATCAGTAGAACTAAACTTACAATGTAAAAAAAATCACAAAAGGACAATCCATGTTATAAAATCAAAAATAAGAACTGTTAACATGATTAAGGATGCTTGGGAGGTATGTAAGGATATATGTATGAATGAAATATGACCATTGTATATGGTTTTTAGATTTATAGATATTTTAATTTTTTTCATTGGAAATATCATCATAGAATATACATGCATTTAATAATTATAACTAAATTATGTATTATCAGAAGAAAAATTAAAAATAATACAATTTATAATATTTAATAATGAAAAAATAATATTTAATTAAAAAATATATATATCTCTATAAAAATATTTCTATGTGCTACATATTTTTTTAAAATAATAAAATCAAAATAAATATTTTAAAATTAATTTATTTTTAAAATTAAACAATTATAATATAAATAACTAATATTAATGTTAATTGGTAAGATTATTAAATATAAAAGTGATATTTATCAAGAAATATTTTTTAAAAAAGTGTCATTTATTCAATAAAATTAACTAGTAATTAAAAATGATATTAATTAAATATTTTTATTATATATAATAAAATAAATTAACAATTATCTAGTGTTTATTTCTATATATGTAATAAGAATAAATTCATTTTATTTTTGAAAATAAATTTTTTCTAATGACTGTTTTTCAATTTTATGCATTTTTAAAATAATTTTTTTATCTCTTTTAGGAAATGGATATGGTGAAATATATATCATATTTTTAAAAATAATGCCTCAACTATTTAATAAGTTCAATTTCATTTTCAAAATAGTAAAATATGTTACTGAGATAAATGTTTATTTTCACAGAAAATAATAAGGGGTATTTTTCAAAGAATTGTTTTTATAATTATTTTTTATTTATAATATATGAAAATAAAAAAGGTATATTTTAAATAATGACTCTAATATAATTCTTATACATGTAAAAAATATATTAACACTCACATGATTAGTAATATTTATGAAATTAGATTTAGAACACTTAATATTTAAAAAATTTATTATTCAACAATTGTTTTTACTATATCTTATATGTTTTAATTTTGTGACATAATATGTAGTTGAGTGGTCCACACAAATGTCCTAAAAATAAAAGATACCATGATTATAATCTTGGAATCCCTTGGGGGTGGCTTTATGATGTAGGTGGTGACACAAGTGATAATGTATGTAAGAAGTGACGTAGGTAGTGACACAAGATGGTGATGCATAAGTGATATAATCAAGGGTGAAGAACTATGAAATGGAAATTATGCATCTGTTTATTTAGTCTAATTAATTTAATATTCCTTCTATATTGCAGGTTATACCTTATAGGTGGTGTGTCCTACGCTTGCAGGCCCAAAGGGAGTGTGTGATGTTTATTTTTTTTACCTCCCAGAACTTCCATAAAAATATATGTTCTAATTTAAAAGTTAATTTTATTATATTTATAATTAGAATAATATTAAATGGATTTAAAATTCAAAATCATCATGTTGAATTTTTAAACAAGTTTCACTTTATATTTTTAGTAAAAAAATTACCATTGTAAATATTTAATGGTGGTTTATCAGGGTAAATGTGGGTAATCTTACGTGGATCTGATTTTGTTAAATTAACATGAAATATATAAATTATATAATAAAATTTTTATGTTTTAAATTTATTACTGCATGTGTTAATAACATTTATTAACCTAACTTACCTATCTCCCATGTGATTCCATGATAAGGATATGTCCATATTTTCCCCAATAAAAGTATCCCACTTCCACTAACATCAAAACACTATATTTCAATGAATATATCATTAATAAATATAAAATTTCCCCCTAGAATCCTATTTCTTCTTTTCAAGCTCATGTTTAGAAAAAATAATATTTAATTATTTCATCTTGAGGGAAGTTATTGTGAGAAGGAGCGATTTTCCAAAGTAAGTAATAAGATATTATTTATTCTTTTGATTTAATTCCTTATCTACACACTCCCTAAACCACATTATGTACCATAATGATATTATATTAATATATTTATATTTTTATTAAAATTGTATTTCTATTATATAATTATATACTCATTCTAATTAAATGGTATAATGTGGTCTTATGGGGTCTGATTTAACCACCTACATGAATGATGCTATACTATCTTTACTGTCTCCATCATAAATGATAATAAAGGAATCAGTAATATAAATAAATTATATTAAATGAAAATTTATTTTATTAAAATGGTTCATTAATTTTGGCAAAAAAATTAATTATCAAAATAAAGTTATTCATTGTTATCGAAAAATTCACCGAAAGATGCTTTTCATGGATTCAATTATCACAAACTATACCCATTTCTTACATGGAATGAAAATAGTACTTTATAAAATATTTAAAAACAATTATTTTAATACATTTTTTAATAATATAATTATAAACTTAGTATCAAAGAGTGGGGATCAATATTTCCATTATGAAACATGCACGAAATAATCAAAATTACTCACCTGTGATGATGAAAATAAATATTAACTAACTACTGAATGTGTAATGAATGACTAAAATTGAGGAATATAAAAGGGTAATATATATTAATAATGTTATTAAATAAGTTCTTAATATGGATGTGCTTTTTATATAGGAGTTTAAAGTTCTTTCATGGATGTCAGGAGTAAAATGTAAGGGTTTCCTTTAAAATCTCATTTTTAATTTGAGATTACTATGAATAAGATTCCATAAGGGGAAATTGTATGACTTTTCTCTCTAAAACACCTTTAGTTTCTTATTGTATGTTTTTTATTGGTTTTACATGTCCTCTAATTATTTCACTTCATATTTGGTTTATAATTCACTCAAAGTGATGGTTGTAAAAGAAACATACATTATCTCTTATTTTTTGTTCGGAATAATTATATTACATGTATATATTATATATATTTTAATATAAATCCTTATCCTAACTTCTATAATTTATTAATGTATTTTATAATGTACTTGAATTTATTTAAAAAATTCATCATCTTTTAAACTTTTCAGCATGGTCATTTTCCAACAACTTTTACTCTCTTTACAAAAGTATGAAAGTAATATTTTTTATGACATTTAACATGAATTACTTTTCCAAAATTTATAACCAATTTTCATAATGAATCATCATATACAGGTTTTCATATTTTTATAAAGAAATTTATATTTCCTTTTCTTATGAAATGTTTTAACAAAATGAATCAAATATGTAAAGGATATTTATTCTTATTTCTCAAAGTAAAATAAAATCCTCTTATAAAATCATTTTTCATATTTGTCAACATACTTTAATGATTATTATGATTTAATGGGAAGATTATCTAATGATAAAATTCACTTTCTTTGTATAGATTACTTAAGATTATTTTATGTTATTGTTTTCGTGATACACATTTATTTTTCATGTGTTGATTATGCTCTTATGGAATTATGTTATATTTAAAGTTATTATGGATCACAAATGTATTGTTCATTATTACGTGATGGGTGGGAATGATATAGGAATACAAATCATTTGGTAATGTTTTATACCTCATTAACTCAACAAAGAACATAGGTGGTAATCCCAAGCCCAAGTTTATATGGGTGGTAAGCCTCAGTTTAATGATACATAGATGGTAATTACAAACATATGGGTACATGAGTGGTAAGCATTAGGTGTGTAATCGAGTTGAGCCGAGTTGAGTATCTCAGTACATGATCTTGATCTCAGTACTTGAACATGATGCTCAAGCTCCGCTCACCGATTAACTGGGTATTTATTTTCTATCTCAAGCTCAAGCTTGAGCTCAACTTAGGCTTGATTGAGAACTCGATTAAGATTGAATCAGTTCGATCAAGATACTTTTTCATTACTTTAAACACCAAATATAGATTGAATTTGAGCTTGAATTAGAATTTATACTCGATATCAAAAGTGTGAACTTGAAATTAAATACATATATATTGAATAAAAAATAATATATTAAAAAAATAGATGCGCAATTCGGCTCAAAAACTACTTTATTATGTTGTTTTAATAATAAAACTTGACTCGAGATAGTACTTGAGTAGCTCGAGCTCAAGCTCAACACAGAAAAATCCAAGCCAAGTTCAATTATATGTTAAGATGAACTTGAGTATCTTTCGAGTAGTGGAGCTCATTTACATCCTTGGTAAGACCAAGACTAGTAAGGTACATTGGTGGTTCTCCCAAACCTACTATATTATGACAAGGTGGATAGACTAGTCCTTTATGTGATTAATGTTTTTATGGTTTACATTGATTTTAGTTCCATTCCCATATTCATTCTATATTCTTATGTTATACATTGTGCTTATGTCATGGTCACATATTATTGATTCATTACTCATGTTTTCCATTATTCAAAAATCCTTTTATCTTGATCCTAGATTTATGATCCATGTTTAACTTGGTATTGTTTATTTATGATTTATTCATATACTTTGAATATTTTTTTATACACACATGTTTATCGTATGATTAATAATGATATTCTATTAGCGATATTCATCTTTACCCTTATTAAGAATCTAAGCTCAACTTTTCCTATGATTCCATTCACTAAGTTATAATGTATAATATAATGTATGATACATTTTTGAGGATTTCATATGTGAATAATATTCATGGTATATATTGAATTAATTTGGAAAAAAAGATCGTTATGTATCTAGTTTCCATATAAAATAAACTATTAGGTTTTAGGGTGTTATTTATAGTGATATGTAATAGATATTCAGGTAAAATTATGTTTTATATATATATGAAATGATTGGGTCATATCATTTTGTATCATGAAAGGGTTTAGTAATTTTTTTTGATTAATACTAGAAATTATTAGTTAAAACTCATAGGATAAATATAAATATAGGAAAAAATTACTTAATTTTATTGTAAAGTATAGATTATGTGGCTTCCTAGAAATGTAATACCAATTTGGATAGAAATTAGTGTATGGAGGCTTTGGCATAGATTCACCTTCGGGTAATAATACCTAGTGAATAGTGGTAGATTATTAAATCGATCTTAACATAGTAAAAAATAAGTAATCATAACAACAGACTTGGTTTTTCTTTTCAAAGGGATATGATTTGCATATTTAAATTTCTATTTTTAATTTTTTTTGGATTTGAATATAATTCTATGGTATTTTCAGAGAACCTAATGGAAAATGCAGGGATTATCCCAAGGAGAATCCAAAAGGGATGAGAACTATAAAGACATTTCTTACGGTTTTGAATAAAAAAATTTCTTGAGTTATGGTTAATAATTGAAACCTAACTGAATATAAAAAACACCAAATAATATAAAAATAGAGTTTCATGGAATTTTAAGTAACAAATACCATAAATGAAAGAATATTCAATATCCTACATGTCAAATTTTGGGAAGAAGCATTGACGGGAATGTCACAAATGAATAAGAAACTATTTCAAGTGTAGAGATATTGGACCTCAGGCTCATGATTTTTAGAGTGAGGTAATAAGATCATCCAATATAATGAAATATATAAAGCTACAAACTAATTCATCATCCATACTTTAATTATTCAATTACAATGAATCTTGTAATTATTTTAATTGATTACCTAATCAAAGGGATAATGAGGATAATATTCATCATCAACATTAATAACCATTGGAAGAAATTGAATCCTATGGGTTTATAAGTGCTAAAATGGGTATTGAAAATGATGTGTAGTAAGGTAAACTCATCATCCACTAAAATAAAAGAAAAAGTACTATTTTATTTGGTTTCTAACCACTCATTTATATCTATAAATTATATAAGTTAATCAATAATTATATATCAAATTATTGATGGAAACTCCTAGTGGTACACTAATAAAATAATAGTTTTGTAATTGCTCTCTGATATAAGTTTTTGGGAGTAAGTTTTATGAAAATATCATCACTCTCCATTTAGTTAAATTTTATGTTATTTTGGGAATGAATTTGTTTTATCTATAAAGTGGCCAAATTAATTAACAAAGTATAAAAATAATATTTCATATAATAAAATAACCTCTGATCATGTATGTATGAAAGGTTGACTATAAAATTTATATGGAGATTACTTCCATTATATGGGCTATAAAACACAACTAAGATGGGTATATTTCTCGAATGTTTGGGGAGAGAATCAGTGTTGGTAAATGTCTATTATAAAGGAAAATATTAGTTTTCTAGCCTTACCCATATTAGTTTAGTTGATATCTCATTATAAATTATATCTAAAGTTATTTTCATCTTATGTATACCATTATCTACTTTCATTATTAAGTAATAATTAAAATTGTGAGGATAAAATTTATTTTAATAGGGATAATGTAACACCCCTATTTTTAAGACCCATTTAATTATTTAATATATATATAATTATAAATAAATTTTTTATTCTTTATAAATAATTTAAATTGAATATGAAATATGTTATACAAGATATGAATCAAACTAAAAACATTTATTCGTTCATAGTGAAAAATTAATAAAATGTTATAAGAAACCATGTATTATATACCATGGAAGAATATATACCATGAAATATTATTTCCAAAAAACTTTTATAAATTAAATTGAGATTATAAATAGAAAAGAATAATATCTAAAAATCTAGGAGATCCCCTGGATCATCTTTACCCTTGTGAATCACCATTATTAGAATTAAACCTACATGAGAAAAAACTTCATAAATGGTGAAATAATGAGGTAAAATACAAAATTAATACAATAATAATGATAGTTGTGAATAGGATTAATGATTCTAGAGAGGTATGTAAGGCTATATATAGGAATGAAATCAGACTGTTAAATATATGATCGTTGGATATATGACTGTAAAAATATTGTTATTGAAAAAATGGTCATTGGAAGTATAGTAATTTAATATAAAAGTATCCAATAGTAATATTGGATTCTTGTATTTTTCTTAGAAAATTTATAATAATTTAATTTAAAAATAATAAATACTGAAAAAATATAATATTTAAGAAAAATATTTATTTATAATTTTTAGTGTTATATATTAGTACTAAATAATAACAATCAATGAACAATTTTAATAAAAATGGATTTATAGAATTAAATTTTCAGAATATAAATAAATAATTTTAATTGTACATGGTAAATATTATTTATTATAAAATTGATATTTTTGAAAGAACTATTTTTTGAAAAAGTGTTGCGTATTTCATAAAATTAATCACAAATAAAGAATTATTTTAATGAATTTTTTTTGTAAGATATACAATAAAATAAATTAACATGTATATAATGGTTGTTATTAATCACGAATTAATAATAAATTCGTTTTTTCCACGAAAATAATTGTTTTTTCTAAAAACTACTTTTTTACGTCATTTATTTTTAAATTAAAATTAATTTTTTTTTTACATTTAGGAATTTAATTTGATAAAATGAATTTACTATTTTTAATAATAATTTCTAAATTATTTAATAAGTAAAATATCATTTTTAGACTCAAAAATATTTTACTAAGGTTGATGTTAGGTACGACAGTAAATGTTAAAAAATTATTTAAAAAAAATATTTTTATAGGTGTTACATATTTTTTATCTAAGAAAATTAAATTAATATCATTAAATTAATGTATTTAATGTAATTTTTATATAAGTTTTTTTATTAACATTCATTTAATAAGTTATTTATTTTAAATTAGATTAAGAGTACTTGAATTTTTAAGAAGAAATGTTTCTAAAATAATTTTTTATATATCTTACAGTTTAATTTATAATTAAAATTTGTTATATTTCTATGTTTAATTTAATAAAATGGTGTCTAAATTTGGTATAATTATTTTTTAATTTAGATTGAAGTTTCATCTTATTTTTTTGTAAAAAAATAATTACCATAGTAAATATATAATCTAATTTAATGGTGGTAAAAGGGATAATCTTATAGAAGTCTAATTTTATTAAATTAACATGAAAATAAAACTTATAGAAGAACTTTATTATATTTTAAATTCATAACCACTTGTCTCACAAACATGTATTTACCTAGATCTCCTAACTTTGTTTTGATTCCATATTTACCCCTAACATAACTTTAGTTTCCAAGGATACGTACCTCATTTTCACTTATAAAAGGATCTTTGTTCCTCTAACTTAAACCCACTGTATTCTTTAGAATTCTATTTTATCCCTTATAAATTTACTAACCATAGAAGACTATTTCATATTTTAAATATTTTGGTCACAAAAAAATTTTCCATTTCATTCATTTCGAGGGAATTCAACCTGAGAGGGAGCTATTTTTCCAAAATAGATTACAAGCACATCTTTGTTCTTTTAATTTAATTTTTTATCTAAAATATGTATATACAATATTATCAATTATAATTATTCTATATTAGAATCATTAATCTTATTAGAAAATGATACTACTATTATATAACATCATACTCTTTGTTATTCTAGAGTGTAACAAAGTCTTATGTGGGTCAGTTTAACCGCATAGATGAATGATGTTATACTATCTTCATTATAACAATCATAAATGATAAAAAAGACCTTAAAAATAGTGTCATATGATATAAAATTTAATTTTATGTTATGAATATTTTTATTAGAATGGTGACATAATAAATGAATGATCAAAGTATTGTAACTTATTTTCCTCAAAAAATTACCCAAAACAAGATCGTCATGAATTCCATTCTAAAAAAAACACATGAAACATTATGTATTTTTTAAGAGGAAATACATATTTTTATAAAATTTAAAAACTTTTTTTATGTTAGAAATATTCTCAAGGGGATAGGGAGTGGTTCTGGGGATTCTGGGTCTCGTTCTGAGCCCGAGGCTCCAAAATTTGGAAAAGGAGATCAAGACACAAGGTTAGCACATGGTTAATGATAACCGTGTATCTCAACCATGTAGGGTGCTCAGTAAAAAAAGGTAAATATGGTTTTCTCTAAGCATTAAACCTAGGAAACATACCCATACGGTTGATACAGATATCTTAATACAGGGGTTTTATATAGGTTGTTCCTGGTTAGTCAAACCATGCGACCAACCCATGTAAGTGGTTTCCTTGGGAAGTAGCTGCCGCATTGTTGGTGTAAGGTTTGGACAACCATGCAGCCAAACTGTTCAGATCCTTAATGAAGGTGTAAATTAACCATTTTCCCCATAATTTTTTAAACCCTTAAATCCTTCTTTTCCACACCAGTGAACACTGCATCTCCTGTGTAGGCTCTTCTATTCAATCCAAGCTAAGGGTTTTTTATATCCTCTGTCAAATACCAGTTTGCATCAAAATCAGTGGTGTCAGATATGTAATGGTAAGCTCTCTTGTTATAATCTACTATTATTCATTTATATTGTCATATTCTTTACTATTTTGGTGTGATAACATATTCCATATTTTAGTGTTTTCATCTAATTATCCAATTTCTCCAGCTTAAGCTCGATTCAAGGGACAATATTGGATAAAGATATTACTATGGGAGTAAGGCAGGTGGTCTAGTTATTTTACCTCAATGTCTTGTTTTATTTTATCATTATCCATTGGTCTATGCACCAAACATTTCTACATAACCTCAATTTTGTTTAATTAATTAAATTAAAGGATATCCTTATGTGAAACGAGACCCTTGCGACCTAAGAATCAACACTATGAGGCATTTACCCTAAAAAGAGACACCCCTATGGGTGTACTCCTATTTAACAGTATAAGAGAATTATTCTTTGGTAATGAGATAATTTTTTATTAATTTAGGTGCATGAATTAATTTATAATAAATTAAGTAGAATTATAATTTCATAAGGGAAGTGATTAGCCAAGTGTTTGGGACCCCATGCTTTATGACATATCTTGAATTTATTAAATTATATTAATTGACCCTCTTGTAAATAATGATTGGGGGTGTGTATGGCATGAGTTAGTTCTAACCATAACCTTACCTTTTCTCAATATGATGGTTATAAAAGGGTCCCAACATAAGTATTCCTTGTATGGTCTCATCGTACTTCATCATTATAAATGGGAATGATTATAAACATAATGGGAGATATATTTGGATTCTTATAGAATGCCTTGGATGGGCTTACCAGGTGGATTACCTAATAACCTATGAGATATATCAGTTCCCTAATATGGATTCCTTGTATGGGATTAGTGGGTGATATGGTTACACCATCCACGAGTGATACTTGATCCGTATGTGGTACACCTGAGGTGGGATCAGAGGGTCATGCTTTACACCCCACCATGAGTGATACTTGGGATGCCCTTATGAATCACCTTGGATGGGATCTTATGATGTTGGGTATTTTTAGTTCTCTTGGTATGATACTTAGGTTCCTTTATTCTGTTCACCTTGGATGGGATAAGAATTATTCTTTATTTAATTCCACTAATTCCCTATATAAAATTATAGAAATACTAGAATATTAAATTCATGGAACGTTATAAAATCCAAATGAAAATATTGGGCTAGGTCCATCATTGATACTTGTTTTATGATGACCCATTTATACAACCATATCATACTTGTAGATGTGAACTTTATTTTAGAGACATTCGTCTTACGTTATAGAAGTTAGTGTCGGTCGAGAATCCATAAGGAATCCAAAATGATATGTATTATTTATTTATTTATTAACTTCCATTTATTAATGGAACACTTCTCATTTTATATGCATAGACTAGAATGTTCTAGAAAATGTTGTTGGTGGACTACTGAGTATATATCACTCCCTTATTGGGACACCCATGGTAACAGAGTAGACTACATGATTGAAAGTGAATTTAAAGGGAAGTATACATCTTCGGATGCATGATTTTTAATACTAGGATGGAGTATAGGAGCAGAGGACCGATCCTATGCATGTGATGCTAGTAAAGGCATATTTTGGTCTTTTCTTATTTTCTTATAGAAAGTAATATATGCCTATCTCCCCTGTATCCCATTAAACTCATATATTTATAGATACATGACATGACTACCATCATTTTTGTATCTATTTATGATTCATCTTTCACTTGATTAGTTATATAAGATGATCTATTATTATTCCACTAATTCTTATCGATTAATACATTCATTATTTCCTTTTATTATTTACCGTTGTGCCACATTGGGATCATGAGGGAATAGTCTCCCAATAGATATATCCCAAGAAATCTTGGATATCAATATCTTTTGGCATATGTTAACTCATTCTTGAGGTCATGTGACTAACCATCTCAGGGCACCACTTAGTGGCTTCTGGGGAGGTACACTACAAAGTGGTATTAAAGGTTCTTTTTTCCTTTATTTTACTATTTGGGTATTATAATAGAGATTAATATGTATTAGAATTTTGTATTGACCCTGTGTTTGGGAGTATCTTACCCACATATAGGGGAAACCCAAATTACCTGGGATGGGTTATTACTACTCTGTTTTTTCCCATTGTGGTTATAATGATTTAAATATTGGGTGACAAACATTTTTTGTGACTTTATTATTGTTATTGATATTTTATTATTATGTATTTATTACCTTGGTCTATTAAATAGTGTAAGTATCAACTCATTCATCATTATAGGCACTTTAGGACATATATTTCATTCATTTTTACATCCCACATTTACTTTTTGTGTGAATTAACTGATGTATATTGTTAGTTCATGGATTATTATATATGGAAATGGGATTAAATTTATTAAATTTATAACATAATTAGATTAATTAATGTTCATACTTTAATATAAATGGAGTTTTCTTTCAGATATTGGTGATGAACATTAATAAACCAATAATTTCATGTTTGAGCCATGAACAACTAGTTCTATGGATTGAAATAACAGATGGTTTGATTATTTAATTATAATTGTAATTTATGAAGTATGAAATTATATAAATTGGAAATGGTATTTCATTCAATAAAATCAATAAACATGGGTTATTACACCTTGATACCAAATGAGATGGTCTTGTCATAGTTACTTGACATAACAATTTCAAATTAAAGAGAATGAGACCTTATAAATTGAGAATGGTGACTCATCTAACTAGACTGTGATATCTATATGAATATGGATTAGAATGATTTTTTTTTATCATTTCAGTTGGATTTTTACACCTAAATGGGGATGAAAATTTCAAAGTAAAGGGTGTTTTCCTCTACAACTTTCAATGGACACTCCATATACCATAACCTCTGTTGTTTATGATACCCTAACCCTAACCAAAACTTGTAGTGGGTAGTAGGAAGTGTCTATTTGGTTCTGTTGTGATCTTTGTTATCATGTAGTCCTAACATTATGAGTATTTTTAGAGGTGTGACTCATTATAGAAAGGATGCGACCTTTCTGATATCACCATTTCCTATATATTGTCAAATCTAATCTTAGGAATATTATTAGAAATTTTATATCTATTCCACCATGATGTCCTCAAGTCATATTCCAAGAGGGTGGTAATGAACATTTACAAGAGGTGGTGGGCCCTAAGACACTAGTATTACCTATTGTAGTGACACATATGGCACCTTTTTTTGATCTTTCACGTAGAACTGATGCTTAGTTCAGAGATAGATTTTTATGCTTTATGTAGTCCATATAAAAAGATTCATATCCTTCCCCTACTATGGAAGACATAGTGTTAGGATTATAGCAGCAACATCCTCCCTCTTTCCTGGGGTATGGTGGTCCTCCAGCTAATGACTATCATCTATAGGCTATGTTATTGATCATAAAACATATAGAGACATCTCAAATGTGGAGGGTCAAGATTTACACATATATTCTCTGTGACTCCTCTAAGAATTGGCGGGACATCATCTTTTAGGTTAATTTTCATTAGATTAAGGTCTGGGTAGACTTCTAGAAAACCTTCTATAACTATTTCTTTTCACCAAATTTGATATAAGACCACACTTTATAGTTTATGCACATAAATTGGCTTAATAAGTCCATAAGAGAGTATTCATATTATTTTATCAAGCATCAACACTTCTCACCAACTCTTACAAGTGTCAAGATGATGACTGTGAGGTGGTTTGAGGGTGGGATTGTGGACACCATCTGATCAAATGTGAATGTTCCCCAACTGATCTCTATTTTTGAGATAGTGTACCAAGCCCTCATTATTGAGTAGAACCTAAGAGAATCTTGTAGTGTGATCTAGGGAAGATCAGTTTTGAGGGTGGGATATGGTTCATCTTGAGGAAGGAAATGTTGCTTCGATGGTTCTCATGAGGGTAGTTCTAGCTTGATGACATATACTGATAGGTATATGGTGTGTCACCAATGTAGTATTTCAGGTCATAATAATCCCTCGTGTTCAAGGAACCCAATCGAGTGAAAAACTTGTGAAAGGATGGGTCACCTATAGTGTTTCTTCTAAACTCTCCCTCTAACACCTAGTGAGAAGGGATATGTATCGACACTATATTTGAGTGTTGGATCAGAATATTTGAGTTGGGATGGGATATGGTCTAGTACCATCTGATCTAGTCGAGGAGGTGGTCACTTTCAAGTTATTCAGACTTCATAGGTTTAGTACTAGTAGAGCGGACCATCCCAAGTTAGCTAAGCTACATCTCTGGGATATAGATCATGACATATCTATGAAGGGTAGTCTACACATGTGAATCAGAGTCTATGTACTTCTGTTGTATAAAGTACTATTCTAATAGATTCTATATTAGTTTCTTCATTATTTGATATAGGTGCATCCCTCTATTTAATATTTGCAACATTTATGGGATGTGCCTAGAGATAGAGTACTTTTTCGGTGTGATGATTCTCAAGAAACTATTAGGGGTTCAATCAGTGATTTTGAACCATTTAAAGGAGTTCTCCCTTGACATAGGTGGGTAACATTTCTTGTGGAATTTATTTTTCCTCGAGATGAATGGATTTTATGTCATACTCATAAAAGAAAGGCTAGAGACTTATCTTGCTCACATTGATTTTTATCACTAGAGGGTGTATTTTACATCACCCAAGGGTGGTAACTACCTTTATAAGGGTGAATGGTATTTCTATATAAGTCAATCTATATTGGAGAGTTATGGACTAGGTTGAGTGAAAACCCATATGGTTAGTCTCTTTATGAGTCACCAATGAACATAGGATATATAATTCCCTCCTATTGTTGATAATTATGGGGCCATCTTCCCTAGAGAATTATCCATCACCTCTTATAAGATAGGGGGAATTTACCATTGAGATAGTGTGAGGATCAGCACCAGTTTCCATTCCTCCTTATATAATGGAACCTAAAAAGCTGTAGGAATTCAAGAATAAATTGGAAGACTTAGATGAGAAGGGTTTTATAGGAACTAGTACTTCATCCTGAGGTTTACCTATCCATTTGAAAGCGAAGGTGGATGGTACACTCACGTTCTGCATGGATTACCATTGGTTGAACAAGATTATGGTTAATAACCAGTATCCACTACCTCATATAAAGAACCTCTTCGACCAAAATCTTAAGTGAAACCATTTTCTCTGAGATCGATTTTAGGTTAGGATACCATCAGGTTCCAATGAGACCATAAAAGATATCATATAAAATTTTCTGGAGTATATACAACTTATATAAGTACCACATTATTCCATCCGTCCTTACAAACGCACCTAAATTCTTTATGGATTCAATGAATCAGGTTTTCCTCCTGTATCGAGATTCATTTATTGTATTTTTTATGGATGACATATTGGTGTGTTAAGATACTCAATAGGACCTTTATTAACATCATGAGATCATTACAAATATAATTAGAGAAAACTTATTTTATGATAATCTCACAAAATTATAATTTTTGATTGATAATTTTCACTTCTTGGGACATATCACTTCTAAGTTAGGAGTATCAGTTGACCCTGTTAAGGTAAGTACTATGGATTCCTAAGATAATCCCAAGATCTTTTTCAAGATACTTATTTTATTAGGGCTAGCTAGATATTACAAAAATTCCATGTAGTCTTTATCACACCTAGAATAACCAATTTCTGGTTTGACTAAGAAGGTTGTAAAGTTCATTTGGTCTAAATCCTATAAAACCACCTTTCAAGAGTGGAAACATAGACTGAATTTAGCACTGATCCTGATTCTACCAGATCTAGTTAAAGGCAATACTATTTACTATGATGCTTTAGATATTAGTCTATAAGTTTTTTTAATGTAGGGAGATTGTATTGTAGTATAATGGTCCCACCATCTAATACCACATGAGTATAATTAGCCTACACATGACCTAGATCTAGATGCACTGGTTCATTATTTATGTTGTTGGAGGAAATATTTATTAAGAGAGTGGTTAGTTATTTACATATAACATAAATGTCTCAAATACATTTATATGTAGAATGAATTGAATTTTATGTAGCATTAGTGGGTCGAATATCTATCATAATTAGAATTTGAGTTTACTTATACACCTAGAAAGGGTAATGTAGTAGCTGAGGCACTGATCCAGAAGACTTAGACGCAAGATGTCTAGGAGACCATCAACGAGTGGTAGTTGATGAGCCTATTTGCTAAGATGACTCTCTAGATTCAATTGTGTCATGAGAAACCTATTTTAGTAGATTTAGTATCAAAATAATCCCTTATAGATTGGGTGAATTTGAGACATATTTTATTTCTCGAGGGCCTCATCTTGAGAAAGGGTTTCACAGGTGAGAACCCACCATCGGGTTAGGTTTTTTATAAGATTAAAATATTGAACTTCCATTTGCATGTATGGGTGACTACTGACATCTGAGAAGAGTTGATGTAGGAATATGATACATCTATTTGGTAAATACACTATAGACTTACAAAGATGCACCTATATGTATGTCGTTATTATTGGTGTCAGAATATGAAAAGGAAAATTATAGGTTTCATCACTAGGTGTTCCACCTATCAGAAGGTGAAGGTGGACCACCAGTGATCTTCAATACTTAAACTACCTCTATATATTCCTAAGTGGAAATGGAATGACCGAGATATGGATTTTTTGATGGGTTTTATGATATTCCCTAAATGAAGTGATGTGGTAAGAGTGATTTTCAAGAGTTTGACAAAGGTCACACACTTTCTACCTATCTGGGATACCTTCTCAATGAATTATCTTAGAAAGATTTATATTCTATAGATTGTGTTCCTTAATGGTGTTCATCGTTCTATCGTATCTGATTGAGACACTCATTTTACATCATAGTTATGTTAAGGGTTATAGAAGGCATTAGGTTTAAAAGTGCTCTTTAGTATGGCATATAACCCTTTGAATAATGAATAATCAGAGAAGATGATACATGTGTTAGAGGAAATGATCTAGGAATTTATCCTTGATTTTAGAGGTTATTGAGAAAATCACCAACCTCATTGATTTTCTCTAAAATAATTTTTTTTCAGAAATGATTTAGTTGGTTCCATATGAGGACCTCCAAGGTAGGTTGTTCTATTCATCCTTCTGCTGGATAGAGGTAGGGGAGGAAGCATTACTATGTCCTCATCTTGTTTAGGAGACTTTATAGTAGGTCCAACTAATTCAAAAGCTCATGGATACAACTCAGTCTAGGAAAAATTCTTATACCAACCATCTATACCAACATATTATTTTCTCCTAGATTAGTTCTTTAAAGGATTTGGACATAAGGAAATCTATCTCATCATTATTTCAAGACTTTCAAAATCGTGGAGAGTGTTGGACTGGTAGCCTAGAAGTTGTATTTACCTTATAAGTATTGTTACATGCATGATATCCTACACTTATCGTAGATTGACCATTTTCACTGAAACCCATATCATTCATTTAATCTCAATGATATAGTGATAGATCCAGATGTTTCCTTTAAGAATCATCCAATATATATCATTGATCAGAGCACGAAGGCTTTTTGATCCATGTCAGTTCCTTTAGTGAAAATTATATGGAATCATGGCCATATATCAAACGAGACATGTGTAAGGTGGATAATTTATGTATTTAATGGATGAAAAGTTTTTCAAATGATGCACTATCACTATCATAAGTGAAACTTGGGGATGATTTGTTTTAATGAGGGGTTGTTGTAATGTATTGAATTTTCAAAGAGGTAAAAACACTGTTTCTACTTTTTAAATCATCTAATTTTTTGATAGTAACATTATTATGGGCCTAGGGAGTGGTATGAGAGAGAATAAGGCATTTTTAGAGCCCATATATCTAGAAATTAGAAAGGTAGATTGAGCACTAAGTTTGGAATATGTTTAGTGTTAACTTTAAGACACAAATGTGTGGGGTACTCGGTGCACAGTAGGGGACAAAAAGTTTTCCCTAATCATGAGGTCCATGCCACAAGCTTGTGGTAGTACTATAGACATCTCAAAATATTTATTTTCTATAGGCTACACATAGTTTGTCATATAGTTTGACCAACCCATGTGAGGGGGTTCCTTGGGTAGTTCTTGCCTCAGAGTTTTTCACTATTTGGCCAACCATGTGAAAAAATCCTGAGACCCCTCAATGGAGGGGTAAATTAACCTTTTTGAAATAAAATATTTTTAACCCTCAACCCCTTATTTTATCCTCTAGTGGGAATCCCCTCTCCAATGAGAGCTCTTCTCTTCAATCCAAGCTAGTTTTTTGGGTATCTCTTTTATTTGATCTCTATTTTCTTTTGCATTAGGTGTGTTGGATCCACAAAGGTAAGATATATAATATTCTATCATCTATAATTAATTTTTATTCCCATATTCTAAAAGATTTAGGTGTGACATCATATGAAATATTTTTATAGGTTTTGTCTAATCTTATGATTTCTCTGATTCGAGCTCGATTCAAGGGATCACACAAAACGAGGAGAGTACTACAGGATTGAGGTAGGTGGTCTAGTTATTTTACCTCAATATCTAGTTTCATTTTGTCACATTCCATTGTTTCATGTACCAATATTCCTAATCTGACCACCAAAATATTTAATTAATAAAATTGAAGGTTATTTATATGTGCAACAAGACCCTAACTACCCTCGAATCAATGTCATGTGGTATTTACCTTGACATGAGCCACCCCAATTAGTGTGACCCTATTTAAATTTTTAAGAGACTTATTAATTGGTAATGATATTATTTTTTATTAGTTGGGATGTATGAATTACCTTATAATAAATGAAATAGAATGATAATTTTATGAGATAAGTGATAGTCCGGGTGTTTAGTATCTATTTATTTATGACATAGTTTGAATTTCTTGAATTAAATGAATTTTACAACTTATTAAAAATTTATGTGGGTATGGTATGAGTTAGTTATAACTATAACATTTCCTTCACTTAATCCAATGGTGATACAAGGGTACCGACTAATTATTCCTTAGATGGGATCATCTGCTTCATAATTAGAAATTATAATGATTGTAAATATGCAGGGAGCAATACTTTAATTATTATAGAATGCCTTAGATGGGATCACCATGAAGATTACCTAATTAAATATGTGTGATAATAGTTTCCCAGGGGATATACCATGGATAGAATCACTGGGAAATATAGTTACACCATCCATGAGAAATAATTGGTCCCTTATGTGGTACACCAAGGGCAGGTTTAGAGGGGCATGATTTACCCCATGTTGAGAGTTATACTTTGGATGCCCTTATGAATATTATAGAGCAAATATTTTAAATTAATTTATATTTAATATCATTGTTTTAAACTCACAAAATTGTTCCTCGAAGATGAATTGTTTCATTTTTATGATTTTGGTGTTATTTTGAGCTGAATAGTAAAAATTGGCCATTTTGGATTTTTAACAGTTTTAACGTATTTCTGTAGTTTGGACATAAGATTAACTACATTGATCCAAATTGCAAAATTATTTTTTTCCATATTCTACACATCCAGGGATTCATTTACTAGTTTTGGACTAAAAGCTGAATCTGCCATATGGAAGCTCAAAAGAAGCTCACAAGTTGGCTCAAGAAAACTATTTCCAGTTCTTCCTAGTTTTGGTTTGGGATCCATAACTCATATATTGTAGGCCCAAAGCTTGTCCAATTCGGTGGGTGGACGCGAAAGGGGTTTTGGAGAATCTCTCATTAAGGAATCACCACAGGATTCGTCCGTTTGAGGGTCCATTAAATCTTTTTAATCCGGGGTTTGTCGTTTTGGAGATTCTGACTGGACAGAATAAATGATCAGAGTAAAAGGGCCATAACTCTCGGAATACCTGTCTAAATCCGATGCGATTTTGATGGGCCACGGACAAGACAATTATGAACAACATTGAATAAGGGATCATCACGTGAAGAGGTCATTTATGGGGTCCAAAACGCGCCAACATTCGGAGGACAGAAATATGGCTATAAAAGGAGGAGAGCTCCTCCTCCTCAACACATCTCATTCTCCATCACATTCCTTCTGGGACACCAAGGAGAAGAACTTCTCCACATTCCATTTTATTTATTTTATTTTTCTTTACTTTAAAATGTCTCTCCTCTCCTGCATTATCTCACTTACCCCATCCATGGAGGGGTAGTTTCATTTCAGTGATCGGAAAGAGGGGAGACTAGACCTATGTGTTGTGTTTGAGTTTTTGTACTTGAAATGAATAAAATTTCTTCTTCTTTATTCTTCTGGTTCCAATTCTTAATCCAGTATTAAATTCCTAATGCGGTTGTGTTATGATTTTGATTTTGAATTTATAAATTTCTTTGATCGATGATCACATCTCCCTCCACCCAATTCTAATCTGTATATGGTGGAACATGATTAGGGTTGGGTGGTGATTGCTCGACGGTTGTCAAGCACGTGTGTAGGATTGTATGTCAAAATATGGGTTTATTAGGGAACAACAATTCCAGGTCTTGGATTTCTCTAATTAATCAAGAGACCTTCTACAACCCTAAACACATTGGAAGGAAGATAGACCAATCTAAGGTTTTAGAAATGAAAATTCTCATCACATCTCTCTTACCAGTCTAAGGAAGAAGAAGAGATAAAATTTAGAAACCATGATGGCACAACACTAAGTCTAGATGAACCCAATCCGATCACCGTCTTTATCATTTTTTAAAATAAATCAATTTCAGTTGTTTGTTTCTCTTGTGGAGTCCACTTTGGACCTCATAGGACTACCCAACAAGTTTTAGAATCTGGACTCTACTGGCCCACCTTATTCAAGGATGCATATGAATTTTGTAAAAGATGTGAAAAATGCCAATTTTCTGATGACATATCCAAACGACATGAAATACCACAAAAACCAATAACCTTTTGTGAAATTTTTGAAGTTTGGGGCATAGATTTCATGGGACCATTCCCAATGTCATTTGGAAATTCATATATTCTATTGGCTGTAGACTATGTTTCAAAATGGGTGGAAGCAAAAGCAACTAGAACTGATGATGAAAAAGTTGTTTGTGATTTTGTTAGGGATAACATTTTCTGTAGGTTTGGCATGCCATGAGCAATCATCAGTGATCAGGGAACTCATTTCTACAACAGGAAAATGGATGCATTGATGATGAAGTATGGGGTGCATCATAGAACATCTACCCCATACCATCCCCAAAAAAATGGCCATGCAGAAGTCTCTAATAGAGAAATCAAAGCCATTCTGGAGAAGACTGTTGAACCCAACCGAAAGGACTGGAGCCAAAAGTTAGATGATACATTATGGGCATACAGAACTGCCTACAAAACACCTATAGGGATGAGTCCCTATAGATTGATCTATGGAAAGAGTTGCCACCTTCCTGTGGAGTTGGAGCATAGAGCCGACTGGGCAGTCAGAGAGATGAATCTGGACCATGAGAAAGCTGGGAAAGAAAGAAGATTGCAGTTGCAGGAGTTAGAGGAAATTAGAAGGGAATCTTTTGAAAACTCAATGATCTATAAAGAGAGAACAAGGATATCCCATGACAAGATAATTCAACCAAGAACCTTCAACCCTAGAGATCACATGTTACTCTTCAAATCCAAACTTAAGCTTATGCCAGGTAAACTTCGTTCCAGATGGGAAGGCCCCTTTACTGTTATTCATGTATATCCCTTTGGTGCTGTGCAGATTCAAAATGAAGGAGGAGGACACCCATTCCCTATAAATGGGCAGAGGCTGTAGAAGTTCCATGGGACCGTACCTCAAGAACCAGTGGAGGAGATCACACTCCTTCACCCTGAATACAAGTGAACACCTACCAGGTTGCATCATTCCTTTACACTTGATTAAATGCAGTAACTACATCTTTTTGAAACATACATAAAAAATTCCATTTACATGCATTGAGGACACCGCATCAATTAAGTGTGGGGGAGGGAATCTTTTAGTCCAAGAGATTTTTCAAAAATTTTAATTTTTGTTTTTTTTAGTTTTGTCGAGCCAACGACATTAAACAAAGGAGCTACCGGGAGGCAACCCGCATTTTCCCCCATTTTCCACTTGTCTTCTTAGTCATTTACCAGCATGATTGAACGGGCCTGCACTATAAATTGTTTTTATTTTTTTTCAGGTCCATTAATGAAGAGGGTGTAGTGGGATTATACGTCGTGAAGAAAAGGATCCACTTGATAGGGGAGTAAGAGTTTCAATTCTATATTATCCAACTTTATTCCCTACATTTTTAGTCTTTTAAAGAATTAATCAAAAAAAAAATTCATGCCCACACTTGAATTCATGTTTTACTTGAATTCTCTTGGAGACATGAGTTTCATATAAATCCAGTGATTCTATGTTTTAGATTTCAATGTTAATGAGATTTAATGATTAAAATGGATAATTGGATGATTAAAGTGAAGCAAGGATATTGAAATAAGGACTCATGATTTAAGGGAATTAATTGATTCATGTAAATGAAATTTCCCTTCCATTTTTCATTCTTTGAATTTCTGAAATTCATGTGAATTAATTTGTTATTATTAATCATTCCATGAGTGATTTTCCAATATCATATTCTCATTCCTGAGAGGATTTCTAGACCAAATATTTCCTATTTTATCTTGAGGATATTTCTTGAGTGATCTTGGGATGTGCCACCTGCTAGAACATGTATTGAAACATGTCAACGCTATGACTGTACAAAACCACATTTAAAATGATTGAGGCATCTCTTTGGCTAGCCACATTTTATCCTAAGACCCACCTTTACATTTATCCTTCGTAATCCCTTAGATGTCATGAATTTCCTTATAGGTTTAAGCTACATTACAATCCAATTTTTCCTTACCTACCCACACTTTTAGTATTTTTGCATGGTTATTTCAAGTTTGAGTGTGGGGGAAGGGCCTTTCGTGTTCGTTCCTTGGGATATGTATCATTTTTGTGTGGTGTAATGTGTGCGTCATAATTTTGGGCAATGTATTATTAGAAAATTGTTCATGAGTCATCATTTCATTATGATTCTTTCATTTCATCTGGTTCTCTATAAAAAAAACAAAAAAAGAAAAACAATTCAAAATAAAGCTGTGCCTTTCTGGAGCTTAACAAAAAAAAAGAAAATAAAGCTGTGCCTTTCTGGAGCTTTACAAAAAAACAGGGAGAACTTGGATGATATCATTCTTTGTAATCATTTATTGACTCATGACCCATGTCATTGAAAGGGGAGTGGTGTTGTGATTCACATTTCAAGGGGATTTGAGTGATATTCATCTTGTGTTTTCACTTGATTAATCATGCATTGTACTTAAGAGTAAAACCTCCTACTTATGGCCTCAAATTATTTCAATCATTTACCCACCAACCCTAAGCCACAGAGTCATTTGAACCTTTATTGCAAGTCCTCATGATTTTATGTGTGTTTTGTCTTTATAAAGTGGAGAAAGTAGTTAATTTACAAGCCTATGGGTAAGGAGCATGTTCTCATGATATGAGCATAACTCCACTATTAATTGTATCATGAGTGATGAGAGAAAAGATTCAAAAGTGAGGTAGGACATGATTTGGCATGTTTAATAATAATAAATTGAGAAGCTTGAATGAATGAAAGGAAAAGCTTCATTATTTTTCAAAGGGGAAAAGTAAAATGCATGAATTGATTACTTCTTTGAAAAATGTGAAATTAAATTGTTATTTTTTTTGAACTAGAATTTTTTTTTGAAATTGATAATCATTTGATTTTATTCCATTTGAAATTTAAATATTGGTGACATTGGTGCCCTTTGAATTCCATGTTGAGATTTTATGCTTGAGGACAAGCATAGTTTAAGTGTGGGGGAATTGATAGAGCAAATATTTTCAATTAATTTATATTGAATATCATTTTTTTAAACTCACAAAAGTGTTCCTCAAAGATGAATTGTTTCATTTTTATGATTTTGGTGTTATTTTGAGCTGAATAGTAAAAATTTGCCATTTTGGATTTTTAACAGTTTTAACGTATTTCTGTAGTTTGGCCATAACATTATCTACATTGATCCAAATTGAAAAATTATTTCTTTTCAAGATTCTAAACATCCAGGGCTTCATTTACTAGTTTTGGACTAAAAGCTGAATCGGCCATATGAAGCTCAGAAGAAGCTCACAAGTTGGCTCAAGAAAACGGTTTCCAGTTCTTCCTAGTTTTGGTATGGGATCCATAAACCATCCATTGTGGGCCCAAAGCTTTTCAAATTTGGTGGGTGGACGCGAAATTGGTTTTTTAAAATCTTTCATTAAGGAATCAACACAGGATTCGGCCGTTTTAGGGTCCATTAAATCTTCTTAATCCGGGGTTTGGCGTTTTGGAGATTCTGACTGGACAGAATAAATGATCAGAGTAAAAGGTCCATAACTCTCGAAATACCTGTCCAAATCCGATGTGTATTTGAGGGGACACGGCCAAAACAATTATGAACAACATTGAAGAAGGGCTCAACGCGTGAAGAGCTCATTTATTGGGTCCAAAACGCAACAACATTCAGAGGACAGAAATCTGGCTATAAAAGGAGGAGAGCTCCTCCTCCTTAACACATCTCATTCTCCATCCCATTCCTTCTGGGACACCAAGGAGAAGAACTTCTCCGCTTTCCATTTTATTTATTTTATTTTTCTTTACTTTAAAATGTCTCTCCTCTCCCGCATTATCTCGCTTACCCCATCAATATAGGGGTAGTTTCATTTGAGTGATCAGAAAGAGGGGAGGCTGGACCTATGTGTTGTGTTTGAGTTTTTGTGCTTGAAATGAATAAAATTTCTTCTTCTTTCTTCTTCTGGATCCAATTCTTAATTCAGTATTAAATTCCTAATGCAGTTGTGTTAAGGTTTTGATTCTTAAATTATAAATTGCTTTGGTCAATGATCACATCTCCCTCCACCCAATTCTAATCTGTATACGATGGAACATTATTAGGGATGGGTGGTGATTTCTCGACGGTTGTCAACCACGTGTGTAGGATTGTATGTCAAAATCTGGGTTTATTAGGGAACAAAAATTCTAGGACTGGGATTTCTCTAATTAATCAAGATAACTTCTACAACCCTAAACACATTGGAAGGAGGATAGACCAATCTATGGTTTTAGAAAGGAAAATTCTCATCACATCTCTCTTACCAGTTTAAGGAAGAAGAAGAGATAAAATTTAGAAACCATGATGGCACAACACTAAGTCTAGCCGAACCCAATCCGATCACCGTCTTTATCATTTGTTAAAATCAATAAATTTCAGTTGTTTGTTTCTCTAATAGTCATTCAAATTAATTAAAACCAATATTTTTACGAAAACCAACAAAAAGTGACAACCTTGTTTTGTGTGCACTCCTCTTCAGAAGACTACCCAGGATCAACTGCTATACTATACTTAGGTAAGTAAAATATTGTTTTACCACGCCCCACGACAGGTGTGCGTCAGAATCTTCTTAGACGGGATCTTATATGATGTTGGGTATTTGTAGTTATCTTGGTGTGATAATTGGATTCCTTTATATGGTTTTCCTTAGATGGTCTCAAGATGCCACTTTATTAAATTATAATGATCCCTTATACAAAATTCTAAAAAATCGAATATATAAAATTAAAGGATGCATATTCTAAGGAAAATAACATTCTTGGGACCGGTCCATCCATGATACATGTTTAATGATGAGCTATTTATACACCAATATCATACTTGTACATGTTCACCTTGGTTTAGAGAGATAATTCTTAAGCTAAAGTAGTTTGTGTCTGTCAAGTATCCATGAGGAAGCCACACCGATATGTATTTTTTATTTATTTCTCTACTTTCATTTATTAGTTTCACACTGATCATTTCATATGAAGAGACTGGATTATTCTAGAAAATGTTTGTGGTGGCCAAATGAGTATTTTTCACACCCTTCTTCGGCTTCCCATGGTACCCAATAATACTTAATGATTAATTGTGTGTATAAAGGCAAGAGTCCAACATTCATGTTTTATTTTTATTACTAGGATGAAGTATGAGAGAATATAACCGAGCCTATGATTGTGTTGCTAATAGAAGAATGTTTTAGTATTTTTATATTTTTTATAGAATGTGGTATATTACTAATTTTCCTGTATCCTATGTATCTCATTTTTATAGTTACATTACATAACTACTATCATTTTTTATCTATTGATGATTCATCTTTTTTCTATTTATTTATATTTGATGATATTTTATTTTTTTCATTCCTACTTATCTATTAGTTATTCCAATGTTTTCTTTCATTATATACCACTATTACACACTTTGATCATGTGGGAATAGTTTCCCTATAGACAAAACCTTATCCCTCACTTCTAGATATAAACCTACAACTTATAGGGAGGCATGCTTAAGGTCATGTATCTGATCATCTTGGGGAACCACTTAGTCGATTTCAGTGCGGGATGTTTTAATAAACACGACTTTAATAAAAATGGTAATTAATAAATCATTAATGAAAAATTATTTCAATATATTTTCTTGCCTAGTAATGTTGAAATTTTAAAAAATAATGCGGATTTACATCATCACTTTGAATCATATATGAAATAATCAATGTTACTAACATCCGATGATGAAATTAAACATTAAATTTCTAATATGTATGTAATTAATGATTATAATTAATTAATTTATAAGATTAATGTATATGAATAGTGTTTTTAAATATGTTATTAATATGGTCATTTTTATTATATAAGAGGTTAAATAGAGTTCATAGAAGTAGGGAGAAAAATGTAATGGTTTTCTATATAATATCATTTTTATTCAATATAGTTATGATTAAGTTTCCATCTAAGGAAATTTTATGAATTCTCTATCTAGATCAACCTATAGTTTATTATCCTGCAGTAGTTAAAGATCATTTCTTTTCCTCTTACCATTTCACTTCTCCATTGGTTCATAATTCACTCAGCGTGATTATCATTAGAGAAATCAATCTTATCTCATCATTTCATTTTATAATATTTTTCATCCAAGTCTATATTGTTTATTTTATTTAATGAACATACTTATAAATAATTTCTATAAATGTATTTTCTCTATAATTTACCTTATTTTTAAAAGAAATATTTTTCTATTGTTTTTATTATGGTTATTTTCCAACAACATTGAATTTATTTACAAACATGTGAAAAGAATATTATATTTTAATTATTTATGTATGAACAAACTTTCATCCTTTTATAATTTTCTTTTCATAATTAATAATCCTTTTAATGTTTTCTTATTTTTTAATGATTTTTAATTCTTTTTTTAAATATTTTCTCAAAAGGTGTCAAATATGTAAATGAAATTTCTTAATTTTTTAAATTAAATTTTAATGATCTTATAAAAGTGTTTTTATTCTATGTAAAAATACTTTAATTATTATTATTCTTAAATGGGAATATTACCTATTTCCACCATCCACATTATTTCACTATATGAATTATGATTATATTATATAAATGTTTTGACAATACACATTTCGTTTTTATCGATTAATTAATATTTGATGGAATTATAAATTATTTCAAGTTATTATGGCACACACAAACACACACACACACACACACATATATATATATATGGTTTATCATTATGTGATGGGTGGTCCTTTATATCTCTCAAATTCATTGGGTAATGTTTTATTCCTCATGATATTTAATGGGTACATGGGTGGTCATCCCAAGCCCAAGGGTGCATGATTGGTAAGCCATACCTGAAGGGTATGTGGGTAGAAGGCTTAATATCAAGGTATATGGTTTGTAAGACCAATAATAAAAATTCATATGGGTAGTTAGACAAATCCTAATATATAATCAATAGGCGTATGAAATTTTATTTTGTGTGATCAATGTTCATATAGATTACCTAGATTTTAATTCCATGTTAATATTTGTTTTCTATATTCTTAGATTTAGAATTACACCTATACCATGGTAACATATTATTGAATCAATAATCATGTTTTATATTATTTACAAATCTTATTTGTTTATAATAGATTTATGATTGATTTTTAAGTATTTAAGATTTATTTATTATATTTTCATTTAAATTGACTATTGTAACAGCCATGTATTTTAAAATAGAAACATATTGTTAGAAATCATGTATGAAATGAAACACTTAGATTAGAAGAAAATAAAACACCCCAATAATTTATGATATATTTATTTTTAAAAAAAAATCAATATCTTTATTTTCTTACGATGTACACAACATCATTTTTAAACAAAACATAATAATCTATTAAACTATAATTCTTTTAAGGTGACTAATATAACCTAACCATTAAGTTGGAAGATATGAATAAGACTAAATAAATTTGGGAAATTATATGGTTTACAAATTTATAAAATAAATTCAATTTTTATCAATTAATTTGAAATAAAATAAAAAGGGAATGAATGGTTTTTTGAAAAAATGTATTTTTCGGAATGGATGATTAGTCACACTTTGTGCATATAACATAAATTTAATTTTTACCAATTTCATAAAATTCTTTTGAAAAAATAAAAATAAAATTTTAAATCCAAATATCAAAATTATCTTGGGTTTAATTTTTTAATAATATTCTGAAAATCATAATTTTTTGATGAATAATTAAAAATTCTAAATTTTAATTGAAAACTACCTTTTTGTTTAAATTATTTATAAAGTTAAATTATATTTTAATTAAATTTTATTGTAAAATTAATTCAATTATATTCAAATTTAACAAATTTATGTCATTGAAATAAATTTCATAATGAAAATTGATATTAAAACATTCTATACTTATGTGAATCTTATCTTTAGAAACCCACATTTTCTTCACGTCTGTGGGAGTAATATTGAATTGGATCCAAAAAATCATTTGAATTTAACATTAAATAATAAATTATTTATTTTTAATAAGTATAATTTATAATATATATTAGGTCAAATTAATTTTGTACCTTTATGTAGAGTAAAAACAGTAAACATTATTTACCGCATTTAAGGTAAAAATGGGTTTACTAGGGGGTTACAATAAACAGATAAGGGTGAACATGAACTAAAAACTTTTTTAACACCAATTTTTTGGAAATATTTGGACCTTATAATCTTTATTTTTTTATAATTAACCATTATAGAGAACTTTTACATGAAAAACCGTGGGAGTAATGGATTCTTTTCAAAAATACAAAGTGTGTCTTGTCCCCCACTTATAAAAGGCAACACCTCTCCTCCCCTCTTCACACTACCATATATTTTTATTAAAAAAATACATAAAAAAATATATTACATACCAACCTAAACAAATAAAAGAGGAATTTCTAAGATCATTAAGCTAATATAAGAAGGCTTTAGGTTAAACCTAATGATGTTGCATGAAGAAGAGGTAATGTTTTTAACTATACGTTTTTATTTTACTTTACTCTAACTCCTTATATTGTTTTTAAAATATTAATAAATAATAAAAATGTAATATAATATATAATTATATTTTATTATGTTAATTTAATAACCCATATACATATCTAATTCCATCAAATGGAAAACAAACCCATCGATCATGTGTACGGTAGACTACCACATCACGAACTGATGTAGTTCATTTTCCATAAGAACCTTTAAAGAATGAATGAAATGATGGAATAAAAATATTTATATGATATTTATTATATTAATATAATTATTTAATTCTAAAATTATATATAAATTCTTAATTTCCATTGCATGGGTGATGCAATAATGTTGCTCGTGTGTACGGCAGACTACAACCTCATGATGCGATGTGATTCATTTTTCACTTATGATTTACATGGAATGTAGTAAGGATAAAAATTAATGAATATTTTTATATTTATTATATAACCATAATTCTAGTAATATAATCTCCCATATAAATTATCACCTTTAAATCCATTGTAAAAAATAACGACGCTTCTGTGTACGTGTGGACTATCATCTCAACATAGTGATGTGAAATGGTTTTTATTTTATTTTTACATGTTTAATAATAAGGATGGATTTTATTTAAATAAATTATATATATAACATAATAATTATTATGTAATTTTTAATTAAAATTTATTTTCCTTTAATTTCATCTTTCATGATCAATGGAAACAATATTCATGCGTACGTACGGTCAACCGTCTCCATGAACTGTGTAATCCATTTTCTATCTATAAATTTTATAGATTACTTTAAATAAATATATAATGAATATATATGATATTTACAAAATTTATAAAATTATTTAGACTATTTAACCATTATCAAAGTAGAAGGAACAACATTATCAAACCAAAACATACATTAAAAATGAAGGAATTATCACCTGAAATAGTGATTTTATCAAAGGATTTCTAATAAATGATTGATAAAAGACTACAAGTAAATCATATATGGTATGTGATATATGATTATTGTTATTTAAATGATTTTTAATACACTTATATTTATTATATATGATGTTCATACACATATAAAGAATTTCAAACAAGTGGTAAGGTTTTCTCATCACACTTTTCCTTCTATGATACAAATGCTGTAATTGCCACTTAATCCTTTGTGTGGGGGGTATAATGGACCTTTAGACATGTTATATAATGAATCTATTTATATTTATGGTATTTTAAGTTTAATTTAATGTTATTTATTTCATGGGGCTTGTGATTTAAATGTTCCCAAAGTGATAAGGGTTAATTTCACAATCTCATTACTATTGAGGAATGTTTTTGTTTAAGTCTTCCTTAGGGGAATTATTTGATATTTATATGTTAAAATAAATATATTTTTTATACTATAGATATTACTGATATTTTTAAATTAATATCACCATTTACCACTCTTTGTTTCTAAAAATGACCGAGAAAATGTTTTTAATAAAATTTGACATTATTTCATTTTTCGATCGAAAATCCTTGTTCATCAAAATCCACATATTCAATAATGTTTGAAAAAAATATTTTATAATTTTAAAAATAATTTATTAATTATTTTACCTCTTTTTTATATTTAAATTTTTCTTGAAATAAATCGTTATGTTATTTTCAAAAAATTCCTATTTGGCTTTTATAAGAAAATGTGAAAGGAATATTTATTTTAACAAGTAAAACGGGAATAGAATATTATTCCACCATGGTTAGTAAATAATTTTAATATTATTTTACATGTTTTTAGAGGTTATTTTAAATGATAATTATTTTCCAAATATTTTATGAAATTTTAGTTTTAAAAATATATTCAAAGAAAAAGAAATTTTTCTCAAAAAAATTTATTGATTTTTTTTGGTATTTTTATTCATCAATGACCTCAACCATTAATTATAATTATATTCTAATGGGTATAGGTTGTATTTATACCATATTTATTATTTATATATATGTTTTATGATCACTTTGACTGGGGGGTGTTACCATTCACTATATTACTCTAGATGGTCTATGATTATGTTTATTGATTGGGGTGAGTGTTAATATTTATTATGTTAGTTTTTAAATATAAATGTTTATATTGATTATTTTTCACCCATTTCATGTGAGGGGTGTGTTGGAATTATAAATTGATGGTTGGGTCTCAGAATTACATATCCCCTTGATGCATTAGTTGGTATCATGAGAAAAATTAGCTTGGGTATATAGTTGTGGCATTACCAATTTATATAATATTTTTTTGGAATGAGGCATTGATAGTAAGAAGACTTGGAATTATGACTTGTCAGTATGTTTATGACTTCTAAAATAACGAATTCCATAATTATGAGATCAATTATTAATATCCATGTGATTATTTAGTTTGTTAGAATATCCATAAATATGTTTTAATCATAAGTGATTATTTATATCGATTTATTTGATCATAATTTAGTTTCTTCATATTAATATAATTTTATTGATGAAATGTGATGTGTTTTATTTTTTTACCTTACCATTTTAATTGTGCTTATTTTTTCTTGATAGATTTTTTTGTACACTTACCCTTACAGATCATTTGATCTCACCCCTTTCTTTTGTTTTAATCTCCCCAAGATACAAAAAAGTGTTTTATGATTAATATGAAGGTATAAAATATGAGGAATAATTTTTTTCTAAAAGAAAACACTTTTTAAATTTTATGTTTTCAATTATAATGAGAATTTCAATTATGTATCTAGTTTATCAAGACTAATAAAATATTTTGTCCTTAAGGATGTGATACATTGAATATAGTGACAACATAATAAGGTAACCAGTAAATTTAGGCTATTGGAGTCTTGGTATTTACAGTTGGCATCATAGGAAGTTTAGTTGAAACCCAGAAAACTAGATGTAGAAAACCATATATTGGGGAACATAAAGCTATGATAAAGATTGAGAATAAGTATATTAGAACATCTTAATGTTTTGGTAAGGAAGAAATTTTGAGGTTTTTACTATAAAAATAACCCTTTATAGATACTACAAGTGGATGTTTTTCTAGAATATATACACCTATGGGTAATAAATCTAAAAAGGGTGTATTTCCCTTGACCTGGTAATTACCCGCTACATGAAAAGAGGCCTTATTGTTCACTTGGATTGACACTCTCAGGGGATATGATTAGGATAATTTAGATTTTCTTTACAAATCATTATGATGGAGTTGAAAATAAAGATATCCCTAAACAAACCATTTTTATAATTATGAGATTAATTATGTATAAAATATTCAATTTATGTTTAGTGTTTCTCAATTTTTGGGATTATATGCTATGTTTCATAATTTTATGATCAAATGAAGTGTATGAAATTTATTATAAATGTCTCTTAACAAATGGAATGGAAATCATATCAATTAAAGTACTTCATGTAGGGACTAACCTCATAGGAAAGATAATGAATTTGGATCTATATTTGAAGCTGAAGTTGATCAAATTATAAAAATATTGGGGTAGCTAACTCTGGTTACGAGTAATAATATTTATTATATGGAGTATACTACTGATCCCCCATGGGATTTAACAATGTTATACGTCTTTATGCATATGTAAAATCCATCAATCATTGAGACTATAAATCCATTTTTAGCTAAGAAATAGATAATTTCCATAGAGAATACATTTCTCTCTCTGGGATGTAGTGAAAGAGAGATATTTCATGGAATTTATCACCTCTTAAGAGATTCAGATCAACGGTGTTCATTGATTCAAAAAAAATAACGATGAAGAATAAATAAAAAACATGGAAAAGAAGGATTTCAATGAACTCTTGTTGGAAAAATATTTTCCACACAAGAAATGAGTAGTTATGGAATGATAGTTCATGAGTCTATGATATAATGGAGAATAACATTTTTATAGGTATAAATCCAAATTTATAAGTTTAGAAAAGAACACAATAAAAAATATATGTAATCCAAATAGAAATAATCACCATTTATTTGATGAGATTAAGTTAATCCTTCAAAGGTCACTAGTATTAGACAATTTATCATCATAAAAGGACATAGTATCATGTTCTTTCAATATAAAGAAATAATTATCTATGTCTTATGGATTAAAGGGATGTAAGAGAAGAAAAGGAAGAAAATGAAATAACAGATAAATGGAAGAAGGGAATTTTTTTTGCTCATGTGATACTTGTGGAAAGAATAAAAATTGTATATTCTTAAAAGGAAACAAAGTTTTACATAACAGAGAAAGGGAATCATGATCATGAGTTCAAGGGAAATGAATAATACCTCAAACTGTAGTTCATTAAATCTAATGATATGGGGTACTATTCTAAAACATTACCCAAGCATCAAAGGAATATAACATAGAAAAAGATAAGGGATGAATGTCCAACATATGTTATAGATAAAACCGAAGTGGAATTATTACTATTCTTGTGTATTTGGATCGTAGAAATATGTTGTAAAAGTATTTTATTGGTGATATTATTGTTATAATATTCAATAAACATGTAAGGATTTTACTAAAATAGCATCTCTTTAAAGATTAGGAATCATGTATTGAATGGTACCAAGAAAAGTGATTCAGTGGAAATTTGATATTTTTGGAAAATACATGATTAATAGAAAATAACACTTATTATATTATTTATGTTGATAAAATAATGAAAATGATATATTTATGGGATAATATTTGTGACTAAGAAATTGGTTAGTGACTTGATGGTTTATGTTATATTAACTGAATTTTACATCATGTTTGGATCTATGGAATATGTCCAAAAACCAAAGATTTTATTTTTTAAGGTATTCATGTGTTCATTAAGGTTTAATTAAGATCAAGGTATTCACATATTTTTATTTTTACATTAAGATACACTCTATATTTTCTGTGGAATATAGTCTTGATTCAGTGACCTTCCTTCAAAATTTTTGAAATTTGAAATTGGAGATACATATTTTGGATGAGTATTTGGGATAACTATATATAGAATGGATTAATTTTAAATTTTGGTGTTATTAGATATTTTATTTTATCCATTATAATTTTAAAAAATACATAGAGACAAGAGGAATGAATCTTCAATCTTGTGTTATGTTAAATGTGACTCGGGCATAAAAATTTATTTTGGATATTCATTTCATGTAGTAAGTAATAAATTGGAAATTGATCAAAGCACAACAAAAGTATTAAATTGTTCATAGGAAATAAAAATATATAAATTATGTAATTTTCATGCATTCTCAGACAATATAGTAAAGGAATCCCTCAACTGTAGGAAAAATATCTTGAAAAATAATGTTATCCTAGTATTTTAATTTCTGTTGAATCAAATGGTTTCTTAAGTTATCAAAGATTTAGGGTTTTGTGGTTGTTGACTTTATCTTAGCCATTCAATTTTTTATAAATAGTCACCTATACCACCCTTCATCATTTTTTAGGCAATACAATTTTTCCCTATGTCCATATTTTCAATTCCCAACAATGTTTTCCTACTTGGAAACCTAGTTATGTGCTTATTCCATATAACCTTCATACATCCCATTCTCTCTTATCAAGAAATTGTTTTTCAACCCTTATGATGATATGGGATTTAATTAAGGTAATTTTCAAATTTAAATCCTTTGATTATCAAGATTAGGATTAAATTGAGAGTATAAAATTTATTTAAGGGGGTGGAATATAACACCCCGATATTTTTAAAATAGGAACATCATGTTAGAAATTATGTATTATGACATCCCATTACCCACATCAGGTAATTCAATTATATTAACTTTTCTTCCTCTTAATTTGGATGCATCATGGGACTCTTGAGGATATAGTAATTGTTTTTGTGGAAAACGACCTAATGTTTAGGGATGTATGTTTATTTTAATTAGTGGATTTTGATTATAAACATGTAATGGATTAATAGGATTTTCCAAGAGTTTGGAAAATGTTTGAAGAAATTTAGAGTTTTCTCTTGAAAACTGTTGTTTTCTCTATCTTTTAGGTGATTATACATCTTGTAAAAGAACTTCACAACAAGTATTGTTCAAAATAAAGAATCCATGACCTTGGAAAGTAACATGTAAGTATTTCATACCATGTAAATGTTAAAGATCATTTTTTTTTAAAAAAAAGGAGAAAAGTTTTTCACCGTAAATAGACCATGTGGATTGCCCGATGTGTAAGGGGATTAAAAACGTGTAATCATTTTGATTTATGATTTTAGGGTATTGTGTAGATGATTTATCTTTATATTCATCTATAACCTATTTTTACTCGACCTCAGAACTCTCCTAGGTGATTTTTGGGACATTCACACTATTGAATTGCTTCTTTGTGCAATTGATTTTCATTAAAATTGGTTTTCATCTCTCAGGGTGAGTGACCGTTTATGATTATTTGTTTCCTTTGATCATATATCACTATTTCATTTCACAATTGAATTTATTGATCTAAGATAATGATTTTTATTGATTTTTTCTCGATCTTTTATGTGATCCTATTCTAGGGGCCTACCATTTATTAGATGTGTCATAGCAGACAAGAATTCCTCGAGGTATGTGTGATATATCATATTTAATGAACTTTTTTGTAGAATTAGATAAATTATAAGGTGTTTATATTGAATCTATGGCCTTCGTTTTCATTTTTATTCTCTACCTATTGGTGGATCCCATTGCGGGTGTATCATGAACCGAATATGGTCACCATCAAGACAAGAACCAAACCCAGCCCGTGGAAATACCTGAAGGGTGTTCCAGATCCCCACAGGCTATCCCAAGTTCCCAGGTGTTAAAATATGAAATTTGGGAATGATTTACCTGAGTTTATAAACCTAAAACAAGAAGTGAATCCAATAAACTAAATCCTTATTTTTCAAACCAAAACAACTTTTACAAAAATTCATAATTTAATTACATAATTTAGAACAAAATTCAAAGACTATTACTAAGTAATGAGTTCAAAATGGACATCTTACGAACCTCCTCCTAGCAAGAGGTACCACCCTAAAGCCATCCCCACAACACCACACCAAGAAGGACCGATAGAAACTCGTACCATTGGTACTAAAATATTTACCCAAACCTACAACAAAATAAAAAAGTATACTTTCACCCAAAGGTTTAGGTAGGGTGTGATCCAAATTTTATTTGGATTCACCCACAAAAATATTCCATGTGATAGTCATTATAAGAAAAAAAGTTTGCAATTTTTTTAAATAAGAAATTCTAGTAACAATTTTGAAAATCTGAAACTTTAAAAAAAACATCATTCATGGGGGATACTTTAAAAGAAATCAAAACTTTTAAATATAATGAAAAATCTATTGAATTTCTCCATCCAAACAGTCCATATTACAATGGTAAGTATAAAATATCAAATGAGAACTATCAATGGAAAACAACCATAGGCACTAACTTGCTGTGGGTCATAGGTAGCTCGTACTAAGTGAAAGTAACCATACAAATATCTATTTTCATGAACACAATCCACCAGTAGGGAGAATACCAATAACCTAGTGGTTCCCCAACAAAATCATCATCATTATTTATTTAGTGCTGTTATCATCAAACATTCTATGTGAAACAGGGTCCAAAGCGTACTGGATTACTAGCATGCTAGTACCCATCCACCCACCTAGATACCTGAGTTTTTCCTCTTGTGATCAATAAAATACCACTATATATAAAATAAAATTTCCACATGAAAATACCACTTCCAAGTCACACACACACCAAAAATTCCACACACATTTCACAAGATCCCTTTCTTCATTCAAATTCATTTTGGAAACCATACTCATGCCAAAACATCCCAAAACATGTTTCACCTCTCTTTTACACATTAAAAAACACTTTAAACAATTTTATAAAACCATTACAAGATAATACACATCACATAACAACCATTTAACATTAAAATATACCAATTCAAAATTACATTCCTACCAAAACAACCCCAATGAACACTATATGTAATACAAACAAAAAATATTCATTTTCACAAAAAATGCCACTTAAAAACCAATAGCTTAAAAAATGCTACCATATATAATTTTCTCACAAAAAAAGTGAAGAGAATCATTCTAAAAATATAAACCAAGAAAAAAAAATCTCATCCAATAATTCTTACACCTATAATCACCTACCATTTGTGCCAAAAACTCCAAATCTTGGTACGAACATAAACTTCACCACTACAACACCATAAGGAAGTGAAATCAATCCCTAATCCACTAGATTTCATCAAAAATTAACAAGGTTAAACCATAGGTAATAACCCTTTATTCAAAAAACTTTATAACTTCATGAAATGTTGGATGACACCCTAAAGAGAAGGAAGAAATCAAAGAGATAAAGACTTAATTACATGATTTTGATGTTTCCCCCAACAATTCTCCCTTAAAATTTGAGTTATAAGGGAGGTAGAGGGAGATAGGGGATGTATATGGAGGTAGGGAATGAAATGGGGAAGAAAAGGGTGGATTTATTTTATTTAATAATGGATAAATGTTTAATTTTAAAACAATTTTTATGAGTTGGAAACTTGTGTACGGTTTGGATGCACGATATAGTAAACCATGTGGCCAATCCGTGTATCCGGTTCAGGCCACCTAAAAATTGATGTTTTGCCTCCAATTTTAATGGGGTCCAAAGGGAAACCTAGGAGAAATGATAGGCCAAGGATAGGGGAGAAACAAAATCCCAAAATAACTATCCTTTTCACCTTAAAACTCATCCAACTCATTGGTACAAACCACCTTAACAACATACCCCTCAAGTGGTGCCACTAGGAGTGTCACAAATCCAACTCAAAACAACATCAACCTCATACCATCCCTTTGAAAAAATATGAGTCCATGTACCATAAAATAACCCCAAAACTAAGTTCATATATCAATAACATAATAGCAAACCTAATTGTAAACTCGTAAAACACAGAAACCAAGAGAAAGCTAAAAACCAAAAGCGGACTTAAAACAAGTCATGGAATTGAAAATCCAGGTGTGATAGGGTTTGTAAAAACTTATTTTCAATGTATGTGGTTCCATATATCTCTTTTGTTGGTGAACTGAATTGATCTTGTTTTGGTAAATTGTTTTTTAAATAAAATGTAATGAATAAATAATTTTAGTTGTTTGTGTGTAAATGGGTGTTGGATAAAATATGGTTTTACCCTAGTTTTGGTAAATAAAAAAGATTTCCAAAGATTTGTGAAATGGATTTATAAATTTCTTTTAAAAGAATGGTTTTGGTGAAATGGTTTGATTAATTGGTTTGAAAAATAGAGCGCAAGGGAAGCCATCAGTACTTAGTTATATGGTGTGGTGGTAGGCCTCATCCACTATGGGGGGAGAGGTTTCTCATGAGGTGTTCCTTTTTTCCCTATGATCATTTTTATGGGAAATTTTAAACCTAAAGGGGGCTCACTTGATAGGGTGTTCCTCTGCTCTCTATATTTGTTAGATATCTTTATAGGTTTGATTTGAATGTGATTGTCTATGTTTAGTTATGAGTTTACTAGATATTATGACCTAGTGTGATGCTTGGAATGATGTTACCTATGCTTTTCAATTGTACTTAATTGGTGGTAATTCAATTATTTTGATGTGATATGAGATGAATTATATGGTTTGATTATATATATATTCTTTGATATATGTATATGAAATGATTTTTAGCTGATTTTCTTCCATTATTTTGAAATATGGATAAATCAAAAAGTAAATGTTTTTCCATGCTTTTGAGATAAAAATTTCAAACATTACATCATGCCTTTTTTTTAAAGTTGAGGATGATTAGATTAATTTATAAGTACTTATTAAGAAACTGCTTCATGGGACCTTATCGATCCTCTTAGCTCACTCCCTATGCACCACTTTGGTGGTGTATAAACCTTGTTATATATTTTGATGTAGGAAATGGCCAAGTACTTTAGTAAGGTGATGAGGTTTTCTGTCAATAGGGTTTGGGTTATTAGATGGTGGGGGTTTCCCATGCTATAAAATGGAAACTATTGTAGTAGCTATTTTTTATCATCCTTTGTTTTTAGAATTTTCACTTGGAGATTATTTTTATACCTTTTCAGATATATTTATTCTATTGATCTCTATCTGTTATGAAAAATACATTCAAGTTTTCTTCCATTATTTATTTCTATTCATGTATAATGTCATGTTGTCTGCTACATGTTGGGTGAAATTTTTCCCTCTATTTGTTTTTGTTGAATGAGGGAAATATGTATGCCTGTGGGGATTTGGACTGACCTTATTTCATGTGAAAATTTGAGTTAGGTTCCTTTTGGAGAGGGTATCTAGGTCACGTTCCTCAAATTTTGGTATCGACGATGGGTTTTCCTCAAGTGTCATTGTCCATGAATGTTGGGTAGACTGGAGATAGAATTTTTGAAACATGAGAGATATGTTATAGTGAGTACTTAGTTAGATCATGTCATGAAGAGACTCATGTTTCTATGGGATGTTGGGTCGTGTGTCTTCTATTTTTAATTATTGACCTTATTATTTGTTTTTCTTATGGATTTCTGGTTCGAACTGAGATCATTATAGTGTTTGATAATTTATTTTATTTTAGTGTCTAGCAGTATGCCCCCGATATGTTTTCCATGGGTTCCACATGAGGGTGCAACTAATTATCTTTAATGAAATCCTCTCGTGGATCAGAATTTTATAGAAGATATCATTAGATATGTTCATGTGATATATCATAATGTTTTGAAAGTCTATATCATAGTTATTGAGGTACAACCAGTAGCTATAGGGCTTAGAGATTGATCCTTGGAATTATATTTTTGAGAATCCATAATAATTTAAAGGTAAGACTTAAACTCATTAGGTAGATTATTCGATTTACAAGAATGAACACATCTTTTAATTATTGGATATATCTAAGAGTATCAAGGTGATGTGAGTAGAGTTAAGACTTAAGGGTCCAAGAAAGCAATGGTGGGATTCCATGTTATACGAGGATAGAAATTTGACCTTGGATAAGATGGTTTCCCAGAAAATCTTCTTCGAACAATTTTTCTATAGACACTAATGATGGAGAAGTATCTGTAGCTCCTCTCTTTACAGAAAGGAGAGAATTCAGTGTCATCATACAATAAACAATTTTTAGGGCGGGTTCGTTTTGCATCATAGGTTGTAAGTAATTATATGATGAAATCTTATAAGTACCAATATGATTTGAAACCACATATCATATCACTGATATTTATGATGAAGCTTTTGAACTATGCGAATATAGTGGAATGATATAGGATGGAAGAGATGAACATGATTGGAAAGGCGGGATATTCTTCCACTTATCTTCTATCTAGTTTCAACTTCAGTGGTTCTCTATATAAAAAGAGAAATTTTCAAGATCATCACAGGAGTGGTGGAGGTAGTTATAAATGGTAGGCCACCTTTTCACATTTAGTTATAGCTGATAATGAGCCTCTAAATTTCTATAAGTGTGGAAAGGTTAGACCCAATAGGCATTATTATACCTAACCTAAAAATTTGTACAATAGTTGTCGATGTTATGGACATGTGAAATGTTTTTATCAGGATTTTACTACTCTTATATATGGTTAGAGATCATCATATCCAAAGGCTACTATTGTGTATTAAGATGTATCAATGATTATAGGGCACAAACCACATTATTTAGAAGTGTAGAACCTTCACGCCGTAGATGAGTCTATGATGGAGGTAGATATGGGTCTAGTGACATTGAGAGGTAACAAATTTATAGAATCTTTCATATAGATTAATTTATTTGATACCGGTTCTTCCCTCTAATTTATATCATTCCATTTTTTTGATATGATTAAACTTCCAATGGAGCTCATATTATTTATTATGGAGTTAGAGACACATCTTGTTAAGACTAAAGAACTTGGGGTTTTAGTGTCCTTCTTGTGCACTTTCAATAGAAAATGTGGAGCTAGTTTTGGATTTTCTAAATATCAATCTGTATTTTTTTATGTCATCATTAATATGGATGGGTTTTTTTCTCATTATGTTGAGGCTGATTTTTATAATCAATGTATCTCATTTCTTGTGGTATATAGAAGCTCACAAATATTTTAGGGAGAGTGGGATCTAATGTATGGTTGTGAAGGACATTCCCACCTAGAGCTCATGAGTTTATTGTCTGCTGTGGAAGCTAATTCTGATGACATTTCATCTGTTATTGATATTCCTATTATTTTTTATTTTCCTTCACAGAAGAATTCATTAGGCTTCATCCAGAGAGGTAAGTGGAGTTTCTGATTGAGCTAGTGTGAGGTACATATCCAATTTTTATTCCTTCATATTGTATAACATTAGTGAAGATGGGGGAGCACAATATTCAGTTTGATGATTTGATAGTGAAGTATTTTTCCCCATAATTTCTCCTTGCGGAGACCGAGTGCTCTTTTCTAATAAGAAATATGGTTCACTCTAATTGTGTGTGGATTGTCAGAATTTTTAAATAGTAACAGCTAAGAATAAGTATCCTTTGACTTGTGTGGATGATTTGTTTGATCAGTTAAAGGGGGAAATAGTTGTTTTTGAAGATTGATCTTTTGTTAAGTTATCATCAAATCATGTTTCAAGAGTCTCATATACCAAATATGGATTTCCATAATAGGTATTTATATATCTAATATCTTGTGATGTCATTTGGTGTGACTAAAGCTATTTTATTTTTTATGTATTTAATTAATCATATGTTACATCATATTATCAAAACATTTTTGGCTTTGTGCATGGAAGATATTTTAGTTTATTTGAGATCTAATCACAATCATGAGAACCATTAGGGTTTGGTTTTAGAAATCTAATGGAGTCAAATTTTTAATGGAAATATTTTTAAGTGAAAATTCTATATCCAATAATTTATGTTTCTTTGGCTTGTGATTTTTGAGAATGTATTATTAGTTGATATTTAGAAGTTGAAGGCTATTTCGTCATAGTAATAACCACCAAATGTCTTTGTAATTTGGAGCGTACTTGGTCTTTAAAGATATTATTTATGGGATTTCAAGTATTTATCAAATTTGGAGTTAGCTTTGACCAATATTACTAGGAAAGGGGTGGAATTTATATGATACATAGAATGTCAGTCTACTTTTGATGAGTTGAAACAAATTCTGACATCAAATCCTATTTTGATCTTACCTGATCCCAGTAAGGGATATGCGGTTTTCTTTGATGATTTTGGTGATAGTTATGGTTTTTTGATCATGCAGGATGTTCATGTGATAGCTTAAATATCTCATTAGCTTTGATTTCATGAGAATAGTTATCCACTCATTATTTAGAGATTTTCTTAGTAATGAATTCACATAGGATATTGCGACACTATATTTTTGGGGAGAAGTTCAAAGTATTTAATGATAGTAAGAGTTTGAGCTATATATTTTCTTAGAAATACAAGAATCTATGACAAAGGTGGTGGGTGTAATACCTTCAGACATTTGATTTTCATATCTCTTATACTAAGAGGAAGGGGAATGTTTTTGGAGATGCTCTAAGTAGGAAAGTCCCATCATATACTATTTTGAAATTTAAGGAAGCATGAGACCTTAGGGGTTTTTTTCTCAGCATCACCAACATTATCATGATAATGTTTTAGTTATGGTAATGATCAATGTTCAGTTATCATCATCTCTCTATGATTATATTCCATTGGTTCAATAGATAGATGAAGAGGTCATAAGAACCTGATAAACTCTAATGGTGGGGAGATTGTTTGGGCTATTCTCTCTATTTTGATGATATTCTCAAATTTTTATTGGTTTTTCATCCTAGAATATATGAAATTCTTAGTTTTTTTTATTTTCATATCTCTTCATGGAAAAATTATTTTGGAACTAAAAATATGTATTATGAAATGAGACAGAGATTCTGGTGGCTTGGCATGAAGTGTGACATTGATAATTATGTGTCCTACTATTACACCTACCAATGGATAAAATTATATCATTTAAAACTTTATTGTTTTCTCTAACTTATTTTACTGATGGTTTGTGAAGGGAATGCGGTATCCATGGACTTTGTTGTCTGATTACCGGAGACTCCCTACTTGAGGAATGCTCTCTGGGTGCTGATTGATCAGTTGAAAAAGTATGTACATTTATTTATAACTAGGGACATCACTAAAGTTGGAGATCTGGGTAATCCGTATGTGTAGGGGATCTTCAGGTTACATGGGTTTCCTTATTCCATTGTTTTAGATAGGGATATTAGGTTTACTTACAGGTTCTGGAGGGGTCTCCTGGAGGCGAGGGAGACTGAGTTCAGGTTGAGTACAATTTACCATCCTGTTTCCGATGCTTTTACGCCGAGGGACGCATGTGTGTCTGTCACGCATGGGAGGAAGCGCGGCTCGTTGCCCCACATTCCCGCTTTCCAAAGGTGGGTGAAATCCGTTCCTTATTCAGGGACGTCTGTTCCTTGATCGAAACCGGGATGATGAGATGTCGGTTCTTCCTTCTGTGGATTCCTCCTCGGAGCTCGTCACCTAGTCCGGGTCTCACTTATAGATTTAAGACGGGTTCTTGAACCTCATTCCCGGCGCCATATCTGCATGGACGCCAGTTAATTACGCTGCTTCTATTGAGACGCTCCAAGGGGTCTTGTCGGGGCAGAAACCTTCGGTGAGGATAATGGTCATGTTGGGGTGTTGTTGGAATGTCTTGACGCTGGGTATTGGCATGTCTGTCTTCTATTTCTTATCACAGGGTTTCTCGATGGCGCGGAAGCCCAAGGCATCCCACATCGAACGCAGGGATTGTGTACCACATGAGGTTTTCCATGGCTTCCCATGTTTAACATTGGGTATGCCGCGAGTTTAACATCTTGCGGAGATGGATCAGACTGATTGAAACATTGAGAGTGGATCATATTGAAGGACCCCCTAGGGGGAACACCGATGTTGGGGCCAACACGTGGGCGGCTTCCCAGATAGTATGGAGTGGGATGGGGTGGCATAATCTCACCGGGATGTGGAGGCCCGGGTAAGGATCAGAATGGATGATGGAGTGACAGGCTTGAACCTCGTGGAGGCTTCTTACGTATCCCTATGGCAGGGAATCCAAGTCCGCGTAGTTCGGTGATACGGTGGGATACCTGAAGAGGCGACCTGTGAGAAAGGACGCATGGATTGGATCCTGGAGGAAGTAAGATCTCCGGGCTAGGGAATGAGCTTCCCAAGGCACGTGGGATTGAGGGGGGAAGTCAGGATGAGACGTGGGTGTGAGGCATGAGGCTTATGCTCTGAGACGGCCCAAGAGGGGGAATACAGTTTAATGTCATGCGGGACGAGATACATTTTAACGTCATGTGGGACGAGGGTATACAGTTTAACGTCATGCGGGATGAGGTATCTGGGGCTTACGTTCTGAGACGACCCATAGTGGATATGGGGATTACGCTCTGAGGCGGCCCATGGTGGTCGGGGAACCAACGTGGAGAGGTCGGAATGACCGGGTGGTGGGCTTGAACCTCGTGGAGGCTTCCTACATACCACGCATTAGCACGGATCAAAGTCCACATAGTTCGCTGGTACGGGGCTTACGCTCTGAGGCGGCCCATAGTGGATATGGGGCTTACGCTATGAGGTGGCCCAAAGTGAAAACAGGGGCTTACGCGTGGTTAGCGGCCCTGGGTGACGGGGCTTACTCCAGGGTGGAGGCCCGTGGTGTGACAAAGCACAGTGGGAAAGAGACTCCACTAGCCTTGGCAGGGGGGAAGTACAGAGGTGCATTAGTGCAACCTTCCGTAATAGAGGCTAGGGGCTTACGATCTGAGTCAGCTCTTCCCCTGTGGACAAGCACCACTCCGACAAGGTGGATCTCATTACATGCAAGGAAGATTCCATTCCCGTGGAGACGAGAGGTGTAAAAAATGTCTGAGTTGGGGGGACCCTGCATGCGAAGCACGGGGTCAGACCAAAGTTTAAAGTCTTGTGTTAAGGACAAGGTGCTTAGCAGTTTAACGTCCTATAGCTTGGATGAGGTGGGTTCGCTCCACACCCCTAGGGATTACATGCCCAATTCCCTCTACCCCTTGTGGGAGGGAAGGCATCGGCAAGGCCGTAATGAAGGGGGGCCACAGGGCGAACCATTGAGGGGTCCACGTTAGCGTGGCTATGCGAAGAAGCAATAGCCGTTAGTGTGCCTATGCGGAGAAGCATATGGCAAAGCAACGCAACGGGAAACACCGCCCAAGGGACCTTTAGGTTACTTCGTATGAGCCTGGAAGACCGTATGATAAAACAACGGATGGCACACATGCCCGGTAGGGGAGACATCAGGTGCCGGCGCGGAAAGGCAGCCAAGGGGCGTCAAGGTAAAGGGATCCTGGGTGTTGCGCACAAAAAGAAGGATTGCGCGCAAAACACCGGGATGGCGCGCAATAGGGCCAGAGGATTGCGCGGATAGGCGATTGCGTGCAAGGTATTGCGCACATAGAAGGGGATTGCGCGCAAGGGGAAATGATTGCGTTCAAGGGAAGTACCCAGAGGAGTGGGAAAATTCACTTACGCCAGTGGAGTTGCACCCACAGGCAAACCTCGGGGAAAGGTTGCGCGAAAAGGGGAATTACCTGGAAGTCATATTGCGCGGGGGGGGGGGGGTCGAATTGTGCACACGGGAGCCGTTCCGAATTCTGCAACCCCAAACCGTTTGGGGTCGCCTTCTATTTATAGGCATCGGCCGGCGCGGAATCCAGGCGGCGTGCGAAATTTTCCACGACGGGAACCGTCGGTGCGCAAAGCTTAACCGCGCTGAACCGGGGCGCACAAAAATGCGTGCACCATCGACTCGATTACGCAAATGCCGGGAATTATTCACGCGCACATCATTATTTCGCCCAAGTCCTCTTTTATTTAATGCGCCACTTCTCGGGCCTTCGGACCGGGGGTCTGATTCTGAATATGACTTCCCTTTTCCATTTCGATACTTCCTCTAGGAGTTACGAACCTTTTTTTGGCGTCTACAAATTCCCCCCTCGGAATTGGATTAGCTAGAGGTCGCAACGGTCGGATTTCGAGGGAAACGCCGAAAGGCTGAAGCAGGGCCACTCCTGGGAAATTAGCGCGCAAACAACCCACGCGGCATGCAAAACGACGGATCGACACAAAATTTTCTTTCCGTGCGACGCGGAATCCTTACCTCACCTATAAAAAGGGGCACTGGGTCCCAAATCCGTACTCCATCTTTTCCACGCGATAGGCCTATTGCTCTCGTGCGCGAAATTGCTTCCGTAGCTGCGCGTAAAAATGCTATGCCAGCACGGAATTCCTGCAGAATTTTGGCCGTCCTTGCGCGCCTACTCGTGATATTCCGGGCTTAGCGTGCCGATTGAGTGCCCATCTCCCAGATTTCGTGCCGCCACATCAGATTTTGCACAACACTCTCCGATTCCGTGCACTACATCCTGGTTTCGTGAAACTCCCAAGATATTCGAGATGGCCGCAAACCGAGTTGATGAGGGGGAAGCCACCTCTCGTAGGACCAAAATGGCGGCGAACGAGGAGGTTTATGGTTCCAAGGTGATCGTTTCCAACAACCTGACCTTGTTAAATCTGTTGACTCCAGCCCAGAAGACGTATCCCCTGTATGACAACCTCCCGCTCTAGATTTTTGGCATTCTGGAAAAGGTGCCCCTGCCGGGTTTCGAGGTGGACACACCTCGGTCATGGGTGACCCGGGAGGACGAACTTCCTCGCTACAACATCACCAAAAACGGCCATCCGGCTAGGGAAACTAGACATATGGACGTATATGTCCTGAACCCGAGGACTAGGACCATTACCAGGGACGAGCTTGTTGGAGAGAATTCTCCGGCCCTCTACGCCAGCACGTTTCGTCAGAGCGTCACAGATGACACGAAGGGCTGGCTGAAGGATTGGGACCTACGGTCCGGGGGTAACTTCATCAGCGAGTGGGTCTGAGTGTTCTGGGTTCGCCATACCTGCGACCAGTTTGGGGATGAACTATGGTATATTGGCCTGTTTGAGGCTGTATGGACATCGTAGTTCCACTTCCACCGTCAACCTGAGCTTGGGCCGGAACTATTCACCTGGTGGTCTCCTGATACCAACACATTCCACGTTCATCATGGGGAAGTTGGCAACAGTCTCTGGGATGTTCACTACATCAGAGGTATCCCACTAGAGGGATACCAATACGACGAGTTCATTCCTCCAAAGAAAACCTGGGAAGACAGGTCACGGACGCCTATGCTAACGTGGCACCTATTGGAGCTGGCCAAAGAGAGGTTGGGGGTCAAGGACTTCTTGAAGGAAATTTCCTACAAGGGTTGGTTCAGCCAGTTCCTTGATAAGGATCCGACCGTCAAGATGCCGGGACGGGGTAAACGGTGGCCAACCGCGGCTTTGAGAAGCATGGATGGGTCATACTGGAGGACCCTAGAGGTGGGGAAATACCAATCAAGGGGCTATCACGTCATCGAGGCCCGTGACTCGAACGTCCGGTATGCCGGGTTCCTTGCCGCCTTCCTGAGCGGGTGGCTCATGCCGGTGTGGGACGTGAGGATGGGCATCCGTCCAGCAACACTAGTGATGGAGGGCACCATGGCTGCCAACAAAGGGTTCAACTTGGGCGTCCTCATACTGGCCAAGGTGTATTCCATCATGGGACGCATCACATGAGGGGGGTCGCCTCGGAGAGTATGTGGCCCCTTTCAGATCTTCCATGGGTGGGTGGCGGCTCATCTCGGCAGGTACACTTTCCCAAATTCCATCCATCCTCTGGGAAATGGCCTGTGACCGTCCTTTCTGAACATCGCTGGGGTGGTGCCGATGATGCTCAATGAGGAGGGCGTGAGAATCTGCATTGGCAACCACAAAAACTTCCACTTCAGCCCGTTCCCCACCCCAGTCGGCCAGATGGTGGACAATGGGTGAGGCTCTCTGGAACAGCAGGAGTATTTCCAGAGCATTCGAGGAAGGGTGATCGTGGCTCAGATTGACGGGAATGTGATCTGCGAGCCTTACGTGCCAACCCGATTCTCCAGGAAATTCGGGTGCCTCCAACAAATGCCAAAGAAAGTATTCACGGCTATCTGGCAGGATAAGAATCCCTACGTTCTACGCCAGATGTGGTTGATGTTTACCACTTTTAGCTCTGGCGATGTCATTACTCTTCCTCCCACTGGGGTTGATACTAGCCTAGAAACCGAGTATGCTGAACACTGGACCATCACATACCCTGAGGGACTTTTACAAAAGCAAGTCTGGAAACTCGAGGTTACTCACGCGGAAACTGGGCTACGGGGGAGAAGGCAAGGTGCTTAAGGAAGGGGGAACCAGGGGTGCGTCATGTAGCGAGGCCTGCGCAGGCCGGGACTTCAGCATCGGGAACATCACACAGCGCCACCGTGACCTCGTTGCCCGTAGGGGGGTCACATGAGGCGGCCATGGAGCTGCCCGGGAAGCAGATAAAATACTTGCTCGAACCGTCCCAAGATTCAATTCTCTCGGCACTGTGGTCGGCCTGGATGACCCTGCGGCAATCGCTGAGAGTTGAATCCATCTGGCAGAAGATAATGCAAAACGAGGTCCACCTGCCAGAGGTCGGGCTCGTTCGAGTTACCGAACGAGTAAATTTCCATCAGAAACATGCTTATCTAACGGCCATGGACACATACGCATGCCAAAGGTATCGGTGTGCGGAGACACCTTTCCTAGTGGAAGTGATGTTCATCCAGGAGCATGATCCGGAAGTGATGCCGCCGGGAGAAGGCGACAGTGATGAGGAGTCAGAGGGGGAGGAGACCGGGGAAGACGAAGGTGAAAGGGAAGATGAAGAAGAATGAGAACCTGAAGGTGAGGGGTCACTGGGGGTGACCTACCAAGGGAGTCTCCAAGAGAGCAGCGAGATTGTCGGCTCTGATCTCGACATAACCAAGATACTCGAGGTTTGTCTATATCTTCATTCATTTTCCTTCTTCATCCATTCTCCTTTCCAATTTCCAAACCGTCTCTCTACCTCACTCAGGAGCGAATGAGTGTTGGACGGGCGTCCCCAATAGAGGAGGGAGGAGAGGAACCCATGGGATAGGATGGGGATCCAATACCCATCATTGAATTAATAAGTGCAGAGGGGTCTCCCATCATGGCCGCTCCTACAGTGGCTAGAACACTAGAGACCGACGCTCTGGACTACTGTAAGTTTCACGCTTCACTACTGGCGCTTGTTATCAAACGATCCCAACTAATTAGCGTATGCATTGCGCAGTGATCTCAACATTGGAGGCTCGTCCGGCTGTGGAGCCCAGGCCGTCCGTGAGCAGACCAGTGGTAGACATACCACCTCATTCAGAACATGCTCCCTACACTGAGTCGACCCTAGAAATTGGTGAGCAGGGGGCAGTGGACACCAGCGGTGCTGTTCTTGAGGAGAGGCCAGAAGAGGACGGAGGCATTGTCACTGTTGGGGCGAGAGAGGAAGGTTTCTCGGACGTTGAGGATCATATTCCTCACGAAGACTTCCCGGAGGCAGATCCTGCTGCCGATCTGCTGGCTTCCTTCCCTACATACCGACCCGCTGACCCTGAGGAGGTAGATGACTTGGACTCAGAGGCAGCCGAGGAGAGACGGATGACACAACGAAAAGGGTGGAAGTGTATCCAACACTATCTCAGACAACCCCATTCGGATTGGCTGAGGCAAATGGGATCACTCCAGACCAAGCTGCGCTTTCTGTGCACCGGAGGGGCTGACACTCAGCACCTTCATCTGACGGTCCGTGATTACATGGCTGAGAAGATATGTAAGAGCAGCCAGTGCACCGACGTTGCCCAAGGCTGGGAAAGATCGGAGAGTGCCCGAGCATTGCTGAGGGTAGAGCGGGAGGTCCGACACCTCGAAGGGCAGGCAGAAGATAAGGAGGCCTTCATTGCAACATGCGTCGAGCTTGTGGAGCAACTGACGGCCCAGTTGGCTGACGCCCAGGAACAACTGATGGACGCAAGTCACCAGATGACCGTACTTCGAACCGAGCGGGCGCAAGCACAAGCTAGGATTGTCAAGCTGCACTCTGCGGCGGCTGATAAGGAGAGAGTCTTTGAGGAGGGAGAAGCGGTCCTGGAGGCTACCAGCCAAAGGGTAGAAATGATGGAAATGTCGATTCAACACGCTGATCCTTAAGGGCTTTGTTTTGGTCATCTCATGAACTTCTTGCTTGTACTACTCATCATCTCAATCCAATACATAGCCAAACACATTCATCTATACCCTTGGTTTAATATGCTCAACCATAATTACGAAATGAATAACAAATCACCCCTAAGCTCTTGTGGGCCGCACCCAACGCGAGAAGCAAAGGATAATCGTGCTATCATTTCATCTAACTGTGGGGCATTGACCAAGCCTCAGGCATCCAAAATTGGGCCTGAATTTCTGAGGAGAAGACCTCAAACCGATTGATATATCATATTCTCAATGTGCTCTGACACACGAGCGGGGAAATGCCGGGGGCATTGAAATCCATCCAAACATTGGGAGATGGAAATGAAAGGTGACTCACGCTACTTGAATTTGGAACACTGTTGGGCGCGACGATGGAGGATAACTGTTAACCGTGATGGAAACGCAGCATCCATATCGTGTTGGCCTAGAGTGGGGACAATAAATGACGGCTGACCGCTGACCATGTTTGCAACACGGGGCCTAACTCAAATATCGCCGGTCAGTTTCCCGGAACATTGGCCCAAGACAGCAGGCAGACTATATGTCTATCATCTATATTGCTACAATAGGCGGACCAAAGGTCTATCAGCCAAACTATTAGGGGGTCCCGTCAGATATGAAAGAGAATGAGTATCGGAATAAAGGGGCATGCAAAGCGTGGAAGGTGGAGTGGTGGATTGTTCAAACAGAGTCAAACACTCCCGAAATTGCGCCACTGTGGCAGAGGTGCATTAGGTGGACATACCAACTTGATCACGGGTTGTCCAAATTTTCAAGAAGGACCTCTCTGGTGAGAGAACTGCCGCTTCCCATTATTACGGGTCATCCTGAACTTATTCGGGGTATATGTCACGATTACACCACTTCCCATGAAGTCAGGCCGAGGGGCTGACAATAAGGAGGGACAGGGTTTGGTAATCCCTGGAGAAGGACCCAAGATGAAATGTCCAGGCATTCCTACGCATCTCATTAGGATGATAATCAAGCCACACGTAGTTCTCGAAGCACAATTTAACGTCATGTTGGATGAAATATGGATCTTCGTTTTAGGTCTTAGAACTCGGACCAAGGAGCCCAGATGTAGGGAAAAGTGTAGTTTAAGGTCATGCTGGACCGAGCGAAGTTTAAGGTCATGTGGGACCGCAGGAGGATCTTAGTTTTAGGTCATAGAACTTGGACCCTGGTGCAGTTTAAGGTCGTGCTGGACCGGGTGCAGTTTAAGGTCATGTAGGACCACAGGAGGATCTTAGTTTTAGGTCTTCAAACTCGGACCCTGGTGCAGTTTAAGGTCGTGCAGGACCATACAATTTATGGTCATGCAGGACCACAGGAGGAGAGATAATTAGGGCTGGGCCCAGGACGAAATGTTCGGGCATTCCTACGTATCTCATTATAATTAGAATTAAGCCACATGTAGTTCTAGAAGCACAGTTTAACGTCATGTTGGATGAAATACAGATCTTAGTTTTAGGTCTTAGAACTCGTACCAAGGATCCCAAATGTAGGGAAAAGTGTAGTTTAAGGTCATGCTAGACCGGGTGCAGTTTAAGGTCATGCAGGACCACAGGAGGATCTTAGTTTTAGATCTTAGAACTCGGACCCTAGTGTAGTTTATGGTCATGCTAGACTAGGTGCAGTTTAAGGTCATGCAGGACCACTGGAGGATCTTAGTTTTAGGTCTTAGAACTCAGACCCTGGTGCAGTTTAAGGTCATGCTAGACCATATAGTTTAAGGTCATGCAGGACCGCAGGAGGCTTAGGAAAAGTACTGCTTGAGGAACCTGGCGTTGGTGGGAGGAGTTACGTGCTCACCATCCATAGTCACCAGGGAATACACACCATTGGGATAGACCTTATGGACAATAAAAGGCCCCTCCCATTTGGGCTCCAACATGGGTGGTTTCATTCCGGGAATCATTGGCGCTCTGAGAGCCAGCACCAGGTCACCTTGCAGGAAGGAGCGGATGCGAACCTTCTTATTGAAAGCTTGAGCCATCCTGCTCTGATGCCTTTCCAAGTTATGTAATGCGTGAAGCCTACTTTCGTCCAGCGCTTCCAATTCTGCTAGAAGGATTTTGGAAATTCTATCCGGCGCTTTATGGTCATAGACCACCGTGTGTAATGAGGGAAACTGGATCTCAATGGATAAGACGACCTTATCTCCGTATACCAGGGAATACAGAGTCACCTGGGTGGAGTTACGAGTCATCGTCCTATAATCCCAGAGGGCGTTGGGGAGCTTGTCCGGAAAACTATTCTTGTTCTGACCAAATATCTTTTGCATAATGTTAGAGAGGGTTTTGTTAAACGACTCAATCTGAACATTCGCCTGCGCATGGTAGCGGGAGGTGTGGTTAAAGCGAATGTTGTACTTAGAGTACAATTTCTTCAGCTCGGCTTCTCAGAAGTTGGTTCCGTTATCCGCGAGCATAGCGTGAGGTACTCCAAACTGATAGATGATATTGGAGCTCACGAAGTCAGTGATGGAACATGCCTTGACTTCCCTGAGTGGGATTGCCTCTGCCCACTTTGATATGAAATCCGGAGTGGTTAAGATGAACCGGCACTGGCGGGCCGTTGCCGGCGGGTAAGGCCCTACGACATCCAACCCCCAGACTGCAAAGGGCCAAGAATACTTGGTAGTATGGAGAGGCTCCGGTGGCCGATTCACAAAGTTAGCATGAACTTGGCATGCATGAAACCTCTTGGAATACTCGATGCAGTCGTAGATTATGGAGGGCCAGAAGTATACCAGCCTCCGAATCTGGGGGGACAACTTCGACCCGGCCTGGTGGGCGCCACAGGAACCAGCACGTACTTCTTGCATGACCTGTGGGATCTCGACTCCTTGAAGGAAACAGAGGAGAAAACCATCAAATCCTTGCCTGTAAAGGAGCTTCTCAAGGCTGGGACCTCTTTGAAGGGTGAACTGCAGCGCGCTGCATCAGATTCATTCTCGCTCGGCTCGGTCCGGTGGAAGATTACCATGTTGGAGATATTCAACCAAGGGTGTCCTCCAGTCAGGAACTATCTCGATTACTGCACCTGAAGCCCCCGGGGATCCTGACGTAGGGGCACCAGCGGTGAGATGTTTCACTCACGGGCCACGATCGCCCTCCGGAATAACAGGAGCAATGACTCTCCGGTGCGCCATGTGGATGATTAGGTCATCCTGTTCGGGCTCCACAAGTGATGCGGCCAGGCTGGCCAAAGCATCTGCTCGACTGTTCTGTGACTGGGGAATGTGAACGACGTCTGGCTGGGAGGGGAACTTAGCCATTAGACGGAGGGTGCACTCTAGTAATCGCACGAGTTCTGGCTTTCTGACAGCATAGTCACCATTGACCTGCTTGATGACTAGATCAGAGTCCCCTTTTACAAACATATGGGGTACGTCAATCTCAAGAGACAACTCGAGGCCAGTAATGAGGGCATGGTACTCTGCCTCATTGTTGGTGCAACCTTCTAACAACAAGAATGAATATGGAAGAACAGCTTGCTCCGGGGTGATGAAGATGATACCCAGGCCCACTCTGTTAAGCTTAGGATCATTGATCCTTCTACCGGTGGGGCTCCAGGAGGCACCGTCAAAGTGCATCTGCCAGCATGGGATGGCGTGATCGACTGAGAGGATTGCCTCATCTGGAAATCCTAGATTCAGTGGCTTGTCCGTGGAGGTTGGGTGGGTAGCTAATAAGTGTCCCAACGCCTGTACTTTGACGACCTTCTGAGGTACAAAACTGATGTCAAACTATTAGAGGATCACCGCCTAGTGCGCCAATCGGCTGGTCAACATAGGTTGGTTCAGGATGTATTTCAACAGGTCTACCCGAGAGACCAGCTGTACCTCGTGGTGCTGCAAGTAGTGCCGTAATTTCTGTATGGAAAATACGAGTTCCAGGAAGCTCTTCTTGATGGGAGAATATCTAATTTCTGTATCGAGGAGAACACTGCTAAGGTAGTAGAGGCTATTTTCTATTCCCTCATTGTTCTTCTGGGCGAGAAGTGTGCCGAGGGATCACTCCAGGGTGGTCACGTAAAAGACCATTGGCTTTCCGGAAACGGGTGGTATCAAGACTGGAGGTTGAATTAGATAATGCTTGATATCGTCAAAAGCAATCTGACACTCTTCATCCCATTCATAGGCGATGCCTTTCTTCATGAGCTGAGAAAAGGGCTTACACTTGTCGGCCAGATTCGCAATGAATCGGCGTATATAGGCTAAGTGGCCTTGAAGGCCTCTCAGCTCCCAAATATTATTCGGGGGAGGCAATTGACTGATGGCCTTGATATTCTCTGGGTCGATCTCAATTCCTCTATACCTAACAATGAAGCCAAGAAACATTCCGTAGGTGACCCCGAAGGCACACTTCAACGAGTTCATCTTCAAGTGGCGAGAATGGAGGAAGATGAAAACTTTCTCAAGGTCTTTGAGATGGTCCTAAAACTGATGAGATTTAACCACCAAATCATCCACGTAACACTCCACCAGCGTCTCGAGAATCATCTTGAATATGCGGTGCATGGCCCGTTGATAGGTGGCACCTGCATTCTTTAGGTCGAAGGGCATAACCTGGTTGCAGAAAGTACCATGGGTGGCCCTGAAGTTAGTGAAATCTTCATCCTTGGGGGCCATCCAGATCTGGTTGTACCTGAAGAACCCATCCATGAAGGAGAGGGCTTGGAACCCGGCCGTGGCATCGATCAACAACTCTGTCACAGGAAGGGGAAAATCATCCTTCAGATAGTGGCGATTGAGATTACGGAAGTCGATACAGACCCTGATCTGCCCATTCTTCCTCTTGACTGGCACAATGTTGGATAGCCACCTGGGGTACTAGACTTCCTTGATGAAGTTGGCCTTGATGAGCTTATCAACTTCGGACTCAACCATGGCACCGTGAGAGGGGTGCATCTTTCTGGGAGGCTGCTTGAACCCGCGATGGTTTGATGGAAGGCCAAGGTGGTGGACGGATACCTAGGGATCTAGTCCTAGCATCTCATCATAACTCAAGGAAAACATGTCACGGTGCTGTCTGAGGAAGTCTATGTACCGTTGCCGTTCCTCGGGGGGCATAGTGGTGCTGACCAATGTGGGTCTTGGGTCCGCCTCGCTACCGAGGTTCACATGCACTAACTCATCGAACGTGGTGGGGACGCCTTCCTCAAAGGCAGGAGGAGAATCTTCCATTTCCTCCTCTCCAGTTGTAGAGGGTTCATCCATGGGGGGAGCCATTTTGGGGCTGCCAGACCCTAATGGGAAGCTGGTGCCAGCATGGGCGGCAGAGGTCGTCACGTCAGGGGACCCATGCACTACAGAGACCATGGAGAAAAAGGCTATTGATCCAATCCCATATGGACTTCAACCCAAGGAGTCACTCTTTATGACATCAAAGCAGTAGTGGCGCATTAGCTTGAGCCGATCAATTCCGGCCTGGCGAAACAGACACATATGACGTACTGCCGTTTCCATGAGCCCAACGTCCCGATATCGTACAGGGTTAGGAGGCTCGGGGATCACTTGAGCCTGGTAGGTGTAAGAGTATGAAGTGATTTCCCGCCGTCTCTTGGACCCAGAAATATTCCTTCCTCTGGTACCCGAAACAACAAAGCACTGCCCCATTTCGGGGGTCGTGGCCTCCAACCGATGGATTGTGAAGACACATGCGTCGTCCAAACCTGCCCAAGGATCACTCGCGACAATGGAGGGCTCGACCTCACCTGCCAGGATCTGCTTGTCCTTGCTATTGTAATAGTCAGCATCTAGATAATGGGATTCACAAGAGGCAAAAAGAGACTCATATCCTTGGAGCACGCCCAATCGACCCTTAAGGGAGTATTTGAGGCACTGGTGATATGATGAGGGGACCGCTGCGTGAAGGTGGTTCCACGACCTTTCCATCAACGCATTGTAGGCGGTGTCCTGAGAGACAACCATGAATTCAGTATTGGAAATTAGGCTGCCGAACTGGGTCTTCAGATGAATCTTTTCGAGTGGAGTTTGCTCGGTCCTGTCCTACCCTTGGGTCTTGAGGTCGGAGGGAGTTAAAGCATCCTCAGACAACCCCAGTTTTCGCAGTGTCCAAGTTGGGATTCGGTTAATCCTGGAACCTGTGTCAACAAGACAGTGACAAAATTCAACGCCATTGAACTGGACGATGATATACAGTGGGCGAATGTGACCCTGTATGGGAAGGTCTTCATCTTCACCAGAAAACGAGATAACCGCCTGACATTCGACGTCCTCAATCGCCTCGGTGTGGAAGGCTTCTGCGGCCGCCACCTCTATCTCAAACTGGAGGGGGCTCCTTAGAGACTCGAAGAGCACCTCACGCATTTCAGACGACAGGAGAAGGGCCTCAAGGATAGAAATCCTTTCCGGAATGCTGGCCAGGTGCTTCAAAACATCATACTTTCGAGCCAAACGCGATCTTCTTCTTACAGGAGGCCGCTCTGTGATTGGAGGCATGACGGGCCCTGCCGGTGGGACCGGTGACTGACTGGTACTGGGCACGTCTCGTTGTTCACTAGTCGAAGCCCGTGAGGTGGCTGCCATGTTAGGACTGGAAGGTTGTAGTTGGGCAGTGGAAGGGCATGGCTGGTTGCGACACGGACGAGGTGTTCCCGCCTGATCCAGCAACACAAACGGTGGTGGAGGCGAACCTGTCGACACCGGGTGAGGGGGACACGTGCGTTGATCTCTGTATCAGGCCTACTTCCTGGTCTTAGTAGTGTGCAGGGACTGACTGGAGGTGATGACTGCCATGCCCCGGCGATTCACGTAGCCACGTCTCTACCGACGTTGGCGATGACTGGGGACATTGGGGAGGTCCACCTGGCGTTCCTCATCGTCGAGAGTCAAAAAGGGATTTACCAACTCTACGGTGTTAACCGAAGCGTACTCTGAGCTTTCACTCGAGGTGTAATCCACTACCAGATAGAGTATCAGAGGGATCCCCATCTCTAGGGCATAAAATATCTAAGCGTTCGGGAAGATGAAGACACTGGCAGGGTGCGTTCTTTCTTCTTGCGTCGCCGCTTGCTCTTCTGGGAAGAGTTAGGATGGGACGACGATGCCAAAGCGACGCTCATAGATTCTGAGGGCTCTGGCTGACTCAGGAGGGCACAGATGATGCCATGGGCACGGGTGATCGTCCAACAGGCCTTCCAGTCATTATAATTCCGGGAACCATGGTCGAAAACCTGTTCCCACTCATCCTCGTTGTCACTGCTGCCATCTAATCTCACGAAGACACCTGCCACCTGCGCTGGGGCCGGGCCCAACATGACTATGTTGTTTTCAATCTGGTTTTGGAGCCAATCCTTGAACACATAGAATCTCTGGATGGTGTGCCCCAGGATCCAATGATAGGGGCAGTAGTTAGGGTGATCAGTGAGATGCGCCTCTTCTGGCTTCCGGCACTCAGGAAGCTGCACGATCCTCTGCTCCAAGGCGCTACAGAAATAACCAAGGACCTGGGCCTCATCAAATGAGTAAGTCTGATTCTTTTTGTCTGGAAAGGGGGATCTTGGAGGCTGACCATGACTCGGGGCTGGAGGAGCATGTCGAGGAGGCGGAGCCTGATTATCTTGCCTGGGTTGTGGCGGTGCGTTACGCGGAGGCACCTGCCGATTTTGAGGCGGTCGCTGCTGGGCCGGAGGCTGTGCCCGTTGGGGTGGACCGCTATGGGGCTGCTGAGCTGGCCTTACTGGTAGAAACTATAGCTATTTGGGGGGCTCTATCTGGGCTACAGCAGCGGTCTCGGCTTTGGAAACTCTCCTTGCAGGGATTACAGGAGGCAGCGGGCGTGCCTGACTGGCCTGTTGCAGGGCTTCTTCGAGGCACTGAGCCTTGTCTGAGAAATCTCAGAACCCTCCAGGGTAATTATGAGTGATTAGAGAAGAAAACAGATCTACCTTGACGTTCCCTACACACATTTTCAGTAATTTATCCTGAGTTAGTGGCATGTCAAGGGAGTACGTGAGCCCCTTCCACCGGGCGATGAAGTCCGCGACCAACTCTTCGGGCCTTTGTTTGCACCTGAAGAGGTTTTCAATGTTTGTCTTCCGTGTTGTGAAACTGAACTGGTAGAGGAATTTCCACCAAAGGTCCTCCCAGCTAGTCACAGATCCAACAGGGAGCTACCTGTACCAGATGAATGCAGGTCCTTCCAGTTTCTGAACGATGCAACGGAGCTTGGCAGCCTCCTACTGCGCCGGAGTCCCTAACATAGGCCTCCACCTCAAGTTGAAGTGGGCCAGGTGTTGTGGTGGGTCTCTGGTACCGTTAAAGGGGGAGAAAGTGGGGTTCCCAAATCCTGGCGCAGCCGACATATCATCCACCCATGCTTGGTATGGCTTGCCATCCGGTGGGATTGCCACCTGCCGAGTTTCTAGGGCCTCCAATCGGGCGATGAGTACTTCCATTAGATCGTCCGGATGCAGATTCCTGTCCTGATGGGGATCTCTAACCACAAGCGCATTGCTGGGCTCTTCAATCTGGTATTCAAGCTTAGCAGCTCGCGGGGCGGTTGTCGGAGCGACTCTCGGGGAAGCTGGAGGAAACCGAGCAGGGTCCCCCAGGTGATACCGCCGCTCGGGAGGGTTCAGCGAGACGTATCGCGACCTCTTGCCATTGGCTCCGGCCTCTCCCATGTTGGCGAATGCGACATGGTTGCGGTTTCCCAGGGGAATCTCGGCAAGGGGTAGGTTCTCCTCCCCTGTTGTCCTGGCCTAGTATTACCGTAGTCAGGCCACCGCTCTGCAATGCGTTCAGCCAATAGCTCATCAACCAGCCTCTTTTGGCCAGCAAGCTATTGGCGCAGCATGGCCTTCTCATAGTGTTCCTCTGCCTTCTGCACCGAGGCAGATGGGTCGGCGAGCTTGACAGCCCCAACATGCTCTTTACCCTTGCCGATGTTTCGGCTCAGTGTTAGTGCCTCAGTGGGTGTGGGAAGACCTAGGAGGCTCTTCTGGTGGCGAGTAATCCTCCCAGATGGGTCCAGTAGTGGATTGTCCTCAAGGGGTGAGTCCCCATCGAGGAGCTCCACACCATTTCCCTCATCTGAAAGGTCATCCATGTTGACTGCCACTGCCTTTGGCGGCATTCCCTCAGAGCCGCCCGGTGAATCGGGCTGCCGGCGGATCACACAGAGAAGAAGGGAAGCGTACTGCCCCCATCCGCGGACATGCGCGTGGGGGGTGGCGTCCTCGATAAACTTTCAGAGTACTTGAAAACTCTGGATGCATTGTTGCTGGAGGGCCCTGTGGTGGCCAGGTGACTCGGGGTGCCGAACCACAGGGAGAGCTGCCAGGTCGACCCGACGACACTGCTCACCGATATCCTCGAGACATGCTTGACTCCTGGGATAAGGCACTCACTGATGGTGAAGATGGGAGTGAGTCACCCGTAGAGTCTGGGAGAAACATTCAAACTCTCCCGGGGTGAGAGACTCTGGCATATCAAAATCCGATCCTAAGTCCGGCCAAAACTTCTCGGGGAAGTGGCCCGCTGCGAGGACGGTCCAGAAGCTCCATGACTCCAGTTTGGGGTCTGGACCTTACTGCCCCTACTCATCAACCAAGAATGGACGGGGAGCTGGAAATGGCATCGAGGCAGGTCGTCGGGCCGGTGGGCTGGCCGGCGGGGAATACGGCGAACATGCCGATTGGCCGTCGATCCCTGAGTCGTCCTCCAAGGGTTTCAGTACCCTGGCTTCCGCGTCGCGATAGGATGGTTCAGCGAATGGGCCTCCTGTCACAGCGTCGGTGATCGACGAGGGTGTGTCACCCTACGACTCTTTTGTCGGTCCCCAGAAAAGTTCCCCACCCTCCCTGACTGAGGTAAAAGGTGCTTCCGGGGAGGCCAGTGATAACTGCGGGTTTGACCCCTGGGGGTACGCCAAGTCCTCGTCCTCCTGGATATACCTTCGGAGGGAGGAGGTAATCATAAGGATCTCGCATTCGAGGAGTATGAGACTGACGTGCCACATCCCCATCCCTACCCTTGACTCAAAGGGTTGGGGGGGAGGTTCCATCGTCGAGTCGTATTCCGCCTCAGAGTCCGAGAAACGGACTGGTCTAATTTCCGCCCGGACTCCCCTGACATTCCTCCTACGGCGACGACACCCCACCTTCCTCCCTCTAAGTGTCTCCTCAGGGTAAGGATGATTTCCGTTAAAGAGTCCCCTGGCCGCAATAGTGCTGGGGTAGATGGGACTGAAGGCCGTGGTGTGGGAAGCACCAGGACAGATGTTGAAAGGGACATGGGGAGGACCTCCATGTGAGTGAGCGGATGGATATACAACGGTTCCATACTCACGGACAGCGGTAGGGGGAGTGACCTCATAACCAGTGCAGTGGGTGCTGGAAAGATTCATACAAGGAGCGTAGCTGCCACAAAGAAGCCTTCAGATTTCCAGATCAGTGGCACGAAATGATCCTTCATTGTGGGTGGCACTACCGCGGATTGGTCCGCGGTGGCCATTGCATGTGCCCGCGACTGGGAGAGTCGACCCAACCTGCCTGTAGGGTGTTCGGGGCCTCGATCCCAGTTGGGCATGTGACTGCCCCTACTCAACATGTCCGGGGGTATGGTAGCAGGAGTTAGCAGTGGCTCGGGCCACAGTGGTTGCTAACGTTGGTGCCCTAGGACAGGCATTCTCTTCCGCTCATGCCCGACGCTGGCGCAGGGTCAGATGGGTTGGAGCTGGTGGTACGGGCACAAAGATTGCCTAGTCCTCAGCCCGGGGAGTCGGGTGATGACGTCGACGCAGCCTAGAGGGGGTTCTTGTCGTTAACCCTTGGGACAGGTCTCCGATCGGGCGGACCCAGACACCCCCCACCTCATTGGCGTAGGGGATGTATGTGTCAAGATGCTACAGGGATAGGCTCCCGAAGCGATTGAACGTCGGAGTGGGTAGAGATGGCTCCCTGCGCGGCCCTCGGGGGCAGCGACGATAGTGTGGCGCAACTGCCTCTAGATCCAAATAGGCCATGCCCCTGGTGGGGATGATCCCTTCCTCGTCGTACCTTTGAACCAGATCGTTGATCACCCTTCGCTGGATGATTTCTGATGGGGATAGGGGGTGAGAGCGCCCGAAAGTCATGGAAATCGAAGACGGAGTGACTGTGGAAAAGGAAAGACTGCGTGGGGTAGCCGCGTCAGTACTGCCCCTTCCCCTGCACCGGTGGGCAGGTGGCGATCGAGATCCGGATGCAGTGATCTGATTCCTAGAAGCAGGGAGATGAATCTATTAGTACTAATAGGAAAAGAAATCTACAACCAATAACCCGGCATCATTCCGTCTTCCGTGGTCGGTGAGAGGGATCCACGCTGACGATGCCGCAGAATGGAGTGCTCAACATCCTGACTGCCTCAACCCCTGGCAGGTTTCACGTCCCAGTGACAGGTACCCGGACCTGGTGACATGCTAATCTTCCGACACCCCGAACTCTACCCATATCCGTATTGAGGAGAAGAGCTTCACGTCGGGTTCACCATTTTATATTTCCGGTGCTTTTACACCGGGGCACGCGCACGTGTCCGTCACGCATGGGAGGATGCATGGCTCGTTGCCCCGCATTCCCACTTTCCAATGGCGGGCAACATCCGTTCCTTATTCAGGGACGTCTTCTCCTTGATCGAAACCAGGATGATGGGATGTTGGTTCTTCCTTCTGTGGATTCATCCTCGGAGCTCGTCACCTAGTCTGGGTCTCCTTTATAGATTTAAGACGGGTTTGTGAAGCTCGTTCCTGGCGCCATATCTACATGGACGCCAGTTAATTTTGCTGCTTCCGTCGAGACGCTCAAAGGGGTCTTGTCGGGGAAGAAACCTTCTGTGAGGAGAATGGTCACGTTGGGGTGTCATTGGCATGTCTTGATGCTGGGGATTGGCATGTCTGTCTTCTGTCCCTTATCACAGGGCTTCTCGAGTGCGTGGAAGCCCAAGGCATCCCACATAGAACGCGGGGATTGTGTACCACCTGAGGTTTTCCTCAGCTTACCATGTTTAACACGGGGTATGCCGCGAGTTTAACGTCTTGTAGAGACAGATCAGACTGATCAAAACACTGAGAGTGGATCATATTGAAGGACCCCCTAGGGGGAACACCGATGTTGGGGGCAGCACGTGGGCGGATTCCCGGATACCATGGAGTTGGATGGGGTGGCATGATCTCACCAGGATGTGGCGGCCCGGGTAAGGATCAGAATGGATGATGGAGTGACGGGCTTGAACCTCTTGGAGGCTTCCTACGTATCCCCATGGTAGGGAATCAAAGTCTGCATAGTTCGGTGATACGGTGGGACACCTGAAGAGGCGACCTGTGAGAATGGACACATGGATTAGAGCCTAGAGGAAGTAAGATCTCTGGGCTAGGGAATGAGCTTCCCAAGGCACGTGGTCTTGAGGGGGGAAGTCAGGTTGAGACGTGGGTGTGAGGCATGGGGCTTATGCTCTGAGACGACCCAAGAGGGGGAATACGGTTTAATGTCATGCGGGACGAGATACAGTTTAACGTCATGCGGGATGAGGGCATACAGTTTAACATCATGCGGGACGAGGAATCTGGGGCTTATGCTCTAAGGCGGCCCATAGTGGATATGGGGCTTACGCTCTGAGGCGGCCCATGGTGGTCGGGGAACCAATGTGGAGAGGTTGGAATGACTAGTTAGTGGACTTTAACCTCATGGAGGCTTCCTACGTACTATGCGTTAGCACGGATCAAAGTCAATGTAGTTCGCTGGTATGGGGCTTACGCTCTGAGGTGGCCCATAGTGGATATGGGGCTTATGCTCTGAGGCGGCCCAAAGAGGAAACATTGGCTTACACGTGGTTAGCAGCCCTGGGTGCTGGGGCTTACTCTAGGGTGGAGGCCCATGGTGCGACAAAGCACAGTGGGAATGGGACTCCACTAGCCTTGGAAGGGGGGAAGTACGGAGGTGCATGGGTGCAACCTTTCGTAAGAGAGGCAAGGGGCTTAAGCTCTGTGGCAGCCCTTCCCCCATGGACAAACTTCACTCCGACAAGGAGGATCTCATTCCATGCGAGGAAGATTCCATTCCCATGGAGACGAGAGGCGTAAAAAATGTCTGAGATGGGGGGACCCAGCGTGCAAAGCACGGGTTCGGACCACATTTTAACGTCATGTGTTAAGGACGAGGTGCTTAGCAGTTTAACATCCTATAGCTTGGACGAGGTGGGTTCTCTCCACACCCCTAAGGATTACATGCCCAATGCCCTCTACCCCTTGTGGGAGGGAAGGCATCGGCAAGGCCGTAATGAAGGGGGGATGTATGGCGAACCATTGAGGGGTCCACATTAGCGTGGCTATGAGAAGAAGAAACAGCCATTCACGTGCCTATGCGGAGAAGAAAAAGGCAAAGCAATGTAACGGGAAACACCGCCCAAGGGACCTTGAAGTTACTTTGTATGAGCCTGGAAGGCCGTACGGGAAAACAACGCATGGCGCGAATGCTTGGCAGGGGAGACATCAGGTGCCTGTGCGGAATGGCAGCCAAGGGGCGTCAAGGTAATGGGGTCCAGGGTGTTGCACGCAAAAAGATGGTTTGCGCGCAAAACACCGGGATGGAGCGCAATAGGGCCAGAGGATTGCGTGAATAGGTGATTGGGTGCAAGGTATTGCATGCATAGAATGGGATTGCGGGCAAGGGGCAACGATTGCGCGCAAGGGAAGTACCCGGAGGAGTGGGAAAATTCACTTAAGCCAGTGGAGTTGCGCGCAAAGGCGAACCCCGAGGCAAGGTTGCGTGAAAAGGGGAATTACCTGGAAGTCATATTGCGCAGGGGGGTCTAATTGAGCACATGGGAGACGTTCCGAATTCCACAACCCCAAAAGATTTGGGGTCACCTTCTATTTATAGGCATCGGCCGACGTGGAATCCAGGCGACACAAGAAATTTTCCGCGACGGGAACCATCGGCGCGCAAAGCTTCACCGCGCGGAACTGGGGCGCGCAAAAATGCATGCGCCATCGGCTCAATTACGCGAATCCTGGGAATGCTTCATGTGCACATAATTATTTCGTGCAAGCCCTCCTTTATTTCTCGCACCACGTCCCGGGCCTCCGGACTGTGCCTCTGATTCCAAATATGACTTCGCTTTTCCATTACGAAACTTCCTCTAGTAGTTATGGACCTTTTTTGGCGTCTACACATCCATATACAAATAGTAATATGGAGAATGATATTCAGATACCAGAGGATTTTCTCCATTACCAGTCTTAGATTTTAGTGTTTTGTAAGATAGATATATGTGAAATGTTGAGTTTTATTATAACAAAAGTTGTCATACATCTATTAGAATGGATCATTTCAAGACTCTGTGTGGTCACTTGTAAAGGTAAAATCTTTTTTCGGTAGAGGCCGGAGAATCTTATTTAGTCAGAACAAGTTTGGTTCAAGAAAAATCAATTAGTATTCATGATATATATTGACATCTTGTTATAGATGAGAATTGATAGAAATAGTATGATGATAAATGATGTCATCCTTTAGAGATTTATATAGTTGACTAGGTAATCATGAAATTTTATCTTCAATTGTGTCACCATCATCATGGAATGTAGGGAATGTTGGACCTGAGATATGTAGGACAATTTGTGGTTAATGAGCGGTATGGGAATGTCACTTATTAGTTGAAATTGTTTGTTTATTTGAAAAAATATAGATATTTTCCACATTTCACAACCTATAAGATACCATCCTATTCCCTGTCACACGTTAAGGTGGTAATTGATCGAGTTATAGCTAGACGAATCAATTGTGGAGTATCCAATAGGGATAGTTGTCTCTCAACTAAAATACTTTTATATAAAGTTGATCCCATTGGTAAGAGTGTTATAGAGACACTGGTCAGATTCTCATGAGACTTTGGAGAACAAGTCATTGACGAGGGAGAAATAAACTCACCTATTTACAGAACATCATTATTCCATATGAATTCCTCAGGCTAGATAGTCTTATGGGGGAGTTTTTAACATACCATTACATGCTTTCAAGTAATTACCATCTCCTTATTTATTTTACTCTTAATTATTCTATGTCCTGGGACTCCCAAGGATGGATAGATTGTTTTGGGTAAATGACACAAAATTTAGGGATGTATGTTTGTTTGAATTATTAGATTCCAAAAAAATACGTGTAAGGGTTTACCTATGCTCCCCTTCAGTTCAGAGAAAACTCGATGTAGTTTGGAGTTTTCATCATAAAACTATTAAATTCTCTATCTACTGGGTGATTAGACACCATGTAAAGGGATTAAACGTCATTTATTTTTCATAGGGTAGAATATGTGGTCTTTTTATATAGTGTGAATGGTTACATTCTGTGTAAGGATTTCATAGAGTGTAAATGTTAAAGATAATCTTTTAATAAAAAGGCGTTGGGTTTTCCATTGCATATATACCCTATAGATTACGCGATGTGTAAAGGTATTATTCACTATAAAATCATTGTGAGTTGGAATTTTAGGGTGATGCATCCCAAATTTAACTATTCATTTGGATTCAACCTCTTTTCTATCAACCTAGGATCTCTCCCAGGTGATTTTTAGGACCTCAACTCTAACCAACTCACTTCATTTAGTGATTGATATCAATTGTGGTTGGGTTGAATCGATCTAGGTGGGTGATAACTTAAAATTGTTCACTACCTTTGATTTTGGAAGATCCATTTAATTGTGCTATTGTGTCTATTGATATAATATGAAAATTATTTTTATTATTTCTAGATTTATCATGTGATCTTATTTTGGGGGTTGATCCTTTGTGGGTTGTATTGAAGCGGGTGTGAATTTATTGAGGTATATATGGTCTATCATCTTCATTGAACCTTTTATTATAAACTAAATAAATTCCAAGATCAGTAGACTGATTATAAGGCCTCCATTTTCATTATTGTGTTCTTCCGGTTGGTAGATCCCATTATGGGAATGTATGACCGAAGTTTTGTGGTTGGTGGTTTTTTCTATTGTCTTCTTTTGTGAACTTAATTTCTCAAGTTGGGATAAGTTGTTTTATAAATGAAATAGAATATTTTGTTGATTTAATTTATGTGTGTGGAAGTGTTTTTGGGTAAAATATGGTTTTACCATAGTTTGGTAAATAAAATTTTTTATAAAAGCATTGTGAAATGGTTTTCTGAAATGGATTTCAAAGAATGGTTTTGATGAAATGGTTTGATGAATTTGTTTAGAAAATAGAGCATAGAGGAAACCTTGGGTACTTAGGTGGGATGTGTAGTAATAGGCATCATATTATGTTGAGAGGTTTACTCATGGGGTTTTCCTCTACTCCTTAGGCCTTTTGTTCGAGGGATATGTTAGACTTGTTGGGGGTTTACTTGTTGGGGTGTTTCTCTTCTCTCTAGATTCAATTCACATGGTTTAAGGATCGATAAACCTACAATGGTCTATATTTAGGTAAGAGTGTCCTATTTATCTAGACCTAGTGTGATCCTTTGTATGATAGTACCTATGATTTTGAATTGTACTATTTTGGTTTTGATACTATGGTTTTGATATGATTATGATGCATGATTTGGTGTTATTTGATATATTTTATTTTAAATATGTATATGAAATTCTTTGAAACTAATTTACTTGCTTTATTTGGAAATGTGTAAAATCTACAATTGAATGTTTTTCTATGATTTTGAGATAAAAACTATTAAAGTGTATATCATGACTTGTTTTCTTTAAAGTTGATAATTATTTCGTTATTTTATATATAATTGTTTTGGAACAACTTGGTTGGACCCTTCTGATCTGATTATTTTTCACCCTATGCACCACTTTAGTGCTATATAGACCTTGTTATGTCTTTTGAAACATGGAATGAAATATGAGTCATAGTGAGGTGGTGAGTATTTTTGTCACCTAGGTCTGGGTAGATGGATGGTGAGATAGTGGGGTTTTACCACATTATCACATGGAGACTTTTGGAGTAGCTGATTTGGTTTGGTCTTCCTATGCAGTTGTAATTGTCTCCGGGAGATTTTATTGCTACCCTTTTAGTTCTATCACTTACGTTGTTATATATATATTATGAAATACCTACACATGTTTTATTCTACTATTTAATTCTATAAATGTATAAATGTCATGTTTTCTACTTCTAATTGGGTGAAATCATTCTATCTGTTTTTTTATTCCAGGGTGCTCGACGCCCACCTGTGGGTATCAGGAATGCCCTTTTGGTTTGCAGTAATTTAGGTTCGGTACAAATTTGAGAGGGTATATAGGTCGATTTTATCACATGTATGAAATGGATGACCAATATTATAAGAAAATATAACATACCAACAGTATAAGATATATTTTTATAAATAAATTTAATCTATTGGATAGTTTACGATGCACTCAACATCGGGTTTAAATGATGCACACACTCTATTTAAATATTTTTCAATAAAAATGACCATTATAAACAAGCCATTAAATTAAAATTTAGGGATATGAATAACTAAATTCTGTATATTATATGGTTTAAATATATATAAAATAAATTGAATGGTTATATAATTATTGAATATAAAATAAGAACCTTATGAAATTGAAAGAAATGTTTTTTGAAAATCTAGATTATTCTGAGTGATGAATTAGTCTCACTTTTCCCACATAATATAAAATTAATTTTAATCACTTTTAGAAAATTTATTTTTAAAAAATCATTTTTGAAATCTACATATCAAAATCTTCTTTGGGTTAATTTTTAAGAATTTTCTTAAAAGATTAATTTTGGATGAATAGTGGAAAATACTGATTTTTAATTGAAAAATTCATTTTCATTTTAATTGTTTATAATTTGAAATTATATTTTAAATTGGATTTAATGTAAAATACGTCCACTTATATTATGATGTAACCATGTTACCTCGTTTGAATCAATTTCATGTTGAATTTCGATATTAAAACATTCTATACTTACATGAATTTTGTCTTTGGAAACCTGCTTTTCACCACATCTATAGGTATAATTTTGAATAGGATTATGCCATTTCTTTGAATTTAATTTTGGAAAAATAGAGTAAATATTTGGAATAATAATAATTTAAATTATATAATAATTCAATCTTAAATTTTTATCATTATGAATTCTAAAAAATGAAAAAATTAATTATTGGGATTATGGTGAAAATGGGTTTAGTGGGGTTTAATCTAAAATTATAAGTGTTAAAATGACCAGAAAACATGTCCAACACCAATTGGATGGCCATCTTTAGAACCTATTATCTATATGTTTCTCTAATTACCTTTTGTTTCCTTTTTTCATTTGAAAAACATGGGTGCAATTTATTCTTTTCAAAAATACTTTGTGTGTTCACTCCCCCACTTATAAAAGGCCACCCCTTCTACTCCTCTCTTCACACTCCCAAATCCATTTATAAAGGAAAATACATGCCAAAAGTTATTAAATACATACCTAAACACATTCTATATCATTTTATGAGATCAAAAAGATGATATTATAAGGATTTAGGTGAAACCTAAAGATGTTTCTCCAAATAGAGGTAATGTTTTTAACTATGAATTTTCATTATAATTCTTATTATAAATCTATATAATATATTTAAACTATTCGAAAATAATAAAATATTATATAATATATATACAGAGATTTTATTTTTTTAATATATTAACCTATATTCATCTCCACTTATATGAAATGGAAAATGAAATCGTTGATCGTGTGTATAACAGACTACTACCTCGCAGACCGATGTATTTTTTTTTTCAAAACCATCTTTTTAGGATGTTTATAATGAATGATTTAAAAAATTTATATGATATTTTTGATATTATTATAAATTTTTAATTGTCATATCACCTATAAATTCTTACTTTACATTCCTTTAGTGATACAATAACGCCGCTTGTGTGTATGATGGAATACCGGCATGCGAAGTGTTGTGATTCGTTTTTCACTTACACATTACATGGAAGGTAGTATGTATAAAATTTAATGAATATATTTATTATTTTTGATATAAAAATAATTCTAGAAATATTATATGGAATACAAATTCTTACCTTTAAATACATTATAAAACAATAATGTTGCTCCTACAAACATGTAGACTAGCACCTCCACACTACGATGTGAAATGTTTTTCATTTTATTTTAAAATTTATGGTAAAAAAGAAGTATTTTATTAATATAAATGATATATGTATCATGATAATTATTCTTTAATGGTTAATTAATACTTATTTTACACTCATTCTATCTATTGATAAAATAGAAACAATATTCATGCATATGTACAGTTTACCGTCTCCATGAATGGTGTAATCCATTTTCTATCTCAAACATTTATAGATTACTATAAATAAATATATAATGAATATATATATATATATAATATTTAAATAATGTTTATAATTATATATATGATGTAACCATGATCAAATTGAAAGGAAAAAACTACTGAACTAAAACTTATATGAAAAATGAATCAACTATGACCCAAAACAATGATTTTAACAAAAAATTTAAAATAAATGAGTGATAAAAGAATATAAGTAAATAATATGTGGTATTAGATATCTGAATATGGTTATAAAAAATATGTGTAAAAAACCTATATTTATTATACATGAGATTCAGAGAGATATGAAGGAATTTGAACAAGTGGTATGGGTTTCTTGTCTCACTTTTAATTTCATGAGACATATATCATTGCCACCACTTATTCCTTTGTTTGGTGTATATAATATCACTTTATATAAAATATATAATGAATATATTTCTCTTAATGGTATTTAATTTTTCATTTGATATTTTTTTTTTCATGGGGATTATGATTCAAAAGTACCCATGTGGTGAGGGTTTATTTAAGAATCTCACAAATTTTTAGGATTTTTTTGTTTAAGTATACCTTGAGAGAATTATTTGATAATTATATATTAAAATAAATATATTTTCTTATCCAACGGATACTCATGAAATTTTTCTTGTAATAGTAAAAATATTAAACACTTTTTCACTTCCAATGATTGAGAATTTTTTTTAAATAAAACTTGACATTATTTATCTATTCGGTCGAAAATACTTTTTCAATAAAAAATCAAGTTTTATATTTTTTTCAATAAATGATTTTATCATTTTCAAAATTTTTTATTAAATAACTTTTTATCCATTTTTAATATATTTAAATTTTTAAAGTAATATTCTTTTTGTTTTCAAAATAAGGCACATTTGGATTTTACCAAAACTGGGAAAGGAATATTTGTTTTAACACGTATGTAATGATTGATTTTTTTTAAATCATGACCAATAAATGTTTTTAGTATTAATTTATAATTTTTATAATGTTATTTTGAAATAGGTTTTTTTAAAAAATATTTTCTGAACTTTTAGTTGAAAAAATATTTTAAAAGTGAAAAGTTTATTTTCCAAAAAAAAATGTTTCAAATGAACTTTTTATTGTATTTATATTCATAAATGACATCAATAAATTTATTGTTATTATGATAAAATATGGATATGTTGTATTCATAACATCATTATTATTTCTCTAGATGGTTTATGATCATTTTTACTGGGAATGTTCAATTTTATTTCCATTAACCATACTACTCTGGATGGTTTCAGATTATTTTTAATGATTGGGGTAAGTATTAATATTTTTTAACACCCCAAGGTTTCATAGTATAATATCTATTTAAAGTAATTCAATAGATTTCACCTCAGACAACATCGAGTTGAAGTGCAAGACGACTTACCAAACTAGCTGTTCAAAAGAAGTTATGAATAGTATTAACTGAATTTTGAATTTTATATATTCCATATAACTTTAACATCCATAATATTTGTTTATTATACATGATATAAGAACAAATTCATTTTTTTCAGATAAATAAAGTATTTTTCAAAAAATGCAATTTTACCGCCTTTTAATGGAGAACCCTTTTTAAATCCAATATTTGACAATTTTATATATTAAATATGAAAAAATAAACATCTTATTTACAATAATGACATAAAAATTTATTTTCGATAAATTTTTTGTGTATTTCTGATAACTTTCATATTTGGGGGAATAGTGAAAAGTACTAAATATTAATTGAAAACAACTTTTTTTAATAAAAATATTTTATAGTGTTAAATTATACATTTGAATGGTGTTGAAGTATAATTATATTATATTTTTACCATTTAATACAATGTTTGTCATTGCAATTAATTTCACTTTAAAATTATACATAAACAAGTGTCAATCATTGGATAGTTATTGTTTCTTAAAAACACACTATTTATTTTGAAAACAGAAATTAATTTTAAATTAATTAATTCAACTTATATATTTTTAAGTTGGTATAATAGAAATAATTTTTGAATTCGGAATATCAAATATAGGTTAGGCTGATTTTTTGGTATTTTTCTGAAAAAATTCAATTTTTGATGAATAGTAAAATCACTTAATTGTAGTTAAAAAACCAACTTTTCATTTAAATGAAATTTTACCACTTCTGTGAATTGAATTTTTAAAATCCGACATACATGTTTGTTATTAGTAAGTAAAATTTTCTTCAATAATATTAAAAGAATTTTTGGTGAATAGTAACTTTTAACTTTTATTTACCGTGGTTAAAGTTAAATAAGATAATTCAAGGTAAAAATAATATTATAATAACACAGAATTACCTTAACAGTTGTCCTAACCTTATTATATTAGTCATGGACAACCATGGGCATCCTTGGGTAGATTTTGAGACCCCATAGATCCACTTATGAGTGATAATGACACATTATTTTAATTAACTTAAAGTAAAGACAAAAATGATATTAACTAACATCTTTTAGTATATCAATTTTTAAATGGGGTTATATATGTCATATTTTAGACTATAAATATTCATTGGAAAGAAAAAAATATTTTATTCATTATTTTATTATTTTATAAATTTTAGACATCAAATAAATTAAATTATTCATGACACAATAATTATGTAGTATTTACCTCATTAATAAATGATTTAAATAAATAAGATTATTTATTTTAAAAAAATATTCAAAACCCATCCAATTCTTATTTGATGATATTATTTCTACCATGAGTCATATTATATTTGACTTCAAATACTTTCTAACCTTTAGAAACTGAATATCACTATATAATAAAATAACATTTTCACACTTTCCTAAAGAGCCCCTCCCCCCCCTTATAAAAGGACACCACTTATAACCCATTCCACACACCACTCAAGACCCTTGTCTCATCAAACCACTGCACAAATAAGCTCTCAAAATACTTCTATTTCCCTTATAAGCCTTACTTTAGGAAGAAGTCACTTCAAGAAGTCCTTTTGGTTCAAACCAAAGGATGTAACCGAAATTAAATGTAACAGTTTCTCTTAAATTCTTTTGTTTTATTTTGTTTTTTTACTTCTAAAACCCCCTAAACTCTTTTTATTAGTTTATCTTATAACAAAAACAGTATCCAAAATATACTAGGATGTTTTTAGGAGAAGAATTCGAACTACACTTACACACACCTCCATCTAATGGGTAAAGAACATAATGTTTCTGTGGTTGGCAAACTAACGCCTCACGAAACGACTATTGTTCGATTATCTCCTACAACCTCTCATGGTGGCCATTAAGATATCACTATATTTATATATGATATATATTATGTTTATTTTGAATTTGTGTTATGTATTTTCCATTAATATAATACCTTTATGGTTTCCATTATGGGTAAAACGCGATAATTTCATTTGAGGAAGTGCAAACTAACGCCCCCTAAAAGGGTTATGACTCGTTAATGAATTGTTTGGGACATAAAAAGTATTTATATAATGATATTATATATTATATAATACATTAATTATAATATAAATATTTATCATTATGTATTAATTCCACTGAAATACAAAATAGAAATGAAAGTAGCGTTCATGCGTATGTATGGCTTATCGTGTTAATGAACGGTACATTTAATTTCTTATCTCCAAATGTTATGTACTATTTTAAATATATATATATACAGGATATATAATATATATACTATATCTAAATCATGTATAACATTCTATAGATAATGGAATTTTGACCACATGTAAAATTTTTAATTATAACAAGTTCATTTTTGACTCAAGTTCTGAACATCGATAAAATATCCAATATGAACTCAAATAATTAACTAATTGTTATAGTAATGTAATAAATGATATAAAATGAATAATAAACATTATAAAACTTTCTTAATCAAGTATGAATAAACTTATTTTTATTATTCTATAAGAACAAGGAACGTACAAGACAAGTCAGACTTGTGGTAAGGGGGTTCTTATCTCACTTTTAATTCTGTGAGATTTCCATTATTTTCCACTTATTTATTGCATGTTGTTTATTGTGTACTTATATTTGATATATATTATAATTATTATATTTATATTCATGGTATTTTGTGATTCATTTGGTGGTTATTAACTTTTTTCATACGACTCGATTGATTATAATGCAGTAAGGGTTTTTCATCTCACATTTATTCCTATGAGATTCATTCTATATTGGGCACTATTTTCTTTTGTGTGGAGTATGTACTACCCATTATTGTATTTTATTTGTAATTTAATTTAACTAATTGGTATTTATATCTTTATTGTATGATACTTATTTAATGGGGTGTATGATTGATAAGTTACCAAATTGGTAAGGGAATTTGAAATTCCAATTTCCACTCATTGGGCTTTACGCATACTTCATTGATTATTTTAATCCATGAATATGTGTGCAATAAATATTTATTATTTTTGTATTAATTTCCACTCCCATTTCTGTGGATATACTTTTGATACAAATAATCAATCCCTTGATAAATTCTCAATTCATCGATATGAAGTTGATAAGAGTAATTTTAACTCAATCTCGATTTGTTGAGTTAAACATCCAATTCATTGGTCTGGGTTTTACAAGAATATGTGTGAATGTAATCTAACTGATTTACACTGAATATACAATAATATTTAGTGTATCTATATTTGTCACACATAATTATTTCATTTATATATCCTTAACCTAAAGATACAGTCTTTATAATAGATTTCATCTCAATTTATATTCCAATGAGACTTTTTTGTTTTTATATGCCAATTCACTTTTATGTGGTGTATATAATGTACTTTTACATAGTATATCACGAATCCCTTTATTCTCATTATATTATAATGTTCTTATTACCTCAATTATTTGTATTCAAGTGTCTCTATTTTGGATAGGAACTCTAACTAAAACATCATTTTAAATGTTCAAATATTTATTATTCTAAATCTTTATCATTAATATCCATGTTTTAAAAATGGTTTTAAGGATTTATTAATATGTAAATTAATGTTTTAAAATTAAAATTCAATTTAAAATTTTCAAAGTGTCATGGGACACTTTGAGTCAAAGATCAATTTTAAAAGGCTTCTTGATAAATTGTGAGACTTTTAAATGTTCCCAAGAAAAAGGGGGATATTTCACCCAAATAGTTGTGATGATTATTTTCATATATGTAAATATCATTCATTATTCTCTATTGAGGTTGATAAATTATAATAAAATCTTTCATATTGTATTTAATGAGTTATGTTTGATTGTGGATGTACTATTTTTATACCATTCATGGTTTGTGGTTAAAATATTGACATTTCGTATGCTAGTTTTAATATGAATGTTCAGATTATGTTTCAACCTTTTCATATGAGGAATGAATTGGACTTAGTAAGTTATGGGTGGATCTTTCTATAGCTCCTCAATGAATTGGTAGGTCTATTGAGACAATTAGATGCAGAATTGGCTGAGACCATTCCCAATTTTTGATATATGATTTTCGTCGAGGCCTTAATCATTTTTAGATGTCTTGGACAAGGCCTTGACAAAATGTTTCAGAATTTATTACATTATTAATTAAATCATTATGATATTAGCTATTGATATTTTATGTTGTTATTGGACTTGTATAATACCCATGACTATGTTTTATTATGTCCTTATTTACTCAGCTCATATTCCTGCCATAAAATGTTCATGTTAATTATTTGTAAAGGCATGTGTTTTCAATTATTCACCTTTCCTAATATTTATGTTAACTTCCACTGTATTTCTTACTCTTACTGAGTATTTTAGCTCACCCCTTTCTTATGTTTAATTTTCCCATTACATGAAGAAGTTTGTTATGAGTGACTTTCAGGAATATTCTTGGAATATTGGATGTTTAAAATGGAATAATTTAGTGTTGTTTTTATTTTCAAGTTTTAATGTTGAAATTATGTATGTATCTGGTTTCCAAGACTACCAAACTGATCAGTCCTTTGGGACTTGATTCCTTGTAATCATGTCAATGTATTAAAATATTGCACCGGATCCTGGATTCAGGGGCCGGGGTGTTACAGTTGGTATCAGAGGAAGTTTAGTACAAACCTTGGAAACTATATATAGATAAACTTTTATTAGAGAACATTACCCTAAGATAAACCTTAAGGATTATTATAGAAGAACATCCTAGAATTTAGGTAATGTAGAGATTTTTTTTATTTTCCAAGAAATACATCCATGTCTGGATATGAGAAGGTAGAGGCGGCTCTGGCACAGATGTCTCTTAGAGTGAAAGCTCTGACAAGGAGTTTCGGGCTTGACCCAGTGTATCCTGATACACGACAACATGCATTATTCCACTCTTGGTTATGAAACTCTCAGGGGATATGCTTAGGATAATTTAAATTTTATTTAAAAACTGATTTAAAAGATTTTAATATAAGATAAAATGACCTTGGTTAATCTTATGTTGTTTCAAATTGATAATAAGGTGTCATGATATTCTGTAAATGATTTTATGAATATTGTTACTCACACAATGCTTTCTGATTTTAGTCAATGGATGGATTACAAGGAAGTCCTATTAACTTTTATCATGATGTACACAGTTGGAATAGTGGTTGAAATGAGAAACAAAATGGAATGTTGATAGGCATAAAAGATATCATGTTCATGCAGAATCAGTTTTCAAAAAATATGATCAACAAAATATATATTGACCAACTCTTGGACTCAAAAAAGAAGGTAAAGGCGGTGGATGAGAGGAGATACAACAGTAGAGACCATGGAGAGAAGAATGCTCAATTTCCATCATGCCAGAAATGTGGAAGGAGACACCCAGGAAAGTGTCTCAATGGAACAAGGAAATACTTTATGTGTGGGAAAGAAGGGAATAAAGTAAATAATTTATGAGAAAAATGAAGAGTTCTATGGTAGAAAATAATAATGATCCTAAGAATCTAATTACGGTCATTTTTAATAAATTTAAGGGACCTTGTCATAATTCAAGTCAATGCCCAATTCTATAGGATAACCTCTTGGTCGAGGAAGAACCTATTTGGAAATAAATGGATTGAAAAATATTTAAAGGTATTAGTTCTCTTTGTTGATGAGATTATTAGGATGAATATTCTCTTGTATGTGTAACCCTATAATTTATCATGTGAAAATGATATTTGAGGAAGAATTAATTTTTCTCTTGTGGATATAGTTATAAATAACCATTTGGTTTTATATGATCCTTAAATTTGAGGCAATTACAAGTTATTAAATTTTGGGATGAAAATGGGAGGTATGAGATAAAATTTGTGGTAGAATTATGTTATGGTTATTTTGAGGAATTTATCTCATACTGGTAATGTAATAAAATATAGTTTTTTTTAAAGGACAACACAGAGACCATGTGACAACCCGTCGTGTCGGACCAAGTTGTGGGAATCGAACCCACAAATAGAGTGCCATTGTGATTTATCGCCTACCACTGGACTATGTGAAGTCCCTGTTCAGGGTGATTAATTATTTTTAGTTAAATGATTTTATTAGGTTGATTTGGGACATTATGTATTATCAAATGTATATACTTAGTTTAGGAAAATGATTTTTTATTAAGTTATGAATGTTAATTTGGAAGACATTCGCTCTATTGGAAACACTATATGCCTAAGGAAAATAGAATACTATGGGATTTAATTTGAGGAGTAATGGTGGATATTTTTCAATGTTTTTATTGTGGATTTATAGCAATTTGGGTTATTTATGGAAATGATTAACTTATCATAGAGAATATGTGATTAGGTTAATTACTTTTAAGTATGTGACTTTAAGAGTAGTCGATGTTATTTGGAGATAAAATTTAACGTGGAAGACTACGTAATAAAAATCTTTTGAGTTTGGAGTTTAAATATTAGTTAGGATTATATTGAAGGATTTTAAGGACAATTGTTCATTGAAGGGTATTTGTTGACGTTTCGGTATTTTTTGTTTAAATTTTAGAGATTAAGGTATTATTTCTTTCTATAAATGATTGTCCTCTTTGGGGATCATATGATAATGTACTAACCATTTTGGTATTGGTTAATGTTTAATGAAAATGGAAATATATAGTTCATCCTTTGTGGATTATGTGATTTATTATAAGTTGATCGTAGCGCTTCAGGTGTAACCAAGTCATCTTGAATACTCATCATTTAGAGAAAAGATGAGTTTGTGGTAGAAATTATTTAATGGATGATACTCTACTTGTGAAGTAAGTATATATCCTTTTAATCTTAGTCAATATCATAAATAAACTCATCAGAATTATGAAAAGGAACTTAAAACAAAAATGTTGCTCATTTACTTTTCCTACTCGGTAATCAAATACCTTTCATCCCATCAAAAGTTTATGGCTTTTATATCGTTAAATTTCTCCTAATAATATTCTCGATCACTCTCCAACAGAACATGATGATTAGTTTTCTCTTCCATATCCATGTTTTACTACATGGAACCCTAGTATGTTTTATGTTTGGTAACCTTCATACCTACCTTTATTTATTTTAAAATAGAGGCCTCATTAATCCATTTTTGATGTGGGATTTCAACTAAGATATTTTGAAATGTCAAAACCCAAGTTTTCAATACCGAGCTTAAATTGTGAGGAAACAATTTATTTAAGGAGGGGAGAATTTAACACCCCAAGGTTTCATATTATAATATCTCTTTAAAGTAATTCAATAGCTTTCACGACACACAACATCAAGTTCAAGCGCACGACGACTTACCAAACTAGCCGTTCAAAAGTAATTATGAATAGTATTAACTGAATTTTGAATTTTATATATTCCATATAATTATAACATCCATATTATGTGTTTCTTAGACATAATATAAGAAAAAATTCATTTTTCTCAGATAAAGGATGTATTTTTAAAAAAAATACAATTTTACCACCTTTTATTGGAGAACCATTTTTAAAAACAATAATTGAAATTTTATATATTAAATCTGAGGAAATAAACATTTTATTTAGAATCAAGACATAAAAATTTAGTTTTGATAATTTTTGTGTATTTCTGATAACTTTCATATTTGGATGAATAGTGAAAAATACTAAATTTTAATTGAAAACAAATTTTTTAATAAAAAATAATTTATAGTGTTAAATTATAAATTTGAATGGTTTTGAAGTATAATTACATTATATCTTTACAATTTAATCCAGTTTTTTTCATTGTAATTAATTTCGCTTTGAAATTATACATAAACAAGTGTCAATCTTTTGATAGATATTGTTTCTTAAAAACACAGTCTTTGTTTTGACAACGGTAATTAATTTTAAATTAATTAATGAAAATTATATCATTTTAATTTGGTAAAATATAAATCATTTTTAAATTCATAATAGAATATATATCTTAGGCTGAATTTGTTGGTATTTTTCTGAAAAACATCAATTTTTGATGAATAGTAAAACCACTTAATACTAGTTAAAAAACTGACTTTTTCATTTAAATGAAATTTTACTGCTTCATTGAATTGAATTTTGAAAATCTTAAATACATGGTTATTATTAGTAAATAATATGTGGTTTAATAAGATTAAAATAATTTTTGGTGAATAGTAACATTCGACTTTTATTTACCACGGTTAATGGTAAATAGGGTAATTCAAGGTAAAAAGAATATTATAATAATATAAAATTACCTTAACACTTGTACTAACCGTATTGGATGAGTCATGACCGACCATGGGCATCCTTGGGTCAATTATGGGACCCCATAGAGCCACTTAAGAGTGATAATGACACTTTATTTTAATTATCTTAAAGTAAAGACAAAAATGACATTAACAAATATCTTTTAGTATATCAATTTTTACATGGGGTTATATAATTGATATTTTCGACTATAAATATTAATAGGAAATATAAAACTATTTACTACATTATGGTATTTTTTTTATAATTTTTAAACATCAAATAAATTAAATTATTTATGAAATAATTATGATGTAGTATTTACCTCATAAATAAATGATTTAAATAAATAAGATTATTAATATTAAAACAATATTCAAAAACCTGTCCAATTATTATTGGATGATTTTATGTCGACCATGAGTTATCCTATCTTAGAATTTAATTAGATTTGGACCTTTATAAACCGAATATCACTATATAATAATATAATATATTCACACATTCCTAAAGATCCCCTCCTCCCCCTTATAAAAGGACACAACTTCTAACCCATTCCACACACCTCTCAATCCCTTTGGCTCATCCAAACCCTAAATAAATAAGCTCTAATGATCCCTAACTTACAACAAGAATCCTTACCTTAGGTAGAATTCATTTCAAGAAGTCCTTTTTGTTTAAACCAAAGGAAGTTACCCAAATTAAAGGTAACCGTTTCTCTAAAATTATTTGGTTTTATTTGGGTTTATTTTACATCTCCAACCACCCTAAACTCTTTTTATTACTTTATTTTATAGAAAAAAATTATACTCAATATACTTGGATGTTTTTATGAGAAGTATTGTAACTACACTTACACACACCTCCATCTAATGGGTGAAAAACATAATGTTTCTTTGGTTGGAAAACAAACGCCTCACGAAACGATGATTGTTTGATTATCTTCTACCACCTCTCATGGTGGCCATTAATATGGTAATGTATTTATATATGATATATATTATGTTTATGTTTTCTTTTTTCTTCTTTATTTTCCATTTATATCTTACCTTTATGGTTTCCATTATGGGTGAAAAGCGATAATTTTATTTGAGGAAGTGCAGACTACCGCCCCCTCAAAGGGATATGACTCGTTAATGACTTGTGAGGGACGTATAAAGTATTTAGTTAATGATATTATTTATGATATTATACTGGAATTATAATATAACTATCTATCATTATGTTTTCATTCCATTAATATAAAAAATAGAAATGAATGTAGCGTTCATGATTACGTACGACTGACTGTCTCCATGAACGATGCATTTCATTTCTTATCTCCAAATGTTATGTACTTTCATAAATACATATATATACTGGATGTATAATATATATATATATATATGATATCTAAATCATTTATATCATTCTAGATATAATGGACTTTTTACCACATTGAAAAATTGTAATTATAACAATTTCATTTTTGACTCAAGTTCCGAACATCGATAAAATATCCAATATGAACTAAAATAATCAACTAATTGTTATAGCAAGGTAATTAGTGACATAAAAGGAATAATAAACATAAAAAATATTCTTAATCAAGTAGAAATTAACTTAATTTTATTATTCATGAAGAACAAGGAACATACAAGACAAGTTGGACTTGAGGTAAGGGGTTTGTTATCTCACTTTTAATTCCGTGAGATTTCCATTATTCTCCACCTATTTATTGAATGTGGTGTTTTTTTACTTCCATAAGATATATATTATCATAATTATCTTTATATTCATGATATTCTGTGATTAATTTGCTGGTTATTAACTTTTGTTCATATGACTCGATTGATTACAACGAAGTAAGGGTTTTTCATCTCACTTTTATTCTTGTGAGATTCATGTTATATTGGCCACTATTTCCTTTTGTGTGGAGTATGTACTACCCATGATTGAATAATATTAGAAATATAATTTAATTTATGGGTATTTACTTCTTCATTGTATGATACTTATTTTATGGGGTTTATGTTTCATAAGTTACCAAATCAGTAAGGGAATTTCAAATTTCAATTTGCACTCATTGGGCTTTACGCATACCTCATTGATTATTTTACTCCATGATTATGTGTGGAATAACTATTTATTATTTTTGTAGTAATTTACACTCCCATTTCTGTAGATACACTTTTGATACAAATAATCACTCCATTTATAAATTCTCAATTCATCGATATGAACTTGATATGAGTAATTTTAACTCAAAATCTATTTATTGAGTTAAACATCCAATTCATTGGTGTGGTTTTTACATTAATATGTGTGAATGTCCTCTGATTAATTTACATTGAATATCCAATCATATTTAGTGTATTTATATCTGTCACACATAATTATGTTATTTATTTATCCTTAACCTGAAGATACGGTCTTTATAAGAGATTTCATCTAAATTTACATTTAGTTGATACTTCTTTGTTGTAATACACCAATTCACTTTTATATGGTGTATACAATGTACTTTTACATAGTATATCATGAATCCCTTTATTCTCATGATATTATAAAGTTTTTATTACCTCAATTGTTTGGATTCAAGTGTCTTTATTTTGGTTAGGAACTCTAACTAAAACATAATTTTTAATGTGTTAAAGATTTATTATTCCAAATATTCCTCATTAATGTCCATTCTTTAAAAATGGTTTTAAGGATTTATTTATATAGACATAAATGTTTTAAAATTTCAATTCCTTTTAAAATATTCAAAGTTTTATGGGACACCTTTATTCAATAATCTATTTTAAACGACTTCTTGATAAATAGTGAGATTATTAAATATTTCCAAGAAAAAGGGGGATATTTCTCTCAAATAGTTTTGATGATTATTTTTATCTATATCAATATCCTTCATTATTCTCTATTGAGGTTTATATATTATAATACAATCTTTCATATTTTATTTAATGAGTTATGTTTGACTGTGGATTTGATATTCTTATACCATTCTTGGATTGTGGTTAAAATATTGAAATTTCGTATGCTAGTTTTAATACGAATGTTCTGATTATGTTTCAAACTTTTCATATGAGGAATGAATTGGTCTTATTAAGTGATGGGTGGATCCTGCTATAGATCCTCGATGCATCGGTAGGTCTCATGAGACAATTAGACGTGGAATTGGCCGAGGCCTTTCCCAATTTTTGATATATGGTTTTGTCCGAGGCCTTAATCATTTTTTGATGTCTTGGATGAGGCCCTGACAAATTTATCCCAAATGTCTGGCATTATGCATTCCATCATTATGATATTTGATATTGATATTTCACATGGTTATTTGACTAGTATAATACCAATGACTATGTTTTATTATGGCATTATTTACTAAGCTCATATTCCTGCCCTAAAGTGTTCATGTTAATTATTTGTAAAGGCATGTGTTTTCAATTATTCCCCATGCCTAATGTTTATGTTATCTTCCACTGTATTGCTTACTATTACTGAGCATTTGATCCCACCCCTTTCTTATGTTTCATTTTCCTAGGATATGGAGAAGTTAGTTATGAGTGAATTGCAGGCACAATCTAGGAATCTTGGATGTTTTTAATGGAATAATTTAGTGTTATTTTTCTTTTCAAATAGTAATTTTGAACTTATGAATATATCATATTTTTAAGACATATAAACTGATTGGTTCTTTGGGACTTGATTCCTTGTAATCATTCCAATGTATTAATATAATGCACTGGCTCCTCGATTCAGTGGTCGGGGTGTTACACATTTAATATGTTAGTTTTTAAATAAAAATATTTATGTTCCTTAGGTTTCACCACTTTTATTTGAGAAAATCATTGGTCTTATTATGTGATGGGTGGGGCCAAAAATTAAATTTCTCCTCTATGAATCGGTAGGTATCATGGGACAAATTAGTTAGGAATTTTGATGAGGCCGTACCCATTTATGTAAGACTTGTTGGCATAAGGCCTTAATAGTAAGAAGTATTATAATGGGGCACTGATGATATGTTTATGATTTCTAATATTACGAATTACCTCATTTTGACATCATTTTTATATGTATATGTGATTATTCGATTACTTTTAATATCCATTTATATGGTCCAATCTCTTGGGATTTTTTATATGGATTTATTTGATCATAATATTTATCCATATTATGCTCAGTTTATTGATTAAATGGAATGTATTTCAGTTATCTTTCTGTCTATATTGGTTATGATTATTTATTGATGATAAATATCCCTATACACATACCCCTAAATAGAATCTAATTTTACCCCTTTATTATTTTTTATTTTCCCTTGGATTCTGAGAAGTGTTTTGGGATCGATATACAGGGATACACTATTAGGAATAATGGAATCCTCAAATAAAACACTATGTGTATTTTATGTTTTCTATTGTAATGTAAATTTCAAGTATTTATATAGTTTACCAAGACTACTATAGTATTCATTCATTCAGGATGTGATACCTTGTATATAGTTATAATGTAATAAAGTAACTGTCGACTTTGGAATACTGGGGCCGAGGTCTTTATAAAATTGGTATCATAACCAAATATTTATCTTGTACTCAATTATGATATTTGATTGATAAAATTTATGTTTATCCTTATTAATCATCTGAGCTCCTCCATCCTTTACATCCATCCCCCTGGTTATGAAGAATAGTATTAAGTTTGATATGTCTATAATAGTACCATATAGGAATAATATTTATGGAATATACTGAAAACGTTTATAAAACAAGTTGGGTATGTATCCAAACTCCAAATAAACTAAGACTTTTGGTTCTTGGGTGTAATTTATGATAATATGTAATTAATATTGATGGAAAATTATATAATATGTATATATAAAATTCTTGGTTATCTCACTATGATCAATGAAAGTACTAGTTTTTTTTATGATGGGAGGATTGGAAATTTACTAGTCATCCCTTGTGGGTTCTTAGTCAGAAAACATGGAGGGAGGGAATTTTATCTGGTCCTACACAATCACTTCATCCCAGGTGATCTCCTTTAGGAGGGGGGGTTCATGATTATTTTATTTATCAATTTATGTATGTTATTCTTCATTTTTCATTTCTTTCTAGTTTCCTCTTTAACAATTATTATTTTGATGCGATTTAGGATAGGGTTTGGGTGCTGATTCCACCAGATCATGGTGGAATCTAGGGAGGATGATGTAAAATTTTCTTTTCATGGCTTGATGATTTCACATAGGTTTGATCACATATAGTTTCCTATCATTTCATTAGAGTTATTCCACACTATGAATTTTTAAGGGGTTTTTGGTGAAATTGGGATTAATTGATTATGAATTTAGGTAGTCAAATTGGGGATTTTGTGTGTCTTTGATCTAGGTGTGTGTGAGGAGTGTAATAAACCATGGTGTTTGATATTTAAGTGTGTAAAAATCACTTGGTTAGTTTTTAGGAGATTATTTTTATTTGAATTAATTTTTTTAATAAATTATAAATTATTATAATTAATTATTTTGCATATTTTTGCATGAGATACAAAATTGGAAGTTAATATGAGGCTTGTATGAGCATAATTTGGATTGGATAAGGATAAGTAGAGATCAGGGGGGATTTCAACCCCATGTATGAGGCATGTGGTTGGTGAACATCTCTCTTTTGGAAATTCATTGTGTTTATGTGCATGTGATATGTGGTCTTTCAATGTGTGGATGATTGAAATTAAATATAAAATGAATTTTTTAACTGAACTCCAAGAAGAATGAACAAAGTTTTGAGGGAAATTAAGTACCCTTAAACAATAATTGATTCCTTATCCACCGATGGATGAGGCCCTTATTTTAAATGTGAGACTTGAGATATATAGATCCAAGAGGGATACGATTTAAGTAAAAAAACATAGTGGAAAATTGTATAGGTTCCCTTATACATCATGTATGCAAGAGTGATGGATTGAGATGGGTTTTCTAGGGATTTTTCATATGTTATGTTGTGGTTTCTTAATAATATTTTTTAATAATTATGTTGATTGTAGGTTGATGGTTCCTACCCAACTTAAAAATTAGTTCCCTGGTTGGTATACCTTGGGTAGGATGGTGGAGAGGTTGGGTATGAAAGGACTTACCAAGTTTTACCTTGGAGATAAGAAGGGATTTATATAATCCCAATAGTGGTATTTTTTGTTTTGTACCACCTATGAGGATGATTAGTCCATGATTTGATCACAATTATTTTAATAGATGTTATTCCCTCTAAGTGATGGGATTCAATCCTAATGTTGGAAATGAGATACAGGTGGTATTATAGGGTGTTAGAACAATTATCTGATTTATGGGACCATTGGAGAGTAGACTGATATTATGTTAACCATAAAGAGGAATATAATGAGGAAGAAAGTAACATTGATTCTGGTTGTCACCCTAAAATAGAATGATCAATTGGGATAACCATGTTTGAATATAGTTATGTATCTTGGTTATGCACTTGAGAGACAGACATATGGGATGCGTTCTACGTTTGGGTGATTGACTAACCTCTGTGGGATAATAGGTGGCTTTGAAGAGAATTTACCTCTGGTATATGGGATATATATATACATTTGTGTATAATATATGTGAATGAGGGTTAAAAGTTGAGGGAAGTATGTGACCCTGAAGTAATGGAATCATAGTCTCATTACAAGGTGAAGTGGACAACCTAAGAGTATATTATAAGTGTTTGGGGTGATTAGAGTTTCACTTAGGTGTATGATTCGTATATAGGTTAGAGGTGAGATGAGTTTCAAATGGGTGTATATTTCTTATCAAATAATGGGGTGATACGAGTTTCTTAAAGGTGTAATTTTCTTATATGGTTCTATGGTGAGATGAGTTACCCCCATGTGTATACTAATAATGTGGTTATAATAAATCCTTACTTTATCTAGGGTATATTATTATTATTATATTTTTTTGTGGTGGCCTAAGTAATCCCCAGGTGTATATTTATTACAAGGATTTTTAGGTGAGCTATGTTTCCTCCTGGTGTATGTTTCATATATAGTTTCAGGGTGAGTTGGGTTTTCCTTGGGTGTATTTACTTTATATGGTTCTAGAGTGAGTTTAGTTTACCTTGGGTGTATGTTAAAGGTATTGTTACGATTATAGATATTTCCCCTTGGGTGGTATGTTTTATTCTTAGAGATATCCCACACTAGACAATTTAGGTATGATTAATCCTAGGTGTCACCTTATAACCTAAGTATTAAAAATGATTTTTAGGTTTATTTTTTTTATGATAATATCACTTCGGCATTAACTGAAATACTAATTATATTAGGAATTCTATTGGTGTTGGTATAATGAGTTTTACTTCCAAAATACTCCATAATCCATGACACTTAAGTAAAATATAAAATATCATGATTATGGGTATAGGTAGGTTAGAGGAAAAATATTGGATTATTGATCATGATACCTTGAATGAATTATAGAGGTAGGGATGTGATTGGGCTTGGAGATGGTAGTAGAACCTCCGGAATTTTATTATTTGGTTTATTTTTTTAAATTTGATCATAATGATGAGTGATATATTGGGATTTATTACTCTCTGATTTCATATTCATTTAATATAGAATGGTTATTATTTATTGGCTATTTTATACCATGATTGTTTATTTGAATGTTGTATGATATTCCCAATATTATTTTACATTGATATGTGGGTATAGTCTCTCCATGATAACACATTAGACCTTCACAGATAGAAAGTATCCATTGGAATATGAGGATTCATGCCTTAGGTTTTATAGAATTTTCAGTATAAATACTATCTCATAATCCTAGCTAGGGAACATTATGTCGATCGAGTTTTCTTGGTTCTAAGTATGTGATGAATGATCTGATCTAAAATTTCAATTTTAAAATGAGAACATGAACTTTAACACAAAAAAGACACACTAATTTTCTTATTGACATTAAATTGGTTCATACACATCAAAAATGAATTATGTGGTTTTTCTAATGTATCATGATCATTTGAGCATGTGACACTTGTTTTAAAAATGAAATTTTACTTTTAAATTAAAACATATTATTTTAGTCATACTAGACACATAACTTAATACATTGATGTGAGATTAATTCCTACAGGTCATAAATAAATCACATATCATTTACATAGAGTATGATGAATATTCAAGAGATTTATATCTATTTTGAGTATGTGAGAAATTTTTTAAAATAAAATATCACTTTTGAATTGAATATTCTAGATCTAATGTAAATTCTAATAAACTACTTAATTTTATTCTTCTAGAATATAAAAATTGGTAAAAAAGTAACATAATAAATGTGAACAACATATGCAATGGAACATAAAAGAACACCACATGTAATTCACCACATTGCCACCCATAACTTTTGAACAACCAAGAAAAGAAAATATGAAATTAAACCATTAAAAGAAATAATGAAAAAAGAAAACAAAAGTTTGATATGGTTTGGATTGAGAACTCCACTAGGGGTTCACTACTTCACTTCCATTCAAGGAATCAGTATATGATTATAATATGAAAAATGATTATAGATAAATTATTCAAAACTACTAAATATAGTAGTACCCCAATAATAATACATATCCCCACCTACCAATATTTATTTTATACTTTCCATGTTAGTTTGATATTTATAGGCATTACTTTCTTTGTTCAAATGTATCCACCACATCAAATCCACAATCTAGAACATAGTTCTTACTTTTAAATATATTTATAGTTTAATTTATATTTTTATATATATAGTTATATGTATGTTTTTACTCAATAATATTGTTCCAACATTTCTAATTACTTCAAATGTTTTTATCTTAAAATAATTCCATTTTTTAATAATAAACCCTTCATATGTTTTTTCAGGCTATTAAATTTTTCCTTAAAGAAATATTTTAGTTTGAAATTTTTTGGTTAAACTGGAATTTTTCTATTTTGATGAATTTTTTTGAAGGGAAATATCATATGAGGTGATACTTTATCATAAAAGGTTATAATTTATCACACTAGGTGAGATTTTATCATAATATCTACTAATTTTTATACATTTCTAGGATTCTATTTATACCAAATGAAATCAATGTACGAGTAAACATATATCTTCAAATTTAATTTCAATTTATAAAATAATTATATTATCCTAGTAAAGTATTACTTTTAAGATTTATCATATGAAGAAGAAATTTATCTTAATAATAGTGCATTTAAAATCGTTAATTATCATATGAAGATCATTTTATCATACTAAGTGTGAAATTGTCCAACATACTTAGAATGTAAGTATAATGGTCTTAATAAAAGAATCTTTTCATAAGAAGTATGGATTTATCATACTAATATGAAATCATCAAAAAAGGAAAATATTTTTCATACAGAATTGTTTTTTATCTTGATTATTTTACAAATATAATATTATCTTATTAAAGTATAAAATATCTTACGGGGTGTTTTTTTACAAAGTTGATGATCTCTCTCAGATTAAAATTATTCACATAAGTTTTAACTCATCCATTTTTCTAGGTCTTAAATAGTTTTTATGAAAAATTTAATATATGAAGAAGATAATTCACTATAATGATAAAGTCCATCTAAGTGAGTTTTTTAATATTATCTAGTCACTCTTTTGAGGTATTTATTACCATTGAAGAAACTCAAGTGAAGTATATTCCAACTTTCATTTCTATCAGTATCTTTATATCTCTAAGTGAAACTAGATGAGCCATCCATTAGTTGTATTGTCCATGAAAACAAAATATTGTAATTAGTGGTAGATGTAAAAAATATTAAGGATTCTTCTAGTGTATTTACTATTATGGGATGGGGGGTATTCAAATAAACTGATTGGTATTATAAAATAAAATAATGGAAAATATTTTGTATGAGGTATGGGAGAAAAACCTATGCTATATTAAAACTACTTTGTACCTAGTTCTAAAAATAAAAATATGTCTAATATCACCTATGTCCACAGTAGAGAAAATGGTTATTTTGAAAATTATTATTTCCTAATAAACCCTCATATGTAAAGAATAAATATTTTTTTTATTTAAAAATTATCCTAGTTCTAAATCAGAAAAATCTTGAAAATTTAAAAATATTTGTATTCCAAAATATTTTTTAGAAAACCCTACTAGAAAAAAGAACATTTGGGTTCCAAAATATATTTTAAATTAATATATTTTTGTAAGGAACATGACTAAAAATTGCAATGTAAAATGATTTAAATATGGTGGCTATTCAAGACATATGAGTAGAATTTGTTTCCAATTTTCAATTATTATCTAATATTGATGGAGGATTTGTCACATTTAAATATTATTCCAATGGAAATATTTTTAGTATTTTATTTTTTTGGAGACCCTCATTGAATCCTCATTAGACTAGTAATTTATTTTTATGTCTTAAAGAGCAAACTGTTAAGTATTTTTTAACATTGTGATGATGGATATTTACTTGATTCTTCTAACAATGAATGTTATGATTTTAAAGAAAAGATAGAGAAATTTATAGCCTCATAAACTAATGATGTTTATACATTTGATCTTTATTATTTATGTAAACAAAGTGTGAACAATATCAATACTAAAATCGACGAATCATGGATTTTTCATAGAAGTATTGAACATTTTAATGTATTTTTTTATGTAAATTTTCAAATAAAAATAAAACTATTGATTTTCATTAACAAAAAATGGATAAAAAGATGTTATATGATGCATGAAAAATGGGAAAGCAATAGAAATAATTTTTTAATTCAATTAATTAGTTCACTTCATCTATATAACATAAAATTATTCATATGTATGTGTTTGGACCTTCTAGAATACAAGGCATTACTATTAAATAATTTTTTATGTTTTGGTTGATGATTTTTCTTGATTCACATGGGATTAATTATTTTAATCTAAAAGATAATCTTATGTTGTTTTTTTAAATTTTATAGGATTTTTAAGTTATCATAGGGGAAAATTTTAGAATCCTAAATTTAATTTATTTTTCTAAAACCATAGAATTAAAAACACCTTTTTATCCCCTAGAACACATAAAAAAATTTTCTTCTAGAAAATGGAATAAGAACTTGGAATATATTTCTTTATAAATATTTTGTGAACATAGTATACATACTGAATTTTGGGGTTAATTTTTTAACACATCATTATATGTCATTAATAGAATTTTAACAAGTCTTATCAATAAGAAAACACACTATTTGAAATGAAGAAAATATAAAACTAAAGGTTGTATACTTTATTATTTTTGGATGAAAATACTGTATGTTGAACATCAAAGATAATATTGGGTTGTTTTATCCAAATCATGATTATGTAATCTTCTAAGGTTATTATTCTATATCTAAATTCTATAGAGTTTATAATAAAAAGTCAAGGATAGTTAAAGAATTTATTCGAGTGAAATTGGATGAATATGATCATTTTAATCATAAAAAATCATGTTAATGACATGAGTGATTGAATGGACAACTTGAGACTTAATCTTATACTTTAAAATAAAAAGGATAACAATTTGTTACAAGATTATAAAGAAAACAGTTCGTAAATGGAAGAAATTGATATTCCTGAAAGTGTATTACGTAGTAAATATAAAAACCTCAAGAACCATACTATAGAAAACATTATAGGAAACATATATAAGGATTTAGTAATAGAATAATTGTACGAATTATTTTTTGTTTTTCCTTTTTTCCCATTTAGAACCTAAAATCATTGAAAAATCCTTAGATGAAGGGAGTTGGGTAGTTGAAATCCAAGATGATTTATACTAGTTCAAAAGGAATAAGGTATGACAATTTGTTTATATAGCTTAACATTATCATTTAATTGGAAATAAATTTATATTAAAAAATAAATAGGATGATTTAGGATTAATCACTATGAATATGTATGGATTTTTTAAAAAATTTTAAATCAAGAAAAAGGAATAGATTACAAGGGAACATTTTCTCAAGTTTCTAGGTTAAAATTAGTTATAATTATTTTATCATATTTATCATATAAGGATTTTAAATTATATTATATGAATATTAAATCTTCTTTTCTAAATGGATTTTTAATGGAGACATTATATATTAAAAAAACTCTAGGTTTTGAAGGCCCTCATTTTCAAAATATAGTTTTCTAACTTACCAAATATTTGTATGGTCTAAAACAAGGACCTAAGGCATGGTATTAAATACTTATTTTATTTCTATTGACAGATATTTTTACTGTGGTTTTTGAATATCCTGCAATTTTTAATAAGAATAAATTAAAAGAAACCATTCTTGTGAAAATTTATGATGATAATGATGTTATTTTTAGTTCAACAAACCAAAATTTATGTAATAAATTTTAAAAAATATTGAAAAAATGATTTTAAATGAGAAATAAGGGTGAATTAACTTATTCAACTATATTTTTAATTTTTCAAATGGAATTTATAAATTCCATGTATCATTGTAAAAAATTTCAAGATTTATTAAAAATGTTTGGAATGGAAAATAGTAAGTTATATTAAACACCCATGAGTTCCAACATTACGCTTGACTGGGATGATGATGAAAACTAGTTGAAATAAATCTATATAGAAGAAAAATTAGATGTTTTCTTTATCTGAGTACAAGTAGACCTAATATTATAATCTCATTATTATGTACAATATTTTAAGATAACTTATAGTAATCTGATTAAACATGTTCCAAAATAATTTTACTATATTTAAATGGATTAATTTCTATTTTCATTTTAGAAAAACTTATTATTTTGATTTGATTTCATATTCTGATTCTAATTTTTATGGTTATATAATATATAAGAAAATCACTTTTGGAACCTGTTATTTTTTAGAAAAATATCAAGTTTCATGGTAAAGTAAAAAAGAAAAATCATGTTGCATTATAAACTAATAAAGCTGAATATATTGTAGTTGGTAGTTATTATGATCAAGTGTTGTCAATAAAACACACCTTAATAGATTTTAGTATTAATTTTAATTGAATTCTTATAAAATGTGACAACATTAGTTCTATAAATATTTCTATATATTTGATAAATCATTCAAGGAAAAAGTATATTGATTTGAGACATCAGTTATTATGAAATCATTCTCAAAAGGGTGATATTTTTATTGAATTCATTTGTAAAAATAAATAAATTAGAAGGTATATTCACTACACCATTTATTGTTGAATAATTTTATTATTTTAAAGGTTATTTTTATTTTAATTTCAGTAATTATATTTCATGTTTCTTCCTTTTTGGGTATGTATTTCATTAATTTATTATGAGAAATATTTTATTTACACATTTATGAAACAATTCCTTATTTATTTGATTAATAAAAAGTAAATATGCAGAGTATCATATGTAATTTTTATTGTATTTTATTTTACATTTTTATACCACCTATGTAAGGTGACTCTACACATTCCAAAAGATAAATAGCAAGTCCCTAAAACTACTGAACCTTTCACCAAAACCATGAACCTCATTATTCGAATGTAAAACCCTTTTATACCCTACCAAATGTTTTCAACATCAAGATGTTTCCATTCATGATATGAATGAGAAAATTAAATAAGGTAATATAGAGTTATTTACGAAGCATGAAGAAACCAAAATTTTAGTTCAATGTTTTTATTTCAAAGGCTATTGATTTTGTATTATTAGATCACATATACTTGGTAAAGAAGAAAGTCCCCAAATTCCAAGGATGAGAGTTTCTTTTGAAGGAAGAACAATGTTCATTCACAAAAAATGAAGTTAGTGAAGTATACCACAATTTCATGTTTATCTTTGTTGATATAGAATATTTTTTATATGAGGAGTTAGTTGAAAGATATTATCAATTTTTTCTATCAATTTTTCAAATGTCTATTGTTTTCCTTATAAAGGATATTACGAGTATAGTCCAACGATGGAAAATGCCAATGATATAAGAATAAATTAGATTAGGAATTCACTTTTTAGTTGTTTAATTGTAAAGAATAATGCTATTAATGTTTTGGAAGTTGAAAAAAAGATCTTAGTAAAGTTTATTCAAATTCAAAACATTCAATGAAATGGTGAATTTGAGAAAAACATGAAACTAGATATTCATCTCCTCTATATATTGTTTATTTAGAAGATGTTAAATTTTCCAAGGTACATATTTTGGAATATGTACTTAATCTACGAGATATCATGGTTGTTTTATCCGTATGGAAGTATTTTGAATTTTCCATTTGAAAAATTAAAAATATAACTGAGTGAGACCACAACAACCAAGTTCCATGACCAAAATACTCTTAAAGATATATTGGTAAAGATAATTAGATATTTATAGAGTTATTTCTGGATAAAACGCTTTTGTGTTGGAATATAAATATTCCATGTTACACATTTAGGTATATTGTTCCTTTACTTAATTGGTATCAATTTTCTACGATGTTGATGGGGGATGTGATAGATAGAGAGAGATTAATTGTTCACATTTTCAAGTATATTATTTGGTTACAAGAAAATATTTTTCACCTACCAAAAATCTTATAGGATGTTAATGAAGAGTTCATCACTAAATGGAACTTGACTAAAATGAGATATTATAGTTAGATATATTTCATTGGGGGACTAAAAATGTGTCCTCAATCGATAGGATGTTTATGATTGATGAGTCCCACTAGGTTAGTAGTGTCAATGAAATACATAGTGATAGATTATAACTTTCTCCTTAGAGAGGATGTTTTGTGGAGTGATATTAGTTTAACTAGTGAGGACATGTTTATTCTCATTTTTTATGAACACTGATTGGGAGAAAATTATCTAGGATGATGGGGAACATGTTCAAATATTATATGTATGTTTAAATGGAATATAGTAGTTGGGTGACCATAATAGAAATTAAGACCATGATATGGATTAGTTATACCAAAATAAACTTTTACCTGGAGTTCCACCTTCTTTTTAAGTCATAGTAGATTGCCTGAAAACTAGAGAAAAGGGTTGTTGTAACAATAAAGAAGTACATTTCAAGGTAGTCTTGTAGGGTCTCAAGGATGAGTTTTTATCATGTTTTATGTTTTTGATACTTTATATATGGATTAAGATGTTGGGATATATATGGTGCAAGGTATGATTTTAGTGTATTCCATTTTAACATTTGAAATTTTTAATGGTAATCACATTCGTTCATATATAATTAGTTAGTTTATAGTTTAAGGAGATCTATATAGAATCTATGTGGGTTGATATTGATCAATATTCAATTAAGGGTGAAATATGAGGGAATTCATGGTGTCAATATTTTTCCATAGTGATTTTAGGATATTCATTCCTATGTAGTTTATTCATGTTAGTTATGTGTAGTTTTATAGTGATCCTTGAGATAAATGGGCTAGTTCAGTATCAAGCCTACACTGACTATTATCATCAACAAGTGTCATTTAATTCTACTAAGGGTGTCATATATGTTTATGTTAGATAGTGGGGAATGTAGGTAGTCCATGAACTAGGTATAAAAAGTTGGGAAGGATCACAACCCAGGTTAAGAGTCTTGTTTTTTATGATCGGGAGGTGTATTAGGAAGTATCTTCTCCCATCGTTCATTATCTTAACATTTTTTTATTAATATTTCTTAGGATTTACACTTGAGAATATTATTAGTTCACAGTTAATGTCATGACCCATCTCATGGGTCCTGTATTGTGACTACCCCAAGCCCACCTTCCATAGGCCACGGGCCGGTGACTAGCACCAAAGGAAAAAATCCCTAAACTAGGAAGGCATTGCCTTTAAAACTGCAAACAAACACATCAGAGTACACAACTATAAGTAAAACACTAAGTGAAATTGTATACAAAAGAGAGTGTTGAATGTAAAGGGGGTCAAAAATACAAGCCCAACAGGAAAGTACAATACAACTAAAATGCAAGTACAACTGTAGAAAAGTAAGCAGCTACTGGGTCATCCACCGGGGTTCCTACCTGAAGGGTAGGTATAGATGGTCTCCTCAGCACTCCATGTCTGTCCGTTCGCTCCGTGTACCTTCACGCCGAGTGGTCCACCTCCGGGATCCGCGCAGTTCTGCTACTCTCCACCTCAGTCAGCGCTGTCTGTCATCTGCAACCAACACAATGAGGTGCGGGCATAGCCCATGTAGGGGTGAGTGTAAAGATACTCAGTAGGGACCCCGAGACCCTCAAGTTATCACAAAATCCAACAAGGATAAACCACAAATTATGGATTCAGTGGATAACCATTACTTAGGTATATGCCTCTACATATAGCTAAGTTATCTAGTTACCCATCTCAATCATGAGGATAACACAAATGTAAAAGACTCAGCTCAAAAACCGGATTTTATTCCAGGGTGGTAACATGTAACACTCCCAGTAAAACTATCAAAAGCATGGCTACTGGTGTACTCGTCTTCTATAGAGTACTATGGGCCAGCTGCGTCACACAGAGGCACTTCGCACTATCCTGGACTGTTGTGTTACTCCTCCTATCGAGCACCGTGGGTCTGTTGCATCACACAGAGGCACTCCCCAATGTGGGTATTCCATGTCACATAAAGGCACTCCCCATCATAGCCTGCTGAGGTTCTCCTCCTGTCGAGTACCATGGGTCTATCGCTCACACAAAGGTGCTCCCCACTATGGGTCTGCCACATCACACAGAGGCTCTTCCCACTCAGCTAGTCGAAACACTCTGAGTCAAAAGGTTAGCAGTCATCAGGTCTCAACTAGCTACTAGGTCTTCATACTCCACTCACTCGTCTCCGGGAGGATCCGCTCCACGAGCTATAGGTTGATTCTACAACTGTCAAGAAGTACCATGTAGAAGTATCTCAAACGTCTATCTCGTCACAGGGGTCTCAATGCAACAGATGATGCATCAATCGGACGCCCTGTCTGTGAGTTATTGTCATTTATGTCCCTAGGGCCCAGTTGAATTTTAGGTTAAATCCAACCCAACTATACCCCTATTATTTCCAAACCTCATTTGGGGTATTCCAAAATAATCGTCTCGCTCTATGCTTTCCATCGCCGTAGACAGTTCGTCGATCAGACACCCGTAGCCCATGTTATGGGTGAAAAGGTGAAAACATGCCATAGCGGGTCCAACACGGTTTGCAGGTCCGACTTGGCCCGAGGGGTGGCCCCACCGGAGGGGGAGGCCTGACCCGAGGGTGGCCCGGCGGCCCGCGCTGCGTCCAGCCCGGTGGCTCACGAGTCCGACTAAGCCGCAACCAGGGGGAAAACTGCACACCACATGGCTCCTAAATGGCAGAGCCATTCAGGTGGGAACCCAAACTAGCGCCACCTGGCGCCGATCCAGATCATGCAGGACCCTATGGGTTCAGATCCTTCCGGTTGGCCGTGCGGCCAGCCGCTCCGTATCGTCGGTGGCTGTCCCACCGATGGTTGCTCCAGTTCTTCCACCACGACCCTCCCTGGCCGCGAATCTCCTCTTCCGCGCAGCACAAAGGCACCACACCCTTCCACCACGGCCCGCCCTGGATGCAGACCACTTCTCCTCCATGAGGCACGGTGGTGCCGTGCCCTTTCGGTGACTCGGCGGCCTTGCACTGCCAGTTCCTTCATGGATGGATTTCTTCGCGGCCGTCTTCCTTTGCGGTCGGCCCAAATCTGGCCGCCGTTTCTTCACCTCCATCGTCAAAAAATGAGAACAACAAAGGGAGAGGGTTGGGCCATGTTCATGCGGCTTGAGTTGTCCATGTTATTGTGATAAAATTTTTCGATTCATAAACAAAGATTTGTTTGATGATGAACGGAATCAAACCAATATTAAATCCCCCTACCTCCTTTGTCATTCTTTAATGGTGGAAGGAGTGTTCGGAGAAGACATAGTCGAAGATGACATCATTGGCATTATTCATGGGCGATGGTTTCGTCCCTCGACTGAAGGTTCTTCTTTGGCGTAAGACGTGTCTTTCATCCTTCGGGGACTGTTCTTCATTGGAGAGTTATTATCCTTCCCAAAGCTCCACCAAAAGACAATTTACAACAAAACAATAAAATATGACATCTTATTAAATTGTTGGCACAAATAATTCAAAAGAGTTAAAATTAATTAATTAATTCCATTAATTAATTTGTGTGGCTTGGCATATTTATGAGGTAAGTTCAAGGGTTTCCCCCACTTATGGAGAGTTCAAGGGGTTTTATGCCCGTGTGGTCCCCACCGATAAATATCCTCCCAAGAGAGGTTATGTGTGGGTGGGACCCACCCCCATAACCTCTCATGGGAGGTTATGATGTTGTGGCCCCCACCTATATCCACCTATTGGAGGTTTTAACCAAAAAAATAAAAATAAGGTACACACCTATTTTTATTGAATTTTATAAAAAACCCAAAAACTATCATCCATTGTCGACCAATGGTCGTCGAGGTGAAAGTCTTCTTAAGCGAATACCGGTGCTGCGAGTTCAACGGTGCCCTCAGATTTTAATTCTGATCACCAGTTGAAAAGTTATAAAACCCCGATCGTACGTTTACTGAACGTACCCAAACAAAACATCAGAAATTGATTTCTGGCACACCGGGTCTCAGAATCAAGCACCATAAATTTTTACAGACTCATAAAAATCCAATGAATTTAAGAAAAAAAATTCCATGGTATTTATGGGTCTTTATATTCTCCCCACTTTAGGGCTTTATATCCCCGTAAGATATAACTCGAACTAAGGGAACAAATGGTGGTATTGAGCACACATCTGAGCCTTCCGCTACCAAGTGCTCTCCTAGATGATCCCGTGTTACCAGTAATCGCCCACCAGAGGTATCAACTATCCACATAGGACCCACTCCTATCGATCCTCAATCTCCACTCATACCTCCGTGAATGTCACCCCATCGTTGATGTCCAGCTCTCCATGGTCTATGATGTGGGATGGGTTATGCACATATCTCCTCAGCTAAAATATGTGGAAGACGACATGAACCCGGTGCAACTGAGGTGGAATATTCAGGTGGTAAGCCACCTCATCTACACTTCTGGGGCCCTAGAAAGGTCCTATGAATCACGAAGACAACTTGAAGTCTTGGAAAAATCTCTATAGAACGGGTCGAGTTGAGACCCGTAGAAAGACGTGGTCACCATCCTCAAACTCCAGAGGTCTCCGTCTTCTGTTAGCATACGACTTCTACCTGCTCTTTCCAGTCTTCATTTACTCTTGGATGATCTGCACCTTCTCTGTGGTAGCCTATACCATCTCTAGTCCCACTAGTGCTGACTCCCCTGGGTCTGTCAAGCACAGTGGTGATCTGCAAGGTTGACAATTCAAGGCCTAAAAAGGTGCCATACCAATGGTAGAGTGGTATCTGTTGTTTTAGGAAAACTATACCAATGGTAATTTATCCTCACATCTGCGACTGAAGTCAAGGACACATGCACGAAGCATGTCCTCGAGGGTTTGAATGGTCCACTTAGTCTGACCATCTGTCTGAGGATGGAAGGCAGTGCCCAAGTGAAGCTGTGTCCTAAAAGCCTCCTGCAACCCCTTCCATAGCTGGGAAGTAAACTGTGTGTCACGGTTAGAGACAATAGAATAAGTTACTCCATGTCAATGTAAAATCTCATACACATAGAGGCGTCACAAGCTCTCTACTGAGACCTTCTCTCTGACCGGTAGGAAGTGGGCCGACTTGGTGAATTGATCAACAATCACCCATATCAAATCATGACTCCTGTATGTACTTGGTAGACCTGTCACGAAGTCCATGGATATCCCATCCCACTTCCACTCTGGGACCTCTAAGGGCTGAACCAATCCTGTTGGTCCCTGGTGCCCCACCTTCACTTGCTGACAAGTGAGGCACCGAGAGACAAACTCTACTACTGCCTTCTTCATACCTGGCCACAAGTGTTGTCGTCTGAGGTCCTGATACATCTTCACCACACCAAGATATACCTCTATAGGGGATGTGTGGAACTCCCTCAGCACTTCCTCCTGAAGTGAAACTGGTACCAAGGTACGTCCTCTGAAGAGGATGACATGATCCCCTCCTTCTGAAAATTCATTAGGTGCCTGCCCTGTGGATATCTGAGAACCTTGTGTCTCACAGTTAGCGTCTCCATGCTGTGCCACCATAACTCGCTGAAGAAGTGGAGGAGTGACTGTAAGAAACTGAAGAAAAGATGCGCCATCTCGGTCCACATAAGAAATCTTTAAAATAGACAACTGCTCTGTCACCTCTCCTAGAAGCTCTATACTAGATCTCCTACTAAGTGAATCCGCAACAACGTTCCCCTTCCCATGAGTATAGACTATCTTGAAATCATAGTCCTAGAGGAACTCAATACAATGACGATTACTTAGGTTCAGGTCCTTCTGGGAGAAGATATACCTTAGACTATTATGATTAGAGTAGATTGTGAAACACTCACCCATCAGATAATGCCTCCACATCTTCAAGGCGAAGACCACTGGTACTAAGTCTAGATCATGGGTTGCATAGTTATGCTCGTGTTTTCTCAGCTTCCGAGAACCATACGTGATCACATCTTGCTCCTACATCAAGACACACCTGAGTTCAGTCCCTAATGCTTCACAGTAGACTACGTACCCTACGCCTTCCTCTGGAAGCCTCAAGACGGGGGCACTAGTCAGCCTCTACCTCAGCTCCTGAAAGCTCTGCTGGCATCTCTCTGAACACACGAAGGGTTTACCCTTCTTTTTCAAGGATGATAGTGGTACTACAACTCTGGATTAGTCTGGAATGAATCTTCGGTTGTATCTAGTGAAGCACAGGAAACTCCATACCTCCGTCACACTCCTGGGTGGCTCCCAAGAAAGTACCGCCTCAATCTTCGCTGGATCTACTACAACTCAAGCCTCTGAGATGACATATCCCAAGAAGTGAACCTTTGGAATCCAAAACTGCCACTTCGAGAGCTTACCCTAATGTTGGTTCTCTCAAAGTGTGTCCAGTAATACGTGAAAATGGTAGGCATGCTCCTCCTCAGTAGTCGAGTAGATCAGAATGTTTTCGATGAAGACTATGACAAAGTGATCGAGGTATGGCTGGAAGATCCTGTTCATGAGACATAAGAACACTAATGGAGAATTGGTTATGCCGAAGGGCATAACAAAGAACTCATAATGGCCATGCTGACATCTGATGGCCATCTTCTGCACATCCTTGCCTCAAAATCTGAGTTGGTGATATCCTGATCTGAGATCTATCTTCGAGAACCATCGTGCTCCCATCAACTGATCAAAGAGATCGTCAATCCTCAAGAGTGGGTACTTGTTCTGCATGGTCACCTGGTTCAGGTGGCAGTAGTCGACACAAAGCCTCACGCTCCCATCTGCCTTCTTGGAAAATAGAATCGAGGCTTCCCTGGGAGAAACACTAGGACAGATAAATCCCTTCCCCTGCAAGTCCTCCAGCTGTCCCGCAGCTTATGAAGATCAGTGGGAGCCATCCGATATGATGGAGTTGATATCAGTGTCGTCCCGAGGTATATGTCTATGTAGAAGTCCACCTATCTACGAGGAGGTAGTCCTCGATCATCATCAAGGAAAAAATACGCGTACTGGTTCACCACTAGAGGATAAGTCAGACTCTCCACATCAACTGCTCTGAGGGTAAGACAAGCCAACTGGTGAGTGATTGGATGCACCCCCTCAGAGTAAGTCCATCCTATGCTGAAAAGTCTCCATTATCGCTGGTGAATGTAAACCTGGTCCCATCAATGCGGAACCACCACACATTGCACCTAATACAGTCAATATGAGCATGGACTGTAGATAATAAGTCCATACCCAAGATGACGTCATATTGCCTCGACGCCGCTATGAGGATATCCCAGCCGAAGCTCTCGCCTCCTAGATTAAGTTCACACTACTGACACCAGTGTGTAAACATCAATTCTGCTCCCGTAGGAGTCTCTAGCCGTAAGTATCGAGCCAAAGGCTCCGTTGGAATCTCTGAGCTCCGAACAAGGGCAGTGGCTATGAAAGAATGACTTTGACCTGTGTCTATAAGAACTTCAGCTAAGGTGGAGTAGACACAGATTGTACTTCGAATCATTTCAGGAGTGCCATGGTGATATGCCTCGGCTGCCTAGAGCTTAGCTCCCCCCTATCCACCTAATCCTTGCAGTCAGGGTGGACCTCTTGGTAGTGGTGGCGGTATCACCTCGTAACGTCGCCCACCACTAGTTACTCAACCAGCTCCTCTGCTACATCCACCTACACCCTGCAGACCGCCTCGATCGAATCTCTGCCTCAGCCTGGGAGGTCCCTCATCGGTCAGTTGATCATCTAAATGGTAGGTCGGATAGTCACATTCCATGTGACACTATCCGCCGCATTAGTAACACTGTCTGTTCCTGGAATACATGACACTACCCTGCGTGCCCCGTACAACAGATCCTGAGTCCTGTGGTCGTCCACCCATGGGTCTTGTCCTCTTGGACCTCTGCATCATCTGTCTACTACCAGCTATAGAAGACTCCACGGCAAGTCGACTATTGGTGGGTCTCACTGCTAGTGACTGCTCAACAAGGAAACTCTCCATTAGGAGGGCTCTCTCTAGCACCCCTGCCCGCGATGGGACACTGAGGGAGATCATTGATGCCTTGATCTCTTGACTGAGCCCCGAATCAATGTTCTAGGCCCTAAAAAATGGGTCCCGTACCATATCTATGGAGTAGAACGAGAGATCAATGAACCACACTGAGTATTGAGCTACATTCAAGCTACACTTCTATAGATTTAGTAGCTCATGTATCCACACCACATGAAGGGCCGCTGGAACAAACTCCTCCCGGAACAGGCTCTCGAAGTCTATCCAGAGTAGTGTCACCTCATCGTGAACCGGGAGCATCCAGCTCCACCATCTGCCTAATGTTTCCTAAAAGAGACTTGTGACAAGGATCACCATGAGGTCTGCGGGTGTCCCTACTAGCCTGAAGACTCTCAACACAGCCTCTATCCAATCCTCAGAAGCCTGTGGGCCTGTCTCTCCCTGAAACCTAGGTGGCCTATGACACTGGAACTCATGAAACACGCTCAAGCGGCATGCATCATCTACTGCTGGGGTTGTTGGCATCCATGGCTCAACGGGATGTGGTACCACTGGTTCCTCTACTGGTAAAGGGCCCTACACTGAGACCTCATCGCTCGGTGTGCTGTTAGAGTGTATGACTCTCGGGGATCCAACTGTTCATCCACGGGGATGCATCCTAAAAGAAACATATGCGACCCAATCAAAAGATTATACATGGAAAGATGACCTGGTTGATCTAACTTAAGAAAACTTTTAAGGACATCCACACAATCTGTGTTTTCATGCACTAAGTCAGAAATCAGAAGTCAAGGTCCCGGTGTATGGATACGTCGGGCACCCGCACCAACACTGGATTGCCTGAACTGGAAACCACACTTAGTAACCTTAACACTATTGATTCACAGAAAACAAAGATCAGAGTCCTATGTTCTGCAGTAGAACCGACTCCACTGATACCAATTTCTCATGACCCATCCCCTGTGGCTCGTATCGTGACAACCCCAAGCCCGCCTTCCATAGGACATGCGACGACGACAAGCACCAAAGGCGTAAATCCCTAAACTGGGAAGTCATTTCCTTTAAAACTGTAACAAAACACATCAGAGTATACAACTGGAAGTAAAACACTAAGTGAAACTGTATACAAAAGAGAGTATTGAAACTAAAGGGGGCCAAAAATACAATACCAACTGGAAAGTACAATACAATGGAAATTCAATTACAACTGTAGAAAATTAACTAGCTAATGGGTTTTCTTCTGGGGTTCCTACCTGAAGGGTAGGTATAGATGGTCTCCTCATCACTCCATGTCTGTCTGTCTACTCAGTGTACCTTCACGCTGAGTGGTCTACCTCCGGGTTCCGTCCAGTCCTTCTACTCTCCACCTCAATCAGTGCTATCCATCATCTGAAACCAACACAACGAGGTGCGGGCATAGCCCGTGTGTGGGTGAGTATAACGATACTCAGTAGGGACCTCGAGACCCTCAAGGTCTAAAAAAATCTTACAAGGATAAACCAAAAAGTATGGATTAAACGGATAACCATTACTTAGGTATATGCCCATACATATACCTAAGTTATCTAGTAACCCATCTCAATCACGAGGATAACACAAAAGCCAAATACTCAGCTTAAAAATAGGATTTTATTCTAGGGTGGTAACATGTAACACTCCCAGTCAAACTGTCGAAACCTCAGCGGTTGGTGTACTCCTCCTCTATAGAGTACTATGGGCCTGCCATGTCACATAGAGGAACTTCCCACTATCCTGGACTGCTATGGTACTCCTCCTGTTGAGCACTGTGGGTTTGCTGTGTCACACATAGGTGCTCCCTACTATGGGTCTGCCACTTCACACAGAGGTGCTCCCCCTCCTAGCCTGCTGAGGTACTCATCCGGTCGAGTACCATGGGTTTTCCACGTCACACAAAGGCGCTCTTATAACGACCCATACTTTACATACATTTTTAATACTTCAAAATTTAAGCATACTTATTACAACATATAACAAAACCACGAAAGGACCATATAGGTATAATGTCTTTAGAAACTGGGAAACATAAACAACTGGTTCATAGAGCATCTACATTGTCTCCCATTTATTTCATCATATCTATAGTCCCTTTTGGCATATCTTACTTAATAACCTTCTCCATGACCTGGGGAAAGAAAACATAAAAAAGGGTGAGCTCAACTGCTCAGTAAGGGTAAACAAAAGAAATATCAATCACATCATATTCATAAGAACATAACATTTTGGAAATATTACCCTGCAAAAGAGATCATAATTTCATAACATGGGATAAATCATGGTAGTGAAATGTAATCACAATTACCATAACATAAAACATGAAGCTTTGTGGAATACACACATAATCATAGATAATCATTTCTTATTAGTCAAGACTCATTGACAAGACTATCTTAGTGGACAAAGTCCATTTCCGAACCGAGTTCATTCCTCATTTCAGTCCAGTTTCACTGAACCGGTTTAACCTATCATTCCAGCCATGTCTATCTCATGAGATATAAAATCTTTACCCAATGCATTGGAGGGAGATATAGGTCCCACCCATCTCATAATGATACCATTCTTATGTGTTCCACAAAATCATAAACCATACATCATAGCATAACCCATGTAATAAAAATGGGAATCTTAAACATCGTGACATCATAAAACAATTCATATAAGATAAAGGAATTCATAAAAATAATTCCATCACAACATATTCAAATCAATGTAATAATAGGGATAGAAACAAAACCCTTTATTATCTTAGATGGAAAATAATTTTGATAAAACACTTGAACTCCATTCTTGAGGAAAATATCCTTTCTACTTCAAAAACACTTTTCCTTTCTTAAAATGTCAAAAAATTATAAACTAAAAGAAGTTGATAAAAAATAAACTTGAAAACTTTTAAAGGAAGCTTATTGGAAATAATGTTTTTAAAAATCCATTCATGCCGTATAAGTTAAAAAAACATTCTTCGTACTTTTGTCGGAAAAGTCAAAAAGTACCTCGTACGAAAAATGACAAAATATTCCTTTCATATATTTTACTAAAAACTCACCGAAGGGTAAAATTGGAGTTAAAAAATTGTAGGTGGATGGAAATAATATTACATATTGAGGAAACATGGATGTGGATGATAAAATACATCCCAGTAAATTCCAAAGTACAAACAATCTCAGAAAAAAATGAGATTGTGATATTTCCCTTACCTTAGGTCCGATTTGCTTCGCAAGAGTCTGAAACTCCTGTATAATGATTTAAATAATGTTATTGACTTATTCCAGAATCATACATATTGTTATGATATCATATATGGTCATATTCTTAGCTTCTTATTAGTAATATTTCATTACTACTTGTTATTCAGGTGTTTATTACTTTTTGTTCTTATGCGTGTTTTGTCGAATAAATACTTATTCTTCTCTTTAGGTTATAGATACCTCATTTACAGAATGATATTAGTGTAATATATATCATATTCATTCATTCAATTCATTTATATAATCATTATGCAATGAAGATCATGTAGAACGAGTCACATCACATCGTGGAGACGGTATTCCGTACGTACGCACGAGCGATGATATCGTTCCCATGATCGTGGAATTCTATTGGAGTATATGTATACTATTTCAGAATCAATATGACTTTAAAATAATCATATGTAGTTATTATTTACACCATTATACCCATCCAAGTAAGGTGGTGGTGGAAAATAGATTACACCACGGCATGGAGACGGTATTCCGTACGTACGCACGCGCGGCGATTTCATTTTCTGTAGGATGGATAGATGGTGAAATAGGGTTGTTTCATACTTATAATAACATATCATTATATGAGTGATACTGATTTTATTACTTCATAATGAAACAACTAAAGAAGAAGAAGTGGAAGAAGAAATAAAGATGAAAGAATCGGTAATGGACATTACCTCTTCTTTGAAGCGCTTCTTTGAGATTTCCTTTTAGGGAACTAAAATTGGTCTTTGAAGAAGACCAAGACCTCTAGTATGTCTCTAGGGAAATGGAGAGGAGAAATTGGCAGGGGTTGGCCGAGCTTGAAGGCTAAAAGCGGTGTGAGTAATAGAGGGAGGAGGTTCCCTTTTATAAGGGACGAGAGGGGCACCTTTGGAATAATTAAAACAATTATTTTATTATAAAGTCAAATTCGGTTTTTAATAGCTCCAAATTGATATATTTCAAAGCTAAGGTGGGGATGGGTTGAAATCATCTCATAAAATAGAATGTATACAAGTTTAGGTCATTATATTAACCTTATCTTTTAGTTTTAACTCTTAGTTAATTAGATTGACATTTACCATGTCACTTTGTATTTTTATATTATATAGTTAATAAACATACCATATACATCCAAGCGACCCCCAAGTGGTCCATTAATGATACAAATATCATGATATAAGTATCTTGGCTGAACATTAGTTTTTTAGTAATAAAATAACAATCAATAATATAATATTTGTTTTAAAAGCTATTTTATGTCAATTTTGACACTATTTAGTAATTGATTTTTGTGAAAATCATAAAAGAATTATTAGTTCGAAAAAAGTTAATTAAATCAATAATAACATGTTATATTAACCTATAAAATTAGTGTAATTCAAAAAAAGTTTCAAATTACATTTATTTGGGTATTTATAACATCAATTATGTCAATATTTCATTAATAAGATAATTACTGCATCATCTTTTTGTCATAAATAAATTAAATTATTTAATGTCTAAAAATGACAAATAAAATACCATTATGTAGGAAATAGTTTTATCTTTATAATGAATATTTATTGTCGAATTTATCTTATGTATAACCCTATATTAAAAATTATTTACTTATTAAACTTTGATTTTAACTATTTTAACCCTTCTTTAAATAAATTAATAATAAGTGTCCTAATCTAATCCAAGTGGGACTAAATGGTCATATTTTATTCCTAAGGTTGTTTTTGGTCGAATTACACTTATCCAATAGAATTAGGACATGTGTTAGGGTAATAATAATAATATCATTTTTACCCTCAATTACCCTATTTACTTTTAACAGTGGTAAATAAAAGTAAAAAGCTACTATTCACCAAAAAATATTTTCATCTCATTGAACCACATTTTACTTACTGACATCAACCTTGTCTCTCGTATTTTTGAAATTCTACTCACAGAAGAAGTAAAATTAAGTTTTATGTAAATTTGCAAATTCTCCTAGGAGGTGTGTAAAAGACGGTGAAAAGTTCAATGAAATTTTTCTATATCTAAAATTATTATAAAATTACTCCAATGAATTACATTGAACTTATATAGGTATTATGTATCAATTTTGACCTAAAATAAATTTAAATAAAATAAATAAGTATTTAAATAAAAAGTCGGTTTTAAATAGTAACCCAGTGTTTTCACTATTCATCAAAAATTGAATGTTTCCAGAAAAATACCAAAATTTCACCCTAGGATAATTTTGATATTCCGAAACCAAAAATGAAGTCCATTTTGAAAAATAAAATGTAAAAAATTTCAAAAAGTGGTTATTACTATTCATAACTGCTAGTTTTAATAATATTTTAATAGCATATCGTTGTTTAGTGAAACTCAATATTGAGTATGACGCAAGCTATCGAGGAAGGCTGTGGTTGCATGTAAAGCAAGTCAAGCTAGTGTTGTGTGTAGTGAAATATTCCTTTGATGATTTATATAACATAAAAACAAAATATTTCTCATAAAATTCTCGTGTGCTACATTCTACCCCCCTTAAAATGAATTTCGCCCTCAAAATTCGTCACTTTATAACAAAAAGATGAGGATACCGCTCCGTCATCATATCCTCAAGCTCCCATGTAGCTTCTTATAATTGGTGGTTCCTCCATAAAACTTTCACCAATCGAGTGGTCTGGTTTCGTAGGACTTTTTCGCTACAATCCAGAATCTCTATCGGTTGTTCTTCATAAGAAAGATCTTGCTCCAGCGGTACAACTTCTGAGCTGAATACATGTGAAGGATCAGGTATGTACTTTCACAGGAGAGATACATGGAACACATCATGAACTTGAGAGAGATTCGGTGGAAGCACCAATCGGTAAGCTACCTTCCCAACATGATCCAGTATTTCGAAAGGACCGATATACCTAGGGCTCAACTTTCCCTTCTTTCCAAATCTCATGACCCTCTTCCAGGGAGATATTCGTAAGAACACTTTATCACTCACTTCAAACTCTAAGTCTTTTCTTCGGTTGTCAGTATAACTTTTTTGTCGAATCTGAGCTACTCTTATGTGTTGTTTAATAGATCTGACCTTTTCTTCCATCTCATCAACAAGATCAGGTCCTAATAGCTTTCTTTCCCCAACATCATCCCAGCAAGTTGGAGTCCTGCATTTCTTTCCATAGAGAGCTTTATAAGGAGCCATCTGAATACTGGAGTGAAAGCTATTATTATAAGAAAATTCCACCAAAGGTAGGTGTTGATCCCAATCCCCTTTGAAATACATAGAGAAAGCTCTCAATATATCTACTTGAGTTTGAATTGTTCTCTCAGACTGACCGTCTGTCTGAGGATGATAAGCAGTGCTGAAACTCAACTCTGTATCCAGAGTAGGCTGAAGACTTCGCCAGAACTTTGAGGTAAACCTCGGATCCTGATCAGATATAATAGAAAGTTGTACTGCATGCAATCTTACCACTTCCATTACCTATATCCTGGCAAGCTGATCCAGAGAGAAATCCTCTCTAATAGCAATGAAGTGTGCAGAATTTGTAAGACGATCAACTATGACCCAGATAGCATTATTGCCTTTGGATGCTTTAGGAAGTACGGTGACAAAGTCCATAGTGATGTTTTCCCATTTCCATTCAGGCATGGGTAATGGTTGTAACATCCCCTTAGACTTTTTTCTCTCAGCTTTAACTTGTTGAAAAATCAAGCATCGAGAGACATATTCAGCAACATCTCTTTTCATGCCATCCCACCAGAAGTACTATTTCAGATCCCTATACATCTTCGTGCTTCCCGGATGAATAGAGAATGAAGAACTATGAGCCTCATCCAGCAGCTCCTTCTTTAATTGGGGATGGGAGGAACACAAACCTGATTCCTGAACTTTATTATCCCATCACAATCAAGGTTGAATTCAGGAACATTTCTCACCTTCTTTTGAAACTCTACATCTTTTTTATGTGCCTCTTTAATCTTCACATGAATAGATGGTTGAAAATTCATTTGTGAAAGATACGATTTCCACCCTTCCATTATAATTCCAATATCCATTCTTTGTAAATCCATAAATATTGGATCTTTTGTGATCCTCATCATGGATAAACTGGCATGGTCTTTTCGACTTAATTCATCTTCCACCCTGTTTTCTTTCCCAGGGTGGTAATGAATTGAGCAGTCATAATCCTTAATCATCTCCAACTATCTTTTCTGGCGCATATTCATCTCCTTTTGTGTGAAAATATACTTTAAACTTTTATGATCAGTATAAATGTCACACCTTTCTCCATAAAGATAATGCCTCCAAATCTTTAATGCAAATATGACCACAGCTAACTCCAAATCATGATTTGGGTAATTTTTCTCATGGATTTTCAATTGTCGTGAGGCATAAGCTATCACCATATCATTTTGCATGAGAACACATCCCAATCCCTTCTTGGATGCATCACTGTAGATAAAAAACCTTTCACCACTACAAGGAAGTGTGAGCACAGGTGCACTGGATAACCTTCTTTTCAACTCCTTGAAATTATCTTCACATTCCTCCGTCCAAACAAACATAACTCCTTTCTGAGTCAACCTGGTGAGTGGATTAGATAATCGTGAGAAATCTTTCACAAAACATTGATAATATCCAGCCAAACCAAGAAAACTTTGGATCTCAGTTACTATTGTTGGTCTCGACCATCTTTCGATAACCTCTGTTTTTGCTGGATCCACAGATATCCCCTCTTTTGAGATTATGTGACCCAAAAATGAAACTTTTTGAAGCCAAAATTCACACTTGGTAAATTTGGCATAAAGCTTCTCCTTTCTCAGGGTCTTCAATATAATTCTCAAGTGATCTTCATGTTCTTCCTTACTCTTTGAATATACAAGAATATCATCTATAAAGACTACCACAAACTGATCAAGATAGTCTCTAAAGACTCTATTCTTGATAGTGATCTTGTTAAGTTCTCGATAATCAATGAAGAGTCTCATTGATTCATCTTTCTTCTTAACAAACAGAACATGTGCTCCCCAAGTTGATGCACTAGGGCGTATTAACCCCTTATCAAGATTCTCTTGGAGTTTCTTCTTCAATTCCTGCAACTCAATTGGGGACATTCTATAAGGTGTCTTTGAAATAGGCAAAGCACCCGGTACGAGTTCTATTGAAAACTCAACTTCACGATTTTGTGGAAGACCTAGGAATTCCCCTGGAAAGACATCATCAAACTTCCGTACAATGGACATATTCTTAATCGCAAGTTTCTCACTAACCATTTGAAATAAATAACCTTCATTTAGTGGAATCAAGACCCATAAGATGGAACAAATTTCCACTGGAAGGTTATGTTCATCCTTGCATCGATAGACGATCATAGATTGATCTGGAATATTAAATGTGACTTCCCTTCTTTGGCAATTGATATGCGCTCCATATAGAGAAATCCAATCCATGCCAAGAATCACATCAAATTCCACTATAGGGAGGATCACAAGATTTGCAGGAAGCACTTTCCCACAAACTTCAATCGGAGAATAATTATAAACTTTTGATGCAACTGTTGTGCCATTAGGGGTTTTCACAGCTAAATCAACATCTAATTGTTGAGGTAATACGGTGATAACCTTAGAAAACTCTTCAGAAATAAAATAGTGGGTGGATCCAGAATCAAATAAAACATATGATACTTTAGAGTGGATAATAAGTGTACCTTTCACCACATCGTTATCGTACTCCACATTGCTGATAGAAATTGCATGTGACTTTCCTTTGTCATTAGCATTAAGTGTTTGTTGACGTCGATCATCATCATCAACCCTTGGATTTGGGCATTGATTAGCACAATGCCCCATCTCCTTACACTTGAAAAATTGAAGTGTATTAGGTTCATTCTGTGTATCCCTTCCTTTGTTTGCATCCTTAGACATCTTCTTCCCATCATTGTAGCATTCAAATGCCCGATGACCTTCCTTTCCACATTTGAAACATTTACTTGTCCCTTTAAGAAAACTCCCTCCATGTTTCTTTTCACACTTTGAGCATAAGGGAAAGCTCATCTTCTTTTTAGTGTGCTCTTTTGATTTTCCTTTGAATTCCATTTTCATGTTCTTATCAAACCCATATGACCGATGGGTTACTCCAATCTCCATTTCAACTTTGAGAGCACATCGAATTATTTCCTCGTAGCTATTAATGTCCCTTATGTCTAAGGCCCTTCGAAGACTTGGTTTTAAGCCACTAAAGAATTGATCAATCTTACTCTCAAGTTGGATAATAATACCAGAAGCATACCTTGCAAGTCTTGTAAAATTTTCTTCATAGGTACCAACAGATTCATCATCCTTTTTCTTCAGTTCAAGAAACTCTTTCTCCGTCTTTTTTCCGAGAATACGAGGGAAGTACTTATTGAAAAATAAGTTCTTGAACTCGTCCCATTCCACGGACTCAATTTCATATCTTTGCCTCGTATTCTTAATAAGATTCCACCATTGATCAGCATCTCCTTCCAAACGATACACTGCTAGGATGACTTTATCATGTTCAGAACATTGAAGAACTGAAAATATCTTTTCAGTAGTACTGATCCATTGTTCAGCAACTAATGGATCAGTAGACCCGCTGAATGAAGGTGGACGATGCCTCATGAAGGATTCAATAGAATGTTGCTCCTTCCTTTTCTCGTTTGGAAGTCCAACAAGATTCATAGCTTGAGAAAGTTGTGTGAGCATGGATAAAAGATTTTGCATTCCATCTCCCATAACGTTTGGTTGCTCAGGGGGACAATCATTGCATTGCCCGTCTCATTCGGCATTAACACTGTCTCCCATTTATTTCATCATATCTATAGTCCCTTTTGGAATATCTTACTTAATAAACATCTCCCTGACCTGGGGAAAGAAAACATACAAAAGGGTGAGCTCAAATGCTCTGTAAGGGTAAAAAAAAGAAATATCAATCACATCATATTCATAAGAATATAACATTTTGGAAATCTTACCCTCCAAAAGAGATCATAATTTCATAACATGGGATAAATCATGGTAGTGAAATGGAATCACAATAATCATAACTTAAAACATGAAGCCTTGTGTCATACACACATAATCATATAGAATCATTTCTTATTAGTCAAGACTCATTTCCAAGACTATCTTAGTGGACAAATTCCATTTCTGAACCGAGTTCATACCTCGTTTCAGTCCTATTTCACTGAATTGGTTTAACCTGCCGTTCCAGCCATGTCTATCTCATGAGATATAAAATCTTTACCCAATGCATTGGAGAGAGATATAGGTCCCACCCATCTCATAATGATACCATTCTTATGTGTGCCACAAAATCATAAACCATACATCATAGCATAACCCATGTCATAAAAATGGGAATCTTAAACATCGTGACATCATAAAACAATTCATATAAGATAAAGGAATTCATAAAAATAATTCCATCACAACATAGTCAAATCAATGTAATAATAGGGATAGAAATAGAACCCTTTATTATCTTAGATGGAAAATAATTTTGATAAAACACTTGAACTCCATTCTTGAGGAAAATATCCTTTCTACTTCAAAAACACTTTTCATTTCTTAACATGTCATAAAATTACAAACTAAAAGAAGTTGATTAAAAATAAACTTGAAAACTTGTAAATGAATCTTCTTGGAAATAATGTTTAAAAAATCCATTCATGTCGTATAAGTTAAAAAAAATTCTTCGTACTTTTGTCGGAAAAGTCAAAAAGTACCTCGTACGAAAAATGACAAAAGATTCCTTTCATATATTTTACTAAAAACTCACCGAAAGGGAAAAATTGGATTTAAAAAATTGTAGGTGGATGGGAATAATATTACATATTGAGGAAACATGGATGTGGATGATAAAATACATCCTAGTAAATTCCAAAGTACAAACAATCTCGGATAAAAATGAGATTGTGATATTTCCCTTACCTTAGGTCCGATTTGCTTCGTAAGTGTCCGAACCTCCTATATAATGATTTAAATAATTTTATTGACTTATTCCAGAATCATACTTATTGTTATGATATCATATATGGTCATATTCTTAGCTTCTTATTAGTAATATTTCATTACTACTTGTTATTCAGGTGTTTATTACTTTTTGTTCTTATGCGTGTTTTGTCGAATAAATTCTTATTATTCTATTTAGGTTATAGATACCAAATTTACAGAATGGTATTAGTGTAATATATATCATATTAATTCATTCAATTCATTTAGATAATCATTATGCAATGAAGATCATGCAGAACGAGTCGCATCACATCGTGGAGACTGTAATCTGTACGTACACACGAGCGATGATATCATTCCCATGATCATGGAATTGTATTGGAGTGTATGTATACTATTTAAGAATCAATATCACTTTACAATAATCATATTTAGTTATTATTTACACCATTATACCCATCAAAGTAAGGTGGTGGGGGGAAATAGATTACACCACGGCGTGGAGACGGTATTCCGTACGTACGCACGCACAGTGATTTCATTTTCCGTAGGATGGATAGATGATGAAATAGGGTTGTTTAATACTTATAATAAAATATCAGTATATTAGTGATACTGATGTTATTACTTCATAATGAAACAACTAAAGAATAAGAAGTGGAAGAAGAAATAAAGATGAAAGAATCGGTAACGGACATTACCTCTTTTTTGAAGGGCTTCTTTGAGACTTCCTTTTAGGGCACTAAAATTTGTCTTTGAAGAAGACCGGGACCTCTAGTATGTCTCTAGGGAAGTGGATAGGAGAAATTTTCAGGGGTTGGCTGAGCTTGAAGGCTCAAAGTGGTGTGAGGAAGAGAGGGAGGAGGTGCCCTTTTATAAGGGAGGAGAGGGGCACCTTTGGAATAGTTAAAACTATTATTTTATTATAAAGTCAAATTCAGTTTTTAATAACTCCAAATTGATATATTTCAAAGTTAAGGTGGGGATGGGTCGAAATACGCTCATCCAATAGAATTTAGACAAGTTTAGGGCATTATATTAACCTTATCTTTTAGTTTTAACTCTTAGTTAATTAGATTGACATTTACCATGTCACTTTGTATTTTTATATTATATAGTTAATAAACTTACCATATAAATCCAGGAGACCCCCCAAGTGGTCTATTAATGATAAAAATATCATGATATAAGTATCTTGGCCGAACCTTAGATTTTTAGGAATAAAATAACAATCAATAATATAATATTTTTTTTAAAAACTATTTTATGTCAATTTTGACACCATTTCGTAATTGATTTTTGTGAAAATCATAACAGACTTATTAGTTAGAAAAAAGTTAATTAAATCAATAATAACATGTCTTATTAACCTGGAAAATTAGTGGAATTCATAAAAAGTCTCAAATTACATTTATTTGGGTATTTATAACATCAATTATATCAATATTTCATTAATAAGATAATTACTGCATCATCTTTGTGTCATAAATAAATTAAATTATTTAATGTCTAAAAATGACAAATAAAATACCATTATGTAAGAAATAGTTTTATCTTTCTAATTAATATTTATAGTCGAATTTATCTTCTGTATAAACCTATATTAAAAATTATTTACTTATTAAACTTTGATTTTAACTATTTTAACCCTTCTTTAAGTAAATTAATAAATAATGTCCTAATCTAATACAAGTGGGCCTAAATGGTCATATCTTTTTCCTAAGGTCGTTTTTGGTCTAATTACACTTATCCAATATAATTAGGACATGTTTTAGGGTAATAATAATATCATTTTTGCCCTCAATTACCCTCTTTACTTTTAACAGTGGTAAATAAAAGTAAAAGGTTACTATTCACCAAAAATTATTTTCATCTCATTGAACCACATTTTACCTACTGACATCAACCATGTCTCTCGGATTTTTGAAATTCTACTCACAGAAGAAGTAAAATTAAGTTTTATGTAAATTTGCAAATTTTCCTAGGAGGTGGGTAAAAGACGGTGAAAAGTTCAATGAAATTTTTATATATCTAAAATTATTATAAAATTAATCCAATGAATTACCTTGAACATATATAGGTATTATGTATCAATTTTGACCTAAAATAAATTTAAATAAAATAAATAAGTATTTAAATAAAAATTCGGTTTTTAAATAGTAACCCAGTGTTTTCACTATTCATCAAAAATTGAAAGTTTCCAGAAAAAAACCAAAATTTCACCCTAGGATAATTTCGATATTCCGAAACCAAAAATGAAGTCCATTTTGAAAAATAAAATGTAAAAAATTTAAAAAAGTGGTTATTACTATTCTTAACTGGTAGTTTTAATAATATTTTAATAGCATATCATTGTTTAGTGAAACTCAGTATTACGTACGACGCAAGCTTTCGAGGAAGGCTGTGGTTGCATGTAAAGCAAGTGAAGCTAGTGTTGTGTGTAGTGAAATATTCTTTTGATGATTTATATAACATATAAACAAAATATTTCTCATAAAAGTCTCGGGTGTTACAGCTCCGCACTGTGGATCTGCCGCGTCACACAGAGGCGCTTCCCACTGGGCTAGTTGAAACACTCAGAGTCGAAAGGTCAGCAGTCGTCAGGTCTCAGCCAGCTATTAGGTCTCTGTACTCCGCTCACTCGTCTCGGGGAGTATTCGCTCCACGAGCTACAGGTAAATTCCCCAACTGTCACGAAGTCCCATGTAGAAGTATCTCAAAGGTCCACCTTGTTATAGGGGTCTCAATGCAACAGACGTTTCGTTAATCAGACGCCCGTTCTGTGAGTTATTGGAATTTCCGTCCTAGGGGCCCGGTTGTATTTTAGGTTCAAACCAAACAGACCATACCCCAACTATGAAGAAACCTCAAGTAGATTATAAAAAAGATCTGTCTCGCTCTAATCTTTCTATCACCGATGAAGGTTCGTCGATCTGACACCCGTAGCCAAAGTTATGGGCGAAAAGATTAAAATAGGCTGTAGTGGGCCCGAGTCCGGTCCCACCCGGTCTGGGGTGTGACCCGGTCCGTGGGTCCGACCTGGGCTGAGGGTCGGCCCGGCCCGAGGGGGTGGCCTAGCCCGAGGGTGCTCGTGTTGGGTCCGGCCCGGCGGCCTGGCGGCCCGACGGCTCGCGGGTCCACCTAAGCCGCAACCAAGGGGGAAACCACGCACACCCTAGCTCTCGAACGGTAGATCCATTCATGTGGGAACCCAAACCGGCGCCAACTGGCACTGGTCCATATCACAGGGGACCTGCTGGGTCTCACTTCTCCCGGCTGGTTGAGCAGCTAGCAGCTCCGTATCACCGGTGGCTGGCCCGTCGCCGGCCACTCCTGTTCTTGCGCCGCGGCCCGCCCTGGCCGTGGCTCTGCTTCACCACGCGGCGCGATGGCGCCGCGACCCTCTGCCATGGCCCGCCCTGGCCACAACTCTCCTCCTCCGCACGGTGTGACAACACCATTCCCTTCCTCTATGGCCCACCCTGACAACGACCCCCTTCTCCTCCGCGTGGCATGGCGGTGCCGCGCCCTTTCGGTGACCCGCTGGCCTTGCGCAGCCAGTTCCTTCATGGCCAGATTTCTTCACAGCCGGTTTCCTTTGCGGTCATCCAGATGCCGACCTCCGTTTCTCCTCCTCCATCGTCAACAAATTTGAACAACAAAGGATGAGGGTCAGGCCGTGTTCGTGCGGCCCGAGCTCTCTACGTTATGGCGATAACATTTGGTGATTCATAAACCAAGATTTGTTTGATGAAGAATGGGAATAAATAAATCTTAAATCCCCCTACCTCATTTTTCATTCGTTGATGGTGGAAGGAGAGTTCGAAGAAGGAGATGTCGAAGACGATGTCGTCAGCATTCTACGTGGGTGACGGTTTTGTCCCTCAACCGAAGGTTCTTCGTTTGTGGAAGAAGTGTCTTTCGTTCTTCGGTGATCGTTCTTCGTTGGAGCGTTATTCTCCTTCCCAAGGCTCCACCAAAATTCAATTTCCAACAAAATAATAAAATATGACATGTTATAAAATTGTTGGCACAAATAATTCAAAATATTTCAAATTAATTAATTAATTCCAATAATTAATTTTTGTGGCTTGGCATATTTATGAGAGAAGTTCAAGGGTTTCCCCCACTTACGGAGAGTTCAAGGGGTTTTAAGCCTGTGTGGTCTCCACAGATAAATATCCTCCCAAGGGAGGCTATGTGTGGGTGGGCCCCACCACCATAACCTCTCATTGGAGGTTATGGTGTGGTGGTCCCCACCTCTAACCACCTCTTGGAGGTTTTAACCACCAAAAATAAAAATAAGGTACACACTTATTTTAATTTTATTTTATTAAAAACCCAAAAACTATCTTTCATTCTCGACCAACTTCCATCGAGGTGAAAGAATTCTTAAGCGAATACAGGTGTTGTGAGTCCAACAGTGCACTCAAATTTCAATTCCAAGAACCAGTTCAAAAGTTATAAAATCTCTCTCGTACGTTTACTAAATATACCCGAACAAAACTTCGGAAATTGATTCTGATCACACCGGACTTTAGAATCAAGCGTTGTAAAATTTCACGGACTTGTTAAAATCCCATGAATTTATGAAAAAAAGATTTCCACAGAATTTCTGGGTCTTTACAGTTAAACTTGGAACTAGTGCATAGGGTATCTCCATTACACCATATGATATAAATCCAATAGTTTTTATAGAATTAAAGGAGCATTTAGAGGATCTAGTGGTGAAAAGGTTCATAAAACTGAGTACATCTCATTTGGGTGTTTTAGTTTTTTTCATCAAGAAATCATGATATTCATTGAAATTATTTATTTAATATCAAAAACTAAACTAGGTGAAAATAAATAATCAATATCCAATAATATTTTTTAATTATCTATTTGATTAGTTGAGAGGGAATAAGGTATTCTACAAGATTGATTTCAGATCAGGTTATGATCAATTGAGCGTGATGCATTTTTACATACCACATAATACATTAAGGAGAATGTATAACTTGTAAAATACTTAGGGATGATCTTTTATTTTAAGAACATGAAATTTTTTTATGGACATGATAAATCAAGTCATTCATCCTTATTTAGATACATTTGTGGTTTTATTTTTTAACAAGATTACTGTGTACTTGGGTTTGGAGGTGGAAAATGATCAACATATATATATTATTTTAATCCCAGTTAGAAATAAATAGCTATAATAAAAGCTCTTTAAGTGTTATTTTTGGATTGAAAAGGTTCAATTTTTGGGGAATCTGATATAAGAGACTAGTGTATCAGCAGACCTTGAGATGGTCATGGTTATATTTTTTGGGAGTGGGCCAAGAATGTTTTTGTGATACATAGCTTATTAGGATTGACCAATTATATACAAAGATTTATTCATGTCTTCTCACACTTAGTAGTACTGGTGAAGGAACTATCCATGATATGGATCATGTTTTTTTCAAATTATTATGATAGAGACTTCCATGAGCTAAAAGGGTGGTTAATAACCACTTTGATCCTAATGTAACATAATCTATGTAAATAATATAAAATCTACCATAATGCATCTGGTTCTATACAAATATATGTTCTCATGTATGAGGTTTGTTTCATCACTTATGGGTTCAAGAAGTTAATGCTTCATGAGCGGAACTACTCTACCCATGAAAATGAGTTTGTAAGGGTGGTTCATTCCCTGATGTATGGGAGACAATATCATTTTGGTTAGATGTTTTTGGAATTTGCGAACCACAAGATCTTGAGGTATATTTTCTAATAGTGGATCATGAAGATTTGGAAATGAAGGTGGGTCAATATAAATTAGTTCTTCAATTTGGATTTCATATATACCGATAATAATTGAATCTTTATTTTAGATTCACTAGGTAGGATGACTTAGTAACATTTGGTGCATGATTTCAGTATTGATTGGAAGATAATCACCTTATTGGATGAGATACATATTTATGTTCAAGAGTATGAGGGTACTATGATAATTATTTTTTTTCTAACACTTACACACCCCTAAGGAGGGTGAAGGAGAGTAAAATATTAGTTTCTTACTATTTAGTGATGAGGGACAATAAAATTAGTGGATAGTCACCACCTGATTAGCCTCAAGATAAGGTTCTTTATTTTAGAGGCCATGTTGTAGTCCCTATGAGAATATATGAGGAGTTGAAGAGAGACTCACACATATCTATATGGGTTTTACAATGATAATTTACCAATATTTACCACTATATTCACAAGATCTATTGGTGGACTTGGATAAAGAATGGTATAATGGGTTTCATGACATGGTGATTCACTTGTTAGCAGTTAAAGGCTAAGAACTGGTGGCACCGTATTATCCTTCTTTCATTACCCATTACTAAGTTAAACTAGGACGATTTGGATATATATTTTATAATGGGGTTACTAAGGATGACCTAAGGCGGTGATGCAGTTTGGGGCATCATAAAGCAGTTGACTAAGCGAAATATTTTCTATTGAGCTAAGAGATATTTTTAGTGGATCAGTTGGGTATTCTTTATTTATGAGAGATAATATGAGTTCATGGGGTACCCTAGACTAAAATATCAGACCTATATTCTAACATTACTCCACACTTATAAAGAGGGTTATATATGGATCTTAATAAATAGGTGCATCTGAGTAATTCTTACCACCCATCGATGGACGAGTAGTCTAAGAATACTATTTGATGTTGGAGGACATACTAAAAAAATATTCCTAAAATTTTAGGGGATATGAAGAGAAATACTTAGAACATATAGTGTTTTAATACAATAATATATACCATGTATTATTTCATATGGGTATTTTTGAGTTTTTATACGGTAGTCCATATAAGCCACCGCTATATTGGATGGAGGCTAGGGAGTTAGTGATTATTGGATAGAGTCTCATACAAGAGACATCTATACACATTTGTGTGGTAATGAAGTGGTTAGATACCACTCAAAGAAGATATTTGACTCATTAAAACCAAGGTTTCTATCATCCAGAGTTTGAGGTGGGTGTTTTATCATTCCTACAAGTGTCAGCAAGGTTGGAGAATCTCTTTAGTTGTGGGTAGGGAAAACTGGTGCCTAGGACATAAGGTCATTTTATTTTTTGAAATGAATGCGTATAATAGAAATTTTTTTATTAATTACATAGTGTTTTGGTACCCTAAAAAACATAATTCACATATCTATTCTTGAGTAATATAATCATGACCTTTCTCATATGATTAATACTGCTGACATTGAGGCTGATGCATTGTTTATTAAGTATTTTTTTATAGTGTACTAGAGTGAAAAGAATATTCATATAAGGAAATTTTCATTGGTATGAGTGAAATTATGTCATGGGAATCTATATGAGTATATGTAGAGTGAGTGTTTGACTTGTGAGCATAGTGTCTAATGAAATTCACTGATAAGGGATGATGTTTTTTGGAAATAAAACTTAAGGATGACCAAACATATGATTGGGAGCTTGTAACTACCCAATCACATCAAGGAGTGAAATCATTTAAAAATTTTCCCCAAATAGATTTGATTTTAATTTTTTCCTAGATATAACTGTTTTAGTATTTGGGTTATTTTTGTATAGATACATATTCATGGATGTTGTTTTGGGTTGTATTTTTTGGTAGACATATACATTGGAACCCAATGGTAGAGGTTGGACTGTATGAATTTATTGGGAATCAATTATTAGGAATTAATCACATTTTGAGCTATTTTTTCTGTAAATTTTCAGCTGTTGGTATATTTAGAGGAGGTTTGCAGGTGTGTAAAATTGGTTGGAAATTATCTGAGTTGAATGTTGAGGTTTTTGGATGTGGTGTAAATTTTATTGAATATGTCTGTTTTTTATAGGATGGTATGGTGGAAGTCAAAGTATATTAATGGTTTGGGTTAATGTTTAATCAAATAACCCCAACATGATATATTCACCATGTGAATGGTTGAGAGAAATTGAATAATTGTAGGATAAACCATATATATAGAGGGAGGTGACCTTCATGTATGACTTTTTAAAATATTTGGAAAAATATATTAACATTTTATATTGGGCGGGATGACCCTTATGTATAATATTTTTCAATAATTGGAAAATTTAAAATAATTACATATAGTGTGAGATGAACCTAACATATTTCCTTGAAGGATATTCTACTAAGTATGGACACATAAATATTGGGTAATGACCAGTATATATAGTCCATGGTGAATCTTACATATATCATTTTATAGAATGTTTAAGTGACAAATCTTTTTTGATTGGGAACATACCTAATGTATGAGGTTTGTCAACCCTTATATATGGTCTTCACCAGAATTTGGAAAAGACTTAACATTGTGACCCTTATATATTGGGTTGTAAACCTTACGTATGGTGTGTGACTCTTATGTATTATGTATTTTGACACTTATGTATCCCATGGGGTTTGAAAAGTTTTATGTCTTGACTCTTATGTATTCTTATGGAAATATAGCTAGGTATGGAGACCCTTACATATTAGAAAATTCCCGAAACCTATGCATAATGACCTTTACATATAAAATATGACACTTATATATTCACATAAAAAATAGGAGAAAACAAAAAACCATAAAAATATTTATTATATTAAATTGGATAAATGAGCATTATTAAAGGATAAAAAATTATAGTTTCATACTTATTATAGTGATATGATATATTTCCTGTTTCTTTCTTCATTACAATAATTCTTCTTCCAAGGTGGGATAATTATCATCATTCAATCGAATGTGGTGTCAATTTCAGATGATATAATAGTAGGACTATTGCTTTTGTTCAATTATTTCTTAAATTCTCTCATAGTTAAGTGGTATTTTGTCAATTTTTACCACATAAACCCTATTTTTAAGTTTTTTCTTTGATTATTACATTCCTCTCAAATTTTCTCAAGTAAAAAAAAGATACTCAACTTTTAACCTTTTTATGATCATATGATATTTTTCCACTATGTTATTCCATTATCTATTATTATTTTCCATGATATGAAAAATGGTTTATACGCAGTTCTATCTCGGTAAACCCATATTCAAGGATATGGGTAGTCCATTGATATATATGGAGCCGAGATATTTTGGCCTCCCAGGGTTCTGTTCCTCTTAAAATATAAAATAGAAAATGATAAAATATTATTGAGGAAGGTTTTGGGGAGGGATACAACCCCTCAAGAAATGATTAAAATGATAAAACTTCAAGCTTGGAATGCAACCCCTATGTTATGAAAAAATTATAATAATTTTGGGGCAGGATATGGCTTTTAAGGTAGCTATAAAAATTATAAAGGTTTTTAGGTTGGATGAGAATCCCCTTGGAAATGATAAAAATGTTAAAGTAAATATAATCTAGGTTAATACATAGTTCTCCTTGAGTGTTGTATTGAAAGATTCAAGGATTGGATGTAGTCACCCTAAGTGTTGTTATATTATGTTTAGATACATCTATTAGTGGATGATGCATGTATAGTAGATATTGGGTTTCACAATGGAACTCAAGGATCCAAAGTGTTTTTTTATTTATTCATTCACTTATTTAATATAAAACATCAATATACAGTTTATTTAGACTAGATATTTTAGGGATTTCATTGGTGGTACCCTATAGATTTGTAGTCACTCCCTTATCAGGCCATTATGGGTACCAAATAAGTATTCATGGTTTCATGGTAGGATAAAGGGAAAGAAATATTGGTTAATAGTTGGTTTTGGAGTTGGGATAGATCATGGGAGACGTGGCTCGGTTGGGACTCAAAACCAATTTTTAGGTTTCGCATGATTTTTTTATTTTGATTATTTCAGACCTTATTTTATATTATACACCAAAAAAGGATCACAATATTTTCTATTTTTCATGTTTTACAAGTAAAATATTCTTATTTATATATCATGCGGATAAATGTTTGTTTTTTAGTGTTTTCCCATGTCATATTTTATCTCTTACTCATCTTAATGGTTATTATTGTTTATACTTATGTTATTATTTAGGGTTATCATATGTATGGGATATAATATCCCCATGATTATTATTAGACCCTAGATGTCAGTCCAAATCCTATGGTATATGGGGAGGAAACCCTAATCTCAAATAATGAATTTTTATATTAGATATAGTGATTCCAGTATGAAAATTACACCAGTGAGTCCAAAAAAATAAAAACAAATATTTAATAGAAAAATGAAAATATATTTTTTATGGTTAGAACGTATAGTTTTACCCCTACATAGTAGGTATTATAAAGACCATGTTATCTATTATTTTTTTTCAAATTTGTGGCTACTTGGGGAGTCCTTACTAAAATTTCATCTTCATCGAATGATGTTTTCCAGTAGAAGATGCTTTAGGACTAAGAAATATAAAATTTTCTTCACATGGTCTTACCCTTAAATTTTTGTGATATATATGACTATAAAAAATATGAATATTATTAATTTATATTAATAATATTATATCAATTATTATAAAAAATTATTAAAATTCACCTCATGTATTCATTCACAATTTATGTTCCGAACCTTTCATGGTTGGATTTCATTTACATTCTGAGGAGAAATCATGTTTACAATGAACACTCTATAAATGTTTTATTCATATTCAATGTATCCCATATATCTATTTTAAATTTTTTATCTACATGAAATTTTTCTTTTAAAAAATGTTCAAATGAAATTGGTCTGGTAAAGGTACCCTCATTCGTTCCTTTCAATATATTAGTTGATCCGTTATATTTCCTTCACACAATATTCTATTCCCCCCATTTTTCTCCTTATTTAATAATATATTATAGCCTAGATATTTTTTCATTTATTGAAAAATATTTTACATATTAATTAAATCCGAAATGATATAATGCACTCTCATTAAGAATATTCATAAGATTAAATATCTTTGCTAAAAAACAACCAATATAGAGTTTAGTGATTTGAAGATTAATATAATTATGGGGAATCATTACATCATCACTTGGATCATGAGATATGTGAATCTCTACTATCATGTGATTTTTGGGATGTTATTTATTATATAGAGTATCACCTTGGATATTTTATATTATACCCATCACAATAAGGTTTTGGGTGGAGGAAGATAGATATATATAAAAATCAAGTTCTCCTTATAGAATTTTTGAATGATAAATTCATTAGTTTTTAATTTATTCACAATTCATAAAAAAATTTATGATAGAATAGATTAACATAGAGATGATAAGCCTTTTATTGGAATGTCTAACCTCAAAAAAAGAGGAGTGTGACTCATCACACTATATATGTTATTATTAAGATTCTTCTTAATGATATATTTGAATATATTGGTTTATCACACCATCCTTCCATATAAAATTTACCATTTTAGTATCTATATGTGTATACATTTTTTCATTTTCTCATCTATATTCATATATTTCTTTTCTATCTCAATTTATTCCCATGGTGAAACCCAAATCCTACACCTCTAACACATCCATACAATTTTGAGGCCTCAAAGCCACTAAAAGTAGTTTTGCATTGACTATAGTAGATGGGGAGTCTTATGTCAATAATAAATAAAAAAATATACAAGAACGAGTATCCATTATTATCTAATAATTATTTAAAGTATATAAAATTTCAATTTTTTTCATATTTTCACATGATTTCTATACGTTTTGTGTGTTTTCATATACTATTTTTTATTTTTTATTTACACAGTTCTTTTCCCATCAGAAATGAATTGGGTGTTGTAAATTCACTATGGATTACATGAACAAGGGTTCCATATGTAGGGTTTACTTTATGTATAAGTTTTATGTTCTTTTAAATCAATCCTTTTCCACAAAAAATAATGGTAAGGGTACTCTCTTGTTTCAATAATGGTTTTTGATTGATAATACTCTTCATTAACTGACCCAAGATGAGGCTTAATCCAAAACTACCCCAAAATCACCTCCATAGGCCAGGGGCTGGTGACCAGTGCCAAATTCATAAATAATATAGGGAGGCCTTTATCTAAGCACCTATACACACATATGTAGCTATCTTATTGAAAACGTGTAGAGTAATAATAGAAAATATGAGAAATTCTAGGGAAATAGCCATGCATGTATAACCTCTAGACAATACAATTGTATGGTAGAATAAAATGAAATGTGAAGGAAAAAAATACACACACAGCCATAAATATGTCCTAACCTAGAAAAAATGGGAAGTAAATCATTGAGACAACCCATATATTGATCTCCAACTTGTGACCACTATACGCAGTCCAAAGTACCTAGTATCCCTAAGCTCCTCTAAAGTAACCACCAAACTAGCCCTTTTATTAATAAGACACGACATGTGTGGTAAAATACCATGTATGGATAAGTATATACATACTTATTAGGACTCCCCAAAAGCTAAAGGGGTAGTAGTAAGAGATACTACATGAATAGAAAGTTAGTAGATAACAAAGGATACACAAAGTAGTGAAAGAGAATTTCTCAACCAAGACTTAGAGAGAGTAACCTTTTCCAAACACAAGGGAATCAACTTGGTATTTAGATGAACTAAATATAAAGTCTTTTACACATATAGTAGGAGAGAAAACTCATTTAAATATGAAAATATAAACAAGTAAATTATATGGATTACCACGCCCATATTTGTATCCAATGGAAAGAGAGTGACCAAATACAAAGGTTTGGACAAAAAAGTATATATATATATATATAAATATGCTAAGTAATAATAATATAAAATGAGAGAGTGAGGTCAGATCCATCTAAAAGTTTTTCCAAGAAGAAGAGTCTCCAATAGTTCCAAAATTCCATCAACGATGCCCAACATCTCACAAGTTTTCCCATAAGTAACCATCTTAGTCAAAGCATGCCTCATCACTATGTAGCACAATAGAGGGTACAAAAAATACAATTATGGGACCCACACACTAGTACTTTGGGGGGATTCCAGTCTATAAGTAATCATAGGGGACCATCTTCCAAGATAATGGGGGGATCCACTCTAGTGTCATGAGGACTTGTGCCCTATCTAATAGGGGTTACACTAGGTAAGTAGCTGTAGAGAACCCACACTATGATGTGTTTGTGGGGATCCAATATATTGGTCAAGGAACCAAAACCTGGTGTGATAGGGGTTCCACTCTAGTCATTGAGTACCCGCACCCTATCTGATTGGTGGGTTTCACTTGTAAGGCAGAGAACCCACACCCAAGCTGATGGCGGGCTCCACTCTATAGGTGGAGGACCCATACCCTAGTGTGTTAGGGGGTTCCACTCTAGTCATCGAGGACTCATTCCCGATTTTATAGGGGGTTCCACCAAGTAATTAGCTGTATAGGAACCATGATAAAGTCAATGGGGGGTTCCAATCTATAGAAATCCTCTTGTGGTCCTACATGATCACTTCAATCATCGGGCATCACCAAAATAAGTGCCATTCCTAGAAAAGTATAAATTGTTTCTAAAATTCCACAACCAAGGGAACCATTCATTTTTCATTAAAAAAACACGCTTGGTAGGATAATCACAAGAAAAAATCCAAGTTAAAAGGAGGGATATATAGATGATTGAATATTCATTACAAGGGTCCAAAGGGTACACGATGTGTGATGGGGCCCACATGGCATGTGGTCTGGGTCCTTCACATGGATATGTCCCTGGAGGTAAACAGATCACCTACCATGTAGGGTGCATGATGTGTAGGGGAGATTCACAATGTGACCATGCCTCTTAGGGTACCTCATGTTTTATTTTTCCATGTACATGTATCCAAGATGTGCCCGTGTACCTTACCTCATTCCTATTTACTTCAGTACAAGATATTCCACTTCACACGGGGTGTTGCCCGTGTGTTATGTACATGCTCATGTAATCACAAACATGGTGTGTTCCTAGTAGTGTTCTCTATCACATGGCCCATCCACCTATGGATGGTGGTACATGGAATGTAGAGAGTATACATGGCTTTTCATCTTTATGAAATCCTAAAACACTAGTAGCTGTAACCAAGGGGATACATGCCATGTTTTCATTATTGTACGTGACGTGTAGTAAGGTATTTCAATGTTTTCAAAATCCATGATCCATATTCCAAATCTTATATTTTTATATTAATTACATCCCTATCAACACCCAAAAATAGTGGATCTAGTTGTGGTTCATAGTTTCCTACATTCGTTCACTAGAAATTAGATTCCGTCGATCCCTTGAGATATATCGCACATCCCATGCACCCCCGAACCTTCAACCGTGTATATTTAGCAATAAATCATCAAAAATTCACCCACATCACACAAAAATCCCATATATATCCTTGATTCTTTCATCCCTCATGTGTTGATCTATCGCTATTCTAGGGGTTCAATCAGGCTCAGCTCCACTCGACAACATCAAAATGGGACTACGAGGTCCTATCGATGAATTATGCAAATAAATTATGGGTTAAATGAAAAAGAGAAGATTTTTAACCATAATTGTCCTAGATTTCTTGTATAACAATCTAGAACAAGTATATTCAGGTTAGAAAACAATAATGGCGAATTAATATTTCAATACACGGGTGAATGCTTAGGCCACAATTAGCTCAAATCCACTCTAGGATTTAATATTCACAATAAATTTAATCAAAAAGAGAGTAAGATTCCAATTAATGAGTCCTACCTGGATATTTGATTATTCTTCATCTAATAATGTGATCTCTATTTATTGAGTGACATTGGTATGTTCACTTTGCTCCAATATTCTCTGATATGACATTTCATCATCATCTAAGGTGATTCGCCAATAGAAGGAGGAAGAAGAAGCTCTTAGAAAATCCCTTGATTATGAGGATAACCTTGGTAAAATATATATGGTAGTATACTAATAAATATTTTAGTTTGGTTAAAATAAATGAATTAATTGAACTAATTAATTAATTTACCCACAGAACGTACCGCCAATGGGAGAGATGTCCAAATGCCCCACACCTACCTATTTAAGGTCGATCATAGGGTAAACAATGTGTTTTAGACTCAACCATGTTATCAAATTTATGATCTATGATTCAATTTAATATTTATCCCATTTTCAATAAAAAACCATGCACACATAATATGAAATAAATTTAATATTTTTATAAAATTATTTCTAGGAACACTAGGCCTTTGAAGAACACACAACGACAACACCTAGATCTTGAAATATATGTAGAAATATTTCCATGTCTTATGAGGAAAAAGGTTTGTCTCAAAATCATTCCCATATTTAATATTTTCATCCATGAAAGGGAAAAATAAACAAACAACTCAAGATATTGAGGATACACTTGGATCTCCTACTCCCAAGATCTCTCATGCACATTATCATGTTGCCAAAACAAAAAAACCAACAGGATGGTCCATCCAGTGAAGGTACTTACCTATCGATCCTTGATCGCCACTAGATGATTCAAAAAGGGGGAACCATCTTCTATGTATAATTCATCCTAGTCGATGACATGAAAAGGTTCATGCATGTGTCTCCTCAGTTTCCACATGTTAAAGATGTAGTACACCCTCTCTAGCTATGGGGGCAGGGTGAGGCAATAAACAACCTCACCAAACTCTCTACATGATCTTGAATCAATCAATGAACCCTATGGATAACATTCTTCCCCTACTGAACATCTTTATTCTCATCGTAGGGAGTCTCTCATAGAAATATGGTCTCCGAGATCAATTTCAAAGGACCTATGATGACTATCTACATAAGATTTATAACTTCTATAAGTCATCCTCATCATCTCATTAATGATTTAGACATTCTCTATAATCACCAGCACCATCTATGAGCACATAAGAGATGTATCACATATCTATGTCCAACATAAGGGTGACCTGTAGGATCTGTTGTGTAATGCGTCAAAATTTTTCATGCCAATGGTAGAGTGGTAACTATTATTGTACAAAAAATCTACCAAGGCAAGTGATACTTCTAGCTCTGACTGAAGTATAACATGAAATCCCTTGTGATTTATTACAACACCTGTGTAGTGAGCTCGATCTCCCCATCTATCTAAGGGTGAAAGGCTGTACTCATCCCTATTGGTTCTCCAATGCCTCCTTCAAGCCTATCCACAATCTTGACATTAACCAAATGTCATGAACAAAGATAATCATTGAGGGAAACCCATGAAGGTGAAAAATATCCCAAACATATAACTACCCCAAAATATCCATCGAAATCTACTCCGAGATTGAAAGTAAGTGTGCCAACATCCTTTGGTAATACATCCATAAAATCCTATAAAACTGAAAGAATCTTGATTCTTATATAACCTAATTCACAATGTTCTATACTCTCTAAATGATGGGTAATGGGATGTACACTCCTTCTCACAGAACCCACTCATCCCATCATGAGATCTCTTTGGCCCATAAAGCCGAATCATGTCTCATTAGTGTGATGGAATATAACTCATCTGTGGTGACATTAAATATTGTGTCAGACCATGGATATAAAATCCATACCCTAGATGATGTCATATTGTTACATCGTAAAAAACAAAAGTTCCCACTTGAACGTCTCTCAACCAGGAGATAGCTCGCAGTGCCGGTAGATATAAGATACATGAGAAGCATTCCCTATAGAAACCTCAAGATGAAGCTTATGAGATGATGCCTCAATTTGGAACTCCATCTATTGAAAATATATTATAGATATAGATGAATAACTTGTAACTATTTCTACTCATAATTAAGTAAGTGTAGAATAAACACAAATCATTCCTCTAATTATCTCGTGCTCTGTAAGGTCATAGGCCTACAAAACCTCCAGATGTCCACAACCCTAATCACCAGCTCCCAAAGCTAGAAGTGGAACTCCAAGAGGTAGTCGTAAAAATATCACATAATGTTGTAAACAAAACATAGATAATCCTAATTATATGCCAGATCATCCTCCACAAGTACCACCCTTCCCTGTCCTGGGATATCCCGGATCATAATGATGCGTCTACCATGGTGCTCTGTCAACTATCTTCCTACACTATTCAACACATTTGGTTGGTCAGTCTAACAATATGTGACCTCATCCATCACAAGACAAGAAAGACCCCTGCTGAACTTCGATGGACCTCTACTCTTCACCTAACCATGTGCCTGAGTCTGATCACATGGAGTTATCTTGCATCGAGACCTTGTTTTATGGAACCTGCTAGATGCTACAGGAGACATAACCCTATGACACCCACTACCAACTATATCTGACTATAATCCCTCTATTAAGAATACATCTATTTGAAATACCCCCACCAACACCCCAACATAGGTGGGGATGCACAAGGGTACTTCACTAGAATGGATCTCTTTGTAGATTCCCTCCTCAAACTTTCATGCTCATAAGAAGTCATCGCAATTTTTTTTCAAGAGAGTATCAAGAAAGGTCTATAAACCCTATTGTGTACTCAGACACTATCATCCCTCCCTAATACAACTCTAGAAGCTCCTAAATCCAAACCAAACACAAAATGGAGGGGTATTACTCCCCATAGAAGAGCTATTGGATCCACATCTGGGTAACAAGATTTTATAAGCTCCAAATATCTCCATAGAAAAGGCTATATTAAAATGAAACCACATGATCTGTTGGTGTCTAGATGGGACTAAAAATATGGGCCACTGACTATATCCAATCCTGTATAGCATGGATATTTGGCTCGTTGTGGAATGTTAGAAGCCTTTCATGCTGGAACTCATGTAGAGCACTAAGACACGACACATCCTCTACCTGATCTACTGGGATGATATGCTCCTCAATAGGTGGAGGTTCTTCTACCTACCCACATGGAGGAATAATCTATTTGGATTGAATCTAATCTAAGGCCTCATTTATCATCATATTGTCATCACAATTCGAGGATTGTATCCAAGAAGTTTGTTTTCAATGAGGAATACGGAAATTTAGGCAATATGTACCCGGTCTCCCAAATCTCCCTTGAGGTCATCACCGACCTATCTGTCATCTGGATAAGACATGAAACATGCAAGAAAATCCCATGTAGGGGTGATTATGTACATAACTAGTGGGATTACCCCAAACTAAAAGGGGTAGGATTAAGATATAATATGAAAATATAAATATATTAGATAGTACATGATACAGAAATAATTGAAAGATAATTGATCAACCCAAACCTAGACAGAGTAACCAAATCCAAGAACAAGGTGAACTACATATTGTGTATTTTTCACCTATAGAATGAGAGTATACTCTTCCAACCATGATAAGCTAAATATGGAAACCATGGGGTATATCCCGTGCATCTACACATCCCATGGAAGGAGACTAACCAAATCCAAAGGTATGGATAGAAAATTATTTATATATTCTCAGTCAAAAAGACCCCAAATGAAAGATTAATTGGACTTCAATATCACAGATCATCCTAAGAAGATGTTTCACCAACAATTTCAAAATCCCATCAATGATGCCCAATATATCATGCTTCTTCCTAGAAGAAACCATCTAAGTCATGCCACATCTCACTATTGTGCCGCAAAATCATGGGTCCCCAAAATCCAAGTATCAGATCACGACCTAGTAGTTAGGGGGTTTTAACTCTATAAGTAGCCATAGAGTACCCACACCTAAGATGATGGGGCGGGGGGGGGGGGGGTCCACTCTAGTTTCATGAGGTCCCACACCCTATATGATAGAGGGTTCCACTTGTTAAGTAACTGAAGAGTAAGCACACCCTGATACATCAAGGGGGTTCCAATCTATAGGTTGAGAACCTATGCACTGGTGTAATAGGGGTTTCACTGTGGTCATCGAGGGCTCACATCCTATCTGATAGGGGGTTCCACTCGAAAGGAATATAACCCATGCCAAGGTTGAGGGGGGGGGGGAGGGTCCACTCTATATGATGAGGAAATGCACCCTAGTGTGATAGGAGGTTCCACTCTATTCATTGAGGAAACACACCCTATATGATAGGGGCTACACTTGGTAAGTATGTAACCTCCCTAACCTAGAAGCCACTAACTAGTGCCCAGATCCAGGATTCCACAAGACCTCAATAGCACCTCCCCGTATGATATATGTTTCTAACTAGCAGCAAGGATCTAATGTGACACATGGGGAGACTATAACCTCTTTATTAGATTAATCCACAACAGATAACCATAATAAATAATAGAAGAGATAACAAATAAAAATAAACATTAATTACCAACAATTTCCCAAAAATGGTACAAACATGACCAAATGATGTATTTGTTATTTCATGCTAATGGTTCATAACTGAATGAAACCCAAAATAAATAGAAACATATGAATCCCCAAAACAGGTTCTAACTACATGTATGAATCCCCATCCATGCCCATCTCGAGACTGACTCAACACTATACCATATAGCCCTTTCCCTTGTCCTGAACTAAAATCACGGAATATTTCTGGGTACCTAACGGTAGTCTGATAATTGTGTGAGTAAAACTCAGTAGGCCACCTCCAATGGTTTCTACAAAATATCTAGGCTAAACAGATACTTCATGCAAGTTGTAAATAAATAATGAGGTAAATGAAAGATAACTCGGGTGCCAATTCAGAAAGATAATTTATTCATACCATTCTCATAACTATTTACTTTTCTATAAGTTGATTAATATTTAGTTCTATGTTCATTTTTAACCCATGTTCATTGAGTTAAACCTTTAATTCTTTTACATAAAATACTAATAAGACACATCACTATGAAAAAAGAAGATAATCAAGTTCCCTATCTCACTAGGTAAAGCATATCATAAACAAACATATCACAGTTACCTTGGAGCCATAGCCTATGTAGTTTCATATAATGAAACCATTAGGGGCATAGAGCCTCAGTCCAACTCCTAAACCTATGCATTCTATGGGTGGGGTTTAAAGCCTCAGTCTAACCCATCCCATGGATGTAGAACCTTGAGTCAGTACCCCACAAACCATCAATCGATGTGAACATTCTTATTCATTAATTCACAACATATAACATATCAAAAATCAAACATAAATTAATACCTAAAAGAAAAAAAATTCCCTTCTCATATTACACATAAATCAGCCTTACGGCTTAACTCACTTACACAATTTCCATTTACTTGGCATAAACTAATTTTCCCATTTCCGTTTTATGTCTTAACCCAATTAGCATATTCAAAAATTTCTATATTTTAATCCATTAAACACATTTATAGATGCACACTAATTTAACCATTTAAATTTTTACCCATTTCATATTCATTAACCCACTTATTAATTTTAAGTAAATTTCTTAAATCACTTGGCATAATTTTCCTTTGTTTCTACTAATTCAATCCACATTAAGTCAAACAACCACTCATGCCATTGCCAAGTCAAGACACAACTTATTCACATTCCATTTTAATTTCATATTGTTCACCAACATTTCTTTCATAGGCTCTAACTTAATATTAAATAATTTTACGATTAACATTACCATTCCCTATGTTCAAAATCATGTGCGCACCCCACAAGAGGACATAAATTGCTATAGTAATACTCATTTCACCCCATAAGGGTTGTGAGGGGTTGAAATACCCATTTAGATAACCCTTTTTACCAAATATTTATAAGGATATTATATGAATAATAATATGAAAGAAAACACTCAATCATTAAAGAATAAATCGACATAGAGACTATGAGATATAACTTGTAGACCACCTACCTCGAATCCAAAGTTGAATGAACTTCTAATTGTTAACTTATATATGGATTCAAATCAAATTTGAAACCACATACTAGATTCCAATAAAAAAATAGGTATTTTGTACTTTGGAAGATGATAAGAAAATATAAAATACCTAATATTGAAAAGTGAATCAAGAGGGAGAATAGACATACCTAGAGGTTTGATCAGAAACCTATGATCCTCCAAACAACCTAGAACTAAAAAAGATTTCTCTTTGGGTGTTCTTGAGTGTTTGGTTCATCACTAGGGATGGAGTTAAGATAAAGGGGATTAAAATTTGGTGAGAATATAAAAATCATGAGGTGGGGGGATGGTAATTTTTTCACTTTTTATTGGGGTGCATTGTTTAGCCTCATGCTTTTCCAAAACATGCACCAACTGTGTGTTAGCCTCTATCCAAGAGGGGTTAAACTAAAAAATTATCTGGGGAGGCTTGTATGGTTTGAAATTTTTTTCACCAACTATATGAGAGGCCTCTATCTATGATTGCATGGTTTTGATTTCCCATCTCATGTTTTGATATAACCATGCACAAACCATGAAACATGCACATGATGGATTGGTTTCACATTTATTTTATGTCCCGAGCCCATGAAACATCCCTAAACCTCCTCACATACCCAATAAATATTAATTTAGACAAAAATAGTAGATTTAAACCAATATCTAGGTAGGTAAATACCTTTTTAAAATCTGGTATCTTAAAACCTCTCCACTTTATAATGGCTTGTCCACAAGTTTCAATTCCCGAAATCACTGAGATTTTGAAGAAAAGATATCAGGCTTAAGGGACCACATATCCAAATCCTTTTCCCATTTATCTTCCTTAACATTTACATGAATCCATGGAACTCTAGTCAAATGCATAATCTTTCCCCACAAGACCTTCTCACTATGATCTACAATATGAATGAGAAGATCCTAAAATGATGCATCGACCTTAATCACTAAATCCCCAACATCAATCACATGAGATGGGTCAGAGTGATACTTCCTAGGTTGTGAAAGATGAAAAAAATTCATTCATACCACTATACCTCTATCAGAGATCAAATTGGTATTCCAGTGGTCCAATCCTCTCTATAATCTCAAATGGTCCCACATACCTGGGTGCCAACTTACTATGCTTTTAAATCCGATGGGGACCCAATCTCGGCGTCAACAGAAGAAACATAATATCACCCACCATAAACTCAATAGGTCAATAATAATGATCCACATATGAAGTCCTTCTACTCTAATATGTTTCCATACATTTTCAAATTAATCGAATCTGTTCTAAAGTATCATATATAAGACTCAATCCTAATAACTATGATTCCCATTCCTCTAACCAACACAAATGAGATTTACATGTTATACCATAGATAACCTCAAATAGCGCCATATGAATTGTATAATGGTGACTATTTTTGTAAGACATCTAAACTAGAGCGTAATTATTTTCCCACGATCCACTAAATTCTAGGACACTTGCTCTCAACATTTCATCTAATACCTAAATAGTATGCTCTAAATATCCATCCATATAAAGGTGAAAGTACATAAAAAAATACTGTGGTTACCAGCACCCTCTAAAATAACTGCTATAATAGAGCCGTAAATAAAAAATCTTAGTATAAAACTATTGTTTATGGAACCCCATGTCACCACGCGATTTTTTAAACATTTATCTCACATAGCTGACAAACTATAAAATTCGCTCGAATCGGAAAAAAAATGAGTCACCAATGCACAACTACCAAGATTTAATCATTCTTTTGTGGCTTCCTCGGAAGACCCACCAAAAAATCAATCATTACGTCATCCTATTTCAATTCTGGAATGGAAAATAGATGTAACACTCCTCCTGGACCCTGATACTCAGCCTTCACCCACTATAAGGTAAGGCATCACACTACCAGACCCGCAACCTCTTTCTTCATTCCTATTAACCAATACTACCTATGAAGATACCGATAAATTATGGTCAGATGTGGATGCACAACCCACTTCGATGAATGAAACTCATGTATCAACCTTTCTCATATGCTTGTTGGCACAACAACACAACCACAAAAAGAAATGATTCTTTCATCTTAAACAATCCAACAAGAAGGTGACTCCCCACATTTAAAACTTCTCCTCAAGGCCATACAATCATGATCCTCATACTAACCTTCCTTAATTCAGCTTGGATTCATGTACTCCACTACCAAGGATATAAGGGTAGTCTTCCATTGACCTTTCCCCACCTAGAGATGCATCTCAAAAAAAATACCAGCATTTTCCACTCAAAACATGATTCCGGAATAGGTTGATTTTATGCCTTCCAACTCAAAGAATCTTCAACACCTTTTACCTTTCTTGGTGTGTAAACTAGATCAAAATTGAAGGACGGTATATAATCCACCTATCTTCAATTTTTAATATTAAAATATCAATGGGATAATATGTACTTTTGGATCTTATGGTCAAAGTACACAAAAAACTGTTCTCCCAACAAGTTGTACCGCCAACACATTATGAAAAAAACCACCAAGACCAATTAAAGTTCATGCATAGGAAAGTTTCTTTCTTGCATCCTGAATTTTCATGAACCATACACAACCACCCAACCATCCTGCATCAATACCTTCCAAATAAAAACATCAAATTCATCACAAAATATTTATAATATTTACCTAACTCGGGGGAGACTAGAATTGGTGAGATAGTGAACCGCTTCTTTAACTATTTTAAATAATTCCCACATGCACTAGAACATATATAATTGAATCCCTTCTTGGTCAAAACCAAAAGTGGTTCTTCCAAATGAGAAAAGTCATTAATATATATTTTATATTAGTTGACCAATCCCAAAAACCCTTATATATATGAAATATTCTTAGTCTACCCCAAGACACCACTGTCTATACTTTCTTCAGTTCCATGGCAACACTTTATATGAGATAATGTGACATAGGAAATGCACCTTGTCAATTGAGAAATGACATTTGGAATGATTGGAATATAACATATTCTCTATTAGTGTACTCAAGCTATGTTAAGATGTTTGGAATAGTATTCATGAGTTTTGAGTACTCTATTATTTCATCGACAAAGTCAACTAAAAATTGTTATAGGTAAGGATGAATGATTTGGTTCATTAGGGCCATAAACAGTACCATCACATTGGTTGTAAGAACCCAGTTCTTCCTTTAAGGTACATATTTTTATCTTTTTTAGGATTTTCTCAAGTATGTGGAAGAAAAATATGGTTACACACCATGTAACCCATGTTCACATCGTGTAATTGGGGTTACACGCTGTATAATCCCAGTGCACACCATGTAGTGGTTTGTCCAAGACCCGTATGAAAACAAACACAACACGACGTGCAGTTTCAAGTACACACTATGTACTTTTTTGTGTTAAATTGGGGCATTACATTTTTTATTAAATGGATAGAAAATCTCCCCTTTGTTTGATGAATAGAGAATCCTGGCGATCCAAGGATAGGGTGGCCTTCGATTTCATCATCCAATCTATGATTCAAACATTGTCGAATGCTTTAGATTACCCTTGGTGGGCTATAGATCCCCATTGAACCATTATTATTGATTTCATATCTAAACCTAGTTATCAATCCTTGAGATTTTATGATAATTTTGTAGATATTGTTTTTTCAATGATGAATTAGAGGCCGACGCTGGAATAGGAGATTCATACCAACATAAGGTAGATGGTATAATTCCTTTCAGTAATTGTCAAGTAAAATATATGTGTTAGAGTGCCATGCACCCATGTTTAGGGTGTTGCATTGAATAAACTTTTTCTATTTTAATTTACTATTGTTATTTATGTAATTTATTAATGTGTTTAATTCATGTTTATGACTTTTTACCCTGATTAAAGGCAACACATGGATGTATTTCCATAAATGACCATTTATGGCCGATTGGTCTGGGATGCTTATGAGGAATGACTTGAATTCCGTACTTGGGTTGCATAAAATGATGCTGATTAAATTCTAAGCCATGTAATAGTTTAATTTACATGTGTTTCGTATGATAGGAACTAACCACATATGTTATTGATGTTAAATCCATGTAATAGTTTAATTACATGCATTGCTTCTTATATAAAATAATAAAGGGGTAAATAACAATAGGAAAGACTTATCCTCAAGTTAAAAGGAAAGGCCAATCTCATATGACTATTACACCTTATAATTTAGGTAAATACATGGAATAAATTAATATACCTTGGATGAACTCAAGGGGGTATTATCATGCTATGTCATGTTCGAGCCACAGATTTAGTGGTCGGGATCAGGGAGACATTATTTAAATGATAAGAGAACATTGAATCCATTGAGGGATGCCAAGGATGGGATATATTTGTATCTATATATATTTCATGAGTTGAAATTTACTTATAATTGAATATTGAAATGGAATGAATTACGATGATTCTATCATGCCAAATCACAATCTTGGATGTAGTCTTCACTTACACACGTTTAGATGGTCTTTTGAGACATCTAATGCGCTTAATTTAAAACAGGAATTGTTGGGCTTAGGATAGATCTCAAGAATTAAATAATTAAATGTTATTGGATGGTAAATGATCAGGAAAACAATATAAATGATAACCAGTGGTTGTATGGATATTTACTTTTGAGTACTTCGTAGTTTACTGATTTCATTATTGCACACTACCTGTTACATATATTCACAGACTGATTGTCCTAGACTATGGTTGGTTTCCTACTTTGATATAGTATCACACCCTATTTGGGTCATGTTTTGGGCCCAAATAGAATATATGGTTGTAGGTGTTGATCACGGAAAGCATCCTCCCATTGGTACTTGATATGATGTTTATGAGCATGGGAGAATGGGATTGAGATGAGGCTTTCAATGCTTCTTAACTTCTTTTGTTCTATAGTGATTTTGGTACTTATATATTTTATTACTATAGTGTAGATTGTTTTGGCTATTTTATTAAAACATATGACATGTAACATCATTCTTTGTATGCTATGACATCTGGTTATTTACATTATTAATATTCAACTGTTTACATCACTTTTATGGTGTTATTACTTCCACTATTGTTATATTATTATATTCCATTATGTTGTACTATGACAATGAGGTCACAGTTTCCTCACTATCACACCTAGGCCCTCACATCTAGTCAGAAGCCTCTGGTGTTTGGGTAAATGCACTTGAGGCCATGTGACCAACCGGGTATGAGACACTCTTAGGTGGCATCCGGATCCAAGACATTACAAAGTGGTATTAGAACATTTTATTTTATGGTTTTATTTATTGTTTGGAGACAATATAAAGGGGTATAAATTCAATGGGATTTAGTAATAAGTTTTTCCCACGAGTAGCTACCCCAGGTATAGGGAAAATATAAATTTCCTTGAATTGAATTGTGATTTTTTTATTTTGAGCTATTATAATTGATTGGATTTCACCATTGGGTGGCACACTTGTTTTGTGTTTTTATCATTGATATCATTTTTGTTCTATTTTGTTGCAACCAGATGAGATAAGGGTATTCCATATCATGCATCATATAAGCACTTCTTAGAAATCACAATCCATGCATTCTTTCCATGCGATTTAGTGATAATTAGTGATTTCATGATGTTGTGATAGATTTCATACTAGATATGCATGTAGTTTTGATAGATACCTTGATAGATATGATTTTTGTTGTGATAGAAATATTGGTAAGTGTTATGGTTCAAATTTCTAGGATTCCAAAATTTGGTCAGTGAGGTGTATCAGCCCTCTTGGATCCGAATTTGGTGGATCATGTTTTGGACTTTTGTTGAAGTATGTTATGATGTGCTATATTTGGATGCCAAACATTGATTCATGGGGAGTATGAACCCCCCATGATCTGAAATTTGGCATACCATTGGTTTACTTTTCAAGAATGAGAGTTCTGGGGAAGTATTGTGTTCCTTTCTATTTGGAAACCCAGGTAACCTAGTATGTGGTAATATGAACACACATAATATATTCTACTATTTATGTAGAAAGTCATTTCTTAAGTACACATCATGTACTCTACATAAATGTCATGTGTTAAAATACCATGTGTCCGATCATGGGAGATAGGAAATAGAATGATGGTTTTGGGAAAGTACATTATCCTTTACTTTAGGAACACATTGTGTAGTTTTACATTGCCAGATCCCGAATAGGTAGAATTCCTTGTATAAGTACAAGGATAGACTAGGTAGATGACCAAGCTGGTTAAGAGATATGATCATGTACCCTTTTTAGGGACAAAACAAGTACCCTCCTTATATGTTGTGTTCCTACAGTGTTTACACACCCAAACCGGTGGGTGTACATGCCCATGTGAGAGCTTGTGGGGACATTATGTGTATGGTTTCTACACATCATGTACTCCTATTCTAGTAACTTCTGAGGGTTTTATTATCCTTTTTATTTCTTTCACTCTTTATCTACAATCCTTGATAATAAACCTGAAATAACGTATGTGATTGACCTTAAAAATTCATGCATCCATGAAAACCACTCGTTGTACGCCAGGAGAGTGGCGATGATCATACCCTAGAGGTGGTAGGCTACGGGCTACTAGTGGATCCTCTAGTTGTGCTATTTGTGGAACAAAATGTTATACTAGATGCAAGTGTTGATGTAGAGTTCCTTGAATTCTTTATGAGGTTCATGTAAACATTCCAAGTAGCACCACAACCTACCACGTCTATGGTTGAGCAGACGTGAGTGTTCCAACAGCAGCATCCACCCATGTTTTTGGGGGTTGGTGGACCATAGGCTATAGAACCGTGGTTCAAGTACATATATTGATATTTGATAACCTATAGATTCCTCCTGATTGTAGGTCCAATATCACTACATATATATAGCATAATTCAACCAAGAGATGGTGGGAATGTTATCACTCCGACGAAACATTGTCAGAATATGGACTGGGAAGATTTTCAGAAAGAATTATATGATTACTTCTATCCCAAGAAGTTGGGGGACAACAAATCCTGGGATTTTATACATATGGATCAGAAAGATTTATCCGTTATGGACTACTCAACCAGATTTATCGAGCTCTGGCACTTCGCACCTATTATGATGGGTGATGATATGTCAACGTCTAGGCATCTTGAGGATGGTTTTGACACGAGAACTGATAACTTTTAAATATATTCTGGATGACTACTATATATGATATAGTGAATTAGGAACTAATTACCGAGCATAATCTGAGGGAATTTGGAGGTGAGAGATAGGGAGGTTCGACACCGAGATCTGGAACTGTTTCGACTGGTAGCATGAAGCATCATTGAGAGCCTTTTCTTGGTGATGCCAGTAGTCAAAATGTATCTTCAGGTATCCAAGTACAGTGCTACCAGTGTGGTTGAGTTTGGAATACTAGACCTAATTATCTGATGGACCCAATAGAGTTCCGATATTGTATTAAGATGGTCCATATACAATGCTTCTGCAGGACGTTTCCACTAGCAGCTAGTGAGATAGGGTCTGCACCAACTATGTGTTTAGGAGCAGGGTCAGTAGCTTCTCACCAGTCAGAGAACTAGAATGAATTAGGCTATTTAGGTCATGGTGGTGGTCATGGGCTTGGTATCCAGACCCTAGGTTCTCAGTGACCATAGGATGAATTAGCTCAAGGTAGCCAGGTTGTGTCACAGGGCCACGATATAGGTTAGACTTATGTAGTGAAAAAACCCAATACGAGCGGGATCTCGAAACATCTACTGTCAGAGGTACTATACTAGTAACTTCCCTTTTATCTTCTACACTTTCTTATAATTCAGTTTCACATAGATTAATACATGTTCCCATTTTGGAGAGACTTAGGATTTTTTGTTTTCATTGTAATGATTTTTTGAAGCTAGACACCCTGTTCAGGATTAGAACGACATGTGTGCATCAATGTAAGGAGTGACCCCTTGAGGTTGGAAGGTTCCACTTCCGATAGTATCTCTATGTATTAGAGATGACATAGTTTTTTCATCCTCAAAATGAAATGACTGGTTTTCATTCAGGCCTTTATGGAATTGTATCGCCGCTGGGTGAGTTTCACGTCACCAGGGGCATATCATTTTTATACAAGGGATAGTGGGATTTATGAGAAAGATGAGCTCGACCCGAGCATCGTAGGTTGGGTGGAATTAAAACCTAGATTTCCTATTTATATCTAAATGAGTTGTGAAAATTCCATATAGATTTTTCTCAAATGGTAGATTGTTTCAGGGACGTCTACCCAAATGAATTTTTAGGTTTACCTCTGGTGAGAGAGGTATAGTTCTCTATCGAGCTAGTACTAGGAGCGACACCAGTATCAATCCCTCCATATAGGATGGCAATGGAAGAGTTATATGAGCTCAAATAATGACTAAAGGCTTTTAAAGATAATGTTTCACCCAACCCAGTACTTTTATGTGGGGTTCACCATCCTTTTTTGGGGGAAATGATGACGATACTCTCAGGCTATACGTGGATTATCGGAATCTAAACTAGTTGTAGGTTAAGAAATATTTCCACTAATGAGGATAAAGATCTCTTAGACCAGCTTCAAGGATATCATGTTTTCTAAAAGATTGATTTTAGATCTGGTTGTCATTAGGTTAATGTTAGATCATTGGACATACCTCACACAATCTTTTAGAGAAGTAATGTTCTATATGGGTATGTGGTGACATTGTTCGGTCTCACGAACACACCGATAGTTTTTATGAAACTGATGAACCAAGTGTTATATCTTTATCTTTATTAGTGTATCATGGTTTTCATGGATGATATATTGGTGTATTCTCATAATTGACACAACCATGCCACACATCTTGAGATCGTTTTGTGTACACTAAGAGAGCACTAGTTATATGCAATGCTAAAAAAGTTACACTTCTATATTATTCATATTCAATTTTTGGGTCACATCATATCAGAGAGAGAAGTATCAGTGTACAAATAGAAATTGAAAGTATTAATTTCCTAGAAGCATCCCAAGAATGTCTTTTAGGTGTGAGGTTTCTTGGGGTTGGCTGGTTACTACCAGAATTTCAAACATGACTTCTCACATTTAGCATCACTATTTATGAACTTGAATGAAAAGTGTGAAAAGTATATATGGATAGATTCATATAAAACATCATTTTAGGAGGAAATAGGGAGATTTAATTAAGTGGCGATACTAGTTTTTCTAGATCTAAGAAGGAGTTACACTGTGTACTGCAACACTTCAGGTATTGGGCTAAGAGTAGTGATTATGCAGAGGGAACGAGTTATTGCATATGGGTCTCAGTAGTTGAAGCCACGTGAGGCGAATTACCCAACACATGACCTCTAGTAAACTGTGGTTGTTCATTCTTTGAGCTATTGGATATATTTCTTGTTGGGAGAGCGTTTTATTGTGTACATAGACCACAAAATACTCAAGTATATATTCAATTAGCATGATCTGAATTTGAGGAAATGAAGGTGGGTGGAGTACCTTTAGTGTTTATACTTTCAACTTTCCTACACACCTAGGAAAGGCAATGGAGTGGATAATGATTTGAGCAAGATAACTCAGATATAAGCAGTGCAACATGCCAGTAGTGAGTGGAAGCATATGTCGTTATTCGATGAGATGCACTTGGAGGTGCATGATAGGAATGGAAAGACATTTCTTTCATCCTTATATATTACCTCTATTCTTCTTAATAGAGTGATAATGAGGAATCTATCAGATTTTGAATTCCTATTTATATGGGAGAGTATGTCTGGTGAGGAAACTCCTCATAGATGGAAGGTATGTGATTATGAGATCCTCTATGTCCATTGACATGTTTGGGTTCTAGTGGATATATGTGATGAGATGATGCGGGATTTTCATGATTCAACTTGGTAAGTGCATCCTAGGGTCACCAAGATGTAACGTGAATTACATTGTCAGGATTAGTGGCTGAGTATGAAGACAGTGGTAGATGATTTTGTTACGAGGTGCTGTACCTATCAATAATTGAAGGAAGAACATCAGTGACTGTCTAGTATTTTATAGAAGTTACATATTACAGAGTGGAAATGGGATGAAGTCGCGATGGATTTCCTCACTGGTTTAGTGAGGTCACCTAGAGGTAATGATGCTACATGAGTTTTTATTGATAGGATTACAAAGTTTTCTCATTTCTTTTTGATCCAGTAAACCTTCAATGTTGATGAGGTTGGGGGAGTTTTACATTCATTAAATTATATGACTAAACATGGTACCATTCTCTATTGTTTCAGATAAAGATTCCCATTTTACATATCCTTTATGGAAAAGTTTTCAATGGGTGGTGGGTACACAGGTGATTCTAAGCACAACATACTACCCTTAGACTAATGGCCAATCAGAGTGTAAGATACATGTTCTAGAGGAAATTTTGCGGACAAGCATCCAAGATTTTGGAGTCTCTTAGGAGAAGCACATTCCCCTAGTTGAATTTTCCTACAATAATAGTTATCAGGAAATGATATAGATGGAACCTTATTAGGATTTATATGGAAGGCCATGTTGTTCTAATATATTCTGGTTGGAGCCAGGTGAGGCAGCTTTACTGGGACCACATCTCATGCAAGAGACTTTTGAGTAGCTCTAGTTGATTCAGAAGAGAATGACCATTGCACAGTCTCATTATAAATCTTATTTCAATCGCTGAAGATAACCTCTAGAGTTTGAGGTCAGGGATCATGTTTTCTTGTGTGTTTCACTGAGATTGGGACATAAGTGGATTAGCAGATAGGGTAAGATTTCACCAAGATATTTTGGTCTATTTGAGATTTTGCAGAGAGTCGGGATGATTGCCTATCGGCTGCAGTTTACTTAGAGGTACCAATCCATGCACGACATCTTCCACGTATTTTAGCTATGCTCATATCACCTAGAACCGTCTCATATTTTTCATCCTAACGAGGTTGAACTTCAAGTTGATTCATCCTTTGAGGAGCATCTGATACATATTGTTCATAGGGGTACAAAGGTTCTCCGAGGCCAGTCAGTTCCTCTAGTATGGGTGCTATGGAAGCATAGTCATTCATAGGATGATACATGGGAGTGGGTGGCCAATGTACCTGCGCAGTGTCCATAGATATTCTAATGTTTTTCTTTACGACCCTTGGATGGGAAATTAATGGGTGAATTTCTTTAAGTGGGAATGTTTATAAGAACTTGGTTTTTCCTTTAAGGCACAAATCTTTTCATTTTAGGTTTCTATTATGTAAGTGGAGGATAAATCAGGTTACACACTATGTAACCCATGTTCACATCATGTAATTTGGGTTACATTCCATATAATACCAGTACACACCATGTAGTGGTATGGACATGACCCTTATGGAAACTGGCACTACACGATTTTTAGTTTCTTGTACACGTTGTGTAATTTTTTCGTGTTAAATCAGGAAGTACTATCATTTTTCTTAGACAGATAGAAACTCACCATTTCATTCTATGAAGAGTAAAAACATGTTATCTAAGGATAGGTTGGCCTCCCATTTCATCGTCTGATCTCCAACTCAAACACCGTCGGATGCGATGGATTCTCCTCTGTGAGCTCTCGATTCCCCTTGAGACTTTCTTCTTGATTTCATATCTCATCCTAGTTATAAAAGATTTGGAAATTATGATCATTTTGTATATCAACTCTGTTCTAGGTATAATTAGAGGTCGACGCTAGAAGAGGCGAGTCATACTAATATGAGGTAGATGGCCTCTTTCCTTTCGCAAATTATAAATTATAATATATGATTAGGAGTTTCGGACACCCGTGTTTAGTGTGTCAATTTGAATGAATTTTGTCTATTTACATTACCTATTATTATTTATGTCATTGATTAAGGGTTTTAAATCATGATTAGGGATGTTTACCTTTATTAAGGGCCACCCCATGGGTACATTTCCGTAAATGACCGTTTATGGCCATTTGGCCTATGATGCCTATGAGGCATGCCTAAAATTTCCTACTTGGGTTGTTTAAAATGAATTTGATTAAATGTTAATTCATGTAATTGGTTATTTATATGTGTTTATTATGATATGAATTTACCATGTGATTTATTGATGTTAAATCCATGTAATTGTTTAATTACATGTGTTGCTTCTTATATAAAATGATAATGGGGTAAATAACAATGGGAGAGCCATAGCCTCAAGTTAAAAGGCAAGATCGAGCTCATATAACTATTAAAACTTATACTTAGGGGTGAACTATGGCCTTTTTTAAAATACCATTGGCGAAATAAAGAGGGTATTATCATGATATGTCATGATCCAGCCACATATGGAATGGTCGTGCTAATGGAGAATTTATTTAAATGCTGAGAGAAACTTAAATACAATAAGTTATTCCAAGGAAGGTATCTATTAGAAGATATTTATATTTCATGAGGTGAAATTTACATATAATTTAATATTTAAATGGAATGAATTATAATGCATCTATCAAACCAATTAACAAGTTTGGATTCTGACTTCATTTAAACTTCTTTAGCTGGTCTTTGGATATATCTGTTGTGCTTACATTTATATGGGAATCATCAGGCTTAGGATGGATCTCAAGACTTATAATAATTCATTTCAATTGAATGGTAAATGAACATGATATGAATATAAATAGGAACCAATGCTTCTAGAAATTTTTACTTTTGAGTACTTCCATGTTTTCTGCTTTCATTTTTGCACAATACCTATTATATATATATATATATATATTTTCATTGATAGATTGGAAAAGACCATTGGTGGTTTCCTAATGGTATTTATTATCACACCCTGTTTGGGTATGGTTTTGGGACCAAATAGATTATATGGTTATGGGTGTTGATCAGGGAAAGCGCCCTCCCATCGGTAATTGATATGTTTTTTTCGGAGAAAGATAGCATGGGATCACACCACGGCTTGCATTATTTCTTAGCTTCTTTTGTTCTTTTGTGATTTTGGAACTTATATCTAATATTACTGTAGTGTGAGATAATTTATATGTATTATTATAACATGGGACATGAAACATCATATTTTTTATTCCATGAAATATGGTCATTTACATTATCAGTCTCCTGTAGTTTACTTCAGTTGTATGGTGTTACTACTTTTTCTATTGTTATATTATTGTATTATGCTATGTAATACTATTCCAATAGTGGCATAGTTTCCACACAATCACACATAGGACCTCACTTATAGTCGATATCCTCTTGTTATTGGGGAAATGATCTTGAGGCCATTTGGAAAACCGAGTATGAGCTTTTATTAGGTGGTGTACATACCCAAGATGTTACGTTGGTCAACCTGAATGACATGACTACAAATTCATAAAACCCATACCTGATCCTGAAAGAGTTATGCAGTATATCGGAATGTCTAACCCTTAAATAATGATAACCTATCATCAAATCAATTTTGGTAAACACTTAATCACCACTTAGATGGTATAAAATGTCATCAATGTGAGGAAGATAGTATTAATTCTTAACCATCATAAGATTCATCTTCCTATAATAAACGTTCAACAACATTGATCAGTCATTTATCTTGAAAAAAACACTAGAGGCCCCCAAGGTGATGTACTTTGATAGATAAATCCTTTATTCTATAACTCTGTAAATTGAGTTTTTATCTTTTGGAGTTCTAACAGCACCATTCTATAGGGAATAACGAAAACTGGTTCTACTCTCGGCAACATCTCTATCGTGAACTCAACATCACTTTCAAATGGAAGCCTTTTGAAATACTCAAGAAATACATCATTAAAATGATCCACCACTAGAGTAAAGATGAAATTATCCACTCCCCAATCATCAAGAATAAGAAAATACACTATGGCTGTTAGTGCATCCAATTGATGACGAACTGGCCTTGCATATCCTGCCTAAACATCCCATTCGTCATGATGGATGTACATGTGTCTCTCAAGATACATGAATGTTACTCTATGATTGTAATAGTCAATGTGGGATTGATATGTCACTACCTAGTCCATCCCCAAATTAAATCAAAACCTAACATCTCAAGAACATACAAATCCCCTAGTAAACTGTACCCACCAACCTCTTGCGTACACCCCATATATTGCCTGATATTTTATAATGTCACCCGTAAGGGTGTATCAATCGATATAAACCCAAAAAATCACTCCAAAAATAGGACCAATAAAACCATAAACTAAATATAAATAAAATAATGCAAGTAATATGCATCTAATAAATCATTAGGAAGTATAGAGGCCATAAGAATCATACCATGAACAGTCGATGGTCTACCCTTGCAAACTCCAGCTATAGAATGAACTGCATGAAGCTAACCCATTCCGATACCATAGGCTACTTTTTGAGTTCCCTATGCTACACTACCCATCTAGAGTTGATGCTCTCTTCCCAGAGTACCACGTCCACCACCTTGACCAGTATGACTAGTAGAACTCCAACTACCTCCCTTGTATTGGTTAACTGACCCCCTGCCTACACTCTATTCTAGAATCATCCCCTAATCAATGCCCATATGTAGAGAGTTTATATAGAACCTATGAACATTCCCTAACTTGACACACACCCAACATCCAACTGATGGTCTCGGACACTGACAACACATATTTTCCGATCTTCTGAACTAATAGAATAAAACCCAACCGCTGACCTAGGAGACTGGTTCCCTTTTCTGGCTACCATGAAAACCAAAAACATGATGAAATATCTTGAAGAGGTGATTAATACCATCAGAAGCCAGACCATTGGGTCATCCAATCAATATTGTATGCCCAATACCATAGAAATCCTTGTGATTTCATTCTAAAATAAGATCATGATCTACCACTTCAACAAACCTCTTTAAATAGAAAATATTCAATCAAGACTTAATATCATTTATATGTCCATACTGGCAGAACCTTGTAGTTTTAACCTCATCCCCTGCCAAATATGGAACAAAATGTTTTAATTCAGTGAAATGGATAGTTTATTCCATCAAATAAATCATTCCCTATGTTAACCCCATGAACTATGAAGCCTTCTGATTCATCAAGGTTTCAGGTTATAAGTGTCTAGAAAATTATCTTGGAAGCCTTTCAACAATGCACCATTTACTTTATTGGTCTAAAACAAGACTTACCACATGTTTTTTATCTTCCCTAATTACATATAAGACAAATACATGACCCTCTTTTTAGGATGAGTCTCTAGATGATCACGGATTATCTGCATGGAAATTATCCAGAATTCGGCTTCCTTAGCCCAAATTTCTCCAGAAAAAATCGGAGGGTGTTTCCATTGAAATTCCAAAGTCAACTCAAAGATGCTTGGAACAAACCTCCCTACATCCCTCTTCATCATTTTCATAAAACACACAAAGTTCTCATGAAACTTATCTTCTCATGTATTACCCTAATTCACCAGGTTCCCTTGATCCACCTTTGGGGAAGCATTCTCAACAATAACTTATTATCACTCAACTGACATGCTTTGATGTGGTGTCATCTTGCTAAAATACAAATAACGAGTATTAGAACATATAACATCCAAATTACACAATTTTATAAAGGAGGAAATTTACAAGGCATAACAACTCACCCCACACACACTATCCCAACAATCATCCTCACACCTAGCACACTATCCTCGACCATCCATACCGTGTGGGGGGGGGGGGGGGGGGTGGGGTAAGCCAACATAAATGGTTACAAAATTTTCATTAGACAGATTTTAAAACCATTTCCACTATAATAATAGAATTTATTCCTTTTAAGAACATTTCACATTTCACCACTTTTTAAAACCAACATATTAACTCATTTACAACATTTCATTATGTAAAACTCTATTAATATTCTTCCCTTTTTACCCATTTGAATCATCTTTATTAAACACCATTTTCTTTGAATTTTCAAGAAGATAAATTTCATCCCACTACTTATGTCCCACACACCCATCCCATGTGTTCCTACCATGAAGCATGCCACAAATAGACCTAGGTGCCTACAATGACGCATGAATGATCAACCTCATGTTGTTACTAAAATGAGAAAATATCATAAATTATCCACATCACACAACAAGTTCAACAACCATTGGTGAAATATCATTCAACAATACCAATACATATCAAGAATAATAATTCCAACCATGGATAACTTGGGTTTTCCCTCATATATGGGATAACTACTCCCAAACACGAGATCATTTCCAAGGTCCGACACATACCTATCTCCTATCTAACATCTCAAATAATAATATTACAAAAAAACCGCTCTAATACCACTTTGTAACATCTCTAACCCGGAAGCCACTAACTTGTGCCCTGAGTCGCATTGCCACAGGACCTTAAGGACACTTCCCCATATGATGGAAGTTTATGACTAGTTTTGAGGGTCTAATATGACACATAGGGAGAATATACACTATTTATTAGAGAAGTACACAATAGACATCCACAATAAATAACGAAAGAAAAAAAATTAACAGAAACACACATTACCAACCATTTCCAAAATATTGTACAAACACAACCATATAGTGAATATATATGTCATTTAATGATAAGGGTACACAAATAATAGAAAACTAAAATAAGAAGAAATAGTTGAATATGAAAATGTGTCCTAAATCTATGTCTGAATCCCCATCCATGCACATACCGATCCCAAATAAACTCCCTAGCATTGGTCCATTTCCCTTGTCCTGACCTTAAATCATGAAATCTTATTGGATACACCATGACAGACCAAGTAGGGTGTGAGTATAACTCATTAGGACACGACTAAGGGTGTCCAAAAAATATCTAGTCTAAACAGATAGTGCATGTATGTAGTAAATAAATGATGAGGTAAACAAAAGAAAAAACATGTTTTAATAAGGTAAGAATATTCAATTTTACCATTCTCATTACTATTTCATTTTCCATCAGTGAAATTTTCTTTATTTCTAAATTCATTTTCAACACATGTTAGAATTTAATTTTTTTACATAATATACTAAGAAGACACGTCACTATGTATAAAGGGATAATCAAGTTACCTATCTTACGAAGGAAAGCATCTCATATAAAAATATATCACACGTACATTGGAGCCTCAGTCTAGTTAGTTACATTAAATGTAGCCATTAGGGGAATAAAGCCTTATTCTGACTCCCTAACCTATGTATTCCAAGGGTGGGTTGTATAGCCTCAGTCCAACCCGACCTATGAATTTAGAACCCAAAGTCAATACCACACATAACACCAAGATATGTAAACGCGATTGTTTTTTCATTCACCACATATAACATATCACAAATCATACATAAATTGAAACACATAATAAAAAGATTTCAATTTTCATTTGGCACAAAAATCACCCTTATGCCTTAACTCATTAACATAATTTTTATTTACTTTGAATATCCCATTTAACCCATTTCCATTTTTATGCATTATTCCATTTAGAAAATTTAAAAATATCTATATGTTATTCCATTATACAATTTTTTTGATTCAAAAGAATTTTCCCTTTTAACATGTTCACCATTTCATATTCATCAACCCACCTATTCATTTCAAGTACATTTTTTAAATCACTTAGCATAAGTTTTTTTATTACTTCTAAATCAATACATGTTAAGCTGAATAATCCATCATACCATTTACAAGGATAGACATAACATATTCATATTAAAATTTTAATTCAATATAGTCACCAGAATGTCCATCAAGGGCTCTATCATACCATAAATTATCTTCAGGCTTACAATTACCATTTCCTATGTTCAGAATCGTTGGTGCACCCTGTAGGTGGACCTAAAATTTTCTAGTCATTCTCATCACACCCCATGAGGGTTGTGAGGTGTTCAAATCACCACTTAGACAACCAGTTTTACCAAATATTTCCAAGCATATTAAATCCACAACAAATAGAAATAAAACACACAATCATTCAAGCACAAATCAACATAGAGACAATCAGATATAACTTATTGACCTACTACCTCAAATCCGATGTTGAATAAACTGTTAATTATATCCTCTGATCCGTATTCAAACACCCTTTGAATCCTCAACCAATATACCTCCATAAAATTATTGTTTTATGGATTCATAAGATGATGGAAATATCTACAATCCCTAATCCAGAAAAGAGAAGAAAGAGGTATATTAGACTTACCTGGATCTTCGATCTGTAACCAACAGTGCTCCAAATGGCCTAAAAATGAGGGTGATAGATCCTTCTTGGGATATTGAGGGTTTATTTTCATCACTAGGGATGAAGGTATGAGAAAGGGGAGAAAATAAGGTTATAACCTGAAAACCCATATGATGAAAAATATTAATTTTATAGTTTTTAATGGGGTGCATGGTTTGGTCGCATGGTTTACCAATGTGTGCCCCAACCATGTGAGAACCTATGTCCAAGAGGAATTAAGCGACATGGTTATCTAGGGAGGCCCACACATCTTGAAAAACCATGCACAAACTATGTGGGATGCCTTTGTTCATGGATTCACAGTTTGGATTTCCCCCTCACACAATTTTCCCTAACCGTGCACAAATTGTGAAATATGAATAGGATGGCTCAATTTCTCCTTTATTTCATGTTTTGAGCCCCCAAAACATCCTTGAACCTCCTCACACAACTAGTAAACATTTATTTATCCAAAATTAAATGATTTAATCCAAAATTCAGGCATGTTCATCCCTTTATAAAATCCATGATCTTACAAAGTAGCTATGGAGGACCAGTGCCCAAGATGATGTGGGGTTAAACTCTAAAGGAAGCCTTTGGTGATCCTTCCAGAGAACTACCATCATTATGTATCACCCCAATAATTTCAAAAACCATAATATTCTACATATTATCTCAACATCCACACATTAGTGAACCATCACATTTTACAAAGGAAAACACTCAGGATAGACAACTCATGGGTTCCAAAATCTGAGTTCAGATAGAGGATATATGAAAGAATGAAGTTTACTCAAAAGGATCCAAGGGGTACACAACACGTTAGGGGACCCACATAGTGTGTGGTCCTCCACTTTGACCTGGATGTGTCTCTTGAGGTACTCATATCACATACTGTGTAAGGGTATATGACTTGTACAAGACAAACACAGTGTTCCCATGCCACTTAGGGGCCCAATCATGTTCTTTGGACATGTTTGTGTATCCAATCCATGTTCATGTAATTTACCCAATGTTTGTTTAATTCAGTACACAACATGCCTCTTCTCACAGGGTGTCACCTGTGTGCTCTGGACATACCCGTGTACCCTGGAACATGGTGTGTTCTTGGACATGTGCTCAATCACATGACCCATCCAAATAGAGAATGTGGTACACAATTTATAGGGAGACTACGTGACATTCCATTCTTATAAAATATCAAAACACTAGCCTCTTAATCCATGGGGCTATATTCCATGTTCTCATCACAATAATTGGATTATAGTTGGGATTTTCACAGATTTACAAATCCATGATCCGCATTCCAAATCAGATCGTTCCATTTCAATTTCGGCCATATCACCGCTAAAAAATAGAGGATAGATACATGGGTCATAGTTTATGGTTATTATTCACCAAAACTCAGATTTCATTGATCACTGGAGATATGAAACACGTTCCAATTGCCCCCAGAGCCTTCCACTGTTTTTGATTGAACTACTGATCATAAAAAAACACAAAAATCCTACAAAAATCATAGATATATACTTGATTCATAGATATATCCCTATTATGTCAATACATCACTATTTTGGGGGTCTTATTCGGATTGATACCACCCAAAAACATTGAAAAGGGAGAACATGGTACTACAAGTGAAGAACACAAAGAAATTTAGGGAGAGATGAATAAGAATAGATGTTTATCCATCATTGGACAAGAGTTCTTAGACAACAATCATGAATAGAGATATTCATGTTAGAAAATAAGAATAACCAATTAAAATTTCAAAACATGAGTGCATGATCGGTCTACAATTGGCATAAATCGAAGAAAGGATTTGATCTAATGAATCAATTTAATCAAAAATAGCATAAACCACCATCTGAGGAGTTTTTCATGGAGTTTGGATCATTAATCATCAAATAATGCACTCACCACTAAATGATGGATTTCATTGCATTTTATGTGCCCCAATATGCTCCGATCTAGTGTTTCATTATTGTCTAGGGTGATTATCTAATGGAAGGAGGAAGAATACACTCTCAGAAAATCCTAGGATAATGAGGATAGACCTAGGAAAATCGCCATTGTAGTATACTTATAGATATTTTAGTTAGGTTTAAATAAATCACTTCATTAAATTAAATAATTAACGTATCCACAAAATGAATCACTAATGAGCAAGATGTTCGAACACCTGATGCTGACCTATTTTAGGGTGCACCGAGGGTAAAAAACACATTCCGGATTTAGCCGTGGTATCATATTTCTTATCAAAGATTATGTTTATGTGTTATACAATTTTATTTAATAAACGATGCACATGAAATATAAAATATATTTAATATGTTTATAAAATTAATTCCGAGTACACCAGGTCTTAGAATCACATGTTGTCCTAACGCTTAGCTCTAAAAATATATTTTAAAATATTTCAAAGTTATAGAAGGAAAAAAATGAGTCTCTAAAATACCCCTATTATTCATTATATGAAATTAAATAAAAATTTTAATGATTTTAATAATTTTTATTAAAATGATTATATTTTATAAATGATAATTGGTAGGCATTTTAAATAATATATTTATTTCTTTATAAAGATAAGAAATGTTAAAATTTATAACTCATGTCAACCTCATTAACAAGACTTGTAGAGGTGGATATATTTCCCATAAGCTAGACATTAGTAATGATTTTGACACTATGTATTATTGGATCTTTATCTTCAAGTTTCTTCCAAGATTTGGATTCATTGACATATTTGTGAATTGGGTTAAATTTATTTTTGAGTCTGCTCATATTTTGGTTCTCATTAATAGTTATATGAGAGGTTACTTTTCGTTCTCATACTGTATCAGGAAAGGCGATCCTATCTCTGCTATCCTTTTCTCCATATATGAAGACTACACGAGTAGACATCTCACTCATATTTTGGATCAGGGCATGCTTAAATCTATGCATCCTTCTAGACACTTGATATCCCCTACTCATCTACTATATGTCAATGACATGATTCTTTTTTTTCCAGGTACAAAAAGAAACATGAAAAATCTAAAGAAATTCCTCACTCAATAAAATGAAGTTTTAGGGATGCTATTAATTTGAAAAAATCTTACATCTATTTTGGTAAGAGAATCCCCTCTTCTAGGATATCTCAACTTTTGATGGACCTGAGAATTAGAGAAGGATATTTTCATATGCATTATCTAAGGGTGTCTCTATTATTGGGGAATTCAAAAGCCATGTATTTTTTATATATTGTGGATCATATAAGAAAAAATCATTCATCATGGAAATATAAATCTCTCTCCATGGTTGGAATAATATATCTGGTAAAAAATACAATTGTTTCTAAACTAGTTCATTAATTTATGTTCTTTAAATGAAAAACCTCTTGGATCACTCATCTCAACATTTGCATCAAATTTGTTTTGTGGAGTGGAAGCATTCATGAAAGAAAATGAGTCACTGTTTCTTAGAATAAATGTTGAAAACATCTTGATAAGGGAGGTTTGGGAATAAAAATCATTAATTTGTTCAATGAGTCTCTTCATGCCACTTTCACTTGGAACCTTCTTAGTAGTGATTCAGTGGCTCTCATCTTTCTTAGAAGCAGATTCATAAACAATTTGAAAAAAGGCCACAATACATATATTGGATCCTCTATCTAGAAACCCATCAATTCATCTTATGCTTATATTATGTTATATTCATGGTGGATCTCTTGTAGGGATTATTCCTTAAACATCTTGCTTGAAAATTGGACATGCTCCCCTCTTATTGATTCAGTGGATACCCAGCACCATCCTGTGGAACACAAATTTATCTTTAGAATTTTTTGGATCTTGAAAACATGAAATTATCTGGGAATCACACCAATATTATGAACAATTATATCTTTTCCCCTTCCAAAGATATTTTAATATGGGATCTTACTTAGAATGGCATTCCAGAATGCAATGTTTTTTATCATTCCCATTTTGAACATGACAATGAGTTTTCCTAGGTAAACTTTTCTAAAAAGACATGGATTAGACTTACTAGGATGATCATGATATAGAGACTTTCCCATCATAATTTACCTAATGATGATTTCTTAAAATTTCAAGGAATTATTTTTTGTTCTTGATGTAAGTTCTACAACCAATATAGAGAAGAAAAATCTCATTTTTACCAATATTGCACCACTACCTCAACTTTATGGAATGTAATAAAGGATATTTTGGAGTTTCATCTTTCGGATTGATTTAATGTGGTATCCTAGATTCAATATTGTATAATAGTATATATGGAACCTCAACTCATGTAGATTTTTCTTGTTGCCGCTACTAAAGAAGTTCATCGTCTTTGGCCTGGTTGTAATGATATCATGCATGGACTACTACATTTATATATTCAAATGGATATCTTATGCCTAATCTATTCAGCCACAGAGGCTAATAATGTACAACCTAGTCACTGCTATAATATAGTGCAATATTTTTTGATTCTTTGGAAACATGGAGTTCCTGGAAAATTCAAAAAAACACCTGGTACTCTTCCAGGTTTTTTTGGAACCCCCCATTATAAAGTTGGATTAAAATTATTATGGATAGAGTCTCAAAATGTAACATGATACCTACAGGTTGTAAAGTTATTTATAGATATAACTTTGGTAAATTCTTGATATTTTTCATTGGAAAATGTTATATATCCTCCAATACATAAGCTTAAATTCTTGGTGTTATTCATTCCATTCACTTTACTCATCCCAAAGGCATGGATAACCTCTGGCTCAAAAGTGACTCCACTGCAATTTTTCATGCTATTCAAAATGGAGTGATCCACCTATCTTGAAAGCTCGTGGATTAATGGATGAACTATCATTCCTCCATTTCAAGTTGCAACTACATTATCACTCATGGTTTCGAGGAAGCTAACTACATGGATAATGGACTTGCTAATAAGGGAACCAACATGGAAATCTCTTTGTTTAATGATCTCCCTTATGAGTTGATCCCACTTCATGATAAATATTGTAATAATATTCACACCTTTATACTCATGTAATTTTTCCTTGATTTAATAAAATTATCTTGGACACTTGGCCAAGACGTCCTCCTCAAATAATAATAATAAAAAACATATAAATTAATTATATAATTTGAATATTTTTTATAGATTAATAAATAATTTATTAATTATAGATTACTGAATAAGAACTGAAGTGCACTGTGTTGCATTTGTTGTCAATTATGTATGTTGTTGTCAAAAGGTGACATGGAATGGATGGATGTCAAGGAGCGTCAAGATGTGAATGTCAAAGGATGTGATGGTGATGGTGATGAATTGAGAATGGCCATAGAACATAGGGGAATGTCACTTAGGAGATTCACTAAGTGACATAAGAGATGATGGTTGAAACATTCTCTAGTAATATCAGACGACTGTAGAACTGATCTTAATGTTTCAATACTTGTATCAAGATGATACTAAGTTACACCACTTGAATAATGGATGATGATGGAGCATCATCATTACATCTGACGATTGTTGAACTGGTCTTTAAGTTCAAAGAACTTGTATCAAGAGGATACAATGTCACAACAATGTTTGAAGACCATGCATTGTCTTAACAATGCATGAGGAGATGAGGAGATCCATCCACAAGTTCTAAGTGGATGAAGTGGTGTTAATGAAGTCCATGCACTATCACTTAGTGCATGAGAATATGAAGAAGATCCAACTTGATCTCTGATTAGTTCAATGAAGTTTGTTGAAGATTTATTTGATTCAGGTGATTCGGTTGATGATGAACCTTCAGGAATTCCACCTCCTAAGTGTAGATTATATGTTAAGGAGGATTTATGAATTCTAATGAAGAAGAAAGGGAGAAGTGGCATTTGGCATTTACACTTGGTTACTTTGTTTTTATACAAAGTTACTTAGTGTTTTACACTAGCAAAAATGCGGTCCACCAAGGAGGCCAGCCAAGGGTCATCACCCAAGGCTCTTGTGGGACTCAAGGTCACCACGCCCATGGGGAACCCTCAGGTCAAGGCAGCATCCCTGAGGCACAACGCGCCCAGAGGAGCGCGCCCGTGTGTGTAGAGTGGGCACCAGTGGCGCGCCCGAGTGGCAGGAGTGGGCGCAGAGCGTGCCCGCTAAGAGAACACGGTGCGAGGCAGCACAGTGGAGGGAGGAGTTCAACTGAGCATATGGCGGCATCGCTACTTTGATAAGGCGTGGAGAAACCGGGCGCCAATTCGATGTGGGACGCGGAAATTTCTTCAGGATCTAATCTGAGCAGCCCGATTGATCTCGCATGTGATCAGTGCCGCACATCTCATCACGCCGCCCGCGATCTAATCCTGGCCGTTGCGCTTCATTAAACATTCGATCTGACGGCTCTGAGGCTCGTCTCCTTCCTCGAGCTCTCCCGAAGCTCCCCGCAGCCACCAACGAACCCGGCGTCGTCCGAGCTTCACAGATCGAGCTCCCGGCCATTGCAGATGAAGCTGAAGCCATCAAAGTGATCTTCTGTCCATGCTGAAACTATCCATGCATAAAAGTATACATGCATACGTGAAATGGGTGATTTCGATGAATGCCTAGGAAAACAACGTTACCGAGGCATCGAGTGTTCGTGCTTTGCATGAATGGGCCTAAACAGAGGCCATGCACACGTTAAAATGCATGCACGTGAAGAACGCCAAAACATAAGTGATCCCACGTGAAACAGAAAATAAAAAACGGGATTTGCGGCTCGTTTAAAGATTTCAAAGATCCGAAGTCTTCGGGAATTTAAGTTACAATCACGCAGATCATGTGAGGCATCTCTCTGCCTATAAAAGGAAGAGGCCGATACCCTGAATATGTTTGCTGAAACTTTGAGGAGTCCCGTGAGTGATCTCTGCCTCGCGAAGAATTTGAGAAGCCCGGAGCCACCCCTTGGCTCCGTGAGGTTCCTTTCGTGCACCCCTTGCACGAAAGAGGTGAAGGGAAATTCCCCTGCGCGCCTTCCTTGCACGACAGGAAGACCCGTGGCCACATCCTTGCGCGCCCGTGGTTGCATCCCTCTCTGCCTGCGGACTTACGCAGAAGGAGGTGTTTGCACGGCCGCTTGTGCCCTTGTACTTGTGCGCCCACAGTGGTGTTGCACCCTGTGCGCTTGTGGTCTTTGAACCCTGCGCGGCAGAAGCCACCCAATATCCTTGCGTGCCTTTCAACCTTGTGACCTTGTGCGGCATTTGAAGACAAGAGTGGCTGCACCCCTTGCGCGCCTTCACTAAGGCAGGGGATCGTGTTGAGAAGACCACACCCTACGGGTTGTGGGTGCTTGGCAAGGAGGAAGGCTGAGGCTTAATGACTTGTGCATGCACCAAGTGAATATCACACCTCATTTGTGTGTGTGTGCCAAAAGGAGGAAAAGGTTGTGGGTATTTGTGTGTGCAAGAGGAGGAGTAGGACAAGCCAAGTGTGTGTAAGTGAAGTAGGCCAAGTGTTGTGTGTGCTAAATTGAAACAAGTGTGTGCTAAGAGACAAGGATGCCGAAGACTAAGTTTGTGCAAAGTGGTTGTGCAGACTTAGAAGAAGAAGAAGACCCACACTAAAGTAGAACACACTTCAAAGTGTGTAAACAAAAAGAACAAAGAGTGTGAAGGAGGAAGAAAGGTGTGTGCTAAAACAGTTTACACCCTTTGTGGTTTTATTGCACCAAGAGTAGAAGAAGGGGAGTGCATGCATGAATGCATGCACGTGCACACGTGAATAAAGCTTAAATTAGTGGTGTGCATTTGAGTTGTCCAAGACCAGAAGATCTTTAAGAATATAAGAGTTTCCATGCACTCAGTGCATGAAGTTGATGTGAAGTGAGACTGAAGCCAGACTGAAGTTAAAGACATCAGCTGCCTGAGTTTTTAGTAATTTAGATGACCCTGATCAACAGAAGTGATAAGAAGTTTTGAGAAAGACCAACAGACCTTATCAGAGGCTGTTGAAGATTCTTAAAGAGAGAAGCCAGGTTATCCTAATAGAAAGGAGATAAATCCTGAGCAAGACGAGAAGTCCTTATCAACTCAAGTGATTAGAGGAAGAGAGCAAGGCCAGCAGCCTTTATCCCAGGCTGCTGAAGATACTTGAAGAACTTGAAGTGAAGAAGTGCTGCTTGTGTAACTCGAGAAGCCAGGAGAAGCCCCCTGTGAGACTCAGGGTGGAAGAAGTCTTCAGTGGGATTCTGGAGCAAGCCAGTGGGACTCTAGTAACACTGTGGGACGCAGTATAAAGACCCTCCTGTGGGACTCAGGAGAGATACAGTGGGACTCTGTATCGACCATTGTAATACTAACAGATTATAATGGAAGAAACCATGTTGGGGTGTTTAACCAACATGGCAAGGACGTAGGCCTTTGGAGCCGAACCTTGTAAATCCTTGTGTCCTGTGCCTTTACATTTACTGCACTACTCGAGGAAATGATTAGAGATACAAGAAGAGTGGATCGAGGCCTTAACAAGCCATAGAGGTTTAATTGATAAATAATCAATTAGTAAAAAGTTTTAAAGGATCACTGATTCACCCCCTCCCCCTCTCAGTGATCACACTGATCCGGGCACTTCAAGAACAATGGAATCAAACATGAAATAATAATGACTTCTTGGGGTATAATAGTCATGGATTTAATATACATATGATGTATATTAAATTATGGAAACTCATATGGAATGAATTATAGTAATATTCTAAGTGGTTAATAAGTATGATTTATGTTGTGTTTGTAGATAAAAAAATATTAAAAAATATATACAATTGTATATTTAAAAATATTAATTGTTCATAATCAATTAATTTAAATTGTTCAAATTATGTCCAAATTTGGGAAATTATTTAAACAAAATAAAAATGAGTTTTTATGATTGATTTGATCAAGGTTTAAATAATATTAAATGAATTATATTTAAATTACCTTAACATTTTACATAATAGATTATAGATTATATATATTAATAATTAATTAATATCATATATGTAAAGAGAATTACATATAATAAATAATATTAAAGGTCCATAGTAGGAGATGAATATACTATGATATATTCAATATTATGAAATGTACATAAAAAATAATGAATTTATAAAGTTTTTATAATTAACTCTATTTATGAATTGTTCATAAGTTTTTATATCATGTTTTAAATAGTGAACTATTCTTTTATTTAAAAGTAATCCAAAAATTTATTCATATATATAATTTTTATATTATTACTTTTTTTTGAATAATTTAATTTTAAGGTGTTTTAACTTGTTCAACATTATCATACATGCATTTAAGGATTTAAATGCTAGGAATTATAATGAATTTAGTTTTCATCTATAATGATTTTAGTTTTTAATTAAAGTTTTTAGCTTAAATTTAGTTTTCTAATAGAGTTCATACATATTAGGTGATAGGGTTATGATGAATTATAATATATCCTGAGTAATGTATATCTGGTAGGATGGACATTGGGTTAGACTTCCCACTGACCTCTAGGATTATGCCATGTTCTAAAAAAATTGTTGGTTTAATAACCATGGAACCATGATTACTCAAGTGGGGATTTCTATTTTCATATAATTATAAATGTTTCATGAAATTATCATGTGACTTATTAATATGATTCATTTAGATATTAGTAAATATTTTTAACTTCTATTTTATGATCCGTAACACAAACTATGAGTTTTATAAAGAGTTACACACTAATATGGTTTGAACATATTAAATTGTTGGAAGGAATAAGATTCCAAAAAAGGTCATCAGAACCATGAATACATGAAAAGGGAATACCATGAGATAATATGGTGAGATTAAATCCCCTTTTAAATACTATTTTTTATATTCATTATAAAGAAAACATTTGTGAAAAACCTCTATTGACACCAAAATGTTAGAATGAGAAGAAGACACATACTCGAAGGCTGCTTCATGAAGCCCATTCGTGAAGAACCAGCCGCACCGTGCCACCGCGAAGCAAGGAGCTGGTAAAGCTTAGTGACCTCCCTTGACGTTCATGACCCACCACAAAGCAAGGAGATGGTAACGCTCGACAAACGCCCTTGACCTTCTTAACCCACTGCGAAAAAAGGTTGCGGTAATACTCTGTGACTGCCCTTGATGTTCACAACCCGCTGTAGAGAAATGAGCCGGTAACACTCCACGATGGTCGTTGACATTCGCGACTCACCATGAAACAAGGATGATGTAACGCTCCACGACTTCCCTTGACGTTCGCGACCCGCCATGAAGCAAGAAGGTGGTAACACTCCATGACTGCATTTGATGTTTGCGATGTGCCATAGAGAAAATGACTTCCTCTTCGCACTGAGAGAGCACTAATTCGTGGAACTTCTTCCCTATAAATACCAGCCTCCCCCCGATCTCAGGAGGCAGACAATCCAACCTTTCGACTTCCTAGCTAACGAATCACGAAGCACTCTTCTGCTCTGTGAACCATGAGTTGTGCAAGGTAATTCAGCTCTGCAAAGTGCCTCCCCTCTGTCTCGTTTTGATCCCCTATTCTGATAGGGATGCCTTTCATAGAGCCTAAGGGGATCCGCAAAGGAAGGGGATCCCCAAGGGGTCCTGGGTCTCTGAAAAGAATTTATTCTTCATGAAACACCCTTCACATACACATGATCTGCATGCCAAGGTAGTGTCACTGTACATCACGAAGCACATTGCTTCACAATTCCTTGCTTCGTGAGGAACATTTTCCTCGCAAGGCAGTGCTTTGCGAGTCTATATTCACTTCTCGAAGCACCTCCCATATGCACCATTACCCCATGCTTAGAATGAGGAACCCCAATTTTCGATGAAAACCCCTTCACAAGTACCCTCCGCCATGTGGGGCAGTAGAGTTACACAAGGCCCCTACCTATAAACCCCCCTACTTTTCCATTCCTTTTCATGTGTGACCTTCCAGGTTCGCATGATGTGATTTAAAAGTCCCTTGGATGATACCACCCATTGCGTAGCTTCTCCTCATGCTTCATCGCATAGGTACGTTAACAGATATTTCTTATTTTCAAAGCCACACTAATGTGGTCCCCCCAATGGTTCGCTACATAACACCCCCTAGCTACGGCATTGCCGATGCCTTCCCTTACACAAGGAATAGAGGGTACCAGTTATGTAAGTCCTAGGGGTGTGGAGAAAACCCAACTCGTCTGAGCTGGAAGACGTTAAACTGCCAAGCACCATCGTCCTTAGCACATGAATTTAAACTGTGACTTCCCCAAATGCATCCTACACAGGGAAAGGAAAACCACCCTGGTGTAAGCCCCTAGAATTTCTTGTAAGAGGTAGCACCCCTACTCCTCATCTATTCCTAGGTGCCAATTCCCTCTCCCACTAGGCTTTTTCACCATTTGGGAATCTATCCTGGAGTAAGTCCCAACCTCTTCGGGCTGATAATCACGCATAAGCCCCTTATTTCCTCTTTGGGCCTCTAACCACATGTAAGCCCCACTCCACTTCCCATGGACACACCTTTCACGATGTGATCATAAAGTCCTTGCTGCCTCTTGTTTCTCACACCGAGAATGACTCACATGGTCTTAGAGAAAGCACCAACCATGAAAAACTCCTTGGGTTGCCTTAGAGTGTATGTCCCAAATGCCACCCGAACTACGAGGACATTGATCCTTGTTAAGGTGAGGTACGTAGGAATCCTCTAGGAGGATCAATCCCAACACTGGGCATCCTAGAGTGTTAGACCCACACCCCCCATCCTGTATCTAAGAAGACTTTGATCCTGGATAAGGAGAGGTACGTAGGAAGTCTCCACGAGGTTTAATCCCAACATTGGGCTGCCTTAGAGCATAATCCCCAAATGCCACAGGAACTACGATGACTTCGATCCTTGATAAGGAGAGGTATGTAGGAAGCCTCCATGAGGTTCAAGACCAACTTCATGGGAAACCTAGAGTGTAAGCCCTACAACCATCTGAACTATGAAAACTTTGATCCTTGGTAAGTTGAGGTACGTAGGAAGCCTCCACGAGGTTCAATCCCACCATCGTTGGACCCCAGGTCCTCCTTCACGGCGGTTCACCGACACCCGCCATCTAAACTACGAGGTCTTTGATGCTTTCCAAGGTAAGGTACGTAGGAAGCCTCCACAAGGTTCAATCCCAACACCGGTCATTCTGACCATCTTCACGTCAGTTCACCAACTCATCGGGCATCCTAGAGTGTAATCCCCACAACCACCATCAGAACTACGTGGTCTTTGATCCTTGATAAGGCAAGGTATGTTGGAAGCCTCCAAGAGGTTCAGTCCCATAGCCCATTGTTCATCCCGACCCCCTTCAAGTCGGTTCACCAACACCTTGGGATTCCTAGAGTGTAAGCCCCACACATAACCCGAACTAAGAGGTATTTGATCCTTGCCAAGGCAAGGTACGTAGCAAGCATCCACGTGGTTCAAGATAATCATCCATTGGTCGTTCCAAATATCTTCATGTCGGTTCACCAACACCCCAGGAAGCCTAGAGTGTAAGACCCACACCAATTTTAACTACATGGTCTTTAATTTTTGCTAAGGCTAGGTATGTAGGAATCCTTCAAGGGGTTCAAGCCCACCACCCATTGGACCCTAGGTCCTCCTTCACATCGGTTCGCACCCATCCTACATGAAATTAAACTATGGACTTCCATTCAGTGGTAATCCGTTCTCACTCCATTCAGATGTAATCCATTGTGACATCCATTCAATGGTAAGACGTTTTCACCTCCATTCAGCCATAAGTCATTGTCACCTCCATTTAGTGGTAAGCTGTTGTCACTCCTTTCAGCTGTAAGTCATTTTCATTCCTTTCAGTGGTATGTCGTTGCAATCTCACCCCGCGGTAAGCCGTTAAAAACCCCAATCAACGGTAATCCATATTTAGATGAACTACATGGACTTTGATTCCCTGCCATGGGGATACGTAGGAATCCTCTTCGAGGCTCAATCCCAAAACCATCATCATCCCCATAACGGTCCTATCCCATTCAACTCTCCATCATCCATCCCTATTATTACTTAGGCCACCACATCCTGGTGGGATCATGCCACTCCATACCTTATTTCCCTCAATAGTAACCGGGAGGTCAACCACGCATTGGCCCTAACATCAGTGTTCCCTCTAGGGGGTTCCCCATCTGATCCACTTTAGTTTGTGCTCTGATCAGTCTGACCCATCTCTACTGGACATTAATCTTGTGGCATACCCTGTGTTAAACATGGGAAGCTGAGGAAAACCTCAGATACATGCCCATGGAATACGATTCCCCGCATTCGATGTGGGATGCCTCATGCTTCTGCGCCCTGGATAAGCCCTCTAATAAGGGATATACGATAGAAATGCCAATCCCCCAACATCCAGACATGCCAGTGATGCCCAACGTGACTACTCACTTCACTAAAGGTTGGTGCCCGGATCGTACCACTTGGAATGTCCCGATAGAAGTAGTGTAATTAACTAGTGTCCATAAAGATATGGCTCAAGGAAGAGTTTTACAAACAACATTTTAAATTTTTGTGGGAGACCTTGACTAGGTGACGAGTTCCGAGGAGGAATCCACAGATGGAAGAACCGACATCCCATCATCCCATTTTGATCATGGAGAAAACATCCCAGAATAAGCGACGGATGCCGCCTGCCTTTGGAAAGCGGGAATGCAGGGCAACAAATCCGTGCCCTTCATACTCAAGAAGACGGATGTGCGCGCCTCGATGAAAGTTTTGGAAACAGAAATGGTGAACCTGATGTGAAGTTATTCCCCTCAATATGGAGATTAGTAGCACTTGAGGAATCAATAGATTGACATGTCACCAGATCTTGTTATCTGGCACCGGGTCCCACCAAGAAAGTAGTGGGCCTGGCGTGAAGCTCACCAGAAGTTGGGGTAGTAGAATGTTTGACATTACTGTTCTGCAATGTTGTCAGAATGGATCCCTCTTACCAGCTGCGGAAGACGTGATGGCGCTAAGGGATGGGTGTGTCGATTCATTTTTCTTTCAGCACTAATGAGTTTAATCTCCCTGCTTCTCAAGAATAAAGTTGCTGCTTCAGGAACGCAATCACCGCCTTCCCGTCAACGCAGGGGTAGGGGTAGTGCCCACACGACCATTCCACATGGCTTCTCCACTTCCACGATAGTCTCTACACCTATGACCATGGGGATCCCATGCTCCCTCTCCCCATCCGAGGTCATTCAAAGGATGGTAATCAATGAACTTGTGCGACGTTACGAGGAGGAGGGCATCATCCCTACATGGGATATGGCCCGCCTGGACTTGGTGGAGTCTGCACATCATCACCAACATTGTCCCTGAGGACCACGCAAGGAGCCATTTCTCCCCACCCCGACATACAACTGTTTCAGGAGCCTCTCCCCGAAATGATTTGACGACTCTCGACCTTACGCAGATGAGGTGGGTGACACCCAACCTAGCTCGTTCAGAGTCCCCTTCCAGGGGCTCCCAGCGAGGGCTCCCACCCAGTCGCATCAGTGCCGTCGCCCGGTCTTGTTGGAAGAGGAGCAGGTATGCTACGTACCAGAACCATTGGCCCTGATTCGTCTAACCTGACGCCAGCGTCGGGCACAGGCTGAAGAGGACGCCCTCAAAGGGGCGCCAACGTCGACAGCTACTGTGGCTCGATCAACCGCTGACACGTATCCTTAGTTCCCTACATACACAGAGCAAGGTAACTTATACACCCAACTAAGATCGAGGCCCCAACCTTCCCACGGGCAGGCTGGGTTGACTCTCGTGGTCATCGATCCAAGCAATAGCTGTCGCGAGCTCACCTACGGTGATTTCAACTAGTACGGAGGTCCTCCCCATACCACTACCATAGAAAGCTTGGGCCTTCTCCTCTTCTAGACTCAGCATGGAGGTCCACCCCATGCCACCCTCAATCCAAAATAGGGTCTTTACGACGGTGATGACACTCGGTACGGAAGTCTTTCCCGTGCCCATTACACTGGGTATGGAGTCATTCCTCCAGACCCTGACCATTGGTATAAGGATGTTATGCATCTGGTCTCTCTTCAATATACGGATTCTCCACATGTCCCCTCAGTAGCTGGTGATGTTCCTCCTCGCCTCGGCAACCTGAGGGGTGAAGGCCAGCCTCGCTCCACCTGCACCCAGCACGGAGGTCCTACCTGTGTTCATTTATACCATTACAAGGACCTTCCTCGTACTAAGGTCTCTAGGGAAAACATGTGTGGAGGTCCTCCCCATGCTTCTGCCTATTCTAGTGGAGGCCTTTCCCGCTACAGTGCTACCCATGGAGGTCCTCCCCATGCACCTTTTGAAATTTTTCCTGGTGATCCTCGCACCTCGGCTTTCTTGGGTGGAAACCTTCTCCCCCACAACACCGGTACAGCCGAAGGACCCCCGTGTTAGAAATCTACCATGTCCTAAGGAACCACCCAGGTGCAAGAAGGTGGGCCATCACCATCACAAGAAGAACTCTGCGAAATCCTGGTCGGAGATCAAACCTGACTGCTTATTAGACTATGAGTCAGAGTACGAATCAGCACGAGAACCCTCCCCTCGCTCATCTGAGTCAAGGGTTGGGCCAGGAATAAGGCACATCAGCCTGAAGATCCTAGAATGTGAGGTCCAACAGATCCCCACTTCCCTCCAAAAATATATCCAAGAGGACAAAAATATGATAGCTTCGCCTGTTATGGTCGTGCAATCACCACCATCGTCATCAGAAGAACTCTCTACCTCCACAAGTGATCACAAAGATCTATTTTGGGGACCAATGGAGGGCGAGTAGCATCGCGTCCTATCACTAGTATCCCTATACCCTGAGCCAGGAATGACGGTCGTCAGCCCATCCTATCGTGATGTAGCGGCTAGGTTTCTACAGTCTTCCGAAGAAGGCTCGAGATATGGCGGCCAGTCAGCCCACTCGCTATACTCTCCACCGACCAGCCTTCCATCCTAGCGGTCTGCCTCAGTACCACTGCTAGTTCCTCAACCACCCCTAGATGATGATTGGGGAAATCAAGGTCCAGACCCTAAATCTGAACTGAGGATCTTCTGTAACATCTTCACAGTGGAACACTTCCCTGAGAAGTTCTAGCCCGCGGCAGCACCAAATATTTTCATACCTAAATCCCTCACCCTAGAGGAAGTTGAGTGTTTCCGCTACACCCTATGGGAGACACATTTCAGTCGTCATGATCAGTGCGTGGTTTATCCAAAGAGACAAATGCATTTTTAATACATCAGGGAGAAATGTCCTCTGGTCGATTTGGCCGCACTCCCTGTGGCCCAGCGCCCTGAGTCACCAAGTCACCATGAGGCCCTCTAGTAGCAATGTGTTCAGAGTATCAAGGTACTCCAAAAATTTATCAAGGAGGTTACCCCCACGTAAAAATCTATGGCGGGGGGGGGGGGGGTGGGGCAGTATGCTACCCTCCTCTTCTGTCCTTTCAGGCGGCATCCCGAATCACTTGGAGACATTGAGGACATGCCCCCAGGGAGGGTCACGATGAACATGGATGACCTGGTGGATTAGGAGGATGATCTGGAGATTCTCGATGGAGACTTACCCCCCGAGGGCATGCCACCACTATTGGACCCATCAGGGAGGATTTCTCATCAGCAAAGGAACTTACTAGGTCTCCCTGGGCCCACTGAGGCACTGGTACTCATCAGGAATTCCTATAAGGGAAAAGATAATGTCAGAGCTTCCAAACACTCTGACCCATCCACCTCAGTGCATAAGACAGAGGAAGACTCTGAGAAGGCCACATTGTGGCAACAACTTGTTGATCAGAAGAAGTTGGTTGAAGAACATTTGGATGAATGTGTTGTAGAGAGACGACTTGACTAAGGAATTCCTAGGCCTGTACAGTAGGGGTAGGAACAATTTCCCCTCATCGAAATGACTTAGGAAACCCTGATCATGCTACTCCTGTAGATAGGGCTGAAGCCCGAGTTCACAGAAAGAGGGCATGGTATGTCTCACCAAACCCTCCTGAATGGTGTGACAATCCAAGGAATCCGGTCCGAGTTCCCCCAACCTCCCCACAAGTTGCTCCACCAGCCTCTCCACAAGCTGATAAGCCTATATACCACATTGAAGAAACCAACAACATGATCGTAGTTAGGGATCCCAGTTAAGACAGGTACCCCCTTCCTGATGATCCTATGGCAGCGCTCATAGCCCACCTTGAGGCATTGTAAACACGACAAGTGGCAATCCCACTTGATGGTAAGCTATATCCGACTTGGGTGGATGACATAGAAGCACCTCTGGGTTTCTGGAATACAACCTTCTCCCCCTTTAATTGGACGAGGGACCCACCACAACTCTTAAACCACTTAAACTCAAGGTTTGGGCCAATGTTGGGGACTCTGGAATAGTAGGAGGATTACAAACTCCACTTTTTTGTTCAGACATTCAAGAATCCATCATTCGCCTGGTACAGCTAGCTCCTCGTCAGATCCGTGACCAGCTGGGAGGACCTCCATAGGCAATTCCTCTATCATTTTAGTTCCACCACCCTGAAAACCAGCATCGAAAACCTCTTCAAGAGAAAACAAAGGCCTAATGAGTGAGTCACTGACTTTATCTCCTGGTGGAAGGGGATCACCTACTCCCTTGACATGCCACTGACTCAGGAGAAATTAATGATGATGTGCGTAGAAAATGTCTCGACGGAGCTAGTTCCCCCCTCTAATCACCCAGAACTACCCTGGAGGATTCTGAGACTTTTCTGATAAGGTCCAGTGCCTAGAGGAAGCCCTTCAAAAGGCCATCCAGGCATGTTTGTTGCCCCCTGTAATCAGAGCAAGGAGGGATTCTAGAGCCGATCCCGCTATGGTAGCCCAAATATAATTTCCTAGGCAACTAGAATTTCTACTGGTGGCACCATCTCCACAGCCTCCCAGAGGCCCTCCACCTCCGGCGTGGCCTCTGGCTCAGCAGCGTCCGCCTCAGAATTGGCAAGCTCCTCTGAGGAATACGCTGCCACTGCCCATGCGGGACAATCATTGTCTTCCTCCTCGACAGGATCCCCAACTCCTCAATAGGTCCAATATCCAAGGTCCCCCTTCCCGGATAAGAGAAAATATACCTATTCAACGAGAATCAGGTCCCTAGTTACTTTCGTAGTGCCTTAAAGTAGGGGATTGTACACATGACTGAGTGTAGAAACCCAAAAGAGACGAACCTCATTGATCGCCCCAACTAATGCCCCTATCATTGGATTCTGGGGAACACCCTCAAGTAGTACAATGTGTTTAAAGACTGACTTCAAGACCAGGTCGATAACAACATAGTCAGGCTGGGCCCGGCCCTGACACAAGTGGCAGATATCTTTGTAAGGCCAGACAGTGGTAGTGACAGTGAAGGCAAGTGGAAGAAGGTTTCTGACCTTGGGTCCCAGAAGTATGTTGACTACATGGCTCGAAAAATGGTCTCCCATTCCCATGGTATCATTCAGGAATGCTCGAATCAGCCAGATCCTTTAGGAGATGCAGTTGCTACTTCTATATCGTCATCCTATCCAGCCTCTTCCCAGAAGAGCAAGCGTCAACGACATAAGAAAAAACAACACGCCCCACCAATCCGTTCATCATGCCTCAATCTCAAAGAATTCTTGCCTTCAGAGTTGGGGATTCCTCCCAGAATCTTCCCAGTGATGGATGAATCTTCAAGCGATAGTCAAGGGTATACTTCAGTTAATACCGTGGAGTTGGTAAACCCCTATATGACTCCTGACGGTGGGGAGTGCCATGAAAACCTCCCCAACATCCCAAGTCGATGCCAATGTCGGTAGAGCCACAATTACATGGTTCATTGAGTCACATAATCTGGAACCTCTAGCCAGGCCATGCATGCCGCTGAGACCAGACAACAGGCCCAACGTAGAGCTCAGCACGCGCAACCTCTTCATTTGTTGTCATCAGGCCCACCTCCACCAACGTTTGTGCTACTGGATCAGGAAGAGCCACCTTGACCATGCCACGACCAGCCCCTCCCTACTACAGGCTGATCCCAGTCATCTGGTCCTCACCTAAAAGCTACTCTTCGGGCTTCGACTAGCGAGCAACAGGGTATACCCAGCACCAGTCAGCCACCGGCCTAGCCGGCAGGGCCCACCATGCCTCCTGTCATAGAGCGATCTCCTGTAAGAAGAATTTAATTCCTGGAACAAAAGTATGATGTTCTCAAGAACCTTATCGGCATCCTAGTGAGTATTTCCATCATTGAGGCCCTTCACCTGTCATCAGATATACGTGAGGCCCTTAATGAGTCTTTAACAAGCCCCCTCCAGTTTTATATGGAGGTAGCAGTTAGAGAAGCTTTTCATGATGAAGTGGTCGAGAACTCTGAATTCTAGGCCATCAATTCTTTATCTAGAGAAGATGAAGGCTATCCCATATAGGGGAACATCCTAGAACTGTACATCATCGGCCAATTTAATGGTTTGGAGGGTTGCCACTGTCTTGTTGACACCGGCTCCGGTATTAACCTTATCCCGACGTGGATGCGGCGAAATCTGGGGTTATCTGAAGATGACCTAACTCCGTCCAATTTAGGAATCTTGGGATATGACAGGACATAGCAAACCCCAGTCAGTAAGATTCATTTGAAGACCTATTTTGGCGGCCGAGTTTCCAGCACCGATTTTATGGTCGTTTCTTAGGACACTGTGTACAATGCATTGTTGGGAAGACCATGTATCCACCTGCATGCGGCAGTCCCCTCGTCAGATCACCAATGCCTAAAGTACTACCTCAATGGTCGAGTAGGAATACTCGATGGTGATGCATCTCCTTTTTCCTTGTGGAAATCCCACTACCTGGATACCGACTATTACAAGAGCAAGGACAAACAGATTTAGGTGAGTGAGGTTGAGCCTACCATGGTCGCAACTGGCCCCTGGGCAGGTCTGGATGATGCCTACGTCTTCCCGATCCATCAATTGGAGGCCACAATCCCCAACATGGGGCAATGTTTTGTTATCTTTGTTACAAGAGGGATGCATATTCCCAAGTACAAGTGATTATGTAAAATCACCTCGTACTCGTACACAAACCAAGATCTGGTGATCCCAGAACCTCCTACCCCCATACTGTATCAAGATGTACACCCCATGGAAACAGATGTACATCATACGTGCATGTTTCTCCAGGCTGGAATCAACCAGCTCAAGCCGACTCACCACTACTACTTTGATATCATCAAGCATTTCCCCTTGGGCCGAAGGCTAGATGGGATCAGAACGACTGCCTTCATTGCTATGGTTTTGGCAGCACATGAATCTCCAGATATGCTGTCTACTGCTGCCCAGGCCAGCACCAGCCTTCTTTTGGGATATGTTGACCTAGAGGAAGCACCTACCACTGAAGATCTTCCCTCCATAAGTGCATAAGTGGATTTTTAGGATGCTCCCCCCACCTTTGAAGAGGGCGTCTCTGCCATAGTCGATGAACTGGTAAAGGTGAACCTTGGTAGTGTGGCAGATCAGAGACCCTCATTGATTAGTGCCACCATGTCCTTAGAGGAGTAGTATAGGTACATAGATTTCATGAAACAACATCATGATATATTTTCCTGGAGCTACGACCAGATGCCAGGACTAGATCCTCAGGTATCCATCCACCGCCTTGGTCTTCCAGCAAATCATCACGAGTTCAAGCTACCTCCCAGAAAGATGCACCCCACTCACGGTGCCATGGTTGAGGATAAAGTTGACAATATTATCATAGTCAACTTCATCAAGGAAGAACAGTACCTCAAATGGATACCAAACATTGTGCCAGTCATGAAGAAGAACATACAGATCAGGGTCTGTATCGACTTCTATGATCTCAACCTCCACTATCCAAAGGATGATTTTCCCCTTCCTGTGACGAAATTTTTTATTGATGCTACAGCTAGGTTCCAAGCCCTCTCCATCATGGATGGTTACTTTGGTTACAACCATATCTGAATTCCCCCCCTAGGACGGGGAGTCCATAGCTTTTAGGGTGACCCAAGGTACTTTCTGTTACCAAGTTATTCCCATTGGCATGAAGAATTCAGGTGCCACCTATCAGCGGGCCATGCATTGAATATTAAAGACAATCCTTGAGACATTAGTGGAATGATATGTGGATGATGTCATGGTCAAATCTCGCTAGCGCCAGGACCATCTCAAGGAACTTAAGAAAGTGTTCGGTTTCCTCTATTCCCGCATACTGAAGATGAATCTGTTGAAGCGTGCTATTGGGGTCACCTCTGCAAAGTTTCTCGGATTTTTCATCAGGTATCAAGGAATCAAGATTGGCCCAGTGAAGATCAAGGCCATCATCCAGATGCCTCCCCCCATCAATATTCGGTAGCTTTGAAGTTTCCAAGGACACTTAGACTACATACACCGATACATAGCAAATCTAGTCGGCAAGTGTATGCCCTTTTCTCAGATGATGAAGAAAGGCTCCACCTATGAGTGGGATGAAGAGTGTCAGACCGTGTTTGAGGAAATAGAGCAGTATCTACTCCAACATCCGGTCCTGATGCCACCCATCTTTGGAAAACTACTGATCCTTTATGTGACTGCATTGTAATGATCTCTCGTCACCCTCCTCGCATAGAATAACAATGAGGGGATGAAAAATAGTGTCTACAACCTCAGGCACATGATCCTAGATACAGAGACTAGATACTCCCCCATAGAAAAGAGATTCCTTGTTCTGGTATTCATAGTACAAAAGTTTCCGCACTACTTGAAGCACCATGAGGTATAACTGGTGTCTCGGGTGGACCCGCTGAAGTACATTCTGAACTGCCACATGCTGACTGGCTGTCTAGCACGGTGGGCAGTAATCCTCTAGAATTTCGACATCATTTTCATCCCTCAGAAGGATATAAATGGAAATGCATTGGCAGACTTCATTTCTTCCCATCCAACCCCCACACACTAGTCTTTGGACCTAGATTTTATCGATGAGGCAATCCTATCAGTAGATCAAGCCTTCCCGTGTTGGAAAATTCACTTTGATGGAACCTCTAGGAGCCCCACCGGTAGGAGACTCAATGACCCCAGACTCAATAGAGTGGGCATGGGTACTGTCTTTATTTCCCTGGCTCAAGCCATTTTGTCGTACTTATTCCTACTGTCATACGGTTGCACCAACAACGAGGTAGAGTATCAGGCTCTTATCACTGGACTCAAGCTGGACCTCGAGATCGATGTTCCCCATTTTCATGTGAAAGGGGATTCCAAACTAGTCATCAATATGATCAAAGGTGACTTTTTCATCAGAAATCCAGAGCTCGTACCATTATTGGAGCACACCCTCCAGCTGATGACTCAGTTTCCATCACGTCTAGAAGTTACTCACGTCCCTCGATATGAGAATGGTCGAGCAGATGCCCTGGCCAACCTAGCTGCATCACATGCAGAACCCAAGCAGGTTGATCTGATTATACATGTGGGACATCGGAGAGTCATTGATCCCGTCACCCCAGATGATGACGACGACCAACAAGTAAGCCATCTTACCACCGAATCCTCCACACCATGACCCCCAAGTTCTTCATATGTAGTAGTTGAAGAGACTACCAACTGGAGATCCCCTTTTATTGAGTATCTCCGAAATGGTTGCCTCCCAGCTGATCGGGCCATGTACGTGCAGATCCGACGCTGCACACTGTATTTTATCCTCTAGAGTGGTCCTAGTATTGAGAAGATCCTCTACAAGAATGGGTTTGATGGTGTTCCCCTCCGTTGCATCCAAGGAGTCAAGATTTCTTACGTCATGGAGGAGGTTCACACCGGTTCTTTTGGAGCTCACCAGACTGGGCTGAAGCTATCCCATCAGATCTAGATACTGGGGGTACTTCTAGCCCTCCATGATCCATTACTGCATCGAGTTCACCAAGAGATGTCACAGATCCCAAATTCATGTTTACTTCATCCATCAGCCTCCAGAAACTCTCTACTCCACCAAATACTCTTGGCTGTTCGTGGTGTGGGGACTTGATGTTGTGGGACCATACCCACCAGCGACAGCTCTCCAGTGCAGGTTCTTTCTGACCGCCATAGATTTCTTTTCCAAGTGAGCAGAACCAATTTCGCTCCGGGAGGTCAAAGCCCATTTTATCATTGACTTCATGATATACAATATCATCTACCAGTTTGGATTGCCTCAGACCATCCTAACCGATAACAGAACCATCTTCTGAGAAGCCGAGCTAAAGAAATTATACACCAAGTACAACATCCGTTCGAAACATAACTCCCACTATCATGTGTAGGAAAATGGACAGATTGAGGTGTTCAAGAAGACCCTCTCTAACATCTTGCAGTAAATGGTTGGTCAGAACAAGAAGAGTTGTCTGGAAAATCTCCCCAACGCCCTCTGGGCTTATCAGACGACAACCCGTAATTCCATCAAGGTGACCCCATATTCCTCGGTGTACGGAGCTGAGGCTGTATAGCCCATCGAGATCCAGCTGCCTTCATTACACACAATGGTCTGTGACCAACAGGCGCTAGATAAGGTACCAAAAACTTTTCTGGGTGAATTGGAAGCACTTGACGAGAACAGGCTACGTGTCCCGCAAAATCTGGAAAGGCACCAGAACAAGATATCCATGGCGTTCAATAAGAAGGGTCGCCTCCGCTCTTTCCTACAAGGTGAATTAGTATTTTACCTCCAGACACCAATGATCCTTGGCAGGAAGCCACCCAAGTTGGAGCCGGAATCGGAAGGACCTTATATAATTCATAGGGTGTACCCCAATGTAGCATACTCCCTGGTGACCATGGATGGAGAGCATATAACTCCTCCCACCAATGCCATGTTCCTCAACAAATAATTTTCCAGAGCATTATTGTCCGGAATGACCTTAAATTGGACAGTCCCGCATAACCCTAAACGACATTTCGGTCCCGCATGACCCTAAACTGTTTGGTCCTACATGAATATAAACTGTAAAATGTCCCACTTGATGTTAAACTCTTTATCATCCTGCAAGATGTTAAAATTTTCCCTTAGAACTATGTATGGCTTGATTCCCATTCGTATGGGATACGTAGGAATGCTCAAGCATTTTGTCTTGAGCCCATCCCCTAAAATATTCTCTTTGACTATTTATCCTGGGTATAGTTCTCTTGGAGGATCCATGCATGATATGGTATAAGCTTCTTAAGCCCCACTCATGCTAGGATTATAATGGTCGCACCATGTGCCCGCTCCCCGTTCTTCTATACTCTCACGTCCTTACTGCATGATGTTAAACTTCATGGCCTTCAAAAACTACGTATGGATTGATTCCCATCCTTCTGGGATACATAGGAATGCCCAGACATTTCATTTTTTGGCCCAACCCAAATGCCAGATCTTCCCCATCAGGTCAAAAATATGGTGGGGTGCATAATTTTGCCCCAATTTACGTCGAGCTAATCTCGATCCGGCCATATGTCCTGCTCCCTGGTGACATTATCCTCTTTCATAGATGGGTATATCTATACTTCACCCACTCCTTTGATTGGGACTCTATCATCTTTCCCGTCCATAAGGGCCCCCAAAGGGTATGGATGCTAGGCCTAAGGGATATCTTACCACTTCAAGCCAACTCCCTCGTGGATGTTTAGCAACAAGCCAATAAAAATCCCGCATTGCGTGTATGGTCAGTGATCGATGCTCATTTGTTTCTCCTAGTCCAGGTTAATATTGGGACGCTATGTTTCGAACACGGTCAACAACTATCCTTTGTCGTTAAAACCACCCCATGATGTCCCAAACATTAAGTGTAGTGGTTCATTCTTCCCCGTTGTATCTCCAAGTGACGAACTCCCGTCAGGAGATGCCAGTTGTTATACCTCTATATGATAGGGAGAGCCGAATCTGGATCCTTTTTTTCCCACACCAAGAACATCTCACGTGGGCTTAGTAGCTATGATGAGGCAGTAATCACACAAGATGTCGTATGGATACCATTGGTCGAGACACCCGACCTTAGGCCCCTGGGCCTTTTATGGCCCCTTGTCCTTCTCAGGCCCCAGCCCATGTTCTTACCTAGATTGTACGGTGTGGTATGGGATATTGACCTCATTCACATCGGGTTACTCGCCGTGTCATACAAATGCCCGGATGAGATACCTTATCCTCTTCGTCCTCACTGCATGATGTTAAACTGCAAACTGGTCGGGCCTTTCTGACTGAGGCCCAACCTCAGGCCCCTTGGCCTTCTTGGGTCCCGAACCATGTTCTTACTCGGAGTGTATGGTATGGTATTGGATTATTTCCTCATTCATGTTGGATTATTTTACACTTCGTACACCTCCCTTGTTTGGGGTATCTTACTCCTCTCTCCGTCCTCACTACAAGATGTTAAACTGCAAACTGGTTGGGCCTTTCCGACTGAGGCAAGCCTTAGGCCCCTTGGCCTTCTTCGGACCTAGAACAAGTTCCTATTTATGGTTGTATGGTGTGTTATGGGATTACGTCCTTATCTATGTCGGGTTACATGTCATGCCATACACCCCCTCGATAGGGTATCTTACCCCTATATGCGATTGTAGAACTACATATGGATTGATTCCCATCCTCATGGGATACGCAGGACTGCCTGAGCATCTCTTCTTCAGGTCCAGCCCCATCTTGTCCCCTTGGCCTACATTCTTCCATGAGAGGGATATATGGTGTGGTACGGGATTATGTCCTCGTTCACGTTGGGTTTGTAACAACCATACCATATACCTCTTTCTCCTGAGGGTTCCATATCCTCTTATTCTATGACTCGTCTTTTCAAATTGGCTGCTCTCAAGATGATCCCCTCAATCCTCTCTAGTGATTCACCAATATTACCAAGGGTACTCTGGTTTAGCACTTTGAATGTTAGATTCTACCCGCACAAGCTATCACCCATTTCTCAGGTTTCATGTTCTCCTGCATTAAGGCTACTGTCACCTTTCACATCCAAAGGGACCCCCGAATGGCATGGATGGTAGGCCTAAGGGATCTCCTACCATTACGAGCCAATGTCCTCTAGGGTTTTAGACAACAAGTCTATACAAGTCCCACATTGAGAATATGGTCAATGGTTGATGATCATTTTTTCAACCCCATTTCAGGCTAATGCGATATGGATACTGTGTTTTGAACACAGTAAACAATTATCCTCCATAATCACACCAACCCCATTAAGCACAAAATGTGGGTTACATGATTCAAATACTTCTCCACCTCATCATGTCCAAGTAGAACTTCAAAATTCTTGGTACTATTCCTTAGTGCGCATCCGCACGTTTGGAGGAAAAAGCTACAGTAAGGCAGTCATTTGGGGCTCCATCGGTTCCCCTTTTGCATATATTCCACGTATTGAAAATAACTTATCCGAACTTGTTTCCTACACCGAGTTTGACTCACGTAGGATTAATGATCGGTTTGGGGTATTCTTTTACTTCGGACAGTCCCACTTCTCCATGGTCTGAGTTCTAAGACCTTAAACTAAGATCTTTTTTGTGTTTCCCCCTTTTGGAACTACATACAGCTTGATTCCCACCCTCTTGGGATATGTAGGACCACTCAAACGTTTAGGCTTCGGGGCTAGCCCCATCTCTTAGAAATCAACCTTTGAACTTGGCCCCTTGGCCTACCCTTTCCCAGGGAGGGGAGTATATGGTGTGGTATGGGACTATGTCCTCATTCACGTCTGGTTTTTAATGACCATGCCACGTAACTCTCCCTCCTGGGAGTTCTCAATCCCTATATTCTGTACTCATCCCTTCAAATTGGTTAATCTCAAGTTGAGCACCCTCCTCGACCTTTGTCGGTGATGCACCAATCTGTTTAAGAGTTCTCTGGTTTAGCATTTAGAGTGTCGGATTTTATGTGGGAATTCTTTCACCCATTTTCAGGCTTCATGTTCCCCTTCATTTGGGATTCAATAAACTTCCACACCCGAAGGGACCCCCAAATGGCCAGGATGCTAGGCCTAAAGGCTCTCCTACCATTACGGTCCAACACCCTCAAGGGTTTCAGAAAACAAATTGATACAAGTCCCACATTGTGAATATGGTAAGCAGTCGATGTTCATTTGTTTTTCCTCATTACAGGCTAACGTGATATGGATGTTGTGTTTCAAACATGGTCAACAGTCATCCTCCATCGTCATGCCAGCCCCTTTAAGCCTTGAATTTCGGTTGAATGATTCAAATCATTGTCCACCCCATCATGTCCAAGTGTAATTTTGACACTCCTGACACTATTCCTTAGTGTGCATCTACATGTTAGGAGGACAAAGACGTAGTAAAGGCGTCACACAAGGCTCCACGCCGACTCACCTTTTCATGGTTCAAGATCTAAGACCATAAACTAAGATCTTTTCCAGAACAACATGTGGCTTGATTCCCATCCTCATGGAATACGTAGGAACACCCAGACATCTCATTTTCAGTTCTAGCTCAATTGGGAGCTAGTTTATCTTTCCCCTTACCCTCTTACCTCTATTTTTGTCCCTTGGTCCGAGGTTTCATTCACGGAATCACATATGGTGTGGTATAGGATTATGTCCTTATTCACATCAGGTATGTTATATCGCACATTGCACATTCCCCTTTTAGCCTTGTTTCTACTACATTTGTGCCATGTGTCGTTAAAATGCAAACCTAGTCCCATCACATGGCCCTAAACTATGACATTATCTTCCTAGACACACGAAGAAAAAAGGCACTGCTTCATGATTCCATCGCTCAAGAGGACACCATATTTGGTATTGGTTACATGATATACCATTTGTCAACACCTGCATATGGTTTGATTTTCATGGCGATGCCGAGACTTTCTATCCTCAGCCCGTCGCTTTATAAAAAAACCATCCATTCTAAATGAAAAAACATGATCTACCAAATACCACTTCTTTTGGTGCGAGGGCCATGCCCACACACCCCTTTTATCCATGGAATGGGTAACTTACTGTGCCACCTCTTATAAATAAATACAACAAGATCCTTATTCTTATGAGATATGTAGGAACGCCCGAGCATTTCCTCCATGGGGCCAGCTTAACTCTCGTTTCCAGTCCCTCGACCTAAAACCCTCAGGAGGAACACATGGTAATCTCGAATCCAGGTCCTCATTCACATCGGGTTTCATAATCAATTTATCATGCGTCCCCTGCACTCCTTACCGAACCATGGTCCAAGCTCTATGACCATAAACTAAGACCACTTCGCATCCCTGCCACAAGACGTTAAACTACACGACATATTCCAGAACTATGTATGGCTTGATTCCAATCCTCATGGGATACGTAGAGACACCCAAGAATTTCACCACAAGTCCAGCCTCAAGGATCATAAATCCTATTCCTCCTCATTTCCGACCCCTTGGCCTGACCCCTTGTGGGGGACCATGTAACTGCATCTTTTCCCTGAACAAGTTCAGGATTCCCCACGATGACATTGGCAAGCGACGAATCACTTGCTAGAGAGGTCCTGTCTAAAAGAAGGAATGATCCATGATCAGACCGATGCACCCATCTAATGTGTTTCCACCATGATGGAATAATTTCGAGAGTGTTGGATTCTGTTCGAACAAACCATCACTCCACATTCCACGCTTTGCGTGCCCCATATTCGGACCCTCATCCCCTTTCATGTCTAAGGGAACCCCCTAACAGTATGGATGATAGACCTATGGCCCACCTATTGTCCTGGGCCAACGTTCCAGAAGACTAATAGATGAAATTTTGAGTCAGGCCCCATGTTTCGAACATGGTCAGCGGTTGTCCCTCTTCTGCTATCCCCATTCCAGGATAACAAAATAAGGATATTGTGTTTTAAATGCTATCAAAAATTATTCTTTAATGTCACACCTCCCCCACAGTGTTTCGAATCCTGGGTATCGTGATTCACACCTTCCAATCCCATCTGTTCGGATTGATTCCCACACCCCTGGCATTACCCCGTTCATGCACAAGAGCACACTGGGAAAATGGAAATTCGGCTGTTTTGAGAGCTTCATTCTCTAGTGAGGTCTCTCCCATTTCCTCTCGAAAATCTAGGCCAGTTTTTCAAACCCCAGATGCCCGAAGCTTGGTTTTCAATCCTACATTTTAATTGGGGTGATAAGGTGGTCATCCCTTGTTTCTCACATCAGGCCCAACCCACATGAGCTTAGGGAATGATACCAAGACTCTCCATGAATGTCATAAGAATTCAATAAACCAATATAAACAATGGAACTCATGCATGCTATATCATGAAACAATCAAAGCATGAAAGTAAGTTTGAGGGTTTGTAATCACTACAGTACCCGAGGGTCGACTCCCCCCATGGATGGGTTGACCTCATCAAAAGAGTGTAGCAGCTCCGCCACCCTCTAGCTGGTGGTGTCCAAGAGTTTTTGCCACCTATTCAGATCCCGCTCCTCCTCGGTAGAAATGGGGCGCAATTCATCGGGCGTGATCTGGGCCTACTTTACATCGGTCCAAATGGTAGTCATCTCCTTAGAAGATCGCTTCATTCCCTCTTTGGCCTCCTCCGACTAGGATTTTAGCCGCGATACGAGCTCTGGTTGCGCGTCAAGGGAAGAGGAATGCTCATCCTCCTAGTCCTACAGCCGTTGAACCTCATCTTCAGCCTCCTGGAGCCTTTTGATGTTTATCGATTTCCTTCACTGCCAGCCCAATCCCCGGACACAGTCATACTCCCATATCTTTTCCTCCCTAAGATCTCAGATGAGCATGTGAGGACGTTGGGCATCCACTCCCCCAGCACACAGCTCACACAGTCACGAGAGAATTCTGTCGATCTCACCCAACCATAATGATTGGGGGTGTCATTGATGAAACGCATCATCAACTTCCACGATTGGAGATGGAATACCTTGCTATCCTCTTCATCAGAGGCTGTCTCATCCCAGTCGGCATGATTGGAAGGCTCATATTTGGGGAACTCCCCCAAGAACTCTTTGGTAGGGTCTACATATGGTGTTTGATCGGGCGTGGTGGGATCTGGACTATCCGATAGATCCTCATCATCGGATCCTACCTTGATGATCTCGGGTTCAACCCTACTGACGGACCCACCAGTGATCGGGAACACCACTGCTAGGTCGTTTGGGGCCTCCGCCTCTATGACCACCAGCATTCCCCTGGGAAGGACACTGCCCGAAGCCCCAAACAACCTCTCCAAGGAGACCCACACCATTTGAAGAATTGTACACGCCAAAAAGAGACATGGAATTTAGTAAAAATGGTTAGGAGATGACAGTCCTAAAATTGGTAGAGGGGAGTTACAAAGATTGAATCCCTAGTCTCGCTCTTGGGTTGATGTCGTCGGGACCCCGAAGCATGGCCCCCCGTATATGGTCGGAAGGTATGAAAGCTCTAGAAGGGCCTCCTCAGGTAACCTAGCCCTGTTGGAGGTAGAAATTGATGTGGAAGTAGGCATAGATCTCACGGATCACACATCTATATCCAATGAGGGATGAGAACGGGTCCTATGCATAAGACTCTCCTGTATGGTTCAAATGTTAGAAAAGAGTCATGAATGACCTCAAAGCAAGTCTCAGAGATTGGGGATTCATATTTTTACCTCAAGGGACTTTTCAAACTCTTAAAGATCCGAGTCTTGACCTCCAACTTCACCCTCCTCCAATGGGCTCCCTCTATCGGGCTTGTCTCCCCATAAGGAATCTTCTGATTCTTCCAGTAGAGGGAAGCATTCTCTCAAATCAGCAGATGAAAACTGCTAGGGAGTAGTGCGATCGAGCAAAACCTTGACTTGATCTCTCATTGGATGAGGGGCACACCAGGAATGCACAATGTCCTCCAGCTCTGCCAGGTACTAGTCTGTCTCCGCCTGGGGCACTGAAAAGCCAACCTGAATAGGGCCTATCCTTGGTAAATCCATCCTGAGACGGTTCAGGTGCTACCACAACTCGGTAGGGCCAAGGAATTGATTATTGAAATCCCATATGTCCCAAGCCTCTAGGAAGATAGCATCCTATGGCATATAGATATGGTGTAGTCGCTTCCCCGGAGCCTGGGTAGGTATCCTACAGAATCCTCTCGGCGACCTCCCCTCTGGATGGCTCTGTTCCATTGGAACCACAGGGTATACTACCGCTGCAAGATCTATGGCTGCTGCCTCACCCTCAACTGGTGCGAGCCTCGCAACCACGAAAACCCCGCCACCGCAAGATGCCATTGGTGACTTTTGGCACAATCCCTAAGGTCGGGAAATCTCACCATCACCGACCCGAACGGTTGGTTGCTTTAGCATCTCCCCTGGATAATCCACCTCCTATCTCTGGGAATATTCCTTTACCAGCCTAAGGATGACGGTCGATAGAGGAAACTCGTTCCACATTTTTCCATCTTCCCACATGAACATGAGCCACATCTACCTCATCACACATGGGTGTTCTCCATAGAACACCTCCAGATAGACCTGTGGGGTCAGTCGCTGCATACACCAGAATTGCCTTGCAAACTACTGTGGGGTATACAGCTCCCAAAGGGGCTCACTATCCACTCTCTCCACCAGGACTCCACCTTGAAAGGACAGGAGATAGGATCAGTGCTCCTCCATCCCCCGACCATCGTTGGTAAATACCCTCGTCAGTAACAGAAATAGGTGGAAATTGAATTCCTCCACCCTCCACACCTGGTCCAGAACTGACGGTGCAATCAGCTTGGCTGGAAAGCTCCCAGAAGCATTCATTATTTATGGGAGGAAGTTTGAGCCTAGAGGAGAGATAGAGTTCAGGTATTCTTAAACCCCCCCTAATATGTGTTTCTATCCACCCATACAGGAGGTGGAATGGCCAACATACCCTCGTCATCCATTTCCCCTTACTCATATGCCACATCACCTTATACAGCTTGGCGAGCATCGAGATTCCTAGATTGACACACCATCCTGTCGCCAATGTGGTTTCCATGATGAATGTTTTGGGCATACTCCCATTTTGGTATCCCTCACTTGCAGGATCCAACCATAGATCAGAGCCGTGATGAACACCGCCATCCAAACTATTGGTTGTTGCTTGGTGCTAATGCTGAATCCCCACATCTTCTACTAGATATCCTCTAAAATCCACTAGTACGAGTATTACTTGCCCCGTTGAGGCCCCTTTGTAAAAATCCAAGGCCTCGCTAGAAACTGCCTATTTTACAAGAAGTTCAAGAATTCATTGAACCATCGCCTGAAGTTGACATCCCTTACTGCCTCCTTGTCCTCCCCGGGAACAAGCTCCATCAGTGCCATTGCCAGTCGTGGAATTTTTTTTGGATCCTTCCATGCACTCATGATGGGGACGAATTCATTGTACATCGCCCCTAGTATCGGGACCCCTGAGATCTCATGGACATCCCACAAGCTAATACCGACCTCCCCATGGTGTAAGTGGAAGGTATTGGCCCTCGACGACCATATGCTCAATAGCCCTGGCATCAGCTGTTTCGGTTGATATATGTGGAATTGAGAGGCCCTTCCCACCTTATACAAACCCACTCTCCTTTGCTCAGCCCCAAACTCCTCACATGAGGCACGTACCGAATTGGCCCAGGCCCAATCATCTGTAAAGTTGATGCCCTGGCGCATATCCCATTCCTTGGACCACCCCTTCCTCAGGTTCCTGAAAGCTACCGTTAGTATCATGTGGTACAGAAGAGGAGATGTCTCCGGATGCAACGCCTTCCCATCAAAATTATTCATGAGGTTTTATAAATAATCATGATTGATGGGTGTGAAATACTCTCGGGTATGGGAATCAGCAACCCTGAACCATCGGCACTGGCATGGCGTGCTCCTGAACCAGTAAGCAGGTTCGTCCCAACTTCCATCAGGGATGAAGAAGTCATCCCTCAGCCTGAAGCCATATAAAGGAAACAAATTTCACATTAGGTAGTTCTTCTGGCTCTATGACAATAGCTACACCAATGAATCATTGTTGAAGGGGCTCCGAACCAACTTCCCTAGGCCGAGACTGTTTTCCATCTCATCCCTCCAAGCAGCATCCACAAGGACCCCCCAAGAATCTTCTTGATGATCCATTCAATTTTAAAATTTGGGAGCCTTTCAGGTTGATTCACGAAGCTAGTTCACAGAGAACATTCGAAAATCCTGTTTATGGAGCCCCTCCTCATTCTTCAGACGTAGAGTTGCGAAGCACTGAGACGTCGAGTCAAAGACTCGTGGAAGCACTGCGAAGTTGGAGGCCCTATTCACAGAGAGAATTCGTGGAATACATGGAGCTTCGTGAATCTAGAGCACTAAAGTAAAAATATTGTAGAAGAGAAAAGACAAAAGAGAGGTCAGGTCCCCTATTTATAGGCGGGGGACCCTCAGATCTTCACAGTGCACCTTGACCAAAGTGAGCTTCACAACGTGTCTGGCTGGGGCTTCACTTTCTAACATGGAGAGTCCTCTTTGTGAGATTTCTTTTTGAAAGACTGAATATTTTTTCCGATTAACCCTCAGAATTTGACCCTTGGTTTTTCTGTGGCTCCAAGTCTGAGGGGGGGAATTTGTTGACGCCAAAATGTAGGAATGAGAAGATGAAATAGACCAGAAGGCTACCTTGCAAATCCCATTTGCAGAGAACCGGCCGCACCATGCTGCGTCAAATCAAGAAAGATGTAAAATTCTGTGACTACCCTTGATGTTCATGACCCTCCACGAAGAAAAGAGATGGTAACGATCCGCGACCGCCCTAGACGTTCGTGACCCATCGCGAAGTAAGGAGGCGGTAATGCTCCGCGACCGCCCTTGACATTCGCGACCCGCTATGAAGCAAGGAAGATTTAACGCTCCAAGACCACCCTTGAAGTTCATGACCCACCATGAAACAAGGAGGCAGTAACCCTCCATGACCACCCTTTACTTTCGTGACCCGCCGCGTAGCAAGGAGGCGGTAACGCTCCGCACTCTCAGTTGACGTTCGTGGTGTGTCGTGGAGAAAATGAATTCCTATTTGCACCAAGTGAGTGATACTTCATGGATCCTCTCCCCTATAAATACCGGCCACCCCCTAAGCTTTGGAGGTGGAAAATTCGACCTTTTGACTTCCGAGCTCCTGAATCGTGAAGCCCACTTCTGCTCTGTGAACCATGAGTTGTGCGAGGTACTTCCACTCTGCGAAGTGCCTCCCCTCTATCTCGTTTTGATCCCCTATTCTAATAGAGATGCCTTTCGCAGAGCCTAAGGGTCTCCGCGAAAGAAGGGGATACCTAAGGGGACTCGGGTCGCCAAAAATCATTTTTGCTTCACGAAACACCCTTTACGTACACATGATCTGCATGACAAGGCATTGTCACTGTACCTCGCGAAGCACATTGTTTCACGATGCCTTGCTTCACGAGGCACCTTTTCCCCACAAGGTAGTGCTCTGTGAATCCCTATTCACTTCGCGAAGCACTTCCCATTTGTTTTATTGCCCTATGCTTAGGCTGAGGTGCCCCACTTCGTGAGGCACACCCCTTCGCAAGTACCCTCCACCATGTGGGGCAGAAGAGTTAGAAAAGGCCCCTACCTATGAACCCCTGTGCTTTTCAATTTCTTTTCCCATGTGACCCACTAGGTTTGCACGTTGTGATTTCAAAGTCTCTTGGACGATACCACCTATTGCATTACTTCACCTCATGATTCTTTTCATTGGCACACTAACGACTATTGCTTCTTTTCATAGCCACGCTAACGTGGACCCCCAATGGTTCGCTCTATAACACCCCTAGCTACGACATTGCCGATGATTTCCCTTCCAAAAGTAACAGAGGGTATTAGTTATGTAAGTCCTAGGGGTGCGGAGAAAACCCACATTGTTTGAGTTGCAGGACTTTAAACTGCCAAGCACCATCGTCCTCAGCACATGACGCAAAACTGCAACTTCCCCCCATTCATCCTACGTGAGGAAATGGAAACCACCTTGGTGAAAGCCCCTAGATTTTCTTGAAAAAGGTAACACCCCTTCTCCTCCTCTCTTCCTAGGTGCCAATCCCCTCTCCCTCTGGGATTTGTCAATATTTGGGCCTCCATCCTAGAGTAAGTCCCAACCTCTTGGGGTTGCTAACGACGCATAAGCACGTATTTCCTCTTTGGGTCACTAACCACGTGTAAACCTCACTCCACTTCCCACAGAATCATTTTTTGCGACGTGATTGTCAGGTCCTTGCGGCCTCTTATTTCTCAAACTGAGCATGACTCACATGGGCTTAGGGCAAGCACGGACCATGAAAAACTCCTTAGGTTGCCTCATAACTTAATCCCCAAATGCAACCCGAAATATGAGGACTTTGATCCTTGCTAAGGAGAGGTACGTAGGAAGCCCCCAAGAGGTTCAATCCCAACACTGGGTAGCCTAGAGTGTAAGCCTCAAACCCCCCCATCCTGGAACTATGAGGACTTTGATCCTTGCTATGGTGAGGTACGTAGGAAGCCTCCATGAGGTTCAAGCCCAACATTGGGCTGCCTCAGAGCGTAAGACACAAATGCCACCAGAACTACGAGAAATTTGATCCTTGCAAAGGTGAGGTACGTAGGAAGCCTCCAAGAGGTTCAAGACAAACACCATGTGAAACCTGGAGTGTAATGCCCAAAAACATCTGGATTACGAGGACATTGATCCTTGCTAAGGTGAGGTACGTAGGAATCCTCCATGAGGTTCAAGCCCACCATCGTTGGACCCAAAGTCCTCCTTCATGTCGGTTCACTGACACCCTCTATATGAACTACGAGGCCTTTGATACTTGCCAAGGTAATGTATGTAGGAATCCTCCACGAGGTTCAAGCCCAACACTGGTCATTCTGAACATCTTTACATCGGTTCACCAACTCATCGGGCATCCAAGAGTGTAAGCCCCACACCCACCATCTGAACTACGTGGTCTTTGATCCTTGCTAAGGCAGGGTATGTAGGAAGCCTCCCTGTGGTTCAAGACCACCGTTCACTGGTCATTTGACCCCCTTAATATCAGTTCACCAACACCTTGGGAATCCTAGAGTGTAAGCCCCATAGATAACCCGAACTATGAGGTCTTTGATCCTTGCCCAGGCAAGGTACGTAGGAAGCCTCCTTGAGGTTCAATCCCGTCATCCATCAGTCGTTCCAACCATCTCCACGTCGGTTCACCAACACCTCGGACAACCTAGAGTGTAAGCTCCACACCCATCTAAACTACGTGGTCATTGATCCATGCTAAGGCAAGGTACGTAGGAAGCCTCCACGAGGTTCAATCCCACCACCCATTAGACCCCAGGTCCCTTTTCATGTCGGTTCGACCCTATCATGCTTGATGTTAAACTGTGGACCTCCATTCAATGGTAAGCCACTATGAATCAATTCAACGATAAGTTGTTGTCACCTCCATTCAACAGTATTCCGTTGTCGCCTACATTCAGCAGTAAGATGTTGTCACCTCCATTCAGTGGAAATCCATTGTCACTCCTTTCAGTGGTAAGCCGTTGTTACTCCTTTCAGTGGTAAGCCGTTGCTATCCCATCCAACGGAAGCCGTTGAAAACGCAAATCGGGGGTAATCCATATTCAAATGGACTACATGGAATTTGATTCCCTGCCACGGGGATACGTAGGAAGCTTCTTTGAGGCTCAAGACCAAAACCATCATCATCCTCATGAAGGTCCCATCCCATTAAACTCTCCCCCATCCATCCTGATTCTTACCCGGGCCACCACATCCCGGTGGGATCATGCAACTCCATACCTCATTCCCCTGAACAGTAATCGAGAGGTCAACCAAACATTGTCCCCAACATCGGTGATCCCTCCAGGGGGTACCCCTCCGATCCACTCTAGTCAGTGTTATGATCAGTCTGATCTGACTCTGCTGGATGTTAAACTTGCGACATACCCTGTGTTAAATAAGGGAACCTGAGGAAAACCTATGATATATGCCCATGGCATATGATTCCCCGCATTCGATGTGGGATGCCTCGGGCATCCGCGCCCTCAAGAAGCCCTCTAATAAGGGACAAAAGACAGACACACCAATCCCCTAGTGTCCAGACATTCCAGTGATACCCAATGTGACTACTCCCCTAACTGATGGTTGCTTCCCTGACCGGTCCCCTTGGAATGTCCTGACAGAAGTAGTGTAATTAATTGGTGTCCATGTTGATATGGCGCTAGGAAGTGTTTCATGAACAACATATGAAATCTATGAGGGAGACTCAGACTAGGTGACGAGTTCTGAGGAGGTATCTATGGAAGGAAGAAATGACATCCCATCATCCCTTTTTGATAAAGGAGCAAACATCCCTGAATAAGTGATGGATGCTGCCTACCATTGGAAAGCGGGAATGAAGTGCTACAAAGCCGCTCCCTTCGAACTCAAGCAGATGGACGCGTACACCCCAAAGAAAGCATCAGAAACAACCTCATTGATCCAATGAGGTATGTTATACATAGTATAATGTCTATGTATTATCTTTTATAAGGCTTGGTGGAAATCGATAACTCTATGATTTAGCCAACAAAATACCATTTTCAGCTTTGGGTGACACCTAGTTATAAAACCCAAGGAGTTATGATACCATAATAATAGAGTTGAGTTTTTTTCCTTACGATGGATTTGAAAATAAAGTTGTTTACTCAGATATACAAGATTAATATGTGATATGATTGAAGATTTTTCTCACCAAATAACAAAGTGGTAATAATAATTCCATAATAGGCTAATTACTCAGTGGAATATGGGTACTAGCCTACCAAATTTAATAATGTATAGGGTTATAATTTTAGGGGGATTACATTCAATAAAATTCATTGATGAAAAACAGTAAAAAATTATACCAACTAAATAAAATCTTCTATTGTAGAAAATAGATTTATCATCCTCATACAACATGACATTGAAATTAATCCTTTGAAAAGATAGGCTTAATATAAGTTACTCTAGGGACCTGTGACTTAAGAAAAGTTCAAAAGTAAGCGAAATTATATGTCTAAAAAAACCATCTGAAGAAACTAAGTATTTAGGTTGTTCAATAAGAAGATATAGACTCTTTTGAGAAGAATGAAATGATTTAAATACTATTTCAATGGAATTAGATGAAGGATAACCAAATATATTATAATCTATGTTCATATACTTAATATTATTGTGAATATTAATGTCATGGCAATAAAAATGTATTATATAAGGATGATTGTTGCTTATAATTTAATAATATTATCATTGATTGAAGTGTAATGATGATATTAATGATCTCAAGGAACATTCATATGAAATTCTCAAAGTTCTTAAAATAAGAAAAAATAGGGCATGCTATGTCCAGATTATTATCCTTTATTGACAGTACAAGTGGATAAATGTTCAAACCATAAGAAGAAATGTTAGTTGGAGAGTCCACTATTATTTCTTTAGAAACCTAGTAAAGGTCATTGAAATATATATTTATCACGAATTTGGAGTTTTGTTTCCATATTATAGAATTATCCTATATACCTAAAAAGGTTTATTGAACTCTATAAAATTTCCATGTTAATTATTAGTATTAAATTTTTTTTATTATTTAGTTTTGTAAGTTATATGATAAAAAAGGTATATATTAAAAATATTTTAAATATACAGGATTTGGAAATCATGGTATGGGTTGATAGTGATTTTTGTTTTCAATCAAGTTATGAAGTAATGAGTATATACATCAAATATTTCAATTTAATGGAATATATAAATATTATATGGATATTAGTTAGGGTTTTGTATATATATCACATTTATCTTTTATGATATGAGGTTTTTTTATTTAAAAGGGTTATTATAAAGAATATAAGGTTAAACATATGGTTTATGATTCATCATGTTATATAATTTTTTGGAGAATAAGATAATAGTAAAATTATTTTATCCAGATTAAAATTGTTTATCTATATTTTTTTTGAAATTTTAGGAATAAATATTTTACCACCATTAATGGAATATTTTAATGAGTACTATTAGTTTTAATAAAATACTATAAACAAATAAAATACTATATATTATGTGGATAAAATATTTTATTATTTAAATATTTACACATGAAGAAATAAGTGTTATTTTTCTAAAACAATGAAATTATTTTCCATAACATGATATTATGAAGATAATATATTGTCTAAGAGTCTAGTAGAAGTATATTTTAACTTAGAAAAGTTTTAAAAAAATAAAATAAAAGATTATTCTAGTTAAAAAAAGAAATTAAATCTCACACAACATCCTAAAAAGTTCAATGTATGTCAGTAAAGAGTAATATTAAGAGTTATATATAGTTACCATACAAAAGTTAATATCACTATGTTATTAATGAGTTTTTGATATGATTTTAAATATTAATGTAAATCATTAAATTTTTAATAAAATATATTAATGAAAAATTTTGATGGAAAGGGTTCCAAGGATTATGATGATGAATTTAGGAAGAGTTAAAAGTATGAAACATAAGTTATTGACATCATATCATTGGATGTTGTTATATTAAGAAGTATGAATATGTTTAAAATGATGAATTTTAAGAATATGATTCCAAAATATGAATTTTTTTTAAATAAATTTAATTTATAGATGTTACTCACTAAAGAGTATAGTGGTTTGATTTTATTAGGTTATCACATAAATATGTTTTAATAATTACATAGATATGTAATTTGTTTTACAAAACCCTAAAAGTGAAAAAACATAATGTTGATTGATTTGTCTATCATATATGATATTTTATACATGTGAATATTTACGGTTTTGATAAAATTATTACAATGAGTTTTATAATGTAAAATGTGTCTTGTTAATCAAAAGGATATCTCCACCTTATCATTCATTCACATTAACTATATATATATTTTTTTGTGGAAAAATGATAATTGTCCCCTAAAATAATGACTTTTTGTTATCCCTAATTTATTATCATCATAGAGTATTATGGGATTTAATTATATGTTAAGATTATCATTGTTAATATAATATTATGTATTAATTTTTTTATATGATATAAAATTTATAGATTCATTTGGTAATAAGTTTCAACTTATTATTTGGATGTAAACCCAAATTATATCACATGGAATTTCATATAATCATTGACATACTTTGGGTTGTATGGCTATTATGTACATAGATTGCTTGTGGTTTGTGAGATATATATCATGATAAATTTATATTTTAATACATTTTATACAAAATATTTAAGTCTTAACTAATAATGAGGTGTATATGAATGTAGTCGACCATGTTTTCAATTAGATTCTAACAAAGATAGGTTTTTTCCACTCATATAAGGAGAAAAGAATTCTAGGACATTGATTGGAATAAGCTAAGGAAATTCATGGTCATAAATAGCTGTGTGACATGTCATATCTTTAAATACTTGAATGAGGGATATGTGATGTGCTCATATCTTGGATGAATAACATGTGATGTATTCGATTACTTGGTCAATCTATTTTAGAGAATTTAGAATATAAGAGATGGACATTACTAGATTAACATTTTATATGCCGAGTGCTCACCTGAAGTCAAGGAAAATGGGATTGTATAGGTATATATATAGTATATATGATACATCTTGTGAATGACATGTTCATATAGTGACATGATTACATTTGATTAGGATCACACCAGACCCCATTATTGTATTAGTACCTCTGATTTTTTTAAATAGGTAACTCATTGCCATCATATATAAAATCAAGATTCCATATATGTTACTAACACAATAAAGGCTAACTGGGTTACATAGTTTGAAATTTTAATAAGGGTTAAATTTTAGATAAATTGTTTTTTCAAAATTAATATATTTTTACAAACCATAACCAATGTATTTTGGATGTATTGAAATAGAGTTGGGATGTTTTTTATAATGCCCTTATGGGATTTTATTGAAAGTGATATATTGTTCAAAAATTCACTAAAATTAGTGTATTTTATTGTATAAAATTCCTTATGTCATAGCTTTTGATAAGGGTATAAAAATTCTTTTAAGATATATTTTGAGTAGTATCTATTGTAGTATATGATAGATAAGGGATATGTGACATCGAGTATATCTCCACAAAAATATATTCCATGTTGTTTCTTATGGTTATAAATAAAATTTTTAATTCATTAATTTATACATATTCATGATATAATCAATAAAATATTCAATGATCATATAAAACTAATGAGTATATATAATTGTAACATATATTAGTTTTCATGTAATGGCAGTCAATGCTCATCTCCCTTCATTAATTAAATGAAGCATATTTAAAGGGTAGAAACCCTCCTATTGAGGATGTTTGAATACAATGTTACATATTTGAAGCTATATTCATCATAGTTACCCATTTATTATCCATTTAAATATCCCATCACAAATTTTCTTTTAAAGGGTCCTGTCATTATGAATAAGGATTCTAGTAGTTCATATGACACACATTCATGTGAGTGACCTTCAGATGTTACTCATTAATCTACATCAAGTGTATCCCGTCATTATTTATAAAGATATATATTTCCATAATAAATGTACACATATTATTTTATTTTATTTGTTAAATATATTGAAATTTTTGATGGTAGATCAAGTAACATTGTGTGTTTCTTGTACTGTAATGATCATGTGATAATCCTCCAAAACCCATTAGTGGGATGGATGTGGATTTAGATTTCTGATTCTTCAATATAAATATAAACAAAGAATATAATTTTTGGTTGTTTCATATCATATAAAAGTTTTACTATAGATTTAAAATATATTTTTTCAAGTTATGTGTACCCCATATATACTTTACGGTAGGGGTATGTTGGTTTAAATTCCCATTGAATTTTCTTACTATTTTTAACTTTCATAAATTACCAATTTTGAATAAAAGTGAATAATATATTAAATTTGAAATAAAATAATATAAATTAAAAGGTACCTAAATTGCTTCCTCCTCCCTATGGCCATAGAAATAATCCTACGTTGCTTGGTGTTGGAGTTGGTTTTTTAGAGCCAGCTAACTTTATACTATTGGTTACCTATATATTTAAACACATTAATATTAATTAATATATTATCACATGATGACAATTCTTCTAGATAACAAAAGTGAGATGATTTACTTATAATATTTTTCATATTGAAATGTTATAAGAGTTCCATACTATAATGAGAACCTTGAAATTCTAGGAAAATATTACTAAACATTTGTTCTATGGTTAGATGACATCTATTTTATAGCATGTATATGATTTTTGAATATCAAGTGTTGGAGGATAATATCATTTTGTGACTTAGTCTTATTATGTTTTTTACTTCGTAATATATAATAGAGGAGGTTATGATAAAAGAAAATCCAATAAAAATTCCACATGTTATGTTTTATTGGATATTCTTATCCTTGGATGTGTGTATTGGCCCTTAAACTTGATATTCTTATTATTAATATAAACCATTAATTTCATAATTTTATGTTTTTATGAAAATCATGACAACATATTAATTTTGGATGGTAGGATACATTGGGTGAGTCATAAGTTATATGAAATTAATGAATAAGTGAAGTTAGGATATTTGTCTTTTATATTAAAATAAGTTGGTATATTGGGGCCTTTGATTAGAATAGAATTTATTTATTATATCCATGGATATGGTGGTTCCATGATGAGTTCATTTCTAAGATGAAGAGAAATATATATGAATTATATATACTGATGTCAGAAGTATGCAACTTGCATGATGATATATAGAGGTAGATGAATTATATTACATAGTAGCCAGTTGTAGGATACTATTACTGTTGTGATATTAAGTTCTTTATCTATGATATCATTGATTGGATTCAAGATACTAATCTTGAATTTTGGCTATCTCATCAATTCCTTTAAGAAAGGGGTCTAGAGGGTTACACACTAAGTGTATCCAAAATATGAGTAAAATTATATTTGAATTTAACTTTTAGGATAACTATTTTTCTCTTGAAAAAATGTAATACTTAATTAGTTTATCTTGATCAAAATACTTCATTATTTAGTTAATTGGTTCAAAATATATGTGAGTTTAAAATTAAATACATATTATTTTATTCAGTTAGTGAATATATGATTCTTTATCCATTGGTTGTTATTCAATAGGTAATAAATAAGAATTTATATATTTATTTGAATTTGTAAACAAATATTAATACTCAAGATATTGAATATAAAAATATTTACTCATTTAATGAATAATTTATAGAAATTAATTTTGAGGAAAAATTTAAAATTTAAGGTTTGATAAATGCAATGAGGATTGATGAGACACGTTAAGGACCTAATGGAAATGATATATTTTTATTTAATATAATAAAATAAATAATGATTTATTTATTTAAAAAATTATATTTAAACATTAATTATTTATCTAATATCCTAAAATATAATAATAATAATAATATAATTAATTTTATTATTTGATAAGTAGTTTTTTATTGATAACAATTTGATAAGAGCCACTACACAATAATTAATTTCCTAACCCTATGTATATAACAAAAATAGTATCATATCATGGGTGGGATTAGAAATATTATATATAATGAAATTATCTCAAGAGTACTATCTACATATAGGATATAATCTCTCAAGAAAAATCATAAGAATGAGTGATAATCATCCGCCTCCTCTCTCTCAATACATAAAGAAAAAGATAGAATTATTTAATTCTACAGGAATTCTCATTGATATCAATGATGAATGATGCAAGAATATCAGAACCTCTATACTATAATCTAGAGTTTCAATAGGGATAATTTAATTTTTTGGATCGTGTGTGGATATTTCTGGAGAAATTATTCTTTTAATTCTTCATTAAAATGACTATACAACAAAAAAATTAACTTGTTTGATAAAAAATGTTATAAAACACATCACGATGGGGTTATTATTAATATAAACTAATTATAAATTATATGTGAGAAGATTACCTTATTTAATATTTAAAGTTTTCATTCATAAAATATACCTATTTATTCGATTGAACCATTGAGAGTGATTATTGGGCATGGGACCAACCACTCCTGCTACACCCCAGAACATTCATGTGGCATCAAAGCAGCCACATATGAATTTATAATCCTATATTTTTTTATGGTCAATATTGAATTTTATTATATGTTATTCATTTCTAGATTTTTCATTATTTAATCTTTTTTCTGGTTTCAAATCCTATGACCTCCTACATCATGATGATTTGGTGTTATTTTTGACCTGCATTTAAAATAAAGGCAATCACTAAGGTTCTTATGAATGAAACTTTGGAATGAATGTTTTTCAAGAGGATGTGAGTTCAGTATCATAACTCCATATATTTGGTAGTTTTTTCCCATTATGGTACTAATTTAGATATTTATGATATGTTTGTGAGTATTTTCTAAGTCCCATAGTGGAATAGTTATAATTGTCCAAATTATTTGATTAAAATAGTTTATTGATGTGAACATTTGTTTATATCATTGTTTATCTTTCAATGTGATAATATATATATATATATATAAATTATTGGTTGTCCATCAACATGACCATTTTTATGTATCATTGGGTATTTATTGGTGTGACCATCTATACATCATGAGTTCTCCATCTTTCCCAGATCAATTTTAGATGCTATGGTCTAACCCAACATAGTTGGGTGCTTTGGATTTTATCTACATCCAAGGAGGAATAATGTTTTTATGGTATTTGGATAAAAGTGATGATTGGGGTTTTCTATGAATCCTTATGAAAATAATCATAAACTGCATTGTTCAATTTTACGTAATGAGAAAATCATACCTTTTAAGGTCATTTGAAAAGGGCCATGTAGTGCATTTTATGGTTGTTCACTAATGAATATTTCCAAACAACTTTAATTCATGAGTATTTGATTACTTATAGAAATATTACTAATAATGGTTTCCATGAGTATTATGCCTGAAAAAACCTTTTTGGAATTCTAGGTCAATTTTTAAGTAGACAAAAGAAGGTGTGAAGGTTCTTAGGGGAATATGTATTTGATGAGAATGAATCATACTATTCATCATGGAATATTTCAGAAAAAGTATGATTAATATGGATAATAAGGGACATGTCTTGGTGAGGGTAAATTTTACAATCGTATGGCCCATGGAGAATATAACCCGATGAGGAGGATTTTGATTTTCATAGGGTAATATATCCATGTGGAAGTAAAATTTTGTGTATTGTGTTTGAACCTCTGAGAGGTTCCCAATATAACTGGATTAGTAGGAATCTAATCCAACATATTTTGTTGTTCACATTTCAAGGTCATGTCATTGGACCATTACATGCATTTAAAATCATGTGTTACATATGTTTTCTTGCACTTTTACATCGTGTGATAAGAAAATTTTCTGCAATTTTAAATCACTTGAAAATGATGTTTGTGTTATTAAAGGGGTGAAAAAAGTATTAAGTGGGGATTATTCATGAGATTCCCTGATTTTAATCCTTGTATGGAATATATCACCTTGATAGATATGTCTATCAAGGAATATAACCCATCGATTAGGATGGATAACATGGAATATGTCTCTTTGAGTAGGATGGCTCATAAGGAATATGAATCTTGAAGAATATTCTCATAGAGGATAGGTCTCTAAAAGGATGAGTTATGGATTATGCATGGGATTAATGTTAAAGTATTATTTGGTATAATAACTAGTAGGAGGCCCATATGAATATCTACATCCCAACAATTAGTCTTTGGATGGTTAAGAATGTCTGGGCTCTATATGGATATGGAACCATGTGGAAGAGGATGGAGATTACACATGAGTTCCCCAAATATGAATTTATATAGCTCATTGATGATTCATAATGAATAAATCATCAATGGTAACATGGTTGAGGATTTCATTAACTGATGAATCCTATTCTTACATGGAAAATTAAATGGACCAGATCATCCAACTCGAAACACTAAAAACTAAGATGACTATTCTATGCCAAGGGAGATCACACTAATGCCATTCTAGATATAACCCTTGTTATCAAGGGAGGGTACGATCACAAATACCCCAAAATCCTTATAAATCATGAAATAAAATTAATGAGATGCCCTTTATAAATGAATACATGATCAACAAGGTGTACACATGTTTGTAAAACGTTATCATGTAATTTGGGCCACCAAAGATGAGGCCTTGGTGAATAAATAGACTTATAAGATTTCTGGGTGAAGAAATTATAAAAAATAAATACCAGTGAATAATTTGTTATAGATTATGGGTTATGTGTGACATTTTAACCGATTATAAATATTGGGAAAATCCCAAATGCATATTTTCCTTATTTAAGAATGTTTGGTGTGAATTAACTTTAGTTAGGAGGTTGGGTGAAGTGGTCACCCCAATAAAGTGTCATGAGAGTGTATTTTAACTAGTATAAGGGTTGGTAAAAGAAGTTTCCCTAGTGAGACATGGGTTACGAATTCAACCTAGTGGAAAATTAGGGTAAATATAGTTCCCAAGTTGTAGAGTATGAATCATTTCTCCTATGTATAATGCTACGGTGGAGTGGCTTCCATATTCTAGAGAAGTCGGAATTGTTGAACTGGTGATAAGAATTAGATAAGGGTTTACCCTAGTGAAGAGTCATCCAATAATGTATTGGGTGAGTGATTCCCTATTATGAATTTCTCAAGAGGGGTAATTCTCCCTAGTTTTGGAGGAAGAGGGTTGAAGTGTTTTTCTATTATGGTTTTACTGTGTTAATACTATGGGTTACTTGGTTTCTACAAAATAATTACTAATACCATTGGTGTTATGATTAAGAAACCACTTAAAGATGGAAGATCATACATGGTTAAAGAGAGTATAGGGAATCTCATTTTCTTATCCAAAAGGTCCTAAATGAGGACCATATGGGTCTATTTATAGGAAAATTGAGATACCTTGGTTTATAGAGGCTGAAAGATAATGTAGATCCTGAATGTTACCAGGTAATTCAATACATGTGAACTTTTGATACATTATTATAGTTTATAGGGATCTCAAGTATTGTAACACCCCTACCTTAAAATCCCAAAGTCAGTACCTTACTTAATAACATTGGTATGATTACAAGGAATAAAATCTCTAAGATTGATTGGTTTAGTAGTTTTTTTAAAATAGATTATATACATGATACCCATCTTATATTAGTAATTATAAATTAATACATTATAAAAAATAAAATGAAATTAATATCATCCTTGAAAGCCCATTCAATGATTTCTTCTTCATATCCAAGGGAACGGAAAAAAGGGTGTGTTGAAATTCTCAATAAGCATAAGTACAATTGGAGTAGTAATTAATAAATGAGTATAATCAACATAAAAAGGAAAATAACTGAGAACACATGTCATTTATATATCTAGATAAGGAAAAATAAACATAGAAAGGAATATAACTGAAACACATGCCATTTAATCAATATTCTAAGAGTGAACTACATCATTAGATAATGTGAGGGGAAAATATCATAGATAAAAAATAACTTAATATGAATGAAAGAAATTATTAATTAATTAATTCCATGTTTCCTAGGTACATAGTGCATTAACTATTAAGACATTTCACAAGTTGGTTTATAACATATTGGGTAAAATCCATCTGATTGGGTAAATTATTCATCTTAGGATACTACTGATGCATTAATGGAAAATATATAACCAGACCCCATCTATGTCATAACTTTACAAATAATTCCTCTTATATTGAATAATTGATTTTATTCATTAACAATGTGACTTATCAAATATTAATATTGATTAAAATATAGGATTTACCAATATTTCCCCAGTTAATAAAATATTTTCAAGTAAATAACCAATATAGAAATGGTATAACATTTATGAAATGATTATACCCATTACATAAGAATATGGGTATCTAAAATAAATTTTACTTTTAATGAAAATTATTATAAATAAGTTATTTTTTCAAGAGAAATTTAACTATCACAAATGAAAGTAAGACTGTAATGATAATTCTTACCATTTGGTAATTTTCAATTTAAACCCCCTTGGATGAGATAATTCAAATTAAAACATATAATAATAGTAAAAAAGAGTTCATAAGGTTATTAAATTACAAATTTTATGTATATAAAACTCATTAAAGTGAATTGGTGCATAATAACAAATAAGTCTCAATGCAATGTTAATTAAAAAAAATCCATTACCTTACGCACCCTTTTGGTTGAACTAATTTTTAACTCATGTATAATGTTTTTAATAACTTTATTAATATATAATAAAAACATACTAATATTTATAAAATCATATATGATCTTCATATAGTATCTTACAACCCATTTTTTAAAATTCATTCATTATTTTCATCATTTCAGGTGTTAATTGTCTTGTTGTTTGAGGATGATTTGTCCTGTTATTTATATTATTCTTACATATTTAATGATTTAATTATATTAAGGATGTAAACATTATGTAAATGTAATATATATTAAGTATATATGTTTCTATAACAATCCATAAAAATTTAGAGATAGGAAATAAAATGCACCGTTTATGGAGATGATACACCGTACATACACATGGACACTACTTCCATTTCCTTGTCATATTTAAAATGTATGTAATATATATATATGTATGTATATTTTCATTAAATTATTATATTAACTCTATATAAATCAATTTTTTTATTAAATCCATCTTTAATTCATTTCATGTAATGTGTGAACTGATTTTATCAGTTTTGAGGTGGCAATAGTCCACAGATGCACAAACGGCGTTATCATATACCCAAAAAAAGAATGAATGAACGTATGTGTTATATTAAAATTATAAAATCTTATATACATTATAAATATTATATATATCATATATAAAATAAAAATCCATCATTAATTATTACCTTTAAAGGCTATAATGGAAGAAAAAACAACATTCCTTCGCGAGGAGATTATCCTCCGTACACATAAACATTGATTACTTATCCCATTTTTTGGAAGTGTGTATAGGTTTAGGTCAAAAAATTAAGATAAAATCAAATTATTATATTTATTATACTTATATTATTATATAATAATGATATATAAACAACAGAATGGGTGAAGAATGAAATTAAACAAAAGTGATCATTGAAGAACGTTATCTCTTATTCTCGTAACTTCTATTGGTTTATACCAAAATCATTCCTTCGTTTGATTAGTGACCAAATTTAGGATTATAAGATGAGGAAAGGTAATTTGGGATATTATTTGGGATGGATTTGGGATGAGTTAAATGGATCTAGATGTGTGAATAATTAGTGGAGGTGAGTGCCTTTTTATAGTGGATGAGGAGCGGCATTATTGTAAATATAAAAAGTTAAAAACTATTGAGATGTCTCCCCTACATCATATATAAGGAAAAGACCATAAAACATTACATAATCTGGAATATATCCAATATTTTTACTTTATATAACATTTTGGATTGTTTTCTATTTAGTTGTTTAGATAATTATGTCATAATTCATACATAACATCCAATATTTTTCAAGAGTGGACAGTAATGAAAAAATACATATTTGTTACAAAATATATATCATTTATTAGAAAACATTATTTATTTGAAAAATATTTAGAACATTAATAATTAATTCCTTACTTTTCTTACCCATTCTTATACCTTGGGAAAAAAATTATAAAAAATAGGATAAGCACAAAAATATTAGTAAGGAACACAAAGACAAAAAATAACTATTTCATTAAAAACATGAATACCCATTATACATTTATTTCATGAAAAATATATAGAATGTGTTGAACAATAAATTAGTTTAATTGGGACATAATTACCATATCACTCTTACATTTAACCTGACAAATGGATTAATTGTTCGACTAACTTCCATCTCTAGAGTACCCAATGCATTGGAGAGCTATAATGGGGCTCACCCATTATATCTTGAGCTATAATGGGGATCAACCCATTATATATTGAGATATAAAGTAGATAAACCCATAATATATTGATAAATTATGGGATCAAACCGTAATAAAAAATTTCAAGGAAAATATCCTCAATAAAACCCTTGATAACTCATTTAAACACATGAGAACAACACATTCATATATCAAAATAAAATTTTCTCGTAAAAATTACTTTTAAAATACAAAAACCATGCACATAATAATGAAATAAATTTATTTATAAATAACTATAAAAACATATAAATGAAAAATTATATTAATAAAGAATCATCAAATCTTGATAAACCACTCACACCGTATATTTAAAAAGAGAATCTTTTTAAATTTCATAAAAGAGTCATTTAAAATAATGTTAAAAAGAAAGTCCATTAGCTCTAGTTCGACTTCCTAAATATGTGGTAAAGATTACATTATAATTATTTGAATAGTGTTATTAATTTATTACATAACGGTAAACATGTTTATAATACCTTATATGATCTTTTAAAAACATTTTCCAACCATTTATTAACAATAGTTTGTTATTTCCATTGTTTTAGGTTATTTTTTTTCATGGTTTCCAATGACAGTTTATTATTTAATTAATTTTTAAACATAAAAAATACTACATAAGTTGGAAATTATATATATTTAGTTTATTTTAAACAATTATAACTGAATTTAAATTTTATGTTATTGTGGTAAAGGGAAACAAAAACTCATTGTCCACAAAACTGTTGAATTAACACACCATGGACAACAATTTCATTATTTAAGAAGAAAAGAGAAAATGAGAGATTTTATGGTGAATATAAAACCAATAAAACAATATTATAGATTATATATGATACTGGTGTTATCATGAAAAATTCTTATTGGAGGTGAGGAAAATGTAGAAGTGGGAAAGAATCTGTAAGAGAAAAAGATTTAATTTACCTCTTGAAATTTACTCATAGAGAACCTCCTTAGGATCTTGTAGGTGGTATTTTTTGATAAAGGAAGAAATAGAACGTGTCAATGGAGTAGGAGAAGGTAATTTTGAATAATATATTTTGGAAATATCTCTTAAGGTGATGAGAATTTGTGACGGAATCAGTCTCCTTCTATAATTGTGGTGAGGAGCAAATTAAGAATTACTTGAAATATTAATATATAAATAGTCTAATACAGGTTTATAGACATTAAAAATTCATAAAAACTACACTATATCACATTTTATAAAGGATAATGATCATATTTAGAATTTTTTTAACATAATTGTGATTTTAAATAATTTACTAAAATATTTTATTCATGAAAAATATTTTTTTTCATGTGAAATAATATTCATAATAATGATTTTAAACACATAAAAAAATATTTCAATTAGAATAAATGTTTTTATTATTTTTTATTGATGTTATATCATTATAGGTAAATCATAAATCATCTTAAAAATTAGAAATTAATTTTATTTTATTATTTTTAATTCCATTAACTTGGTTCATCCATTAATTAAATAAATATTTAATCATCATTGTGCAAGACTTTATGGTTTTAATTTGAGACCTGAAGATTAAATTTCTTTTAATGAAGAATAAAAAATTTATTATGTTTTAAATTAACATTTATGTTCTAATTAAACTTCTGGAAAATGATATATTACAATTTTAAACTAATTAAAAACTATAGTGTGAACAACATAACTTACATTTAAATAAAATAGTGTAATGGGATTAAAGTGATTCATGTGCGTGAAAAATATAAAAAATTCAAATAAAATTAATATAATTGTTTAATGTTAATTACAAAAAAATATTTAGCAATATTTTGGGTCATTTAAGGAGTTTTAAAAATTTAATTAAAAATAATTTATTTATTTTTCTTTTACTTTCACAAGCGCAACATCAACATTGCATAAACCTTACTATCAATTATTTTATTTATAAGAATTAAAAATAAATTTCATCATAAAAACAAATAAATTAGGTTCAATGTAATCATTTATATTCATTAAATGAATATATTTACGCATATACATGGCAAGACTACTTCATTAATTTGTTAATTTTGTCTTTTCTTTCCCTCCATAAGAATTTCACATACATTTGGATAAGACATGTGTTATATAACTATAAAATTATAAATTAATAGAAATAATATGAATTATACTTAATAATAAATTAAAAATTCTTTTAAATAATTTTTATCACTCAATTAGTATTTATAAGGAATTAAATTTGAATTTTTCATTGTTGTACAGGCACTGTGTCGGTACTAAAACATACTTTTACATTTATCCCACATAAATGATATCCTAATTTTTCTAAATTATTTCTATACAAAATTCCTCTTATAAAATCATTATTTATATATTAAATAAGTTAACTAATTTTTATATCATAATTATTTATTCATAATATCACAAAAAATAGTATTTTATAAAAAGAATTTATTTTTTACTATTCACACAAAAAATTAATCCTTTTAAAAAAATTATCAAAAATTCATACCAAGATAATTTTGAAATTATAAATTAAAAAATGAAATTAATTTTACCAAATTGAATTTCTATAATTGAAATATTAATTTTTTTAAATAAATAACAATATAATAAATTAATTATTTTTTGAATTTCTTAACATAGTGAATATAACTATTTAATTCAAGAATAATAATAAAATTTAAAACAAATTATTCTATTTTTGCATGTGTTTTTACACTCTCCTTTTCTTTTTGAAATTGCGTCTTCTCAATTTTATTCACTAATTAAACAAATGAAGATATCTTTCACTCTTAGAATTTTCATATTCCCATGTTGCTTCTTTAACCATGTTATTTCTCTAGAAAACCTTAACTTAGTGAATTACCTTATTCCAAAATACATACTCTTTACAATAATGAATCTAAAATGTTTCCTATTCATAAGAAAGGTTCTTTTCTCGATGAACTAATTACGGGCTCAAAACATTAGATGGATCTCACATATACTTTCTTAAAATCAATCCATGAAGAACCTTATGTACCTGAGATAAACTCAGATGAAAAGATACATTATAAGAAACTAGTCAAACAATATCCATAATTTCATAATATGAAATGAACCATAGACTTAACATTACATTATTACTAAATTACATAACAGTTTTCCATGAAGATATTTTATGGAAAAGAAGATCACCTACCTCAAATAAAACATATTTATTCCTATTATCTGCACAACATTTCCACAGGCTCTGAGTTTTCCTCACGTGTCACAAAATCAATAGAACATTATCTACCACTTCATCTACTAATTCGAGTCCCATCAACATCCTTTACCAATATTCATACTAAAATAATTGATTTCCATACTGCTTTCCATATAATTCCTCAAATGGTGACATCTATAGACAAGAATGAATAGTGTAATTATATTAAAACTAATATAATGAAAGATACTGATATAGGCTTCCCTAGAAATTTATTGAACAAGTTTGAAACATTTCCACCAATATTGTAATTGTTTAATCGGATTTCCCATCAGATTGAGGCTGAAAGGTTGTGGTGAAATTTTATTCAGTGCCCAAAAACATCTAAAAGCCTTTCTAAGAGTTAGAAGTGAACCTCAGATCATGATTATATATAATGGATATAATAAATCCATGTACCCTGACTATATCATTTAGAAACATATGAGAAAGTTGATATAGAGATATGGTGTCTCTAATAGGATGAAAATGAGCAGATTTAGTCAAATGGCCAATAATAACCCAAATTTCATTGTAACCTTGTGAAGTATTTGGTAGTCCCACCCTGAAATTCAATGATATATTTTCCCATTTCCACTTTGGAATAGGAAAAGGCTAAAGCATCTCCTTTTGTAACTATCATTTTCATTTAACCTGTTGGAGTTCCAAACAGATCATGATAAAATCCTCAACATCGCTTTTCATTCTTTCCTACCAACAGTACTCCCGAAGGTCTCTGTTCATCTTAGTGCAGTGAGGATGAATTGAAAACAGAGAACTATTTGATTCTCATAACAATTATTTCTTCATATTTGAATTAAAATACACATAAATTCTATTCCAAAATATCAAAATACGATCTCTATAAAAGATAAATTAATTCAAATTCCACTTTTAACTAATTCTACATTTTTCTATAACTAATGGTATTCCTTCTGCACTTTCTTACTTATGTCTGACAGAGATGACGACACTGAAACCTAAATAAAAATAGATAAATTTCCTCCACCAACAACTTCCAATATGAAATTAATCAAATCATTCACCAAAGGAACATATTCTAAATGTTTCATGGTTAATGTATCCTCACTTTTCTGACTAAATGCATCAACCACTTTGTTTACTTTTCCAGGATGGTAAAGAATCATACATTCATAATAAATGATTTGTTCCAATAATATTCTTCATATAATGATCAATTTTTTTGAGTGAATATATACTTCAAACATTTTGGATCGATATATATTTCACACATTACTCTATAAAATTTATGCCTATAAAAGTTTAGTGGAAAATTAACAGTAGCTAATTACAAATCATGTGTAGGGTAATTTAACTCATGAAATTTCAACAGATTTAAAGCATAATAAATTATATAATCACTCTATATTAGGATACAACCAAGTACATTCACTAAATCATCACTGTAGATGACAAATTTTCCATATTTAGAGGGAATGTCCAAAACTAGATCATTCACCAATCTTATATTCAATTCCCCAAAACAATAATCACATTCATTCTTCAAGATGAATTTATCCCCCTTTTGATTTAACTTAGCCAGTGGGATAAATAGTGTTGAATAGTTTTCAACAAACCTGCAATAATATCCTGATAAACCAAGAAAACTATTAATCCCTGTTACATTTGTGGGTTTTGTTAATTATTCAACAAATTTCATTTTATCAAGATAAATAGTTATTCTATCTTTAGAAACAATTTAACCAAGGAAATAATTTTTTAGAAAAAAAATTCCAACTTAATGAATTTTTCATAATGATTATTTATGGTTTGAAAAACAATCCCCATATGTCATTGATGTTCATATTTACTTTTATGACATACCAAAATTTAATAAATAATCACAACCACAAATATATTCTGGAATATGTGAAATATTCTATTTATAAGATCTATGAAGATAATAGGTATATTAGTTAACCAAAATGGAATAACTAGAATTTAATAATGCTCTTGTCTAGTATAAATCAGAGTATTCATAATGGGTGCTTCCTTTACATTCAACTGAGGGTATTCTGACTATAGGTATACCTTCAAAAAATATTGTGCTCCCTAGATCTGGTCAAAAAAATCATCTGATATGATGAAAATGTTTCCTGATCTTAATAATGATTTTATTCAAGGATCTATAATCAATGAAAATTCTCATTTAACCATCTTTGTTTTTAACAAACAATAAAAAAATACACCAAGGTGAAGTTCTATAATCGGTAGAGACATTATCTAATAATTCCTGCAACTATTTTTTCAATTCTAGAATTCCAACTTGAGACATTGAGTAAGGGGGTTTTGAAATTTTCTTAATAACAGAAATTAAGTCAATAGTAAACTCAACAACTCAATCAGGAAAACCCCCAAAAAAATAACCAGGAGAATATCAAGATGCTCCATTACTTCTGGAACATCATTAATATAAAAATTTAATTTACTTACAAAAATATATGCAAGATAACTTTCATTTCCATCTTTTCATAGTTTCTCTACTTCCCGATATGTTATCAATGATATGGGTTCATTATTGTTTGAAAACTTAAGTTGTTCGTGAAGAACAAATTCTTTATCTCTACAATCTATCTTATCATGGTAAATAAAAAGTCAATCCATACCTAGGATAACATAAAACAATACTAAAGGAAAAACAACAAGGTTTTTATGTAAAGTAATTCCACAAAAAATAATTGGGAGATTCTTATAATTTATTTTTACCTTAATATTTCTTCTATTTGTTTTCACTATAAGTTTTGTATTCATTTTTTAAGGTGGAATTTCAAATTTAAGAGCGAATTTCTCTGAAATGAATGAATGTGTTGACCTCGATGAAACAACACATTGGAATGTTCTAAAAATACAACCAATGTAACTAATATCAATTTTTATGGCTTAATATAAACTAAAGTAGTTGAAGAGGATTTTTGCACACTCTTCTGCTTCTAATATTGGTGATTTCAAGCATGAGTGACTAGATTTAGACAGACATTATCCAAATTAACCAAATAATTATAGTTAAATCATCATACAATTGACTTATCTTCATTTATATGGTGATTTTCCTTGTACTCATGAGCCATGTGTCCAAACATTACACATAGTTAGAACTTCCTAGAATTTAGAAGTCATTATCTACGATGGTTTTTACCAAACATTTTAAAATATGGGAAATTGATTTTCGTACCTCCAAATTTCTCAAATGAATTTCCCCCTAAGTCTACCAACGTAACCACTTTGCATAATTATCATCATGAGGCACATATGTGTTAGAAAACTCTATTTCATTATTTTTAGCACAATGAACAACTTTCTTATATATTTTAAATTATCTTATGGACAAATCTCCTTATAAACTATATTTCAAACTTGACTAATACCAATTTATTTTTCTATCACTGTCCTCAAGAAAATAGAGAACATACCTAGCCAATATTGTGATGTTTTATTCAAATGAAGGAATAAAATATTAATCTTAATTTTTATGAATTCTGGAAATAAATTTTCATTCAGAGTTGAAAAAATTTAAGGAAATATTTCTTAAGGAAAATATCCTTGAATGTTTCCCAATACATGGAATCAAGATCTCCTTTATCTCAAGTGTTCTTTACCAAAGGCCACCATCAATCAACTTCACCATAAAAATGATAAATTTATAGGGTTACCTATTGATGTTACAAACATCCCATGAAATCAAATATCTTTTCTAGAACAATGATCCATCCTTCGGATACAACTAGGTTAGATGATCCATTGAATTATTGAGAATATTTATTCATGAAATGATCTAAAAAAAATCTTCCTTCTTGTTATATTAGGTTTATCTCTAGCATGAATACCACCAAAATTTATTTTCATAGTCAACTAAGAAATTACTATCATAGACTTCTCAGTTCCAATTCCCACTATTTCATGCTATAGATTTGATAGGATATCAGCCTCTCAATTCCTTTCTACATTAGTTTCTCTATTTATTATACAGAAAACCATTCTAAACATATATATATTAGATGAAGAAACTTGGCAATGATCAAATGATATATCATTTTAAATTAACCATAAAATAAAAAATCATTTAGAGTATTATATTAATATCTTTTTAACCCGAAAGATTATTTAAGCCATATTTTGATACCAAATATAAAGAACCAACCTCAAAAAATTAAATAACCTTGATTTAAGAGCAAATTTACTTTATTTAACAATTAGGATATTTTTCTATTTATATATTTATAGAATTTGGTTATAATTTATATATAACATCCCATATTTATACAATGTGGACATGACTAGAATATTATCCATTTCTTTCAAAATATAATTTTTTTAATAAAACATGATTTATTTGAAAAATATTAATAACATTCATCAAGAATTCCTTATTTCTATTACCTATACTTATACCCTATGAAAAATATTTTAAAATTTCAGTAAAGCACAAAACGTTCAGTAAGGAACATAAATAAAAATACATGTTAGTATAATGAAAACCTGAAAACCTAATAAAAAACCTTTTCTTGAAAAATAATTAACATACATAGAAGAATAATGAAATTTAATTTTGACATATTTACCATATCACTCTCAAATTCACCCTTAAAAATGAAAAAACCTTTCGGTCAAATTTGATCTCTGTAGTTCCCATAGCCCTGTAGATCTATTATGGTGCTCACTCGTCATATCATGAGCAATAATGAGGATTAACTCATCACATTTTGAGCCATAATAGGGACCAACCCATATTTATTTTTCTATATTGTGGTAAACCAATAATAAACAATTTCCAAGGAACAAATCATGAATAAAACCCTTGATAACTCATTTAAACACATGAGAAAAACACATTCTGATATCAAAATTCATTTTTCTCATTAAAACAATTTTAAAATATAAAAACCATGAACATAATTATGAAATAATATTCATAAAAAATAACATTGAAAACATAAAAAGTAAAAAATATTGTAACAAAGTGTCATGAAATTAAGAGAAACTACTCATGCTGAATATATAAAAAAACAAACTTTTTAATTTTTTGAAAAAAATACATTTAAATGGTTTTAAAAGGAAATTTTCTTACCTCTGGTTAGACTTCCTGAAAAAGTTTTAAAACCTCTAGTATAATGGTTTTAAGAGTGTTAAATATTTATTAAAAAACTATAATTATTTTTATAATACATTACATGATCTTCTTATTACATTTCCACTCATTTATTAACAATATTTTGTTATTTCCATTGTTTTGGGTGCAATTTTTTCATGGTTTCCATAGTCTGTTTATTATAAAAATTCCTTATAAAATAGAAATAATATTCCATAAGTGATTATATATATATATATATATTTATTTTTAAACCATTATAAGTGAATTTAAAGTTTCAATGATGGTGTTAATGGAAAAAAAAACTCATCATCTAGGATAGCGATTAATTGACACGCCAATGATGACGATTTCTTTATTAAAGAAAAAAGGGGAAAATGACAGATTTTATGATGAATATACCATAAAAACAACAATATAAAAGTATATATATGATACTAGAGTAATAATTAAACATTTAATTGAAGGTTAGGATAAGGTAGAAGAGAGAAAGAATTTAAAAGAGAAAAATATGGAATTTACCTCATGAAAATTTCTCCATGAGAATCTCCTTAGGATCTTGGAAGTGGTCTTTTTGAGAGACCATAAACACTATAATGTGAAAAGGGATGTGAAGAAGGGAATTTGGAAAAATATATTTGGGAAATATGGCTTAAGGTGCTGAATGTTTGTGAAGTTATGAGAATCATTTTATATATGACGTGATGGGAAAATTCAAAATTACTTAAAATATTAAAATATAATTACTATAATATAGGATTAAAGACATTAAAAAGTACTAAAACTAATAAGATATTACAATTTAAAAGTAATATTATCATTTTTTAAATTGTTAAATAATTTTTTTAATTTTAAATAATTTAATAAAATATTTTATTCATGAATTTTTTTTTTCAAATTAAATACTATTCAAAACTATGACTTTAAAAACATAAAAAATATTTAAATTTGAATAAATATGTTTATTATATCACAAAAATATAATATTCATATAATTAAATCATTCATTATCATAAAAATCCCAAATTATGTTTAGTTTATTATTTTTAATGTCATTAATTTTATTTTTTCATTAATTAATTAAATACCCCATCATTATTATTCTTAACATTATGATTTTAATTTGATGCCTAAAATTTAAAAATAAATTTCTATGTAGAATATAAATTTATTAAATTTAAAATTACCTTTTATTTTTTAATAAAACCTCTATAAAACAATATATTAAAATATTATACTATTTAAAAACTATATTGTAATCAACTTGACATACTTTTAAATAAAATATTATTAAGGGTTTAAAGTGTTATAAGTGGGTCCAAAATATGTCCAATTTTAATAAAATAAATATAATGGCATAAAATTTATTATATAAAATGATTTAGTCATATTTTGGGTTATTTAAGGGTTTTTATAATTGAAATTATAAAATTACTTATTTTTCTCATGCTTTCACAAGAGTTTAATTACCATTGTATAAACATTAATGTCAATTATTTCATATATAAAAATAAAAGATAAATCAAGATCAAAAAAATAAATTAATTAGGATCAATATAATCGTTTATATTTTTTCAATATGTATATTTACGCATATATATCTCAATAAAACTTCATTAATTTGTTAATTTTATATTTTCTTTCCTTACACAAGCATTACACATGTATTTGGATAATACTTATGTTATATAACTCTGAAAATCAAAATTAATAGAAAAAACATAAAGTATTCTTAATATTTAATTAAAAATTCTTTTGAATAATTTTTATCACTCAATTAGTATTTATAACAAACCAAATTTTAATTTGTGACCATTGCGCATATATTGCGTCCACACTCACAAAATTTTTTATAATTATCACAAATTAAATTATAACTTACATTTTTTGAATTATTTCTTTAAGAAATTTCCCTTATAAAATCATATTTTAGTTATTAAATATGTTTAAGAAATTATATTTCATAATTATTATTTCATGGAATTGTAAAAAATATCTTATTTTTAAAAAGTCTATATTTTATTACTAATCACCATAAATTAATTTTTTTCAAAAAATTATCAAACAATCATAGTAAGATAATTTCTGTATTTTGAGTTCAAAAATGATATTTTGAATTAAAATTCTTTAATTGAAAAATTATATTTTTAAATTAATAACCATATAATAAATTATTAATTTTATGAATTACTTAACATAATGAATATAAATATTTAATTAACCATTACTAATAAATATAGAAAAAAATACTCAATTTGTACGAGGTTTCATACATCATATACCTCAAATAATGAATAAAATTCGAGAAAAGTTTTGATATGGCCGAGATATTCCTATAGAATAGGTTTTGGAAATGTGTCCAGGTCATGTTGGCTAGTGTGTTTAAGGTTTAGTCCCATTTTATGCTTGTTTTTCCATTAATCACAATAATTAATTTTAATTTCTTTTGCTAATATTTTTGGTCAAAAACAAATTAGACCATAATATAAATTATAAATTATTCTGATTCCAAATATAGAATCCATTTTACCAAATTCCCACTACATAAGTTTCATAAATTAATTTAAATTTAATCATGCAGATGATATGTAAAAGTGGGTTTTTAAAGTGATAACGTTTAAAAGTTCAATATGTTTTTATATCTAAATTATATATAAAAATGAATAAAGTGTAAAAAATTATATTAATATATTTAAAATTTATGTAAACATACTTTAGAACCAAATAAAAAATATAATTTAATACTATAAATTATTTAGGTGAAAATTAAGTTTTCAATTAAAAACCACTATTTTTTAATATTCATCAAAAAATTAAATCTTCACACAAAAATAATAAAATTCACTCTAATATAATTTCAAATTAGCTATTTCAAAAATTAACTTTATTTTTTCTTATATAATTTATAAATGTGTTGAAATATATATTAAAAAAAGGTTGACCATTAAAAGGTAAAAAAAATTATCTTTAGAAAAATATAGTTTTTATGCATAAAATTAGATTTGTTCTTATCTTATGATAATAAAATCTACTTGATGAATGTAATTTTTTATATATATAATATATAATATATATTTCATTAATATCATAAAATAATAGTAATTAATGTAATTGATTAAGTCAAACACTTTTGGAAGCATAAAAATAGCTCATTATAAAAATATTTGCAATACATTCAATTGGTTTGTATTTTCATTTATATTTAATTAGAAAATAATTAATTTAAAAATATATTTTAATAAGATATTTAATCATATTCATAACCAAAAATTTAATGGGTTGGAGATAGTTTATAATAATAATATTAATAGTATTTGATAAAACTCAATCTTGTATGTAATACAAGCCATTGAAGGAATTTTCTGTCACATGTGATGAAAGCTAAGCTCAGTGTTCTATATAGAGTAATCTAAATTTTTTGTTGTGTGTAATGAAAGTTAAGTTCATTTCTTTATATAATATATGATATTGGAATGATTTTATTTAACTCAATATAAATATATCATAATATCTCTAGTTTATATATTCTTTTCAACGTTTGGTGTTGCGTGTCATAGTGGACATCAAATACAATATCCTTATTTTTTTAATTTTGCCCTGTTACATTATCCACACTATAATTAAATTGAATCCTCATAATTTAAACTTGATCTTGATAATATATGGTTTTAAATTTCAAAATACCATCCTTTAAATCACACATCATGAGAAGGGTCGATAAAATATCCTCTAAATAATAGGGAAATTTGAACAAGAATATATCATCACTAGGTTTCTAAGTAAGAGATAATTGATGGAAATTTATGATATATAATTAGAATAAAATTTTAAATAATTATAGGGAGTTACTGTGGTCATTGATCACAAACAAGTGAATGATCAATCAAATGTTGAGAGAGTTAAAACCATAGATATTTAGTTTTTTAGAAGACCATTAGTTGAACAATTATTAATGTGTTAGGATGGTTTTTAGATCTTTTTCCCATTGTTGGGTATTTATTTTTCGAGATTAGTATATAAGGAAAAATAATTACTTGATATATTTTTATAAACATAATTTCAACCTTTTGTTATGCTTAGATCAATATCAAATTTCCCCCTTTACTCCAAGAATTGAATATTTTTTATTCTGAAAGCACTAAAATTCACATTTTATGGATCATAAGATCCATAAAACAAGTCTTTATAAATTTTTATAACTATTTTCTAAAGCCAAAATGGATTATATATTAATCAATAAACCAAAAAAAGTAATAGTATCTATTCATCATTAATATTTGATAATCAAATTGTTTAACTAAAAATAATGACATATTAACAAGGACACTCTATAGGCCAACGGTAGGGGTGAAAATCTTATCATCCTTCGGTCAGGGGTTTGTTCCCCACCTCTTTTCTAGACAAAATAGATTTTTACCATATGGGTATAACTTTTCTAAACTATATTAATATAATTCTTATGACATTCAAAAAAATGAGATGTACATACTTTAAATTTAATAATTAAATAACCATTATTATATTATTTTCAATAAAACCTATTTTTTTACAATGTTTAATAATATTTTTTAACTATTACTATGATTACATTACTGATAATATTATCCCTAATGGTTATAAATACCTTTAAAATTACATCTATAAAATATAAAGGCATTATTCCTTAAATATATGATTCCACTAAAAATTATATTTTCCATTAGTTTCTCTAAAATGTACTTAATATCGGTAGACTCCTATTACAAAAAAAACTTAAAAGTGTTGTTTAAGTCTTAAATAATGTGATAAACCTTAATCTCATAATTATATAATGGTATCTATAACTCTTATGTTAATGATGACATATGTTCTTTTATGATAATAATTAAAGTCTATCTTAGGGTTATTTTCTGTAATCTAGGTTTTCATAAATATAGTTTCAAAGGATGATACTAAACTTACTTTGATTCCAATTATAGTTCTGTAACCCTAGAAGCTTAGAGCCTGTGCATTATTTTTATCACATTCACTTGATTATATGGAATTAAATCCCAAAGGACCATTCAATTTAGTTGGTTTACTAAACAATATTACATACATGATACCCATATTACAATGGTAAGTATAAAATAAAACATGGTATGTAATAAAATGTAATGAAAAATATCCAGGAATGTTCTTTCAAATATTTCTTCTTCATATACTGGGAAAGGAAACAAAATAAGGGTGAGTTAAAATGATTAGTAAGGGTATGTAAACCATAAGTCATATTGAATCAATGAGCATAATCAATATGACAAGTTAAATAACAAGGCACACATTCCATTTATTTGACTGGATAAAGAAAAATTAGTTTGGAAATATATGTAACTGAAAGACATTAAATTTAGTCAATAAACTAAAAATGAACCAAATCAATTGAGAATGTCAAAGTTAAAATCACATGGATTAAATATAATTAAATTTGAATAAAGGAAATTCTTAGTTATTGGATTAATTGTTTCCACGATACATGGTACCTTTCACAAGATGGTTTATAAAATATCAAGTAAAAACCCATATGATTGGCCAAATGATTCATCTCATTAGACTAAAAATAGATCAATGGGATATCTATAAATGGTCCCCACCCATGTCATACCTTAACAATGTATTCTATATATATCTAATAATCAATTTAATTCTTGAACATTGTGTCATATCAAATATCGGTATGGAGTAAAAGATACAGATTTACCAATATTTCCCCAGTTAATCAAATAACTCTCAAATACACACTATGTGTAAAAAAGTTTTACAGTTTAATAAATAATTGTACCCATAAAAAATTATATTTATATCTAATGTAAATTATATTTCCAATGGAAAATTTTTATAAGGAAGTGATTGTTTCAAGAGAATGTTAATAATCACAAATGAATGTGATATTGAAAAGATACCATTTACCGCATGGTAATTTTCAATTCAAACCAAATTGGATTAGATAATTCAAATTGAAACATATAATTCCATTAAATATGTGTGAATAATGATTTTTAATGAAAACATTGAAGTATATATATGACAATTAAGGGAGTTAGTGCATAATAACAAATAAGTCTCAATGGAATGTAAATTGAGAAAAAATACCTAACCTAACTCTCCCTTTTGGTGGAAATAATTTTAAACTACTATATAATGGATTTAATCATGTTATTAACTTTCAACAGAACCATAATCATATTTCTAATATCTTATAATATATTCTTATAATATCTTATTACCCATTTGTTAACAATCTTTCATTATATCCATCATTTCTAGTGTTAATTTTCATGTTATTCAAGCATTTTTTGGCTTGATATTTTTTATTCTTTCATAAATAGTGATTAAATAATATCAAGGATGTAAAAAAGATTTAAATATTATATATGTTCAGTATATATGTTTTTATAATAATCCATTAAAATGTTGAGAGGGGAAATGAAATGCACCATTCATAGAGACGGTAGGTCATACATACACATGAACGCTACTTCCATTTCCTTGCAGTTTATAAAAATTAATATATATATATGTGTGTGTATATTATCATTAAATTATCATATTTATTATATATTTATAACATATATGTATTAAAAACATACTTAATACATTCCATGTAATGTGTGAATTAATCTCATTGCTTTAAGGTGGTGGTAGTCCACATCTCCACAAACAATGCTATCGTATTCCCACAAAATTGGAAGTATGAAGATATGTGTTATATAAAAATTATAGAAGCATAAATACATTTTAAATATTTTATATGTCATATTTGAACTATAAATACATAATAATTTCATCCCTTTGAAGGATGTAATGGAAGAACATATGACATTGGTTCACAAGGCGGTAGTTCGCCGTACACACGAACTATGACTGCAAATCCCATTTGATGAAAGTGTGTGTTGGTGTAGGTAATAGCATTAATATTACAAAATATTAGTTTATTTAGGATAATTATGTTATTATATAATCAATATATATAAATAATTTTATGGGCGGAGAAAGAAATAAAAAAAAAGTGATTGTTGAATAACGTTACCTCTAATTTGGGAAACACCGTTTGGTGTATACCAAAATACTTAATTGGTATATTTTATAATAAAAGTGAGGATTATATAACTAGTTTAGTGATTTTGGGAGCTTATTTTTTCAGAAATTGTATGAGTCATATGGGTTTATAGGTGTGAATAAGTGGGAGGGTGAAGTGCCCTTTTATAGTGGAGGAAAAGTGAGATTCTTGTAAATATATAAAGGTAAACACTATTGGGAGGTCTCCCTTATATCACGTGCATAAAATAATAAAAAATAGATTATATGGATTATATGGTCAAAATATTTCCATAAAATAGTTTTTATACTCATTTCTAGGTCATTTAGGACCTGAATATTAATGTTTAGCCCCTTGTTAAGCTAGTTTTTCTCTTAATTGCTTTAATTAATTTTAATTGATTTCCAAAATATGTTTTTTGTGAAAAAATAATTTTACATTATAATACTTATATTTGTTTACTAATATGGAAACCATTTTATGAAATTAAAATCCATTAATTTGAAGAAATTAATTTACAATTATTGTTATAGACGAGACGAGAAAGCATGTTTATTAAAAGAAACTGTTCAAAAGTTCACTACATTTTTATATCTAAAATAAATATGAAAATGATTAAAATGACATAAATTTTATTAATATATATAAAATTGTTCTAATAATACTGAAAAACCCATTATAAATATAATTTAATACTAAAAATTATTTATAAGAATGTTAGTTTTCAATTAAAAGTAAGTATTTTTTACTATTCATCAAGAAATAAAATTTCACAAAAAATAACAAAAATTCACTCTAAGATAATTTTGAAATTAATATTTCAGAAATAAAGTTTAATATTTCAAATAAAATATATAAAAGTGTTTAAATATATATTTAAAATAGGTGCTCTATTAAAAGGTGGGAAAACTATCTTTATAAAAATATAGCTTTTTAGATGTAAAATTGGATTTGTTCTTATATTATACTAATAAAATCTATTATATGAATGTAAATAATATTTGATTGAATATATAATATATATTTAATTATTATCATTCGATAATAGTAATTAATTTAATTTATTAATAAAAACACCTTTAGAAGCATAAAAATAGTTATTTATAAAAACACTTCCTATATATATAATTGGTTTTTTATTCATTTATATTTAATTGGAAACCAGTGAATTAAATATATATTTTAAAAATTTAGTTAATAATATTGATAAACAATAATTTAACATTTAGGAGTCATTTTATTAAAATAATATTAATAGTATTTGGTAAAACTTAGTCTTGCGTGTAATGAAATCCTTTGAAGGAACTTGCTATTTTGTGTAATGCACGCTAAGTTTCATGTTCCCTATAGGGTAGGATGAACTTTATATTGTTTAAGATGAAATGTAAGATTATTTTTTCATGTAATATATTATAATTTAATGATTTAATTTATCTAAATATAAATATATCGCAATGTGTCTTGTTGTTCTATTCATTTATATGCTTGGTGCTGCATGTCATAAAGGACATCAAATACAATATCAGTATATTATAATTTTAGGGAGTTATAGCTTGGGTATTCATTGACCTCAACATAAGTAACTCACGTTGAAAATAATTTATGGGAGAAGCAATTCGGCAAATCACCTGGGTGAAGATCATAGGTTTAAGGTCCTCACCCCAAAGGTTTTGGTGCATGGTACATTAGATAATTGAGCCAGTTGTGCTGAAGGACTTGGGGGAACATGACCTGGATGACTAGACTTGGTTTTATAGACCTGGGCATAATTATGGACTTTATTAATACTCTATCTTAAGAATACAATTTTAAATGGGCATAACTTTTAATCTGTAAGTCCAAATTGGATCAATTATTAGTAAAATAGAAAACTACGAAATTATTTACATAACTAGTAATATATTTACCTCTTAAATATTATTTGAAATGAAAAAATTTCATATAAAATCATGATAATGGGTATTTATAGTTCTAAAATTATTTTAATCACCAATAAATGAAATAAATGGACCACACTCTAGGAGAAAATCTACCCACCAAAACCACATATTACTATTTATTTTATGGTTATTCAACCCTTAGTATAAGATAAATAATCTAGAACATGGTGGTATCAGTTTCATCTATTTTGGGTATATAAAGGTATATCTTAACTCATTCATTACTTGTGTTTTTAGAATTGGGATTCTATCATGGCTTCTAAGAAATGTTTGAACACATTCTACAATGTGAAAACCCCCCCATAGAATTTTACTTACTTGGAATGATTAGAATTTGGTTCCAAAGTAATATTTTCAACTTTACAAAATTATACAAACATCTCATTAATAATGGGTGGGTGTTCACCAAGAGTGGGATCTCAACTTAGGGTTTTCATGTTTTCTAACTTATAAATTCATGATAAATAAAAAAACTCATAAATAGTATCCTAAACAGTAATAAAGTGTAGTTAAATATAGAATGGAATAGATTGGTTCAATCATCATTGTTAAAAACTGTGAATTGAAAAGATTTTCTCTTGGATTTTCTCACACAGATGGGTATATGAATGTGTACCATCACTATAACACTATAGTTTTTCAATTTGGATATAAATGATTATTACCTCTTGCGAATGAACTCAAAAATAGTTATAGGAATGAGTACCATTATCATTACACTAGAGTTGGTCTATTTAGATATATATATGACTTCCTCTTGGTTGTTTGTCCACGGTTGAGTATAAGAATGTTCACCATCACTGTAACACTAGATTAAGTCCATTCATATATGAAGATGATTTACCTTAGGTTGTGTGGTAACATATGGGTATAAGAACGGGTACCATCATTATAACACTAGTACTGGCCCATTCATATAAAGAAAATATTTACACATATGTGTCTTCTCATTGGCTAGTATAAGAAAATTTGTCATCATTGTAACACTAGATTTGATCTATTTAGATATGGTGATGATTTCCTCCTCAGAATGTGCTCATGAATGGGTATAAGCATGTGTACTATAACATTAACACTATAACCCGTAAATTATAATATGCATATGGGTGATTTAATATGATAAGGATAATGCGGGCAGATGGGAATGAGTATTACTATTTTCAAGAGGGCTTGTGCACCATAAGACTACGTATTCATGCATTTAAAATTGATTATCTAAACAAATTCATAAGGGAAATTGAAGGATTATCTTACTAACCTAATGAGCATGGATTTACTTTTTTGGGGGTCATATATGGAACCCAAAATCCTTTTATGTCTCTTTATTTGTAGACAGTTCTTTCTCTTTAGAGTTATATAGATATTATTAGTTTTTTTGGAATCATATTTTTCTCAGGAAACAATTTAAGAGTTTTTAATATGGCATTTTTTATTTTTCATTTTTAGATACTCATTTTTATTTTTGTTATGTGAGGTTCATTTCCAACTAGCTCAGTCTCAACTCATTTCCAAGATGTGATTTATGGGTTTTTATCCTGAAGATTATTCCATATATTTCGTTATATAATTTATGTTCATAAAATATACCACAATTTAGGTTGTATTTAAGGTCATAATGCTTTTTTCCAATGAGATGAGACTACCTATATATCAATATGGGAAGTGAGAAACTAATGTGAATGAATATATCAGTGTTACTAATACAGAAAGTCTCAAGGGTAAGTGAATTTATTTTAGTGTAATAATTATTAGACCATATTAATGATATTTAATAATAGAAAAATATTTAATTGAATATGTGATATAAAAACCCAATCATATCATTCAATGATATTACATATTTTTAAATGAATATTAAATACATTACACAAACACACACCTGAGGATCATAAAGGTATAACGCCTTTGGAAACATAGAAATATAAATAACAAATCGATGAGTTATATACACAATCTCCCACAATGTTCATTGTAACTATCAGTCTTCTTAAACATATCACACAAAATACCTTTCATTATAACATGTGGAAAAGAATCATATGAAATTGTGAGTTTAGATGCTCAATATGTGTAATCTATAGAGATATCAATATATCATGAGAATATCATTATATTAATATGAGATTAAGATATTAATACCTTACCCTACACATCTGAATTCCGAAATTTGAGTCTTGGAATAAATCTTGGAAGATCATAAGACATAAATCATAATTGAATCAATAAAAATGAACCATTAGAATATAACATTTCTATAATAATGAGATTTATGGAATATAGATAATAATATGAAACCATTTCCTTAATATTTAAAGGATAATTTTCAAGAATATCATAGTTTAATGACTTAACTAACCAAACTATCTTAGTAGTAAAGGTTCACTCACAAGACTATCATAGTGAATAGAGTCCCTTAATGAACTGGGTCCACTCCCTATTCAGGTCTTGTTTATCAAATGAAATATTAATCTTTACCCAATGCATTAGAGGTAGATATAGGTCCCAGCCATAAAATAATGAAAATCACAAATACATGAACCATAATATCATAAAACAGTCATCCTATCAAAACCTGTGAAATGAAATGGTTTTCATTAATATCTAATTATATCACAACCTGTGAAAAAATAGGTTTAATAATTGATTCATCATTTCACCAAATCACAACCTCTGAGAAAAGAATCAAGTTTCATAATCATTTTATCATGGTATAACCCATGGATGATTAATGAGGTTCACAAACATATTTTCATCATAAACATAAATATAATTGTGAAGAAATAATAATAAAATCCTTGGATCAAATACCTTTAAAACCACATGTAACATAAAAGGATGCCATATTATATGGAAAATTATTTTTAAGGATCACTTGGAACCTTTCTTGAGGAAAATATCATTTCCACTTTGAAAACCACTTTTAAAAACATAAAACATTTTCAATATTTTTTTTGAAAATAACCTTCTTAAAATTCAATGCTCAAAAAAAATTTGTGGAAATAAATTTCTTTTAATGTAACCTTTCAATCTTATAAAGGAAGCTCAAAAAATCATTTAAAAAATTTATTGATGAAAATATATTTTCTTATTTATTATTTTAAAATATAAAACATTCTAAAAATTCATTAATTGGAATTAATATTTGAAAACATATAATGTAAGATTCAAAGAAAGTAATGGTCAAGATGGTGGAATCCCTTTCCATATCATACATGTTAAAACAAATATATCTTTCACATTTTCAATAAAATACTAATATTCCTTCTTTATAAAATGATAAGAATATTCATCTTAAAATAATTTCTAAAAAGTAAAACATCGGTAATACGTTTATAATATTTTTTTGGGGGATGTAAAAACATTTTTGAAGCTATTTTTAGAAAACATGGATATTGAAGAAAAATGGGATTTTGACTGAAGGGAGAAATAAAGTTGATTTACTTTAAAAAAATTATTTTTGAATCTCAAGTACATGACGAGAGGAAAATGAAGGGAAACATGAATTGTCATAAAATAAACAAATGAGAAGAAAATTCATGAGTACCTTGGGATATATATCACTATATTTCATCATTTCAATAATAATCATAAACTATCCAAGTAAATGATAATATTGTAACATAAAACACTTACTACCATGGTAATATTGAAAGGTAATACAAATAAAAGAATAAATTTAAATAAAAATTATATTATAATGAGAATAAATAAATTCATGATATTTAAACTAAAATGGTATGAATATAAACCTCATAAAATTTGATAAGTTCATAACATAACATTTGCCTTAAAGAAGGAAAATTGAGAAGAAAGAAAATTGAGATCAAAACCACTTACCACTTTGGGATCTTTGAAATAATAATCCCTATAAATGAGAGATAATAATATAGATTTTTAAATTTGAATAATTTTTATGATAATAATCATAAAATAGATTAATAGAAAATATATACACCCCAAAAAAGGATGAATTGATGCATAGGGAATGTATCTCACAGATATAAAAATTGGGAAGAAAGTCTATTACCTCATGTCTCAACTTCCTTAATACACATTATAAAATCCCATATAAAAATATAAGTTATTTATAAATATATTATAATAAATAATCAAATATATTAAACCACATATGATTTACTTATGACCTTTTATTAGCTTTTTATAATTAATATCATCTTAAAATCTCATTTCAAGAAAAACTGCTTTTTTAGTGCCAGATTTGACTTTTTATTTTCTATCCTTTTATGTTGATCATGGTTACTTAATATATATAATTTTAACAATGATATAAAAATCATATATATTAATTTTATATGAATTTAGTGTAATCTATAAAAGTTAGTGACATCAAATTAAATACACTATTCAAAGAGATGATATGTCATATATATGCATGAATGCTGTATCCTTTTTCTCGATGGAAATAAAGAAAAAATTGAAAATAATATATTACCTTTTCAGAATAATTTTTATGTCATATATATCACTTATTGTTATTCAAAAATATCATAATTAACTTATATGTAAAACATATGTTAAAAATGAATCACATCACATCATGAGATGGTAGTCCACCATATACACGAACAACGTGAACGTATGACCCATATAATAGGAAGTAAGACGAAATAAATGATATCAAAATTAAATAAGTATAATTATATTAATAATATATTATTTTTTCATTTAATCTATCTTTATTACCATCTAAGTAAAATAAAAAGAAAAAACATCACACCGATTCTTACGGTAGTGTTTCACCGTAAACACTAGCAGCATTATTATTTTCCATTTACATTAGAGGTAATAATGTATATGTGGTATTATAATTATATTGGTATAAAAATATTATAAATATCATATATAAATATTAAAACCATCCTTATATCCAGTTTTGGTAGGATGTGATTTAAAACTAATTATATCGATTCATGAGTTGGTATTTCTTTGTACACATGAGTAATGATTTCAAATCCTATTTAATGGAAGTGGAGATGGTTGTTGGTCATTACCATAACATAAAAAAATAATTTTATATTTAAGATAATTAGGTTTTATGTCATCATTGTTTAATAGTAATTGAATAAGGTGGAGGAAAAAAAGAAATAAAACCCTATATTAGGGACATTAACCCTTGGATAAATTCCTTTAGTTTACACCCAAATCTTTCATAGGTTGGATTTATAACAAAAATAAGGATTCCATGATGATATTGGGGAATATATTAATTTATTTAGTAAAGTATTTGTGGAATTAATGTGTTTTGGAAGTGTTAATAGGAGAAGAGAGAGATTGGACTTTTACAACTGAGGTGATTAGTAACCTTTTACTTTTTGAAAAGAAAAAGGTATACCAAAATTTTAACATGAAATTATGATCCAAAAAAGAGACCTTAAAAAACCTTATAGGTTATAAGGTAGAAATATAATTAAAAACATTATTTTTTAAATGTTTTTAAGCCTTTTTTAATTTTTTTTTCTAAAATTGAAAAAAATTAATTTTAAAATAAGTGAGGAAAATGAAACAAATTGATTTTTAGGAAAATATAGTTTTAAAGTGTAAAATTTGATTTATTTTATCATAGGCATAGAAAAAATGTAAGATAAATTTTAAATATTATATTTCATTAATACCAATAAAAACTTATTATTTTCATAATAATTTTATTTAAAACAAGTTTTTGTTCCTAAAAATTGTTATACAGAAAAAGATTTTATTTACCTTCAAATGGTTCTTATTTTCATTTTTAATTAATTAAATATCAAATAATTCATATTATATTCATGTGTGAAATATATATTCTCATAATCTAGTTAATCCTATTCATTACCGCCCTTCTAATGGCTAGGTGATAACTGTCTTATTAAATAATAATATTTTAATAGCATGTTACATTTGGTTTAAACTCGATGTTGTGTGTAATGAAAGATAAATCCAGTGTTTCATGTAACAAAAAATAATAAAAATATTAAATATTTATTAAAAAACTATTCAAAAAATCTCAGTTTTTTATATTGTACGACCTATGTATTAATGGAATGATAACATCTCTATTTGAAAAAGAGATAAATACTATTACAAAACACCCCACAAATAGGGGAACAATGTTTATGATTACAATGTTCAAACCACTATGTCATGTAGTTTAGGGTTATGTGATGAGAACCATGTAATTTTCAATAGCAATACATGATACTCTTAAATTTATTATGGGTATGATTCATGAATGTGTAGCAGTAAAGGAATTCAATCCACTTGAATGTAAATATTATGGGATGTATAAATCAGAACTCAATATATTTCAATTGGTAAATGTTGGTATGGAACATGTCCCTATGGGAATACCATACACAACATTTTAATTAGGGGATCAATAATGATTCTACTAAATTATACATATATTAGAGTAACATACCCATAGGATGAAGATGCCTCTAGCTGTTTGTGTGGAATAATGAGACAGAAAACATTTCTAAGAAGAGGTTCCCTTAGAGTTGAATGCACTCATTTTCAATGGAAAATGAATGGTACATGAATAATAAAATACTTAATGAATAAATTAAGGGTTTTGATAAAATTGAATTCAATAATGGTTTAAGAATATTGAAGGATACACCATTGTGTATTGAACACAAATTTAGGGTGAAGACACATGATATTAAGTTGCTCTTAAATTTTCCATAACTAATTGGTCTTTCCATTATTGCTGGTATTTTTCTAGGGGAATATGGAGGGAACTATAAGCTTTATCCCATATCCCATTTTAACTATAATTATTTCATTGATAATAAAAATTATGGAATATTGAGTTGATACTTGACTTCTTCTCAATTATCACTTTATGTTTTTTCAACTAGATAAGTTTTATGTCTCTTTCTATCTATTGATTTCGGAACATGAAATTTGGAACATTTATGGTTGGTGTTTATAGTTTTATTAAGTTTATTAGATGTTTATGGGATTTACGTTAATATATATTTTACAAATGTGAGACATTATAGCTATTGAGGGTACAAAGAAACCCAATTTTAATTAGGATCCGAAAACCAGTACAGACCATCTCAAAAAGAGATACATATAGTTTACAGTCATAGTGATTTTTTCAATGTGGATAAATATAAGGGTAAAGATGATTTGAAAAAAAAATTCTTATAGATTTTATAGAAATGGTGATGAAAAATATAATGTGACTTGAAGAACCCGATTCCACTATATACCATACCAGAAAGGAGACCATATTATTTAAGGCCATTTCAGTCAAAACAATAATAAAGGGTGTGATATGATAAACCACATGGGACACAAGATTTATGATCACACCAATACCTATTAGTGGTAAATTGAAATTATTTAAATCTAGATTTGAATTATTCGAATAACAAATTTATGATAGGATTTGTATTCCAAGGATGATAATTGACAGACATTCGAATTACAACTTCTATAAAAATATCATCATAGGAATATAGATATTATATGGCCTTGACCTTAGGATACATATTCCATTGGTTTGTAGTTAATAATATGGAAATAATAAAATTACCATATAGTGGTTTAACTATGATTAGAAAATGATTTCTTCTGATATCCATGGATGTTTTATGGAGATTCAAAAACTAAAGGTGTGACATGTGATATATGGAAGAAAATATCCAAGAGACGGTTTGAACACCCATGTCTGGAACTAAAAATGATTATTCTATTTAGGTATGATAAAAGGAGGATAAATATGGACAATAATATATGTCTATAACTATGATAAAGGATTTTTATATAATTATATAACCTAAGGTAATAATAATCAAGCCACACATAGTTCTTATAATATAGGGACCTTGTTTATGACCTAAGTTATGTGAACCATGAAATACATAGAGGAAAATGTGACCATATATCCAGTATATCCATATGAAGAGATATTTTTTTGGATGTGAAAAGTTTTATAATAGGTTCATGGATAACAGACTCTATAGTACTAGATCCTTTGTAGATTTTGATATTATATAGAAGATAGGGTTATCTTGTTTCATTTTGGAATCATAGATTATGATCCATGTGTTAAGGATGATCGTACTTGTATTTGATGATAATTCAAGAAAGTTTGGACACATAGGAAATGTTTCTATACATATTTTAAGGTCATATAGGATGTACCAAAAATCATTTTTGTTTATTTTAATGCTATATGAAAATTTACACAAGTGTCTTATTCCAATATGCCTTGCACACAAAATAAGATGTATTTTTCTTAGTGTTGGACCAGTTCATAGGAGACAAAATGTAAGTAGTGAAAATTAAATAATAAATATAGAGTTAAAATTTGATTTACATCCACATATGAGCTTATAATAAGTGATATGTGTTTCTCTATGTATCCAAAAACATTAAGAGTTAGGCCACTAATAGTTCTTTTAAAGAAGCCCTATACAGATCTGGCTCTTATGTAGAGTGGGAATTATTGATCTAGTTAATATAAAATAGATCCTCCCCATAGTAAGTTTAAATTCTTGAATTTTGGACCATGTTTTATGTAGTTTAATGTTACGTAAATAGGAATCAAGGTATATCCAACTAAATATAGGTACACCATGTGATATGATTTTAATAAGAAATCCCCAATTCTAGAATGGAGGTATTTGAAATTGAGAGATTTTTTTAGCATATGTGTATGGATAAATAGCTGAATTATATGGATAACTATGTAGATATATATCATATATAGTGTAAGATAGGTCCCATGGGATGAACCACTCTGCATAGTTTTGAGGCTTAGAGAATGGATCACGAGTTGGGAAATTTAACATAATACAACAAGTAAGTAGGTATTCTATAGTTAAGTTTCTAGTGTAGAGGTATTTATCAACATAGGTTTTATAAAAATCATACTCGTAAATAAATTGAAACAAATTTATCTCAACATTTATGATATGGAAGTATACATTATGTAAATGAAGTGTTCTAATTAATGAGATGAAGTATTAGATTTGGTGTGGATTTCTTGATGGGCTTGAGATGTGATATCCATGGGTCAATATATATCATATATTAATATGAATAAAGACATAAATAATTATTAATATATGGATATATATAAATATCTAGATTATGTATAAGATAATATGTTTGAAATGTGAGGTCCCATGAGTGAGAGAATGAAGGATACAAACTAGATGTGAATTAGTATGGGTCTCACCACTAGGGAATAATCAATGTAAGTGGAATCTATGATTGCGACTATAGTAGGATATTCAAGTTTCACCATGTCTCCTATATTAAAATTAATATATAAAATCATAGTTCTTATAATATTTAAAAAAATAGTATCAAATTTTCTTGTGATCAATCAAGGCGTGGGAGCCTGAAATGAGTATATTGAGGGTTTCAGACCCATAGAAAAGTGGAAAAATATTTTGGGATTGGCCTTATTTTTGGGTATGATAGTTAAAAAATCACTACATATCCTTTATCAACATGAATCAATACACACTTAGTTTATATGAAAATTTCATTCCATCTCATTTTAGAATAATTTATGGAGGAAGGTAACAAACATTGAGAAATGTTTCATGGATCTGGAACTTATGTTAAGAAAATATTCCTCACATTCCATGATAATCAAAATTAGAGATTATATATTTCGGGAATTATATGATGCAGTTTTACATTTTGTGACCTGTATTTGGCTCCCCACCATTAAATATGATGCTTTTCAATTTTTCAAATTAGGACAATCAACCATAGCCTCTAGATTAACATGAGTCATTCTAAGTTTAATTAATAAGTGTAAATTTTAAGATTACTCATATTAAATGGGTGAACATATTAGGGGTGGATGTTTATCATCAATTATATAGTTTTATATCATGAAAAAATATTCTATGTTCTATGATAATTTAATTAATGCATGTTGTAATTTATGCTTTTTAATTTAACATTTATCTACTAACATTAAATTCAATTTAGTTTAACTTTATTTTATAAGGATATAATGTTATATAGTTTAATTTTAGGTGAAAATGTTGTTATGAAAAAAATGTAAAATTATGAAAATATTTCTTGAGAAACCATATTTTTGGGGGATTGTGTGATGCAATATCCATACATCTCAATGAGGGAGTAGGATTTATGAAGGTAGTTAGGAACCTACCATTTCAGTTTGATATTTGAAGGCTTTTCCATAGGTATCATTAGAGTTATGAAAGATATAACTAGTTCTCCTAGGAGGAATGAATATAGGTAAATATTCTTATTTAATGATCACATGACCTAGTTTTGGTGAATTTCTAGGTTGTAAAATGTGCATAACCATTTATAATCATGTTTTTCCAAATCAAATTGTCACTTACAGTACTTATCATATTCAAATATCTATTTAAATATAGATATGTAAAGTGGGGGAAGCTGAACCTTAATGTGTTTGATTTCCACCGTTCTGTTTATAGTCAAATATAATGTCACCTGTGCAGCAATATGTGGTGTGGTTTGATTATACCAAAAATTATGTAATATTTTTTTGGTAGATATTTATTATCTACATACACCATATTTTGAAGGATATTATATTAATTCTTTTGGAAAGCCTTAATCATAATTTGTCCCACTACATGGGAGTATATTGAGTGGTAATACTGAGTGTTATATATACGATAAAACCATTTCAATTTAGAATATTATAAACTGTTCCCTTTTTCCATCAATATGGTGTGAGGGACATGAATTTTTTTAAGGATGTTTGACTTTATGGAATTGATGATGGATTTTCTCTTGACTACATCGATGGATATAGTCACTACCCATTTGGAGATGAATCTGATGCTAGTAAGGATTTACTTGAATTTATTTACTACATTTGGGGGATATAGACACCTAACATTTATTACCTATATTTCAAATATCCAATAATATTTACTAGTATACAAAAAACTCAGGGTGGTTATTGGATGAAAATATATTGTATCTGGAAAATATAGAATTTCATTTTGGGATATATAAATATATCATCATTTTTTATAGATATATGTAAGTCCATTTGTTTAATCGCTGTGTTTGGACCTCAGAGTATTATCACAATAGACAGTAGGGTGGAATTTCTACACTAAAAAATGACTTTTCCTTCAATGCATATGTGGAAGATTCCATTAAAGCCTCATTTATAGAGGGATTTCTTCAAAATTAAGGCCATTATATGAGATAAAATTTACTACTTGATGTTGGATCTATTCCTTCTTATCAAATTCTAAAAAAAGAATTTCACTTTTGAGGTTTAAACCTATGGGGGTATCCATCTGATTATGGTCTCAACTTGAAAGGATATCAACTCACCTTACTCCTGGGTGGTGTTGATCTTATTGAGTTCCTCAGTATCATTTTTGATTAATCGATAGACCACTTGGTGTTTTGTGATGTGGATGAATATATTTTATTGACTTGGTTATATTGAGGATGTGGATATATTATAAAATGCATCAATAATTTTTTTTATGAATGATGTATATTAGAAAATATTGGCTCCCATAAAATTTTTTCAATCAAACCTTATATATAATCAAGAATTGGGATAAGTTACTTCTTTTTGATGAAGAATTCAACATTTACCTCCATGCTCATAATTATTGAGTCCCATTTGATATTAAAATAGACTACTCTTATCTGTAGAGACAACTCCAAAACTTTAGTGAGAGAATGATTCATTTTATTATTATTGTTGAAATTATCAAATAGTAGGAATAAACATGATAGAACTATGTTTTATAGAGAGATAAGAAAAATTAGCAAGATAACAATATTAATATTTGGGTTTTCCATTTTTCTTTCTAGGGTGGGGTTTACTATGAGAAAAATATCAACACATACTCATTGAAACCCCAATGGGGTTCAAATTGAATGCTAAACTTCTACAGGATGCATTCCTACCATGGAAAACTTCCAGTTAACATCGGTTGATTGATGATATATCTAATTATATAAATGCAAGAGACTAAGTGGATCACCTAATATTTTAATTAGTGTCTCAAATTATTTACCTTGAAGATTAACATAAATAATTTTTTCTTGATATTAGAATATATGGTTTTGATATCCATCTTTGTTCCTAATAAGATACTAAATAATATTATCCTTCCCTATATAATTCATATATATAGGAAGGGAATCAAGTGATATGTTCAAGGTCTGCACATACAGAATGAGAGAAAATACTTCTTTAAGAAACATCAATGCAAGTGGGATCAATAGATTTTACATGAGATTATCAAAGGCTCCTAAACAATCTTTATCCCACTAGTTGGTGGCAGCTGTAACATCCAAAGTTATAGGCCATTATACTGGTTCCCCAATTTAGTTCTCCACATGACCATAAGCATTCCTTTATGAACACTGAAGGTCACTAGCTAACAATAGTGATTTAAGAAGGTACCATGGGGAGGATATAAAAACTTCATTATAGAATACGATAATAAATAAATCATGAATCATCATAAAATTTAGAGTAAGAAGAAAGAAAAAATATACTGAACATTCTATAGTAAAATGTATTTCTTTTAAGATGGTAGGAATGGTTGATCGACCACTATGCTGATAAAATATTCAAAATAAAATGAATGAATTAAAAAATATTTTTTTTCATTTATTCCACTTTGATCCATATTCATACCAACACCTAACAACATCAAAGATATCCCACTCAATTGTGAAAATAACAATCCTTGGCCTTACCCATTCTTGAAACATGTGTAGAACTACTCGGGTACCCATGTTCTATAGTCACCCAATCTTGATGTGAGTACCAAATTCAGTAGGGACCCCACTACATGGTCATGTAAATTACTAGAAATTCAGTGATATGTGCATGTGACATACTCCAAATAACAAAACAAACATATGATAAATAATAAAAATAAAAAAGTAGTACGTGATTTTCCAGTTCTGAAATGTCACCAAGAAAATCACATAGATCATGCCAACCGATTTACCATGTGACAAATTGATGTTGATCCATAGGTCGATGACCTTGATTGATCCTAACTACTTCAACCAATTCTAGGGAGTCTCTTATCACATTGTAATTACCATACCTCCTAATATAAACGACTCTGGTCACCACATTGTATATATAAAATATCATGGACATTCCCTTATGGATTCTTTCTCATGAATTAACAATGAACACCCATAATGGATGTTTTCTCAAAAAGTAATGCTCATCACGCATTACAGGTGTTTTCTGATGATGTTACATGGACCACCCCTTACTGGTGTTTTTTCATCGAGAAATAGGAACCATCCCTTATAGGTGTTCCCTCATCAGGTAACATGGACTGACCCTTACATGTGTCTTATCATTTAGTAATATAGAACAATGCATATAGATGTTTTCTCATCAAGTATCATAGAATACCCCTGAGGTGTTATTTATCACCTGGTATAACAAACCACCCCTTATAGGTGTTTTCTCATAAAGTATAACAGACCACCCCTTACTGGGGTTTTCTTATACATAAAATAATTAAATTCCCTACAATAATTCTCCCCATTAATATAAAATCCTCACTGAGGTTGTATTCCATGTTAAATAACATAAAAACCACCCCAATGGAATCTTCCCAAAACTAACATAAAAGGAAAGGAGACAAGTATTGGTCAAACGCCTAAAGTCATTACTAATACCCAGACCCTATAAGCTCCCAATTATGGTATAATTTTTATGGAGATAGCTATAATCATATCACAAAGTTTGTGGATGAAACCTCTCAAGGTTAACCAGTCACTGCGAACCTACCACAATCACCAAGGTCACATCACAAGGAATCCAACCTACATGCGGTCCCCAGTCTTCATCTGGCCTCCTGGGTCATCTTTTTTGGTCCACTTTCTCATCATGATCATCCTTCCCAAAGACAGACCTCTGAGTAAAAACATCTCAAATGAAAAAAGCTACCACTTCAATGATCCCAAGGGCACCAAGGTGTCATTAGGGTCATATGTGAACCATGGGTCCATAACCATCTCTAGTCCACTCCAACTATACAGATATGTCCCAATGGTTTCATACATAATGATCAATAGGTCACACATGCTCTAGTCACACCCTTTAAAAGGTACATATGTACCATGGCTATAATAACAACAACAAACTCCCCCATTGATATTTGTGGAAATTAATACAGTTTATAAGGTCTAAATTGTTTTTCAAATCACACTTTATTACTAATAGAGAACCACTATACTTTAACAATTCTATTTTAATCAACTAATTTAAATAATTAATTTAAATTGTTCAGTTTAAAACATGGAATTATGATGCATCCCATGCATCATAAATAAGGATTAATCCATATAAAAAGTAAAATGGCCCACCTACCTTTTTTAAATACCATCCCTCTTCATACTAGCCTGAAGTTTTGTTTCCTAGACATGCCTAGTATATCTATGATTTTATGGGTCACCACTCGACTCTAGGTCACCTACTTTACACCACAATATCATAGAAATTTAGTTATAACCAAATCATAGCTAATTAATTATTTATAAACTAATTCAAAATTCCAAATTCTGTACAGTCATTGAAACACCAATGAATTGATCTCATCACATATTTCCTACACCATTCACATGTTCTACATCTATATAATGTTCTAGATACCATTTATTAAAACTCCTATGAACCAAAATCAAGAAATACATAATTTATTTTTAAATATAATGAAAACCTTCCATAAATTTGATGCATTCCACAACATTAATGAAATAATTATTGGAAGTGGGTTAATGTCATCTTGAGATTACCTCTACACAAGTAGAACAAAAACCTCTTAAAAAATGGGTTATCTCCCCATTCTCCAGTGAAATCACTACAAACTCTCTTAACCAAAAATAAAATAAATCATTATAAATAAGAAGGGGAGAGGAACAAATTAAGGTGAAGGATACCATACATAGATTCACCAAAAAAATATCTATGGAAACATACCAAAACCATGGTGAGGAAAGGGAATATAAAGGGGAGAGATCCCTTGGAAATGCGAGAGAAAAAATGGGGGGTGGGGTGATGGGCTTCCACCATTAAAAATAATGAGGTAAATTTGTTAATTTTCTCCCAAACACCTCACCTGCTAGATGGTAGTCTTCAGGACACTAAACCCTTCATTAGCTAGCCAGTCATTGTAGAATAAAACTCAAATAGCATAGGTTTCTTATGAACCCTTTCCTATACACCTCACCTCCATCCAACCTCTATTCCATGCCAAAAATTCATCCTCTGATGGGTTCGAACCATTATAAATCAATTAAAAAATCTAATAAATTTTTTTCCACCTCTAATAATTCAAAACTAAAAATTTTCTTTGAAATTTAAACATACCTATACATAAGGGATATTAAAAAATCCTTATTATAACACTTATCATCCAAGAGAAGTTATATATTTTATCCATATATAAATCTTGATCTACCTTGGTCATGAATTCTCATTCATACAACCTCATTCCATCCATGAACACCAAATTCTCTACTGAAGTGACACTCCAAAACCATGGTGCTCTAATGATTAAAACTAATACCACACTCTTTTTCATTACCAAACTAATGGTAAAATGATTTCCAAAAACCTATTTATCCCAAGGAAGCTAAAGTTTCCTTGTGTAACTCCTAATCTGGGCTATGATGCTCTCCATTATAGGAATTATCTTACAAAGTCAATTTCCAATCCATGAAACCCCCCACTATCAGAATTTTCTAGCAAAGCATAATAATTATGTTCAAAAAATACCATAGATGATGTTTCCCAATACCCACACACAATTATTAAAAATAAATCAATCAAACACTAGTACCAATACTCATTTCAAATTTCATTGAATTAAACCAGAATTAATTTCCCAACATAGGGCATGAATGCCAAATTTCCATTGAAAAGACCTGGATGATCCTAAATGAGAACCTATTATATCCAAGAAACAACAATAGATGTGGTTTCTTTTACTTATCAACCAACCATACATAAAAATTAAAGTCTAACCTCCTCTATCCTACCCGTATCACAACAATTGTCTCCATACACTGATGCATCTTTAACTGAATCAAACACAATTCCATGAATCCCCAAGACATCATGTGATTCCCAGAATAGGAACACCAAATTCCATACCTGAATATAGATAAAATTCCATGGGTGAAACCCCAACCAACATAAACAACTAGATGTGAACTACCAAACCATTAGAACTAACACATATATTGTCTAATCGTCATTCAAATCACCACAAAATTACCCCAATCTCAAATACAATGCTCAATCTCGACCCAATATTATATTAGAAATAACCAAGGGAATTATCCATAGAATGTAGATTAACTCATATATATTTGATCCATGAAATCCAAAAGATTTTAATTACCATCCAATGATAAGTTATACAATACACCAATTCACATTGCATGAAGTTTGTATCACCATGATGTAAATCCCATTTGCTAAAAAAAGAGTTTCATTATCATCGATTCACTAGAAAAAACTATTGATCTCATTTCCTTACCATCCAAAGTTAACTAGAGATCATTCTAATACACCCACCAAAACCTTATTCCAATCTATAGTGTTATTTCATTATTCGAAAACTCATTAAACCAAATCTAACCTCATTACTAAATGAAAAAAATTATATACTCCTGATATTAAGTGTCCTCATAATGTACAAATTTCATTTTGAGACTAACGCTAATGCTCAGACTCCATACAAAACCATTAATTTTCCCATTACCAACCAATATAAATTGTCCCCATGTAATTCCATAAATTATATTTCATAATGAGGGTCACCACCCTCAACTAGTTCCATCTCCATTCTCGTGTTTCACTCCCCCTAAGGCATGATAATTTTTTTTTCAACATTAAATGCTTCCATCGTGATCTATCTCAAATTGGTTGTAGTGACACAAATGATCCAATCATGTTTTCACCTCAATTTTCAAGGAAACCTCAATTCCCACCATAATACCAAAGATACTAGACCAACACTCAGATTCACCATTCCATGGATTCTGATTCATTTCTATTGTATCATCTACCATAGCAGGACATTTTGAATTCTTATCCAAAACCCTAACCCTACATGCGCATAAGAATTTCATTTATTTCCATCATCCCTTGGATTGTGGATTCCCATTATTGATTTTAATTTAACTGGAACCTTGTTATCCACAAAAAATAATTCAATATCACATAATCATAAAACTCTAATTACACTCAATCATTAAAACTCAACTCACCATATTTTGATCTGTACATCACCCAGACTAGGATTAATTGTGTATCCATTGACAATGATCCTTTTTCATGTCAATATTATCCTTCCTGTACATCCTAAACTATACACTTCAAAACCAAACATTTACCCATGCCTAGTTATATCACATGAACACCTACTAATTAGTGTATAATTTTATAATAGAATAGTACACTAGCACTCTATTGTTGGATGAATATCCAAAACCAACGGGGACATGCAATCGACCATCCCTTCCCTATAATACCTGATTCAAAGCTAAAATCACAAGCGCTCAAGGTGATTAGTTTCAAGGAAGGATATGTATAGATCATTCCAAATCATTGCGTCAATGAAACCTCCTATGTATAACTCATATACATGATCACCTACATACGATTCCCATCCCTAAAGAAAATAAAAAGTTCCGATAACCCCTCTCATGGGAATTCATCATAAAAAAATAAGCGATAACCTACTAAGGTCCTAGTAAAGTCTAGTGTACTATAGGTATCCCACATATCACAATAATTATAGTCTAATAAATGGTCATATCCCCTGGGTGATAACTTTCTATTCACATTTCATATATCACCCAATATTTCATGTTCCAAAACCAACTCAAGGGTCCTCATATACATACCACTTTAATTACATGCAAGACCCTCAAACCAATAGGAATCGATTATAAAAAATAATCCAACTTTGAGTCTGCTCAAGGAACATAACGTCATTAGTTAAGGACTATATACATAAAAATAGTCCATCCTAGATGATCTATGACATTGATCCAAATTCTTGAGGCTCAGTTAGATAGAATGGAATTACATATCATATTAGTATATACTACATATGTTGTTACAAGCACATTAATTAAATAAAAAATGAATAAATACCACCTTCTAGTGGTTTCCTACTAAGTACTCATGTGAAAATGGACCTAATTGGGAAATTTAACCTCATTTGTACAAAGGATACCCCATCACGATCTTGAAGATCACCGTGGGACAATATGACTTGATATTTGAGGAAAATGCATATACAAGTCAAAATATATTAGTAGAATGCCATTGATCATACACTATATGATTAGTATCAGTGCATTTAAACAAATAATTATATCATTAGTGAAAAAACTTATGGAAATAGAGGCATACATTTCTTTTAGATCTTGGGTTAAAAATAATAACACATGAGATGCCTCTTGATTCTACAGTCCATGATTAAAAATATAATGTAAACCATAAACCATAAAACATACATGTGAATCAATGAAGATGAAAATAATATAACTATAATATCACAAAATCAGAACATCAATCTCATCGTTAAGAAAAATATACTTATTAGAATAGGTTTTCATGGCACACCAATCAAGAATTTATCATAGGATTTGAAACATTCCTAAATCACTTGAGTACGTATTCCTAAAAATTAAAAAATACAAATAATAATACCATAATACCACTTTGTAACATCATGGGTCGTAGGCTACTCAACTGGTCCCCCCATCCTGGTTCACTACAAGACCTCATACGTGCCACCATGAACACTAGAGGATACATATTATTAGTTGGGGTCTAAGGAGGTACTGTGGGGATGCCATACCATATGTATTAGAGTGTTAAATAAAAAAAACCTGAATCATACAGATTAGAGTACAATGAAAGAAATAATAAAATAAACATTATATAGTTAAATTGAATGAATTCAACATGGAAAGAAAGTATAATCACCATCTAGGATAGTCACATATACATAATAAATTTAAAAAACTTTTAAGGATGTAAGGATATATACATGTGTGAGAATGAAAATTAATATGGAACAACCAACATCATTTTATAAAAAAATGTTGTGATATGTACTTGTGACATGATCTAAATAAAAAAACTATTGCGTCATAAAAAAATAAACCACCAATGGAAATAGCTTCATCATGTGTTGGAATGTCTCAATGAATGTTATGTAGAACATTCCAACCCATGTAAAATTTACCATTCTAATATCAATATTTAGGTTTATGACATCAATAGGCCATACCTACTTCAACTAATGGAGTAATGTCTATGAGTATGTCATAATGACCATGCTTCCCAATATAAAAGATTTAGTTCTCCACATTGAACATATCAAGAATCATAGAACACCTTTTAAGGGTGTTTTCTCATTAAGTAACACAAAGACCCACTTATGTCTATTTTAACACCAAGTAACATAGAACACCCCTTGTAGGTGTTTTAGAAAATAACATAGACCACCCCATATGGGTGGTTTGTTTTTCAGCAACAAGGAAATCCCATTATGGTTGTGTTCCCATCAAGAAACATGGATAATTACTTATGTATTTCTTCTCATCGAGTAACAAAAACCACCCCTTGTGTTTATTTTCCCATCGAGTATCACAAACGACCCCTTATTGTTATTTTCCCATTAGGTATAAAAAACGACCCCATATAGGTGTTTTCAGGAATAAAAAACAAAGGCCACCCTTTGAGAATTTCCCAATCCATATATAAGTCACCCTAAGGGTATATTCCAAGTCAAATAATTTAAACCCTTTCAAAGGGGAATCTTCCCCAAAAAATAGATAATGGATTGGGGGATAATGGTTGGTCAAATAATTAAACCCATCATCACTATACATGACCCATTAGACGAGAAGTATAGTACGAAGTCAAATGTGACACCTATAACTATCTCTAATAGTCTCTATATACAACCTTTGGGGTAGGTCAATCATCAGGTAACCTACCATTGTTCCAAAGGCCACATTTCAAGGTAGAAACCAAACACGGGGTCCTCAGTCTCCAGTTGGTCTCATGGGTTACTTGGGTCATACCAATCACTATACCTAATTACCCTTCCCATGAAATATCCCCCAATGAAATATATCATAAGGAAAAAGGGACCACTTCAATGACAAAAAGGGTTCCAAGGTGTTACTGGGGAAATATATGTCCCATGGAGGTATAAAACTCGCAATGTTGGTACACCTATATCAACCGGTATCAAGGATGTCTGACATAATGACTCATAGGCCACACATACTCTAGTCACTGCCCTTAAGGTGATCTGATATCCTATGGAAAAAATAGTAATAAAATCAGATATCAACAACTGATGCATGTAAAATATTTCAGAAGTATAACATGTTATTGGATCTTTATTCCTTCTAAATTAAGGCCTAAAATGATAATTTAATATTTTTATTTTAAACAACTAATTCAATTTATTAATTTAAATGGGTCATTTCATTCCATGGAATGAATCAAGACCACATTAAAAATTAAAAATCATTAATCCAGAGGTAAAATACCAAGAACCACATACAATTATTTTAAAGCCTTTCCCTTTTCTTCCAAGACCAATGGATTCCTACCTGACCCCACCCAAGACCACTTTGGTTCTAATAGACCTCATCCAGAATCTTGGGAAACTAATTCAAACAACATCATTATATAAATTTAATTAGAAACAAAACATAGTTAGTTAACTAGTTTATAATTTAATACTAAATTATAAAATTTATATTAATCAATTAAACACATACTTAGTTTCCATGTCACACACCAATCACATGTGGAAGGTCCATGTAATCCTCCCAATACCATCCCAATAAGATTCCATAAAAAATATAATTGATACAATATATTATATTATTTAAATTTAAGGAATACCTTAAAACAATTGGCATCTTGAGGTACCTTTGATGTAATGACTATTGGTGGTAGGTGGAATGTCATCATAGGATTCCATGTAACCAAGCATCACAAAACCCACATCAATAATGGAAAATTTCAAAATTCCCCAATGAAATTCATATAAACACCGTACACTAAAAAAATGAAATAATATTCAACAAGGACGGAGGAGGAATATAGTAAGAAATGGATTACTATACCTCGATTCACCACTAAAATAACTGTGGAACCACATACAAATCTAGTTGAAAAATTGGAAAGGAAATGGGGTGACCTCCTGGAACTATGAGAGAAACAAAATGGGGAGTAGAGGCTACCCCCTTGAAAACCTGAGAGAGAACAATTGTAAATTTTCTCCCAAAGTAACCCATAAACTAGAAGTATTGGGACACCAACTAGACAATGGCACCGATAATAGAAATCTAGCCCACACAAGGCCTCAGTGACTAACTAGTGGATACATTTTATATCTCTTCTATCCTGACATCCTTCTAAATCCCTCCTAATACCATCTATCACCACCCGAGTACCTGCTTTAAGGTGTTCCAAATTTTAGAATTCTATTCAAAACTATTATTAAAAATCCATCCCATACAGTAATTGAACACTCAAATTTCTATTTGAAATTCAACAAATTAGGAACAAACAGAATATTACAATGTTGTTATTCATCAGCTTTGTGAAGAGTAAACACTTTACCAAAAGGATACATATAAATCATCTCATGTAATAAGGGATTCTTTTCATCCCTCTAAACTCTTTGAGATTTAAAGGAGGTTTCACATCAAAAATTAGCTTCTTATTCTTAGGTTCGACCTTGTTGTCATGATGTAATACAATGAAGAATAGTAATTTCCCTGATGTTACCCCAAAATATCATTTTATGGAAATTTTCTTCAGTATGTGTAGTTTTAGTTTGTTGAAAACTATATCCAGAATATAAATATGATCACTATATTATTGATATTTGAACACTATATAAAACTGTATGGTATTATACAATAAGGGAATGAATATATAGTTCATGAAATATTGGTGTATCAAACCCATTTTCTTTTATCCTAATGGAATTAAATTATATCAATATAACCCTTTGGGTTCCCAAATAGGAATGGAATCGTCATCTTCAGGGGCCATCTGAATTTGATAGTATCTAGAATACCCATTTATAAATGGTAGGGCCTTGAAACGTGCCATTCCTTGATAAAAATCTCTATTACTAGGATCAATAATTAATCATTTGGATAATTCTTTTTAAGATATCTAAAGTATATGAACACATGAATTTTTAAATTTTGTTTAATAAGGATGATATTTACATTCCATTTAATGTATTTCACTTTAAAAATAAAATTTTCATGGATGAGATTATCATATTATTCTTCAGCTTTGGAAGAATGGGAAAAAATAATTCTACTTTCTGCCTTCATATAACTATGATGATAAAATAGTAGACCTGAATTATTAGTAGACACATCAGTATCAATACCACGAACTTATATATAGTTATAGGAAAATATACCTCAATTATTCTTGAGGAAGGATAAATATGTATCATATACCTCAGGGGACCTAGAGGATCTTATTAACGAGGTTCAAAGGTATTCCTTTATACCAAAGTTTACTTTTTTTATTTCTTTAATAGTGGTAGAGATTCCAACATCAAATTATATATGGGTATCTAAAATATCATTTTCCTCTCCTTCAACTAATTCAATATAATTAGAAATGGGATACGAAGGGACATTTTGGGATCTAGAAGATAATATGATGAAATTTTTATCTCCTATTAATTATGGTAATGTGTATTTAGATCATAAGGGGTTTTTATAGTGGAATAATTATTAAGGGCCTCTTGAATAATTTCTATTTCCTCCCCACTATTATAAAGGGAAAATGATTCATCACTATCTTATGTATAAGTGGATGATGTGATGAAATTATATACCACTATCTATACCTAGGATGCATTTTTTGATCCAAAAAGTGATGATTCAATGGAGTCATTGGATCCTAAAGATAACGAGGGTGTATTTATATTTAGGGAATCATTATCATTAACCAGTTCTTAATCTTATTATATATTATTGGGTTTAAATTATGAAACTAATATCATATAGTTGAGGAAAAATAAAACCAAGAACCATGATTGTAGACTTATATAAAAGTTTAGGTCCTCTTGATTGAAGTGAATCAAATATATGGTATGAATATTAATCAATCCATATCTTTAGTAGAGTTACTTAGAAGAGATTTTGATCTTAATAGGAGGTGTCATTTAATTTTTGTATGTGTGGATAAATCAATATGGTGGTAACTTGTTGACCAAAATATGATAGGAATATTATCCCATTATTCTATCACTTCAATTTAATTCCGGTGAAATCATGACAACCAAGTTCAAGGGTTGTCTCCTCAATTATATGGATAAGAAACACATAGTCTTCATCATGTTAAATTCGTGTAATGAGAGAGGATATCTCAAAATCATTGTTGTATTAAATCAGATGGATTTAACTAATACTGGTTAATTTTTTCCAATATTATAGAATTATATGTTTATACATTAAAGTTCTAAATACTATGAGGGGTAACAATAACCCCACAACCCACAAAATTTTCAATTTCTAAATACTTTAAGGCACAAATGGTACAGTTTAGAAACCATTGTCTGAATATAAAGCCTTGAATTTCCTATTAGATCATTAAAAAATGGTGATTTAAAACAAAACAAAAAACATGGAGTTAGATATGAGGTCTCTAAAATAATACAGTTTTACACGACTGAGAAGATTTTTATCACTTTTTTTATACCCTTGGATAGTCAAGTTTGAGGGATAAATGTCAGCTTCACTCTATTCTAGGAAATAAATTATTTAGGGTAGCATGTAATTGATTCTAAATCCATTATCAATGTGGGCCCAATAGATGTTAATTTCTCCAATTTTGTTTGAATAGATACACGGAATTTATATATCCTTTTATTGAATCTTTCAGTCATGTTCTATGAATGATATGAACATGCAATAGTTAATAGAGGTATTTTTTATGATAATCCTTATCTTTGACAACATCGACCTCGAATTCCAAAATTATTGATATGGATTCAATGAGTGAATCACAAATCTACTTTGAAAGGTGATGTGCACCCATCCTAGAGAGTTATCTTGGAAAATAATGAGATATTTCATAATTTTATATTTATAGACTAGGGAATTGCACATATTATAGTGAGGTTTCTTCTTGATATGAGGATTATAAGTTGAGGATTCTAATATGTTTGGTTCCTTTTCCTGAAAAATATCTTCAGAACTTTTTGGGGAATGCATGTTGATTTGGGATGACCTACCCTTGTTTTTATTCTAACAAAACAGGTATATCTTCTAGTCAATATTCCAATATAATTAGACCAAAAAATAATCAAAAAAATTTTGGAATGTTTTTAATATCCTATTGAGGTCAAAAGAGTTTATATATTAAGGTATTTATATCATGTATGGATTTATTAAATAAATTTCTGAAAAATTAGGGTTTATGTTGACAATATATTCAAAAACCATTCTTAGAATTTATCGTATCATCCCCCTCATCCCCAATTATGGATATAGAAATACGGTTTATATATAATTTTTTTATTAGATAATCAATATTTCATGTTGATAACATTTAGAAAAATTATGTAGTGATTCTTTATCTGATGATCCCATGAGGGGTCCTGTTGATTAATTTTGTGGGACAATTTCCACTCTCTAAATTAATGAGGTAAGAAGTTCTAAAGATCCTAAAAAATCCTCGGTGTTTTTAGAGATACATCCTATTATGGTTTATTCTTTTGGTCACAACTAAACATTCTCTTAAAGAACTAGATTTTGGGAGAAAATGATACCTGATATTCCAGATCAGTCATTGTAAAATTAATTTGGTCTTCTAATAAATGATTCAACTATTCCTTGAGTATAACATGTTTTTGGTTGAATAATTTTATAGACCACTAGTAATCAATATTTTGGGTACTTCTGCTTGGATATTTTCTTACATACTTTTTCCTCCTCAAGTGTGATGGAGAGACATAAGTTGCCTCTATTGGTGGTTTTTCCAATTTTTCAATCCCAGAATCAACTGTGGAGGGCAACTTTGAAAACAAAGAAATATTAGTTATATTCCCCAACATCCGATGATAGGAAAAAATAATTAAGGTGGACTTTAAGACTAACATCATCATGGTTCATATCTTCATGAAACTTTAGTAACTAATTTTATTTAGTAGCAATGAATTACCTGGAGACTTTACATTTTTATAAGAATATGTCTTATTTTTTCTGATCCTAAAACTTTTTTGTTTCATGTATTATTTATTTCCACATGATGGGTGTATTCTTATTGTTTTTTTTATTCCGGAGGAGGCACTACGTGATATTGAATTTGACTGGGAGTTAGAGCCATTGTAAATTATAGATTAATTATAATATCGTTCCTTATAATTTTAATCCTTCTTTATATGATAAAATAGGATTGGATAAGAATTAGATTTTGAGAATTGGATAACATCCATCTGATATTTTTACACATTTTTAAACTCTTAAAATACTCTGGGGGTATTTAGAGGAATTTAATAGATCTGCAACTCATCATATATATTTTTGATGAACATCTCTTGTAACTTCCCTTATAAGAGTAACATGTTCATAGATTAAGTCAAACACTTAAATAGGGAAATGAAACCATATAACCTACTAGTCTTGAATTATTCTTATTTTTAGAAAAAATGTATAATTGAATTTCTTAATTATAAGATGAAATGATAGATAAAATTAAAATTAAGGTCTTCCCACCCTATAAATCTCCAAACATGTAGGTTGATATATAATATAAAATTCACTCTCTCAAATGTATTTTTGTAACATTTTACTTTCACTAATTTTTACTATTTGTGCATTCCTTTCATGGGGCCACATTAAGACACAAAGGGAATTAATTATTCTTTTGGGTATGTAGTTAAATTGATGATTTTGAATGTTGGTTAGAGGAGGAGTTTCATACATTGAAATATGATATATATTTATTTTTGGATACACAAGTACACATATCAATTCTATGGCTTTTATTTGAGAATATAAGAACTTAATGATTTCTAGAAGTTCCATTAGGAATGTTGGTTGGATAGACACACAAGTAGAGTCAGTGAGTGGATCCTCATATGGCCAGATATCTTATGTAGGTTTTTGGCATATATTATGTGTTAGTAAAGGGTATATTTCAAGACATATCTGTACCTATACCCTATTAGAGGGAATTCATGATATTAATTAGCTATTATATTTATATACACTGATTTCATAGTAACAAATCTCATTTTATGGTCATAATCTACCCTAATTGGATTATAATTTTTTCAGGTTCATGAATATCCTTTAAAGAATAAATTTTGGTCTCCAAATAGATGTCACACTCAACCTCAATACTTCCCATGAGTAATTTTATATAAATATACATTAATTTATCTCTCCTAGTTTCACATCGGGAAAATGTTCACTCAATATGGTGATACATAGTTTATTTTTGTGTTGGTTGGGATATTGATATGATGTTCCCCCTTTTTACATTGATAAATATCACTAATTACATGGAATCTAGGTATTTGTAAGAGATCCATGCTCTTGTTTCTTCCTTTTATGATAGGTCCTCACACCTTGTTGAAGTATTTTAATGTGAACTATATTTTGGACTGATAATTCTTTGTCATGTTCTCTTATATTGTAATTATACTCTGAGTTATTTGATATGACAATTATTATTAAATTTTCTTATTTATAATATTTTGTAACAAACTCATCCTCATTATATGTGTAAGGGGTTCTATAAATTTATCAGTATCGTTCAAGGGAAAACTCACAATCTACTGTAATGTTTACCTTCTTAATGGGTTTTAAAAATTTATGACCCCTAGGTGGTTTTATTATTAATCCTAGATGTTCCCAAAGAATTTATTTAAAAAGTGCTATCCTAAGGTAATCCTCAATGATATTGATTGAATGTATCTCCTATTATGAGGCCGGATCACACAGTAGAAGGAATAATGAAAGATTTTATTATAATGTTTCATCCAATCTATAAAAGCATGAATTTCATTGGGGGGACATGGTGATATAAATTCCCCCATCATTGTAGGATGGGGTTGACATGATTTTGATACCATTACATCCTAGGACTTTTAAGGATTTGATGATTCTCATTGTGGTGGTTGTGGTAAAAATACCCCTAACCCTAAGGGTTTGGGGTGATCCCATATCACCATTGCGAAGGCTATTATGGTAACCATCTTGAATTTTTTGGCCTTAATCATAATATGGACTAGATGCAACACACATTCTGATTGTGAGATACTTTCCTCTAAAGGTTATTCTATAGTTTAGGGATTCTATTTCATCAATAGTATGTTTTATATGAATTTCTTAGTAACCAAATGTAATATCTTTTCAATCGAACAAACTAATTGATTATACTATTTATTGACCTAAATGATAGTGGGGATATTCCTATCAGACTTTCTACAATATACATAGGTTGGGATAGTAACATAGTGTAAGGCAATGACATTGCATGTTGAATTTTTTGGTTGACTTTCTTGGATATAGAGAAAGGTAAAATGAAAATATTTAGGCTAAACCCACCCCTAACATGTATTTAAGGTGAGGAATCAATTATTAACTAGTAAAATGTTTTAAAATAATGAGGAAAACTTCAGAGATATGGAAATCCAATAAAATATAGCAGAATAATTCTTTTATTTCTTTTATGTTGTTATCATATTCTCCAAATGAAAATTTTTCCTTGAGGTGGAAGATAATTTTGCATAGAATTATTTGAATATAATATATAAATTCATCTTCTAATGTCTATGGGATGTCATACTGATTGGTGACCATGGTCAAGAACATGACCAATATTTTATTTTCATCTAGTTAATTTTTCAAGATTAAACAGTTCTCTTTATCTTCTGAGATGGATTCCTCTACTTGATCTTACTAGAGTGGTTTCTTCCCAATAACCTTATAAAGGGGAGAAAATTTATTTTCAATATCTTTAATTGAATTTAAGGATATATATTCTAATTTTTGTGTATACAATGACCATTGTCTCAGACATCCAATCGACTAAGATGAGGTATTGAAGACTAGTGATTGGGTGTTTAGTGTAGCATTTCTCATTATCTAGAGTACCTATCAATGTGAAGGAATTATTATAATATTTTTAATAAGGGGAGGACCTTCTTAATGATGTGGTATGATTCTAAAAGAGTACCTTTACAATGAATTCCATAGGGATGAACTCTATGGTTATATTTATATTTTCAATCCTAGGGAGGACATCCATTCAATCTAAATATTTAGTTAAATTGATGAACTATGAAACTAATGCCATTGGTAGGTCTTTTAAGGTGGATGGTATGATTTCCAAATAGGATAATTTCATGGTTATCAATATTTTATGGATTGGTGGGGATAAATTCCTACGTATTGACTATATGGATGTGAGGAGGACTTTGAAAACTTGCACCATTAAAGGAGTTAAAATGTTTAATATTGTTATTTCCAAAGGGAGGTATTTCATGAAATAAATTATTTCTCTTAATTGTGATGATAAAATATAATTTTATTCCATTAACATGATTTATTCAAGGTCCTCATGGAAATCAATATTGATTAGGTAAGGGATAAAATCCTTCCCCTTAGCCATTTTTTTTCATATTGATATTTCCTTTGGGATGTTATCCATCTTTTCATTTGGTTCATGCTCTACAGATAAAAATGTTCTTTGGTGGGATCCCCCAAGGAGAATCCATTGTGTCTATCAGAATATAACATCAATTTGTTGATATTGGTAATGAATATGATCTTACCTCTTGGTTTCCACCAAAATATATTGATGAATTCATCTAAAATGAGGGGGATAAAAATATGAGTGTACTCCTTAACAATTTATAGTAAATATTTTTGAGTACTTGTAATATTTAAAGAGATATGGGCTTGACCTATTGTTTATCATTTTATATGAAAAAAACCCATATATAATAATAATATATGCATGATATTATTCTACATTCATTATCAATTACATCTGTGGTCCTCTAGAGTGGGAGTGAGAATATGAACCCACCCCTAAGTAGTAAAGGGAGTGTATTAACAAGATCATCATATGGAAGGAGATGGAATATGTTAATTACTATTATTTTCCACTAAAATATGATTATTATAGTCATCCATTATTCCTTCCAATCCATGATGTGCAAAAAAATCTCAAACTCATGAGCAACGAAATAATCCTTCCATTCGATTAATGCCAGAATATGATAATAATAATTTTTGATAAAAATAGGAATATAGGCTTACACTATAGTGGGAGTGGGGATATGATACCACTATATTCCCCCATTTCAATCAAAATATTATGATGTTATAAATATGTAGGGAAAATTATATGGGATTTTTTCTTGAGTATCACCAGATTATTATTCCATGCTTCCTTTAATACTTCTAAACTATTCAAGTAGGTTTATAGAGCTTGAGTATGAATATATGAATTATTTTGAGTTTCCATCATAATTTTTTTACTGTATTCTTTATTTGGAATGTGGAAATATGCCTACTCCTTATAATTGAAAACCTGCTCCCTATGGTGAGTCCACCTCCTTGGTTATCAGGATTATATGACCGAGGATAGGATGTCATGGGAGGCCACTTTTAATGATTCCTATAGAATGGGTATCACAAGATGTTTATAATTTTAGTGTTTTATAGGATCCACCCTAGATAAATCATAGACCACGGTGAGGATTCATCTATCCTCTTTCTTGATATTCCTTAGATGAGTATGGTTGGTGTAGTCTCACTATAGTGATATGATTTTGATGTGGCTGTATTTGGTGATTAGTGAATCTTGACTTACTATTGTATTTTGTTTATGAGGTGAGCTATAGGAAATTATTACATAGAGGAAATCCTAGACCAACAACATTTTGTGGATTGAACTATTCTTGAGGTCCCCCCTAATTAATGAATTTTCCAACTGATATTGACTATGATACATTGGTGAAAGTGTTACCTTAGTGTGGAAAGAACCTTCAATTTAATTACAATAACATATATGTATTTAATGATTCCATTTTTTGGATTGAAGGGAATATTTCAAGGGTTCCTGAAATCCACACCTATAGGGATAAAAAAATAACCAAAAGAAACCCATATATATAATATCACAAGTAAGAAAATTATTAACAAACCATTTTGATATGTAAATATTCACAAATTTTTGACAATTTTATTTCACGTGGGAACTCCGATAACCCCCCAATCTATGATACTTCTGATTCATTACTGACCTAATTTCTAAAGGAATGCAGTCACTGAGGTTCTTACTAGTGATGATTTGGAATACAAATTGGTTGATAGGATGACTGGTTTATATCTTAACACCCTTTAAGAGGGTTTATTACCTCTTATGTGACTCTCTTATATGTTCTAATTTATGTTTGTTAATTATTACTTAGTCAAAATGTATTACTTTTTACCACCATGCTAATGATTTTATGTAAGTTATACATAAATTTTAATATTTTAATGTTTTATAGGTTCTCTATCAATGTGACCATTTTTAATATATAAGATATTCTCCCTTTAAATGTCCATAAAAATGTATCATAGCTTCTCCATTGATGTGATTATCTATATATTAAAGGTTATCCTTCATTATCTTATCAATTTTTAATGATATGGTTTAATGTTAAATTGTTGGGTGCTCTAGATTTCATCTCCATACAGGGAGATGGTAGGGGTTCTTGGTAGTAGAATCATTCATATGATAATGTATTGTTGCATATCATTGTGAAAGGAATTAGAACCCATATAGGTTAGTGATACTTTAATGAACACATCATACCGTTGATGGTTATGTGATAAGAACTAAATATTTACTTTATGTTCAGAAAATTCATGACCATTTTACGTCATATGGAGTGGACTATTAAGTCAAATATTCCTAATAGTGGTTAGTGTGGGACAAACACATGGGAAGCCCTTTTAGGATAATAATGCCTATTATTAATTATATATGAGAAGGTGTGTTAGGTTTACAATGGAATAAGGCCCATAAAGAATGAATATCATGATTAATTTTAGAGTTTGTCCTAAATTTAATGAGTAACATGTGTTAGAAGAAAATGTTAGAGTGAGGGTAGATTGTGGAATCAAAATTTTCATGGGGAATAGGGCCTGGTGAGGACGATTACATAGTTCATGGGGGGAATAAATAACATTTAAATAATTATTTTTGGTATTGGGATTGAAACTCATGGAAAAATTCTACATATACAAATTAATAAGAATTAAATTACACATTTTTCAATTAACATAGTTTAAGGCCACACGACTAGACCATACCATGAAATTTTACATCATGTTGTCGGGATGTTGTGATGAGGTTTTACATAATTTGACAAGGAAATTATCATGTTTTTTTAAATACTTAAATATGGATTTTTACCTCATGAAAGGGGTAAAAATGATTGAGTTTGGCCTATGCATTGGGTACCCCAATGGTATGCCTCTATGGAATATGGTCCAATGAGGGGGATGGATCATAGAGAATATATCCCATTGATTAGGATGGATTTATGGGAAATTATGCCTTTGAAGGAGAAAGACCACATGGAATATAGACCACTGAGTTGGATGGATAATATTGAATATGAGCCTTTGAGTAATGATCTCATAGAGGATAGTTCTTCATGAGGATTCATTGGTGATTTTTATAGCCTTCCAATTGAAGAAAGATTCAGTGATATATCTAGTAAAAGGTCTATAAGAATGTCTATATCATGTCTATTAGTGTTTTGATAGTGAAAGATGATTGGAATCATAGGGGATATGGCTCCATGAGTAAGAGGTTAGGAATTATTCATGGGCATCTCAAATATAGATATCCCTATATTATTGAAAATTCATTATAATGCAATTATCCACCAGAATATGGTTGGGGATAAAATCTAGTGAGTAATCCCATGCATTCATTGAGTGGTCCACATAAACCAACAAAAAACATTGGTTTCCATGATAATAATCCAGAACCATGTGAGATCTCATAAGTATCCTTCAAATAATTATTGACATTATTAAGGGTGTATATAACCATAACTACAAAAAGGCATTATCTGATAAGGAGGAAAATCAAAGAGAGGCCTTTTATTGAGGTAATACATGATCTATGGGGAACATACTAGAATACGACTCAAAGAGTGGATTCCAAGGTAAGATACATTAGTGACGTTATAGTCGACCATAATGTTGGTTGGAAAAATATTCAACCAATATGGGATCGTGGTGAGAGGTCTCCATAGTGTTAAACCTAGGTGAAGATCAAACACATATTTACCCTTATTGGGAGGTCTTTGAGTGTCTTATATATATTTAGGATGGGGGATATGTGGTCACCCCAATAGGTAGTCTTACGCCTAGGTTCTCCCTAGTATAAGGTTATAGAAAAGTGATCTCCATAATGAGGAATGGTGTAAGTGGTCAACGAAGTTGTAGGATTAGATATATATGAAAACCAGGTACGACTCAAGGGTTAATTGGTCTCCCTAGTCATGAGTATGGTGTAGTTTTTTCTTGATGACATGACCTATTTGAGGGTTATATATATTTTATATTCCTTTATATATGGATTATGTGAGGGGATCCTTAATTTGTATCATTCAATGGGGGACTTTTCTTGGATTTATAGGGATATTTTCTAAGTCATTTTCATGATGTTGCTGATGTGTTAATGCTAAAAGTAACTAAATTGATACAAAATATAGATTTTTTCCCTTGGTTTTAATATTAATCACCCATAAAATGGAGGAATAGTGGTCCTAGTTAAGGAGATCTTTTTTCATCGCTACATCTTCCACAAAGGGTCATAAATGATTACCCTTGGGTGTATTTTTATAGGTAAATCAAGGGAAATAGTTTCATAGAGGTTTATTACTAAATAATATCACAAAATGTGGCCACAACATATATCATGAGAACTATAGTGATTCCTCACACTAGTCAGTAGGGCACTCAAATGGGGAGTGCATTATGTTTGGTGTCTGGTGCTCTATGAGCACACATTGGTTAATTGAAGCACATGGGTGAAAGAACATGGGTTCATAGATATATGTGTATGGTACCTAAGATAATTGAATTTATCATATGTAGACACTTCATTATACCTGAACAGAGTGATCTGATTAGGTTACATAGACCTTAATATAATTTTAGGCGTTTTGAAAAACCCATCGTAATTTTTCAATTTAAAATGGTCACCCATTTTGATCATCAAGTATATTTTGGATCTTAAAGGAGTCAAATTGAATCCAATAAAATGAATTATTCCCATGGATATAGTGTTCCCCATTATCTATTTTTTGAGGCTATGAGTACCCATAAGACCATCAAAAAATGGGTTTTATTATTATAATACCTCATTTCATTAATAATAGTTAAAATTCATTGCCCACTCCCATTGGGATGTGCCCACTGCCACATAACCAAATGGGGATTTGTTTTTTAGGTTCAATTCCTCTCAACGTCAGATAAATATTTAAGCCCATAGAGATATAATTTGTGTTTTCTTTGAATATATATTGAAACTTCTTAACCAGTGATTGAATTCTATTTCCAAAATGGGAACCGTGTCATGGATTTTTTGGAAAAGTACAAGAAACACATTATCTAAACTAAACAATAAAAGGTTTTAAATAATAAGTTCAATCAATTATATATTTCCATGAATTAGAAAAGAAAAAAATAAGAAACACTTGAATATTACATCTGGAGGTTCCATTGATACTGGATGATAGGAACTATTACATGATGTGTAACTGAGAATTACATAGTGTGTACCCATGGATTACCACACTAGGATGAGAAATATAAATTACAACCTCTCACATGGGGGTTCAATATATGAAATTATTACACTCTATATAATGAGTTATAGCTGGAACATGACATAAATTGGGTACATGCTATGTATCTAGAGTACACATGGTCTAACCCCACACAATTTTTCCATACATATATCATTGAAACCATGTGGTCAATGTACATAATAAAATAATAATACAAATCACATAATGAAGTCTCACCATGTGAAATTGATTTATTCTATGTGTAATGGGATGTTTCATGATTGTAATGACTAATAAAATGAATTAAATACACATTGGGTCCCTATACATGTAATCATGGTGGATGATAACAAATCACATAAAGTGTATCTATTGATACAAACCATATACTTTTTGGCTAAATCACGATAGGTATATGAGGATATGTTCATTTTTTATAAATAAACATATATAGAAATGAATTAATTAAACATAAAATGAACTACATAATATATAGTTGTATGTACAGATCAAGTGATTGGGGGTTTCTTACTAATTACAAACTATGTATTTCATAGGGTTGTTTTTGATATTATATTCTTATCAAATTATTTTTAATGTTATTTCATAGATATATGATTGTATATTTTTAATATACTCAATGTACTTAATATTTATCTCTATTGGCACACACTGCATATATATAAGCATTTTGTTTGTAGTTAGATGCACCATACAAACTACACATGATGATCCATGATATAATACTCCATGTATATCACAATATACTATATAGGAATAAATATAAATTAAGAACACAATAAATGAAAAGTAATATACAAAACATTAGTCACATGTTGTGTTTTTGGATGGTTCACACTATATAATAGTTAATATCAAGAAATGGGTGTTAATAGTTTGGGAAGGGTACACACCATGTATCCTCCAATACATACCATGTGGTAATTAATTTTAATTTTAATTATTTAATTAATTTTTTTAAAATTATATTGGATGGGAATCTCATGGACCATTTAGTTAAATAATTAAGATAAATTAATTAATTTATAAGAGGTTTATTAATTATTAATTTGAATATATTATCTTACATAGATTCAAATTAATGTTAGAAATTTTTAAAAGAAAAGTTGTTTTATAAGTGGATGATCATAAGCTATATCGATATATTTATGTGTTAAGTTGCAGTTTAATTTAATTATTTATTACATGGGTTTTGGGTTAAAATTGTTATTAAATTAAATATGATGATTTTCATATCTCCCCTCCATGCGTATTATATATTAGAATATGCGTCCATGGATTATTTATTTAACCCAAAAAACTAATTCCCTACACCTTTGAGTGAGTAAGAATATATAAATAGAAAGATCTCCCAAGTGAGAGAATATAGTTCTAGGCTGAGCAACAGTGGGAACAACTATGGTGATATAGAGGATACAGGTGCAGTTTTATAACTCAAACCGAGCATGACTCAAGGAGTTATTACCATGGGTTCAATAGGTATATTTATCCTCTTTTTCGATAAACCACCATGTAGTTAAAGGTTATGATCATTCAACATACTTATTTTACTTTTTTCTCAGTGCATGGTTATTTATTAATATATTTGATGAAATTATTATTCGATGATTAAATAAAATCATAAAAAATAAGTATAATAAATTACTTTCCAAGGTAAAGAATATTAATGGGTTAGGGATATATTATTTTATCAATCCATGGTTAATCAATTATATAAAATTGACTTAATATTAATATACATGCGGATGATAAATTTATTTATATTTATAAATAACATAAATAAAATTTATCAAGAGAATATTACTCCATAAAAACCTTCCATTATGTAACATAGAATACAAAATTATTTTAAAGTACTTGTATGGCCTCCATCCAGATGCTTTCAATTATCAGGTAGTTGTAAGAAAATTAACATAAACTAGTTGTCATAGAGGTTTGGTTACCTCTTTGAGACATTGTGTATCTTAATGTAATGTGTTAATGAAATACTAGTTAGGGTTTAAGTATTTAGGATTCTACAAAATGAATCTTGTAAATTCCAATGAATGTAGTTAGATATGACACAAACATAAATACCATCAATTAATTTGATATGGCCTATATTTGGGTTATTTATAGGGGAATATGGATCCTTTCCACACTAAATATTTGTGAGATAACATATTCGAAATCCAATGCTATGGGATATTGGGATTTGATAAAATAGTGGGATAATAATAAACTAAACTTTCTTATATCACACTTGATAATCAACATAAAGTACTAAAATATTTCGTTACATAGTATTGAAAATGAAAAAAACTCAGAGAACCCTTTAGTCTTTTTTAGACATAGACAATTTGTTTACTAGAATAAGTTTTCTAGAGTGGTGCTGTCAAATATAAATTTAACTAAAAATTTATTTTGTTCTTTGTGTTTGAATCCCTATTCCCAATCAGGAATTCCAATAAGTGAGTAAAGGTAAAAATGATCCCATTAATATATTTATGGAGGAATCTTGTTATGTTAATTTCATTATATTTGGAGAGATAACGATGTTGCATAATTATATGGAATTTTTCTATTGGAAAATTCATATCATTGGTCTTAAAACAAGAAGAATATCCTTAAGATAAACCATTGTTTCACTACAATATAGAAATGTAAAATTAAATATGGGTACCAAAAAAGTGATCACGCATTCAAAATACTAAATTATATTGATTAGATATAGAATTTGTGATACTTACCACCTATATTTTCCACATTCATTCAGAATTATTGGGTTGATATTATGGAGGTGTTTATTTTGATTATTTTGGAGAATCTTTTCAGAGATGATAAGAATTAGAGGGAACATGGATTCAAAACACTTTTTTTAAATACACTGAATAACCCGCTTGGAACATCCATGACCCCTTCAAATTCAATAGTTCCTTTATGAAATCCTTCAAAGATACCCATGATTTATGGGGATAGTGATTAATATGAGGCCATATTCTTCTCATGTGGAGATAAATATCATTAGAAGAGAATTTTCAATGAATTTAAAAAGAATCTCAAAAATATTCTACATTAGTTATATTTATCATTTCAAATAATATTTATATGTCAGTTCCTGGATAATAATTACATTATGAAAATCACATACTTGTATTCATATAAAAGAACCAAAGGTGTTCAAAAAATTACAATAAGTAATGGTGAAATCTCTAAGAAGATTATAAAGGATGATTCTTATGTTAGAAAAGATGAGCACATTACATTATATTTACTAGTGGATTAATTTTAGTTAGACTATTATTTTCCTATTGAGTAATAATTTTTTTTCTCAATGTATAGTTAGATACAATGAGACATTATTTAATATTTTAAATAAATGTTTTATAGTATATCATACATAACTAATAGTATTGATATAATTAAACAAAATATATTTAAGAATTGTAATGAATGAGGCGGATAAAAATACAAGAGTCATACACATTGTTTGAAAGATAATTCTTAGTAATGTAAAAAAAATATAATTTTGATTTATCTAACCAAGATAATGTTTATAATATTAATGTCTAATACTATTAGGTATCTCAACATATTACTTATAAGGAATTACATAAATAAAAAAACTATAAAAAAGGTATTCTATAGGATTTCTAGAGTTAGTTTGGTTAGACTGGATAATCTATTATAAGGAGAAACCAGAGGTTTGTTCATATACATTACGATATTTCTATGATAAATTTTAGGAATTATTAGTTGAGAAATGAATATAGTTAGTGAAGTATATAATATAATTCAGGGGTCTTATTGAAGAATAGTTCAACCAAGAAGTAATCAATTATTTAAATATAGATTTTAGCTACTCTAGAACTCACATTATCATATACAAATAATATAATTAATGGTTGTACATGGAAAAATTATGAAGTTTATTATATATATTAATTGTATTCAATAATAACCTTCATGAAATCACTCTCAAATTTAAATGTAATAGAAAACTATATGTCAACCATATTTACTAATCATTTCATATAAATCCTTACATAAAAAATATATTATGTCACCACTTCATGTGTTTTAAAGAGAGCCATTTTCAAAATATGGGTTTAACTACAAATGAAAATAAATGAATGAACATGGTGCTTATTAGTTAATAATCATATGTATAACTCGGATAGTAAAATCCCTAAAAAATAATGTTTCTAGTCCCGTCCCTCTATGTTTCTATAAGAGGGAAGAACTTGGAAATTGAGATAGTCGGAGAAGAATTGTATTTATTAATGTTAATTCTCTAGATTAACATTAGTTAGAATATGAAAACTAAACCCTAATAGATTAAGTGGGAGATGTTGTTCCAAAAACATATATTATATAAGAATCAAAACACTAAAGAGGTGGTTTTATATTCACTAAGTATGGTGATATAATAATCATTAACAATAATCAATCATATAGATGATTTTTCAATTGAAAATATTTATGATTAAAAAGTTAAAATGAAATTTGAGATGGATTATATGAAAAAAAATTATGTTTTATATTTTGGATGTTTTTCCTATTTATGAAAATCAATTAAAGACTATTTAAGAGAAACTAAACATGGATAGAACAAGCTGATACCAATAATGTTTGATTGGTTAACTATTGGTTCTGTCTATATCTAGGCATTTTCCTTGACAGAAAAAATACCTTTAATAATATTTAGGTTTGGGGGTTTTGCAAGAATTTTTAAAAATACATTTCAATACATCTAAATAAGATTATAATGTTCTGATAATGGTTTAATAATTTTTTAATGTAGGCTATAGTGAAATTTTATCCATATAAAAGATTCTATATTGTAGAATATAAAACCATTTATGTGGTTGTTGCAAAGTGGAAAAATGATTTTCACAATGACATAGAGAAAGTGGGTTTTCATTAGTAAATACCTTATATAAAATTAAAAGTAGTGATATGGATATTATAAAACACATGTTCACTATTGAGGGAGTTTTAGTGAAGTATATCTAGATGGAAATTGTAATCAAGTATAAAACAAGTCATTTTTGAGACCATGGTGGATTTTTAGAATCCCTATTGAAGATAGGGAAGCTCCCAGTTATAACATTTTTCACCATGGTTGGATAATGTGCATGATTCTAGATGATATGCTAGTGGATACTTGTAACATGAATTAAAAAGTACTGAACCTAAATCTTTTTTTTGTTGTGGTGGAAAATGGTAAATTGGGTGTTGTTCTAGGTGTTTCATCTAGAGTTATACTATAATATGGTAATCAAGATTTTATTCCATTGTGAGGCATATTCTAAAGTAATCAAATTGATATGTTTTATAAGAATTTTTTGGTAGTTATGTCCTATATGAAATGGAGGCGCCCATTGAGTTTGGTTCAATTCTGTGGAAGAAGCGACCAGAACATGATGAATTATGAGTCACAAGATCCATAAATTCATAATATATATTATTTATATGGATAAAATTGTAATTTGATTAATGATCTAGTTTTGAAATCAAAAGTAGTTATTGGAAAATATTACCCCACTAAATGAAGTCATATTAGAGATCTATCATTGGTTATCATAGTGATTATCTATTGATATGAAAGAGTTATTTCTATTTTATCTTCAACAAGTGTAAGGATGAAAAAGTAAATGTATAGAATATATCACTGATGGATATTGAGAGAGATGAGAAGGAGTTCCAAACGCGTTCTAGAAAATCATTGGTTTGCGAATCATAATAAATAAACTAGTTTTTGTGTAAAAACACCTCTTTTTTGTGTGAATAAAGATAATTAAACTCATTAAAGAAGTGATCTACATGAATTTATGATAGTAGTGGGTTAATTATTTTTAATGAATGTTTTAAACCATGCATGTCATTGTGTCTGCTCTTAATTATAATCAATAGGCATGTTCTTGTGTTTTTGGTGCCTAACACATCATTATTTTATTCTCCATAGATTATCCTGGTTTAGGTGAACCAAGTGAATTTATTGTGTCCCACTTTTATTTATTTTCTACATTATATTATTCTTCTGGGAGTGGAGTGTTCTGGATAATGACATGACATGATTGTTAGCAAGGTTAATTTGAGATAGATCAAAATTACCCGATTCATCCCCTCTCATGGTGTCAATTTTTTTGGGACTAACATGTCATATTAAATCCAAAGGATCCTGATAAGGAATTAAATAAAAAAAGTGATGATAATGATCGTAAACCATAATTGAATTTTTAAATTCAATGAAAATAATTTCCAAATTTGGAATAATTATATGAAACACTACTTAAAATCTTTAGTAATGCATGTGTACACAGTTTCCATTCTTGGAATATCATATAGTATGGAATATAGTGATTTATCATAGAAATATGAATATAAATTTATATCAATGATAAATGAGTCATTATGTTGGGCAGAGTATTATATAATTATATATACACAAATGTGATATTGTATAAATATTCACAATTCATGTGTGAAAATTACTCAATATCTGCAAAGGATATCCTTAGGTACATGAAGTTAAATTTAAGGTAATCTAGAACATGTATTAGGATCTGAGGATTCACTAAAATGTGTCTATTGACTCATTATTTTATCGAGTAAATATTATTATGGAGGATATGAATGAAATTAGGAAAAAACATGATGATATCAATATCATGAAGAGAATACTCAGAATATGACCCCTACATTTCAACATGATAGTGTTAGTAATTGATGAAATAGACTCGAAGTAGGTGACATTGGAGTGTCTTTTTTAATAGTTTGATTTCATAAAATATGGGGAATAATAACAATGAGTCCAATAAAAAGAATATATTTTTGAATATGGTGTTCATGTTTGCGTAGAAATATTCATTAAAACATGTTCCCAAAGATAGAAAAATTAATATGGTAATGTATTTACTTTACTCAAACTCCAAACAAGGAGAATCAATCCTCAATAGAAATCCTCCACTTTACTTATTCTAACATGGAATGTTTTGGATTCTCATAGTAATGTGTTGAAAAAATTATGGAATGATGATTAATAACCCATGAAAAATTCATTAAAAGGTGTGAGATTCAAGTGGAATAAATAAAACAAATTATGTAAAAAGTTTAAATTAATTAATAAGAATTAATTAGCTCAAAATAATATAATTTATATAATGTTTATTATTTAAAAGGACTTAGTGAAAAGGTTTTTTTGGATATCATAAAAAAATAAAAAAATGGACAAAGAGGATAAACATTTTGAAGAATAGAAAAGATTAGTCCCCAATATTAAAATTTAATTTGATACTAAAGTAGTTGTGTAACACCTCAAGAATTCATAGTATGATATTTTTTCAAAGTAATTCAATAACTTACACTATACACAACACCGAGTTCAAGCACACCCTGACTTACCAAACTAGCTGTTAAAAATCTTTTATGAATATTATTAACTAAATTTATAATTTTATATATTATATATAATTTTAACATCCTTATTATGTGTTTCTTAGACATAATATAAGAACAAATTCATTTTTTTCAGATAAAGGAACTATTTTTCAGAAAATACAATTTTACCACCTTTTAAAGGGGAACCCTTTTAAAATATTGTTTTTTTCACTTTTATATGTTATATTTGAAGAAATAAATTTCTTCTTTAGAAAAAATACATCCAAATTTACTTTTGGTAAATTTTTGGTATTTTTCTAATAAAATTCATTTTTAATGAATAGTGAAAAATACTGTATTTTAATTCAAAACCGCCTTTTTATCCAATCTATTTATATGGTTATGTTAAATTTTTAATTGTTTTTAAAGGGTTATTATATTATAATTTTTTCATTGAACTTATTTTTGGTCATTGGATGTAATTTCACATTGAAATTGAACATAAACAAGTGTCGATCTTTTGATAGTTATTGGTTCTCAAAAACACGCTATTTGGCTTGACAAAGGGAATTAAATCAAAATTAAATAATCTAAATTCTATGTTTTGAATTTAGTAAAATAGACATCTTTTTTGAATTTATAATATCAAATATATCTTAGGATGATTTTTTGGTATTTTTCAAAAAACATTCAATTTTTGATGAATAGTGAAAAACACTACGTTATTGTTTAAACCGAATTTTTATTTAAATAATTATTTATTTTATTTAAATTTATATTTTTTCAAAATAAAGACATAATACCTATATAAGTTCAATTTAATTCATTGGAGTCATTTGATAATAACTTTAGATATATAAAAATTTTATTGAACTTTTTACCGTCTTTTACCAACCTCCAAGGAGCATTTGCAAATTTGTATAAAACATAATTTTACTGCTTATGTGAGTTGAATTTCAAAAATCCGAGAAAAAAAGTTAATATTAGTAAGTAAAATGTGGTTCAATAATATGAAAATAATTTTTTGTGAATAGTAACTTTTTACTTTTATTTACCACGGTTACAAGTAAATATGGTAATTAAAGGTAAAAATGATATTATAATGACACTAACATATGTCCTAATTCTATTGAATAAGTGTAATTTGACCAAAAAAACTTATGAATAAAATATCATCCTTTACGTACACTTGAATTAGATTAGGAAATTTATTATTAATTTATTTAAAGAAGAGTAAAAAGTGTTAAATTCATGTTTTCATAACTAAACAATTTTTAATATAGAGTTATACATAAAATAAATTGGACTATAAATATTAATTATAATGCTAAAAATACTTCTTAAAAATGGTATTTTATTTATAATTGTTATACATTAAATAATTAAGTTTATTTATGACACAATGATGATGTAGTAATTACCTTATTAATGAAAGATAAAAATAATTGATATTATAAATACCCAAATAAATGTAATTTGAGACTTTTTATGAATTACACTAATTTTATAGGTTAATATGATATTTTAGGGTTGATTCAATAATTTTTTTCAAATTAATAATGCTGTTATCCGTTTACCAAAAAACAAATACCAAATAGTGTCAAAATTGACAAAATAGAGTTTTTTTTAAAAATACCATATTATTGGTTTATATAATATTCCAAAATATCTAAGGATCATCCAAAGGGATTAAATAATATTTTATATTTCATTAATGAACCACTAGATGTTCTCTTGGATGTTTTTATTATTTTTATTAACCATATTGTCTAAGAATACAAAAAGACACGGTAAAAGTTAAACTATTTAACTGAGTGTTAAATCTAAAAGATATGGTTAAAATGGTAACCTAAACTTGTAAAAAACCTATTTTATGAGATAATTTGGACCCATAACCAACTAATTATAGACATAAATTCATTTGGAGCCATTATAAACCGAAAATCAATATATAATAAAATAATATTTTCAATGTTTCCTAAAGATACCCTCCTACCCCTTATAAAAAAGCAATCACATCTAACCCATTAATAACACATATAAAGCCCTTTTTATCATCCAAAATATTTCCAAATAAGCTCTCAAGATCACTCAATTCCACCTAGTAGCTTTACCTTAGTCATAATGCGATTCATGAAATCATTTTGGATCAAACCAAAGGGAGTTACCCAATTTTAATGTAATGTCTTCCCTAAAGTTATCTTCATTTATTTTACTTCTTCAACCGCCTAAACTCTTTTTATTACTTTATTTTATAACTACACAATTATCATAAATATACTAATATGTTTTCATGAGATTTATTCGAGCTACACATACACACACCTCCATCTAATGGGAAAAGAACACACTGTTTCTTTGGATGACAAACTACTGCCTCACGAAATTTTGATTGTTCAATTATCTCCTACCACATCTTATGGTGGGCCTTAATATGTAACTATATTTATATGTGATATATATTATATTTTTATTATTTATATTCTTATGTATTTTTCATTTATAGTGTATCTTTAAGGTTTCCGTAATGATTAAATTCGATAGTTTCATTTGAGGAAGTGCGGACTATAGCCCCCTCAAAAGGATATGACTCGTTTATACCAGATGTGGAATTTATAAAGGATGGAGTTAGTAAAATTATATATGATATTATACTGATATTATTATATACCTATGTATCATTAAGTATTCATACAATTAAAATTCGAACAAGAAATGAAAGAAGCGTTCATGCGTACGTACGGATTACCGTCTCCATGAACGGTGTATTTCATTTCTTATCTCCAAATTTTATATACAGTTATAAATACATATATATACTATATATATAAGATATATACAATATATAAATCATTAATATCATTCTAGAGATAAATTAAATTTGAACACAGGGACATCATGCATTTATAAGAAGTTTACTTTTGAATCAAGTACCAAATATCAACAAAATGACCGCTATTAACTTAAATAAGTACATATTGATTATAACATGATAATAAGTGATATAAAAGAAATAATAAATTTGATAAAGGTTCTGAATCATGTATAAATTAACATTATTTATTTGTTCAGGAGATTAATGAATGAACGAGTCAAGTCAGATACAAGGTAAGGGGGTTTCATCTCACTCCTTATTCCCCTGAGATTCATGATATATTGCCACGATTTCCTTTTGTGTGGTGTATGTACATCCCATAATTGTATTCATTATGTAATAAAATTAAATTTATGAATATTTACATCTTCATTGAATGATACTTCTTTCATGGGGTGTATGTTTCGTAAGTTACCAAATTGGTAAGTGTCAATTCCCCAATCTCATTATTATCCGAGATTGTTTATGAGTAAGTATTTAATGGGACATATTTGTCATCAACGTCTATATTTAATTTTTTTTCAAAAGGAATATTTTAAGTTTTTATGGAAGGTACTCTTTAACTAGATCATTATTTTAAATGGTTTAAATATTTATTCTTTTAAATCATTCTCATTAATATATATGTTTTCAAAATGGGTTTTAAGGATTTATTTATATAGACATGAATGTTTTTAAAATGTTAATTGTTTTCAAAAATTTCAAAGTGTTATGGGACACTTTTATTAAAAAATTAATTTAAATGTCTTCTTTTATAAATGTGTGACTTTTATATGTTTTCATAAAAATGGATATTTCTCTCAAAGAGTTGTACAAATCATTTTCATCTATGTCAACTTCCTTTGATGGATTTTAAACCTTTATGATGTTGATTTATTATGATACAAATCTTCCATATTGTATTGATAGTTTTGTAATATATTTGACTATGTATGTGTTATTTTTATACCATTTATGGTTTATGGTTAAAGTATTGACATTTTTTATACTAGTATTAATACAAATTTTTATGTTGTGTTTCAACCTTTTCATATGAGGAGTGTATTGGACATATTATGTGACGGGTGGAGCCAAATATAGCTCCTCGAGGCATTGGTAGGTCTCATGAGACAATTAGACGTGTAATTGGAAGATGCCTTTCCAAATTTGATATATGCTTTTGGCCAAGGCCTTAATAATTTTTAGACGTCTTGGACGAGGCCTTGATAAAATGTTTCAGAATGTCTAGAATTATACATTCCCTCATTATGAAAAAATATTGATGGTTTATATGGTTATTCGACTAATAGAATACTTATTACTATGTTTTATTATGGAATTATTTACTTATCTCATATTTATACCATAATGTGTTCATGTTTATTATTTATAAAGGCACGTGTTTAGAATTATTCCCCATACCTATTGTTTATGTTATCTTACACTAAATTGTTTACCATTACTGAGCATATGAGCTCACCCATTTCTTATGTTTTATTTTCATAGTATTTCCAAGAAGTGTATTATGAATGATATGTAGTGTTAAGCTAAAAGGGAATAATGGATTTCTCAAAGATTCATTTATATTATGTTTTATTTTCTAATGTGTGATGAAACGTTCATGTATGTAATCTATTTTCCAAGACAGCTAAACTATTGGTCTTTTGAGACTTAATTCCATGTAATCATGCCAATTTATTAATATAATGCACTCACTCTAGGATTCTAGGTTTGGGGCGTTACAGTTGGTATCAGAGGAGGTTTACCAACAACCTTGGAAATAGATTTAGATAAACACTGATTAGAGAACATTACCCTAAGATAAACTTTGAGGATTAGAATAGAATAACATCCTAGAATTTTGGTAATGTTGAGATTTTGTGTATTTTCCAAGAAACAAATCCATGTCTGGATATGATCAAGTAGAGGCGTCTCTGGAACAGATGTACCTAGGAGTGAAAACTACGACAAGGAGTTTCAGGTTTGATCGGGGGTATCCTGGTACACGACAACGAGTCTTACTAAACTCTTGGTTATGAAACACCCGGGGGATATGCTTTGGATAATTCACAATTTCATTAAATCCATTATTTAGGATTTAGGAGAAAACAATTATCAATGAAAACATTTTATGATTATAGATTATATGAATCATCTTTTTAGTTTAGGTTAGGTATTTTACAAGTTTGGAATTATGAATTATGATTTATAAACTAACATAGTTTATTCCATTATTTAGAAATGGCACCCAGAAGAAGGAATTAGAACTCCATCAATACACATAATCCAAAGAGTAATAAAGATCGTATATTTCATGGTGTTAAGAATACATTTAGAAGGGAAATAGTCTCCCACATATTCTCATCATATGAAGAAATTGTATCATGTGTTAACAAGATAAGTAAAGAATTATCCGAGTCTTAGGGCTTTGAAGGGAAGCAAGAGAAGAAAAGGATAGAAGAGTGAAAGATGGATAAAGGAAAGAGGGGAAAGAAGGATTTTCCATATGTGATAAATGTGGAAATAATCCTCTTGGTAAATGTTTTAAGGGAACGCAAGTTTGTTATAAGTGTGGAGAAAAATGAATCCATGTACGTGATTTCAAGGGTAAGAAAAAGGTTTCAAATGTACAATGCTTCATCTGCAAAGAGTTGGGACACTACACGAATCAATGTACCAATCATCAGAGAATACTGAAAATGATGCTATTTGATAATAATGAAGTTATTATACTACCACAGATGAAGAGGAATGACTAGTGTTCTTATGTTGTCCTTAATTATTTCATTTTAGTGTTGTATTGATGATGTAACAGTTATATGAAATATTAAAATGAATAATGATTTTATTGTAGTATTATTTCATTAAGGATTTATGATAATATGGTTTTGATACTGAGGTGGTGATTTTGGAATAAGGCATGATTGATTTGGATTCAATATTCTGGACTACCTTAAAACTAATGAGTTGTTTGTCTATTCCATTGTTGTTGGTGTTTACAATATTTTTAGATATAAGGAGTATATCCCTTATTCTATAAGGAATAAGGGAGCATGAAAGTAATCAATAAGGTTTTATGGTAATTCAGGGAGTTAACATATTTTAAAAGAATATATGATGAAAGTATTCACATGTTATTAAGTAAAATAAAGATCTTCATTATGTTTACCTTTATTATAAATTTTGGACTGTGAGTTTGGACAAAAGTATTTTGGATATGTCTAACGGATAGAATTGATTTAGTTTAAAATTGGACAATATAATTTAGTTTTTTTAAAATAGTCTAAAAAATTAATTGTAAATTCATTATTTTTGGAATACTATACAATTAAGAGAAAGAGAATATTTTTGAATTCTATTATTTTTGGAGTGAAAGATGAGTTTGTGTTAGGAATTTGTTGACGGATGAAACTGTACTTGTCAAGTATATATATATATATATGTTTTCCCCCTTATTATATGAAGAAATTAATTCTTAAAAATTAAGGAAGGGATCTTTAAAAAAATTGTTATCCTAATACCTTATGTTTTGTTGAACCAACGATATTTTAAATCATCATAGATTGATGGATTTGAGGCCCTCAATTTTACACATGTTTTTCTCACTAACTCCCTATAAATATTTATGTTTTTCCTCTAATTATGTGTCTCTAATTTCCACCAATGTTCTCCTAATCGAGATCATAATTTTTTGTTGATCTTTTTCATTTCCTTTTCCCTCTAATTAAGACTAAATTTTATTAACCCAATTTTTGATGTGGGTATTCCACAGAGGTATTTTTCTATTTTTAACCATTTATTTACTATGAATAATTTCTAATTGTGGGGATTCAATTTATTTTAGGAGGGGATAATGTAATAACCCAATAATTCATTGTACATTACTTCTTCAAAGCAATTCAATAACATGCCCTATACGCAACACCGAGTTCAAGCGCACCATGACACACCAAACTATGCATTCAAAAGAAGTTATGAATAATATTAATTAATATGAATTTTATATATTATATACAATTTTAGCATCCATATTATGTGTTTCTCAAACATAATATAAGAACAAATTCATTTTTTAGATAAATGAACTATTTTTCAGAAAATGAAATTTTACTTCCATTTAATGGAGAACCCTCTTCAAATGTAGTTTTTTTGTCACTTTTATGTGTTCTATTTGAAAAAATAAAATTCTTATTTAGAATCAATACATCTAAATTTACGTTGGGTAAATTTTTGGTATTTTTCAGATAAAATTCATTTGTTTAATGAATAGTGAAAAATACTGTATTTTAATTCAAAACTGCCTTTTAATATAATATATTTATATGGTTATATTATATTTTTAATTGGTTTTAAAGTTTTATTAGATTATAGTTTTACCATTTAATTAAATTTTGGTAATTGGAAGTAATTTTACATTGAAATTGGACATAAATAAGTGTCAATATTTTGATAGTTGTTGTTTCTTAAAAACACGCTATTTGGTTTTACAATGGGAATTAAATTTAAATTAATTAATCTAAATTTCATGTTTTGAATTTGGTAAAATAGACATAATTTTTGAATTAATAATATGAAATATAGCTTAGGATGAATTTTTGGTATTTTTTCTGAAAACATTCAATTTTTGATGAATAGTGAAAAATACTAGGTTATTGTTTTACCAACTATTTATTTAAATAATTATTAATTTTATTTAAATTTATTTTAGGTTAAAATAGATACATAAAACCAATATAAGTTCAATGTAATTATTGGAGTCATTTTATAATATGTTTAGAAATATAAAAATTTATTGAACTTTTTATCATCTTTTACCAACCTCCTAGGAGCATTTGCAAATTGGTATAAAACATAATTTTACTAATGTTGTGAGTTTATTTTCAAAAATCCGAGAAACGTGGTTAGTATCAGTATGTAAAATGTGGATTAATAAGATGAAAATAGTTTTTTTGTGAATAGTAACTTTTTACTTTTATTTACCATGTTTAAAAGAAAATAGGGTAATTAAAGGTAAAAATGATATTATAATGACCATAAAAATTGTACTAATTCATTTGGTTAAGTGAAATTAGAACAAAAAATTGTTAGGAATAAAATATGATCCTTTAAGTCCACCTGGATTTGATTATGACACATATTTTTATTTTATTTAGAGAAGAGTTGAAAGTGTTAAATTCACGTTTTCATAACTAAAACATTTTTAATATGTAGTTATAAATAAAATAAATTCAACTATAAATATTCATTAGAAATATAAAAATATTTATGAATTTTTTTTTTATATTTATAATTACTAGACATTAAATAATTAAATTTATTTATGACACAATGATGATGTAGTATTTACCTTATTAATGAAAGATTAAAATAATTGATATTATAAATACCAAAATAAAAGTAATTTGAGATTTTTTATGAATGAAACTAATTTTATTGGTTAATATGAAATGTTAGGGTTGATTAAATCAAAAGTTTTTGATGTAATCATGCTGTTATGATTTTAACAAAAAACAAATACCAAATTGTGTCAAAATTGAAATAAAAGAGTTTTTAAAACAAATACTATATTATTGGTTTATATAATATTCCTAAAAATCTATGGTTTGGGAAAAGGGATTAAATAATATTATATATTTTATTAATGAACCACTTGAGGTTCTCTTGGATATTTTGAGTATGTTTATTAACCATATTTTGTAAGAATACAAAAAGACATGGTAAAAGTTAAACTATTTAACGAATAGTTACATCTAAAAGATAAAGATAAAATGGATACTCAAACTTGTATGAAACCTATTTATTGAGATTATTTCGACACATAAACAACTAAGGCATGAAATAAATTCATTTGAGCCATTATAAACCAAAATAAAATATATAATAAAATAATATTTTCAATGCTTCTTAAAGAGCCCCTCCTCCCAATTATAAAAATCCCTCAACTCTAACCCATTAATCACACCTCTTAAGCCCTTTGGATCATCCAAAATCTACCTAAATAATCTCTCAAGATATGTTCCTTCCACCTAGAATACTTACCTCAGGCAGAAGGCACTTTAAGAAATTCTTTTAGATCAAACCAAAGTGAATTACCCAATTTTAAGGTAACGTCTTTTCTAAAGTTCTCTTCTTTTATTTTACTTCTACAACCCCCTAAACACTTTTAATTAATTTATTTTATAAAAAAAAGTATCTTAAATATTTTAGGTTATTTTTATGAGAAGTATTAAAGCTACACTTACACACACTTACATTTAATGGGAAAAACATACTGTTTCTGTGGACAACAAACTACTGCCCCACGAAACGATGATGGTTCCATTATCTTCTACCACCTTTTATTGTGTCCATTAAGATGAAAATGTATTTATATGTGATATATATTATATTTATATTATTTATATTGTTCATTATTTTTCATTTATATCATACCTTTATGGCTTCCATAATGGTTAAATGCGATAATTTTATTTGAGGAAGTGCGGACTACTGCCCCCTCAAAAGGATTTGACTCGTTTATGCCATACGTGGAACGTATAAAGGGTGGAGTTAATAAAATTACATATTAAATATTACTGAAATTATAATATACCTATGTATCATTAAGTATTAACTCAATTAAAATACGAACAGGAAAAAAACGTAGTGTTAATGTGTACATATAGATTACAGTCTCCATGAACAATGCATTTCATTTCTTATCTACAAATGTTATGTACAGTTATAAATACTTATATATTAATTATATATAATATATATGATATCTAAATAATGAATATCATTTTGGTGATAAATTACTTTTTACCACTGGGACATCATGTAATTACAAGAAGTTTAATTTTGACCAAGTACCAAATATCAACAAAACGACCGTTATTAACTTAAATAAGTACGTAATGATTATAACATGAAAATAAGTGATATAAAAGAAATAATAAATTTGAAAAAGGTTATGAATCAAGTATAAATTAACTTTAGTTTTTTATTTAGGAGATTAAAGAAATAACAGGTCATGTTAGATACAAGGTAAGGGGTTTTCATCTCACTCCTAATTTCTGTGAGATACATGGTATATTGCCACTATTTCCATTTTTATGGTGTATGTACTACCCATAATTATATTCTTTGTGTAATACACTTTAATTTATTAATATTTTCATCTTCATTGTATGATAATTCTTTCATGGTGTTTATGTTTCGTAAGTTACCAAATCGGTAAGGGTTAATTCTTCAATCTCATTATTATCTGAGATTGTTTGTGAATAAGTATTTACTGGGACATATTTGTCATCAATGTCCATATTTCATAAAAATATTTTCAAGAGGAATATTTTAAGGTTTTATGTAAGTGAATATTTAACTATATTGTAATTCCCTGATCCCAATTACCCAGATTCGGTGCATTATTACACATCATTGTTATGATCATAAGAAAGTTCAAGTCTTGAAAGACCGATTAGATTAGTAGTCTTCGAATAACTAGATACATTCATAAGGTTTACATTACATCATAAAGTGAAAACTACTACAAAAACATCTTGTCTTCATATCCCCTCATTTTATCCCTACAGTTCATTCCTAAATTACTTCTTCACATCCTAGGAAAAATAAAACATTTAAAGGGGTGAACTCAGATGCTCAGTAAGGATAATAATATAGAGAAAACATTCATAAATAAACATAAAAATTTAAGGAAATATATAGATAAAACAAAAGCCTTTTAAACATGAAAATCAGCATAATATAGCAAAGATAAAATGAAATAATGCCATTTACATATTCACATGGATATTCTACGAGTCTAATAATCACATGCAATATCAATAACCACTTTCATAATGATGGAATGCATAATGCCAGACTATCATAACCACATAGTCAAGGCCTAGTGCCAAGACTACAAATAATATTTTGTCAAGGCTTGTTTCAAGACACTAGTTTGTCTCATGAGACCTACCGATGCATCGAGGAGATATAGCGGGCTCCACCTGTCACTTATTAAGTCCAATACATTCCTCATATAAATAGGTTTAAACATAACATAAACATTCGTATTAAAAATAGCATACAAAATGTCAATACTTTATCCATAAACCATGAATGGTATAAAAATAACACATCCACAGTCAAAAATATCAGAAAACCTTCAATAATATATGGAGTTTTTGTATCATAATTAATAAACTTCAAATAAGCTTAAAATCCATCAAAGGATTTTGAAATAGATGAAATCAAAACTATTTGAGAGAAATATCTATTTTTTTAAATCATTTAAAAGTCACATAATTATAAAATAAAACATTTACTTTGAAAATATTCTTATAAGCTTGTAATGTAAGATTCGACGATTTTATAACGGCGTAAAATAGCTGCACCCACCGTATAAGTTAAAAAAGACATTCTTACCTTAATTCTGTCGAAAAGGTTAAAAAGTACCTTGATTGGAAAACGACAGAAATATTACTTTATAAAGTTATTATAAAAAGTCAAAAAAGGTATAAATGATTTTATACCATAGTCTTTAAAATAGTAAGAATAATTTGAAATATATTTTTTAGAAACATGGATGTGGATGATAAAGAGGTCCCAGTAGATAATCACGTGTAAACAACCTCAGATAATGAAAAGATTGTGAAATAAACCCTTACCTTGTACTTTTCCTTACTCAATGGCATTTTAACCTCCTATATAATAGTTAAAATATTTTTATTAAATTATACAAGAACCATATAAGTAATTATGATATCATATATGATCTTTTAACATTGATTTGTTAATAATATCTTAGTATGATCATTGTTTTCGGTGTTAACTTACTCGTTTTCATTTATATGTTTTGTTACATAATTTGTGCTTGTTATGGATAGGTTGTACCTTATTCATATCCAGAATGGTATAATGTTCGTAAAACATTACTATTAATCATCAAATGAGAATTAGTCTTGAATGTATACGATGGGGAATGAATCTCATCGCGTACGTGGAGACGGTAGTCCGTACGTACGCACGAGCCAGAATATCATTATTTTGATATTAAAATAATATATAATTGGATGGTATATCATATATACAGAGTCATTATCATGTTATATTTATTATTAACATGAATTACACATCATTATTATACCCATCCAAATAATAATATATTGAATAACAATTACACCACGACCTGGAGACGGTAAGCCATACGTACACACGTATGGTGACATGTCATTCAAAGGATGGATAGAATACTGAATATGGTTGTACCATATTTATAATAATATCAATTTATATAGTAGATACTGGATTTATTATTTTAGAATGGTAATAAAAAATATAGAAGAAGTTGAAGAAGAAATGAACTTGAAAAAGGGTGGTGAAAACATTACCTCTTCTTTGGGTTATTCCTTTCGATTTGATCAAAAGGGCTCCTTAGGTTGTATTTCGGATCAAACTAAGGCCACTAGGTTTTATTGAAAGAAGTTTAGAGAGTATTTGGGTAGGGGTTGGCCGAGCCAAGAGGCTTTGAATGTGTGAATTAGTGAGAAGGGGGAGTTCCGTTTTATAAGGGGGGTGAATGGCTTCTTTGGAAAAGCTAGAAATATTATTTTATAATAAATTCATATTCGGTTTCTAATGGCTCCAAAGTGGATTATTTAACTTTTAAGGTGGGGATGGGTCGAAAAACACTCAACAAATAGAATTTAGATAGGTTTGGGTCATTATATTAACATTATGTTTTAGTTTTAACAATTAGTTAATTAGTTTGACACTTACCCTGTCACTTTGTATTTTTGTATTATATAGTTAATAAACATACTATATACCTCCAAAAGACCCCCAAGTGGTCCATTAATGATAAAAATATCATGATATAAGTCTCTTGTCCGAAACTTATATTTTTAGGAATTTAATATCAATTAATAATATAATTTTTGTTTTAAAAACCCTTTTATGTCAATTTTGACACTATTGGGTATTTTGTTTTTGATAATTTCATAAAAGCATTATTACTTCGAACCAAATTTATATAAACAATCCTTATATGTCATATTAACCTAGAAAATTAGTTTAATTCATAAAAATTCTCAAATTACCTTTATTTTAATATTTATAATTTCAATTATTTTAATATTTAATTAATTAGGTAATTACTGCATCACCATTGTGTCATAAATAAATTAAATTATTTAATGTCTAAAAATTATAAATAAAATACCATTATGTAGGAAGTAGTTTTAGCTTTCTAATGAATATTTACAATCAAATTTATCTTATTTATAACCCTATATTAAATATGTTTTAGTAAATAAACATTGATTTTAACTCTTTTAACTCTTCTTTGAATTAAATAATAATAAATGTCCTAATCTAATTCAAGTGTACCTAAATGATAATATATTATTCCTAAGGTTTTTTTGGTCGAGATACACTGGTCCAATAGAATTAGGACATTTGTTAGGATCCCTTTCAATTATCATCATGTTCAAGTGGACCTAAATGATAATATATTATTCCTAACTCTTTATCCTTTCTAGTAAATATGGTTTGGCAACCATTTGAAAAAGTATTAATGTTTCACCTTCCATGGCAATCCCCATATCTATCTTCACTAGATCCATGAAAATAGGATCCCTTTCAATTCTCATCATGTTCAAAACTCCACAATCTTTTCTTCTCAAAGCATCTTCCACCTTATTTTCCTTCCCCAGGTGGTAGTGTATCGTGCAATAATAATCCTTGAGTAGTTCAAGCCATCTCCATTTCCTTATGTTGAGTTCTTTTTTGAGAAAATATACTTCAAACTCTTTTGATTAATATAAATCACAAATTTTTCACCATAGAGGTAGTTCCTCCATATCTTCATAGAAAAGATCATAGCTGCTAACTCGAGATCATGAGTAGGATAGTTTTGCTCATGAATTATCAACTATCGTGATGCATAGGCAATAACCCTATCATTCTGTATAAGGACACAACCGAGTCCTTTCTTCGATGCATCACTATAAACAACGAACCCATCATTCCCCGATGGTAGAGTCAATATAGGAGCATTGACTAATATTCTCTTCTGTTCTTCAAAACATTATTCACACTCATTTTTCCAAACAAATTTAACCCCTTTACGTGCGAGCTTTGTTAATGGGTTAGCCAACCGGGCAAAATTCTGGACGAAACGCCGATAATAACCTGCTAAACCAATTAAACTGCGTACCTCAGTTACACTCATAGGTGCTAGACATTCTTGGATTGCCATGGTCTTAGAAGGATCAACAGATTTTCCATATTTAGAGACAATATGGCCAAGAAAAGAAATCTCTTGAAGCCATAATTCACACATGCTAAACTTCCCATATAATTCATGTCTTCTCAGAGTCTTCATGATAATGCGCAAGTGATTTTCATGATCTTCGTAGATTTTGGAGTATACCAAGATATCATCAATAAATACCACCACAAAATCATCGAGATATTCCTTGAAAACTCTATTCATTAGATTCATGAATACAGAGGGTCCATTAGTCAGCCCAAAAGGCATTACCGTAAACTCATAATGCTCTTACCTTGTTCAAAATGTTGTATTTGGAATGTATTCCTTCTTCACACACAACTGATGGTATCCAAATAGAAGTTCAATCTTTGAAAAGTATTGATCTCCATGCAGTTGGTCAAATAAATCATCAATGCGAGGTAGGGGATACTTGACCTTTATTGTTATAGCATTGATCTCCCTGTAGTCGATACATAACCTTATAGATCCATCTTTCTTTTTTAAAAAAATATCAAGGGCTCCGCATAGAGAAATAATAGGGAGAATAAATCTCTTATTACGCAATTCCTCTAGTTGTTTATTTAGTTCAACTAATTATACAGTGGCCATTCTATAAGGGGTCTTCGATATAGGCCTTGATCCAGGAATTAAATCAATGGAAAACTCAACTTCTCGTTCTGGAGGATGTCCAGGTAAATCTTCCAGAAACACATTTATATATTCTTTCAAAATAGGTACATCCTAAATTTGAACATTCCTTTCCTCACCCAAAGTCATTTCATTCTCTTCTTCCCCAATAATTGAATTTAGTTGAGCTACTAGGGGTGGATCTAGATAAGAATTAGGTGGTGACGATTCTGCTCTAAAGATAAGGTGTTCCTTATCATCATCATCAAAAATCGTAACCTCATTCTTCTTACAATAAATCTTCGCATCATGGTCTGAAATCAAATCCATACCGGGGATTATATCAAACTCAATCATAGGTATGATGATGATATCAGCGGATAAATAACATTTATGTGCTCTAATGGGGACTGATTCACAAAACATTGTTGCAATGATACCTTCCTTATGAGTTTTAACTGACAACTCCCTTGTTAAATAAAATTGGAAATATCTAATTTTCTTAGAAGACTAGATATATATGAAACAATGCGATGATCCAAAATCAAATAATGCATTTGATAACCTTGAGGAGACCATTAAATTACCTTCCACCACGTCTTTCAGAGCTTTTACCTCAGTAGTAGTGATAACATAAGCTTGGACTTGATCCCTTGGCCTTTTATGAGGCAAGTTCCCCTAACTCTTAGTACATTCATTTTCATAATGTCCCATCTCCCTGCAATTGTAGCATTGGACATCAGTAGCTTCCTTCTTCCCCTTGCAATCACGATCCTGGTGGCCTTTTTCACCACACTTATAACAGACTCCCATTCCTTTTAAGAAAGTACAGTTTGTTTCTTCCCACATTTACCACAGGATGGATATTCAACCTTTCCCTTCTTCCACGTATTTCCATTCCCAGATTGATCAGCAGATCTCTTCTTCTCTTTCTTTTCTTTAAAGTCATAAGACTTATAGAATTCCTTTTCTGTCTTGATAGCACATGAGACAATGTCTTCGTACGACAAGAAGGATTGTGAGACTAATGATCGACAGAGAAATGGTTTTAACCCATCAAATAAATGATCAATCTTAATTCTTGGGTTACATATATAATCTCCAGTATACCTTGCTAACCTCGTAAAGTTAGCCTCATACTTTGTGACATTCTCATCCTCCTTTTGTCTCAAACTCCGAATTTTTTCCCCATATCTGCTCGATGGTCATGAGGAAAGTATTTTTCTAAAAACAGATCTTTGAACTCCCTCTATTCCATATTTGATACTTCATCATATTACTTAGTATTTTGAATCGATGACCACCATTGATTAGCATCTCTAGTGAGGTGATAAACTTCCATGACAACTTTTTCCCTTTCACTACTCCCCAAAGCATAAAATATTTTCTCTAGGGAACTTATCCATTGCTCAGCTACTAATGGATTTGTACTCCCATTGAATGTTGGCGGTTGCTGCCTCATGGAGAGATATAACATTGATCCTCCACGCTGTGGATCAGGGTGCTCTATACGGGTAAGGTTATTATTCATAACCTGAGTGAGTTGTCCTCGTATGGTGATTAGTTGATCAGCACCAGTTGCATCACCAGCTCCACTGTAATTATCTTAAGTAGGAGGGAAATCCCTACATGGAGTGCGTGAATTGATATGGTTTCCATTTCTTCCACTAGGCGCCCTTTCTAAACAATGGCATAAACTAGATCTGTTTATGAATCAAAATACATAATTCAATACTTATAAAACACTTAACATAAATTGAACTATTTATGGATATAATCCATAATCATAAAAATGTTTTCTTTGAAAACGTATATACTCATAAACCCTTTATAATGATTTGTAAAGAAAATGATAGTTATCCTAAGCATATCCCCCGGGAGTGTCTTAACCAAGAGTGCAGCAAGGCCCGTTGTCGTGCACCAGCTCCCGTTGGAGTCTATCTCAAAGCGGTGTTTTCAGGTTTTATCGCTAGGTACATCTGTTCCAGATCCGCCTCTACCTGCTCGTATCCAGATAGGGATCTATTGCCCATAAAACTCACAAAATCTCTACGATACCAAAATTCTAGGAAGTTCATCTATACTAATCCTCAAAGTCCATCTTAAATCTATGTGCTCTAATCAGATTTTATCTAAATCTAGCTTCCAAGGTTTGTACTAAGCTTCCTCTGATACCAACAGTAATTCCCCGACCCCAGTTACCTAGTGTCGGTGCATTATTACATATCCTTGGTATGATCACATGAGAGATCAAGTCTCGAAAGACCGATTAGTTTAGTAGCCTTGGAATAACTAGATACATTAATAAAGTTTACATTTCATCATAAAGTGAAAACTACTACAAAAACATCTTGTCTTCATATCCGCTAATATTATCCCTACAGGTCATTCATAAATTACTTCTTCACATCCTGGGAATAATAAAACATTGAAAGGGGTGAGCTCAAATGCTCAGTAAGGGCAAAAATATAGCGGAAACATTAATAAAAAAACATAAACATTTAAGGGAATGTATAGCTAAAACAAAAGCCTTTTAAACTTTAACTTCAGCATAATATGGAAAAGATAAAATGAAATAATTCCATTTATTTATTCACATGGATATTCTAATAGTCTAATAATCACATGCAATATCAATAACCACTTTTATAATGATGGAATGCATAATGCCAGACTATCATAACCACATAGTCAAGGCCTCGTGCCAAGACTACAAATAATATTTTGTCAAGGACTTGTACCAAGACACTAGTTTGTCCCATGATAAATACAGATTCATCAAGGAGCTAAAGAGGGCTTCAACCGTCACTTATTAAGTCCAATTTATTCATAATATAAATAGGTTTAAACATAACATAAACATTCGTATTAAAACTAGCATACGAAATGTCAATACTTTCTTCATAAACCATGAATGGTATAAAAAAACACATCCACAGTCAAAAATATCACAAAACCTTCAATAATATATGGAAGTTTTGTATCATAATAAATAAACTTCAAATAAGCTTAAAATCCATCAAAGGATGTTGACATAGATGAAATAAAAACTATTGGAGAGAAATATCTCTCTTTTTTTTAAATCATATAAAAGTACCATAATTATAAAATAAAAAATTTACTTTGAAAATATTATTATAAGACTATAAGGGAAGCTTCGACGATTTTATAATGGCGGAAAATAACCGCACCCGCTGTATAAGTTAAAAAAGACATTCTTACCTTAATTTTGTCGAAAAGGTTAAAAAGGACCTTGTTTCAAAAATGACAAAAATATTCATTTATAAAATTTTTATAAAAAGTCAACAAGGGTATAAATGACTTTATAAGATAGTATTTAAAATAGTAAGAATAATTTGAAATACATTTTTAAGAAACATGGATGTGGATGATAAAGAGGTCATAGTAGATAATCACGTGTAAACAACCACGGATAATGAAAAGATTGTGAAATAAACCCTTACGTTCTACATTTCCTTAGACTATGGTATGTTAACATCCTGTATAATAGTTAAAACATTTTTATTAAATTATACAAGAACCATATACATAATTATTATATCATATATGATCTTTTAACATTGATTTTTTGATAATATCTTAGTATTATCATCGTTTCAGGTGTTAACTTACTCATTTTATTTTATATGTTTTGTTACATAAGTCGGGTTTGTTATGGATAGGTTTTACCTTATTCATATCCAAAATGATATAATGTTCTTAAACATTACTTTTAATCATCAAATGAGAATTAGTCTTGAATGGATATGATGGAGAATTAATATCATAGCGTTCGTGGAGACGGTAGTCTGTGCGTACGCACGAGCGAAAATACCATTCTTTTGATATTAAAATAATATATAATTGGATGGTATATCATATATACAGAATCATTATCATGTTATATTTATTATTTACATGAATTACAAATCATTATTATACCCATTTAAATAATAATATATTGAATAACAATTACACCACGATGTGGAGACGGTTAGTCGTACGTACGCACGTATGGTGACATGTCATTCATAGGATGGATAGAATACTGAATATGGTTGTACCATATTTATAATAATATCACAGTATATAGGAGATACTAGATTTATTATTTTATAATGAGAATAACAAATAAATAAGAAGTTGAAGAAGAAGTGAACATGAAAAAGGGTGGTGAAAACATTACCTCTTTTTTGGGTTCTTCCTTCTGATTTGATCAAAAGGGCTCCTTAGGTTGGTTTTATGATCAAGCTAAGGCCTCTAGGTTGTAGTTATGGAATTTAAGAGAGTATTTGACCAGGGGTTGGCCGAGCCAAGAGGCTTTGAATGTGTGAATTAGTGAGATGGGGGAGTTCCCTTTTATAAGAGGGGTGAGGGGCACCTTTGGAAAAGCTAGAAATATTATTTTATAATAAATTAATATTCATTTTCTAATGGTTCCAAAGTGGATTATTTAAAGTTTATGGTAGGTATGGTTTGAAGACCACTCAACCAATAGAATTTAGACATGTTTGGGTCATTATATTAACCTGATGTTTTAGTTTTAACTCTTAGTCAATTAGTTTGACACTTACCATGTCACTTTGTATATTTATATTATATAATTAATAAACATACTATATACCTCCAAGAGACCCCCAAGTGTTCCATTAATGATACACCTATCATGATATAAGTCTCTGTGCCGACCCTTAGATTTTTAAGAATTTAATATCAATTAATAATATAATATTTATTTTAAAAACTCTTTTATGTTAATTTTGACACTATTGGGTGTTTTGTTTTTGATAATTTCATAACAGCATTATTATTTCGAACCAAATTTATACAACCAATACTAATATGTCATATTAACCTAGAAATTTAGTGTAATTCATAAAAAGTCTCAAATTATATTTATTTTGATATTTATAATATCAATTATTTTAATATTTCATTAATTCGGTAATTACTACATCACCATTGTGTCATAAATAAAATAAATTATTTAACTTCTAGAAATGATAAATAAAATACCATTATGTAGGAAATAGTTTTATCTTTCAAATTAATATTTACAATTGAATTTATCGTATGTATAAACCTATATTAAAATTGTTTTAGTAAATAAACTTTGATTTTAACTCTTTTAACTCTTCTTTGAATTAAATAATAATAAATGTCCTAAACTAATCCAAGTGAACCAAAATGATATGATTTTATTCCTAAGGTTGTTTTTGGTCGAGATAAAGTTGTCCGATAGAATTAGGACATCTGTTAGAGTAATATTAAAATCATTTTTACCCTTAACTATCCTATTTACTTTTAACCGTGGTAAATAAAAGTAAAAAGTTACTATTCACCAAAAATTATTTTCATCTCATTGAACCACATTTTACTCCTTGATATTAACTGTGTCTCTCAGATTTTTGAAATTCCACTCACAGAAGCCGTAAGATTATGTTTTATGTGAATTTCCAAATTCTCCTAGGAGGAGGGTAAAAGACGGTGAAAAGTTCAACAAAATTTTTATATATCTAAAATTATTATAAAGTAACTCCAATGAATTACATTGAACTTATATATGTATTATGTATCTATTTTTCCATTAATTATGTTTAAATAAAATAAATAATTATTTAAATAAAAAGTCGGTTTTAAACTATAACTCAGTGTTTTTTCACTATTCATGAAAAAATGAATGTTTTTCAGAAAAATACCAAAATTTCACCCTAGGATAAATTCGATATTCCGAATCCAAAAGTGAAGTCCATTTTGAAAGAAAAAATTTATAAAATTTCATGAAGTGGGTATTACTATTCATAACGACTAGTTTGATTGGTTGTGGTGTGTGTGTTAGAACTCGAAGTTGCGTACAACACATGCTACTATATTATTGAAAGGGAGGCGTACTGTGGAAGATTGGGGTGTTATATATATCATCATTTTAAATGGTTTGAATATTTATTCTTCTAAATTATTTTCATTAATGTCTATGTTTTTAAAATGGATTTTAAGGATTTATTTATATGGACATGAATGTTTTTAAAAGGTCAATTCTTTTCAAAAGTTTTAAAGTGGTATGGGACACTTTGATTCTCAAATGACATTAAATTTATTCATTTCTAAATGTGCAACATTAAAATGTTTTCATGAAAAATGGTTATTTATCTCAATGAGTTTTAGAAATCATTTTCGTCTATGTTAACATCCTATGATGGATTTTAAATATTTATGAAGTAGATTAATTATGATACAAATATTTCATATTGTATTGAAGGTTTTGTGATATATTTGATTGCGGATGTGTTATTTGTATACCATTCATGGTTTATGGTTAAAGTATTGACATTTTGTATGCTAGTTTTAATACGAAGTTTTATGTAGTGCTTCAACCTTTTCATATGTGGAATGTATTGGACATAGTAAGTGACGGGTGGATCCCACTATAGATCCTCGATGCATCGATAGGTCTCATGAGACAATTAGATGTAGAATTGGAAGAGGCCTTTCCCAATTTGATATTTGGTTTTGGCCAAACACTTAATCATATTTAGATGTGTTAGCCGAGGCCTTGAAAAAATGTTTCAGAATGTCTGGCATTATACATTCCCTCATTATGAAAAAAATATTGATGGTTCATGTGGTTATTAAACTATTAGAATACCCATGAATATGTTTTATTATGGCATTATTTACTCAGCTTATATTTCTACTATAATGCGTTCATGTTTATTATTTATAAAGGCATGTGTTTTCAATTATTCACCATACCTATTGTTTATGTTATCTTTCACTAAATTGTTTACCCTTGCTGAGCATCTGAGCTCACACCTTTCTTATGTTTTATTTTTCTAGGATTTCCATGTAGTGTATTATGAATGATATGTAGGGTTAAGCTAAAAGGGAATAATGCATTTATCAAAGATTCATTTATGTTGTGATTTATTTTTTAATGTGTAATTTAACATTAATGTATCTAATATATTTTCCAAGACTACTAAACTATAGGTCTTTTGAGAATTGATTCCTTGTAATCATGCCAATGTATTAAAATAATGCACCGAATCTCGGCTTTTAGGGTCGAGGAATTACAATTGGTATCATAGGAGGTTTAGCTGTAACCTTGAAAATAGATTTAGATAAACTCTGATTAGAGAACATTACCCTAAGATATTATTTGAGGATTAGTAAAGAATAACTTCCTTGAATTTTGGTAATGTAGAGATTTTGTGTATTTTACATTCAATACATCCCTGACTTGATACGAGTAGGTAGAGGCGGCTCTGGCACAGATCTTCCATGGAGTGAAAACTCCAACAAGGAGTTTCAGGCTTGACTCAGGGTATCCTGGTACACGACAACGGACCTTTCTGGACTCTTGTTTATGACACTCCAAGGGGATATTGTTAGGATAATTCACATTTTCAATACAACACATTATGTAGGATTTAGGAATAAATAATTCCCCAATGAAAACATTTTATTATCATAGATTATATGATTAATCTTTTTAGTTTACATTAGGTATTTTACATGTTTGGAATTATGAATTGTGATTCATAAACTATCCTATTGTATGCCATTATTTTGAAATGTCTCCCATTAGAAGGAATGAGAACTCTAGCAACACCCATAACCCAAAGAGTAAGAAGGATAATATATTTCATGGTATTAAGCCATAATTTAGGAGGGAAATAGTCTCCCACGTATTCTCATCATATAAAGAAATAGTTTCATGTGTTAATAATATAAGTAAAGAATTAGTTGTATCCTATGGATTTGAAGGGAACAAAGATATGAAAAGGATGGAAAAGAAAAATATGGATAAAGTAAAGAGGGGAAAGAAAGATTTTCCCATATGTGATAACTATGGAAAGAGTCAACTTGGTAAATGTTTGAAGGGAATGGAAGTTTATTATAACTATGGAGAAAAAGGACACCAATTACATGATTTCAAGGGTAAGAAAAAGGTTTCAAATGTTCAATTCTTCATCTACAAGGATTTGGGACACTACGCGAATCAATGTCCCTATCATCAGAGTATACCAAAAATGATGCTATTGGATAATAATCAAGTAATGATACTACCACAGATGAATAGGAATGACTATTGTTCTTATGTTTTCATTAATTATTTAATTTTAGTGTTGTATCAATGATATACCGTTTATATGAATTATGGAAATGAATATGGATTATACTATAGTACTATTTCATTTAGTATTTGAGAGAATATGGTTCTGATACTGAGGTAGTGATTTCTGAATAAGGGATGATTGATTTGGATTCAATATTTTTGGCTACCTTGAAACTAATTAGTTTTTTTATTATATTATTGTTGGAGTTTACAACATTTCTAGATATAAGAAGTATATCTAGTATTCTATAAGTAATAACGGTGCATGAAAGTAATCAATAAGGTTTTATTGTAATTTAGGGTTTTACCATATTTTAAAAGAATACATTATGAAAGTATTCACATATTATTAAGTAAAAAAAAGATCTTCATTATGTTTACCTTCATTATAAATTTCGGACTGTGATTATGGACAAAATTATTTTGGATATGTATAAATGTTTGAATCAATTACGTTTTTAATTGGATACTATACTGTAGTTTTTTAAATAGTCTAACAAATGAATTATAAATTCAATATTATTGGAACCCTATATTGTTAGGATAAATAGAATATTTTTTAATTCTATTATCTTTTGGAGTGAAAGATGAGTTTGTTGTATGAATTAGTTGAACGATGAAACTATACTTGTAAAGAATTTATAAATGTTTATTCCACTTATTCTATTAATAAATTAATTCTTAAACTTTAGGGAAGGGATCTTCAAAAAAGACGTGTTATCCTAATACCTTATGTTTGGTTGAACAAACAATATTTAGAATCCTCAATGATTGATAGCTTTGAGGCCATCAATTTTACACATGATCGTATCAATAAATCCCTATAAATATTTATGTTCTTTCCTCCCATTACCTGTCTCTAATTTCCACCAATGTTCTCATAATCAAGATCTTAATTTTGTGGTGAACCTTTTCATTTCCTTTCCCCTCTTAATAAAACTAAATTTTATTAAACCAATTTTTGATGTGGATTATCCACAAAGGTATTTTTCTAATTTTAACCATTTATTTATGAAGAAAAATATAAAATTGTGAGGACAAAATTTATTAATGTAGGGAAGAATTTAACAGCCCATGAATTCAAAGTACGTTTTTTCTTAAAAGTAATTCAATAATTTGCGCTATACGCAACACAGAGTTCAAGTGTACCATGACTTACCAAATAAGCCGTTCAAAAGTGGTTATGAACAGTAAAACCTAAATTTCGAATTTTTAATATTCTATATAATTTTAACATCCATATTATGTGTTTCTTAGACAAAATATAAGAACAAATTCATTTTTTCAGATAAAGGAACTATTTGTCAGAAAATAAAATATTACCACCTTTTAATGGAGAACCCCTTTCAATTATAGTTTTTTTCACTTTTATTTTTGTACTTGAAAAAATAAAATTCTTTTTTATAATCAAGACATCCTAATTTACATTGGGTAAATTTTTGGTATTTTTCTGATAAAATTCATTTTTTAATGAATAGTGAAAAATACTGTATTTTAATTCAAAACTGCCTTTTAATCTAATCTATTTATATGGTTATATCATCATTTTAATTGGTTTTAAAATTTTATTAGATTATATTTTTACCATTTAAATCAAATTTGGTCATTGAAAGTAATTTCACATTGAAATTGGACATAAACAAGTGTCAATCATTTGATAGTTATTGTTTCTTAAAAACACTATATTTGGCTTGACCATGGGAATTAAATTTAAATTAATTAATCTACCTTATATGTTTTGAATTTGTTAAAATAGACATCATTTTTTAATTCATAATATCAAATATATCTTAGGCTGAATTTTTGGTATTTTTTAAAAAACTTTCATTTTTTGATGAATAGTGAAAAACACTACGTTATTGTTTAAACCGACTTTATATTTAAATAATTATTTATTTAATTTAAATTTATTTTAGGTAAAAATAGAAACATAATACTTATATAAGTTCAATGTAATTAATTAGAGTCATTTTATAATAAGTTTTGATATATAAATATTTTTTTGAACTTTTTACCGTCCTTTACCAACATCTTAGGAGCATTTGCAAATTCGTATAAAACATAATATTACCGCTTCTATGAGTGGAATTTCAATACTCCGAGACACATGGTTAATATCAGTAAGTAAAATTTGGTTCAATAAGATGAAAATAATTTTTTTTGAAAAGTATCTTTTTTACTTTTATTTACAACGATTAAAAGTAAATAGTGTAATTAAAGGTAAAAATGATATTATAATGACCCAAAACATGTACTAATTCTATTTGATAAGTGTAATTTGACCAAAAACAACCTTAGGAATAAAAAATGATCCTTTAGGTCCATTTTTATTAGATTAGTACATTTATTATTATTTTATTTAATGAAGAGTTAAAAGTGTTAAATTTCAATTTTCATAACTAAAACATTTTTAATATAGAGTTATACATAAAATAAATCAGACTATAAATATTCATTATAAAGATAAAAAGATTTCCTAATTTTTTTTATTTATAATTATTAGATATTAAATAATTAAATTTATTTATGACACAATGGTGTTTCAGTAATTACCTTATTAATGAAAGGTTAAAATAATTGAGATTATAAATACCCAAATAAATGTAATTTGATATTTTTTAATAATTACACTAATTTTATAGGTTAATATGGAATTTTAGAGTTTATTCAATCAATTGTCTTCGAAGTAATCATTCTGTTCTAATTTTGACAAAAAAATACCAAATAGTGTCAAAATTGACATAAAAGAGTTTTTAAAACCAATACTATATTATTGGTTTATATAATATTCATAAAAATATATGGTTCATACAAAGGGATTAAATAATATTATATATTTCATTAATGAACCACTTGATATTATTTTGGATGTTTAGATTAAGTTTATTAACCATATAGTGTAAGAATTCAAAAAGTCATGATAAAAGTTAAACTATTTAACTAAGACTCAAATCTAAAAGATAAGTTTAAAATGGTAACCTAAACTTGTCTAAAATCTATTGGTTGACAAGCTTTCGACCCATAACCAACTAAGGCTCTAAATAATTTCATTTTGATCCCTTAAAAACCAAAAATTAAAATATAATAAAATAGTATTTTCAATGTTTCCTAAGGAGCCCCTCCTCCCCCTTATAAAAATCCCTCACCTATTACCCATTAATCAAACCTCTCAAGACATTTGGATTGTTTAATATCTTCCCAAATAATGGGAAAATAACATACTGTTTATATAGACGACACACTATTGCCTCACAAAACGATGATTGTTCAATTATCTCCTACCGCCTCTTATGGTGGACATTAAGATTGCACTATATTTATATGTGATATATATTATATTTATATTATTTATATTCTTCTGTATTTTTCATTTATAGCATACCTTCATGGTTTCATTAATGGTTAAATGTGATAATTTCATTTGAGGAAGTGCGGACTACCGCTCTCTCAAAAGGATTTGACTCGTTTAAGCCATATGGGGAACATATAAAAGATGAAGTTACTAAAATTATATATGATATTATACTGAATTATAATATACCTATATATATCATTAAGTATTCATTCGATTAATGTACAAACATGAAATGAAAGTAGCGTTCATGTGTACGTACAGATTACCGTCTCCAAGAATGGTGCATTTCATTTCTTATCTCCAAATGTTGTGTATAGTTATAAATACATATATATACTGTATATATAAGATATATATGATATCTAAATCATGAATATAATTATGGAGATAATGTAATTTTAACCACATGGACATCATGTAATTATAAGAATTTTACTTTTGACTCAAGTACCAAATATCATCAAAACGACCGTTATTAACTTAAATAAGAACGTAAAGATTATAACATGAAAATAAGTGATATAAAAGAAATAATAAATTTGAAAAAGGATTTGATGAAATTATAAATTACCTTTAGTTTGTTATTCAGAAGATTAAAGAACGAACGAGTCAAGTCGGATACAATGTAAGGGGTTTTCGTCTCACTCCTTATTCATGTGAGATTCATGATATATTTCAACTATTTCCTTTTGTGTGGTGTATATACTTCCCATAATTGTATTCTTTATGTAATACACTTTAATTTATTCATATTTATATCTTCATTGTATGATACTTCTTTCATGGGGTGTATGTTTCCTATGTTACCACATTGGTAAGGGTTAATTCTTCAATCTCATTATTATCCGAGATTGTTTATGACTAAGTATTTACTGGGATATATTTGTCATAAATGCCCATATTTCATAAAAAAGTTTTCAAAATGAATCTTTTATGGTTTTATGGAAGGAAATATTTAACAAGATCATCATTTTAAATTGTTTAAATATCTATTCTTCTAAATCATTCTCATTAATGTCTATGTTTCCAAAATGGGTTTTAAGGATTTATTTATATGGACATGAATGTTTTTAAAATGTTAATTCTTTTCATAAGTTTCAAAGTGGTATGGGAAACTATTATTCAAAAATGACTTTAAATGTCTTCATTTATAAATGTGTGACTTTTAAATGTTTTCTTGAAAAATGGATATTTAACTCAAAGAGTTTTACAAATTATTTCCTTCTATGTCAACATCCGTTGATGGATTTTAATCTTTTTGAAGTTGATTTATTATGATAAAAATATTATATATTGTATTGAATGTTTTGTGATACATTTGACTGTGGATATGTTATTTTTATACCATTCATGGTTTATGGTTAAAGTATTGAAATTTTTTATAATAGTTTTAATACGAATGTTTATGTTATGTTTCAACCTTTTTCATATGAGGAATTTATTGTACATAGTAAGTGATGGGTGGATCCCGCTATAGATCCTCGATGCATCATAGGTCTCATGATACTATTAGACATGGAATTGGACGAGGCCTTTCCCAATTTGATATATGGTTTTGGAGGAGGCCTTAATAATTTTTATACGTAATGGATGAGGCCTTGACAAAATGTTTCAGAATGTCTGGCATTATACATTCCCTCTTTATGAAAAATATTGATGGTTCATGTGGTTATTCGACTAGTTGAATACCCATGAATATGTTTTATTATGGTATTATTTACTCATCTCATATTTCTACCATAATGTTTTAATTTTTATTATTTGTAAAGGCATGTGTTTTAAATTATTCACCATACCTATTGTTTATGTCATCTTCCACTAAATTGTTTACGCTTACTGCGCATTTGAGCTCACCCCCTTTTTATGTTTTATCTTCCCAGGATTTCCAATAAGTGTATTATGAATGATATTTTGGGTTAGGATAAAAGGGAATAATGGATTTCTTAAAGATTCATTTATGTTTTGTTTTATTTTCTAATGTGTAATGTAACGATATTGTATGTAATCTATTTTCCAAGACTTCTAAACAATCTGTTTTTTTGAGACATGAATCTTTGTAATCATGCCAATGTATTAAAATAATGCACCCACTCTAGGCTTCTGGGGTCGGGGCATTACAAATTGATATTATGATATATAAAAAATTTAAATCAAATTGATTTTTCATAATTTATAACTATATATATACCATAATGAGAAAGAAAAATATTAGTGTTATGGTAATATTAAATGGTGAAAATATAGAAATATAGAATGTTTGATGAAAGAAAATGATATTAAGATCAAAATGGTAGAGGAGACCTGTATCATTGATGAATTAAGTAATTGATTCAATTATTGTGTAAAAATGATTTAAGATATTGAATACGAAGTTTTATTCATGAAATGAAATTTCAAAGATCATGAAAGGTTTCTAACTCTTGGAATGACATCAAGAGTTTTGAGTAGATTTGAGGCGAAAAAATATAGGGAGGTTATGATGTTTTCATGGATATGGTATAAACCTTTACAAAATTAAAATGGCACACATAATGTGTAACATTATTTAGGTGATTGACCATAAGAAATAATTAGTAACTGTTGATGTGAAACCATGATTAATCACATGCAGGTAAATGGTTGATTTCTGTGACTTATGAAAAAAATGTCATTGGCAGAGCAATGAAGAAAAAATAAAGAAATATGGATTTAGTGTTATTCTGGGGGATATATGGGGAATACACAATTTGTGTCTTGCATAAAGGAAAGGTATTGTATGGATTAAGAGAAACAAAAAAACATGCATATTTTCTGCACATGGACATGTTTTTATTGGATACAATTCTTGCTATTAAAGTTATGGATATAGAATAATTCATTTGTCATGAAAGGTATAAAAGAGTGTTCCTACCAATACCTATATAACTGATTATCAGTCGGAAAATTATTTTTCAAATGGGATGGAGATATATAATCAGTTTTTAGCTCTGTAATATGAGGATGATCAAATTGGGTGAGATGAAAAACAAGCATATTTACCACCGAAGGAATGAGAATAGAGGGCATGCATCATGAAGTGAAAATATGATAAGGAATATATTAAAAAGGTTTAATTAAAAGAAATAGATTGGGTTGCTGTGTGGATCCATGAAAGTGGATGCACATCATCACTAATGGGAAACTAGAATCTTGTCCTGGGAATCAATTATGTAAAATGGTAGTGTCGGCCCATTTTGATATGAAAATGGTTTGTGATCATTGGTTATAGTCCGAGCGGATATTAGAATCACACATAGAGGGGAGGGTGGGATGGGGTTTGTTGGTGAACCATGTGTGACCCACTTTTATTAAATTTGTATAACTTTATATTTTATTTCTTTATATTGAACAATCCTCTATCAAAAGTGGGGATTTATGAATATTTTACTTGAACCCCCAACACATTCTCCCATATGAAATGTAGAAAAATTAAAGGAATCAATAAACTAGGATTTGTATATGGTTTTACCCTGTACGAGAAACCTTCTTATATCAATGTACAATTATTATCCTATTTTTTATATTTTGACTATTTTTTACGTGTTTCAAAGAGATATTTGTTAACATAAAACCAAGAGTAAATTTATATTCTATAACTATGAAGCCACAATATGACACGTGGTTAATCAATATCCTAAAAATATTATTTTACCTAATTATAGGAATGATGGTTTTCTTATACTAGAACCACCGATATTCATAGATTCCCAATAAAAATTATCATGGATGGATATTCATCTATCAAGTAAATTTTTATTACACTTAGTATACAAGGAAACCTATCTTATTCTTCTAGTAAACATAATCGAGACCTCTCATTTCCCTGATCATAAACGTTATTACTTTTATATGTTGTATCAAGACAATGGAATGGATATCTACTATCTATCAATATAATTTAGTGAACATACACAACTTCCTTAGTATTATATTTTTTTGTTCTTATAAAAAATTAACTGAATATTCTGAAAATATATAGACATAAACACCCCTATTATCTTCTCTTCATCGCAATAACAGTCACATTTTTTTCAATAATGAAATCTAAATGAGCTTAGTCTATTTTATCTGATTAACCTTCCCCAACATGTTTGGTTATTTGAAATCAAAACAATTTGAGACCTTTACTGATTTCCATTATTAATAAGTATTCTATTAATTATTATATAAATATTATGGATAACCCTTCATTTAGATATCCCTCAATATATGGTTTCAATTATCTTCAATACATCAGAAATATCATTTTGAATCATGATTTTTTTTTAATTTCATACTTTAAACATATATCCCAACATAATCATAAGGGTTTTGAATTTATAATGATTTTGTGAAGTCCCTGAACATTTTATAGTGGTATAACTTCTGTGTACATCACCCAACACCTATTAGTTGTCCCTTTTTCCTATAAATACTCAAACTCGTGGAATTTTTCTCTTATAAATCTAACTTTTCATCCAAGTTTTTAGTGTTCAACAACTATTTCTCTTGTATATTATTAAAAAATCACATTTCATTTTATTCCATAGATCAACTCAGTCTCTAGCATCTAATGTTTTTAATTTTTATGGTTTTTGGTATCCTCATTTTTATTCATTGAATAATTAATTTATTTTTATACGTTGGATACTTATTATTATCATCAGTTAAGATCATTTTTCATTTATGATAGAATAATTTTTTAGTGATTTAACTCATGTTATTTCTTATAAATTTCCACAATCTACGTTAGCTTCATTCTCATTAGGAATCATCTAATTTTATAACATCTTTAATTTTTCCTCAACTTCAGCTAATGATAATTCAATGATATAATGGATCATTCTTTTACCTTATTCCTAGTATTTCAACATCATCAATAATTATTCTATCTTTAAATCAAATTAAATTTCAATTAAATCAACATGGATAAATTTTTTTACTTCTACCAATGTGATTTACTTCCAGTGAATGAATAATACAAAATCATCTGACTTATGTTTATCTTCGTTATATAAACTCCCAAATCATTCATTATAAATCATGATATTTCATTCTAACAAAGTTCTTACATTATTTTACATGACATTATAAATCCTCTAGGTTTCCCTATATACATTTAAATCCTATAAAAAGAACAACATAAAAATTGTATCATTTATGGTTCTCATTTTATGAATACCTTTATTTCCATATTTTCATATCATATGAAAACAAAATATTAAGTGAGTTGAAAAACATACATGTGTCATTTATACAGTGATATAATTGTATCATAGAAATTCAATCAGAATCTTATGCATAACTATTATCATATAAAATAGTTATATAATAAACGTGACATGATCATCTTATGAAAAAACTCTACGTAGACTCATTATCTTAAAAACTATATAAGACAAAACCCTTCTCCATTTTCTTGGAAACACTATCTATATTTAAAGTAAATCATGTAACTTCCATTCAATTCATTTACACTATATTTAACATTGATTTAAAAACTCTTCATTTCCCAGATTCACAATCTAGTGGGTTCTCTTCAGTTTATGATTTGATCATATATTCCAAATATCTATTATAGACACTCCTTAACCACATTAAAAACATTCTCTTTCACTTTAAGAAAAATTTATCATTCATTAGTTATATTTGGATTCTTCTATATATAATGATTAATATATAAATTTTACTACATCCATTAGTATCACTAACTAAATATCCCTTTTTTTCTTCTAGAGGAATGGGTGTTTTATCTTATGGATAACTCACTTAGTCTATCCATAATTTCATCATAAAAGATTAGTATTTGTATATATGGTTTTCCTACATTAGATGTATGAAACTTCTAAAGTATTAATTTCATGTGATTTTACTTCTAGAACAGCCATAAACCCCATGAATTTTATATTCTAGGAATATTGTAGGATTAAATTCACTATGGAGACTAAAAATAATAAAATACTTCACCATCATGATTTGATAGTCTCTTCAATATCCACATATAGATTTCAAATAAATATAAATATCTATTTTAATTTAATGATTTATTACCCCCCTCATCATTAATATAGTTGATGACTTTACTTATGGGGGGATATACATCCTAACCTTCATATTCACTCATTTAGTTCTGTTAAATTGAATGTATCACTTAAAAAACATGAGATATGGACGAACACAAAATTATTGTGAAATGAGTCCTTAATTAATCAAATATAAGTATAAATTATCAATTATTTGTGTATAAAACAGGAGACTCTTACATAGACATCAAATCAGTCTATAAAAACTTACCAAGTGATACCAACTCACATAAATTTTATTTAGGGTAAATCCAGTGTATTTTCATTCAACATATATTCTGAACCATCTAAAAAAATTAATATTAATTTTTAACTCCAAAATGTAAGGTTTCTCAACCTTATAAAAATTTATTTTACTTTTTCATTAAATGGTAATGGTAATCACCATCCCTTTCCTAATAGAATTTTTATACAGGGAAAGGGGACACTATCAACATAACTTAACATGAATGAAATTTCAATTATCTTGAATTTTGTTATTTAGAACTACATAATAATCCTCATCATTCTATTCTTTATCCTCTGGGTCCTTGAATCTTAAATACATTATATTTTTCAGTATCCGGTTTCATAGTTTTTTGGTAATCTATAATTCAAAATTTTTACATCAAATTATAGAGTATTGAGAATAACTGGATTTATTATTACTCCACTAAATGTGTTATATCTATGTTGTAATATTTATTATTACCCGTTAACTATATCACCTTAAATACCAATTTTAACATAAAGTCATCAACACATCTATGGGAATATGGTATTATTTGTTTTCCCATTAGTTAGAGATAAATGATTTTGAAATTTTTCTCAGTTTTGAAAATCCAATGACATTAGCTTCAAAATTCATTCTGATTTCCTTGTTAATTTTACAAGCACTTATCTTATTAGATTGCATGATTTTTTTTTCAATTTATCTTCATTTTTCAATTTGATTGGAGTTTTGTTCTTAACTTATGGTAGATAGTCACATGTAATCTTCTTTTCATTTTCTTGATTGCATTAAAACTCTTTATTGATTGTAAAATATCTAGAAAGATAATTATTCAAACCATTTGAACTTTTTTTATTTTACTTTTTGGATCACCTATAGTATTATCTAAATATTTCATCATTTTATTCCCCTAGTGCATTTTTTGAGGTAACCGTGACATTTATTTTTGAGGCATATGTTCGAACTCTTATATCTCACACATATCTTCTTGACATTCAGTGAGTTACTATTTTTTGTATGTTTTTGTGTAATTCATATTCTTCATTTGAGATGTATTCGACTAAACTGATATGATTTTTCTTTCTCATAATGATTCCCTTGATTATTAAATGTTATTACATTTAACATGAAAATTATTGAAAATTAAACAACTACCCATTAAGTGATGATTAATTTAATAATAGAAGTACTTTTTCATGGCAAGAAATCATCCTTTACTTTCTTTTTGGGTGAATTATTCCTGAAAATGTATTTTTAATTTCACCTCAACAACGAATTCCCATATTTATTCTACTTTAATTGATTCTTTTTTGGAAGTAATAGAGTTATTATAGGTGTTTAAAGTATATGAATATTTATCACAAAAACCAATATTCTTTCTCCATGATTTATATTTTTTAAAGGACATAAAATACCATGGATTCCCAAATATTTTCTATCAATCACGAATAATAGAGGAACCTAGTTGGATTTCTCTTTTCTTATATTTTTCATCCCTTTAAAATTGAGCATCTATATTTTCCGTTAGCTGACCAGTTATTCAAAAAATCAATATCCTAATGTCCAAACATTCCACATCACTAGAAATAAACAAAAAATATTGGGGTTCTAATTGTGAGTAGTATAGATTAATGGAGGATTTATTTCATTCTTAGATATGGGAATCCATTTTAAAGACACCATGTGGGGGAAAATTACCTCTTTTATTTCTTCATCCTAGACCAAAGATGTGATATATTTATAATCAAATTTAATTAATTTTTTTTGATAATAATGATTATAACCCTTCCTATTAAAATAATTAGTGAAATTAGTGTCACTAGAATATGGGTATACCTTATTATTTTACTTTGGGGATAATTTATCTTCTGATACATTTAAGAACTTTCTACTTCTAGATCAATTCTTCCCTGAAGGAAGGATTTATTTATAATCTTTGGTAGTAGATATTCTATTATATTCATGTGAAGATTCAAGATGAGTAACATTGAAGATTTAAATTTTATCTCTAACCAAAGACAATTTATATAGTTTCCATACACTTTTACACATATTAATACATGATTTAAGCATAATTAACAATAAAATACAAGCCATGGATCGTAAAGTGTATTGTATTTAGAGGATTGGGTACTTAATACTAAAAAAATGGATCTATAATAAAAAATATTTTTGTCAATAATCTTTATCAAGATCATAATTTATTTTGATCTCCTACATCTGAATTGGATAACATTGGGAATAAATGAATAAAGGGATTAATGAAATGGCCCAATATGGTAATAAACATGGAAATAATGAATAAAACATGAGTTTGAAGGCATAAAATGATGACATAAAAAGGAATGGAACATTAATAGACATATGGTGTCATAAAATATAAAATATGAGATCATGTTATCATGGTTACATAGGAATGTGGTATCATCTTTAAAAATGAAATAAACATGAGTCAATGCTATCCGCCAGGATTGTACCACATGGTGGAAAATGTCCCATAAAGGAATTAGGTTTACTCTATATCCTAACAAGACACCTCATGAGACTAGAAATTATATAATTCATTAGAGTGATATTAGGGCTTACCCATCAAAACATTTTCGTGTATATGTTTTCCACATAAAAAAATGAAACATAAGAAATAAACATAAGGTTTACCCTTAGAAATAAATGGTTATCATAATCCTACCATATGACATAAAAAATTGGACCATCATAAGAGTGATAAAAAATAATGAATTCAAATCCTACATGGACATTAATAAGGGAAAAATTGGAATATATAATGATAAATTAGGTCCAAATGAAGTGAAACAATATAAAAAGAGTGTTAAAAACATTTAGAAATGAGCCATTATAGGGAAATTTAAATGAAATTATAAAAGTATATTTAAAGAGGAAAATATAATTTTTTTCCATAAAAACATAAATTAAATAATATAGTTTTATGATAAAATGATATATTTTAGAAAAATATTGGTTCCTTAAAATATATTATTGTGTGTACTAGAAAATGGTTTTGAAACTGGGAAGTTTCCTTTAATTGGGTTTGGTTGTTGGGAAGAATTGAAAAGGTAGCCTTCTAAAAAGTGTATTTACCCATGAAAGAAAAAAGAATTAAGATATGTAAAAATGTTTTGAGAATAAACATCAAATTTAAGAATACATAAGAAGAAATAATAATTACATTGGGGTAATAAGATAGAAAGTGCGACCTGAATTAAAAAATGGGGGTTAGGAGAGGATCTCTTACATTATGTTTGAATGTGTTTTGGACTTTCATTTAATGAACTAGATAATAAAAATCGATCACTAAATTAACTAATAAAAATCATATTAAATACATATTTAATTTATTATTACTTTATTAAGTTCATTTATGTCCCTTTTGATGACTTATAAGATTCAATTTCTTCATTCTAGGGGCGTTCATTTTATGATTTTATAGTCGGTTCCCTTGAGTTTAATTATGTGATTTCTTATAAAATTGGATAAGAAATATATAAGTGTAATTATATGATATTAATATATATAAATAATTTTAAATGGTCACATATATCATTTTTTATATATTATAATGATTCATTATATAAAACATTAACGAAAATGATTAAATTATTTTTGGCGGTTTTTCGATCATCACGAACTAGTTTTGTATTATTATATAATATTATGAATATATATTAGTTATAAAAAATAAGATAGATATAATATGAATTATTTAATCTAGTTTAACCATATTAATTGTTTTATGACCAGCCTTGAAGGTGGTAATGGAAAATAGAAACTCATCATCCACGATGGAGGTGAATCGAAACCTTACGGGGAATATTTTCATTTTCAGAATAAAATAGGAAAAGAAAGGATTGGTTACTCGTATAACATTTAAAAAATATAGTGTATATATACATATTATTATGTAGTTATATTTTAAAATTATGTACTAGAGGAATGGATGAGGTAAAAAAAATAAATAATATAAAAGAGAAAATTGAAGGATTTTACCTCTTGAATATTGTCTCCTTGAGAACATCATTATGTCACTTGAGATTTTAATTTTTTGGATAGCAAAAGATCACCTATGTTTCTAAGAGTATTTAGAGATTAATTTGGTTGAATATTATCAATATTATAGAATTTGTAGGTGTGAGGAGAAGGGGTGGTATTTATAGTGGGAGGAGAGGGGTGTTTTTGACTCTTATGAATTTGTTTATAATTTTGGCTCAAGACTGTCAACACTGTGAATTTATGTGACTAACTATTGTGAATATTGAATATAAATTCAAACTAATGTGTTATAATCTAATTCATACAACATTTATGACTCAATAATTCATGTATTTGTTCAATACCATAAATCACTGTATTCCACTATTCACCAAAAATTCAACTATTTTAGAAAAATCCCAAAACATCACCCTGAAAATTTTTGACATGTAGATTTAAAAAATGGAATCCATTTTTTTTAAAATGTATTAATATTATAAATGTTTTTTTAATTAAAAAAATCATTTATTAAAAAATTACTTCTTTAAATATTATAACCGATTTTATGACACTTTGAAAATTATGCATGGTCTCATAAAATTAACTTATAATTATAGGAATAAAAATATTAATTAATGAATCTATTTTAAGAAAATATATTTTATTTTAAGTCATCATATTAATTACAAAATTGTAAAAAAATATTTAATACTCACAAAAATACCAAAATTTAAATTATCATTTTAAAACATTTATTTACTTATATCATATCTTTATTTATAATATGACTAAATTATTTTTATACATTAATAGGATAGGTTAATATTCTATTGGACATGATATTATTTTTAATGATCATATTACTATTCAAATGGTCAGTTTACTATCCCTTCAGTGCATGTTCATTAATTTCTATAAATAACACTTATTTCATTCTTTATTTATGAGAATAATGTTTTTATTGTGTTATATATGAGATATATGTGTTTTATAACATATAAAATAATTATTATAAGGTAAATTACATTTATAATTAATTTTGGGTCATTATATTTTCCACCCTTATGAATTTTCTTCCCTTGAAATTTCATTTTACAATCTAAGGTAAAAATATGTGATGGAATTTGTCCTTCATCACTTACTCCAATTACCTTATCACCTATTCGTATTTATGATTCCTACATAACACATTGATAAGTGATTCATCTTGTTGTGTATGAATATTTCTCTACAGTCCATGATGTTTATTGGATACTCTTCATAAGATAGATCATTATCTATTTGTCACACCTATATATTCAGTCCATCTAAGGGATTATTTATATACTTCCTTTAGAGGGATACATGGAACACATAACGAAATTTATCCATATTTAGAGGAATTGAAAGATGATAGTCCATTACTTCTATAAAATCAAGGACCTCAAAGGGGCGTATGTAACTTTGTGTATGGTCCCCTTTCATTCTAAACAATGTGACTCTCTTCTATAGTAATATTAGAAGGAAGACTTTATCTCCCACATAAAACACTAAGTCACTTAGATGGTTGTAATCATCTATTTTTATGAAACTGATAATATTTGATATGTTGGTGGATGGCTTCAAACTTCTCTATCATCTCTTGAACAAGATCAGGTCCAAGCTATTTTTATTCTGCAACATCATCCCAAAAACAAGGAGTTCTACATCGCTTCCCATATAGAGATTCATATAGAGCTATATGAATACTTGAGTCGAAGCTGTTGTTGTATGAGAACTCAACCCTTGAGATATAATCTACAATACCCTTTTTCATATTGTCGCACCAGATGAGTTATCAAAGATCACAAAACAACATGGTACTTCTGGGATGGATAGAGAATAATGTGAGTTTTTCATTATCTAGTAGCTCTTTCTTTACTTTAGGTGATGAAGGAAAACAAAACCTACCTCCAAACTAAATCAAACCAACATCATTGATGTGGAACTCAAGTATCTTATATTCCTTTACTGCTTTCACCATCTATTGTTTCTCTAGATCATCACTTTATGCCTCCATGATCTTCTCATGGATAGATATTTGGTAAATAATTTGAGAAAGGTGGGACCTATTCCCATATGTTATGATTTCTAGATATATCATTTTCATTTCCATGAATATAGGATCTTTCTCAATTTACTTCATGGATAAAGTAATAGTTTCTTTTATGTTAAGATAATTAGATACATTTTTTCCTTCTTAGGATGATAGTGAATAGAGAAATAATAGTTCCTTAATAGCTCTAACCATATCCTTTGATTCATGTTGAGTTCCATCTTTGTGAAAATATACATTATACTCTTGATATAATCAATTAAAGGTGAAGGGGTAAGATATTCAAAAAATGACCTCGTGTATATGAGATGGACACTAAGAGTTCATAGTGATTCTGTTTTGAATTACTAATTCCCATAAAATATTCGTTACCATGTTTAATAGTGTCTTTAGTGACTGAATTGTAAATTTTTTAGATATTTTTTTCATTACATTCTCTTCTAGGGATCCTATAACTCTTTTTACCTTGGAAATTGTTTCTTTTCAGTTATTCTTGACTTGTCATTTATAAATGAATATTTCCAATTAAATTGAATTCATTGTTAAATGATATCTATTAATTTTTGGCCCATGACCATTTAGTATTCCATGTTATGGGTAAAACATGGGTTTAGATTCAGAACAACATGGATGAACTCATAAATCTTATTAGATCAAACGAATTGTAAATGAATTTATATTATGTTGTGGGTGATACGCGGGGTCTCTTATGAATTCCCGGGATGGTATCACTTGGAAGTTGGACTATAATATGCCTCAAGTGACTCTTGGGTTCCCTATATGGAATGAAATGGTTGATATAAGAGACAAGTGAATTATATTATCCCATGAGTTAGGCCTGGGTTTCTTTTGTGAAATTCAATGGTCGGCCTCAGAGGGCTTTGTATTTATACATTACATAGAGCAATTCATCGGTTCCTACATGAAATTACATGGATAGTATTGTAGGGTTGAGGGTTTATAATAACATGTAGAAATATATATTTTTACCTTGAGTAGCACCTTTTATAGGATTTGGATGAAAATTAATTACATAGTAAAACGGTGAATCTGCAAATTCAAAGAAAAATCATGGATTTAAAAATTGATTTAAATACTCGATGGTCTTGTTTTACCTCCGGTTTGGATATATAGATTCAATGTTACATGTTCATACCTTATATAGATATGAACAATGGGGGATTTATTTTTCAATGAGTCGTGTCGTGAGCCAGTTATATATAATTGAAACATAATTGGTTATATATTTAGAGGTATTCCAGATTAGTATGAAGAAGGTATCTTTGGAATGGTGTTCGATTGGAACCTGGACCTATGTGAGATATTATTTTTATTGAATTTTGTTTATAGATTTTATTATTTTATGCATGCCTATTCATTATATAATAATGGAATTATTAACATTAAGAACCATTGGTATTGGCCTACTAAGTATATCTCGCACCATATTCAGGTAGCATTTGTGTACCCAGGGAGACGTCCTGGATATTGGTAGGGAAAATGGAAACTGTTTTGATATGGATGTTTGATTTATATAAAAGGAAGGAGTGTGATAGAAGAATAATAAGATTATAATTTTGATGCTATTGAAGATATATTTTTATCTTTGATTCAATTTTTATAGCATGTTTATATTATTGTTCCTCTATATCCATTATATTCCCCTATTTTTTATAGCATGGCGTGATCATAATTTTTTATATGATACTTATTATTAGATATGGTTTATTTATTTATTTTTTATCGAGATGTTTATTATATCATGAGACCTTAAATTTATCTATTTATATAACTTATTATTTTATTAGAAAACTATTATTCATTCTAATTATGATGTTATAGTCTCCCAACAGTGTGATCATAGACCATCACTGCTAGTCAGCAGCCTCTGGTGTATGGGGAGGCACGTTTAAGTCCATTTGGACCACTAGTTCAACTACTTTTATCTAGTGAGCCAGTCTAAGATGTAACAATTTGGTATTGAAGCCTATTTTACATTTAATTACTATTTGGTAAAGTTGGCCGGGGACTATAATGTATCAAAATTTGGTAATGATCCTATAACTTTGAGTATCTGACCCATGTAGAAGAGAAAACAAAATTACCTAAGATGAGAATTGTTATAAAATAATCTGATTATTATTGTTGCACTGGTTTCACCATTGGTTGACACACATGATATGTGGTGTTTATTGTTATTTTTATTATTGTGGATTCAATTTTACCCTTGAATCTATATGAGAAGAAAGTATTTACTCATGCATCATTATAGGAAGTTTATGATTAGTAATATTAGGCATATTCCATGCCATGTTTACATTACTGTGTGCATTACATATAGCATGTAGAGTTACCTAGAAAACCATGGTTGGAATTATGATAAGGTTTCATGAATGAAAATGAAAAAAAATTGGTTATATAAAGTGTCCACATCAACGTAAATGGTGTATTCTTGGATATCATGATGATGTAATGTTAAATTAACCAATTATCATATGTTTGAGATATGTAACTCTGGTAACATGAATTGAAAATTTATTTACATAAGATTAGATGGATTCTGATTGAAATTTATAAATCTAACACTTCTATAAATTAGAATAGTGATTTATCTAATCAAGATATTATAAATGAACATATTAAATTCTGATGAAAATTGTAAAAGTTTGTTCACAGTTACATAACATGTTAAATGAAAATTATAAAGAATAATACTTTATAAATTGGGAATGTCATCTCCTATAACTAGACTAGGATATTTATAGATAATATTGTCAACATGCTAATTGATAATAGTTAAATGAAATGGTTTCCATTATATATGGGATTCAATTACAAATTAATGGTTGATTTTCTCTTAAAATTGTAATTTAAATTCCATATACATAGACCTCTATTATGAGGTATGACTACTTGACCTCGACCAGACCTTAGTAGTGGGTAGTATGAAGTTATTCTTGTGGTTCCTTATGATCCTATACATCACCTTGAACTGGATTTGGGAGTTGTTAGAGAGGTGATAACTCTTATATAATATGTATTGTACATGTAGTATTCGTATAAATTTGATTCTTTCAATTATTGAGTCCCATTTTGAGGCGTGAAATTGGAATTGTAGAGATATTCCATGATGATGTCCTTGATTCATTCACTAGCGGGGTAGTTATGATTATTCTATTGAGGTTGGGACATGATCCCCCAATACAACCTCATAAATTTTCACATGTGACACCTCCATAAATTCATGATCTGGGTGTCGATGCTCAATTTCAAGAGGGTTTATGATGATAGGTGTTTTCTATATAAGGATCTCTAAGACATGAACCTTCAATTATATATTTAACCATGGATTTTTAAAAGTAGTATCCACCCTCATTTTCGAGGGATGGAGGTCCACTAGCTACTGAGTCATGTATAGAGGCCATGAAATCTATCTTTGAGAATCTAGAGACACCTCCTAAGAGGATAATGAATCTCTATATGTATATTATTTGTGATTTTTCCAAGCGATGGTGGTAATTTATTACCCATGAATATCATCATTGGGATATGGATTAGAGGAATTTATAGATGGCTTCTATGATTATCTCTATCCCAAGACATTGGAGGATGAAATTTCTAAATATTTTCTACCCCTATATCAAGGAGCATAATATGTTATATATTATTAATCTCATTTTACTAATATTCAACACTTCACACTAATTATTTTAGGTCATGAGATATATATGGATAAGTGATTTGATGATGGTCTCAGAGAGGACATCCAATCTTATGTGAATTTATTCCCATTGACAATTGTATATGGGATAGTGATCTAGACAATAATTTGTGATCATACATTGAAAGTGGATGTAGTTTATATCTAGAGAGGTTTTCCACCTATAACAAGAAGCACATCGACCAGTGGTAGGAGGCATCACTTGGATATTTCTTTTAGCATAAGAAATAGCCATAATATGCTCTCAGGTAGACATATGGTATGCCATCTATGCAGTAGCCCAAGATATTAAAATATTTAGTGTACCAAATACCCAATTGGATTTTGGGATTGTACAAATCTAATAAATCTTCAGTGATTTTGTATATATTTTCCTCAAATGGAAAATGAGAGAGAATCACACAGACTCCAAATTCAAGATCATTATCAGAAACTCCTCATTAAGTAGGGAGATGGAATATACTAGTCACTAAAGCTGAGGTGGTGGACATGATTATGGTAAATAAAACTCTGATATAATATTCATTAATGTAAGAACCACTCTAGGTAATCAATATTTTGTATAGGAGTGTGGACCAGGCCATATATATATAGTATAGAATATACCTAAGGAGTAGGGTGCTTGATCATCGATGGTTAGAGGTACGATTTTAATATCCTCTACTTTAGTGTGTTTTTAATTTGATACAGGTTCTTTATAATCATTTAAATATGTTGTATTTATATGCATACTTGGGTATGAGTTTTAGTGTTTATGTGGTGTGATGTCATTTGATACTCCATTGGGAGTACGGTCAGAGTGTGTCCTCCAAAGGAAAAAGTTCTCCTTAAGACAGGTGGGTGCCATTTCCTATAATACCATTATGTTATAGAGATATCTTGTTTCGAAATTATTTTCAATATGTAATGTTTTTTCCATATGATATGTTTATTTACTTATATAAAAATTGGATTTCATTCACATTACTATAGGGTGATAGTTATATAAAAAAGTGTTAATGGGGTATCCAGGTGAGTCGAGATGGACCCGAGTGGAATGGGAAGAGTGATAGTAATTATATCTAGCATTTATCTGGATGACCAAGGAATGAAATAGATACTTTTCCTAATATTTTAGATTTCTTTAGGGAAATATTCCCTGAATACTTTTTGGTACTACCTCATGAGGGATACATAGAGTTTTTTATTGAGTTTGTAATAGGAGAAACAATAATATCCATTCCTCATTACATTATGAATACTAATGAGTTATATGATCTCAATAGATAGATAGAAAATTTGTATGATAAGGGATTTTATGGCCTAGTACTTCAATATGGTGTTTGAGCAATTCTGTTTCTATGAAGGTAGATGGGGACCTTATGATTGGTGTGTATTATTGGCTGTTGAACCATCATATGATAGAGAACTTTTATCCACTATCTTGTATAGATGAATGCTTCAACTACCTTAGAGGAGTGAGGGTTTATCTAAGATTAATTTGATTTTGGGATATCCTCAGGTACATGTTACACCATCAGATATACCGAACACAAAATTGGGTAGTGGATATGTATTATAAAAGTATTTGGCCTTGATGTTAAGTCTTACTAATGCATTAATAGTTATAATAACTCAGATGAATCGGGTCTTGCACTTGAATTTTGATTCATTTGAGGTCATATTACTAGTTGATATCTTGGGGTACTCATATACAAAAAAAACACATTCAAAACATCTTGATATCATATTGATTACACTGAGAGAAAACTGGTTATATGATAGTCTCACAAAATAAAACTTTTGGATCAACTACGTTCACTTCCTTGGTAACATTATCTTAGAGAATGAAGTATTTGTAGACCTAGAGAAGGTGAGAGTAGTAGTTTCCTAGGATAATCTGAAAGAATTCTTTGATATATAATGTATATTTATTCTAGATGGCTATTATAGGAGCTTCATTCTAGATTTATCACACCTTGCATCACCTTTTATAGTCGGGATAAAAAATGGTGTGAACTTCATATGGGATGAATCTTGTGAGAAATTATTTCAGGATCTAAAAGTGTGATTGAATTCAACACCAATTTTGATGTTACCTAAAATTGGTAGAGGCTATATAGTTTATTATGATGCATCACGTTGAGTCAAAATTTCTCCTTTGACTTCTATATCATGTTTTGGAAATCACAAAGGTATTTTATCTAGTATCATACTGACTCTGTCAATCATATCGTACTGACTCTGTCAATCATATCGTACTGACTCTGTCAATTGTATCGTACTGACTCTTTCAATCGTATCATACTGTCTCTATCAATTGCATCATACTGACTCTATCAATCATATCGTACTAACTCTGTCAATCGTACTCACTTTTGTGTATCTTACTTTCTATCATATCAATATATTACATTTAGTAATACTTATAATACTCATACATTCATACTTGCCTGTTTTGGTACATAGTCAAAAAACACATGTTTCATATTAATCGTACTCTTGTTTATCATCTTCATATGTCTTGTTTTAACCAATACGATGTCGTTGAGTTAGTTACAAACTAATCAAAATGATGTATTGCTTTCAGTTTCAATGTGACCGTTATAATGCCAGGTGTCCAAGTTCCTTCGAGTTTTTCGGAGTAATATGACCGTTGGAGGAAATTTGACCATTGGAACTTGAGGCCTATAAATAGGAGGTCATTTGAAGCCGAGAAAGAACAACGGTGATGTAAATATGATACTTTGCTTCCATAAAGTTCTAGAGAGAGACGCTGTGACTTCTCTCATGATTGTGCTTTGTCCGTTCGATCATCATATCGAGGGCTTTCAAGTAATTGAATGACAGAGGTGCCGATTACCTACAAAATCAAGGACTGCTGGGGATAGGCAGACAGACGTTCCAATCATCGTATCGAGGGCTGCTAGGGATAGTCAAACAGACGAACTGATCATCGTATCGAGGGCTTACCAAGGTGGTGGTAAGACAGACCTCTTATCCTAGGTTAAAGGGTAACCCTTCTCTTTGGTTCAAAAGAATTTTAATACTTTTACATTTCCGCTGTTGTTTGTATTAGAAAGGAATTTGTATTGTTTCCTTTATTCATTACACTTTCAATTTTAATTGTTTCAATTACAATTATTCTATTACATATTGTATTAATAGGTTTTATACGCTTTAAGGTAGAATCTATCACACTTGTATTACTCAGATTATTGTATTCATATTGAATACAATTACTTTACTTTTCTAATAGTATTATATTACATCATACCTTTATATTCAATACAATTGTGGTTGTTTGAATTGTATTAGTTTAAGATCTTTTAAAATGATATCTAAGTGTTTAAACTCAATGTTTTTAAACATAAAATTCACCCCCTCTTGTATTGTTCCATCTAATATAAATATACATCTACATATTCGATCCAAAAATTGGTATCCGAGGAGGTTTCCACTGATTTGTATTATTTTATCTATTTCTTTCAAACTTTCATTTTAACTACTTACTACAATGACGTGTGGAGTGGAAAATATATTTTTTCGTTAGATGGCAGGAATGAATATTGGGTCAATTGATAACCTAAATCCTTCTAAAACACCTATCTTTGATGGGAATGACTATGAGTACTGGATAGATCGAATGAAGACATTTGCGATCAATACTGGTGTAGACAATTTTATAATGCTTACTGGAGGTTACAAAATTCCTAACAAAGAAGTAAGTACTTTCACTAATCAAGAGAAGCAAGAATATCAACTGAATTACAAGGTACACAATACTTTATTATGTTCTATGACCAGGAATATATACAGGAAGATATCTTCTTGTGAAGCAGCCAACTGTATTTGGATGAAATTAGAAGTCACACATTTTGGTACATCCAAGGTTATAGAAACAAGAAGAGCAATACTTCGAGTTGAGTAACATGGATTTGTTTTTCCTTATGGAGAGCCAATATGTAAAGTGCAACAAAGATTTATGACAATTTTCAACAGTTTAGAATCTATGGGGGAAAGAGGTCTTGATGATGATGTTCATGTAGATAAGATTATAGATATAATGCCAAATTAATGGGAGTCAAAAAGGACAGTTATTGATGAAAATAGAAATGTTTCCCATATTTTTCTTGATGAACTATTTGGAACTCTTTTACAACATGAGACATTAATGAAAATAGATGCTGATTTCAACAAGAAGAAGAATGGAAATGGTAGTGTAGCTTTTACATCTAAAGCTGAAACACCTAAAAGGATAACAAGATCCAAAGCCAAGAAAGTTTTTATATCTGATTCAAGTGATTGTGATCATTCAGATAATGAGTTAGGCAATCTTCATTGAAGAATGAACAAGATTGTGGGAAAGAAAGACTTCCAATACAGATTCAAAAAAAATATATAGGAAGGATAAGAAAGATTTAGGGGTAACATATTACGAATGTAAGAAAATAGGACATATAAGGCCTGATTGTCCTTTACTGAAGAGAAAAGACAGAAAGGAGAAACTTTCTGAAAGAAATAAGAAAAATTATTATAAGACAAAGAAAGTCTTGAAAGAAAATGACACTTGGAGTGCAAGTTGTAGTGATTCTTCAGACAATTCTTCATAATATGATTCCTTAGGAAAGAGAAATATTGGACTTATAGCCAGACTACCAATTGAGGAACATTGACTTATGGCCAAGGTACATGATGCTGAAGCTATTACAAATGTATCTTTAAATGAAAATTATATTGATAATAAATATTATGAATCTTCGAATGATGATTCTTCATCATCAGAAGATGATACATTACCTTCTTTTGAAGAATTATCTAGATTTGCTAAATTACTTAAAAATAAAAATTCTAAACATAAGAAAAAGCTTGATAAAGCAAATTCTAGAATTTCAGTTTTAACTATAAAACTATTAGATCTTTCTAAAGATCTTGATATGAAAACTTCTGATTTTGAAATTATTTTAAAAACCCTTGAGAAAGTCAAATATTATTAGGATAATCTTTCTAAGGACCTAGAAAATGTGATTTCTAAGAAAAATGTTTTAGAGCCTAACTCTAGTTTAAAATCAAATGTTTTGGAAGATAAAAACATAGTTTTAAAACTAAAGTCAGAAATTTTCTCTTTAAATAATTTTGTTTCATACTTTACTCATGGCAAGGAAAACATTGAGAAGATGTATTCTCAAATTAGACTTTTGAGGAATTATTCTAGATTTCGTTATACTTATTCCAAACCGGTTTTTAGTAATAAATACTTTGTTCCACTAAAAACACCTTTTTGTTCTAAGTGTCAATGTAGTGGACACTGGAAAAGAGAGTGTTCTCTTAATAAAACTCAATCTTTAGGATCTCATAAAGCTCATTTTGTAAAACAAATGTGGATTCCTAAAATTCTCTTATCTTACCCATCTAGATCCAAACAAGTTTAGATTCCGAAAAACTAATTGTTTCCTTTTCAGGAAAATGAGAAGTGTACCAACAAAAATATTTAGTACATGGATCGTGGTTGTTCTCGACACATGACTATAAAAAAATATCTCTTTGAAAAGATTATCAAAACAAAAGGAGGAAAGGTTACCTTCGGAGATAATGCTCAAGGAAAGATTGTTGGTATAGGTAATATTGTTTTTCTTGGAAAAGTTATTATATCAAATGTTTTGTTTGTTAAAGGTCTTAAGCACAATATCATCACCATAATTCAATTATTTGATGAAGGTTACCTTTTGAATTTTAGAAATGATAAGTTTCTAGTTCACAATTCCAAGTATGAGTTCATTCTATCAGCTCATCGGTAAGAGAATGTATACACTATTAACTTAGAAGACCTTAGAAGACAAAATTTACCCTGCTTAATTGCAATAGAAGACCATTAATAGATATGTAATAGAAGACTAGGACACTGTAATATAAGAAACCTTTGTAAAATCTCAAAGAAAACACTTGTAAAGGGACTACTAGATCTTAGATATGATTCTTCAAAAGTCTGTGATTCTTGTCAATTTGGAAAGTAACATAAAACTAGCTTTAAATCAATTAATGAAGTTTCATCCTATAATGCATTACAGCTAGTGAACATGGATATTTTTGGTCCTTCACAAACTGGAAGCATTGGAGGCAAATACTATGTATTTCTTTTAGTTGTTGACATTACTAGATTCACATGGGTCTATTTTCTAACAAAGAAATCTGAAACCTTTTCATATTTCAAAACTTTTAGACCCCATGATAAAAATGAGAAAAACCTACCATTCATAACTATTCATAGTGATCATGGTGGTGAATTTCAAAATTCTGAATTTGAAATTTTTTGTAGTAAGAAAGGTATTACTCACAATTTTTCAGCTCCAAGAACTCCTCAGCAAAATAGTGTTGCTGAAAGAAGAAATCGTATTCTTCAGGAAATGACTAGAACCATGTTGAGTGAGTACTCAATTGCTAAGCACTTCTAGGGTGAAGCAGTTAGTACTTCCTGTTATACTATAAATTGTGTTTTAACCAGTCCTTTTCTTAATAAAACACCTTATGAGTTATGGTCTAACCAAAAACCTAATGTTTCATTCTTCAAAGTTTTTGGGTGCAAAGTATTCATTCTGAATAAAAAAGATAATCTACACAAATTCACACCAAAATCTGCTGAAGGAATCTTTCTAGGTTACTCCACAACTTCTAAGGCTTACAGAGTTTTCAATAAAAACACTTGTACTGTTAAGGAAACAGTACATGTAAAATTTGATGAATCTGATCCTTTTGTTTTTAAATCATCCCAACCTACATCCTCAGATGTGTTTTCAAAAACTGATTATCAACCTTTGTTAGAAGATCCTTTTGATAAGGAAAATGTTCAAGAAGATACTTCTGAAACATTTACCACAGAATAATTCCTACCATATGTTGATAAACAGGTTTTACAAAATCCAAATCAATAGTTTCTTAGGAATCATCCTATTGATAATTTCACTGGTCATGTAAATCAACCTGTAAGGACTAGAAATTCCTTAAGAAATGAAATAGAACATCTTTATTTTCTTTCCCAATTTGAACACAAAAGTCCAAGTGAGGCCTTAGGTGATGAATATTGGATCAAAGCAATGCAAGATGAACTAAATGAATTTGAGAGGAATCAAGTCTGGAATTTAGTTGAAAGACCTCAAGAAACAACTGTAATTGGAGTAAAATGGGTTTTCAGAAACAATTGTGATGAAAATGGAATCATTGTACGAAATAAAGAAAGACTTGTTGCTAAGGGATATAATAAACAAGAAGGAATAGACTATGAGGAAACATATTCTCTAGTAGCTAGACTCGAATCTATTCAAATTCTATTAGCTTTTGAAGCATACTTTAACTTCAAACTATTTCAAATGGATGTTAAATGTTCTTTTCGAAATGGTTTTGTTCAAGAAGAAGTTTTTGTCGAACAACCTCCTGTTTTTCTAGACCCAAAATATCCTAATCATGTTTTTAAACTTACCAAAGCCCTATATGGTCTTAAACAATCCCTTAGAGCATGGTATCATAGATTTACAAGATTTCTTTTATAAAACAATTATACAAAAGGTACAGTAGATCCAACCCTTTTTATAAAAATGGAAAATAAAAATGTTTTAATTGTTCAAATTTATGTTGATGACATCATATTTGGATCAACTCAGAAATCTTTTAACTGCTTCTTTTTCTAATTTAATTAAATCTGAGTTTGAAGTGAGTATGATGGGTGAGTTAATTTTTTTTAGGTTTTCAAATTTCTCAAAAATCAGAAGGGACATATATATCTCAACATAAGTATATTAAAGACTTACTCAAAAATTATGGATATGAAAAAACTAAAAGTATTAGCACTCTAATTGGTACCTCACATACACTTGATCTTGATGAAACTAGGAAACCAGTAGATCAAACAATATTTAGAGGTATGATAGGAAGTTTGTTATACTTGATAGCTAGTTGACCAGACTTAATGTTTTCTGTATGCTTATGTGAAAGATATCAATCTAATCCAAAAGAGTCTAATTTTTAAGCCGTAAAGAGAATCTTTCGTTATTTAAAAGGCACTATGGATTTTGGACTTTTGTACTCTTCTGGAAATGATTTTGTTTTAAAACAATTTTCAGATGCTGACTTTGGTGGTTATAGAATGGATAGAAAAAGTACATTTGTAACATTTCATTTATTAGGATATTCTCTGGTGTATTGGTCCTACAAGAAACAACACTCGGTAGCCCTTTCCACTGCTGAAGCTGAATATGTAACAGCTGGAAGTTGTTGTGCCCAAGTGTTGTGGATGCAACACACACTCACTGACTATGGTTTGAGTTTTTTCAAAAACCCAAATTCTATGTGATAAAACTAGTGCCATAGCTCTTAGTAAGAACCCAACACATCACTCTCGTGAAAAACACATAGATGTTAGCCATCACTTTCTTAGGGATGACACATAAAAAGGAGATATTATTTTACAATTTATCAGAATGCAAGAACAACTTGCTGAAATGTTCACAAAACCATTACCTTCTGATAGGTTTGAGTTTATAAAATAGAATATAGGAATGATTAAATTAAAATAATCATTCATATCCACTTTTTGTTTTACATTTCTCCTTACATCAAACAACTCCTCTAGAAAGGAGGAGAACATTTTTTACTATGTTTTTAACTATGTTTCTTTTATCTTATGATCTTTAATTATTTACTCTCCTGTATGTTTATTTGTCTTTCTGTTTATCGTATTGATAGTTTTATCGTATCATTTACTTTTCTGTTTATCGTATTGACAGTTTTATCGTATCATTTACTTTTCTGTTTATCATATTGACAGTTTTATTGTATTATTTAAATTCTTTTCCATCGTATCGTCAGATCATGGTAACGAATTTCTTTTCCATCGTATCGGCCGATCATGGTAATGAATTTATTTTCCATCATATTGACCGATCATGGTATTGAATTTATTTTCCATCGTATCGACCGATCAAGGTAATGAATTTCTGTTTCATCGTATCGACCGATCATGGTAATGAATTTGTTTTCCATCGGCTTTCCAGTTCATGGTGACAAGATTATTTTCCAACGACTTGTCAGTTCATGGTAACAAGATTGTTTTCCATCGTCTCATCAGTTAAAGGTAAGAACTTTGTTTTCCATCAGTATGATAGTTGATTGTATTCTTTTACTTTGTATGCTTATGTTATTCTTTTAATACTATCTAAACCAACAATTACCTTACGATCTCCAGCAGGTACATACATTTCAATTTTTTAATTTTTTTCTCTTTAATCCTATCCGTTGATATCTTTTCTTCAACTCTTGACCATAGAAGATCAACGGTCACCCTTTTCCACCTATAAATAGACCCCCCTCTCCAATCCTACAACGTTTCTTTCACGATTTGTGGCGAAGCCCCGCTGCACTAATTTAATTCATCGTAAGATCTTTCAAGAGGCTTCACCGATATGTCTCAGTCCTCTGCTAATACTCCCGCCGAAATTTCTTCAAAGACTTTTACAGAGAAAGGTTAGTTTCTCAGGACTTTTTGATTCTTACGATTCTACAATCATAAGAATCATTTTGTTTCAAGGTTGGGAACATCTATGCATTAGAAAAACCGTAACTCAAGATCCGGTTCTTTTTGATGAAGTCACTCAGTTTTATAAAACCGTATCTTTCGACAAAGAGATGACTATCAATTTTGCTACATACGATAGAAAGATTTCTATGTCTGTGAAACAAGCGGCTCATTTTCTGAATGTCCCAATAGATGGTGATTCTTTCTGTCAATACCATAAACTACCAGAGGAGGTTAGTACATTTAATAGAGAAAGTGCCGAGAAGTATTTGTTTGTTATAAATTAAGAGAAGAGAAAAGTGGCTCATCTTTCTCTGTATAATAGGTTTGTGACTCTTTGGATGCAAGGTTTTCTTATCCCTAGGAATGGAGATAGAGAAACTCTTAATGTTTTTGGTGTTGTTATGCTTGACTATCATGTAAATATGAGAAAAGTGAATCTCATGGGATTTGTTTTTGAAACTATCGAGAATTTTAAGTCAGGAGGAATTAAGTCCCAAATGATTAAGTATCCAGCTATTCTTAAAAAATTCATTCATGAGAGTATGAAGTTTTTTAATATTCCTTTGGAAGGAAATATAATATATTTGAAGCCCTCCTGGATTAGAAAAAGTACTTTGAAGAAGTTGAATATTTTTTTTGATCCAAATTCAAAACTTTTTATAAGAGATTTAGAAGAAGAATCGGCTCAAAATCAATCAGAACCTATGCCAGCCAATGACAATCCTTCTATTGGTGTTCCTCAAAAGTCAGATCCCCAAACTAGTTCAAATACAAAGAAGAAACCAAAGTACAACAAGGAGGTTGTGGCCAAGTGGAGAAAAGAAAGAGAACAGAGAAAGGAAGGCGATCCAAAGATCGGTCTTGACCCAGCTAAATCTTTTGCAGAAAGAATAAGGGTAGAGGAAACCCTTCAAGCTGAAAAGAAAAAGTAGTTTGTTTTGAAAAGAAAGGCTCAAGACTTTGATATCTCAAAAGTACTCAGAATGGTTGAGGATTCTAGTGCTCAACTAACAGAAGAAACACATCAAGAACCAATCATATAGAGTCTTAGAGAGAAAGAAAAAGGAAAACAAATGTTGCAAGAAATAGAAAAAGTTGAAGAAGAGGAATGAGATTTTATTTTGGAATTCCTTCAGTGTTCGAAAAAGTGTATAGAAGAATCGGTTCAAAAGTAGAGTGAAGGTATTCAACAAGTTCCTCATGCCGATCAAGCACCTATCGAAACTTCTGAAACTATTCATAAAACACCCCCTGAAGCAAATAAAGGTGCTCAATCCTCTCATATTGAAAAAGTTATTGTCATCAGTGACAAAGTAGAAGAAGAAAGAAGGGAGAAAGAAAAAGAAAAAGGAAAACAGCCAGTTGTTGACTCAAGCTGATCAAATGAACTGCTTTCATATGATGAAGACACTGATTCAGAGCACACAATCGTTCTCAAGAAGATTGATTACATTGTACATGTTTTGAGAATAATTGAGAAGACTATTCCCTATTTCCCTAGGCTGGAAGGGAATATTGATTTCATCACTGACAATCAAAAGAAGAAATTTGGTTCTGTAAAAGAGTTGAGAAAGAAAGTTTTGTCAGTTGAAGCTGATTTGAATGTTCTTTTAGAATCTTCAGCTTCTCATAAGAAGGATTGCAACAGGATGACCAAGTGCTCATATAAAATAGAAAGCTCAGTGAATGACCATGATATAGAAATTGAAGATATAAGGAGGTTATCAAATGATCTTGCTATTTCCTTTAACAAGCTTGACAAAGAAACTATTGAAAGGCTGAATCAGGTAACTCATGGAGAAGATATTTCTTCAGTGAAAGAATTGCAAGAGAGAATGAATGCTTTTCATTCTGAATTTTCAAAGGTTTCATCTTTCAAAGATGAAATGGTTTTGTTGAAGAATCAAAATTCTGTGTTATCAAAAGATAACAAGAATCTTCAAGAAAGAATTGATACCCTTGAGTAAGTAATTAGAGTCTAGGAGGAGACTTTCAGAAATCAAGATCAACTTTTTGCTAACCAACAAGAGCTTCTCAGATCTCAGGGCGATACAATTTTTAAAGACAAGAAAGAAATAAAAAAGATGAAAACTATTCTTCATGAGCTGATAAATAAAAAAAAGGAAAGAGAAAACAAATGACTATTGTATTTGTTTTTCTTTTCTATTGGAACCTGTCTTAGTTTTGTAATAAATTTTATGAATCTTTTTCTTTTGTCCTCTATTTCTTCTCTAACCCTTTCAGGAAACCCAAGGTTACTCCATTCTTTTTGTAAATCACAAAGGTGGAGAATGTTTTATAAAGGGGGAGAATGTTTTATAAAGGGAGAATTACTTAATCAAATACTTTGAAACCAAGGAAAATATGTGAATACAATACTTAGGAAAGTATACACCTAATGGGGAGTTAGTTGTATTCAAATTCATATTCATAAGAGTTTCCAATAACTCAAGGGGAGATAAGTATTTCTTGTAGTCTTTACTTTTTGTTTTGTGCTTTCCAAAAAGGGGAGATTGTTCAGTCAAAAGTTCTCATTTGACTTCTATATCATGTTTTGGAAATCACAAATGTCTTTTATCTAGTATCGTACTAACTCTTTTAATCGTATCGTACTGACTCTGTCAATCGTATCGTACTGACTCTGTCAATTGTATCATACTGACTCTGTCAATCGTATCGTACTGACTCTGTCAATTGCAACGTACTGACTCTGTCAATCATATCGTACTAACTCTGTCAATCGTACTCACTTTTGTGTATCTTAATTTTTATTATATCAATACATTACATATAATAATACTTATAATACCCATACTTTCATACTTTCTTGTTTTGGTAATAGTCAAAAAACACATGTTTCATATTAATCGTACTCTTGTTTATCATGTTCATATGTCTTGTTTTAACCAATACGATGTCGTTGAGTTAGTTACAAACTAATAAAAATGATGTCGTGCTTTCTGTTTCAATGTGACCGTTATAATGCCAGGTGTCCAAGTCCCTCCGAGTTTTTCAGAGAAATATGACCATTGGAAGAAATGTGACCGTTGGAACCTGAGGCCTATAAATAGGATGTCATTTGAAGTTAAGAAAGAAAGAAGGTGATATAAATATGATACTTTTCTTATATCAAGTTCTATAGAGAGACACCGTGACTTCTCTCATGATTGTGATTTGTGCCCCGATCATCGTATCGAGGGATTTCAAGTAAATGAAAGACAGAGGTGCCGATTACCTACAAAATCGAGGACTGCCGGGGATAGGCAGACAGACGTTCCGATCATCATATCGAGGGCTGCCGGGGATAGGCAGACAGACGAACCGATCATCATATCAAGGGCTTATCAAGGTGGTGGTAAGACATACCTCTTATCCTTGGTAAAAGTATAACCCTTCTCTTTGGGTCAAATGAATTGTAATACTTTTACATTTCCACTGCAGTTTGTATTAGAAAGGAATTTTTATTGTTTCCTTTCTTCATTACACATTCAATTGTAATTGTTTCAATTACAATTATTCTATTACATATTCTATTAATAGGTTCTATACACTTTAAGGTAGAATCTCTCACACTTGTATTACTCTGATTATTGTATTCATATTGAATACAATTACTTTACTTTTCTAATAGTATTACATTACTTCATACCTTTATATTCAATAAAATTGTGGTTGTTTGAATTGTATTAGTTTAAGATCTTTTAAACTGATCTCTATGTGTTTAAACTCAAAGTTTTTAAACATACAATTCACCCCTCATGTATTGTTCCATTTAATATACATATACATCTACATATTCGATCCAACACATCATTCATCAAGCTAGGAGTTGTTCTAATGTAATATAAGAGATTTGTGGTTTAAAAGTCTCAATATTTGAGGCCTCATGAGTAGAATTAATTAATACATGATCTTGAGGTAGTAGTTATAGTTCATCCCATAAATATATAGAGACATTAATTACTGGTAGAGTGTTTTTTGGTGTACATGAACCACAAAATACTCAAGTATATATTTACACACAATGATTTGAACCTCATAAAATAAAAATGGGTTGAATACCTAAAGTCATTTGACATTGATATTGTGTTTATGATGGAGAAAGGTAATATAATTATAGATTCTATGAGATAGAGAACTTAGACAAAAGATGTTTTGGAGGCTAGTAGCGAGTGGCAGTTGATGTCCATGTTTTTTGAGATACTTTTAGAGGTGTTTAATATTTATAGTTATTCATTAATCGCATCATTATTAGAGAACTATTTACTTATGTATTGAGTGAATATGAGATTAATTTTTTATCCATAGGTCTTGATCATATGTGAGACTATTTTAGGAAACGACCCAATACCTGGTTTGGTCATTAATAGAGATGACAACCTGTTGATTTGGGACATTTATAGGATCAAGTTGACGTCTAAGAGTAATTTATGTGGGAGTATCATGCCTCATCTTGGGTGGTACATCCCTATATCACAAAGATGAACTATGATTTATGCCACTAATATTGGTTAACAAAAATAAAAGGGAGACAACTGATTTTATTACATATTTTCTCACCAATAAATAGGTGAAGTGGGAACACCAGTACCAAAGTAACTTTTACATCCATTACCCATTCCTATGGTGTAATGGGATGAAATTACCATATATTTTCAATAGTATGACCTAGATCAAATTGATGAAATGATTAATTTGGGTTTTCAGAGAAAGGTTGAAATTTTTTTCTCACTTATTACCTATCAAATAAAACTTTTTAGTGAATAATATAGGGAGGATTTGTGTCAGGGAGATCATAATATCTTACGAAGTTCCATGTAATATAATATTAGAAAATTAAAGTCAAATTAAAAAAGGTTTGTAGAAGGGGTTAGAGTGGGAAATGGGTTCATAGGTACTCTAAATTACAGCCTGTAAGCCATAGAATTAAGGGAATCCAAGAATGTGAGATAGGAGTTAGAGGACATGATAATAACATGTGTTATTTATTTTATATGTTCTTTGGATTTACAGTTAACTGTATATAAATTTTATTATAATAAAAACTTATCATAATATATTTAAATTTATCATTATATGGATTTATATTTTTTTCCATTACTTTGACCCATATTCTAGTTAGAGGTAGTAGAGGCAATGCTACAAGGACCTCATCTCATTTAGGAGGAATCAGAACAGATACAACTTATCTATAATCATATGGATATTAATAAATCTAATAATTAGTCTTATAATGATCACTATGGGATATATCTGAAGTTCATGGTTGGGGATCGAGTCTTCCAATTGGTTTTTACTAAACTGGGGCATATATGAATTTAGAAATAAGGGAATCTGATACAAAGGTTCATTGGACCCACTGAGATTTCTAAAAGAGTCGGGCCAATATCTTATCTGTTGTAGATACCCTCCAAGTACCAATACAAGAAATAAATATTCCATGAATATTATATTCCCTAATGTCTTTCATACTCATCCCATTTTCTTCATACTAATAAGTTTGAGTTCAGTGTTAAAGCTTCTTTCGAGTATCACCCTAGTTGTATTTTTGATCAAAGTATGAAGGTTATTTGAAGTAGTTAATTTACTCTGGTATAGTTTCTATGAAAGCACAACCATGCATATGATGATCCCTAGGAGATAAAGACTAATATACATGGTTAGTGTCCAGAGTTATTATTTGATGATTCTTCACCACCCTTAGAAGGAATACTCAGGGACATGTTGTTTAATTGTAGAGAGATTGTAAGATCAAGATTTTCGCATGAGGTACATATCATTTTCATTCCATTTTGATCCATCATTTGTTTTGAATGAATGTAAATAAGAGGTTAAGGATTCTTTTGGGGGTGTTTAGGGCTTCTTCAGAGCCCCAATATCTTATTCATAGAGAGGAAGATAAAGGCACATGGTTAGCATATAGTTCGTTCTAACAATACTGTTGAGCTATAAGAACCAAATGGATAATGTTAATGGTTTTAAAAACCATACTAGTTAGTCTTCTCTCCCTTGATATTAGGTTTATTATTGTTGTATAGGGATACAAATAGTGTGCACTTGGTTTGGAAAATGATGCTCCTAATTGTCTGAGGTGTTTTTTCACATGGACATTGGTGGCACATGGTTGGTACAAGGATTAGAAAACTGTGTGGACAAACCGTATGCCCATTAAAATGTTATAAATTAATCAAATAACCCTCCTTACATATATATATATATATTCTATTATTTTTAGACCTTACACACATAACTACCTCTCCCTCCTTTTAAAATATCTCCACCATCTCATTGAATTATTTATAACTCCCTCACTCAGTCTTGGAATCAATGATCGTTCATTTTGTTATATTCATACTAGTACGAGCTTTAATCTTCCTACTTATATTCTTTAATTATATTTATATATGGAAGGATCAATCCATATGAGATTTTATGGCCCATTTTCAAGGACTTCACCTATTTCCTCAATTTCCACCACTTTAGTCCAAACCAAAAGACGATATTGTATGGGGATTCTATTACAAAGATAATGTTTATTTTCTCTGAATTTTCTAATAAATTATTAATATTTATATATAGAACCATTGATCCATGCATCAGATTTTTCATGCATCAGTTCTTAAAATGAGTTTTTCTTAAATTAAATGCATTGGCCTTTGTTTATATGTCCATTATGACTCGTAATTGATAAGGGATGTTCAGAACATCAATTAGAACCACCCCCTTTTGGGTATGTTACGAAATGATATTAAATGAATATGTTTAGTATGAAATTAAACAAACCTTGGAGTGTTTTCTCTTTCCCCTTATATTTGTGATGCGAAAAATTATTTTATTAAAATATAAGATAAACTAATCAAGTGGAAGTGGTGAGTCCATGCTCTAAGAACATGACAAGATTGAGTCAATGCTTTAAATACACTATTCTCTTTTTCCACCTCTACTATGGAGATGTAAATTTCATAGGAAATGTTCACCCCTTATACATATATGATCAATGGGGGATTCCTTTGGATATGAGTTGGTCCTCAAGCCTATTATATATAATTAAATTATAATTTATTAAAGTTTTAGACACATTCTGGCTTAGGATGAAGCAAGTAGCTATGGTTGCGTGTTCAATGGGTACCTGAGCCTATGTGAGTTATTTATTTACAATATTGTTTTTCTTGATTTGATTATTACATGTACACTACATAATTATATAATCATAGACACGATACAATTATAATCCCTTGTTGGTGGCCTACTAAGTATATCTCATGCCCTATTAAATCCACCATTGAGTACCTGGGTATACATTATGGATGTAGTTAGGGACAAAGAAAAGAGTCATGCTATGGATGGATAATTTTGGAACTAAAATGAAGTATAAGAGAGGAGTAATAATACTATTATCATCATACTATTATATACATATTTTTATCTTTTATCCATTTTTGAATAGCACATTATATTTTCCTGGTTCACATTATCCCATGTTTTCCCCCATATTTTTTATGATCATTATTCTATAAATGTTACTAATCATAGGATATGGTATCCATTGTTTTATTTATTCATATGGATGTTTATTATATATTATTTCATTACTATTTTCAATTTATATTCTCTATTGATTTATTATACCATTGTGTTATGCTATGATCATGAGGTTATAGTCTCACCACCATATCATCACAAACACTCCCTAGTAATTGTCATTCTATGGTGTAGGGGGAGGTTATATTGAGATAATGTGTCCCACAGGTTTAACTACTATTATCTAGTGATCCGAGTTAAGATATCTTATTTTGTTCTTGGTATGGGGCTTCACCTAATTCCAAGTGTTTATAAAATTCAATTCATGGAATTTTAGAAATATTTTACCATGGACTTTAATACATGTGGAAAACCATATTTTATATTTTTGGTTTTAATAAAGGTATTATGATATTTTAAAATCATATTTGAAGTGAGTTTCAATTTTATGAAAAGGAATGATTTATTTTAGAGGTGTGTTTCAAATAAATAAAATATTTATCTCTTTTTTGTAAAGATTTTGGGGCAATGGGCCTCATGGTATTTGAAAATTTCATTTAAAAATAAATTTTGGTTTTGTAAGAAAAGGGGTTATTATAATGATTTGGATTTCCTGGAATGTGGTCTAATTACTTTAAAAGTTAATTTTATGGAAATTTTGGATTTAGAAAATATAATTCAATATGTCTAGTGGTAATTTTGTTTTTAATATATTGTTGGGATATGAATTTCCATTGTTATTTTAAATGTGTTCTTTAAAACGGTGTATAAATAGTTTAACTTTCTGAGTGGTGTGATTTGAAGGACCATTTGGAACATTAAATGGATTTATAAATGGGTGATACCATATTATTCCCCATGGTTTTATGTTGGAACTTTTTGGATTGAGAACTAATGGGAGATTATTTGTATTGACATTTATGTTTTGATTCTTATTAAAAGATGTTTTTTGGTGCTACAATGTGAGGGTGTGTTTGGTTGGCGTGTTTTATTTTATAATGATTTATATTTGATGCATGTGATTCCTGATTTCTCATCCCCTTTCTTGACTAGTCATCAGAGTCTTAGGGGGATAGTGTGTGACGTATGTGAGGGTAAATAATATTGTGATATTATGTTTCCTATGGAATAAAATCCTTAATACAATGAGATGGTTTACCCATAAACATTGGAAGTCCACAATGCTAGAGAATACATTTTATATATATTGTTATTAGAAGGGTTACCTAGGGACAACACCAACCCTATTCCCATGGAACACACATTATAAGGAGGTTATCACAAATAGTTCAGTATAAATCATGGGGATTTTTAATGGTTATTAGTTCCTACCTAGGTTCCTTGTTTCTTGTACATATCTATTATTACTATATCCCATGATGGATGTCCATGACGTTGGGTCATTTTTTTCATTTTAGGGGATTTTGTTTTATGATTCAATTGTATTACCCCTGTTTGATTGATTATATTGGAACCATTACTAGATTTTGTTTCCTTAATTTTGGGTTCCTTGAAATGGTTTGTGAATCATCTTGAACATTCTTCTCTCACCTTCAAAATAATTGATTTATAATTGTTGGAAAATATGATTTGAAAAAGGAAACTGGTTTTCATATTTCGTTAACAGTATTAATGAAATGTGATCTCCTTGATTTTATTATGATAATGAGAATTTAATGATGTGTTTAAAAAATAAGAAAAGTGACCTTGTTTTTCTGGCTCAATTTAAAGTTTTAGTTTAAAATTTTTAACAATCATTGTTTTTATTTTATAAAAGGGTATTTGTTTTAATAGTGCGTGGGGAATTTTTTGTATCCTTTTTTAAATAATCTAAGAACATACAATATAATTTTGGTTTAAACTATCATTTTATATACTGTCATTCTAGAAGAATTATATAGTTTTGGAAGGTTTTAGTGTCCTACTAAGTGATTATGTGCTCAATCCTATTTTGTCTTAGTTGTAGGTTCTTGGTTCTTCTTTAGGATACTCTTTGAGCATTGAATTATATGGGATTATTTTTATTTTATCACATTCATAAATCAGTTCACATTAATTTATTTTCGTAGGACCATTTTTATTTTTCCTATAATTCCTATATAATTCAAATTTAAATGATTTTATTTGGGTAATTAAGACCACTTTCTATGAATGAATAGTAACTATAAATGCAAGTGGAAGAAGGTTTGAAATTTTGTGGAAATCTTTACTATACAGGAGAGAGAGAACACGGTGTGAGGTAGGTGTTTAAAGATCATGTTTTTTGGAAATTTTTCATTGTATTTCTTGTTTAGTATTTCCTATATTATTGTTTTGGCATGGATTTCCAATATATGAAAGAGATGTTCTATGTTTTGTTATATTCCCTCTATTTTATTTACACTAATTATTGAGAAAAACCATCCCCAAGTGCATTACTATGATTCATAGGATCTTGTTTCCATTTCATGGGAATTGAGAATACCCTTTGGGTTATTGGTGGGATGGTTCAGTTATCTATCAGATGCATGACCTAGGCTGGTTCAATACAAATTGAATTATATTTTTGCGATATTATTCTTTTGTAGAAGAGAATAATCCTTTGGAATAACCTTTTTTATCTTGGGTGCCTTGGTTAGATAGAGTTATAATTTATCATTTGTATATTGGAGGTATGAGAAGGGAGATTTTAGTAATCCTTTTCCAACCCTGAGCCTCAAGTTTCCATAGTAATTGGGATTTTAATTTTGAGTACTAGATTTATTTAGGTTTACTATTGATGTTTTTTATCCTCAATAGAATATTGTGTGTTTACTAAAGGGTTGAATTGTATTTCGGGATGGAAATGGAATATGGATCAATTGTATGAGGATGGATTTCAAGGTCATATCAAATAGTTAACGATAAAATGATTGATACCCAAACGCCATAGTAATTATTACATAGTTACCCCATGGTCCTTTGGGTCACTTGGTTGAGTCAGGAATGGTTCCATATTGTAGTTGGTTTATTTTTTATATTACTATTTAGAGATACCAAATATAGGCTTGAGAGTCAAGGTGGGTCATGTGATGTTTTGACGATGTGCATTTGGTTTTTATGGATTTTTTATGTTTCTCACTGTGAAGTGATTATTGTGTTAAATGGTATTTTAGGAAAATAATTTATTTTTATTTCTTTGGTATGTAGATAATCATTCTAGATTTTCTATTAATAGAATTAGAAATTATGAAACCCATTTATATTTTCAAAATTTATCCCTCATCATATTTATAAAATTCAGTTGGTTTTCTTGAAATGTATGATATTTTTTGTATTAAATTGGTTGATTGTTTATTTTAAAAATGTTTTGGATTTATAAAAATTTGGTTTTTTATATAAAATATTTTGAAAATATAAGTGGTGTTTTTGAGAAAATATATTTTTTCATTGAATAAAAAATTAATGATAAATGTTTATGAAATAATTTAAAGATATAGATTCAAAAATACTTGGTATTTTTCAAAATTGGTGAAAATGTATTCAAAATTTTTATGAAAAATGGGTTGTTTTAAATGAGAATTAATTTTTGGAGAATGGATTTTCTAAAATGGTTTTTATTCTTGAAGGAAGGTAGAGGCATTCAAAATGGTTATGTTTTTGGTGATGTGATTTTCCTTATTTTATTGTGTTCATTCAATCTACCCCTTCATTTTGGTTTGTACTGGTTGAATTAATTTGTGAAAACAAGGCTAATTTGGGTCTATGTTTCATTCTATATAAGTACGCCATATGGAAGAGTCTTTGTAAATGATGAACATTTTCTTTTAGGTGCATTTATTCCCATGTTATTTTGTATCCTTCCCAGATTCTTAGGGGATTGAAAAATGTTTCCCTCCACCTTCTGTTTCATGGTGATGTGGGTGAATTTTAGCAATTCGTTTTTATTAAGAAATGATGCTTGATGAGCATTGGATAATAATTTGGGTTACATGATGAGGAAAAATATGCTAAATCTATTGGGTACATGTTTCATCTTGGTATGATAGTCAACATTCATTTTTTGTGGATTATGATTTTAATGATTATTTGTACTTTAGCGATCTCTTTGTTTTTAAGATCTTTTTTTGGATATTTTGGTTTTGTATAATTTGAGTAGTGATTGATTATATTTTTCCACACCATGTTATTTTTTTGTCTTATGTGAGGCATATCTAGGTGATATTGGCCTAGTGGATAAGACATTGTGTGATTTTATCAAAATATTTTGATTTGGTATGACCATGGGTGAGTTATTTGTGTGAATATGATGGGTGTGGCACCAGTTGAGGTTATGTGATAGAATTTTCTAGATCATGTTTGGTTAGGTTCACCCATAAAGGGTATCCCAAGTAGGGCCCCCCATTTTTCCATATTATATATCAATTTTTGATCCAAGGATTGAGCCCTTGTTATTTTTATATTGTAGAAATGTGATAAATAACTACATTCATTGGGTGTATTTGGGATGTGATGATTTTGGAAACCTGGTATTGTGATCATTTTTTTTTATGTTTTAAATGTTACTTTTTTTAGAAATTGCTAATATAATCTTTGATGTTCTTTGACTTTTGGGTGTTTTGAGTGTATATTAGACCATGATTCTTCTTTGGGGATGAGGTTTTTATATATATTTCCATGGTTTGTAGAATCTAATAGTATTTTAATTTTTATGGTATCATCATCATCATGGGGATTACCGATTGTATTAGTGTTATTTTGGGGATTCACCACTTATATAAATTTGGAATGGTTGGGATACCTCTATTTGATCTCCCTTAATTTATAGAATATTGTTCGATGATTGTGGATGATTATAATTTGAGGTTGTTTAAGTTGTTTGGGGATTTTAGTCTTTCTTTATTATTTTGATCATATTTAGTGTCTCTCTTCTGGAAGACTAAGAGGTTTATTCACTTACCTTGACTCAGGACTTTCGATGGATAGAAAGTGGAATTATAGAGAGTTTTTGACACCCTATTGTATCACTATGAAACTAATAAATTTGATAAATTAATATATTCTGTTTTCCTTAAATTTTAAAAATCCCAGTGCTTGAGTTTTAAATTTTGGAAATTTTTATTCAGTTCATGGTAAGGAGTAAACATACACCATCCATACTTGGTGTTCTATTAGTGGGAAAGTGTGAGGCCATTTTGACTAGGAAGTGTATGCTAGATGGTAACCACACTGTTTAGTAAATAATTCCATTTTACTTGTAATTTAAAAATTATATTTATTTCTTCATTTTTTATTATTTACACTTTATATTATTTATCTCCCAGTCATTATCCCATATCCTCTACATTGAGTCCTCTAGTTAAAACCCCTTATTGTGAACCATTCCCTCTTTGAATCTCCCATCTACTTGATGTTTTATTGTAATTACATGGAAGATTAGTGTTGATTAATTGATGTAGGATATACTATGAACCTCCAACCTTTTGTAAATAATTTTCTCTTGTAATTAGCCCTTGGTTTTGACTAAACCCTAGTTAAAGTTATTGACACTATTTTTAGATATCATTAATTTTTTTGGAGTATGATGGGACATGTGGGCCTTGCTCAAGTGTGTTTAGGAATCTGTTGCTGAAGGTGACACATTTAGGTCAATTTTGAATCAACCACCTATAAATACCAGGAATATCCATATAATATTTTTAATTAAATGGGAATTTTATGAGTCCGAAAAAATTAATGGTGTGTGATTCTGAGGCCCGGAGTGCCCGGAATGAATTTATGAACTTTATTTCAGGTATGTTCAAAAAACATGTGAGAAGGATTTTCTAACTTATGAACCGGTGCTCGGAATTGAAATATGAGGGCACCATTAAACCCGCACCACCAATATTCACTTAATGAGGCCTTCACCTTGACCATAGTAGTCGAGCGTGGAAGTTTGTTTTTCACATATTCGTGAAAGAATAAAATAAAAATAAAATTTTGTAGCTTTTATTTTTATTTTTATTTGAAACACCTTGTGGATGTTTCATAGGTGGGGACAACCTGAACTAAACCTCCGATGAGAGGTTAAAGAGGTGGGGACCACCTGAACTAACCTCTCATGAGAGGTTTTTGTGGTGGGGTCCACCGAAGTCTAAAACCTTTTGAACTCCCTCTTAAGTGTGGGGAAGCCTCTTAAACTCCCCTTAATTTAATGGAGAGACCCGCTTTAATTTATTATGCCCACCACTATGTAATTAATAAATCCAATTTGAAATTGTGCCAACAATTAAAATTGGTGAAACACAATAGTTGGATATTTTTATTTTGGGGGAAAGTATTTGAAAAGGGGCGAGCTCTGGGAGGATTGCTTTCTCCAATGAAGATCTTCTTCCATGATGAACCCTCCACCAATGAAGAACGTCAATGCATGAATTCAACTTCTTCCTTAGGACATCCTCCAACATAGGACATCTTCAATCGACGATTGTCTTGCCCTCCTCATCGACGACAATAAACGAACGAGGTAGGGTAGTTGTTTGAAATTATTCCATTTTTTGTTCTTGATGAATATTCATAATTAAAGAAATATTATAGCCACTTGATACCACTCTAATGCAGAGAGTGTAGGCCAAACAAACATGGCCCTTCCTCTACGCAATTCTTGGGATGATTTGTGATGTTCTTCACGATTGAGGTGGTCGGTGACCAAACATGAAGGGGAACGAGAACTGCAGCTGGCACCACCTTCAGTCGCGAAAATGGCGATGACACAATGACATTGCTCCATGGCCACCCCAGCTTGCGACCTAACCGCGCTGCCCCGCGGCCTCGCCGTGCCATGCCATCTTGTGGCCAACACGCCCCCATGGTCGAGCCAACCTCAGGGCACCCTCCGTGGACGAGCTGCCCCGCGGCCTCGTGCCACAGGCTATCGAGCTTCCCTGAGCCCCTGCGGCCAAGCCGCCCCGTGATCACGCGCCACATGTGGATGATCCACCCCACACCCCCACGGCCTCGTGCCACCTGCGGCCGAGCCGCCCCACGTCCCCGCTGCTGAGATACCCCATGGCATCGCACCACCTGCGGCTGAGCCGCCCCGCTCCATCCTGGACGAGCCGACCCCCGGCCTCGCGCTGCCGGCGGCAGAGCCGCCCCATGCCCTCGCAGCACCCCCACGGCCGAGCCACCCTGTGGCCTCATGCTATCCGCGGTTGAACCACTATGCGGCCTCTCGCGGCCCTCGCAGCCTTCTGGGCTGCCTAGCGGGCTGGGTTGCCCTGACCGAGTGGGAAAGGACCCAGAACCACTACGACACATTTATGCTCATTTGGCCATAACTTTGGCACCGAACGTCCGTTTGACTAACCATCAGTGGTACCGGAATCCTTGGAGAGAGATTATCCCTTTAAGTATACATAAATAGAGATTTGGATTAATATGGGGTACGATTAGGTTGGATGGAGCACAAATCCAACCAGGCCCCCGGGACTAAAAGGTTAATAACTCACAGACCGGGCATCAGATTGACTCACCGTCTGTTGCATTGAGACACCTATGACGTGGTGGTCCTTTGAGATTCCTCTTCATGATACTTGATGGATGTTGGAGTATATACCAGTGGTGTGTAGGGAAGACCATCTTGGAGATGGGTAGGCCTAATGCCAGAACCCAATAGCTGCGTGTGATGTGAATAATGAATAGCGATCCTGTGTGGGTCAGCACCGAGCGATCATGTGTGGGTTAGCACATAGAGATCTAATGTGGGTTAGCACCGAGTGATCTTGTATATGTTAGCACCTTGCGATTTTTTGTGGGTCAGCATCGAGCGATCATGTCTGGGTCTTCCACTTAACAATGTAAGATGATTCAGTAGTAACATCTATTCATGTATACCACTGTAAGTTATACCTGGTGTGAGATGAGTCTGTACCTTGTGGTATTTTTCTTTCATGTTAATACCTTGGTGGTATTCTTATGCATGGAATACCTGTGTGGTACTTTCCTTCATGGTATTCCTTCTTTTATGGAATAGTTGAGCTTTGGGCTTTGAGTCGGGCTATGTGTTTTCCTCATGATTGAGATGGGTATACTTGATAAATTAGGTATATCTATGGTCACATACCTAAGTTGGGTTGATAGTTGATTTCATGATTTTTGGTTTATCCTTTGTGGATTTTGTGGGACCTTGAGGGTCTTGGGGTCCCCACTGAGTATCGTTATACTCACCCCTGCACGAGATATTCCCACACATCGTTGTGTTCGGTGAAGATAACAGACAGTGCTGATGGAGGATGAGAGTACCAGTACTAGAGGTGTCTCAGAGGTGGACCATAGATGTGGCATACCATAGAGACAACCATTTGTGATTTTTACCTACCCTTCAGGTAGAATCCTTGGCGGGGGATCGTAGGAGCTGTTCCAATTTAATTTTACATTAAGTTCCTTGTACTTTCTAGTTGGGCTTGTATTTTGGCCCCTTTTACTTACTATACTCACTCTTTTTACTATTAAAATTACTTGAGTTCGTATATTGATGTGTGATTGGTTGTGTGCATTACAGTGTATTAGGAAATTCCTTCCTAGTTTAAGGGAATGCACCTTCAGTGCTATTCTCCAGACCCTGGCCTATGGAAGGCGGGCTCGGGGTAGTCACAACATGGGCCCTGAGAGACAGGTATTGAAAAATTAGTATCAGAGGAGTCAGTTCTACTGTATAACATAAGTGTCTTATCATTTAAATGTCAATAGTGTTAAGTGTAGTGAGTGTGGTTATGAGTTTAGGGAATCTAGTGTTGGTGCGGTGGCTGACGTATCCATACACCAGGACCCTGACTTCTGATTTTGGACTCAGTGCACAAAAACACTGATTGTGTGTGTGATTTCAAGAGTTTTCTTTGTGATCTCTTTGATTCAGCTCACCAAGTATAATTTTTTTACCGCGGCACACCTGTTTTATTTCAGGATACCTCCACACAGATAACCAACTATGGTTCTGAGAGTAGTACGCACTGATAGCCCACCGAGCGATGATGCCTCAGTGCAGAGCCCTCTTCTAGTAGATGAACTAGTTGAGGCATAAGAGGTACCCTTACCCATTGGGCCACCGATGCCACCATCCCCAGTAGCAGAGAGTGCACATCGTTTGAGCACATTTCATGAGTTCCATCACTAGAGGACACCCAGGTTTAGGGGATAGATGGACCCACAGGTGGCTGAGGATTGATTAGAGGCTATAGTGAGAGTCTTTAGACTGGTAGGGACACCATTCGATATCATGGTAATCCTTGCCTCCTATCTTCTACTGGTAGTAGCAGGAATATGGCGGATCTTGATGCTCCAAGCTCACAACAAGGTGACACTTCTCTGGGAAGACTTCAAGAGCCTCTTTTGGGTAGAGTTTGTCCCAGCGACTCTTCATGCATTGCGCATTCAGGAGCTACATCAACTGTCGCAGGGTAGCATGACTGTGGCTTTGTACTTAGGAAGGTTCACTGTCCTCTCATGGTACTCCACAAATTTATTGTGGGACATATTCTTCATGGCCCAGACCTTCGAAAAGGGACTCAGGAGGAAGATCAGGGCTTCAATGAACTCACTTTGGATCTTGATGTAGGCGATGGTGTTAAAGAGATCCCTCATAGTGGAGAGTTTCCTTACTGAGCAGTCACCAGTAGAGAGAACCAATACCAGTCATCCCGTAGTATAGTCTTATGCAACTGACAGTAGACAGATGACACAGATCTCCAAAATGACTAGTCATTCAGGTGGATGACCACAGGATTCAGGGACGGTTTTGCGAGGCACCCGAGGTAGGGCCCATCATGCCAAGAGTGGGCAGTGTTACACATGCAGTGGGAAGGGTCAAATGGATCGTGACAGTTCGAACCGCCATACAGATGATCATTAGATGGTCGAAGGACCTCCCAGGTAGAGATAGAGGTTCGACCGAGGAGTTTCGTAGGGATAAAGTGGACGTGGAAAAGGAACTGGTCATGCACCTTACGGTGGGCGATGATTCAATATGTTACGGCAACCACCACTAGGTGGTCCACCCCGACCACAGAGAGCATGAGGAAACAGGCGAGATCATCTCCAGGAAACTGAGGACTATGACCATGGCACTCCAGAGATGATACGAGGTACGATTTGTGTCTACACCACCTTAGCTTCTGTACTTATAGACACGATTGTCAGTCATTAGTTTATTTACACTACTCTCGTTCGGAGCTCAGAGATTCTGACGGAACCATTGGATCAATCCTTACAACTGGATACTTCTACAGGAGAAGATTCGATGATTACGCACCGGTGCCGACAGTGTGAGTTTACTCTAGGAGGTGAGAGCTTCGGATGGGATCTCCTAGTAGAAGAGTCAAGGCCTTACGATGACATCTTGGGTATGGACTGGTTATCTGCAGTATATGCTCAGATTTACTATATTAGGAACAAAGTGTTGGGTGTCCACATAGATGGGACTAGGATTACCTTCATAGTCGAGAAAGGAGCCATTACATCACATCATAGACTTACCCGGAGGAGAGTGCAGCTGATCCCTCATCAGTTGGATCGCCTTACCCGCAGAGCAATTGATGTGGAGAGTCTGAGTTATCCTATAGTGGTGGACCAGTACGCAGATGTCTTCCCTGATGATGTTCTGGGTCTACCTCCTCACAAGGAGGTGGAATTTTACATTGACTTGTACCCTAGGATGACACTGATATGTACACCAACATATCGAAGGGCTCCCACGGAGCTTCGTGAGCTGCGGGTACAACTAGAGGACTTGTAGGGAAAGGGATTCATCCAGCCCAGTGTTTCTCTTTGTGCATCCCTGATTTTGTTTTCCATGAATGTGGATAATTGAAGAACTCTTTGGTCATCTGAAGGGATAATGGTGGTTCTTGAAGATAGACCTCAGGTCAGGCTATCACCAGCTCAGAGTACGAGACAGGAATGTGAAGAAGATGGATTTTAGATGTCGGTACCGCCACTACAAGTTCTTGGTTATGCCATTAGGTATGACTAATGCTCTGGCAGTATTCATCGGACTCATAAACAAGATCTTTCAGCCATACCTTGATCACTTAGTAGTAGTAGTCATCAAGAACACTCTGATCTACTCCGCTACTGAGGAGGAGCATGCCTATCATTTGCAGGTAGTACTGGACATACTCCGAGAGCACTAGCTTTATGGTAGGCTCTTGAAGTGCAAGTTTTGGATATGAGAGGTTCACTTTCTTGGACACGTCATCTCAAAGGCTGAAGTTGCAGTGGATCTAGCAAAGATTGAGGTGGTACTTTCTTGGGATCTAACTAGGAGTGTGACGAAGATACAAAGTTTCCAAGGTTTGGATGGATACTACTAGAGGTTTGTGCTTGATTTCTCCAGAGTTGCAGAACCATTTTCAGTGTTGACGAAGAAGGGGAAACCCTTCATTTGGTTGTAGAGATGCCAACTAAGTTTTTAGGAGTAGAGGCAATGTCTAACTAGTTTACCCATCTTGAGGCTTCCGTAGGAGGGTGTAAGGTACGTAGTCTAGTACGACGCATCGAGGACTGGGCTTGGATGTGTCCTAATGCACAAGTAAGTTGTGATCGCTTATGGTTCTCGACAGTTGAGAAAACATGAGCAGAACTACGCTACCCATGACCTTGAGTTAGCAGCAGTGTTCTTCTCCTTGAATATGTTATGACATTACTTGATGGGAGAGCATTTTATTATTTACTCTAATATCAAGAGTCTCATGTATATCTTCTCTCAAAAGGACCTAAACTTGAGACAACGACGTTGTCTTGAGTTTCTCTTGGATTATCACTTCAATATAGTCTATACTCCTGGGAAGGGGAACATTGTAGCAGATGAACTCAGTAGGAGGTCAGGTATACAGTCACTAGGTGAGGCGATAGAGCAGCTGGACACATTGTAGATATACTCTGGGGATCAGGATGCGGCATTTTTTCTCAAGTCTCTTACAGTCACTCCACCACTTTTTCAATGAGTCGAGGAGGTACAACGTAGGGAAGCTGATTGCGAGGCTCTACATTCTCAGATATCCACAGGGTATGAACCTGCTAGATTTTCTGATGGTGGGGAGCATGTCATCCACTTTATAGGACATACCATGGTACCCTTGTTGCTTTAGGAGAAAGTGATGAGGGATTTCCACACATCCCCTCTAGAGATATATCCAGGAGTGGTGACGATGTACCCAGATCTTTGATGATAACACTTGTGGCCATGGATGAAGAACGAATTTGGAGAGTTTATCTCTCGGTGCCTTACTTATCGGCAAGTGAAGACAGAGAATCAGGTACCAGCAGGCTTGGTTCAACCTTCAGAGGTCCCAGAGTGGAAGGGGGATGTGATATCCATGGACTTGAAGAGTGGAATTCCAAATACATCTAGGGGTCATGAATCTATTTGGGTGATCATCGAACAACTCAAAAAGTCGGCCGAATTTCTACTAATTAGATAGCAGGGTTCAGTAGAAAGTGTGAGACACCTCTATGTGAAGGAGATTGTGAGGCTACATGGATTACCCTTGACGACTGTCTCTGACCATGAAACAAGTTTTAATTCCCAGAAATGGAAGGGGTTATAAGAGGATTTCAGGATATGACTTCGTTTGAGAACCACATTCCATCCTCAGATGGATGTCTAGACTGAGCAGACCATTAAGACCCTAGAGGACATCCTGTGTGCTTGCATCCTCGACTTTGGTCATATCTGGGAGGATCACTTGCCTTTGGTGGAGTTTTCCTTCAACAAAGGGTATCACTTCACCATTGGGATGGACACCTTTTGAGGTGTTGTACGGGAGACCTTGAATGTCACCTTTGTGCAGGATAGACCCAAGGGAGTCAGCTCTAGTGGGACTAGAGATGGTACGAGCTACCACAGAGAAGGTACAGATCACCCAAGAATGAATGAAGACTGCAAAAAGTAGGTAAAAGTCGTATACCGATAGGATATGGAGGTCTCTGGAGACCGAGGATAGTGACCATGTCTTTCTACGGGTCTCACCTCCATGATGATTACAGATATTTGGCCGAGGCGGCAAGTTATCTTTGAGATTAATCAGACCTTTTCAGGTCCCCAATAGAGTTGGAAGGGTGGCTTACCACTTATCTCTTTCACCTCAGTTGAACCAGGTGCATGATGCCTTCCATGTATCCTAGATAAAGAGATACATGACTAAACCTTGCCATGTCATCAACCACAACGATCTAGAAGTTGATAATGGGGTTACTTTTACAGAGGTTCCAGTAGAGATTGAGGATCGACAGGAGAAGGTCCATCGTGGGTGGTCGATACCTCAGGTGCACGTTCACTGGCATCACAAGAACCTCTAGGAGAGCACATGGGAGTGGGAGGCTCAGATTCGTGCTCAGTACCCCCACTTGTTCCTTTAGTTTGAGTTATGGCTTACGGGGAAGTAAATCCCTAAGGTGGGGAGAATGTAATGACCTTGAATTTTCTTGTATTTTTCTTTAATTTAATGGAAATTTTAAGAATCCGTGAAAATTGACGGTGTGTGATTCTGAGGCCTGGAGTGCCTAAAATGAATTTATAAACTTTATTTTAGGTACATTTAGTAAACATGCAAGAAGGATTTTCTAACTTTTTAATCGGTGCTCGAAATTGAAATACGAGGGCACCGTTGACCTCGCCGTGCCGATATTCTCTTAAAGAGATCTTTAGCATGACCATAGTTGGTCGAGGTTGGAAGGTAACTTTTCACATATTCGTGAATGAATAAAATAAAAATAAAATTGTGTAGCTTTTATTTTTATTTCTATTTTAAACTCATTGTGGATGTTTCATAGGTGGGGACCACCTAAACTAAACCTCCCATGAGAGGTTATGGTGGTGGGGGCCACCTGAACTAACCGATCATGAGATGTTATTGTAGTGGGGACCACCCAAGGCTAAAACCCCTTGAACTCCCTCTTACGTGTGGGGAAGTCTCTTAAACTTCCTCCACATTAATGGTGCATCCCCCTTTAATTTATTATGCCAACCACTATGTAATTAATTAATCCAATTTGAAATTGTGCCAATAATTAAAATTGAGGAAACACAACAGTTGGAAATTTTTATTTTGGGGGAATGTATTGGAAAAAGGGAGAACTCTTGGAGGATTTCTTTCTCCCAAGAATAACTTATTCCACAAAGAACGCTCCCCCAATGAAGAACGCCAATGAACGACTTAGACTTCTTCCTCAGGACATCCTCTAACGTGGGATGTCTTTAATCGAAGATTGTCTTTCCCTCCTCATCAACAAAAAATCAAACGATGTATGGTGGTTGTGAGAAATTCATCCCTTTTTCATTCTTGACGACTCTTCATAATTCAAGAAAGATTATAGCTGATTTATACCGCTCTAATGCGGAGAGTGTAGGACAAAAAAACATAGAATGTCCTCTCCACAATTATTTTAACGATTTGTGATGTTCTTCGCAATGGAGGTGGTCGGTGACCAACCACTAAGGGGCATGAGAATGGTGGCTGGAACCACCACCGACCACGGCGAAGGCGGCGGTGCAACGACACCACTTCGTGGCCACCGCCGTCTCATCACGCCGCCCCATGGTTGTCCACACCACCTCGCGGCCATGCCGTGCCCCCATGCTACTATCCGCACCACCCTGCTGCTGTTCGCGCGGCCCTGACCAACGTGCCCCTGCGGCCGAGCCGCCCTCGCAGCACCCTCCGCGGCCAAGCTGCCCCGCACCCTCACGACTGAGCCAGCCCGCGGCCTTACGCCACCCACAGAAAAGCCACCATGCACCTCATCATCCGAGCCACCCTACAGCCTCACACTACTCACGGCTGAGGCGCCCTACACCCTCATAGCCGAGCCACCCCACTGCCTCAGGCCACTCGTGACCGAGCCGCCCCACACTCCTATGGCCGAGCAACCCTACTGCCTCACGCTTTCCACAGCCGAGTCGCCCCGCACGTTTGCGACCAATATTCCCCATGGCCTCACACTGCCCATGGACAAGCTGCCCCGCACCCTCATGGCCGAGCCACCCTGCGGGCTCACACTGCATGCGGCCGGGCCGCCCCGCGCCCTCATGGCACCCCTGCGGCTGAGCCTCCCCACGTCCTCACGCTGTCCATGGTCGAACCGCTCTGTGGCCTCTTGCGGCCCTGGCAGCCTACCAGACCCAACAGGTCGTGACGCCCGGCAGGCCAGGATGAACCCAAAAGGCCGGGTCGGTCTGACCGGGTCGGACCGGACCAGGACCCACTATGACCCATTTACGCTCATTTTTCTATAACTTTGGCACGACACATCCTTTTGATGAACAATCAGTGGTGAAAAAACCTTGGAGTAAGACATTCCCTTTGAGTATGCCACATTGGAGATTTGGAATAAGATGGGGTACGATCGGGTTGGATTGTTCATGAATCCAACCGGGCCCCGAGAGTAAAAGGCTAATAACTCACAGACCGTGCGTTCAATTGACGCACCGTCAATTGTCTTGAGACCCCTTTGACATGGAAGTCCTTTGAGATACATTGTAGTGAGACTTAGTGGTAGTTTTAGTATTGAATAGCGGCTTGTGGAGTGGACCATCCCTGAGATAGGCATGCCTAGTGCAGGAACCTAGTAGTTGGCTGTGATGTGAAGAATGGAGAGAGATCTTGTGTGGGTCAGCACCAAGCGATCCTGTGTGGGTCAGCACCTAGCTATCCGATGTGGGTCAGAACCAAGTGATAGCAGGAGAAATTACATTTTACTTGTACTTTCAATTTCTTGTACTTTCCTATTGGGCTTGTATTCTGGCCCCTTTTACTTACTGTACTCACTCTGTTTTTTGTAAAGATTTTGATACCGGGGGTATCATGTTTTTGAAAAATTCCAATAATAATAGTTTAATGTTTTTTAAGAAGGGGGTACTTGGAATAGTTTAGTTATCATTATAAGATGTCTAATTACATTAATGGTAGATTTTATGGGAAATTTGGATTTCTAAATTAGATTTAAAAGGGTGAATTGGTTACCTTTTAATGGATTATTGAAATAATTATTTCAATTGGGATATATAAATTAGTTTCTAAAATGGTGTATAAATGGACCAGATTTCAAAGAGGTGTGTTTTAAAGGACAATTAGAAACATTAAATTGTTTTATTAATGGGTGAGACCCTCTTGAGAACCGTATGTTTATATTGTACTGTTATGGATTATGAACTTGTTGTGGATACACTATATTAGAATGCATACTATGATGGCTATTATTGGTTGTTTTTTTGGGATAATGTTTTTTTGGGTGTGGGAGGTGATGTTAGTGTGATTTTCAAATACTTTATATTTAATTAATGTGATTCTTGATTTATGAAATTTTTTCTTATCATGTCCTATGAGTCATAATTGGATAGTTTGTGAATTTTTAATGTAATACCCTTGTGTGAAAGTGAGTATCATAGGAATAATACCATATTCATAATGATATGGTTAACAAGGAATGAGTGACAGATCCCAATGCCAGAAAATTATTTTTTTATATTTTCCCATTGAAAGGAAACTGTAGGAAACCACCAACCCAATTCTAATGGATTCATGCTTTCTAGAGAAATTATTACAGGTAATTCAGAATGACTCTTGGTGATTTTAACAAGTTTAATAGTTTCAAAATAGGTTCCTTTTCACAAATTCATGTCTTTTATTAATAGGTATGAGGGATTATAATAGAAACACTACTTCCTTTTGAAAAAATTAATTGATATAATTTTATTATTCTATAGTATTGCAATTATTTGATTGATTATATTAGAACCATTATGTGATCTTGTTACATTGATCTTGGGTGCCTTTATATGGTATATGAATTACCTTATGTGTGTTTGGATTACTTTAAAAAGAATTATTTTATAGTGTTTTGTCAATATGATTTAACGAAATATTTTTTTCATTTCATTTATATTTAATATCTAATGGGTTTTTTCCAGATTTTGTTTTTAAAAATGAAATTGTCACGAGGTGTTGGAGAAAATTATAAAATTGAATTGACTAGTTTTAATTGGTTTAAGGTTTAATTAATAATGTTTAAATACTCATGTTTTTCTTTTATAAAATTTTTAGTTTCATAAAATATTCATTTGGAATTTCGATTTTCTTAGATTTAAAATCATGTAAAAATCCACTTTACAGTTTATGTTTGAATTTTTTTCATAAAATATATTACAAAGGGATTTAAATAAATTTAGAATGTTGTGGGGTCCTACTGGATGATTATGTGTTAATTCCAATTTTATATCAGTTTCAATTTCATTGTTCTCCTTCAGGATGGTATTTGAGCATTGATTGATTTGAGATTTGTTTTATTTTATCTGATTTAGGCAATTGTTCACATTAGATTATTTTTTTGGAACAAGTTTTTATTTTTCCTAGAATTCTAGTAAAATTTTCTTTTAAATGATTTTCTTTGTAAATTTAGTCTCTAATTTAATTACTAGGAATATGGGTAGATATAGATACTGGTGGATGATGAAAAAGAATTTTTTGATCATGTTTTCCATGAAGGAAGAAGATACCTTGCTGTAAGGGAGATTTTTGGAGCCCATTCCATTTACTGATTTTATATTATATTTTTTTATTCTTTAAAATTTTTTCCCTGTGGGATTTGACATATAGAAATGTTATGCACATTTTTTATTATATTTCCTTTTCTAAATTTACTTTGATTATTAGAAGAAACTATTCCCATATGGTTTCCCTTCATACCTAATAACATTTTTCTAGCCAATGTGGATCTTGAATTCCCTTCAGTCTAGTGGTGGTTCAGTTAAGGCATTTATTGAATGGATGACCTAGTCTAGATAATTATAGTTATTTCTTATCTAGAACGTCACATTATTGTGGAATAAAATTACTTATGAGTGAATTTATATAGAATTCGTAGTGGAAAAGAAAATTGAGGAATGGTATAGACCCCCATGTGTTATAGATATTTTCTTTTTCTTTGATCAGCTCAGTTCCACTGATGGGTTGTGAGAAACTTTTCATGATTATCAATCCCACTAGATATGTTAACACAAATAGAGGTGATGTATATCTGGATAGAAAAATGCGAGGAAAAAATTAATAAGGTCAATAATAATCTAATAAAAACCTTGTACTCACAATAACCTCATACAGGGACAGGTGTGTGATATTCAATGATGCTTAACGAATTATTAAGTTGTATTATCCTAGAAAATGATAAAATTAAAACATATACTTCATGATAGTTGAGATCCATGAGTACAACTACCTAAATCATGATCAAGATTTTTCTATAGTAATCATTGAATTAAATATTTAGATATGATACCTCTATAGGTTGAAATATGAAATATATATAGATAAAAAGATTTTAATGTATACAATCATAAAAAAGTGGCAAAATTTTCCAATGAATATGGTAATAACTCATCAAATAAAATGATTTCTCAATTTACTACCATCCTGTAAAATAAAAAATTATGCTTATGATTTTTACATAAAATAAGCTATTATTTATCCATGATGAATATTCAGAAAAACCCTATCTTCATGGATATTCAATGGAACGATCTATAAATCATAAGGTTATGGAAGATATCTTACTATTACCAAATTATTTCTTGAAATTGTAAACAAGAGAAAATCATGGATATAAAATGGATGATCATAATCTTTAAAAGAAAATGATAGAATTAAAGGAAGAATTTTTTCATGTATTTAACACAAAAAGATGGTTTAATTCTATTTATAATTGTAATTTGTGTTTCATCATCAAATGAGACATTGAAAAATCAATTGGATGAGGCGAAAAACTAATATCTATCCGTCCATCAAGGAAGTTCTATGATGTTTAATGATATTTGAGGAAGATTTTGGTGCTATAATAAGAAGAAAGTAATTTTTGAGAACACCTAAAAGTTATTAGTATATCAATATGTTAAATTATAGAAAAAATAAAAGGGGTAGATATAATCATTACCCATAACCATATAGAAATGGGAGAACATAATAATTAAAATTTTCACTAGTCTCTTGAAGAAATCTAAATGATTCATCATGGTATTGGTTACGGTGGATTTAATCCAGAGGACTACACACTTCATTGATATTTGGGTATATTTCCCTCAATAATAACCATCCAAAATATACTTAAAGGAATTAGAGAATATTTATTCTTCCCTAATTTCAATTTTTTCTAATAATGATACAAGGTTTACTTTTTAGCTTTGGAGGAGTCTTCAACCTAATTTGAAAATTGAATAGAACATCAGTCTGACCTATCACCCCATACTATTGTAAAATATTAATGTTCCATTCAAATACATTAATACATTTTGAGATCTTGATCAATTTAATTTAAAGGATTATGGGATCAACATTACTCATTTGTTAAGTTCTCATACAACAACAACTTCCACTTGATTTTTCAAATACCCCCATATAAATCTCTATATGGGAATATATTTAGAAATCCTACATGTTGAAAAAAAAAAGTTTTTATATAATATATTTTTTAAACTAATCATATATAACATATAGTGTTGAAGGATCAATCCATTTATAAACATCATAAATACTCTTAGAGTAAATAAAATTGACATGAAGATCATTGTTGATGTAACTAGGTGTCTAATGTTGGAGATGATTTTATCCTTTAATATCACCTTTGAATAGATTCATGTTGTTTAGAATGAAATTAAACCTCAACCCAAGGTTCAATGTACCCTTTTAGATTATTGATCTCATGGGAGTTAAGGGAGATCAGTGAGCACTTCCACCAAACATGGATGAAGTTCATGATGTGTTCCACATTTATCTCTAGAAGAAGTGCACACCCGATCCGTAACAAGTATTGAATCCACATGTGGAATAAATGGAACAATACCTCCCCTATAAAGTGATGTTGGTGAATATCTGTTACTGTATGTGTAAATATATACACTACAAGAATACTTTCTTCATTAATGTGTTTTGGTAGAACCAAATGTATAAAAAAGAAACATGGGAACCCATTGAGGAAATGAAATAGATTTACTCTCACATATCCCCAAATAAGTATTTGATATGAAATTTTAAGGATAATGTTTATAAATGGGGGAATAATATAACATTCTAAACATTTATATGCATTGAATTTTATTTCTTATTAAATAAAATGTGACACTATTAGGTAAATAGTATAATATAAACCCATTCAAGGACTAATGCTTTATTTTATTAATTAGGAACATTAAATTCCAAGGACAAATATTTATAAAAAAATAGAGAGTATTAGAACATGACAATAAACATAAAAAATAAAACAAGTAGAACTCAGAAATGAAGATCAGGTTGATCTCTTAGAATTATCACACTCATGTAAAAAACATAAAGTGTGATTCACAACATTAGTAATCCAAATAAAAATTTTAAAAATGGAGGCTATAGAAATATGATAATATTTTAGGTGAATGGTGAATAAAGGAATTAAGCAGTATTTATAATATGTAATAAGATCATTAGAACTATAATATGAAAATTAAAATTAATAACTTGACCATTAGGAATTGTAAATTTACTACTGAAATAATACCATGACCTCAAAATAGTAAAATTTCATTTAACATGAATAATTTCATAAAATTTAATCATTATAATTCATTAAAATAAATATCATTATAAAAAAAACATAAATAAATTATAGGCACCATTAAAAAAATAGTATTTTAATGTATTTTGTAAAAAATATAATTTTTTTGTTAAAACTTAAAATCATTTATATTATAATTTTTTTAATGATATTAATATTTTTATTAAAATCATCAATTTGAAACTTTCTAATAACATTTTTTTGTAATTTTTGGGAAAACATAAAATATATATGAATAGTAAGACTAAAATATTTTTGTAACCTGTATGTTTAAAATTTTATGATTAATTATTTAATAATGACCAAATTAATTAAATAATTTTTGGAGAGGAAAAAATATGTTTATTTGTTAAATAAAAAATTAAATTCCAATTTCATACCGAAAAAGTCTTTGAAAAAAGTCTAAAGTATTCTATTAAGAAAACAACATTTCATTCTTCATATTTTTATATTAATATAAAAATAAATTTATTTTATAATGTTTTTAAATTCTTATAAGCACAAATTTCTTAATTAAAAAAATTGATAATTTCTAAATATCACTTTTAAATGGATTACCTTGGATATTATATTTTATTCAATATTGTAACTTAAAACACCCTTCTCCTCATGTATAAATACAATCTCCCAATACCATTGGAAATCCATTTACCTTACACTTATCAGATCCAATATTATACTAAAATTACCTATTTAATTCCACTTAGGATACATAGTAATGTTCTGGAGTTATAAAATCCACGATTTAACCAATATAATTGTCATATAACTTCACAAAAGATGTAATGTAATGTCATATTTTTAATTAATTTTTATTTCTTAATTCCCCATAATGAAGATGATTATAAATAATAAGAATTATAAAATAATTAAATAGAAATCCATAATGATATTTATAATTTAAATCTCCTATAAAAATTTTATTGATAATATAAGAAAGAATTTTATTTCTCTAACCTCCTCTTTTGACAATGTCCAGTTAAAGAACGATTGACCACCCCCGAGCATGTTTCCAACTCTATACTTATCACCATAGTTATATATGGTTATAATAAATTATTTATAATATTTATATATTTAAATTATTTGAGAGTTAATTTTATTAATTTACAAAGTAAAAAAATCATAAAAACGAAGAAATATTAGATATTTCTAATAAAATAAATAATAAAAAAATCAGCTTTAACAAAAGGAATTATGAAATAAAATAAAATGATTATAATTCATCTATAGAGAAAAATTAAGAATAATTCACTCTCTATTTCAGGTTTTAATATACATAAATTAATTATATAGGTGTATCAAAGTGGATTAAATAAAACGAGGCCCAAGGTATTGGGACTCTTAAACAGGATTATTTCCTTTGAATTTTTCATACAAATCTTTATCCATATGTTATAATTTTTCTAAATCCTTTTACCATGTCCTTTTATTTATTATAAACTTTATTTTCATGCGATATTAATGTTTCTACCTCATTGAGATGATCTCTTAGATATCTAAAATGATTTATCAAAAACTAAATTTTCTAAGAATTTCATTGATTCTTCAAGATTTTTCTTTTCTCACTAGGGACTTTGATATTTTTATACGAATAAATAGGGTTCAAAAATATTATTTCCCTTATTCTTCTTGGATTCATAGTGTTTATTCATGGATATATAGTAATGAAATCTTCATGAAACCCATTCATTTACAATGGTTTATTTCCTTACTATGATTCTTATATATCCTATCTCCATGTGGTATACATAATTATAAGAATTTATGATCTGAAAAGTGAACCCAAAATTTTATATCCATCTAATTTATTAGGTAACTTGAAATATATCATGATATCATTGGAATTATTCATGAATATGGTGTTATCATTTTTTAAAATTATAAATTGATGATTTCTGCACATATGTTATACATGAACTTGATGGTAGTTTTGTTAAAAACTATGTTTGGTATTTCACCAACATGTTATGATGCTCCACTATTATTAATATGAAATGGTCAATTATTCTTTCAGATGATTCTCCTATGATTTTTATGATTCTATGTTTATTATATAGTGAATATGATTATGCCCACCAATTTACTATACTGTTCCATGTCTCTTATTTGTTCCATGTTATTCCCCCTATTAAGGGGATTTATCTCAACAGTTATTTAATGTATATTGTCGAGGGAATATATAATATAATGAAAAAATCAGATAATCTAAGAGCATTATAGAAAATTATTTAAATATTTTTCATGTTTTATTATGTAAAAGTTATGTATGATCATAATTTTCCTAAGATACTAAACCTTTTGATTTTGGAATTAATTAGTAGAATATTATTTATATTAAAAACACAGTAATAGTAATGTAAGAAAAAGGTGGAACATTATACATAGATTTTGGTCCCATTATAGCGTGAAATATGACTTATCATATCCAAAATAAAAAACTGTAGATATTTTAGGTGGATGAATTAGGAATTGGATGAGTGATCTACGTTAGAAAATAATTTTAATATTTATGAAAATTTTATTTGATTCATGAAGGTTGATTTTTGATCTATTAGAATTTAACATAGGGATTCTTTAGAGATATGAATTATTTATCTCCCTCATATCTTTAACTATAAGAATTATCAAATATAATTGTAGTGGATAATAAATCTCATAGAGGCACAAAGGGAGATGATACATAATTATAGACTGGTTCTCGAAAGTCAGAGGTTCGTCGAGTATAATCGATACACACTTATTATCTTAAACTCATTTCATGACCATACAGATCAAGATAACAACACTTATCTGAGTATTGAGCTACTTTATTGTGTATGATCAATGATTTCCCTATTTTTAGAAAAAAATTAAACCCATAGGGCTAGTGAATCTACTCTAAATTGTAATCTATATTATTATTTTTGGTTCATTGAACATCATTTTTGTATACACCTTAGATTAATCTAGTTTATATAAACCAAGTAAATTGGTTTTTCATTATTTTATTACACTTTTTATTTATATTTTCATGATGTAAAAGAGAATTGTTAATAATGGTGGTACAAGATCATTAACAAGTGGTCATTTTAGAATGATCAAATACTATCATTTACGCCCCCATGGTACTATCGTTCTTGGGACCAAGCATCGTGATAAACCCTTACAGTAGTCATCATACTAAAATACATTAGAGTTCTATTTATCATTTCCACATTTCATGATCATTATATTATGATATTAAATGTTATGAAAACCACCCTTGTGGAAAACTTGATATATTATATGATTATATGATGTAATAAGAGTGATGGGTGACACTAATTTTTTTTAATAAGTTATGAATGTTTCAAATATAACCTCATAGACTGAAAGATTCATAATGAACATTGTATAACCATTTGGAAGGAAAGATATCCCGTTTGTTATAAGGGGTTTTTGGGAGAACCATAATTTTCAATACAAACAAATTGATAACATTTAAAAAGATATAAATAGTCTTATAGTTAATTGTGAATTAGGATAATTTCTTTTTTAATGTTTTAAATAGTGGCCCTTGTTATTGGATATATGATATATAGACATAGATCTATAGGGTTGATTAGATTAATTCATATTATATACATTTACCATGTATTGGAAATAAAATTTAGTACAATTCAAGATCAAATTTCCACCTATGTCACCAGACATGAAATAACTACTGGATAATGTGTTAAAACATAAGATAAGATTCTTATGATGAATAGAATATATATCCCTAAGTGGAAATTAGAATCTATTTCACAATCCAAGATATGGACTGAGGTTTGATATTTCTTATGTATAAAGAAAATAGGGGTTGTATCAAACAGATCCATGAAAAATTAAAAGACTTGTAGTTAGAAGTATTTTACATTACATGAGAAATTAGAAACCAATGATTTCCCAATTATTGAAGATGTAGGTTTACTAGTTTTCACAGGGCTATAACACTTGTATTATTTCAGATCAATTTTATATAATATCTTAGTGAGGCAAAGTTCATAATAAATGAAATTTTATTATAGCCATTGGTTTCTATATCCTTATAGATAATGTATGTTTTTTGTTATCTATGTAAAATTTTCATCAAAAATACTTCATCCTATGACCATTAGAGGCACCCCATGAGATACTGTATATTTTAGAATATAGAACCACACACATAAATGATTATTAAATCCCATATAGCTATAGAGTTAAATAAAATAAAACTAACTACACCCCAAACACCACACTTAGTCACCATCCTTTAGTTTCGGTTCCCACATTATTTGAATTCCATATTTTCTAACTAGATAAAAGACAAGAAAAAAAGCATGTGACTAGAACAAATGATGCACCCAAAAAGTCATAGGGCATACATGGTTCATAAAATGTACTATATATCCCTTAGAGAAAAACACATCATTAATTAATTAGAATATAAATCTAATTTATAAGGACAATCTTCTAAAATACCATGATTCATTAATGTTAACCACCCAACGCCTACCAATGACATGTGACTCCTACCAGAATTCTCACCGTGAGGACCCACTGGGGATGGGATATGATCCCTCAGATAGATTCATAATATATTTATACACTATTAAATATATGTCATACCTATTAAAGAACTGGGTTTCCTTTAGAACTATGGCCTCAATCTCACAGAGTGATGACTTGGTAGTCCCCCAGTTAACGATAAACATATTTTAGGAATATCAATAATTGTAGTTTAACATTGAATAATATAGAAAATTCTATCTAGTAATTATTTTTCTTCCACCTTTTGATATATATAGATAAAAAACCAAACCACTACGTAATTTATAGAAAACCACCAACATAGTGAAAGTTAAAAACTACCTGAACTGTCCCTTCTAATGAGAATTATATGTTTTCCTCCTCCATATCCACACATTTGATCCACACCACTATAATTCCATTCTTTTTTCATAACATTACCACTCAAACTGCACCACTTGTTAATTTGTAACATGATTCAATGCTCTATGAAAATGTACTGAATATTACTTCTTTGCATTATAACACTAGGACTCCACTGAGATACAATTCCTTTCAATATGAAAAATATTCGTAGCCTCATCCACTAGACATCATCAATTCAACTGGACCTGCTACATCTTATAAACATATTTAATTTATGTGAGTGCGATAAATGATTATACATTCCCCAATTAGTACATCCCATGGAGATGGTGTAATATCTCAATCTCGATTCCCTAAGAACAACTATCTCAATCTCGATTCCCTAAGAACAACTAATAGATACCAAATATATAAACCTTTTAATGCATATCCAAAAAATAGTTATCACACTAATATTTAATAATCTCCCACATGAAATTTTTTTGTTGGTCAAGTACAATGATATTGAACTCAAATAATATTACATCCTTTCATGAAGGTACAAAAAATCATATTATATTAAACCATTATTAGTTCCCAAAGGGTAATACTTCACTATTTTCGATCATCCATGCCCCTTAGAAGAAACTCCTTTATATACTCCGAGATCATGATTCCATTCGCTGTAGTACTTTTTCATCGAAGGAATCTGCCAACAATATTCTTAAATATTCAAGAGTTATATGGTACAATGATATTGAATGATAATATCTAAACAATCCTATATCAATAATTCTATCTTTAATAGATATTAATACCACCATATGAAAACCACCCAACAAAAAATTCATTCAGTGAATCCAAGACACGAGAATCCATTTCTCCCACTACATCCAAAATCAACTCAAAATTTCAAGAATCCCATAAATTCCAAGGATCATTCCATTTGTATTATAATATTATGAAAATCATTTCACTCCTTTAGAGTATACTATAATATTTATCACTATATTTATGAAATGAACATGCATTCTGGACTAGGTGTGTCCATCTTTTGGTTTTTGTGTGTCAGTTGTTAACTTGTACTAGGACTTTAAGTATGAGATAAAAATAATAATCCAATTAATAAATTTTATAGTATCACTATAATACACTAAATTAAATTAAATAGAAAAAACTATGAAATTAAGGATAATAAATATGTTCCATCAACACCAAAACCATATTACATTGTTATTTCTGGAACCAACCACTTAACAGAACCATCCAATAGACTTTTGATGCATGAAATACACATGGATATAACAAATTATTCTAGAATTATTATCAAAACCGTAATGTATTATTCCTAAAACATTATAGTTTTATACGTTAATATCATCAAAGTATGGGAAAATATTTTTATTTTATGAAACACATTTTTCTCCAAGAAGTTTCCTCGATCAGACCATCATCTTATCTAACACCAATCCATAATGTTTCTCCTATATATGTGATATGAGGACACCTCATTTTTTTCTATAAGTAAAAATCATAATATTATCACATTAATTCCTTAATTAAATTACATTAAGTAAAATGGGTTTTATGGGATCACTATAACTTTGTATGTTTTTACCAACAATTGATTCTAAAGGCCTGTGTTTTAAAGCCTAATAAATCAAGTGTACAAAGGGGTTTTAAATTTTATTTATCACTTTAAAATTTTAATTAAAATAATGAAGCCTACTCCATATTATAGAATTATAATTCCTCATTAATACACAACCCTTACAAAAATCATTTTTTGGTAATGGAAACCATGTTTACATATATACATAACCACAAAGCCTCCACAATGAATCTCATCCACCTATGTAAATATTGATATATTATCTAGATGATGACTATGTACCTTCAACACTCCTTATTATCCCTTTTTATATAGAAAAATAAAATCCTAGAGACTTCAAAGACATGTACCCATTCTCTCTCAGAAGATGCTTGATGAGAAGTGCATAGTCAACTATTTTGACTCAAGTGGGATTAACAAACACTTGATGTAGATGAAACCCACCCATTTTAGTTATCGGATTTTCAGAACCACTGTTATTAAACCTTTAAAACATGGCCTTTTAATCTCAATATTCATATAGAAATCTTCATTACCAACTACAAATTTATGCACAAATAGGAACTGACTAGTCTATCAAATACTAGATTCCATCACCTGAACCTCTATTTTGGAACATTTGAATGCTCTAACCAAAACATTTAGAACCTCAAAATTATTTTTCTTGCATGCTCTAGTATAATTGAACCTTTCTTCTGGATGACTCATCATCCAATATAATTTATAATCCCTCTATGAGTAGTATCACTAGTGTCTATAAGATTTATAACACCCATTTTCAAATCATCTAACAATACCCAACCCATTGAAATTGAATCCTCTAAAAAATATCCCTACACTGAAACATAATAGTACAAGAGATTAAATCCTATCAATGTAAGTATTAAATTGGGTCCCACTATGTTTCTAATGCCACTGGATGAAATGATCATGTCATCAAATGAGATAATCACATAGTACATTCAACATCACATAAAAAACATTATACCACCACCATCTACATAGATGAAAAACTCTCCAAAAACATAGTACCACTTCTTCATAGGAATATATAATACTTCCAACCAAGTATTTATGCTAAATAATACTACATTCATTGAGACTCAATCCATTCAAGAGAAATTTCCATATTCTCAAAACCTTTAGTACCACCACTATTATCCGAGTGAGACTACTTAATGACCATAATAAATTTATAACTATATTATCTACACCAAAGATATTAAGACACTTATTAGTGATCCAATCCTAATCTTTGACCATTTTTGTTATCCTTCATCCATTATAACCACAACATTGAAGACTAAAACTAAGGGAACACACAACAAGACCCCTCATTGATTGGAAAATCTCCCAAGACTAAGGCCTATATAATAAGGAAGAATAGAAATCCAAACCATCACAGTGAACGTCCCACATTTAGGTCTAGTTACCTCTAATTTTTTCATCAAAATATTCTTATTGGAAAATAGATATGTCATCATGAACATGATATGAAAACACCAGGAAACCACAAAGACACAAGGGATTACATGGATTGGATAATGTCTCTGATATCTACTAGAGTATAACATGTTTTCATTTATCAAAAAAACATACTCATCCAAGTTACAAGGACAATATTATACCTACATAGATTCATAGATGAAAACCCCCCAAAACCTTCCCATGACATTTTACTTCTAATGGTACTCTCATTTTGAAGACCCGCAAGTAAGGAGATACGATCCATCCAAATGACCCATATTACATTTCTATTCCTTCTATATTACATATTATCTTCTGAAACATGACCACATAAACTTATCCCCAAGACCTACAAATCATATAATGATGAATCGATAATCCCTCATGTAATGCATGATTCATGTCAGGATAACCAATAGTTATGGTCTATCATTTCATTATATAGAAAATTCTATCCAGTCATTAGATTTTTACCACCTCTTATTACATCCAAAATTCTCATAACCACCTATGGAACACTATAAAACATAAAAAATTATCCACTTTCATATGAATAAATCATTTTAAACCATGTTTAAATACTCCAAGGGAATGCATAATGTCTTCCTTCTATGAATTCCATCACCTAGACTCCACTAAGTAAATTTTCATTTTATTGAGAAAAATTCTCTCACTCATTTCTACTGAAAACATTATTTTGAATTAGATATTATTCATATAATAAAAATATATCATTCAACTAAATATAATGACAAATTTTGTAAGAATAATTTCAAGATATTTAACACCCATATTTTCAAACACTTGACTATAAAATTATTATCAAACCAAGATCAAAAATATATTGTGCCTTCTAATTTAACATGAGAATCCATTTAGGGATGGTTTTTTGTTTCAACCTATAGATTTATCAATGATGTGAATTTTTTAACATAAGAAAAAGGTAAATTATGGATGAGATAACAACTTGAGGCGTTTTTTCATATGAGTTATGACATCCCAACCTAACGTAACACTAAACTAGTTTCTAGACCAGTGAGCATATGACCTGAACCACCTCTCTTATACACCAGAGGCTACTGACTAGCAGTAATGGTGTCATGGTAGTTCAGTTAGGAGTCTACACTCTCATTGTAAGAGTGCATAGCGATAATAGATAAAATAAACTCAGGTAAAATCGGAAGTACATATTAGATAATAATCAAGGTAGTCGAAGAAAATAATAATAAAAACTGAATATAGTAAATGGACAATGCTAGTTTATACAATTCACGAATGTCATGGTTATACATAATTCAAAATCATTAAATAAAAAAACATGATATTAAAAATTGTACAAAAATAAATAAATTACCCAAATCCCAAAAGGAGATATCCAAGAGCATCATAATATCCTTTTAGTACTTTGATCCTAACTCTTATGTACATGAAAACATCATAGTGAAAATTCCATAGTATTTCAAAGAAGATGATTCTACTCAGGTACTAGTGGTACTCGATCAGAGTGTGATATAATATATCTGTAGGCCAAAACCCATGGTTTTAAGACCTAGGCAATACATGTAGAAAGTAAACATGCAGTGTCTAGGTAATTATGTACCTAGTAAATACAAGTAAGAAATTCCCATGGAATGTAAACTGCTAACAGTTCTAGAAAATAGCCCCTAAAGCCTCCCTATATAAACATTCAAGATCTTATAACAAGGAACATACAAAGAATGCTCAAATAAATAACATAGACTTTTCATAAATTCACATATCACAATTCACCATGTCCAAGTCATATATTCGAGTGTATTACATACATTGCAATCGTTCCATATAAAAAAGAGTAGACTATAGAGGTTTGGATCCAAGAAACTCATCCAAGGCATCTAGATAGAGTACCACGGGCATCCCGGTGGAAACCCCGTCTAGGCATCAGTTGGAGTCATAGAATCATGTGTACCAACATTTCTTACACAAGTCTGTGAAAGCTGGATCCAAGGGGTTGCAAAGTCCAAGGTATCCTAATGAATCTAGACATAATGGGCATAATCAAACCAAGGCATCTAATAACAAATTCTAGATCTATGGATAGCATTCCATGGCATCTGTCATTCATTCATTCAAAACATTCAATAAAAAAACTAACCATATGAGTATACCCACTCATATAAATAATTCCATGTTTTACCTTTTTATTATACCCCCTAAAATAAACCATCAAACAATTCCATTCTATACGAGTATGTCCACTCATATCATTAATTTAACCATTTACCATGGGATTACCCACCCATTCATCACAATTAAATATGAGGATTTATACATAAGAATAAGGGTATACCCACCCTTATAACCATAGAAATTCACTTAGTGAGTATACCCACTCACATATGTCACACACAACATGAGTATACCACTCAAGTATTCTATTTCCTTTTAAACTAGCCATTTGGGTATACCCACCCATATATCACCATTTATAAATATTAACACAAGTCAACCCACAAGCATACCCTCTCATGATGAAATTAAATTTTTATGTACATCCCATGAGTTTACCTACTCAGTTTCCTATTTTCCATTCACGACCTATAATGTGTGTACCCACTCTTTATCCGTCACTTGCATGAAAATGAATTTAGTCCATTCTAAATAATTTATCCATTCATTAATTACCAGTTAAAACCCATGAAACCAAATAGTATACCCACCCGTTATAAAAGTTACATTTGTTCATATCACCTGGAATCCCACCCATTTAATACCGTTAATTATTATTCATTTCACATGGGTTTACCCAGACATTTAATCTCACTCATATTAATTAGAACCATTTAACCCAAGTGCGTCAATTTAAAAGGTAGGAAATATATATCATAGCTAAGAAGACCATATTTATTTAATTTAGTTTGCTTCCTCTAAATAGAAAATCATGGAAAATACACACATCATCCATCTATGAAAACATAAACAGTATAATCACTACATTTTTAGCTTTAAGGAAGCACACCTTTGGTAGAGTGGTTTTATTACAAAATGTGATTTTTTATTCTAAAAAATCATTTAACAAAAACAGAAAGCTCATTCTAGAATTACAGTTCATGTTTTCCAAAGTTGTAAATAAACAACTTGTAAACTTTTAAATTAAAGCAAGGTTGATAAACCTACCTCAAAGCATGGCCAAGATAAGAATTCTAACTTAAGAAGACTCCCACTCACCCGCACACACATCCATATACAGACATATATATATATATAAACTGATTCAGGTGTTCCCCATGCCATGAGGGAACACACGGATGAATGATATATATATATATATATATATTCATACTTTGGAATATGCATGTGCACTATTAGAAAAAGATCACCGCACCATACAAGAAGTCCACTAGGTCTCATAAACACCAGTAAACCCTTAATAGAGGGTGTAAAATAAGTTATTGGTTTAAGCACTTACCTCAACTTAATACTGGTGGACCAAGTTGACCCAAACTAGATTTCCATCAGTGGAAGTTACCAGAAGACAGACCAAAGGGTCTCGAGACACCCTCCTCACAACTTATAAGTAAGAGGAAAATGAAACTCTAGGCTATCACCCAACCCTAGGTTTGAATGAACCATTACGTGTGATGGAGAGGCTAGAAATCGGCCATAATACTGGAGGATAAGGGAGGAGAGAGACTATATCATAGATTAAAGGGAGATGATGTGAGATATCTAGTTGTAAACTTAGATATGATGAGGTTAAATTGTGTGGGGGTAGCGTGTCAAATGGGAGAGCCCACATGGGATATGCGATGTGAGTCGAGGAAGGGAGGGGTGAGGTTTGAGTATTTACTTTATTTTATCTTTATTTTAAATTAATTTAATTCTTTTAACAGACCCTTCCAAACTGTTTGACCCACACAGTTGGTAAAAATATGAATCAACCATGTGAAACCCCCTATTTAAGCAACTCTACTCACATGGTCTATCCGGTATGGTTAGCCTAACCTTGAAAACATCGTGGGATAGCCTCTATCCACAAGAAGTAAGTGTCATAGTTACCTTATTTTGGATACATGGTTTGGAAGACCATGTACCAACCATGCGCCCTCTATAGGTTCTAAAAACACCCACCTTTCCCAGAACAATGTTCCCAAAACACCTTAAGCTACCCATGATAGTTCTACAACCTTTAACCAAGTCTAGAAACATAGATTTTAAAATCCCCAACATTCATAGTTATTTTATGATGTTGCTTCCTAAAAATGACCCAATTTGTAATTACCAAAAAAGAAAATTCCCTTAGAATTTCATCTAGTTTAAAAATATGGGTTCTTACAATCCACCCACCTTAAAGCATATCATCCCTTGGAAACCTCCAAGAACTAAAAAAACATCACCAAACCCATAGAGGTTGTGTGGGTTCATTCCAACAATCACGTTGTGTTTCCAAATGCCAAAGGCACCATTGAAAATTTCACATGCCTAGAGTGCTTAAGCCTTTAAAACCCGATCCAAATTTCATAGTCTAACCAAAACATCAGAATTTAATTTAAATGAACCCACATAACTAGAAAAAAAGATCCCATCATCATCTCTTTAACCATCAACCCTTTGGTGTTTCCCATCAAGGGTTTTAGCATTTAATGGACAATTTCTAACCACAGATCTTTCACCACTGGAAGTGCCTAAAAGGATATATCCTAAGCATTCTAGAGATGCTTCTCACGTGATTTATCCGTTTGGGTGAAACCCATTACATATGAGGAAATAAAAAAGACCTCAACGAAGAGAATGGATTAATCTCAATCAACCAGAAAAACTAGCTACACAAGATTTCACCAAAAGGCATTTCCATCCCAAAAACCACACCCCTGTTAAATGTGCAATGTAATATTTAAAATTATTCCACTGCCAACCATAAAAAAGAATCAAGAAAAAAAACTAGTCAATCCATGCCAGACTACTATTCTCGATGATTCTCAGCTTAGGTGTCTGAAACATCCCAACAAAAACAAAATGCTGTTTTTCACAAGGAATTCACCAGTTAACATAAGAACATACTGGGAACCACAAATCCCATGTACAAACCAGATAGAGTTCACGAAACAACCACAAAAAATATAAATTTCATCCTTGAATATAACCGATGCTCTCTCAGTGCATAGCGGATGACGTCAAGATTGGGACTTGATCATCTCATTCAGAAGACCACACCAAGAGTAAACTATGAAGATTAGTCGAACCACTATAGGTCTACTTTTTACAACATCTTAGCATTACATACCAAACCATCATCAACTGAACCATGATGCCTATAATACCCAAGGCATTCTTGTTCCTTTAATCACTACCATTGAAACTCTTCAAAAAATGAATGGATTTTTTAAGGGTTGTGCATACTACATACCTCATTGAAGTCATGATGCCAAGCATGCACCGACATGCACACCTAAACTGTTGTGATGCTACCCACCTTAAGAGTGTCCATGTCATTGAAAGATAAGACTATAATCTCACAAGCACATGAGCTTAGAAAACCACAAATGCACATGTGACATTCCAAGAACCACGATCACCATGTCAAATATCTAGTTTGAAATAAATAATTATATTGACCGGTGTGTCAATTAAAACAAGGTCCAAGAAAGTCCACACTAGTAATGGGAGGAACATACCTTGACACTATAATAACTCTACTCTAGAGTAAAATTGAAAACATCATACACATCACAAGATCAACGATCACACCAAACTCAACCAGTTTATCACATCACTGAACACTTGATGGGTACCACATATATCTACCCTTACAAACATGAGTTCATAAAATCAAATAGCACATTATGAATACTATACATAAATGGTTCACCCTATAAAATCAAGTATCAAATGGAATAGGATGATATTTGATAAAAAAATACCATTTACAAGGGTGAAAATTTACCGAGTCACCCATCAGAAAAGAAAAGAGAGGTTCACATGAACACTTAATCAGTTGACCATGAATAAGGAATGTATAACCTTCTGATCCAAGAATTCCTCGATGATTGTTCCCATATCAAGGGTCAATATAAAATGACAAACCATCTTAACAAGGGTTTCCTATTAAAAAACAAAAGTCACACTAGGGAGAATAGAACCTGAATGACACAAAACATCAAAAGATCACAATGGAAATCAAGAAAACAAGCTCCAATGGTGATACCTACCATGGGGTAGCCCATAATGAAGCATACACATCGACCCTTTCCCTCAGTCACATAAAACACATTTCACTAGGCTCAGAATCTCATCCTCATTTATGAAAAATCTTAAAAGAAACATCCTATAAATAAATGATCACATCTCTGATCCAAAGAAAACCACATGAAGAATTTATAAATACCCTACCATGGGAGTTCAAACAAAGAACACCACTTCAGGTTCCAATTTTAATCATTTTAATTAATTATTTTCAACCTTAAACATTTGAAGTAATTTTAATAAACTCATGATTACCATTTCACAACAAGGTACTTGGTTTTAAACAACACCCCACAGTTGAGATATCAAACTAGAATCCATGTTTCTCTCTAAAAATTAACATTTAAAGGTATTCCATCATAAATTAGAAATTTAGTATCTAAATTCTTTTTTACTAAATGGTGGCCTTTGAGGTTCCCATTTATTCAAATTGATTTCTTCAAAAAGCAATTCCATAACATTTTATTTCATAAAAAAACATTCCCCAACTAACATACCAAGGTTAAGTTGAGAATTTTGTTATGAAAATTAACTATCAATTTCAAAAAAAAATCAAGAATTTTACATTTACAACTATTTCCATACACACCATGGTCATACAATGGAGAAGTCACATGGGTGGCCATCTACCAATCAATAATGTGCCCATACACCATACCATTGGAATTTGGCTTCAATTAATTGAAAAAATTCAATTATAACACTTTTATTTTAGAATTCATTTCTCAATGGTTTGACTAAACAAGTCACTGTTTTCCCTGTTATAAGGTACCCATAAAACTTATAACTGAAACTGGATCCCATCATAAATGAAACCAACAAATAAATTTCATGAAACTATTTTCACATTACAATACCATATCAAGCATGTTATCATAAGAAGTAACACCAAATCAAGATATAACATAGAAGAATGGTAGAACAAAAAAACATGTTAAAAGAATTGGAAAAATGGCATATAACATCTAATCATGTACACCAAAATTAGGACATGCTAAATTAACATGAATGCTAATAGATTACCTCAATAGGTAAAAAATAGGAATGACATCACTCATGGAACAAAATTTTTTTTTAGCAGAAAACATACTAATGGATCTATGTGGAATAACATATATGAATAGAATGTGAGTTTATAAGTTCATAATATGATGCATGTAATGAAAATTCCTTACTATATTAGGAAAAAGGGAAATTTTCAAAATTATCAAAATCAATAAGCATCGAAAAATACACCAGTCACCCAAGGTGAAATCACATTAATTATAACAGAGAATAACAATAAACAACAATTCACATCCCTTAACACTTTTTTATTTTCCATATGTGGGGTGATCACTCTTAGGCACGACTATCTACCATGTGCTGACACATTCCTAGTATCCTATTTACCAGCATAGAATAGTAAGAAAAAGGGAAAAAACCTTTGATACCACCATTTAACATCCTAGCCCGACTTACCTCTAAACTGGTAGCCAGACCGATCACCCAATGACCTCAATCACATCTCCACATATGCCAAGGGCTACCAACTAGTAGCGAGGGTGTAAATCCAGTTCAATGGGGATACTATACCATCATTCTAGAGTTTATAATGGTAACAAAAAATAGAAAATTAAATAACAGTAGAATCAGATATACCATAATAAAAAAGATTGTGGAAGAAAATAATAATACAAATAGAATATAGGAAATTCCCAACACTAGTTTATGTAATGCATTCATGTCATGGTGATACATAATTTGAAAGTAATAAAGAGTAAAACTTCCTTTACATCCCAGTACTGAAACAAAGAAAATCTTAATACAGTAGGGGAAATCTCCATGAGCATACTGAGCTCCCGGTTAGTCCTTTACTTCTTACTCATTGGTACATGGAAACAACATAGTCAAAAGTGAATAGTGCTCCAAACAAGTAGAGTCCACTCGAGTAGCAATGGTACACAATCAGGCCATGAGGTTAGATCTCAGTTGGATAGTACCCATGGTGTCAAACCCAAACCAATATGTGTTGAAAGTAAATAGGCAGTGTGCATATAATTACATATATAGTTAATAAAAGTAAGAAATTCCCATGGCATGTATGCTTTTAAATGTGATACCAAATAGTCCCTCAAGGATCCCTACACAAACAATCAAGAACCTATATCAAGGAAGATACAAATAATGAAAAAATAAATAACACAGCCTTGTTTTACATCAACATTTAACCATTTACCATAGCCAAGCCATATATTTGAGAGTATCACATACCTCACATATGTTTTATACAATGATGTGTAGGCCACAAATAGTGATATATAAGGAAATAATCCAATGAATCTACATCATGTCCCATGAGAATCACAGTGGAAACATAGTCTAGTCACTAGTCATAGGAGAATGTGCAATGACCTGTCCTACGTGAGTCCAAGAAAGCCAGATACACAGGGTACAAAGGATAATGGAATCCCATGCAATCATGACCAAAGATGCATAATCAACTCCAAGGAATCCACTACCGCCTTCCAGATCAATGGAGAGTAGTCTATGGCATCTATCATTCATTCATTCAAAACATTCCACAAAACAAACCATATGAGTATAACCACTCATATAAACCATTACATCATTTACCATATTAGTATACCCATTCATATAAACCATCTACCAATTCCATTACATATTAATATACCCATGAATATCATCTGTTTAACCATTTACCATGTGTTTATGCACCAATTCGTCATAATTCAATAAGAGGATTTAAACATAAGAATAAGGGTATACCCACCCTTATAACCATATCAATTAACATAGTGAGTATACCCACTGACATATGTCACAGAAAACTTAAGTATACCACTCTAGTGTTCTATTCCCTTTTAAACAATCCATACTGGTATACCCACACATATATCACCATTTAAAAATATTAACACAATTTAACCAACGAGCATACCATCTCATGTTGACACTTCATATTTAAATACATACAATCAGTTTACCCACTCAATTTACCATTTCCCATTAAAGACTTTTAATGATTATACCCACTCATTATCCACCACTTACATCAAAATGAATTCAATTCATTCTAATGAATTTACCCTTTCATTAATTCCCTTTCTCAACCCATGAAGCCAAATACTATACCCACTCATTCTTACATTTATGTTCATTCCTATCACTTGGAATACCCACCCATTTAATACCATTAACAGTTATTCATTTAACATGGTTTTAACCACTCATTTAATCTCACTAGCATTCATTAGATCCATTTAACCTAAGTGGTTCAACATAAAAAGGATTCAATACATCTCATAGCTCAGTAGACAACATTCCATTAATTTAAAAATATTATTCTAACTATGAATGTATGGAAAAAACCCACATCATAAAGCTAAGAAAAAAAATAGTCTACTCAAAATGTGTTTTTCTTGAAGGTATGACTCCTCTGATGGTGGGTTTTTATTAGAAAAACATGATTTTTTATTATAACAAATAATTTTACACAAAAGAAACCTCATTCCCAATATTTTTTTTGAAATTATCCAAGGTTATAAATAAAAGACTACTACAATTTTAAATAAAATAAAGGTTGAGGAACCTACCTAAAAGGATTGCCAAGCCAAAGATTTATAACTCAAGCAGCTACCTCCTCTTTTGCACATACTTCCTTATATATATATTCTTAAACTAATGCACGTGTTCCCCATTCCATGAGAGAACAAGCACACATAAGATATATATATATATATATTCATACATGAGAATATGCTTGAAATCCCATGGAAATTGATCACAACATCCTACAACAATTCCCCCAGTTCTCATAAACACCACTAAACCATGAATAAATGGTAATAAACAAATTATTGTTTTAAACCATTATCTAAATAAAATGATGACAAAAAATGGACCCGAACCTCCTTAAATTTGGTTGAGGTTGCGGAAACATAAACCAAAAGGTCCCGAGGAACCCAATACAAAAATCTACAACCATAGGGAAAATGAAAATTTGGGTCATCACCAAACACTAGGTTTTGGATGAACTATTTCAGGTGATAGAGGCCGGAAATCATCAGATATTAGGGAGTATAACAGTGGATAAAGCCTACCTCAAGGATTCAAAGGGGAAAATTGAGAGATCTAGCAATAAACGAATATCTGAGGAGGTTCCATGGGGGGAGGTTAGAGCTTCGAAGGGGAGATCCCATGGGGGCTGCACAATATAGGTCAAGCAAGATATGGGTGAGGTATATGTTTTTATTTTATTATATTTTCATTTTAAAATAATTTAATTCATTAAACACCCTCGTCTACACAGTTTAACCCTTACGGTTTGGACAACCATGATCCAACCATGTGGTGCCTCTTATTTATGCAACTAACCTCACCAGGTATGTCCCACAAGGTTTTCCTAACCATGAAGAGACCATGTTACAACCTCTATCCACCAGAATTAAGTTTCATGATTACTTACTATGGGTTGCATGGTATGGAAGATCATGCACCAACTGTGTTCCCTTTACAGGTTCATAAAAATCTACCTTTCCAGGTTAGACACTCCCAAAACTCCTCGAGATTCCCAAGAATGTTTCGGGGCCTTTACCCATGTCCAGAAACATCACTTTTAAACATAACAACTTTCAAAATTAGGTTCTGAAGTTCTGTTCTAAAAATGACCTGCTCCATAATTACCAAAAATCCAGTTTCCCTCACAATTTCTTCCTACTTGAAAACAAGGGTTCTTACAATGGTGGACTCATAGTGAGAATTATAAATCCTATATCATGGAATTCCTTGTTGATTTATCCATACACAAGATAAGTATGTTTGTTATGTGAGATATAAACAATTAGTTGATAATAGGATCTAGTGAGAGTAGGAGTCTATTGGATTATTCACCCTAGAGAAAAATTAATTTTTCATTTTTATTACCTATTTATTAAAAAGATTTAATTTTAATTAACATATTGTCATAATATGAGTGTAATTTTATGTAACATTAATGTGAAAATTTTTTTAGAGTACTTTTCACAATTAAAGGTTATAACATTTTCTTTATTAAATAAGAACATTGAAGTAAAATGATAATATTATTAGATTAATATTATATGGTTTAGTGATATATACATATATATATATATGTATATATGATAGTAAACAGTTTATATTCGACTATAAGGTTTTGGAGGATTATAAAAAAGTAATACTTTTTCTCATGATGTTTTTACATGGAAATCTTCATGATAGGAGGTAATAAGAACATACAAAACAATAAAATTCCACATGTTATATGTCATTGGATATTCCAATAAATGGATGTGTGTACTATTCTATAGACATGATATTATAGTGAATGTATACTTTTTTACTTTTATATACTGATAAGAACCTTGAAAAGATATACTCACTATTTTGTAGTATATGTTTGGTCTGTCATATGGGACATGAAATTATTGAATAATTCAATAAAGGATTTCTCACTTATATATTAATGGAATTAGAAATCTCAGGCCCTTTAAATGTAATAGTACTTTTTAATTAAATCAATCACCATCAGGGTTCATCGTTGAGTTTATTTGGGGGATTCATTGAATGATATATCTAGTATATAGTTTTTAACACATATATTCAATATTCCTAATGAGATATCGACATAAAGGGATAATATTAAATAGTAATAATTTACATGTGGTTTCTTTCATTGTGAAATTAATTTATCTCTTTATGTGTACCATTCCATGTTAATAGAAGAAAATATTGTACTTTATGCCATATCACCTAATGTCACTGCTAAAGAGGCCCATAGGGTAACACACTTTGTCTATGAAGAGTCTTAGGTCAGTTATATTGAACAAAATAATCAAAATAATTATTAATTATTAGAAAATGAAATTATATTTACTCAATTTATCTTAACAATAAAAATTTAATCCTTATTAATTTAGATTTTAATAATTGATAGTTCTATATAAAGTAAATATTTTTTTCTAGTTTTTGAATTTAATATTTATTTATTTATTCAATTGATAATATAAGGATATTTATTTAAAATAAATGTTTATTATTTAGGGTCAACAAAATGATGAGGAGGATTGATTGTCCCTAATGGAAATGATATTTATTTTTTTAATAATATTTAAATAAATAAATATTTATTTATTTAATAAATTATATTTAATTTTTTTTGGAGAAAGTGCAAGTCATGGAATATAATAATAAAAGAATTATTATTTTTTGTGGGTCTATTTATAGTTAAATAGTAGACATGTGCCTATATTAATTGTCTGACCATACGTATATAACCCAACATATATTACTTTTGGGGCTTCAAAGGAAACATTATTCACTATGATATTCTCTTCAAAGTTTTCTCTCTAGTGAAAAGATAATCTCTTTGGAACACTATAAATAACTAGAGATGATAATCCCATTTCTACCTCTCATGACCAATAAAAACAAGGGATAATTCATAAATATCATAGTAATTATGACTATGATCAATGATGAATGATTCAAGATGATCAATACCTCTGAACAATCAACCAATTTTTCACCACAAGTTTTTTGATATTGTAAATAATATATCGATATCCCTAAAGAAATTATAATTTGAACTATTCATCTCATTGATATTATGATAATAATATCAATTTTTTTTATCATAAAATACTAAAGAATTATAATGATGAGGTAATTATTAATATAAATCAACTATAATTTTATAGTTTAAATGATCCTATCTTCAAATATTTTGGGGATCTTTTTCTTCAGGTTGTGATGAATTATCTGAATAACCCAATGAAAATTTTTATTATGCACAGGCCCAACCACTTCCTCTACACCTAAGAGCTTTCACTTGGTTTAGGATTTGTGCTTATATGAATTATGGACAAGGATTTAGTTTTTCTTTAGCATCATTAAGGTAATGTTTTAAAAGAAATGTCTAAAAAAATTTATGGGCGTTTTTAGTGACTAGTAATATGAATTTCATCTGTTAATATTAAAATATAAATATACTATACATGTGTTAATGAAGATTAAATCATATTTTCATTATATTAATTTTCAATAAAACAGATAGTATACTATAATGTTACCCTAATATCTTTGAACTTTGTTATCTTAATTATATGAACAACATTTTTTCATGTAACTAAATTAATTTAAGCATGAATTTTAGTAGTTAACTCAATGTAACTAATGAAAATAAAATATTCTAGTTAATAGTTTGAAAATATGAATTTTTTATGACGTCAAGTTTTTTTATGTACTTTACATGATAATAATATTTTCTAACATTATTTTTCTATGTTTCTCTTGTCATTTTTCAACCATATCCATTTTTAACACTTTCTAACCTTTATGTTGTTACTGGACTCTTTAATATTGCTCAATTTATAACATTTTTTAAATTTCAACATTGTTTTTATATTAGTTATTTTGTTTGGTAGTGTCATCTAGTGATTTTGTCCTTATTCCTATAACTAGTGAAAAAATTATTTTAGATTACGTGCATATAATATAGAACACCAATATCATGAGGGAACACATTGTATATAAAAAATCTAGTCAAATAAATTTTATCATTTAATTAAACTATTTTTTTCTGTAATGTTTGAATAAATTTTCCCCTTATATAAATTATCCAAATAATAGGGTTGTTCTCACTAACAAACAATACACCATCTATATTATGACCACCGGGAAATGATTGTGAAATCATAATGATATGTACTTCCTGAAATGTGTTTCCTTGTAACATTGAAATTTTTTTTCCACCAAGAGTGTCTTTTGTCTTCATGATATGGGGAGTGAAATACTTGAACTTCATATAAAATCATTTGGAGAGGTTCATCATTATACCATTAATTATTTAAATTTAGTTTAATGAACAAAATTTTGTCAAACCATTAACAAAATAATTGTTAGAAAATCCAACTCCTATATTTTTAGATGCTACCTAAGTAATCCAAATTCCAATAAATTGGATTTATGTCCTTAGTAACACAAACATTAATTTATTTCACCGTAATAGTTGATACACTAATTTAAATCATAATATGAAATTAATTGTCCTTTTATATAAAACAAATAACTATTCATTACATTACCATAGTAAGAAAATGTATGTAAATTTATTCTTATGGATAGTCATTGAATCCATCAATGAAATGGATTCTGATATACAGATAACTTCTTAAAAATATTTATCTTTAAAATTTCTGATAAACTATTGATTATTTATATTTAATATACAAATTTCAACCCTTGATAATACTTGTGAACTTCTTCCTCTATCTATACTATTAAATAATTATAACATTAAATTATAATTTATATATGACTCTTTAAAAATATATTATCAAAATAATCTTATAAAATATTCATTATACATATTTTATATCTAGCTTTAAACCCTTGGTGGATTCAAATTCCTAAGAATTACTTTGTATGTTTTGACATATAAAACAATGGCCATATTATTTTTTAAAAGGCACGGTGATCCTACACCTAATATATAATGTTAATTGTAATGACATATCTTCTAGAAATTTATTTAACCACATGGTGCCCACTGTAATAAAATTTTGGCAGACCAATACTATCCATATCAGAAATCTGGTTTGAAAAAAATTCAATGCATTCTTCATAAATAAACCACCCTATAATAAAAACTTCTTTTTAACTTTTATTTTGGGCATAACATTTAAAAATATTCATATACCATTCATTAGATATTATTAATCAATAATATACATGACTATATGATCAAATTTCTCTAAGAATGTAAATTATCAAGTAAACCATTATATTATTGAATATTTGGGGAATACAATTATTATTTAACTTATTTTGACATCAATTTTTTTTTCTTATATTGGAAATTGTTTTGAGTATATAAAATCACTAAATATATCGTAAAACAAATAGATAATATTGAGGTGTTAATTTTTTTTTAATAATAATGAAATGTCAATGAACAAGAATTAAATATTGCATCAAAACAGACAACCATATGACTTTAATCCCTTTAACATAAAACCACTTATTTAAATTATGTTATTAGTATTTGATAAATACAACTTTAGACCATTTACACTACTCAATACAATTCAAAATATAAATCTTTCTTACTCAAAAAGAGTATAAGTCATTTGAGGAAGAAAATTATACCTTTATACCATCTCATACACCAACTATTCCCTTATAAACAAATTAATCGCATCTAACAAAGTTTTATTTCCATATTTTTCTTATTCAGTGAATTTAGTAATGAATCAATGAATGTATCACATATATTTTCTTCTATGGGCATGAAATCAATAAAATGCTTAGTGTAAGGAAAATTATTATATGCTAAATAAAAACACTGATTTATTTTCAATCCATTTTAATATGTGGTTTCAAAACCTGTTTTATAATAAAGGTGATAATATATTATAAATTATCAAATGGGTCATAACTTATTAATGGAGTAGGTGTTGTACCTTTATCTGAATTATTATAATATGATTTTTTTGAGATTAATATTTATATACTTGTGGTAAACATTTATGAGGTCCTAGAAACACTATCTTTAAGTAATGTTTCAATGTAAGTAAGTGTGAATTATATTTATATATGATAAACCCTATAATTCCTTTATTCTTATATCATAATAAATTTCCATAAGTTAAAAAATCATTTATTATCCTGAATAATATGGTTGTCAACATTAACTATTCATTTATAATATTTTAATATAATATAAAATCCACATCCCCTGTCAATTTCATATCATAAATCAATGAATACAAATAAACATCAATATATTTAGTACCTTTTTAAGTCATGATATAATCAAAGTTAACATAATGCACTTTTACATCATGAATTATAATAGTGCCATGTTAAAGTTAACAAACATAAGTAACCATGTTCTTTGAGTCAATTATTTTAAAAGGATTAATTCCATAGATATATAGAACAAGATGGAGGTTTTTTAACTTATTTTAGAATATTGGATACTCATTGTCAATTTTCTTCCATTGTGGCGAGTCTAGTTGTTGAAGAAGTTTCCTATATTGAATTCTTGTATATCTGTGCCACATCAATAACCATGATTCCTCGTCAGTTCCATATAGTTATATAAATGATAGAATTATTGGAATTTTAAATAAAACATTTGAAAGAATTGATTTGACTTTCCTGTATTAATTTTTATCACACATAGGCGATTTTTTAAGTGACTCATAGTCCCTGTGAATCAATATACAATAATTTGTAAAATTATAAATATTCTTTCAAAGGTCACACCCATAGAAAATGTAATTCATTTAGCACTAAATTTTTGACATGGATGGCCATTATCTTATAGTAACATATCATTAAAGAGAATATGTAGTTTTGTAAATCTGGTTCCACTCAATTCATTACCACCATTCAAATTCCATATCTATAGTATGGATAACAATGTTGTATATTTAGTATTCCAATCATGTCATGCCATCTTTAAATTTTTTTTATATCATGAAACAAATCATTATACCCCAAATACAGGTACTAGAGAAGGTTAGTGGCATGGTCCAAAGGTTTTTACTAGTCGTTATGGACTTGTAACTAGTGCTAGGGAATCCAACAATATGAAAGAGGGGATGTTTTTTCATTAGAAAACAAAAATAAAAAAGGTAATTCCTCTTAAAAGTCCATATTAACCATCTCATAATCATATATTCGATGCATAAATGAAAATCATCATTAGAAATAAAATATTTCAAATGAGTCATAAACATGAAATCATAATATAATATCTATAATTGAAGATAACTAATAAAATCAACACAAATTAATATAAATATAAGTGAATCAATAATAAAACACAAATAAGAACTAATATAAATGGATAGAATAGAAATGTAAACATGACCCTGTATAAAATATTAGCAATAAAGTAAAATAATATGAGGACTATAAGAACCCATCTTCCTATTCCTTGTAAAAACCTAACTTTTATCCTTCAACATTTCTAAAATAATACCCAAATGATCATTCAAAAAAATTACGAATATCCTATTAAAAATATATTAAGACAAGCCTGAGCATAATTTTGAGTAGGTATCCTCACGATAAAACATGCATTACATTTAAAAATAAATCCATTTCATTATTGATTTGAAATAAAAAAAAGAATTTACGTGTTTTTCTTTTTCAAAGAAATAATAATAGTTTTTCAATATTTAATACCAATCCATTTAAATATAAATAAGGAATTCATTTTAGAAATTAATCATCCTTTTAAATCCATTAAATTGATCTAATTACTATACATGTGAAAAGTATTTTTAAAAACATTCCTTTTAAAAAAACCAAATGCATGGGAAAATGAAACTATTCCTTTACAAAAAGAATCATTTAAAATAAATGAGTCCTTTTTTAAAATTTAAATTGAACCATACTAATGGAAATAATAATGGATAATACATCATAAAAAATAATAATCCAATCATTAAAGATATAAAAGTTTCACAACTATTATTACAGAATTGAGAACCACAAATAATGGGGGCACCTAGGATTTCTAGGAAGATATTGGAAAATTCTAAATTTTATCCATCATATTAGAATTATTAATTCAACATAATATCCCTAATGATTAATACTACCCTTGATGGTCGAACTGATTAGAAAATAACCCCTATTTAGAGTAAATCCCTCATTGGGGCTACTAGAAGAGCAATGTAATGCAAAAGTTGATGTTAAAAATAAATAAATACCATATATTTAAACTTGAATTACCATGATATATAAAATGGATGTGAAATATCAAATATTGAAAAATAGTGATAAATACTATATAAGAACAATAAGAATAACATCATTTTTAAACACCTGTTATAGTAGTAATGAATTTTTCTTGATGGAAACAATATAATAAAAATATGTCCTAAGAATCAAAAAATTTCTTCAATTTAAAATAAAACAAAATAGGGGGAATACATATAGGGTTCATTTATATTTAGAAAACCTTTAAAATAGTTCCAACAAGACGTTTGACTCACCATTTATAAAATCAGTTCAGAAATCCTTTTTGAGAACCCATACAAATAATCATTATAAAATTAAATCAATAAATCAAATAAGTATAAAAAAATATATTTTGGAATGAAAAAATAACATCAATTAAATATAAAAACCATTAGTAAAGAGCCTATATGGGAAACTAACACAAGGATTTTGTTTTTATCATTTATATGTAAAATATATTTTAGTATATAAATTTAATAAAACAAACATCATTAAAAAATAATTAGATAATATATTATAAATTTAAAAGACAAAAAATAATGGTTTAAGGCAAGAAGGAAATAAAAGACTTTAAATTTAATGGTTTCAGAATGGAGAAATAATCCTCAATCATGCCACTTCAAAAAAATGACTCTAAACACCTTAACTAAGAAAGATGTTTCTTAATAATTCTACATTCCAAACTAAATAAAGAAAAAAATAAAATAGAAAGGAAAACAAGGTCACCTAGACCATTATAAGTTATGAATGAAAGATGGGAAAGGAGGAGTAGAGGAGCGAAATAGGTATAAAGGGGTTTAAATTAATTACCTACCTTGTATCTATATGAAACCCCACAAAACTGACCATGGTTGTTCTGAAAATAGAGTGGGTAAGTCGCTAGGTTGAGGAACTCGAAATGGGAGGAATGAAGATCCAAAATTTGACATAATTATGAGAGGAGAAAAATTATAATTTCACAAAATTAGGTATCTTACTAGGACCCATCATAGTGTGATTCACTATTTTACAACATGATGGACTCTATAAAATATCCTAGCATCACATCCCAAGGGAACACTATGGTGTGACACCATATGTTTTGATGTAATGGATCAGCCAAAAAACTGGTCATTACTACACAAGGGATTTTCACAAGGTGAACATATTGGTCATGGATATGGACACCTAGAGTTCTAAAGATTAAGTTTCCTAATAATCTAAAAAACCTTAAAAACATCAATGGATTTAGAAAAATGATGAAAATAATTAAATAAATAAAATAATGAAAAAAGTATAGGTTGATGTTTTACGTTTTATCTATTTAAATTGCAAGGGGAAATCACAAAATATATCTACGAATTAAACTTTCATTTCATGAATAAAATATTCATAATAATTTAGTTGTACTCATTAAAAATGACACATAGAGTTTTCCTAGTCACTAGATACATTCTGTTCTTCCACATGTGTAGTCCAACATTTATTACATTGGTCTACTAGATGATATATTTGGTGGTCCTTCAAAACATCTAGACATATAATTCTTGGAAAAAAATAATGTAAACACAAATAAATTTTTTAATAAGGTCCATTTAAATTCATATTTGTTATCTCATTGAACACTTTAATCCCATCCTCATACTCTTTCATCTTTATATTATAATACATCCATTTTCTATTCATATTTTTCAAATTTTATTTAAATAAATAAATAAATAAATAAATATATATATATTAAAAAATAAACACATCGATGGTAATAAATTGTGTAAATATTTTTGATTCACATTAGTCCTATTTTATTTAATAGTAATCATACACTCTCCATATATAATAATATCTTCCAAATTTAGGTACTCAATCACTTAGAAAAAACATATTATTTTACCTATAATGATTAATATAATTAATTATTTTTAGCTTTTTTGGTTTCTCATTTATCTTTACCATTAATAATTTGAAGCATATTAAATTTATTTTTGGTTAATTTAATTATTTTTTGAAATCATTGTGGTAAATAACATTGAATCTGTTTCCTGAATTTCATTTCTCATTATTAAATTCCGAATTACATAGATTTCATTCTGGAATATTTTTATACGATTTATCGATTATTTTATTCAATTTTATATATTGTTTCAAAAGTTTTTTCTTTTGTTGAAAACTTTTTTATGTCTCATGAATTATGTTTTTATATTTAATGTTGAGTTCAATAGGTGTTTATTAATATATTTTTCCCCTTTTACTGTTACATTGAATATAAAATTAGTGAAGCATTACATTTTTTATCAATGATTAACATTTATCAGTTGTATTTCATCAAATCAGGATTAAAAAATAATGTATTTAATTTAAAGAAATACATCAAATGAATATACATAACATACATAAAATATAAAATAGGACAAATATATAAAAAATAGTTTTATAAAATAATTTTATTTTTATTTTTCATGATTCCATATATTTTTTCAGAAAAAAATAATTTTGATCTCCTTAAAAAACACATTAAAAATATTGATAATGAAACTAAGTGGATATTGTATTTTTCTGAAGAAAGTGGATATATTATTTGATTCATTGATTATATCCAAAACTATATCTAAAATAACTATTTTAATTGGAATAATTAAAATAATAATAATAAATAGTAGCAAACTTCGATAAACACTTTATTTTTTATTTAAAAAATTATCCTTATTATACAAATAAATAATTTTGATACTTTTAATATCTAAACCAATAAAAAAAATTATTGATGTTATTAAAAAAAATCAATCTTTGAAACTCCATGAAAATTTTCAAATATTTTTTTTCTATATTCATCATTGGTATCGGGAATTAAAAAGGGAAAGGAACACACACACCAAGGCTCCTCTGTGGAATGACAACAACCTACATGCACACCAAGGCTCACCTACAAAAAATGACAACAACCTACTGTACCTATATTATTACATATTACTGACTTGATAGTTAATGTTATTGGTGGCCTAATGAAATAGATTAATGAATCCCAAAGTAACTATAAGAACATGGACCAAGGAAAATATGTGAACCCAAGAATCACTCCATGTAACCAGTTTTTGTACATTATGTTGCAACTCCTTCTAGTGGCATCATACAGTGTTACTCCATCACACTGTAACACATCAAACCTCAATCCAAAATAAAAAAACATCATGTGTAGAGGGATAGTTTGTTGGTGATAACACACCCATCACCATTTGGTGCCACCCACTTGGAATAATTTGTATTTACTCACACTAAGCTATCTTTTAGTCTTGCTGCATCATCCAATTGTTCACATGAGAAGTAGTGTCACTAGTTGGCATGTCATGTTACCCTTAAAAATAATGGTTGTGTTACGATTCCCATCACTACATCATAGAAGGTAACCACTTCATCTCACTTTGGAAATACAAGTTGGTAGATGGATAGAATATAATATTCAATGCAATCATTCTTCTTTCATTCCATCCACCTTGCAATGTATCAGGGTTGTCATGCCATACTGCTTGCCTAGTCCTGTTGTGCCATAATGCCTAATCCCACTACACCACATAACATCATGAAATTGGTGTCCAGTAGGGATAGAGTCCTAAAGGTACAATACATGGACCATAATATCAAATTGAGTGAATAAGACCACTACTTAGTACCTGCTATTTTATTGATACAATGCTCATAAAAATCTATTTCCCTCCTAGATTTAATCCCATGTTTTTCAAAAAATATTATAAAGTTATTACCACTTAGAAAAAAATAACTATTATATATATATATAATTTATAAACATTAACTAAATAAATATATATATGTGTGTGTGTGTGTTTACACAGACACACACATAGGCCTACACAATTAGTATTCTGATTGATAAAATTGAAAAAACTAATTTTCCTTGGACTTGATAAAATCATTAAAAAATTAAATTGGTGTTGTGGGGATTGGAAAAAATCAAAAAAATGGAACAATCAATGTACAATTATTTAATAAATCATTAAAATAAGGCTAACAAGAATATATATTTGGGTTTTGAACACAAACATTCTAAAATGATGCATAATCAGATCAGTAGGAATCAACTTCCTTAATGTCTTGATGAAATTGGTGAAGTTGTGTTGTAGATAGAGTTATTTTAAAATTAAAATTAATCTTTTATCAGTCCTTAACAAATGAGATAATAAATGTTTCCTTTAGCAGTATTAAATAGATAAGCATTGAAAATGGTAAATCCTATCAGTTCTAATTTTTGTGATAATAAATGTTGACATTTATCAATTCTAAATTTTACATTGATATAAATTTGGTTTAATTTCTCAAAACCATAATAAATATTGATTTACACTTAGAGAAACTTCAAAAAACTAGAGTAAATCTTACATTGCCTAGAGATTAATAAGCGCAAACATTATCATTAATGTAGATGAAGGAGAAAAAAAATATAATATATCATAAATTATATATATTATTTGTTGATATGATTTATTAAGTTTATTTTTTTATTAATTATATTAATCCTTAAATATTTTAAACATATATTGTTAAATAGAAAATTTTGTATATGAATATAAACATATTTAAATTTAAAATTGAATACAAAAATATTTATAATAAATTAATAATTATATGAATATAATATAATATATATATGATATTAATAATGATTAAAAATATTTTAAATTTTTACTAATATTTAAAATCATATGTTAATTATTTAAGTGAATAAATACAAAATATTATATAAAAATTACTTATTTTAAAAAATATTAATAACTATATTTAAATATACTGAGGATTATTTTAAATATATTAGTAATTAATATAAAATTTAGTATCAAATATATTTAAAATAATAATACATTTTTATTATTTTATTACAGATATATAACTTATATATGTAGTAATATAATATTTTTTATATACAACATGAAATATATAGAGGTATAATTTTTTTAGAGTTTATTACTAATTATAAAAATATAAAATTAAATGACTTTTTTTAATAATTATATTTAAATAGGATTATAATTACAAATATATAGATATATTTTAATTAATAATTATACATTTCAATATATTATATTGATTCTATATAAAAAAATATAAATAATTATTAGTTACATTAAAATATCAATAATGGTAATTTAAATGTAATTATTTATTTAAATGAATATATTTTGAACTATAAAATTGATAATATAATGGTATAGTTTTATTTGAACATAATTATATTTATACATACAGAAATATAGAACACGAAGACTAAAATTTAGGGCTTATATGAGTGGTAAACACAACTCGTAATCTTGCATAAGATCATGGTTCAAACCCAAGTGGGTGTGAATTTCTGTAAGTACCCTAACATAGTACTATTCATCCACAATGGGATTTACGGAAAATTTAATTTGGCCTTTTTGGCACATGGCCTCCCCACCATCATGGGACTTCAAGCCACGGGGCCTTCCTATCATGGAGGAGCACAGGTGGGGTGTGGGCGATGATGGCCTATTGTGTTTGAATGGAGGAGGGTGCAACGATGGTGCACCCAATCATCGGTAGTAATGAATGACTAAAAAGATCTCCCAACAAGTTGATGCTAAAAATGATGGGGTTGTGAACACGACGATCTAGAAAGGACAAATGAAAGAATTATAGAAGGAGTTGTTAATGTTTAGGCCTCATGCCACATGGATTTTTGTGACATATAATTAAATGGCCTTTGTGCCTGAAAAACATTAGTTTACATAAAGGGTTCCCTCTCAACCTATTTAAAATGTGTGATTATGAAAAAATAAGAATAAAATAAAATATAACCTGACATCTCCTAACGATAAATAAAAAATACAAGAATATTTTTATATATTATAATTTTATAAAAAACATTAATAAATAATAATAATATTTCACTGTGAATTATTTAATTAAGGATATATTAGTAATTATATAAATATGTATATATGTTTACTATATATCATTAATTATAAAAACATTTAATATATATATATATATCATATTGATAATTATTATATTAATTTTTTTATTAATTTTTAAAAAATAGAGAAATATTTATTATTTTAAAAATGTATTATTATATTTAAAAATAATAATAGATATATTTTAAATAAAAAGTATTATTTTTAATATATTACCAATTAATATTAACATTACTATCTAATTTAGTTAAATAATACAAACTTTTTATTATTTTAACAAAAAATATATAAATTGCATTTTAGAAATATAATATTTCATTATCTACTACATAAAAAATAAAAATGGGTGAGGTCCCCTTTAAGCACCCTTGGGGGTTGAATCAACAGAAACCCAATTTATAACCTTTTTAGCCTCTTTAATAATTATTCTCTATTGATATTGTTCCCACATGGGTAGGAATTTTTCTTTATTGATCATTTCATCCTCAAGCTCACAGAATTATTATATTTATACAGAGATACAATGCATGCAGGGATACAAATATTTTTATTCTCTTCACCCAATCATTAATAATCCTAGGAGAATGCAATAGATATTAGGTTGATGTACAGATTAACCACATGGATAACTAATTTTGGGATTTAAAATGCTATTTTCTCTCCCCACCTATGTTCATTACCCTTACAAGTTCTGGGTCCTCTCATTATCACCCATGGTTGAGTACCTTAAAGGTTCTAGGTAAGATCACTTCCTACCATGGCTTACTAGCTCTGAAGGAATGTTGTCTTTTTCTTTATTCTTCACATAATTCCAAAGGGTAGGACCACCACATATTTTATTGAATTTAAGGTACTGTCATTTTCCACATAGTTTGTGATGAATAAATTCTAAATTATGGATCAATGCACCAATGAAATCACCATTACTTCTTCACATACCTTATATGAACCCTCTGTTCAAAGAATTTTCTTCATTCTTGAGTAAATTTAGAACTCATTATTTCCCTTGTAGCATAATATCAACTCATTCTTATCTAAGAATTCTGATATTTAGAAAGGGGCCTTTTTCTCTTCTCTTTCAACATGTAGGAATATTTTATTCAAGAACATACAATACGGTCCATCTCCTCTTTAATAATTTGATTTCTCAATCAATACAAGTAAATAAAACAAATTATATTCTCATGGATGTATCATTGCTCATTCATATATACATTTTTATTCATTGATTCTATCTTTTATAGATACAAATATTCAATAGAAAACTCCTCCAGACCTCTATTTTCATTTTTATGTTTTATTTAAAAACAATTATACTCTTGGATGAGCTATAAATGAAAATATGATCAACAAAATACCCAATAACCCCCTAATTAGAAAATCCATATATATTACATAATAATATTTTCAAAGTATGTAGGGTTTTCTATAAGGTATCTCAATAACCATAGGTAATAGAGACTCTTATATGATCGATGAACCCTTTTTATTCTAAGGATATTTTGTATGTCACACCATATGGTATGTTAACTTAGTCACCCTGGACTCAAAAACACTTTTTTCTTCATGATTATATTTAGTATCTTATAAAAGAATCCAACTCATGAAATACTTATAATTTTTCATGACCTATAATACTCAATGATATTCATCAGTTAGAGATAACTAAAAGTTATACATTCAGAGTCCAATAACAATTATATTTCATGAAGTGTAAATCAATATATAAATTTATACAACAAACATGAAAGAATGAAAAAGTAATGATTTAATTTTATAAAATACATATTATATTCCTAAATGTATTTTAAGAGTACTTAACAAACCCTAATTTGTACACCTATCTAAAGTATAATATATAATATATTGTATGATTATCCTTTTGTTTATTATATATTTTGATGTTTTGTTAGATCATTAAATCTGTATAAAATTATTTCTGCATCTCTTTTTGACTACCTAGTAAAACTGTCCACTAAACAAATTAGTGAGTAACATCTATAAAGATTTAGAGATTGAATAATGGTGAAATTTATGAATCATATTTTTATTTTTCAACTCCATGAACATTTTCAAAATCCTTAATTACACAACATCAAATTCCTTGATGTAAAATTATGTTATTTCCATTATACTCTTTCTAATTTCAACCTTATCTACGTTAAGAACATTTCCTTAAAAATTTTCCTGGGAATCTTATATTAACTAATGTAAATATTATCATAATTACAAACCAAAACATCTTATACCCCTTTATGATCATTTGAATATCACATTTTTTTAGTTCTTAAAAGACCATTTTACATTTTTACCATCACACCCTAAAAATAATTTTGAATTTTAAGTGAAGCTGAATTTTTAATTTATCTTTTTGAATCCCTTTATGAAAAATTTCTATTCACTTACACTTGTTTGAAAAATGATATCTTGAAATATTTCATTAATATCACATTTCCCAAACTCTCTATGATATTATGTTGAAAAGTATCTGATTTTAGACTAATATATAATATTATTTTTTAATTTTTAATTTCATTATATTGAAATATAATCACCTTAATCTCTTAGAAACTATATTATAATAATAATAACATTCTATGTTATAAAAAATTATTTGTCATAAAAAAATCATATTTAAATTTACTTGAATATTTTACAAATAAAAATTGTTTCCAAATAATATATGATATTATATGAGCCTCTAGTATTTTCCTATATAAATAATAGTTAATTTATTAAAATATGCCATTGATCGATGGAACGAAAAACTTATCTGACAATTTAAAAATTAATTGTAATGACACTATCTTGTGTATGATATTTTAATCTTGGTATCTTTGTTTAGAAAATTTTTGTATAATTCAATGAATCATAAACCATTTGTATCAAATTATTTATATCATTTTATTTTTGTTAAAGAAAAAATTATCTTATCATATAAGAGAAATTATATGAAGATACGTACCCTCTAATATGATCCAAATGATATTTAGAAACTCATTTAAATAAAAATCATTGATGTAGAATTTTTTGATTTCACCACTTAAAAGAATATTATATGAAAGGTCACTTATACATTGATTTAGAACTTTTATATATTTATAACACTAGTAATACATACAATTTGTGTCAAATATCCATAGAAATTGAAGTCTTATTTTATATAACACTTATACCTATGGAGGATTTTCCATTGAGTTTCATAAATGCCTTAATATATTCAAAACATTTACATCTTATAGAATCATTACTAATTCATTCCTAATTTCACATTTAGGTATCAATGTCCATTAATAGTCATTTGAATTCCTTTTTTGGACTCTCTAACTATTATTCCTTATTTGGGTTAAAATTTTACCCTTTTAATTATCTATACCAAAAAAGAACCTACCCACCACATACATAGTTAATCTATTCTTAACACTTAGGAATATTGATTATCCTTCCATTGAAATCATTCATATTTTCAGAATGTTTTATTAGATGGAAAAAATGAATTCTATAAACAACATAATCTTGAATGAAACCCATGGTCTCAAAAATTAATTAGCACACTCTACCATATTGGGTGTCATTAACATATCCATTCTTATTGAGTATATGAGACTAAAATTACCCCTTTTCATTTTGAATCTAATGCCTTTGGAAACCTAAGTGAATCCTTTTAATATTTTCATAAGCATCTAGATGCTCATTTTTATCAACTTCAACAATAGTTTACTCATGAAGGTATTTATCTAATACATATATTTTTTTCCTAAGAATGTTTCTTACATTACAAGTCTTTAGAGTTTCTTACATTATGTACATATTCCTATAAGATTCATCTTAATGATAAGTCTGATGATGATGGTACTATTAATATATAAAAAAAATATTTTTTTCATATGATTATTAAGTGTTATTTAAATTTAATAATGAATTTTAGTAAATATTCACCCATTAAAAGGATGACCCCTTTTGAATTCAATATACCAATTTGTGGTCCAAGATAAATAATTAAACAAACAATGAGTAATATTTAGAATTAATATCAACACATAACTGATTAGGTTGGTTATTATTCTAATTATATCATATATGATTCATTGATTGTTTAATATACAACTATTTTTTCAATCAAACAAAATGATAAACTAATATCCATTCCACTTTTATCATAACTCTTCAGGTTTCTGAGATAGGTGTAACCCCAATAAAATAATTCTATTTGGATACCTATATTTTAGTTTTATCCATATCCTCCACTCATTAGCCAATATAATCTATGGGTATATCAATTTTTAAGAACCTATTCAATTTAATGGTCGAGGTATTGATATGTGATGATTTGGAAGGAATCTAGAACTTATTATTTTGTAGGGGTTTAATGTCACCAAATTACCTCATTTTATTTAATCTATGTATGCATAATTCTAATGATTTTATTTTGGAATCATATTCCAACAACCAAATCAATATTTTTAAACCATATTTATTTTTAACTCTTTACACAACCGATAATTTGTCTTACTCACTAAAAAATAGAATCCAAAAATATTTACAGATATATAAATTAATCTCATGCATAAGGTATATGAAGTATTCATGTAATGGTTTAGAGTTATTTAAAATAGAATATATCCCCCTGAGTAACTATAGATACATTTCTAACCAACCCACACCTCTCTAAAAAAGGAATATTAATCTAGGGTTATGGATAGTCTATCCAAAAGTTCTTTTACCGATGGATACATTAATTAAGTGAGAATACAATTCAAACATAACTCTAATAACAAATATATATTATCTTTATTCAAAAACTATATTCAATAATATAACATTAATCCAAAACATAGGTCAAGGTAGATTATAAATACATTCTATATAATCTTACAAAACATGTAATTAAAGGATTCATAATTTATAATAATCAATTTAATAATATAAACTAAAAAATTACACATATTCACAATATAATGAATTTATATTCATGAGTATTCAACTTAATAATAACATTTAAATAAAAAAACATTTCGATTATTTATGTATGAGATAAAATTTTATGAAAAATTAAGAAATAATACAGATAATTAAATTTTTTTATAATATTACATATTCATTATAGAAATTACACAATCCTAAATAAAAAAATTTTATAGTCATTTCACATTATTAACTCCTTAATATTATTCATTATAAGACATTTCACATTAAGTATATGATATTTAATGATTTATAGATAATATATTATCCAATTAATACCGTGTAATCAATTTATATAATCTAAATACATTATACATATCTTTATTTAAATATTTTACCAAATAAATCATCTAAACATATTTTGAAGAAATTTAAATAATTTCCAAAATAAGGATTTAATTATGATAATACAAATTAATTAATTATGAAAAATACATATTAATTAATGATAAAAAACTAATAATTTAAATATAAGTACCTTATATTTTTTCAAATTTTATAATTTATAAACACTTCATAATTTAATCCTTATCAATACTAAATAATCATTTAATATCTAATTCCTAAGGCATTACACATATTTTTATAAAATAAATTTTTAACATTAATATTTTATATTGGGTAATTGTTAATGTCAACTATTTTCTATATTTTAATTAATTAGATTCTATTAATATTTAACTAATTTCTAAATTCATTAAAAATTAATTAAAGTCCAAGAAATAACCATTTATACGTATTTATAAAGAATTTATTATGAATAAAATCTAGGTAATAATTTAGTTTTCAGAAAAAAAACAAAATTTTAAACTAACTATATTTTATGATTGAAACATAATCATAAAATGTGATCCAAAACTAATTTAATGAAATACCACCCATTTTTTATGGTGATAGTGAATCAAAAGTGTGAATTGGTTTTAGAGATCTTATTAGGATCAACCTCAATGAAAAATCTAGATAAGGGTCCTCTAGTTTTGGTTTCAAGGGGTTGGTCACAATATTAAGAGTGTAAAGAAATTATTATTTTGTTATCAGTGTGATACAATATTATTTAGAGAATAATAAACACAAAACACCTAGGAAATGCACTCATCTTGAGGCTAGCCATGTAGGTTCAGTCCCATTCCCTCGAAGTGGATCAATCATCCCTTATGGAATAGTGGGATAGTTCTCCATACTATAGGGAAATCGTGGAAGGAAGGGGATGGTTTCCCCTGCCCATCATTCTAAATTTCATGGTCATTGGGTGTGTTAGAGGCCTCCAAATTATATAATCAAGCTCAACATCAACTATTCCTATAATACCAATCTTATACAGGTAGGATGCATCATTTGAGACTCTAATAATTCATTGACTATGGATTTTAACATATTTTATAGTTGTTGTGATTACTCTCTCAATTTAGAGGCTCATTCCATTCACAATAACCGGGACATATTACGTTCCCTCAAAATTATTCTATCTATAATTAAAAAAATATAATATTATTCCTAATTATTTATATAAAAATGGGTTGAAACCTTGGTCCATTACCCATGAGATTTAAAAAAATTCTCATTACAATCCAAGTTCATATGTTTCATACATGGGGGAAAGGAAACAAATTCACAGATGTTATAGCACGCAGAGGTAACCAATATAATTTGTGTAAAGTCTATTCTAATTTTGGTTCCCTTCTATTATAATATATAATCATGGTTTAGGCACATTCCCTCATCTTCCATTACTTTATTCCTCCCTAACTTTTTCAGGATTATCTTTTATTAATAAAATTTTATTAACTTTGGATGGATGATCTTGGAAGAATTATTGGCCATTATTGATGGCCAGTGACACACACAATCTGTTGTATGTGTTGATTAATAATAACACCATCCCCTACTGTGACACCCTAGACCCACAATCCTAGATATGGTTCTCAAAAACACACACTTTACATACTTTCTTTGATTCCAACTATATAATAATAAATATAAGCCCTCATAATTGTAAATAAATTATGATTATTGAATCACATACATATAAAAGATATTTTTTGGCTCATATATTTAGATAATTAGAACACCTCAAAAACTATTAATTCCAATATCTTTAATATCAAATTGACATTTTTCAAATATATTTAAGAAATTACTTAATTTAGGTTATGTATTTAACATCATCAATTTATTTCCACCCATGTTATCCCTCAAAAAATTAATTGTGTACTTATTTTTTCCATAACCTATGGAAATGAAATCATAATATGGTATTATATTAAACACTAAGTAGAGAAAACAATAAAACTCTAAAAATCATGGTATAATTATAGTAGAAATATTATGTCTGAATTAGTTCAAAAACATGAATCCATGATCAATTAAAAAACAAGATCATACTATATACATGATAATAAATTATAACAAAAATATTAATAATACTAATATCATAATAATGTAATTAATAATACAAGACATAAACACCTACTGTTAATACCTTGTTCAATAAAAATTTACTTATAATTGAGAACACAATCAAGATATCTTCCTAAATTTGTAAGACCAACAATAAAAACCCTAACCTATTTTTTATCATGATACACATCAATGCATTTGGGTATATATAATTATAGGACCACCCATTTCGAGATTTTTTTTCAAAACATTACCAATAAAATTCATTAACACCTTTAATAACATTATCGAAGGAACATCATAGTCAATAAAAATGATTATTTGGTTAATGAGAAAGATGCAAATAAAATTCATAATCGAACAACATTACCAGTCAATAATATTAAAGAATTCCAATAATTTTCCCTAATTAATAAAAGTGATAACTTGATAATAATCCATATAAAGAAAGAATTTAGATGGAAAATTATTACATAATCAACATGCCAACAATCATCTATATTGTTGTATAAACATAAAAAATTGCATTTGTTTTCCCCATTTCAATATAATAAAAGAAAACTAGGTGAAAATAATCCAATTTGAATTATGTAAAACATTATGTTCACACTATATGGATAATTTCATATATGGATCAGTCATTAATTGATTATCATGATCATTATTATTCTAAAGAAATAATGTGAAAAATTTCAAGAAAACATGACCCAATATTTTAGAAATATTTTTTATATAATTTATTTTGTAGTAATGTATAAACTTATAAAACAATTTAATAACATATAATAAAATCAAAGGAAAAAGTGTACCCAACTTAAGTGTAATAAGTTAAAAAAATAACCATAACTCATAGAATGATTCAATACCCACTTAAATAAAGTATCATGATTTTTTCCAATAAATACCTATAAATACTAGTAAATTGTCTATATAAAATTCAAGGGATAGTGACTTAGTATATTTCATATAATGGTAACACAACACATAACATGTAACATGTCTCAAAGAATCAAAATTCTGTTCAAGAAAACCCATTCCAATTTAGTGGTATGTAAATAAAAAAATATCATGTGAGGTCATGTAATTAATCTTGCAGTACTATGTTTAAAATAAAATTAATTATATGATATCTCAATTAGATAGTATATACAAAAAATTAATTTTTTTGCATAAAACATGTCTCAAAGAGAGAAATTTGAGACTAAACCCTTTCCACTTTGGTGTATTTTGGATTAGAAACCCTTAAAAGAATGAAAAATTATTTTTACGATTATATTGCATGAATTAAAGGTAATTAATGATTGAATATTTCTATTTTTAAGGATACACACTTTGAAAATGAGAATATGTGCGTAAATATAATACTTGTCTCATTGTTGGGAAATTGAGATGAAAATCATTACCACTTATCCTGACATCCATAAATGTAATTTAACCAAATTTATCACATAAATATATATCTTAATAAATTTATTAAAAATCATAATCCTATATATTTTCATTCATACAATTCATATTTAGTTATGCTCCACACGAGTTTGTCATATTTTCTACATCAGGAGTTTATAGTTTTGATTTGTTGAACTAGTATAGTAATAGTAGTGCTTTCATTCATTTTCTATCCAATGATAATCAGTAATTATAAAATAAATTTACTTTTATTTAATAATTATATTAATTGATTATGTTTAAAATTCTTTTCATGAGTGTTTTATTCATTATCCTTGATCATGAAGTCGATAATAAGCATTTTTTTATTATATTTGATGAATATAGGGTGTTATCTAAATTCATGAATTAAATATTGGTAAAATATATTAAAAATAAAATAAATAATTATTTATTCATATATATTGGGTAAAATCAGTAATTATGTTACCATAATAATTCATGATATAATTTCATAATTTTGTTCAATTTAATGGGTAAAACAAACCAATCATGAATATACCCTAATTTAACGAATAATTATGAGGGGTTTTTTAATATAATATCCCTATAATAGAAGCATAATTATCTTTTTTATTGTTTAATAGTGTGATCTAATATGAATTTTAGGAATTATAAGATGAAATAATTGATATGAAAAATTTATACAATTTGAAAAAAAGATTACCCACTTTGTAAGATTATTTTAAAAGATTAAATTAATGATGATAATTTTCTGATCATATCATTAATATGATAACTAATTATTCATAACATAAATTAATTTATATCATAGAAATAAGATTTATATTTTATCCATATCCTTATATCTAACTTTTTAGAATGGTAGAGGAAAATAAAACATGTTATGTTGTGGAGGCAATAATCTGGACAACACACAAACAACAGTTTTTCGTATCCCATGTGTGGGTATAATTAATGATAATAAAAATAATAAAGTTATATTATAATATATAATTAATAATAATTTAATTATTTTTTATTGGATACAAAAAATTTGAAATAATATAATTCAGAAGAAAATTAAGTAGTTGGTAATACCGACACTGGATACTTAAATTTTTTGTGGAAGAATCCTTGAATTAGAAGGACTTATGATAACTATGAGTGAATAAGGTATTATGTTAGTGGTATATTTTTCATGGGAGGGTAAAAATTAATATTTTAAAAATTAATTAATTGTTTATGTGTAAATTTTAAGGGTTTGAGTGGTATGTTTTTATAAGTGAATGTAATGGAAATTGTGGAAACCCTTAAGAATTTTTCAATTATATAAATTAAATAAAAACTTACCATGTATTGAGATGGAATAAATTTAAGGTTAAAGTTTCATTGGTTGTTTAAAATCTTAAAAAACCAAATAGAGGCCCAATTGTTTAATTTATTAGTACTTTTACACTTGGTTAAACAAAATTTAAACGTTTTACTTTTACGGTGATCCTTAGTTTTTAACCTTAGAAATTAATTTTAATGATATTGACTAAGATTGAAAATTTTAATTAATTTGATAATTATAATTTTAAAAATTAATTATAATTTCATCAAATAAAATTTGTAATAATTTATTTTTTTATTTTTTATGTAAATACATTTAATCATTAAAAATACTCTTTTGAGAAATAACATTTTAATTTTTAAATTTATATATAAGATTATATTATCCTGGGTAATAATTTAATTGAAATATGATTATTATTAATAAAAATATAATGGTTAGGTGGATTTATTGGATAGTTTAAACTGAATCTCCAATGAAAATACTTGATTTAAAGGAAATATCCAAAACAAATTTCTATGAAAATAACAATTCAATTAGTTCTAAAAATGTCTCACATAGGTTTCCTATATAAAATAAATTTTTAAAACTCCATCATTTTATTTCTCATATTCATATTTTATTACTTCAATGGACATTAAATCTTATAGGTTATGCTTATATTGTGATACAATCATGGATAATATAATTTTCGTAAATCATAAATTTTTTTGACTAAAACCCATCATTTTTGAAAAATACTCAAATTTTAGTACTAAGTAAACTATGATATAATAAATAAAAAATTGAAGTTATTTTTTTATTAATTTAAAACATAAAAATTTAAAAATTTAGTTTTTGATTAAAATTATAAAATATAAATGACAATAATTTTTATCATAAAATTTCATTTTCAAATATGATATTTTATTATTCTTATTAAACATCATTCACAAACTAATGTATTGTTAATAAATTATTAATATAAATTATAATTTATCATTAATCATTTGTTTCTTAAAATAGAAATATATTTTTTATAAAATAATATTTTTTTGAAAAAATAATTTTCTAAAAATTAGATGATCTTATTAGTAGTTTTAGGAAAACTAATTGAATTTTATTCGTTTTAAATGTTTCCTTTATTATATATATAAATATAATTCATAATATTGTTACTGTTATCCATTTTTTCTAATTAAATAATAAGTATTTTAATTTTTATACTTAAATATTTATATTTAACTGAATAGATATCTGTTTCATTGATGTTTAGTGTTGAGTGTGGAGGATGTTGTCTAAAAAATTGTATTATTTAATGATAATCATATATTATAATTTGATGGTGTTACATTATTCCCCTTAAAATAAATTTAATCCTCATAAATTTACTCATATTATCAGATTAATTTCTTTAAGGAACACATAATTAACGATATACCACTACATGATCATGAGTTTATATAGGATATGGAATACAATTAATCTATAAAAAAATAATTTAAAGCACTTTATAATGAAAGTTAAACCATAACTAATTTCATATTTAATTATATTCAGATCTATATCCCTACAGAATATATTTTTACCGAACCAGGAAATGATTTATATGATAATATTATAACTAAGGGTTTTTATTTTTAACTCAATATCCAATAGTCGGTGAAAACATTAAAAAAGGAATGTAGAAAATATTTTTGGAAAACTCACTATTAGATTCACTAGTAATAGTCACATTGGATTTTCCTTTTTCACATGGTTCTTGGTAACTCTCTTACACATTATCCCTTTTATTGTGATATTATGTCATATAATTACTAATTATCATCATATTGGATTAATGAATATTTATATGCTCTCTATTTTTTTTACACTTATGAGTTTGATGACCTTTAAATCTACAAATATAGCATTTACCCACCAATTTAAGGAAATTTCCCCTATGTTTACTCTCACTTTTTTTTGACATATAGGAAATTGAATCATTTTTTATTCATCATATTTCTCAGTTTTTCTCTCATAATACTCCTTCTTCTTATTCCTTGAAGTGTTTGGGACATCAAAAATGTTCACATTTTTAATCTGTATTTTTGTTAACTAGTTTTCTATAATTACATGATTTCTAACTCCAGAACATACCCTCATTGGTTGTTCAATAATAAATATTCAAAAATATTAATGGTAGTGATTAGTAATGTTATTTCCTTGGTATTCATCCATTACTAGATGTAGTGAGTTAACAAAAGTCACAAAAATTATAAGATAGTTATCATTAATCACTATAAGAAAATGTATCCTCCTAATGCATCACTTTATAACACTGACCTTTTACCATATAAATCATAAAAATGAATTTCTATCAAACTCAATAAAACCTATATCACTCTAATTTTAACATATATCATTATTCGTTCAACCTAGGTTACTTTGAGTTGGTCTCTATAGATCTTATTAACATAATCATTAAAATTAAGATCATAAATTACAATGAAATTTATTAAAATATTCTAAAATAAATAATAGTTTAAATTTATGATCTGAAAATCCAAATTATCCTTACTCAAATTACATTAAAAATTAATCCAATCATATAGGCTAGGATGTATATACCCTAGTCATATAATCTCAATAACATTATTTTCTAAAACGAGATTTGAATCTCCAAGATGTTAAACCATAATGAGATTATATATTCCTACAAAATATAACTATATCTTCAACCTTAAATGGTATAAAAAACTAATTCATAATGTCATACACTTTTCATTATTTTTCATATAAAAAAATTTATATAAATAAAACCAAAAAATTATTTTCAATCCCAAGGATATTGAAACTATATAACCTATATTTTCCAAAACTCCCACCCTTTATTGTCTTGAAATAAAAAATATATTAAACCAAAAATATATGCATCTCTCTAAAATTTGTTCTTTAATAATTATCTAAAAAATAATCATTCTATAAAGTAATTCTCAATGTTATTGTTACCATTTAATATATGATTTCAAACCATTTAAAAAATTTATCAAATAAAGATCTTTAGATGATTAATATAATACTAAATAACACATAAAATATACCAAATTGGAATTGATAAATAACTATTTACTAATTAAAATAGTTAAGAGTGTATCAATAATTCGTTTATATTACAATATCACCATAACTACTATAGGTATGACTAGGAAATTCAAATTTTAAATACGATACATTATTTGGTTTTAAGACATAGTGGTTTCTAAGTACATACCTTATATTTTCATTCCGGTGATACTGTCTGAAACAAATAATAAAACACAAACTTTTTATTAATAAAATTACAATAAATGATAATATGAATTTGAGAACTTAATACTAATATATATTCTCTAGTGAAAACTTAATTTCATCATTTTACACTTCCAATTAAATCCAAATTTATTTATGTTATGTCCATTTATATGTTTTTAGCATTATAACATAATGCAATTGGTAAACTAATACTTCAAAATGGTTAATAATAGAATTTGAATAATGAAATAATATCCCTCGAGAGTGTCCCCATAAGTATGCAGTTTTAGTCCCAATCATCATTCATCGTGGTAATGATTTATTTAAAGCTCAATCAATAATTTTAATGGATATTATCAATATGTGCATCTATTCTACAGATGCACCAACTTTCCAGTATCAATACTAGGATGTATTTCATGTAATGAAACAATAAAATCTATAATTTACCAAAACATCATGTTGTTATCCCATAAATAGACTTATTCCAAGGGTTTTAATTGTGGTTTTACTATCTCAATCCCAAAATAAAATAAGAATTATTTCCTTAAACTTAAATAAAACACTAATTTAAATGGTTTATATGTAAATTTTAACTTATAAACAAACCTAACTTATTAATCCTTAAATTTTCTTTGATAAACATTCAAATATAAATTATTATCCAAATATTTTCTTTGATACCAACTGTGTCACCCCAGAACCATACTACAATATGTAGTTATAACACGTGATATTTTATTATAGTGAGTGAACACTCTACATTAATAAAAATAAAATAAAATTAAAATTTTAATATTTCATGGAATGGAATTTCAATTTTATAGGATTAATATAAATTTTAAATACACTAGTTCAAAAAAAAGACTAGAATGAATTTTTAAAATTCCTCATAGAACTAATATTTTATGAATAAATTAAAATGTAGTATTTAATTATTATTGTGTTAATTTATAATAATGTTTTATAATATTTAAGATTAACATATTTTTTACTATCAATTATATAAAAAATATACGATCAATTGGAGGAAAAATTAGATATTTTTCATAAATGTGTTAATAAAATTTATACATTATAATTAATTAAAATAATATTTAATGATGGATGATTAAAAATAAATTTATACATTACATATATTAATATTTAAAACTAAATCAATATAATGATCATTAGTAGTCATATAGTTAGTGTAAGATCATCTTATAATGGGAAAATGTATTTTATCCAAAACTATTTTTTGACACGTTTGAGAACTTTGTTATTAAATTAAATTCGAAAACTAATTCGGTTTGAATTTGATAAAAAGTTTCTCTTATTTTGAATCATAATATTTAATATTTTTTAACAATTAAATCTTAATTTTTTGTGATAATGAATATTAAAAACAATTATAATTAATTACTATTGTTAAGATTTAAACAAGTTTATCGGGGTGTTATCCTAAATAAATAAGGGTTAAAATGACCTAATTCATCCTAAAATCACATTTTCTGGTTGTATTTGGAACCAAACCATATTATATTAAAATATTATATATTTTTGAGCCATTTAGAAATGAATGTGACTTGATATGATTATAAAACATTGAAATATTACAAGTGTTCCAGTCACCTAAATTATTATATGGAACATCCCCCTCACTTCTTTACACCCATTCTGCCATTTATATTGACCAAAAAATTAAACCATATTCTCAAAACATACATATAAACATTATTAAGGTGTTTATATTCCCAAAATACTGACCCCAGGGTCCTTAATAAGTTACCTGAAAGAGGTTTTTATAAGCTAAGTTAATCATCTTCACCAAGATCTTTCTTTTTTTATGTATTCTCTTACCACCGTCAATTATGAAATAAAAATTTGAATATAAAATCTACAGTATCTCATATATATTTATATGTAATTATTTTTATTAAATAATATATATCCATTTTTTTGTTCATTAAATGGGAAACAAATCTATCACTCCTGTGTACGACAGACTACCACCTCATGAACCAATTCAATTTATATTCCAATAGAAAAACTAGATGGATATTCATAATTATGGAAATAATGAATATATATGATACATATAACATGATATTAATTATAAAAAATTAATATATCATCCACTTACTTATCCTTTTACCCATTAATGAAATGTTAATTCCACCCATGTATATACATTAAGTACAATCTCCAAGAAATGATGTCATTCAATATCCATGTGAAAATACAATGAATGATTATAAAAATATATCTCACAAATAAATGTGATATTTTTATTTTTAATAAAATTTTGGATATTATTGAACTACATTCAATGAAGAAGAACCATAACTCCTATGCAAAATCGTTTAAGAGTGAAAAAAGGAGTTAACACAAGAAAGAATGGTAATAAGTAAATATTATTAATTAATATGGGATAAGTTTTTATAAGAGGATAATATATGATATTATAAATATAAATATGGTTCTATAAAAAATTAATAACATGTTGGAAACTAATATATTGGAGTCTACGTCACATTCGACTAAAGGTAATCATGAGGAAAGAGACTTCGTCTTAATTTCAATTCAATTAAGACATATTTTATATTATTAAACTATTTACTTTTATGAAGTGTATATACTCACACATAGATATATTTAAAAGTGGTAGATATTTATTCATAAATATTAATGTTTCATTTCATTCTTATTATTTGAAGAGGAAAAAATTTAAATGTTACTAAAGTAGTAAGGATTTAATTTACAATCTCAATCTTTTGGGATTTCATTTATATTTATTGAAGGAATATTATATTACATTATTCATAAAATCCATCTATTTTATTATAGTAATTATCTTTACTATGTTTAAATATTTTATTCCAAATTTTACCCTCTTTTTTACTTGAAATAAAGAAATAAATCATTAAAATAAAATCAAATCTTATTTATCTGTTGTTGATAAGGTATATTTTTCTTCTATGTCCATATTTTTCATTTTTTGGAAAATTACTAGTATTTACTCAAATGGTTTATTATGGAAATTATAGGTTATCATTGTATCTTTGAAATTCTTGAAAGGATTATTTAAAATTATGTCTTAAAGGGTTGTTTTTTAAATTCATTAAAAATGTAAAAATTAATGTCTCTTAATATTAACAATGTTAATGGGATTCCCCGCCTTCATAAACATTTTATTTTATTTCAATTATTATATATGTTTAAAATCTTTTTAAAAATAAAAATAATTAATAAAATCATATCTTTAATATTTAAATACAATTTTTATTTTCCCAAATGATAAGATTTTATTAAAAAAAACTATATTTATAATGAACCTATAATCATCTGTTATATTAATTTTATAGATGATATATTAATATTCAATCATTAAATTTCTTATGTGCTTTGAAAAAAAATTCTATTAAATATAAATATACTTTTTTATCCTGGATGTTATTATTTCCTAAACCGTATGCCATTTTTGGTTACATTATTTTACTGCTAATGTTATTTCATTGAATTGGGAACATCATGATAAATTAATATTATTTACTCAATAAAAATATTTTTTTATAAGAAATATTTTTTATAAATTGAATTTTTCATTTAATATAAAAGTAATTTATTGGAAATAAAATTATTGGTTGGTCCCTATTATAAATATCTCACAAATTCATCGGTAGAGCTCACGATACAAATCAGTAGACCAAATTAAATGGGTTTTTTTAACAATATATCAATTAATCATTCTTAGAAAAAGGATTTGATGGTATAAATATCACGATGTATTAGATTATGATGTTTGATATTATGAATTTACTTCATTGATAATTTTCTATGAAATTATTTAATTGAAATTATCCATTAATTCATTTCATGCATAAGTAATTGATAAAATTGGATGTGTTTTCATTTATTAACCTTAAAATAATAATTATTCATTACTTAATAATGATACATTCTTCTATAAAAAAACCATACTAAGAATTTGAGATCTCCCATATTTTGTTTCCTTTCCCCATGTAATAAATAATAAATCGTTGAATGAGTTTCAAGGTTACAAAATTTTATATTTTGTTTTGTTTTATATTTTATTTCCAATGATAAATGGTTATAATGTTTGTATCTAGATCAACATTGCTACTAAACAGATCAATCATATGGGATTATATCATTTTTATTAATTAAATTTTAATAAAGTATAATCCTACAATATGTTATTGGAGTTGGGGTTATTACAGTTGGTATTAGAGGATTTTTATAGAAACCTTGGTAGATAGATTCAGGGAAAAAATGATTAGGGATAAAATAATTATGAATGTATTTGAGTGTAAATATATGTATACGACATTAACCTAACTGTTTTTATAAGGTATAGATTTTTTTATTTTTATAGAAAATTTTCCATTTATGGATACTACTAGTGGTCATGGTTTTGGCTCAGATATATATAGGGATGATAAACCTGAAAAGAGTTGTTTGAGCATATTTCAAACATCATTCTAGTCCATGATTAGTGTTCCCATTTTATGCACCTAGTTTGAAAATCTTTAGGGACTTTCTTGGGTTACGTCAAAATTTATTTTAAACCATTATGAAATATTTAAATTTTGTTAAAGACATTTTTAACTAAACCAAGTATAAGATTCCTTGATTAAAAATTTTTAAATTTTAAATTTATGCTATGTGTTATGAAAATTTTATAATTAATTATTATGATATTATATTCATATAGTTTTGAAATAATTCATTATATCCCATTGTTTATAAATAGATCATAGTATAAATAAAGGTATTAATACTAATGGCTAATTTCTAAGTTAGCATACTATTTAATAAAATATAATTGGAGTTTGAGTTGAGTAGATAATGCCTATATAAGGCTAGATGACTCTAGTTATGACTAATAACATTGAATATATAGGTAAAAATTATGGTTCATAGAATGATACACCTATACTGGATCATTTAATTTGGTAGAAGCCCCCATTAATTTAGTGGAACTACTAATCTTTTGGTACCTTAGAAATAGTTTAAGTCCCCTGAAAAGATATTTTCAGCCTTGGGATGATTTGAATGGTTAAATTTGGTTCTTTTAGTATATTTTCTCAAATTATATACAAATCAATTCTTTTCATTGACCAATAATATTTGGTAGGAAGAAGAAATATAACACATGGAATAAGGATCTTTTAAAGAAACATCATTCTTAAAATATTTACCTTGTGATAAAACAATTAAAATGATGAGAATGTTTACTAGAATATAGAAAATGGAATAAGAAAGTTTTGTGGAGTATGATAATATATTTAAAAGACCACCCAGTCATGATATAGATTACCAGAATAATATGGAGTGTAGGGATGACCATATTATTTAAAGGAGTATTCCAAGTCTTCAATGGGAACTAGTTTCTTAAAAATTTTCATCATATGCGGAAATAGTTTTATGTGCAATCAAGATAGGGAATTATTTTTATAGATCCTATATATTAAAGGTAAATAAAGATAATAATTGGTCAGGTTAATAATAATAAAATTTGAATCCATCCAAGAAGAATAAGAATATGATTTATTTTCACATATGTGAATATTATAGGAAGAAACATCTTGTGAAATGATTTATGGTCATGAGATTTTATTAAAAGTGAGAATATAAGGATCATATAGATAATTAATGTAAGAGAAATAATGATACCACTAAATTAATATGCTTCAACTGTAATTAAATGAGTAATTAGTTAGACTAATCCCCCAATAATCAATGGAATCTACTATAGAATAGGCCAAACAGAATGAGAAAATATTATATGATCACTAAAGTTATGGTTGAAATTCCCAAAGTCATATTGAAATGTATATTAATCATTGACATCAGTTTAGAATATTATTTAATTTATTTTTAATCCTCACTCTTCTATATGTTCAATATGTTTTGAAGAATATTAGATATTTTATTAGAAAATTATGAAGGGAGTTTTTAGTAAAACATCTTAATGGAAATATCACTACAAAATGAATATGACTAACAATTATTAATATGACACATAAATGTTCTCTATTAGACGGCTTTATTATTGTATGTTTAGTTTAATTTGATTTAATCTTTGGTATTTACTATCTTTAAAAATAATATGAATGAATTTTTTGAGATGAGATGGAAATTACAATTTGTGGTGAAGATCTCAAATTCATTATCTTTAAAATAGAGACCTCATCATCTATTTCATGTATATACCCACCCCTATAAGTATTATGAATTTGATTCTAGTGGAAGTAGAGTAGACACAATATAGTAATTGAAAATTTTATAATAAAAATAAGGATATACCTATTGTATAGGATTACATTGATGTATTTCCTGTATAATTACCTGGAAATAAACTAGACCATGACTTCTAGTTTTCAATTGATTTTATTTTTTATAAAATAACCATATCATGGAATCCCTATAAAATGGCCATTGTGGAAGAAGTGCAGTTAAAGAAAAACTAGTGTGGTGGTGTCATAAAGGATTTATATTTACTTGTGTTTCACCTTTTGGAGCCATTATTATTTTATTTATGAATAATTAGGGATCTATGAGGATATTCATTGATTATAGAGAAATAAATTTTTTTACATTAAAGACTAAGTATCCTATACCTCATATTTATGACATATTTGGTCAACTTCATGGAACTAAGTATTTTTCAAAAATTGAACTCCTTTATTTGTATCATCAATTATGAGTAAAAAGGAATTTATTTAGAAGAAAATAATATTTATGATTTATAGACATTTAGAGTTTATAGTAATGTCATTTGGATTGACTAATGGACCCTTTAATTTTTTGAATATAAAAAATAGATTTTTCACGAAACATATTGATAATATTTTAGTATTTATTATGATATTTTGGTGTATTTAAAAATATATAAGGACCATGATAATCACTGGTATATTATTCATGAGACTCTTAGTGTAAACTTGTTATATTAAAAATTTTGAAATTGTAAATTATGAATTCAATATTTTTCTTTTTAATGGGAATATTTTATTCCTGTATGGAATCATAGTTGATCCTATGAAGAAAAATGAAGTGAAAGAATAGTCTAAACTAGTCTGCATAATTGAGGTACATATTTTCATTATTTTGGATAGTTACTATTGAAAATTCATTCAAAGGTTTTCTTTACGGGTTAGCCTATGAATGAAGCATACACACAAAGATTTTAAGCTCACATGGACAAAGAATTGTGAATAATGGGTAGAAAATTTGATGATGAGACGAGTTAATGATTCGATTGTTACTATGAAATTAGGAAATGATTAATTTGTAATTTATAGTGATCCATTGAATATGGGACATGGTTTTCTATTTTGGAAAAACAATAAAGTTTTTTCATATACCTTAGGGAAGTTAAAGGCTCATGAAAAAAATAATATAACACATGATATTGAGTTCAAAGATGAAGTATTCTCATTGATAATATAGATAAATTATCATAATGGTAAATTATATGAGAAATAAATAGACAATGAGAGCCTAAATTACATCTTTTAATATAAATATGTCATCATGATGGAAGAGTGAAGGTAAGAAATAGTGAAGGATTATTCTTTTTCAATACACTACCACACAAGGATGGAAAATAATGTAGTAGATTCATTGACCTAGAAATATCATCGAGTACCAATAAAAATAAGTATTGATAGGAATATTACGCTTATTGATATAATAAATATTGATATAGTTATTATAATGGATGGAGATACAAGAATCCTTTTTCAATTGACTATAGAACCATCTTTTTTGGGATATATAAAAAGTTCTCAACTTGATGATGATAAAATACAGAATAAACATAATTTCATGAATTAGGTAAAATTGGAATACATTTTTTATGAGGATGGATTTATAAAATATGAAAAATGGTACTATATTCTCTATATATTACCAAGAATAAATGTAATTATTGGATTATTTCTATAGATCTACTTTATTTATATCCCCTGATAGAACCAATATGTATATGTATATCAGGGAACATTTTTATGGGATAATATGAAGTAGAAAATTAATTATTATGTATAAATATGCATGGGTTTTGAATAGGTTAATGTTTATAGTTTACATACTAGAGGATTATTGAAACCCCATCCTATTTTTATGTGTAAATGGGATAAAATTACATTGTAATTTGTCACTTGATTACCAAATACTCTTAGAATGAATAATGTAATACAAGTTATTATGGATTGTATTTAAAAATTTATACATTTCATTTATAAAAGATAATGTTTAAATTTTGAATGCCTTTAAAATATGTATATTAATGAAGTGTATAGTCTTTATATTTCACATATGTTAGTAGTCTCTAATAAAAATCTCTCATTTAACTCAAAATTAATGACAATTATTTAGAAGGATCTTGATATTGAGTTTCATTTGAGCAACACTTATCTCCCTCAAACAGATGGATAATATGAAACGACTATTCACACATTAGAGGACTTGTTTAGGCCATGATCAAATTAATTTCATGGTATATGGAATTTTTATTTATGTTTTGTGGAGTATTACTATTACAATATCTTCCAATAAAGTATTAAAATGGAACCTTATAAAGTAATATATGGAATGATTTGTTTCACTCCAACTTTATAGGATGAAGTTTGTGAAATAAAAATAATAGGGCCAATAATTTTTGAGTAGAAAAAGATAAATGTAAAGAGTATTCAGGTTCATATTAAATAATTTTAAAGAAGAAAAATTTTTGTACTGATAACTTGATGAATGATTTGGAATTTCAAGTGGGGGAGATCATCATGTTGGACGTTTCTCTATGGAAGGGTGTTATAAGGTTCAAAAAGAATGGGAAACTAAGACCTAGGTTCCTCAAGACCTTTGAAAATTTGGAAAGAATTTGATATGTCGATTACTTATTTTCAATGACACCAAGACACTCAGAAGTACCCAATGTGTTCAATGTATCATGGTTCGGTAAGTACATGTGAGATCCTATTAATGTGATCACATATAAAGAAAAATAATTGAAACCTGATATATTATATTGTGAAGATCCAATTCAAATTATTGAAACTATGGAGAATGTACTATGTAATTAGATGAATTTACTAGAAAAGTTACTTTGGGGAAACCATAAAATTGATGAAGTAATGTGGAATACATAGGATATTATGAAAATAATCACCCTCATTTGTTTAAAAAGTAATATCCACGTCAATTTAAATGTTGGAAGTTTTGAAGGAGGGAAGAATGTAATAAACAAGGTTCAATTATAGTAAGTGAGAATTATATTTTATTAAAAATATAATGTATTTATCATTTTAATATTTCATGTAATAAAAATTCTAATTTGATAGATTTAATATCAGTTTTAAACTTACTAGGTCAAAATAAGCTAGGAATTAATATCTCAAATTTTCCATCATAAATAAAATTATATCAATAATTGAAAATGTATTATTTAACTACTTTACATTAATTTATAATTTTTTTATAATATTTTTTACTAATAATTTATTGAATACCAAATGGATAAAATCAACGAAAAAAACATTTTTATGTGAAAATGATATTTTGATGAAAACTATTTTTCAAGAAAGAATAATTTATTTACATTTTAATTAATTAAAATAATATTTATTTATAAATTATTTAAATGAAATTTATATTTTATATATCTACATATAAAAATTTAAATATTTTTAATGTTGATTAATAGTCATATATTTAATATAATATCATTTAGGCATGAAAAATGAATTAATTGAAAACCATTTTAACACATTTTTTAGGTATATTTTTAAATTAAAATAATCCAGTTATATTAATTGAATTTTGTATAATGGTTTTCATATTAATAATGTGATAAATTAATATTATTTAATAATAGAAACTTATATTTTTTCTGAATAAATATTAAAAACAATAAAAACTAATCAATATGGTTACAATTACTACTGATTTACCGGGGGGATAACATAAAATGATACGTATAAAAATGACCTAAACAAAAAATAAAATATTATTTTATGGTTTAATTTTTACCTAAAATTATAACCTTTAAATAAGATTCATTTTGAATTCATGTTTCAATTAACATGACTTGAAATTAATATAAATCGTTGAATAATAACAAGTGTTCAAATCACCAAAATTATAAAATTTAACACCCCCTCACAAATTCACACATATTAATCCATTTAGATAATCCATAACCTTCCAAATTATCTCCCAAAATCCTAAAAAAAATTCAATATATTCTTATTTTCATAATATTCCAACCTTAGGGTCCTTAATAAGAGATCCATAGGTGAGATTTCTAAGTGAAGGTCATCATCTTCACAAAGATCCAACATTTTTACTTTTTTATTTTTCTAAGATTAATTATGTTTTAATAATTAAAATATAATAACATAATTACTCACATATACATATATTTTGTTATGTTTATGGAATAATATTTGTCCATATACTTCTCAATAAAATGGGAAATAAATCCATCAATAGTGTGTACGGAGGACAACTGCCTTACAAACCAATGTAATTTATTTCCCATAATCAAATTACAATGATTTTAATAATTTTAGAAATAATGAATACATTTGATAATTATGAAATTATATCTACTATTTAAAATTAATATATCATCAACTTTCTTACACATTCACACATTATCAAAATGATAACATTTATTTGGGAATCATATGACTTACTGTCTCTATGAGGTGATGTGATTTAATTTCCTAGTTCAAATTTCAAGAATATTTAAAAAATATATCAAATGAATAAATTTTATATTTATAACATTAATATCATTATTTATATGATGTAACTATTTACTATTCACAAGAACTATAATTTATTTTACAAAACATGCATGAGAAAGTGAGGTAGTTAACACCCAAAATTATAGTTGTAATGAAATATTATTAATGAATAAGGGATAAGATGCTGTAATAGGATCATATAAGATAGTATAAATATTACTATGGTTATGGTATTAATTAATAACACATTTAAAAACATTCTAAGAGAGGTTAAATAACATTAATATAAAGGGAAGGGGGAGGTAAGGGATTTCGTCTCAATATCCATTTAATTGAGACATATTTCATATCATGCACCTTTTTACATTGATATGGTGTATATAATTCCCCTTTGATATATTTAAATTGACTTACTATTTATTCATGATGATTAGTATTTCAATTTAAGCCTATCTATTAAATGTTTTATAATTTTAAAGTTAGACAAGATATAAGGATTTATTACATAATATCATTTTTGGGATTGCAATAATTTTTGTCGAAGGAATCCAATAATTTTTACATCATAAGATCCATCCATTTTATTATCCTATTGATGTTGAAAAAATTTCACATATTTTAATCTGAATTTTCAATTTTTTAAACTTGAAACATGTATTGATATTTTTGATATAAAATTCAATCTTATTTTTATTTTTGATCTAGTATATTTTTCTTAAATGTCCGTATGATTCAAAATTGTTTTCCAAAATTTATTTTATTTACTCAAATTATTAATCAAGAAAATTTTATGTTATCCTTCACTTTTAATTTTTTTTAACACTATCATTATTTTTCGAAATGGATATTTTTTAATTTATTTATTAAAATTCAATAGGATTGTTTTTAATGTATAAGGTATTAATGGAATATGTAAAAGATAATCTGATCTTGTTTCTCTTTTTGATCATGTATATTTTTCTTCCATTTCCCTATTTCTAAAAAAATATTTTAAAAAATTCATTTTATTTTCCTAAAAAATATTTAATGATATTTTGTATTGTCCTTTACTTTTAATTTTATTTTTGAATTTAATCTTTATAAGGTTTTCTTAAAAGGGTTGTCTTGTAATTTCTACAAAAAATGTATAAAATGGAGTGTTTTTTAACATATACTATATTCAAGGAATTTTCTCCCTCCATAACCATTTTATGATATTTATATTATTATACAAGAGTTAATTTGTCTTAAAAAATATTTAATATTATATTATATTAACATTTCACTACAGTTTTATTTATTATTCAAAATGACTTGATTTCTTTAAAAACCCTCTATTTTTAATGAACTGAATGTCATATCATACATTAATTTTGTGTGAATTTACTTTATTTTAAACAATTCACTTTCATGTGATCATTGGAAATTAAATTTCTATTATATATCGAATTACTTTGTATCATGGATGTGATTACTTTGTAAACTATATACCATTTTTTACATAGGTTTTTTTATTATTAATGTTATTTGATGAATGGTGTAAAATATTGATACATTTGAATTATTAAATTAATAATTTTTTATTGATAAGGTCTCAATATATTTATACTTTATTCCTCTCATATGTACCCTAGTTTTGTGCCCCATCGCTCTTCCCTACGTCGGTTTGGTGTGGTGTTGCCTCAGACCATTAGGACATGGTGCTCGAGTGACCAACGGTTTCCAGGAGGCACAATATTCATTTTCCAGCTTGGTGTGATGGAAAACCTGAAGGAATTTATGTTATGGAATTGTTTATTGTTAACTATTTATTTGGTGACCTATTTTTGTTGGAGATGATGGAATCTGGAACATGGTTTTATCTGGTGATCTGGTGTGGTGACAAGTTAGTGATGAAAATGGTAGGGATGGTCAGCAATTGTATGGTGGATTGGTTTCAACTCAAGGTTCTATTTGTATATGGTGAATGAGTTTTTTGTATTATGGTAGTGGTGATGGTCTCCGATGGTTGACTTTTGTAGTGACTACTTTGACGATTGTTCTGCATTGGCGATGATGGTGATTGAATGGAATGTTTTATGGGTTTGTTTCATGATGATAATGGTGGGAAACGAGGTGCGACTGAGGTCCCTATGGGTTCTATCGACTCGAGGTCTCCTTGGGGTCTGTGGTCTTTTGAATTTATAATCTTAATTTTTGACACATTGAATTTGGATCCCACATAATGTACAAGGTGTATGGTGTTTTGGGTATGGTGTAACCTATTATGGTTACCTCTTCTATAATATTTCTATTTATAAAATAAAATAAAAATATATTTATTAGTTAGTCAAAGCATAAGTAATCATGTTGTAAACAAGGCATAAATATTATGACAATAATAGGTAAGTAGTTTGTATCCATAATCAACTTTATAATCACAATGATCTATATCCATGATAATAATTGAAAACATGTATATAAACTATACTAATATCACATTGATAGAATAAATAATATTGATAATAAAAATCAAATGTTAAGACCTTGTTCTAAGACACTTTAATTATCAGTGAGACCATATTCAAGACATCATGTCAAATTTGGAAGGCATATTCCAAGTAAAGAAACCTATTTTTATCACGACACATATTGATAGATCAAGGGGATATATAATTTTAGGCCCGACTTTTCACTTGACATTGTTAAATCAATTTATTATAAGATTCATCAAGAACTTTCATACCATTACTAGAGGAACCACTTATTGATGAAAATAACATTATCCATATAATGAGAAATATGGAAATTAAATAAGTAATAAACCAACAATAATTGTCAATAATCATCAATAATACTAATAATATTCCCCATGTTATCAAAGTGGTTAAAATGATCTCAACCCATATAAATAAATAAGGTGGATGATCGAACAATACATAATCAACTTTCCAATAATAATCTATATTAGAATACCAACACACATAATGTTAATAATTTTCCAATTGAAAATAGAATAACCTTATTTCTGAGAGAAAAAAATCCAATCCAAAATATGTTAATTATTATGTTCACATAACCTATACAAATGAGTATTTAAATAAGTCAATTATATAATAACATGATCACACGCCATCCATAGTAGGATGATGGATGGTTTCAAGAGAAAATAACCCAAAAAGTGAGAAATAAATTTTAATGTATTTATTTAGAATGATTTTTTACCAAAAATACTATAATACCATATAAAACAAATAAAGGGAAGAATACACACAACATATATGTAAAAAGTTTCAAAAAAAGTAATAACTCAATGAATAAAAAACATGTTACCAAAAATCCCCACTAATAAAGTAATTATTCAATAAATTTCCACTTAAATAAGGAAAAATAATTTTTCCTAGTACAAAACATGAACTAAAATAAAATAGGGTACATACAATTCTTTGGATAATATATCAATATAACATAAAACAAATGGAGCATAGTGAATAACTTGTTTTATGTATTAAAAATTAGAATTGAGACCAAGAAAACCCTTTTGGATTGTGTAACTCTTTAATAAAAATACATTTAAAGAGAGGTGTGGAAATTGAATATAAATAAAAATTATTAAAAGTTTATTCATGAAATTATATCTCCAATAGTTACTATATAATTTATAAAAATAAAATTAATTGCATTAAACATCTTTCAAAGGGAGGAATTGGATAAGAAACCCTTACCACATTGTAATGTTTTGGATCAGAAACCATTGAGTGTTAAAACTAAAAATATATATTTATATTTGAGGAAATAAAATAGATTAATGATAAAATATTTCAATTTTTTAATATTCACACTTAGAAAATGAAAATTAATTCATAAATAAATTAATTTTATCAATTATGAGAAATTTGGATGAACAAACATACCTTTTGTCCTGAATTTTGAAAAGATTATTTAATTTCCTATATAAAAAAATATATCTTAATAAATTAATTGAAAAAAATTCTCATATCCATTTTCATTCATCCTCTTCATAATTTTTCATTCTCTATATTAAAAATTTCTACTGTCCACATCAGGTGTTTTTGTTTTTGATCATTTGTACTAGTCTCATAATAGTGGTGCCAATATTCATTAATTCTTGCAAATTTAATCATTATAATTTCATTAATGTTACATTAAGGGGTTATTTTTAATTATTTACGAGGTTTAAAATTCCTTTTATGAGTGTTTTAGTCTTTATCCATGAAGATGAAATCGATAATAAGTATGTTTTCGTAATTTTTCTATGAATGAATGTTGTTTTATAAATTAATGAACTAAATATTGATATGATATCTCCAAAACCAAAATATAATTATTTACACATTTATATATTTTTATATAATCAATTATTTTTCCAACATTTATTCATGATATAAATTCATAGTATTGTTAAATTAGGTGGTTAAATCATCCCAAATATGAACACATCCCAATTTATTGACTCATTTCATGGTGGTTTTATTGAAATATCATTTTAAAATAAGCATAAGGATGTTATTTAATATTTACAATTGTGATATATTATAATTTTACATAATTATAAGAACAAGTAATTGATATGAAAATATTATTAAATTTGAATAAACGATTATCCACTTAGTATGCTTGTCTTAAATGATTAAAATATTATTGATCTTTTGTTGATCATATCATTAATAGGTTCTCTAATTTTTCACAATATAACTATAATGATATGATTGTAATATTAATAATTTTTTAAAACTATACAATGTAATAACCTTGTAAGGAATTGACGTAAAAGAAACATGTTATGCCATAAAGGTGGTAGTCTACACAACACAGAAACAAAATTTTTAATTTTCTTAGTGGATGGGTAAATGAATAAATAATGACAATAACACTAACCTATAAAAATTACAGAATATAAATTATAATAAGATAATTATAATAGTGTCTCTTGAATAAAATTTGAAGAGAATAATAATGAATAAAACATATTTGATAATAGCACTATAAGAAATGTTCAAACTGTAGCATTTTTTAGTTATGGTCTATAAAACTGCAACAAAATACAGAGAAATATTCTCAATTTATTTTTTAGTGACTCATTGGAAAATATTTTTGTATTTAGAGGTGTTTTTAAATAAATATGATGGTAAATATGTTTAACATCAATTTAGTGATTTTTATTAAAACCCCATTATTTTTTAAACCCCCCACCCCACCCCTCTCCCTCTTGGGATCTTATTCCCAACCTGATGCCACTTCATGGCCTACCCCTCACCACAGATTGATAGCCTCATTCACCCTACATAATGTCATATCTCTCCCTTAGAATCATCAATAGACTCTAGCTTTGAAAATATCCCTCATTACTACTCATTGCCTTACTCCTCTCATACTTCCCCTCACTGAATCTATACACATGCCCCAGTCTCATCCACCCCCTCGACATCATTAAACACTAAACCAAATTTTCTCTTGGCCTCAATGCTACACCCTACACTAAAATTTTCTCTTCCTTTATTCCCCTCACCATATTTTTAGTTGAGGTTTTTTCCGATTTTTTCCCTACTCAATGTTTGTTACTATGTGCTATGTTTTATGACATAATTATATAATAGAGATGTGTTTAATAATTTACCTATTCTAATTATACTTTAATGATTCTAATTTAGTAGATTTCTATAATAATTTAGTTTAATGGGTACTTTGAGATAAATTATTCCCCTTTTAAATTAAATATATTTTATTTTAATACATGATAATATTATTATAATTTTTATTTGAAAGTGTTCAAATTCAGGTACATCAAGAGAAAATTTGCATTATCTTACATCAGAACACATATTAGTATTTTATTGTTTAAAACATGTTTTTTATTTTTCATTAAAAAGTTGGTCCATGGATGGATGTTTCTACTGTCCATGTTCAAATTGAATATTTAGACAGTGGTTGATTAAGGATGAAGTATTAGAGAAATCGATACTTAAATTATTTACTCCTTATTATATATATTGGATTTGAAGTAGGGAATCGATCATTATAGAAAATTTGAGAAGTTTTATGTACATTGAAAAAGATTATGAAAATTCCTTGATAGTGCATAATAAGATTAAAAGCATGATATTATTTTTACACATAGTGGGTGGAAAGAACCCGACCCATACACCGTATAAAACTAATACCTAACCAGAATTTTCACATGTCTAAAGTGCAATATCAATTCCCATGGGTTGGGTTTTATCACCTGGGAACCAATAAAAAAGAGAAGGAAAAATTTTCACTAAAATTAATTAGAAAATGTTACATACATACCTAAAAACGAACAGGAAATGGAAGTAACCATGAATATATTTTTCATAACTGATATAGAACAACTGAAGAGACACAACTCAAAAAGAATAAAAATAATCATTAAGAAATAGAGTCCAAATATAAAGCCAAAAAAATCTAAAAAACCTCTCCAACCGTCTCCATGTGATAGTGATAGAAAACCCCCAACATTTCATCATCAAAATACATAAACCCTGATAATAGAAAACCTCACCACCACAATATAATGCCTTTCCTTTTCTAATATCAAAGGACATAAAATTGTCTATGCATTGATGAAGGGGTAAATATGGTGTGAGATAACATGCTCAATATGGTCTCACCTTGGTGTTCCATAACAATTCAAAATATTAAAATCCATTCATTCTCATCCTTAATCAAAATGCGATATGATATATAATTTTTTATTTTTATATCAAAAGCATGGGAAAAAAATTAATTTCCCAATTTCTATATTGCCAAATAAAGTAGGTAAATAAGTTTCAAATAATTTTATATAAATATATCATAGAAGGTATATAATATCAAACCAAGAAATTTATCACATATCAAATCAAATACATTGTAGTACAATATAATGGTACAAACCGAAAGCATTCCAAATAAACCAAAAGTATACATAACATCAAACCAAGGATTACACTAGTTTAGGATATATAGGAATATCATAACTAAACATATAAAATCACACGTGAATCAATCCTCTAGATATATTCATCATGTAAATTGTGTAAGTGAACACCCCAAAAAGTGAATGCCCCAACAGATCTAACAAGTCCAAAGAATAACATGCACGAGGTTCATAGGAAATCCATGAAAAAAACCCCTTAACACTGGATAAGGATTATTACTACAACTTCCACATAAGTAACCAAGGATTACTATGGGATCTATTTTCCAAACCATTTGATAAATTTATTTTATCATATCAGGATTTTGAAACTATTTCATAAAATTATTTCATAATTATTTGAAGTAACACTTTTCATTTACCCAAACAAGGGGGGGGGGAGACCATATTTTACTAAATCCCAATTCCCCCACACACAAACAAAATTAATATATCATTCCATTTTATTTACAATTTTTTATCAAATATGAGAAATTTTGTTCACCAAAATTGGTTATATGAAGAAACACCTACTTCAAAACTCGGGTCGCAGACACCCAAAACGGTATCCACCTAGAAAAAATAACTCACAAAAACAACAAAGTCCCTAGCATCCAATCCCTAAATATTATAATTTATTACATTTAAAAAAAGGGTTGATGAAGAGGGAGTATCACAACATACATCAATAATTAACACACACCTCACCATAACCAATATGGAAATCATGCACTCGAACAAGAGAACAAAATGAATCTAAAGAGATTAAACCAAACCATAATGGGGATTAATGACTAAATGATGATATCTAGATGGAGTTTAGGAACCCAATATATTCTTAAGAGAGATATAGGTTATAAGAAAAAATTGATGCTAATGAATAAATGGAAAATTATCACTACAATACCCTAAAATATCAAAAAATGATACTTACATGGTGTGTAATCCCATTACATGTTGTGTAATCTAAGACACTAAAGTATTCCAAAAACATACAAGAATTTTATTGAAAACTATATTTTTTTTTCCATTACATGAAATATAATATTTATAAGATGTTTCATCTTTCACACTTTGTAATCAGCTAATGAAATGAGCTTATAAATAAAATAAATGATGTATAAAGTAGTAAAAAAATATATAATCAACCAATAGCTTGAAAAAATATAAGATTATTACATGAAAAACCAAACCTCCATGAGAATTATCTGAACTAAGGAAGAAACCTATTAAGTCATTACATGTTTATAACTGGACAACATTAATTCAAATAATATTACATCCCTGAAATTTAGGTATTTTTTTCCAAATAATTATTTCCATAATCAAGAGTCCAAAGACACACCCAACTAAAGTAGGAAACAAGTAATGATAAGATGATTACCTTAACGAGAGTAATATTATTTTAAAAACACCCCACTATAAGAAATTATGTCCCAATGATGTCATGTGGAATAATGAATTCTAATAAAGTGGGGAGTTTAATTTTCTATCATCAAGGACTTTCACTACAAAGTCTTCTGAGAATTTGATCGGTGTTTCCATAAAAATCTAGTCAACAGAACTAACTTTGAATAAAAAACATTCACTTGGGAGTCAAAAATATATACTGGATTATCCAACAATATAAATATCTAGCTCTAAATCAATTTCTTCCCAAATCAGAACATGATAGGGATCATAGCAATATTTCTTGTGTTGTACTATGTGAAACTCATCATGAATTCCTATCAGCCTAAATAAAAATTCCAACCAATAAGCAACTAGAACAAGCTACCTAGTTGAAAAAAATGTTCTAACATATCATGAATCTCACATTATTTGTTTTCTAATCAAACAGTGAACTAACTATGAGAAAATTTCAATAAAAAAGGTCCCCTATTGAAAAATCCATATGAAGATGTCATTGATCTGTATAAGATTTGTATAGACTCTATTGTATAAAAAGACACAGTTGTATACCTTGAATTATAATAAACATCAATTGAACTTAAATCAGTACCACTAAATATTATTATACCACCTATTATGAATAAAGACGTTATCTATACATATGACCATAAAAATACTCAAAATGATCCATTAGGATCAACTAAGGATAACTTTTTTTATAAGAATACACTACTAATCCTAGATGAATATATAATGATCTACCAAAATCCTAAACATAAGAATAGAGTACACCCCCTAGTATCAAAATAATATTCTTTCCCTGACTGTCTATCTATGGATGGTAAGATATACTAAACCAGATTTGAGTTTCAATTTCTTCTTGGATGCTCCTACAGATCCTCAAAGTGAAACAAGGATTACTATAAAGAAACAAATAGAATAACCACATATATCCTCCCATTTTTTTCAAATACAGCCTACCCTGATATTTAAATTTATTGGTGTCCCTATTCCGAATGAAGTTAGTTGGAATTGTCAACCAATCAACCACCACCTAGATTGAATTCTATCCACATGGAGTCTATATTAATACAAAAAAATTTCCATGTAAAAATATTCTCGTTTCTACAATAGCCTTATAGGAGTATATAGAAGTCAATAATGTTTTATATTCTATTCCTTTATCTCTTGGTACGTGTAACAACGAGACACATAATCAGTAATGTCATGCTTCATACCTAGCCACCAAAACGTTTTTCTCATGTTATAATTCTTCTATGTGTTTCCTGAATAACTGATCCATAAAGAACTACGATAATCATAAAAAACAGATATCCTTTCAAATTATATGATTCCAAATTGATTCCCAATATATTGAATACCATATGAAGGGAGAGACCAACAAGAAATAGACTCCCCACAATATAAGGTTTATAGAATTCCTATGAACTCATCATCTTAATGCGGGATATATAGAATATAAATAAGAAGTGATGATGATAACTTAACATTGATCAAAAGTATACCTAAATCATCATATTAAGTATCAAGATTCAACTAAGTGAAGATACCCATATGGTTCCACTCATACTTTAATTCCAAAATAGCATATGATGAAAATTTCCTAAAAAGAGAATATGAAAAAAAAATCTGGATCCCTGAGGTGTAGGTGATGTCGATGCGACCCATATAATGTTATTCAACCCAAATAATCTATATAAGATTCAATAATATATTAGAGAATATATAACTTACAAACTTAAATTCTGAATAGCTGGTGAACCTATCCCCAAAATGAATTTGTTTCCCATAATTGAGTGCATGCATAAATATGGTAAGATCTAAATCTCAAGTGTTGAAATTATTCTCATGTAGTTGAATTTGAAGAGAGATGAAAGCTACCTCCTGATCATTCTATATGAGAACAGAACTCTAAATAGTTACAGATGCATCATTTAAAACCACATACCCCTTACCGATCTCAGGTAAGATAAGAAAATGGAGATGACGTAAAAGACGTTTCAGATCATCAGAAGAAAACTAAAACTTTTCAACCCATGTGAATTTAACAAAATTCTTGGTAATAGAAGTCAAATGTCATTCTAAATTTTAGAAATCCTTAATTAACCATGAATAATATCCAACAAGATAAAGAAATCTCTAAATTCCAAAGACATTATGTGGATCTTCCAATGATAATAGAGATTAAACCTTCTTAGGATCAAATGATATGTCATTATCAGAAATCACATTTCCAAAGACCGTTATTTCTTTAATACATAAATATAATTTTGAAACCATTCCATACAAATGGCGCAATCTCAGGATTTCCCTAACCAACACAAATGGTTCTTTTGTTCATCCTCAGATACCAAATAAACCAATATATCTTCTAAGAGCACTACCACAAATTTTTTGAGATATTAATGGAATATTTGATTCATCAAATCCATATAAAAGATTAAGTATTATTCATAACAAAATAAATCTCAAGATATTAAAAATTGAAGTACCTTATCCTAAATGTTTTCTTTTGTATATCAGAATTCAGAACTCTGAGATGATAATAATCTGAACGAAGATCAATCTTTAAAAATATTTTTTCCTATTCAACTAATCAAATAAATTGCCAACATGAGAAAAATCGTATTTATTCTTAAAAATTACCTAGTTCAACTTCTGATAGTCCACATATAATAAAATAGATCCATATAACTTATTGAAAAAGAAAAATGGTGCTTCCAAAGGTGAGGCACTAAGGTGTACAAAAACCTCCACCATTGGATTGTACAATTGAGTCTTGAGTTCTCACATCTCCATTACATCCAAATGATAATGTCGAACTAAATCTAGCTATATACCTGACCAGGTCAATTGAATAGTATACCTCTCTCTATTGAGAAAGAATTGATAAATCTTTGGTAAAATGAAAATAATGTACCAAACAAAAACAATAAGATCAAAAACATAATATATGTCATCAAGTTCAAATTCTACAAGAGACAAAAAGATCCTACGTTCTGGGTAGAATGGTCCTTCATGACCCACCCTCAGATCACACTCTCCCTAAAATACCTGAGAGCCCCCATCATCCACAAGAAATGAAATAGTATAATGATAAAACTCAACCTCCACACAATGAAAAAAATAGACAATCCATCTCAATGATGAAGTCAAATATATATTAATCCAGAACTCGAAAATTATAGTCTAACTCTGCATCAACTATTGATAGAACACAAGAAGGACACTAAAATCCCTTTGATTTTTTCTTCCCAAGAGGTATCAATAAGGCCATAACAAAGGGAATGATATTCATTGGACATTAATAATATAAAAAAATACCATATATAAATAAGTAGTAAGCACTAGTATCAAATAAATAAATCACTACATAGTATGAAATAAGGATATTACATCTCATTTTTACTAGGACTGTGTCTACCTCCATTAGGAACTCATCTACTATGTGAAGTTATTTGATTACTATGTAATGTGTTTGGATCTATATTGTCTTTGAAGAATATGAATGCATCATAGTGGCGTTTGGAGATAATGATCCTTGGCCATATCAAGGAGTAGACATAGCGAAGATGAACTTCTTCAAATAACCGAAATGTACACACTGGTTACACATCTTTTTAGGTAATAGACAATAATTCCTAGTGTGACCAAGCTTTCCCCACTGATATTAGTTCATAGGCACACTACTGGTTTTAACTGGAGTTTCCGAAGCGGCCTTCTCTCCAGAACCACATCCACCACTCATATGGTGATCTTTCAACTTTTCCTTTTCCCCTAGAGAACCATTAAAGTTTCCACTAGGTAGAAGATAAGGGTAAATATATTAAACATTTTCTACTATATTTACCTCTAACATCCTAGACCTATCCATTTTCTTTGCATATGTTAAAACCTTTAGCATAATTACATGTGATATCTTATATGGTTTCAAACTCTGGAGGTACTTTTGATATTTCCTATAGTCATTCCATAAAAACTCTAGTGAAAAAACAAACAATATTTTCAACCAAATTGGTGTATGATAAAACCAAACACTCTCTCTAATACAATGATAGGATCTCCAACTATTTCTTTATCCACATTGACTCTAGAAAACACTACTGTAATGAAGGCAGTCTTGAAACCCTTCTAGTAAAACCCCACATGTCTATCCACATATACGATAGAATCCCACCATCGCTTTCTAGGAAATTATATCCAGAACGAAACACACTTAAACTTGAAACTCTAAGGTGTATATAGAAAGTCAATGTTCCGATAAATCTTCTCAAGATTGTCATCTGGCTCATGTGCTTCATTGGTACCTTTTAAGGGTACTGTCTTCTCATGTAGTAATTACTTTTATCAATACCTATATCTTAAATCTCTAGGATATACTTCTAAAATAGTGTTCTAATCTTGTGATACATTTTGGTCAATAGCATGACCGTTACATATGATAACCTCGATGAAATTCTGATTGAGGGGTGGATTCTATTAAGGGACATCAACTACACCATCATGAGGAAATCATGAATACCATCTTGGAGGTATACTAAAACACACAAAAAATAAAAGGAAATGATCTGTAAATAGTTTAACCTCCATTAATGCTGAAAAACATATGAAAAAACTAAGATTTAAAAAATAAAAACTCAAAACAGCAGGAACACATCCCAACATACCATGGTATCTAGAGTCACATCATGGAAAGTGATAGCTAGTAATACACTACATCCTACCTCTCAATTTACAAAAATATTATCTATAGTTTAACAAATTTTATATGACAAGTAATCTTGAGGGTATATTTCAACTAATAATATAACATGAAAACCCAAACCCGGATACCCTATCCAAATTTCACTTGATTTGAATTTTCAGATACTCGAAGAGAATTCTTGATCCCCATAGGTTGGAATCTAGAACATGGTAATCAACAACAAATATACAGAATTATTTAACCCAAAATGAACCATAAAACATGACATATATAACTAAAAAATGAAAATCTTGAATTAAACATGAATATATATGCCATAAAAGATACATAATAGTTGTGATAAAACTGAAATGATAGAAAACAATATCCAAGAGACAAGTCCAAATAAACTAAAAAAATAACTAAAATAGTACTCCAATTGTCTATATCTGATAGCATGGAAAAACCATCACCATCTCTCCATCCAGCTACCCAAACATAGACGATAGGAAACCTAATTGCCTCACTGTGGTGCCCTTCCTTTCCCTGCATCAAAATACATAAAAAGGTCAATGCACTGCCGAAGGAGACAATAGGGTGAAAGATAACAAGATTAGCAGGGTTTTACTCATGTGTACCATAACAAGACTCTAAAAAATAATCCATGAATTCTAATCATTAATGGAAACACAACATGATATACAATTTATAGGTTTTATATCAAAAGAATGGGAAAAAACTAATTTCCCCATTTTCCACATTTCTAAATAATGTTGGAAAAACTATTTAGAATCACATAATATACATATTTTAAATAAGATATATGAAATAAAACTAAATCATATATCACATATCATATCAAATCCATGGACGTACAAAAACAATACAAACCAAAGAAACTGAAATTGACCAAAATCATAGGTAACGTCACACAAAGGATCAAACTATGTCAAGATAACTAGGAAAATCATACCTAAAAATAGAAAACAATACAAAAATCAAGCCTCTAGACATATTTATTGAGTATAAAGATCTAAGGAACATCTTAGAAACAAAATCCCACAATAGATTTGATAGGTTCTTAGAACAACATGCCTTGGTAGTAGAGGAAATGACCATGAGAAAACCCCTCAATAGTGGATGAGCCCAATTACTACACCATGTATCTAAGTACTCATGGTTGTCCATATTCTCTATTTTCCAAACCATTTCATCATATAATTTCATCATCTAATTCTTTGAAAACCATATTACAAAACTAGTTCCAAATGCTTCGAAAAAATATTTTTATTTATAAAACTTGGGGAAAAATAACTTTTACCCAAAATAGATTCCCACCCAAACACAAAATAAATCAACCAGTCATTCTATTTCATTATGAAAATTTTATATAAAATAGGATCAACAAATTTGACCAATATAGGCTAGAGATGAAACCACCTACCTCAAAATTCATGTCACAAACACTAGAAATGGGATTCACTAACATGGAAGAATACACATTGATAATGGAGGCCCAAAAATACAACCCTAATATCTTATAATTGATTAAATTTAACAAAAAAGAACTGTGAAGAGTGAAGATCCAAATATACATTAATAATACACATACAAAGAAGAATAACCAACATGGAAAATGTACCTTGCAACAAGATCACAGAATTAATCCTCAGAGATGAAGCCAAAATAAAATGGAGATAAATCTCTAAATGAAGTGATTCAGATTAAGAGAAGGTCCACAAAATATTATTTGGAGAGATATAGGTCTATATTAAGGAGTTCTATGGAATAATGGATGAGAAATCATCCATGCATCACCCTAAAAGCCCTACTCATGATACTTAAATAGTGTGTAATCCCATTACACATCATGTAATCCATGAAACTCAAGTACTATAAAAACCCCATATCATTTTTATTAAAAACAATATTTTTAACCATACACAATGTGTAATATTTACATGGTGTGTAATATTTCATTCTATGTGCATAGGTAATGACATGATATTGGTGATAAAATAAATGACCTATAATCTCTGAATATCCTTTTAAAATATAATATTCTTATATAAAAACCCAAACCACCTCCACCATTCAATTAATTTTGGGATAACCCCATTAGGCCATTACATGTTTATAACCAAACTCCATTAACTCAAATAAGAAAACATCCATGAAATTTATATCATTTCCCCTAATAAATGATATTCATCCTCTGGAATCCAAGGACACACACAACTAAAGAGGAAGACAATTAAATATATGGGAATTACCTAAATAAAGGTAATTAGATATTACAAAAAGAAAATATCACCAGTATTGTAAAAAATAGTTCATTTAATTGTTGATGTTTCATAAATTAATGATGTTTTTAGAAAAACAAGACATCCTAATTCAAATAATAGAATATTAATGGATGATGATGAGGAAAATAATATAATGGAAAACTCCACCATGAAAAAAAAACAAAGTTTTCAAAATTATTTTTTGATGGGAATCAGGAATTGTATGAAGAATGAGTCAAATATTCTAAATTTTATTTTTCATTGAAGTCATACAGAATCAAATTTTTATGTATAATTAAAAATTAAGTAATATATATGATATTATAATTTCTTTGTGATTCATTTTTTGAATATAATATCACATTATCATTTTATAAGGTGAAGAATATTATTAAAAATAATGGAATCAATTATATGAAGAATCATGAATGTACCAATGAATATATGATTTGTTGGAGAGAATATTTGAATAGAAAAAGTGTACAAAATTATATAAATATATATTAAAATAAAAAATAACGATGTCTGTTTGAATATATGTATTACCACAATGAAAAATATATGGTAAATTGAGATGATGTTTTTATGTTACTTTTGATTAAAACCACGCATTAAAAGATTTTTCATGTCATTGAAAACCACTCAACAGATGAAGTTGAAATATTTTTGTCACAAACAAACCTAGTTTGACCCTGAACCAGTCACTTGAGCCTATCTGCGATAGGAACTGATACACATTCCGATCCTCCCAGGTAAGAAACTAGTGTCAGGGGATCAGTTAGGTAACCAAGGGAATTATTTCATTTAATATTAATAAACTAAAAATAGAAAATAATTAGAGAAACGAAATAAATAAAACATTCCAAATTGATCATCATTTAAACATTAACATAAAATACCACAAAAAAATGAACAACAAACCCAAACTAAACCTGATGACCACAACGCCTCCTTGTGACCCCAAGTCTTACTCTCTGATTCAAAAATAAACCATCTCCCATAGTAAGAAAAAACCAAAAAAATCCTACACCAAAATCTAAAAACAAGAGTGAACTATAAAATTGATTATTAAATCTCAATAGGCATGCCTGAAAAAATCTATTCCCAATTCCCTTCTTTTAAATAAAATATATATCAATTTAAAGTTTTAAATAAAATATATTAATCTAGGAATTTTGGACATCTTCACTTTTAATAAAAAACATGAACCATTGCTTTTTTTTACATTTTAATCATAATTTTTTTTGAAGAATAAAATATTTCCATTTTTAAGGAGAAAGAAGTTGTTTTTAATAAAAATAGGGGAAAGAGAGTGTAAATCACCTCCTAATCATTTTTCTATAAAACACTGAAATCCACACATATCATTTATTCAAGAGGTACACCTTGTAATAAGGTAGCAATCGTAATCACCTATCAAGGGTAACAGAAAAATATCATGAAAGAGTAAATAATAATCAAATAATCTCAATCATATTTCATACATAAATATGTGTTGATGAACACGGGAAGACATAGGGTCTTAGTTGAATAATATAGAACACACAATACATCATGACTCATACCAAAGTAATTCCTCAGCCAATGACTTCAATTATCGCCAATGTGTTTGATCGCACCCTACATGGTCTAACCGAGGGGAATTATCCTATAGAAAAAAAAACAATCCAAATCCCCTTCTATAGGCCACTAGCTAGAGGGAAATTCAATGATAGTGAAAAAAATTCCTTAAAAATACACTAACTATGCAAGGTTTTCATGGTAATACTAAATAGTGGTTCATTGAACAATTCCAAAAATGAATCCAATCGCATTAACATATATCACATATAATAAATTCACACAACAAGTAACCCTCGAGTAACACCAAAGCCTCACATAACACCTTTCAAACATTAAATCACAAGGGATCCCCTCAGTATGGGCCTCCCATTACAATAAACATAACTTTGACATGAGAATTATCCATGGAGAAATTTCAAGATTCCCATATGTTACAAAAATTCCAAACCGTCCTCAAACTCCCTTTGATAAACCACTAATTTTCAAGGAACCAAATCCACCTTTCCTAAAAGGTGAAAAACACTATTCTTAATTTCACAAACATTTTGAAAATTCAATTAAATCACTCAAACCACATTTCCACACTATATTAACTTTCAAAAAAATTCCAAATGGGATAAACACCACCATCACATGTCAAACCATTTTCAATGAACCAACAAAAATTATTTTCATGTATAAAACCATTTAGAAATCCATTTTAGAAATCAAATCCACCATTTTATATTCCATAAACACATTCAAAAAGACACACCATTCTTTAAAAACCACAAGTCACTTACAAAATCTAATTAGACATTTTATAAAACATTTTTCATGAATATTTTAATGAAACAATCCATATAATTTAAAATAATCAAGAAAACCATATCATTTCATATCAAAAAATTATTCAAAATATCACTCATCAATATTTCTCATATAATGAAGGTGTAATATTACTTACATGTTTTTTTGTAAAATGGTAAACTGTTTTTGAAATAATATATGGCATGAGTCAGTTCTCATAATGGGAAAGAGGTGTTATTTTGTTAAAATAGGAAAACCTTATTTTTATAATTGTATTTCCAAACATTTTTCATCGGAAAACATTAGGTAATGAAACACTTGGATTTAGTGGTGTACTTTTGGCATCCCAACTGATCATTTTTGATATCATTCTTATCATTTACCATTTCAGTTGCAGGTTCAGCTATTGTTCATGCTTTTCTATAATGGATGCATGTGTGGGAGATGTTTTGGGCTTGTGGTTAGAGGTAACCATGTGGTAACACATAGATCGTTGTTGTGGGGTCTTGTTTTTAGTTTATTTTTATTTAGTGGTACTTTGTGTTTGGATCTATTATTATTTTTAGATTTATTTTTTTATTTGTAGTGTGATCTATTTTTATATTTATTTATTAGATCATAGTTTCATCTATTGAGATTAAAATGGTCCCCCATGTATATTTTGATGCTCGACAATAGTCGCTAGCCCGTGGGGATTAAGAACGCCCTTCAGGCCTTTCCATAGACCAACTTGGGTGACTGGTTCAGGGTAGACCCTGGTTGGTTTGGGAAAAAACCCATTATTTAAACAGAATAACAGGACACATAGATCCACATGACCAAGGGATAATATAAACTCAACAAAAAATTGAAGGATAATGAAGAGAAAGAAGAGTGGAAGAGAATACCAGGGAGAATCACCCAAAAACCATGAGGAAATGATTGATCCACACCAAGGGAGAGTAAAGGAGGATTGGAGTAGAATGGAGAGGCTCCCTTTGAGCCATTCAACCATGGGGAGTAAGAGAGGAGGTAATTTTCTATAAAAAATCACTAGAGTGACGAATAGTAATTTCACATTTTAGTAACTTGGATAGGTCTCAATATTTTTACGCATGGTTTTCCAAACTGTATAGAAACCGTGTGTCCCTCACTATCTAAGAGGAATAATATGCATAATTATCTTGCAAGGTTTTCCAAATCATGCAACAATAGAGTGGTTTCAACTGTCTGAAATGGTAATTGGAAGCACTATTTTCTAGTTAGGGGCATATGGTTTCCCCTAATCATGCCCCAACCATTCGCTACTAGCTATCAAGACCAAAAATTCCATTTTTCACAAAAACACATTGGGAAACTAAAAAACAAAAATGGGACCAAAATAAACAAAGAAACACCAAAAAAATCATGGAACAATAAAAAAATTAAAGGAAACCCAAGACCCAAATGATGATCTTGAACAATGGACAAAAATAGAAATCATGACATAAAACTTTTGATAATAACAACGATGAGGTCATGAAACATCTAAGAGATTAAAAAATGTCTAAGACCATTGATTAATTACATCCATATTTCTCTTATAATCCAAGAGATGTATTTTTGGGATTGGAATCCGATGGATTCAAATGTTTTAGGACTTTACGTATTAATTAGAACACATGGATAGTTATTTTGATCACTTATAATCTTACTCCTTGAATGTGTATGCAATAGAATTGATTCATCATATCAATTATTATTTATAGAAATAAAATTCTTTTAATTGAAATTTATGTCTACCTAAAGCATCTTATTCTTGAGATACATGAGTTGGGGAAATATGGAGTAGAAACATATGAACAATCTACTGAATAAATATTAAAAATTCATACAACACTTATGGGGACCATTACCAAATTTCCAAAATTTATGAAATTTTTATGATTATAGAATCCACACTGGATTGTCCTATCCACTTATTTAATTTTACTTTGAGTCTCAATGGATACATTATAGTAGAAAGTGTTATTTCATAAGTCATCATTAATTCCTTGATATTTCTTTTATATTTAGGTTAACAAGACATATTTCATTTAGGAATTAGATTCGAGGATTCCACGAAATTAATATATGGATCACAAATCTTTACATAATTATAAACTATTGGAATATTTTTTGGAAAATATTTTTAATTGAATGAATGTTTAAAAATATCTAGGACACAATAAATTACAATTGGAGAATAATAATGGTTCTTAATGGGAATATTTTTTGAAATTTTATTTTGGGAATTTAATTTGTAACATCATAATCTTATGTTTACGAACATTGATTAGAACATATTGGATAATGATTTTTACATATAATAATGATTTGGTAAAAAAATATAATATAATTTATTATAAGGATGTAGATGCAATGAAATATCAAACATGGTCTATATTAAAATGGGAATGAAAAGTATGTGAGGACCTAACACTAGTTTCTTAGTGCCAGTGCCTTATTACATTACATTATCTTATTACAAGAAATTCAAATCCTGAATGACTGAATTGTTTATTATATTTGGAAAAAAGTATACATACATAAATTAAACATTAAAAATAGAAATTAAATACAAAATATAAGTTCCATTGGGAATATCCACAACTATAATTTTATCCCTGTAGGCCATTCATTATTAACTTCATCAAATTTTGAGAAAATTAATCATAAGAATGGGTTGAGCTAAAATGATCAGTAAGAATAATAAATATAGTGGAATATAACCCAAACATTAGGCATGGTGAAAAATTTAAAACACATGCCTTTAAAAGAAAAATAATGAACTTAATATGGAAAGAATATTAGTTGAGTAAATATTTCCATAATTTAACTTAATCAAGAATATTATACTAGTTGAATAACCTCATGAACATTGAATTTATTGCATAATAATAAGATAAATTAATATTCAAAATATTATGAAATATTCCATCAAGGCCTCTGCCAAGAAATATAAAAATGATTATGTTCTCGGCCAAAACCATAGCTAAAAATGTGCAAGGCCTCAACCATGTCCATATCTATTTGTCTCATGAGACAAAACAATGCATTGAGGGGATATAACAGGCCCTACCCATCATGTAATTAGTCCGATTAATTCTACATATGAATTAATATAAACATACACCACAAATATATCCATATTGAAACTAATATATGAAATGTAAATAACTTTCCCCAAACATTAATCATAAACACTATCCATTCAGTGTAAATTGTTGAATGGTTTGAAGGTAGCATATAAACATTCAAACTAATTATAAAACAATCAATTAAATATATATTATAATATAATAAAATATTAATCCAAATATTATATAATAATCAACACGAGTGTTGGAAAAGAATAAGATACTCTTCTAAAATCATTGAGTAATTCTTGAGATAAATATTGTTTTATTTTGAAAAGAAGAGTTCTTTTTTAAACATAATTTTTATAAAACCATGAGTAATGAAATATAGTATTTTCATAATAAAATTAGTTATTTTATAATTATAATGGTTTCCAGAAATATATTATAATATTCCCTTTAAAATATGCAAGAATTTGAGAAATTCCTTTGAATCAGGCTTGTATTATGGAAAGAAATCTTGAATGATCCTTTTAAAACATTTAAATCACCACAAATGAAAGTATGATTCTATCATGTACACATATTTATAACAAAATAACATAATATATGGGGATTAAAAACGAATAAATAAGAATTTAATTGAGGTATGTATAGAATAAAAGTAACCCAAATGAATTTGGATGTTTGGGTAGAAAACCCTTCTCATAAGTCTGAAGCTGTTACTCACTTGATGTTAACAAACTGAATAATCAAATATAGATTAATAAATTAATTATTCCAAAATCAACTCTATATCTAATTTATTTATTATAATGTTATTATGTTCATTCATGGAATTTTTATGTGTTAAGAGATACAATTTCATTGTTTGGTAGTGTTTTCTTCCTTGGTGTTCATGATCGGTTTACTTAAATTCATGTATGGATAAACATGTAGAATAAGAATTGTTTTATAGAATAGAAGTTTTATCTTATTAGTGAAAAAATAATATTAAATGGTTTTATAATTCATTTTGTTATTTGGAGTGAATATGAATCATTATATTAAACATTAACGACAACTGTTTGGGTTAATTGGTATTTTTTGATTACAATAAAGTCAGTTTGATTTATAAATTAATATCATGTGTCAAAAAGGATTCCAAAACCACAAATAAGTTATAATAAATATATTATTTTACTTTTCAACCATAAATAAGGGTTCATGACTATAATTTAATGTCTTAATAGAAATTGAAAAATCGTTATCCCAAAATGTGATAAATTAACACATTTCAGATGATGTTTTCAATTACAGTATAAAATAAGGGGAAATGAGAGATAATGATGAATTATTGCCTTATCAAAAAAAAATTCCATTACCTATAAGTTATTGGATTAATCACAAAATTTGGATTAAAGTAGGGGAGGAAAGAAAAATAAATGAATGGAACTTGAAATAAAGGAATTTTAATGTGGAATTTACCACTTGAAGAAATATTCCTTAAGAGCCTCTTTAGGGAAAAGGACTTGGTATTATTATGAGAAAAATATCTTATGGATGTGGGGGAGGATATTGGTAGGATATTTTATCATAATTTAGAAAATGAAAGGTATTGAGATGAGTGAAAATAAGAGGGAGTGATGGATGTTTTTATAGTGGAGGAGAGGAGGGTTTTCCCATTATTTTACACATTATTTTATTTTTTTTACAAATAAAAACAATATTATTTATTATTTTGAACAATAATAGTTATAAGTTCATGTGAGTTCGAACCTAGTGGAATTACATCAGCCTTACATTAAATATGACCTAAAAAGTTAAGCATTTAGCATTTATCGTAAATTATTGTATTTTACTATTCCCTCAAAATTCAAGTATTTTATAAAAATCCCAAATCATCACCCATTCCATTTTTTGACATGTAGAATTGAAAAATGAAATCCAATTTTTTAAAATAAAATTTTAAATATTTTGAATTATATTTGTAAATAAAATCATAATTTATTTAAAAAAACCACATTAAATCTATAACTCATTTTATAACTCCATGAAAAATTAATCAAGGTCACATATAATATTATTATAACCCTATGAAATAATTAAAATTTTATTATTACATTTTATGATAATAAATTTCCATATTAAAGTATTAAATTAATCATTAAATTATAATTAAATTATTTATAACATACAAAAATATCAATACTTACACTGTGATCATTTTTTCACTTATAAGATGTGTAAATTTTATTCATACATCCATGGGTAACGATTATATTTTTATGGCCAATTTAATATTCATTATTATTCATTACATTTCTTAAGGGTATGTTACTATTCATAAGGGTATGTTACTATTCATAAAAAACAAAGTTGATTCTATAACACTCGAAATATAACCCAAAACACAGCCGTGTATGTCATTTTTTCAAATTTCAAAACAAAAATATGAAAAACAAATGTTTACTAGCTATGTTATAACATAGTGGTGTTTTATATGGACTTAGTGTTTCATTCCTTCAATATTAAATTTATTTTAAAAATCTTGGGGTGTTACATTATCTCCTCATTACAAAAATATCGTCAACGAAATTACAAGAATGATACCTTAAAAGAATATTTGGGGAGTTCTTCCTCATAAGCTCTTCAAGATCCCCAGTTTTCTCTTTAATTTTATGATTTTTTAATGTTTCTTTACCGATAGAGTTGTTCAATTCCTCACACTTTTTCTTTAGTTTCCAGAATCTGGAGAGACTCTTCACAGTAAGATAGGTCATGTTACAATTCTATAAATTCAGAAGCAAGGACATGCATTTAGTCGGGCATGTACTTTCTCAAAAATGAGATATGGAAGACATTGTGTGTTTTAGAAAGGCTAGGTGTCATTGAAAAATGATATGCAACAGCTCAAATGCTCTCCATAATTTAAAAAGGGCCTATGTACCAAGGGTTGACTTTCCCTTTCTTCCCAAATCGTATAACACCCTTCCTTGGAGATACTTTTTAGAAAACATGATCTCCCACTCAAAAATCCAAATATTTTCTTTGATTATTATATTAGATTTTTTTTATGAATTTAGGATCTTTGATATGGGTCTGAATAGTATTTACCTTCACTATTTCTTCCTCTACAAGATCTTGGCCCACAAGCATACTTTCCCCAACTTCATCCCAAAAAGTTGGCGCAAAAAATCTTTTTCTATACCATGACCCAAATGGTTCCATTGGAATACATGAATGGAAACTATTATTGTAGGAAAACTCCAATAAAGGTAAATATTGATCCCACATTTCGTTAATGTCAAGTTAAGATGATATCAACATGTTTTCTATGATTTGGATAATCATTTTTGAATTCCCATAAATTTGTGGGTGGTAAACAATAATAAAACAATTCTCTGTATATAATGAGTTCTGAATACTTTTCCAAAAATTTAAAAGTAAACCATGTATCAATATGAGACAAAATTGAGAGAGGTGCTCCATGAAGTCTCACAACATTATTGATATATAGTCGTTCTAGGATTTCCATTGAAACATATACCCTTATAACAGGAAAATGTGTAGATTTCATAAGTCGATCAACAATTACCCATATTGAATCATTAATTCTTAGAGTTTGTGTAATCTAGTGAAATAGTCCATGGTGATATCATCCGACTTCCATGTAGGAATAGGTAGAGGTTGTATGTCTACTCCTTGATGTTGTCGTTCTTCCTTCACCTATTAACGAACTAGACATCTTGATATATAATTAGAAATTTCTCTCTTAATGTTATCCCACAAGAAATGTTCATTAAAATCAGTATACATTTTAGTTCTTCTAGGGTGTATAGAGAAATTCAAGCTATGGGCATCATTTAATAACTCTTTTTTCAACTCGGGTTTAGTGGGAACACACAACCTCTTACCAAATTTCAGAATTCCATATTCACCAACGATGTCAGCCGACTTCCCTTCTTTCTCAGCATTAGTTTTCTTTTGAATATTCTCATCATCATATTGTGAAGCTTAAATTATTTATAATAACGATTTTTGGTAAATAATATGAAATAGAAATGATGTTTCATCTTATTTTATAATTCTCATATCCATCCTCACATGATCCATGTACAAAGGTTCATTTTCCATCCTCATTTTCTTGAGAACTCCATGATCCTTCCTCCTCAATGAATCAAATACCTTATTTTCCTTTCCTGGGTGGTAGTATATGGAAAAATCATAATCCTTGAGTAGTTCGTGCCATTGTTTTCCTTCATGTTGAGTTCTTTCTATGAGAAGAAATATTTTAGACTCTTATGATCTGTATATATCTCACAATTTTCTCAATAGAGATGGTGTCTCCATGTCTTCATAGAAAATATTACAGTTGATTACTCAAGATTCTGAGTAGGATAATTTTATTCAAGAATCATTAACTACCATGATTCATAGGAAATAACTCTATAATTCTGTATAATAACACAACTAAGTCCTTTAATTGATGCATCACTATAAATCCCAAATCAATCATCCCCAGATAGTAGAGGTAGGATCATAGAAATAAAAAATCTTCTCTTTAATTCTTTAAAACATTCTTCATATTTGCTTATCCATACAAACATAACCTTTTAGGTGTAATATTGTTCATTCAGTTGGATAAATGGGCCAAAATCTAAATGAAAAAACGATAATAACCCGATAAACCAATAAAACTATGTACCTTTGTTATGTTCATTGGAGTAGGAAATTCTTTCATAGCCTTTATCTTTATAGGATCAACATATATTGAATCCATATAGATAGTGTTTCTAAGAAACTAAACTGACTGAAGCAAAAAATTCACATTTTCTAAACATCCCTTATAATTCATTTCTTCTAAGAGTCTTCATAATAGTGAATAAGAGATGTTCTGATCATTCATGATTTTAGAGTATAGTAAAATATAATCCATAAATACCTCCCCAAAGTCTTGAAGTTATTCCTTGAAAACACTATTCATTAGTCCCCTGAAAAAAGAGGGTTCATTAGTCACTTAAAATAGAATTATGGTAAAATCATAATGCCCATACTTATTTCGAAATGTGGCCTTTGGAATATCAACATTCCTCACACGCAACTGATGATATCATGATCAAGGATTAATCTTCAAAAAATATTGGGCTCCATGACGTTGATCAAATAAATCATCTGTGTGAGGGAGGGGATAATTTTTCGTTATTTTTATAGCATTGATATTTGTGTAGTCAATGGACAACCTCATATATCCATCTTTCTTTTTAACGAAATGAACAAAGGCTCCCCATGGAGAAACACTAGGGATAATAAATAATTAATCTCTAAATTACTCTAATTTTTCTACTATTCCACTAATTTTATAGTGTCCATTATATAAGGGGCCTTTAATATGGAACCTAAATCAGGAATTAAGTCAATGGAAAACTCAATTTCTCGCTTTGTAGGATGTCATGTTATGTCCTTTGAAAACACATCGCCATATTTTTGCATAATAGGTATGTCCTCTATTTGAACATTACTTTACACAGCCATAGTTATTTCACTCCCTTTCACCCAAATAATTGTGTTCAGTGGAGCTAATGGGGGTAGATTTATATGAGAATCATATTGTGATGTTTCTACACTAAAGATAAGAGAGTCTCCACCATCCTCAATAATTGTAACGTCCTTATTCTTACATTAAATTTTCACATTATGGATCAAAATAAAATCCCTATCAAGGATTATATCAATTTAAATCATGAGTATGACAATAAAATCTGCAGATAAAGCATGTTTATATGCCCTAATGGTGACTACCTCACACAACATTGTTTAAATGACACTTCCCTTAAATTATTTGACTAAAAAATCACTTATAACATCAAACTGGAAATATCAATTTTTCTTAGAAAACCTACAAGATATTAAAGAATTCGATGATCCAAAATCAAATTAGGAATTGGATATGTTTGAGGAAATAATTAAAGAACATTCCAGCTCATCATTTAGAACTTTAATATTAACAATTGTGATTGCATAAGATTTTCCTTGCTCACTTTTCTTTTTCTGAGGCATGTTTCCATGATGGTTTGTGAAATAATTAGAATAGTGTCCCATATCCCAAAAATTATAGCATTGAACATTAAGAGCTTATTTCTTCCCTTTTCAAACACTGTAATGATGGAATTTCTGTCCACACTTTTCCCACACCCCTGTCATTTTAGGTAGGCACCAGAGGGTTTCTTCCCATAATTATTACTGGTTGGAAAGTCAACTCTTCCCATATTCCCTATTTTATTATTTCCTTTTCCTACGTTTTTAGAAACCCTTTTCTTATCTTTTTTTATTTTTAATTCATAAGACTTAGATAACTCCTTTTCTACCCTCATAGCACATGTAAATTTATCATTGAATGATGAGAAAGTATGGCAGACCAATGCCATTTGGAGGAATATCTTTAGGCTATTAATGAATTGATCAATCTTTCTCCTTAGATTACGTATATATACCACTGCATTCCTTGTTAAACGTGTGAAGTTATCTTAATAATTTCTAACATTCTCAACATAATTTTTCCTCAAATTCAGAAACTACCTTTTATTATCCGCTCACTCTTCATGAGGAAAGTATGTATCTAAAAACAATTAATTAAATTCACTATATTCCATGATTTATATCTCTTACACATCCATTGTATTTTGAATTAGTAACCACCATTGATTACCATCTCCCAATAAATGATAAACTTAAACAACAGTGTTATCCCTTTCATCACTTCCCAAGGAGATAAATATATTTTCTAAGGAACATATCCACTACTCTATTACAAATGGGTTTGTAGTCCCATTAAATTATGGAGTTTGCTGTTACCTAAATAGATCTGACATAGCTCCTCTACATTAGGGATTTGGATGATCCTTATGGGTAAGGTTATTTTTCATAACATAATTAAGTTTTCCCGATATAGTTATAATTGTTTTCTCCCTAGTTGCAACTCCAGAGACAACATAATTATCTTCCATGGGAGGGAAATACCTATATGGTATACATTCATTGATGTAGTTTCCTATCCTTACATTAATAACCCTTTCTAAATAATTTAATACACTAGATTAGGTTATGAATGATAAAAAACTATTTCATCTTAGAAAAAATAACTAACAAAAACTGAAATGCTATGTATGGCTAATCCCATCATCGTAAACATGGAATGTTTGAGGAAAAAATTACATTTAAATACTTGATAATGGATTGAAATTAAAATGTTACTAATCATAAAAATATAGACCTTGAGTGTCAAAATAGGTGTGTAGTAAGTCCCATTGTCATGTACCAGGATACCCCGGATCAAGCCCGAATCCCCTTGTCAGAGTTTTCACTCGTATATACATATGTACCTGAACCACGTCCACTTATAGTGTCCAGACCGGGATGTATTTTATTGAAAGGTCCACCTAATATATTCCTTACCGAAATTAGAGGCTGTTATTTATGTTTATTCTTAATGTACTATCATAGGGGTTTGTTCCCTAATCTATGTTTTCTAAATCTAGTTTCCCTGTTTTATACAAAATTTCTTCTAATACAAACTGTAAGTGCCCAACCCTTATTTCTCAGTTCTAGTGCCTTATTACATTATAGTAGCATGATTACAGGAAATTCATATCCTGAAGGATCTAACAGTTTAGTAGATTTAGAAAACCAGATACATACATATGTTCAACATTACAACATGAAATTTAATACGACATATATGTTTTGTTGGGAACATTCACAACTATATGTTTATCCCTACATATCATTCATAATAAACTTATTCATGTACTGAGAAAATGAAACATAAGAATGGGGTGAGATGAAATGCTCAGTAAGTGTATGAAATATGGTTGAGATAATATAAAAATTAGTCATGTTGAATAATTGAAAGCATAGGCCTTTTAAGGAAAAATGTAAACATAATATGGTAGGAATATGAGCCAAGTAAATATGGCCACAATCAAATATAGTAATGGGTATTCTGATAGTTGAATAACCTTATGAAATTTGAATTTATAGCTTCATAATGATATAAATGCATAACCTGAACATTCTGAAACAAACTATCAAGGGCCCATCCAAGACATCTAAAAATGATTACAGACTCGGCCAAAACCATAACTAAAAATTGGCAAGGTCTTGACCAAGTCAATATCTATTTGTCTCCTAAGACATATTACTGAATTATGGGCCTATAGAGGGCCCCACCCATCACATAATAATCCAAATTCATTCCTCATATGAATGAGGTTTCACATAAACAACACATACATTCTTATTTAAACTATCATATAAAACGTAAATAAATTTCCCCAAACAATAAGCTTAAACAATAACCATTGAGAGTATATTGGTGAATGTTTTTAAGGTCGCACATCAATAGTCAATCTAATCATAAAACATTATGTTAAATACGGTATAGAATATCAAAAATTATTAAACCCAAAAATATATAAGAATGAATAAGAGTGTTGAAATAGCTGAAGATACTCTTATAAAATCGTCGAGTAATTCTTGAGATAAATACTCTTTTATTTTTTAAAAGAAGTGTTATTTTGAAAAATTCATTGTATAAAACCATATGTGAATTAAGATAGTATTTTCAAAACAAAATTAGTGATTTTATAAAGATAACGGTTTCCAAAAATTTATTATACTGTGCCCTTGAAAATAAGTAATAATTTTAGAAATTCTCTTGAATCAGGCTTGTGTTACGAGATTAATTTTTCTAAGATCCATTTAAATTATATGACTAGCCATATGTGAAAGTAGGATAATGGTATTTAAATATATATAGAACATTATCAAAAAATATATGAGGTGTATATATGAATAATTAAAATTTTAATTGAGTTAATTAGAGAATAAGACTGACCCGAATGAAAGTGGTGGTTCGTGTAAATAACCCTTACCTTTAGTCTGAATGTGTTCCTTACATGATCTTAACAACCAGAGTTATAAAATTTTGGATCCAAAATTAATGATTATTGAACCTATAATATATTTAATTCGTTTATTATAACCTTATTAGATTAATTTATTGCTTTTTTATGGGTTAAGAGATTCAATTTCATTGTTTGGGAGTGTTTCCATTCTTGGTTTTCATGATCAGTTTAGTTATATTCCTGTATGGATAGACATGTAAAATGAGAATGGTTTTCTTAAATATATGTTATTTTTTATTTGTGAACATCCATAAGATTACATGGTTATAAAAATAATTTTTTTATTAGCAGTGAAGATGAATCATTATTTAAAACATTAATGACAAATGTTTGGGTTAATTGGAGGTTTTTTATTACAACAAACTCATTTTGATTTATAAATTAATATATTATGTAAAAAATGGATTCTAGAAACTAATATAATTTATAATACATATATTATTTACTAGTTTATCCATAAATATGGTTTCATGACCATAATTGACAATAGTAAGAGATATTCAAAACCCATCATCCTTGAATGTGATAAATTAACACTTCTCAGATGGTGTTTTCATTTCTAGTATAAAATAAGGAAAAAGGATAGATAAAGAAAAATTATACATTTATCATAGAAAAAATCAAGTACATGTACGGTACTGGAGTCATCACATCATTAGGATGAAAGGATTTATGGAATGAAAAAGAAAGGAAAGGAACACGAAATAAATTAAATAAAATGAGGAATTTACCTTTTGAAGTAATCATCATTGAGAGCATCTTTAGGGGAGAGGTTTTGGTCTTTTATGAGACTAAGGGATGATGGACATGGGGTAGGATCTTGGGAGGGTATTTTAATAGAATTTGGACATGGCTCAAAGATTGAGAGGAGTGAAGAGAATAGGGAGTGTGGGGGTGTTTTTATAGTGGTAGAGTGGTGGGTTTTCCAATTATTTTACTAATTATTTAATTATTTTTCCAAAGTCAACCAATAGTACTGATTCCTATCACCAAGAATAGTAATAAGTGAGTATGATTTCATGACTAGTGGTCTTACATCGGCTTTACATCAACTATTTCCGAATAAAACATGTATTTAGAAATATTGTAAATTATCGTATTTTACTATTCATCCAAAATTCATTTATTTTACAATATTCCCAAAAATTCATCCCCATAATTTTTTGAAATGTATAATTAAAATATAAAATCAATTTTTTGAAAATATTTTTCAACATATTTTTAATTTAATTTTTAAATAAAATCAAATTATTTTTGAAAAAACTACATTAAAACTATAACTCATTTTATAACACCTTGAAAAATTCGTCAAGGCCCCATATAATTATATTATAACCATAAAAAATGATTACATTATTAAAAAAAATTTCTATATTGAATTTTTAAATTAATCATAAAATTTTAATTAAATTATTTATGACATAAACAAATACCAATACTTATACTATGATCGTTTTTTCACTTATAAGATGTCTAAATTGTATTTATACATTCATGTGTGATTATTTTATTTATTTTCCAATTTACTGTTAATTATTATTCTTTACTATTCATAAGGGTGTACTAATATTCATAAGGGTATTTTAATATTCATAAAAAACTATTTTGATTCTATCAGACCCTGAATATGACCCCAAATGAAACTGTGTATGTCAACTTTTCGAAATTGAAAACACAGTGGTGGAAAAATTGTGTTTACTATATAGGTTATAAAAAAGTGGTGTTTTATAGAGACTCCATGTTTCATTCATTAAATATTAAATTTATTTTCAAAATCCAGGGGTGTTAAAACGTATTCAAATGCTATCCTTACAATAAAAAACTATTTAAAAGATGTTTTCCATTAAAAATTAAAAAATATGAATGTTCCTGATGGATATTTCAGAAATATTTAATGACGTGTTAATTTTAATCCTCATACTATGCATGAATTGATAATTCATAACTTACATGTATTGGTGGAGTATATTCTATCTTTGTAAATTCATAATTTATTTTTGGATAAAACAAATACCATTCTAATTTACATTTTTACAATCATTTGGATTCTTCGAGAGAATAAATTAATCCCCAGGGAATTTAGTTAACTTTATTAACACATTATAAAAACATTATTCCATTTGTATATGTTCGTCCCACTATGATTTTTTGGGGAGATGATTTATATAACATGTATTTAATGCAAGAAAGAAAAAATTAGAGGGATTTTACATTATAGATAGATATATCCCATAGTGTGTTATCTTATTATATTATTTTTTACATCAAAAATTCTAATTTTCATAGTTAATATTTTTTTAATAATATTTATTAATTTCATACCATTTATCATTGAGTACCTTTGACATTTGAAAGTCTTATGAAAAAAATAAATCATATACAAAAGGTTCTATTATAGAAGGTTTCATTATCAAAGGCTGACTAACCTTTTTCTCAATGTATTATGATTTGAAAGAGATAAGATTAAATCCATTGGAAAATATTTACGATAATCCAAGTCAATTTATGGATAATAATGAGTTATCAAGATTTCATTATTTCGTTTGAGATTAAAAAAATAACTTTATTTTCATTAATTGATATGCTGTTTGGATAGGAAAATAGATATGTGCTACTTAATACTGAAATTGTTGAACCATATGCTGAAGAATTAAGTAAAAAACGAAAATTTTCTTTAGAATATAATCTCTTAATGAGACAGAGATTAAAAAAAATTACTAAAGAAATTATTGAATGCTTTACAAATCATGTCAGTTCTCTAATATAATCTGTAGCTTCAATATATTTCTATTTAACTAAATTATTTAACAATTTTTTATATAAAAAGCTATAGGGAATGAGTGATGATAAACGAGATGAATTATCTAAATATCTGAAGTTTTCTTTTCAAGGTCATTTAAAGAATTCTAGAAGGTATAATGATTACAATGTTGGTGGTCTCATGTTTCATACTATTGATCACGAGGAAGGATTAAAAATAAAAATCAACAATATATTCACAGTGGAAAATCGAGGTTACTATAGAAAGTTGGTTGATATTGTCGAGTTAAATTGCCATGAGAAATTTTTAGTTGTGATATTGAAATGTGACTGGGTTAATATTAACAGGGTTATAAAGAAAGATTTATTATAATTTATTTATGCCAATTTAGCATAGTTGATCTATATTTGTGTTTATGAAGAACATTATTGATATTTTATGTTTTCCAAAGTAAAATTTGTAAAATATATTTGTAATATAGTGGATGAAAGCTGAATTATTGATCTATACATGAAACCAAGAGATATGTATTTAATGGGCGAGGGAGGTAAAGTAATATTTGATAGTGAACCCCATCAACAACAATAGATAGAATTGTATGTATCCTAATATATTGAACATTTTAGACTTCTGATAGAGAGTGATGTAGAAAAAGAAGAATGAGCAGAAGAAGAACAAATAATGTTAATAATGAAACCTGATTAAAAAAATGAACCACTAGGAATATAATTTTTAATATGTTTATAAATTAATAAATTCAATGGAAGTTTATTTTATATTATAAATTATAAAGAAACTTTATATTTTTATTAATAATTTGAAGGAGTATTTGTTTTGCAGGTATTGCACACAAGAATAGGATTATTTAGAATACCCCATATACATTATTGGTTTATCATTCTCATTCTAAATCAAAATTTAAAATTAATTACACTTCTAAAACTATTTTTTGTTACTATCACATCGTATCCAAACATGATTTAATCTCAATAAATTATTTATATTTATAATGAAGTGAAATTATACATGTCATAGAATGATCTTTAAATTTGATTACATTACACTTATTTTTTTAATTTGTGGTTCTTTTTTTTGTTTAGTACTTTTTGTATGTAAAATTTCTTAAAATATTTTTTAGTACAACTCATATTTTTTTCTACAATTAATTGAATAATCCACATTGTAATATTTTGAAAATTCATTAAATGATAGGGTATACATCAATAAAATTATCAAAACAAGTGGATGGTGATCTAGTGGTTCCAGAGAAAATTATTTATATAGATCACAATTTCTATACTAAGAAGTGCAATGAATTTTGTTAAAACTTTATTCAATGTATTTAACAATAAAATTTATATTTAGTATTCTTTTTAGTTGTTATGAAATATAAATAAGTTGAGGAAATGATTTATAGGTTTGAAAGTCACTAATGAGTTTGTTTTATACTTTAAATCATGTATAAAATTTTTTTATTGGGAATAAGATATTTAATATATTGATTATATTTAGTTTTACGGTAATTGATTGTTTTTTGGTCATTGAATATTTAAATTTATTATTTATAATCACCCACATGTTTGAGTCTCTAAATCTCAAACATGTGAATTGAGTTTGATTAGTAATCTAATTATAATTATGGATATAATTATTGGTTGAGATTGTTACAATTACATTCATATAACATGGAAAGGTTAAATTAGTGTTTTAGGAAATTTGGGTAACTTCTAACTCAACTAGGGCTTTTATATGTCATAATAATTCTGGGCATCAGTATGCCTACAAATTACACATTTCATTATTGTTCCATTACCTAAACTAATGTTAGATCAATTAATTTATCTTTTTTTCATTATAGATGTTTGCTTAAAAACTAAAAATACATGAACTATAGAAAAGATGTGGGGAAGGATGTGATGGGTAGCAACATGAATGTGTAATGAGGGTGATATACATATAACTTTGTAGAGTTTCATGGACTCATGTTTGGGTTGAAATATTATTAAACATGAAATTTGGTAATATATGATGCAATTTATGTTGATGATATATAATTAAATGTTTTCTAATGAATGAATGTTATTGTTTGTGTTATATTTTATTAAAGAACTATTTTTTTAATATTATATGTTTATTTGTTTTCTGTGAATTGATGAGTATTTTGATTATAATTTTTTAAATATATTAACTTATTGTAGTTTTAACTACATTTAATTATATAGAAACTGTTTTAACTACCACGATTAAGTGATAGTAACATAAAAATAAAAAAATATGGTAAATTTCCATATTTTTTAGTTGTTTTAACAAAATATAATTATTCATTATATAGAAAAACTTATTCTAATTAATAAAAACATTCCAAAATTTAGTAATATAAAAACGATTGCTAATTTAAAAAAAATTCCATGTTGAAATATAATAATATTAGTGAAAACAAAAACCATCATGGGATATAATAAATAATAATTAAATATTTAACAGAATTTTATATCATTTAATTTTTTTTTTATCTTTCATAAGAGATTTCCAATGTGGTTAAACCCTCCTCTAAATCCAAAAAATTTCCAATATATTCAGTTTTCCTGTAGTGGACTCACATATGGGACTTGAATTTTCATTGGAAATATCAATGAATTTGAAGAGATTATGATTAATATGATAATCAATCGTTTTATATTTATTGGATATTGTATATTTATAGTAAAAAGTTATATTTTTAAATATAAATTCATTGGTGATGTTTATCTAAGAATTGTTGATGAGGTATGTTTTTATAAGTGAATGTATGGGAACTTTTGAAACACCTATACACGTATTAATAATTAAATTTCCATTTCGAGGATCCATGAATTTAAAATGAACAAAATTATAGGTGAAGAATCTATTGGTCATAAAAAATCTCAAACATTCAATTCATGTCACATTTTTAAATGTTTTAGAACTTTTACCCAAGGTTTGACTATATCTATTCCTTTTAATTTTACTATGATAAATAATTTTTAACCATAGTAATTAGTATTAATCAAGATGAAAAATATTAAATTATTTTAGTAATTTGAAACATATAATTTAAAATTTAAAAATCATTTTATCAAAGAAATTTGTAGTGGCATGAAATGTTAAATTTAAACCTACTACACTAAATTGTTCCAAAATAGTATTCTGAAAAGTAATGTTTTTATGTTTTAAATTAATATATAAGATAAAATTATATTACATTATAATTTTAATGACATAATTTTTTTTGTAAAAAAATTATGGGTATGTATCTTTTAAGGGAAACCAAAAATTAATTACCCTATTAAATAATTGATTTAAAGAAAATATCTAAATTTTCTTTATTAATGTAATATTTTAATTTGATTAAAAATGATTTTCATAGGTTTTATATATATAATAAATATTTTAAATTTCATTCTTTTATTCATTAATTTCATAAATTATTCCATTATTTTTTATAAATCATATGTATTTTTCTTGCAGAGTCATAAAATCAAAAAAATATAATTTTTGTAAATATCATCTTTTTCAACTAAAAATCAACCTTTTATGAATATGTCAAAAAAATAAAACTAAGTAAAATTTGATTCAATAAATTATAAAATTAGTTTCAAAATTATATTGTTTTTCAATTTAAAATTTTATAAAATCATTCATTGAATAAATTTAAAAAATATAACTAAAAAACAATTTTAATATGAAAATAAATTCTTCAAATATTAGATTTTATTATTATAATTAGATAAAATTTACCTAATAAATTTTTATTAATTAATTATTAACATAGATTTTATAATAACAATATTCTTCTTAAAACATAAATTCTTAATAGATTAATGAAACTTTTATGGAAATGATTTTCTAAACTATTGAAAATCTTATCTATAATTTTATTTTATCTATTTTATTTTCATTCATATTAAAATTAGTCTTTAATTTTTATATAAATATAATTCATAAATAGGTAATTCATATTCTTTCACACTGATTAAAAATATATTTTTTTAATATTCATCGTCAAATTATTTATATTATTTCTAAATATATCATTGTTTCATTTAACTTGGATGTTTCTTGTAGAACATGTTATCAATAAAATTTACTTATTTAATAGTAATCATAAATTATAATTTTAGTGTGTTACATCAACAATATAACATATTGTATTTTATTATTTAAAATGATATCATATTAAAGACATAATAATATATTTTTCAAAATAGAGTGAAATATAATGATAAGATACAATAGAGAAATATCATACGCTAATACAAAGATCACATCAAGTGTGATAATGATGGATGTGAATTAAACCCCCCCCCCAATGTGTCATGGTTGTGATCCCCCACACAAAACAACAATTTTTTTATCCAGAATATCTTACACAATGGAATGATCTTTAATCTATTACAATGGATGTCATCAACTAGTTACAACTATTGAATTAAAAGAATGAAACTCTCTTTTTTGAATAATGTATTCCAAATAATGTTCTAGCCTTGAAAATTTATAGAAAAAATATTCATATTATTCATCAATTGCAATCATTCCAATGATTAAGATGTCATTTGATTCATCTAAAAAATTAATCAACACATGTGAAATTATCTTCCAAATAACATTTCATCTATACAAAAGTTCCTCAATGGAATAATTTATCTGATTACCTTATCAATCCTCTATCAATTTTTCCTTTCTATACTTTATTATTTTTAAATTCACCATATTATTTGAATATTTTTTATATGAAATTATGTAAAATTCACAGGATTTTAGGCTACATAAAATTTCTTGAATAATTAAATATTTTATAAAAAAACTATTTAAAAAACTCAAATTTAAAATAAAAATGAATTTTGGTCCATGATACTCTCAATTAATATTCGTAAAAATTACCACAATTTATTTCCTAGAAAATATATTTCAGTTACCCAAATGTTATGGAAATGTTTGGTATCCTTGAAAAATTGAATGATTTAATATTAATCCAATCATTAAAAATATTTATTAAAGTATATACTCCTAATGAGGTCATGGAACACCCTTACTATACCCCAATTCCTTTTCCAAATTTTATTGTTAGGTCTAAAATGAATCTTAAGATCTTGAAGAAAAACTCTTAAAAACATGGAACACACTCTTACAATTTCATTAAAAATACCATTTAAAAGTATAAGAGTAACTGTAAGGGGTAAAAACAACCATTATGATGTGTAAACGTTCTCTTAAAAAGTATTAAAATATTCTAATAAGCTCCCAAGTTATTATTATGATATATTAGAGAACTCTTATGTAGTATGAATGTAATTCAATCCATGAGTTTTTGAATTGAATTTATTGAAAATATTTTTTTTGTATAAATGAATATGTGTTAATGATATTTGTGGAATAATAATTAAGAATATAATTTCTATGGTGAATGAATAATTATATATTTTGTGGTGTATTTTATGTTATTTTTTATGAGTTTATTAAAATAATGTCCATCTAATGTTAATTTGTAAGAGGATATACCCAGAGAAGTTGACCTAAAAGAAGAAGAGTGAAGTAGTGGTTAGTTCTGGGTATTTAAATTGAATGGATGATGGAGTCTATATATTTATTAAGGAAAGAATTTTTTCCTATTTCTAATCTGGGTTTTATATATAGAAAATACTGTTAAATGACATTTAAATTCATAATGATATCAAACACAATTCCACGATATCGTCTATAATATCATATAAATAATTCATCACATCATATTTCTATGTTACACACCTATATCATTCGAATGGTCAACCATATGAGATAACTATAATGTTAATGAATGTTTCAAGCGAATAACATGAAGGGTTTCATTAACTAGTTCATGACAAAAACACTTCAACTACATTGTGGTTGATGAATAAGAATGTTTTTACTAGAATATAACATAAAGGTTTTGTTTCATGATTTAAATGTCTTTATATGTGACATTATGAAAGAATAACATATGAGGGATGAAAAATTTTGGAGGATGCATGAAAGAAAAACTAATAAGAAGACTTTATCTGTAATGTTGTGACTCCAATTTCTTTAGTTTCACATAAAATGATACATAGTAGGATTTTATGCATGAAAAAGTTCATGCATAATATGCAATGATTGTATAATTTGTGAGGTATTTAATTTTATTTATTAGTTACAATGATGTATAAGTCCGAAGTACTTGAAATCATGGTGAATCAAATGTTTTTATTTGTATTAAGCCACTCCCAAGTTGTATTGTGTCACTAAAGTCATGGATGGATCAAGTAATTTGATGCAGAATATCAAAATTAATCTAGTAGAGAGGATGGTTCACCATGATTCTAGGAAAGATAAGTTAGTGTATGTCCTTTATAAAGACCTAAAACCACATCCTTTGTAGGATACAAAGAAAATAGAGAGAGAGGGAGTGTGTTGAGGCAGACAAATAGAGTTAACACTCGATGATTAAGGAATACTTTATGTTCATTATTTTCATGTGAAAGGGGTAGTATATTCCTTGATAGTCTCTCTAGAATAATGTAAAATAGAGGTTAATTAGTACCATGCTTGATGACAAATCCCTTTTGTGATGGAAAATAATTTACACACAAACATTCATGAATAATATTAGAGGACTCCCATGTATGGTTTTATATAAAAAGAAGTAGAATCTAATTTGTGGAAAAATAATCACATGAAGTGAAACCCATACATGACATCATCAACATTAGTGATAAAATAGTCATGTGATGGAGAATAATTTCTACTATGTTCTTATTTCTTGAATAATTTTCTGAAACAGTGAATTTTTACATGATATATTGCGAGAAATAGACACATCCCCAAAAGAAGTATATTATGTAACATTATATACTGTAATATTAGAAGTATCTACAAAACTCGAGCTTAATGATATACAAAATTATGATTTGAATACCTTGAATAAAATAACACGAGAATGATGACCTTGAGCTTTAATTTATATCACATACAATATATGAATTTGTCTATTCGGACTCATAAACTCAGAAAAAATTGAATAAGGAATAATTTGTTTCATGGTGTAATTGATCGAAAATTGAATAAGTTTTTTAAATTATCCATGAATATGGTTTTAATAGATATAACAATAGTGGCACCTCAATGATAGAATCCATATTTTGTGTTGTGACCATTCATGTAATAAAAGAGACGAAATATTATTGTTATATTCATAATTAGAATACAGTGTCCCAAAATTATATCATATTTCATATTTTAATTAATATGTACATAAGGTTATATAAATATTTCCCATCATTGAGTTATCTTCATCTATTAGATTTTTTTGGCGGAAATTTGAAGAAATAAACAATACCAACCCTTATTTATTCGGTGTTGAGATCATCCTATTTAGAGAAGAAATGTGATCAATATTTTGAAAATCACATTTCATATAATTATTATAAGGCCCCAGCATTAAACCTTACTTAATCTTGAGTTATTACAAGATTACACATTGAGGATCTTTTCAGGTTTAGAGTTTTAGAGAATTAGATCATTAAACTTGCATTACATTCCACATTTAAACAAAGTGGTTACATAAAAGACAGTATTCATTCTTCCCTTAAACGGAAACATATTGAAAATAAAACATGGATTCTTTCTTGACACATCCTTGACACTATCATCACATCATGTACCTTTCCCTTGACCTGTGAAAAACATTTCAAAAACTTGGGATGAGCATAAAAAGCTCACTAAGGGTTATAAAAATACAGAATGGAAACATGAGTTCATATATACATAAGAATGTAATCATACTTTACCCATAAAACATAGGCACTTTAACATACCTCATCAAACCATGATAAATCATAGAAATCATAAGACATAAAGGTAACTTTAGGCATTCATAACATTCTTACGTAGGGAGTAACCCTCTTGGTTACATTTGGAATACCCATCACAGTATATTCCCTAAATCTCTTCGGAGAAACATTAACATTTCACTCCTTCGCGTTACCCAATGCATTGGAGAGCTATATCGGGCTCACCCGCCCTTAGTTTATCACGGAACCACCCGTTTTCATAACAATTCCCAAGAAACATAAAATAAACGTATCACATAAAACATGAATAATGGAAACATAACATTTCCACATTTCAATCACAATATAACATTTTAGTATATTAAAATAATGAATCCATTCAAAAAAAACCATATCCAAAACCATTTAAAACATTTAATAAAGAGATTTTTGAATCAAAGTGTCCCATACCACCTTGAAGCTTTTAAAATTTTAAACCATTAATATCCATATAAATAAATCCTTAAAACCATTTTGAAAACATGGATATTAATAAGAACAAATAATTAAAACAATTAAAGCGATATTTTGGTTAAAGGGGTTTTACCAAAATTAGAGACACTTAAATACAATAATTGAGGAATAACATTTAGTCAAAACATTATAATATCATGAGAATAAATGTATTCATGATATAATATTCCAAAGGACATTATATACACCATATAAGAGTGAATTGGTGCATAACAACAATGAATTCTCCATAGAAATGTCAAATGTGATGAAATCCCTTATAAAGAAGGTATCCTTAAATTAAGGATAAATCAATCTCAAAATTATGTGTTAAAATAATAAATACACCCAATATAAGTGGATATTAAGTGTGAAACAATAAAAGTATATTCACAAATATTCAAAGGATGACATATTCAATAACTACATGTTGAACCCAAAGAAATCGAAATTTGGTTAAAAAGTTCCCTTGGTAAAATTCGACAGCCTAACGGCATCACTTCAAAATTCAGAAAATGAGTTGATGAGAGATAAAAAGGGAATCTCATCACTTGGAAAAAAAATTTACATCAATAATAATATAATAGAACATATCCCAACATAATTGTATGTGAATAACAAATGAAGTCTTTTAAAAAGAGGAGGGTGAAAGGTCCCCTTACCGAGTTGGGTAACTTTCGAAACGTACACCCCATGGAAGAAGGGTCATACAATGAATATGTGAATACACATAAATGAAATTATACTACACAAAGTGTATAATAATGGGAAGTACATACATAACTCAAAGGAAATTATGGAAAATGTAGCATAAATCTCACGGGAATAAAAGTGAGATGATAAATCCATTACGAAAACTCGGCAGCCTAGCGGCGCCACATAAAACTTCTAAAATGGATTGATGAGAGGAAATAGGGTCTCTCATCATATCAACATAAAGTTTACAGAAAGAGTAATACAAAAGAACATCCCCCAACATAACAAATAGGACCTTAAGGAAGTGACATAAAGTAGAGTACTAAAAAAGAAAGAGAGAGGTTAGATCTCTTACGAAAATTCGGCAGCCTAAAGACGCCACTCATAACTTCCAAAATGGATTGATGAGAGAGAATAGGGTCTCTCATCACATGAACATAAAAATTACAGTAAGATTAATATAAAATAATATCCCAATAACAAGAAAGACGAGCTTTAAAAGGAACGACATAGAAGAGTGTACTTAAAAAGAAAGAGTAGAGTAGGATCCCTTACCTCGGGCCCGACTTGACTCGATCGTTCTTTAACGTCCTGAATAATAAACTTGAGTTAATTTCCAATTAATTAAGAACCTTTTTCTAGTTCATTATTTCTTTTAGATCACTTATTTCAATGTTATAAACATTATTTAATCATTTAAGTTAATAATGTTTGTTTTGTCGATATTTGGTTCTTAAGTCGAAAGTGGACTTCTTACAATTACATGTTGTTCGTGTGGTCAAATGTTCATTATATCCAGAATTATATTCATGATTTGGATATCCTATATATCATATATATCCAGAATATACATGTATTTATAATATTACATAATCATTTAGAGGTAAGAAATGAAATGCACCGTTCATGGAGACGGTAAGCCGTACGTACGCATGAACACTACTTTCATTTCTATGTCATATTAATGGAATTAAAACTAAATGATAGGTATGTATAATTTAACTCCAGAATTATATTAATCATTTAGATGTATCATTCATCATATATATCCATTATATACATGTACTTATAACAGTACATTACATTTGGGGATAAGAAATGAAATGCACCGTTCATGGAGACGGTAAGCCGTACGTACGCATAAACACTACTTTCATTTCTATTTTATATTTTTATGGAATGGAATAATAATGATATAGAGGTATATTATAATTCCAGTATAACATAATATATAATAACTTTAAATCCATCCTTTATACATCCCACATATGGCATTAACGAATCACATCACTTTGAGGGGGCGGTAGTCCGCACTTCCTAAAATGAAGATATCATGTTTATCCATAATGGAAACAATAATGGTATGCCATAAATGAAAAATACAGAAGCTTAAGGAAAGAATAAACATATTATATATCATATCAAAATAGTGACATCATAATGGCCACCTTTGAAGGTGTTAAATGAGTATTGAACAATCATCGTTTCAGGAGGCAGAATTTCGTCATCCACAAAAACCATATGTTCTTTAAACATTTGATGTAGTTGTGTGAGAGTGTAGCTCGAATAAATCTTATAACAACATCATATTATATTGAAGATACTGGTGTTTTTACAAAAGAAGTAAATAAAAAGAGTTTAGGGGGTTTGAGAAGCAAAATAAAACAAATGAACATGAGAGAATGAATTACCTTTAAAAGTGTAACTCCTTTTGATTTGACCCTAAAGGCTTACTTTGAAAGGATTCTGCCCAAAGGGAATCCTCTAGGACGAGGATATGGATGTGGAGAGAGTAAATGGGAAGGGGATGGCCTAACCAAAGGCTTGAGAAGTGTGTGAAATGAGGTAGAGGTGGGGGCCTTTTATAAGAGGAGAGGAGGGGCACTTTTGGAAAGTTACAAAATGTTACTTTATATTCAAAAGCGTTTCGGATTTTAAAAGTCCCACATTGATGTATTTAGAGGATAAGGTGATAAGTATTCGAAATACACTCATCCAATAGGTTTTGGACATGTTTATGTCTTAGATATTACAATATCTCTCCATTTTATTTAAATCGTTAAATAATGAGGTCATCGCTGCATCATCATGATGTCATAAATAATTTAATTTATTTAATGTCTAAAAATTATAAAAAAACTACTATGATTTAGTAAATCTTTTTACCTTTCCAATTACTATTTATAGTCAAAAATCGGATTTGTATAACCCCTTGTAAAAATTGTTTTAGTAAAACATTTCATGTTTGTCTCATTTTTACTTTAACTTTAAATAAAAAGATATTAATGTCATTTTCCAACCAAAGTGGCTCCATGGGGTCCCCAAGTTGACCCATGGATTTTCTTGGTCGGCCATGACACATCCAATGAGGGTAGGACATGTGTCTAGGTCATTTAATTTTATTAAAACATTATTCTTACCATAACCTACACTAATTACCTCTAATCACGATTAAAACTTAATAAGTTACTATTCACCAAAAAATTATTTTTGTCCCATTGAACCACATTTTCATTCTTAATGACAACCATGTATGTCAGATTTTTTAAATTCAAAACACAAAGATGGAAAAATTTCCTTTAAACGGAAAAATCAGTTTTTATAAGTACCACTTAGTGGTTTCACTATTCATCAACAATTGAAGTTTTTCAGAAAAATCCCAAAAATTCACCCTAAGATATATTTGATATTCAGAATTCAAAAATGAAGCCTATTTTACAAAATTCAAAACATATAAGTCACATTAATTAATTTAATAATTAATTCCCACTGTCAGATCAAATAGCGTGTTTTTATGAAACAATAAGTATCAAAAGTTTGACACTGGTTTAAGTCTGATTTCAAAGTGAAATTAATTCCAACGACCACTATTGGATTTAATGGTAAAAATATATTCTAATTTCACCTTAAAATCAATTCAAAAGATAATCTAATCATATAAATAAATTAGATTAAAAAGAGTTTTTGAATTTAAATACAACATTTTACACTATTCATTAAAAAAATGAACTTTATCGGAAAGATACCAAAAATTATACAATGTAAATTTTGATGTCCCGATTCTTAAGAAGAGTTTTATTTGGTCCAATATAATGTATAAGAGTGAAAAAAACTATATTTAATGATGGTTCTCCATCAAAAGGTGATAAGTGAACCTTTAGTGAAAACTAGGGCATATACGCCTAAAATCAAATTATTTCCGTATTTTATGCCTTTATCTTTTATTGGATAAATATACTAACATTAAAAAACATATATAATCATATTTTAGTTATTTATATTGATTCCCGCCAATACAACGGCTACATGTTAACTACCATCTAAAATAATATTATTTTATTATTAGAGTGCAACGTAAGATTCCCAGGAAACTCGTTGTTGTGTGTTGGGTACGCCATCGAGCATAGCGTCCCCTTTAAAGTCATATTAATATTTTATTCACAGATATGGATAAATATAAAGATGTAATATTCTTTATTTACCTGGGGTGTTACATCCTTCCCCCCTTTTGGGAATTGCATCCTCACAATTTTTAAAATTGAGCTTGGAAACTTCTTTGAAAGTCCCACATCGAAACTAGAGTCGGTAAAACAATCACTTTAAAATAAAGAATGATAAGTACAAAGGACACATGAGTTAACCCATACTAGGATTTCATGTAGAAAAATATGGACATGGAGGAGAAAACATAGGGTCATGTTCTGATGGAGAGTGATAGAAAACATGTTTAAGAGAAAGTTAACCATAATAAAATCATAAACTTGTGATGGGTTAAACGGTATTTGATTCCCCAGTAGGAAAAGTTAATAGACAACATTTTTGTTTTAAGTTACTTTTTATTGAAGAATTTATTCATAAGGAACCATAATCACTTATCATGTTGACTTTCAACTTTTACTAGATTCCTTAATCAAACTCATATTTTTTCCAAAAGATGAGTATTTATGGAGACTTCTTCGCATTAAGAGTACTATAGTCAAATTTTAGAGAATCACCTAATCCACAAAAGAGAACTTCATACTTCCCATGTCTTTAGAATTTAACCAAAACCAAAACCAAAAAGGCTAGTACAAGATCAGATAATCTAGAAAAGGATAACCCTTTATAAAAAGAATCTATGCTTAATCTCCAGAATTTGTCCAACAAAACCCAAAGTTCAACGAGGACCATTAGATAAATAATTTTTCCATAAAATTATTCAAAGTAAACCAAACTAAGGTTGAAACCCAAATATTTGAAGGATTTAGTCACATAGTCTTCCAAGTTAAATCATAACATTCCAAACAACATCTATTGCTCCTAAAGTCTCATATTGAAAAGTAATTAACCTAATCACATATCCTCCATGATAGGTTAATCATTTTCATAAATAACCCAAAATCAACTTACTCTTAATTCTTAAAATCATATAACTATAAAGAATCAGTCAAACTAACCAGGGACTTCACGTAGTCCAGTGGTAGGCGATAAATACCAGTCACACTTTGGTTGTGGGTTCGATTCCCGCATCTTTGTCCGACGCAACGGGTTGTCACACGGTCTGCGTGTTGTCCTTTTTCCAAAACTATATAATTCTTAAATCATTCTCCAAAAAGAGATAAAATCATCAAAAATTATCATAACATATTTTAACCTCATGTTTATCTCATGCCTTTCATTTTCCAGCATATCATATAATAACCCATAATTACCTCAAATGTAAGGATCATATAAACTCTAATGGTTACATTTATAATTATTACCTGAACTTCCACATGGATTGGTCATCTCGTACATGATGCATTAAAGATCATACCAAGGTTCAAGTGGTTGATCATGACTCCTTGATAGTTGGTTTAGAACAACCATGAGTTTCCTCATTGAATTCCCCATCTTATCTAGTATCTTAATCATAGAACCACCACAGTTTCCTTCAAACTTGTTGTCTCTTTGGTGCCTGCTAGATCCATCCATTCACTAAAAACAAAAATGTCAGTGTGAGTATATCAACAAAACCATCATGTACTAATGAGTAAGGTAAACACTAAGATACACTTACTCATTAACTTTATCTAAATCTAGGACTCTTTCTGAAATCCTAACCATTATGGTAATGTCACTTATGCTTAAAGAATACCCTAACCTCTAAAGTTATCTAAACAGACCTTTGATACCAACTATAAGGCCCTAGCCTTAAACCTTACTTAATCTTGAGTTATTACAAGATTACACATTGAGGATCTTTTCAGGTTTAGATTTTTAGGGAATTAGATCATTAAAATTTTTTTACATTCCACATTAAAACAAAGTGGTTACATAAAAGACAGTATTCATTCTTCCCTTCAACAGAAACATATTGAAAATAAAACATGGATTCTTCCTTGACACATCCTTGACACTATCATCACATCTTGTACCTTTCCCTTGACCTGTGAAAAACATTTAAAAAACTTGGGATGAGCATAAAAAGCTCAGTAAGGGTTATAAAAATACACAATGGAAACCTGATTTCATATATACATAAGAATGTAATCATACTTTACCCATAAAACATAGGCACTTTAACATTCCTCATCAAACCATTATAAATTATAGAAATCATAAGGCATAAAGGTAACTTGAGGCATTCATAACATTCTTACGTAGGGAGTAACCCTCTTAGTTACGTTTGGAATACCCATCACAGTATATTCCCTAAATCTCTTCGGAGAAACCTTAACATTTCACTCCTTCACGTTACCCAATGCATTGGAGAGCTATATCAGGCTCACCCTCCCTTAGTTTATCACGGAACCACCCGTTTTCATAACAATGCCCAAGAAACATAAAATAAACGTATCACATAAAACATGCATAAAGGAAACTTAACATTTCCACATTTCAATCACAATATAACATTTTAGTATATTAAAATAATGAATCCATTCAAAAAGAAACCATTTCCAAAACCATTTAAAACATTTAATAAAGAGATTTTTGAATCAAAGTGTCTCATACCACCTTGAAGCTTTTAAAATTTTAAACCATTAATATCCATATAAATAAATCCTTAAAACCATTTTGAAAACATGGATATTAATAAGAATAAATAATTAAAACATTTAAAGCGATATTTTGGTTAAAGGGGTTTTACCAAAATTAGAGACACTTGAATACAATAATTGAGGAATAACATTTAGTCAAAACTTTATAATATCATGAGAATAAATGTATTCATGATATAATATTCCAAAGGACAATATATACACCATATAAGAGTGAATTGGTGCATAACAACAATTAAGTCTCAATAGAAATGTCAAATGTGATGAAATCCCTTATAAAGAAGGTATCCTTAAATTAAAGATAAATCAATCTCAAAATTATGTGTGAAAAATATAAATACACCCAATATAAGTGCATATTAAGTGTGAAACAATAAAAGGTTATTCACACATATTCAAAGGATGACATATTCAATAACTACATGTTGAACCCAAGGAAATCGAAATTGGGTTAATAAGTTCCCTTGGTAAAATTCGACAGCCTAACGGCATCACTTCAAAATTCAAAAAATGAGTTGATGAGAGATAAAAAGGGAATCTCATCACTTGGACATAAAATTTACATCAATAAGAATATAATAGAACATCTCCCAACATAATAGTATGTGAATAACAAATGAAGTCTTTTAAAAAGAGGAGGGTGAAAGGTCCCCTTACCGAGTTGGGTAACTTTCGAAACGTACACCCCATGGAAGAAGGGTCATACAATGAAGATGTGAATACCCATAAATGAAATTATACTACAAAAAGTGTATAATAATGGGAAGTACATACATCACTCAAAGGAAATTATGGAAAATGTAGCATAAATCTCACGGGAATAAAATTGAGATGATAAATCCATTACGAAAACTCGGCAGCTTAGCGGCGCCACTTAAAACTTCTAAAATGGATTGATGAGAGGAAATAGGGTCTCTCATCATATCAAAATAAAGTTTACAGAAAGAGTAATACAAAATAACATCCCCCAAAATAACAAATAGGACCTTAAGGAATTGACATAAAGGAGAGTACTTAAAAAGAAAGAGAGAGGTTAGATCTCTTACGAAAATTCGGCAGCCTAACGGCGCCACTCAAAACTTCCAAAATGGATTGATGAGAGAGAATATGGTCTCTCATCACATGAAAATAAAAATTACAGTAAGAGTAATATAAAATAATATCCCAATAACAATAAAGATGAGATTTAAAAGGAACGACATAGAAGAGTGTAATTAAAAAGAAAGAGTGGAGTAGGATCCCTTACCTCGGGTCCGACTTGACTCGATCGTTCTTTAATGTCCTGAATAATAAACTTGATTTAATTTCCACTTTATTTAGAACCTTTTTCTAGTTCATTATTCCTTTTAGATCACTTATTTCAATTTTATAAACTTTATTAAATCATTTATGTTAATAATTTTTGGTTTGTCGATATTTGGTTCTTAAGTCGAAAGTGGACTTCTTACAATTACATGTTGTTCGTGTGGTCAAATGTTCATTATATCGAGAATTATATTCATGATTTGGATATCATATATATCATATATATCCAGAATATACATGTATTTATAATATTACATAATCATTTAGAGGTAAGAAATGAAATGCACCGTTCATGGAGACGGTAAGCCGTACGTACGCATGAAAGCTACTTTCATTTCTATGTCATATTAATGGAATTAAAACTAAATGACAGGTATGTATATTTTAATTCCAGAACTATATTAATCATTTAGATGTATCATTCATCATATATATCCATTATATACATGTACTTATAACAGTACATTACATTTGGGGATAAGAAATGAAATGCACCGTTCATGGAGACGGTAAGCCGTACGTACGCATGAACGCTACTTTCATTTCTATTTTATATTTTTATGGAATGGAATAATAATGATATAGAGGTATATTATAATTCCAGTATAACATAATATATAATAACTTTAAATCCATCCTTTATACATCCCACATATGGCATTAACGAATCACATCACTTTGAGGGGGCTGTAGTCCGCACTTCCTAAAATGAAGATATCGTGTTTACCCATAATGGAAACAATAATGGTATGCCATAAATGAAAAATGCAGAAGCTTAAGTAAATAATAAAAATATTATATATCATATAAAAATAGTGACATCATAATGGCCACCTTTGAAGGTGTTAAATGAGTATTGAACAATCATCGTTTCGGGAGGCAGAATTTCATCATCCACAGAAACCATATGTTTTTTAACCATTTGATGTAGTTGTGTGAGAGTGTAGCTCAAATAAATCATATAACAACATAATAGTATATTTAAGATACTGGTGTTGTTACAAAATAAGTAAATAAAAAGAGTTTAGGGGGTTGGAGAAGCAAAATAAAACAAATGAACATGAGAGAATGAATTACCTTTAAAAGTGTAACTCCTTTTGATTTGAGCCTAAAGGATTCCTTTTAAAGGATTCTGCCCAAAGTGAATCCTCTAGGATGAGAAGAGGGATGTGGAGAGAGTAAATGGGTAGGGTATGGCCGAGCCAAAGTCTTGAGGAGTGTGTGAAATGAGGTAGAGGTGGGGGCCTTTTATAAGAGGAGAGGAGGGGCAATTTTGGAAAGTTACAAAATGTTACTTTATTTTCAAAATAGTTTCGGATTTTAAAGGTCCCACATTGATGTATTTCGAGGATAAGGTGATAAGGGTTTGAAATCCACTCATCCAATAGGTTTTGGACATGTTTAGGTCTTAGATATTACAGTATCTTTCCATTTTATTTAAATCGTTAAATAATGAGGTCATCACTGCATCATCATGATGTCATAAATAATTTAATTTATTTAATGTATAAAAATTATAAAAAAATTCTATGATGTAGGAAATATTTTTATCTTTCTAATGACTATTTATAGTCAAAAATCTTATTTGTATAACCCCTTGTAAGAATTGTTTTAGTAAAACATTTCATGTTTGTCTCATTTTAACTTTAACTTTAAATAAAAAGATATTAATGTCATTTTCCAACCAAAGTGGCTCCATGGGGTCCCCAAGTTGACCCATAAATTTTATTGGTCGGCCATGACACATCCAATGAGGGTAGGACATGTGTCTAGGTCATTTAATTTTATTAAAACATTATTCTTACCATAAACTACACTAATTACCTCTAATCACGATTAAACTTAATAAGTTACAATTCACCAAAAAATTATTTTTATCCCATTGAACCACATTTTACTTCTTAATGACAACCATGTATGTCGGATTTTTGAAATTCAAAACACAAAAATGGAAAAATTTCATTTAAACGGAAAAATTAGTTTTTATAAGTACCACATAGTGGTTTCACTATTCATCAACAATTGAAGTTTTTCAGAAAAATCCCAAAAATTCACCCTAAGCTATATTTGATATTCCGAATTCAAAAATGAAGTCTATTTTTCAAAATACAAAACATATAAGTCACATTAATTAATTTAATAATTAATTCCCGCTGTCAGATCAATTAGCGTGTTTTTATGAAACAATAAGTATCAAAAGATTGACACTGGTTTAAGTCTGATTTCAAAGTCAAATTAATTCCAACGACCACTATTGGATTTAATGGTAAAAATATATTCTAATTTTACTTTAAAACCAATTCACAAGATAATATAATCATATAAATAAATTAGATTAAAAAGATTTTTTGAATTTAAATACAACATTTTACACTATTCATTAAAAAAATGAACTTTAGCGGAAAGATACCCAAAATTTACACAAAGTAAATTTTGATGTCCCGATTCTTAAGAAGAGTTTAATTTGGTCCAATAAAATGTATAAAAGTGAAAAAAACTATATTTAATGACGGTTCTCCATCAAAAGGTGATAAGTGAACTTTCAGTGAAAACTAGGGCATATACGCCTAAAATCAAATTATTTCCGTATTTTATGCCTTTATCTTTAATTGGATAAATATAAAAACATTAAAAAACATATATAATCATATTTTAGTTATTTCTATCCATTCCCGCCAATACAACGACTACATGTTAACTACCATCTAAAATAATATTATTTTATTATTAGAGTGCAACGTAGGATTCCCAGGAAACTCGTTGTTGTGTGTTGGGTACGCCATCGAGCATAGCATCCCCTTTAAAGTCATATTAATATTTTATTCACAAATATGGATAAATATAAAGATGTCATATTCTTTATTTACCTGGGGTGTTACAATTATAGTTAAAGGTGAAAATTGTTCATTCTTACAATGATGATCTTAAAGATACCAATTAGTCTATAAAGATGCTTGAAATCTTTTACTGAAGTAGTGAATGGAATTAGAGAAGAGAACATGAAACATGACTGAGGAGTGACTAAACCATAAATCTAGTAAAGAGGGAATAATTTTAAGGGATTTACCATTGATAAAACATTCTATGAAATAAACTATTTAGGTTTATTAGAGTTTGGAATATCAATTGGTCACTGTCGATTGCTCCTTGGATGTAGCCCTATGCGGTGAACCGGATAGTATATTTGTGGTATGTCCCAAATTTAATTTCATGTATATTTTTATTTATATATGTAATTTTACTATAAATAATTATAGTTTGAACATGATTAATCATTATTTGGTAATAATATTAATAATTAATATAAAATGAGTGAAAGAAAAACTTAATTGGGAACACATCATGATTCACCACCCTCTAAGTGTGTCTTAGGGTCTGATAAGTGGTATTATCGGGGAAAAGGCTCAGATTGGGTGCTCAACTTACTTAAGAAGATCCTGAATAATGGTTTTAATATACTATGGATCAATAAAATTGATAGTTTAAGATGAAATCTTAAGAGAATAAATTACCACAAGTTTAAAAGAAGGCCAAATCATAACGATATATTGTCTATTATATTGGGCATTGAGGTTCTCTTGATAAATTAAATATTTAAATATCAAATAATGAAAATATATTTATTTTATTGAAATAATATTATATATATATGGATGATATTAAAAAAAATATACATCAAATTTATATTGATTTATTAAATAAATCAACAAGTCTAGTGAACTCTAAATAATCAGTGGAGTTATAGTAGAAGATTGATGAAAAAGAAAATATGATTAAGAATCTGAATGAATATGTTGAACAAGAAAGAGAATATTTAGTCTCATGAGGATGATATTTCTATATCTAAAAGAATGAATTTCTAGGATCCCTTATAAAATTACTTTTTTGAAAGAAGAAGAATTTGGGTCTTTCTAAATGCATATCGGTCACACAAATATGATGAGGAAACTAATGAAGAGGAATTTGGTAATATTTTGGTCAAGAGCCTCCACTCAAAAGAATTTAATAATATAAGATCCATGAAAGATATTTTAATTGTATATGGTATTGAGAAATTAGTTAGAAAAAATGTTTTTGAATATTTGATATTTTCACTCGATAAATTTCATAAAATCTATATGAATGTCAACGATACTCAACATGTGGGTAATTTAAAGAGGATAAAATCCTGAAAAATTAATACATGAGGGAAAACTGTTCCATATATATCAAATCTTGAAGTTGGAGAGTGAATGTGGTGAATGGGTGAAAGAACACAATTAAAAAAATCTAATTATTAAAAGAATTGATTTTGATAAGAACTTAGGAAATTTGAAACGTAACAAACCAAAATCTTTACAAGATAATGAGAAAATGTAACCTATTATAGAATCATATGAAAAGGGTATTATCTCTATGAAGACCCAAACTATTGAAAAAAATGATAAATAACATCTACTGATCAACCACTTATAAGATCATAAAAAAATATAACTTAAAATAATTATGCATTTTGTAATACTAATACAGATTCATTTGATGGAGATAGATATAAATAAATATAGGTATGAAATTGGAATGATAAAATACTCATAATTCAAACACCCCATCAAATGTTGATGAAAGGTATGTCGAAGAAGTGCAACATCTCAATTTTTTCGGAATAATTCAATTATGGTCCAACAATAGTAGGGAGTCAATAATGGCCTCATTATATCTAAAATAAAACTAAGAAGATTCATTGGATTATGTTGGTGTAATTAGATGTTTGTATACAAGGGCACATAATATGAAATTAATATTTCAATTTATGATCAATATAGAAAGCGTATATTTATGGTGATAAAATATGATAAAATAATAAATCTTATTACATTGATTAATTATTAAATAAAAAGAAAAAATATATCCACTATGAATATATATATATATATTAAAATATTATGTGATTATTATAACAGAAGTGGTCATTGTTATGAGGAGTGTAGGTATGAACCAATCAAACAAAAATCATATGTTAGTATGAAAAAAGACCATAAAATTGGATGAAGTAGCAAAAAAATTCAAATATTTATTACTCAGAGAATAATCAAAAGATATTTTTTTTTAAATTGTACATACATGAATAATTTTGTTACTTTCTTCACACCAATAGAGAAAATATGTTTCTATTATGGTAAGAATGGCCCAATAATGAGATATTGTAAATATAAAAACAAAAAAGTTCAAAGGGAGCCAAATGAATATAAAAAATCATACAATCCATGGCAATAATTGCAGTATTAGTTTGGTATAAGATATATAAGAATAAATTTTTAATTTCGAGATAGGTTTCCTAGAATGGATGATCTTCATACTACAGAAGATATATATAGAGGGTTTAAATTGTTAGCAAGTCCCCGAATAATGATTGATCATATGACCAGATAAATTGTAATTGAATAGGTTTATGGAAAAGCTTATGAGAATCTTGAGCCAAAGGTAGTGATGAATTCTAATGAATATGTAATAAAGAATGTGTGTTTATGTGGTGTAATGAAAAATCCCACAACTATAAAGGACATAAGTAAAGGGTTGGTCTATAAATACTAACCAACATGATCAAATTATAAATGATTAAGGTACCCATATCCCATCAAATATAAATGTTTCTGATAACTATTTATGATGTGGTATAGGGTAACAATGTGGATTTGATACATAGAATTAAATGTGATGAATAAAATACATATGTTAAAACAAGATAAATCATTTTTGATTTTATGTAGTGTTTAAAGTTGTCATGGATAGTTTGATTTTCATAATGGTATCAAACTACTATCAATGATTAAAATGTGACATTAGATCATTTATCCCTGGTATTTGAATTATATAATAAGGAGAGGTCAATAATAGAATAAAAAGCTAAATTTTTTATATAATTATTTACTACTATACTACTAATATATTTTTTGGATATCTATAATTTTTATATTAAAATAGATTTAAAATCAACTAGATTTCCATTATAAAAATTATTTCTATTTATAGATTATAAAGTTGAAGGCATTAAAGGGATGTCAGGAATGATTATTTTAAGGATTCTTAGTCTTATTATAAATTGGATTTTCCCTATGAATAATTAATGATCATGATATAACATGTGACATTAATTGATCCCACATGTATCATGTATCACACATTTTTTTATAATTCAGACTATCTTCTGATGGTTTGATTTATGTTTGATTGTGATCACAATGTGTTTTGGAGAATATAGAATGTAAATCTTCTTGTATATTTCAAAAACAACATGAGTGGTATGGAGGGAACCGTTACTTTTTAAAAAAAGATATGTTTCCTACATGAACTTTTTACTGAGTAAGCATAGATGATTTGTTGGAATTTCATTCCAAATAGAGATTTTCAGTAATTATATTTTGAAAGGAGGAATACAAATAGAATAAAAATGTGGGATTGAAGTTTATGTTTTAAGGAAATTTTGCCGATATATGCTTATAGGAGCTTGTGGTAGTACTATAAGATGTTTTAAGGAAATTATTAATGCGGTACATAGTATCTCATAATCTAGACTATGTGATATGGAGGTGTTTCATTCTGATTTTTTTTAAAATATATTGATGAATCTCGCAATTAAAACAGAAAAGTGAGATTTTTATTTTATTGAAAAGTGAGAGGAATAAGGGACCATAAAATCCATTTACCATCAGGATATAGATTTTATGTTTTATTTTCAACATAATCCAAATGAGGAGATTATATAAACATTTATTTTATTAATTAGATTTTTTGAAAATATTTTGTTATATACAAGAGGATGTGTGTGATTGAGTTTCATGTAATAATAATTTAAAATATAATTTTTATAGTGAAGGTGTTATTTTATATTTGGGTGGAAAAGCCAGTTTAATGATTAAAGTTATTTTTTGGGAGTTTATTAAAAAATGGGAATCTGAATCCACTAGAATAGAATAGGAAATGAAAATGTGTATAGGAGGGACCCACATTGATTGATAGGAAGTTATCAGTTATTCAACTTTCATAAATAAAACTTCATCTCTGAATTCGAAATATAAATTTCTCTACTATCCTTGTTAATCATTACTTTGACTGACCATATAGATTTATTAAGAAGTGTTATTTACATCCAATTTCTTATGAGGGTATATATGACAGTTGAAAGAATTTTTCCAATTTAAAAAGATATGAATATATAATATAATTTCATCGGTATCTTCTTCATCCTCAGATTAGGGTTTCTAAATATTTAATTTCTCATTTTAGTGCTCATATTTATTGTATATTTCACCATATAAGATCACTATAATGTTGATGAATGCTACATGTGAATTCTACAATTGACTTGATCTACACGTGCATGACACAGAAACTAGAACTATATCATAGTTTATAAACATGAATGATTATACTATAAGATAACCTAGATAATGTGTTTAATTATTCAAATGTTTTCATATAGAACCTGATGAAATTGAATGTTAAGTGTGATACCCACGTATAGAGAATTCATGAATGAAAAAGGAATATAAAATCATCATATGTAAAGCTATAATGCTCGTTTATTCAATGACATATATGAATGAAAGGAAGTAGGATTTTGGTTCATGTAAGGGTACACATTTTCTATGTGATTATAGATTCAATTACGATGGATTTTTGGAGATATATTACATTCCAGGAAGTAAAAGGATAGATTACATATAATATAGGTGATGAAAATATTTTTCTCTACTTTAGTTACTACCACCATACATAGGAATGTTCTTTCACAAAATAATCATATGAAAAACTGATATATACACATACTAATGATATAGAGTGGATGATTAACTATGATTATCAAAAGGATAATTCTTTATAAATCCTTTAGGAATACCAAAATTAGTTTATTTTAATGATATAGAGAAACTTGGAGAGGAAGTGTTGTGATAAAAAAATATTGAGAATACCTGAAGAAGAATGATCACTCAAAGTTCTATATTCTTTTATAAAAAAAGATAAATCCTATTCTATGATACATTACCTAGTATAATATGGAATAGTGGGGAATGATATCCATGTTATGTTATGAAACAATTTCATAGAGGCCATCCATGCATAAAAATACATTAATAAACAATATATAATGAGACTCATGATTGGTTTTCTGCACAATGAATGGGAAACAGATTCATATATCCAAAATTAGACAAAGTGAAACCTAAACCTGAATACATGTTCATAAAATTAGATAAATGATTCAATAGTCTTGTGAAAGCTAACAAGTAGTTCTATATAATAGTTTCAAGATAAAGTTCTTGAGACAGTTAAACTATGCCTATAATATTTTGACAAGTATAGAATCCCTTGAATAATTATAGTAAGGAACTATATATAGTGAAATAATAGAATTAAAAACAACCGTATATCTTAATTCAATGAAATAATCAAATATGTGTACCATTCATAAAATAACATGTTAATGATAATAATGATTTTTCTTGTATGTTATAGTCAACTTATATTCATGAAAAAGTAAAATCAGATTTATAGATTCATAAGTTGTGGTATAAAGAATACAAATTTTCATATTTTAATTGATTGAGTATAGACTATGTTGTTTAATGAGCATCATTAAAGATAGTTAGGACTGATAGTGATAAGAAGAAATCTCAACGATTTCATCCGGATTTATTATAGTGATCATTTGAGTGATGAATGACAAGGAATATTACTGTTAAAATAGGAATTAGAAAATATTGTGTATAAACTTTATCAAATTCCAAATCGTGAGTTAGAATATTAGAAGTTTAATAAGTTAATTACAATACTAGAGATATCTATATCCTTAAGAATTTTTTTAGAAGTTTGAGGAATGAAAGAAACTCAGCTATCATTTATAAGGCATTGAGTTCATTTGATTCAATGAACAAATAGGATAAGAATTTTTTAAATCACATCACTTCAATTAGGAGTCAATGGTACAAATATTTCATTCTTACCATGATGATCATGAGGATACCTATATTTCTAAAAATCTAAGAAGATAATTCACTATAACAGTGGTTGGAAGTTACGAAGAGGTATTTCCACTTCGGTAAGGAGTGACTAAAATGTAATCCTTGTAAATGTAGAATGACTTTAAATGAGTGACATTGGGTGAAATATTTTATCCACCAAACCATAAAAATATAGTGGATTTTATAACATTAAAACATCATTGGTGTGAGATCCTTGGACATAGACCTTTGTAGTGAGAGAAGTAAAATCATATTATTCTGTTTTTATATTACTTTTCGGTATGTTAATATTTTTTTGAGTGATTTTGAAATTATGAATTATCATGTAGACAAAATCATCTCCAATATTGTTACAAAATCCCAAATGATAATTAAATGAGTGAAAATATAAACATAATTTTTTCCACCCCATGATTCACCCCCAATCAATGGGTGTCCCATGGTACAAAAAATGTACTCTTATAAGCTAAATAGTTATTCAATCAGAGTAATATTATGAAAACCCTGATTTTATTACAAACATAAACATGATTTATTACATAAAACATCACTTGATACAACAAGAATATCGAGATATTTAGTGTCTTTGGGGCTTAGTATCATTACATAAAAACTTAAAACATTAAATACAACATCTTTATTGAAAACTTCCTTTACATGACCACTACATTCCCTCGTACTTAGCATTGCATGGGATAACATGAGGACATGCATAAGAAATGGGTGAGCTATAAATCCCAGTAAGGGAGTACACATGGAATAACATGAGGAGTAAAATACATGTTATACAATAGGCATATCAATAGAGAACAAGAGAAATATGAACATAAAGTCATGATAAAGCATGATAATCATAACATGGAAATGTGGCAACAACACTTAACATTGAATTAGCATGAGCCAAGGCTCATTGCACATTAAGCATGAGTAAATCCTCATTGCACATAAAGCACGAGTAAACCCTCTTTGCACCTTAAATAGCATGATTCGACACTCATTTCACATGACGTATCATGATACTATACTTTAACCAATGCATTGGAGCTCTATAAGGTCACACCCTTCTTAAAAAATTCATTTCATGCATAAGTGTGCCACATGGATCATAAAACATGGATTCATAAAACATAATAATTTATTCCATGATAAATGAATGTGTAATTAACACATTAAACTTTATAATCAATAAGTAAATGTTCATAAAGGTGAATACCCTTCATGGAGAAATGAGCATGGTATTCACTACACAATGACATTGGCCTAGAAACATCGGTGCGATTTCGGCAGCGTAACGGCGTGACATAAGAATTCATAAAAAATTGTTCATGAGAGATAAACGGATTCCTCATCATATTTACATGTAATGTATAGTAATGAAGTCATATAGATACATGTCCCCAACAATTGTAATGGAATTTAGATTCATGATACAAAATTATTGCTTGAATGTAAAAGAGGAGAGAGAAGTTCCTTTCTGAATTTCGGCATAGTAACGGGTGTACATAGGAGGCATTTAATGAGAGATAAAGGGGTCTCCAATAATTCAAACATAAATATGTTAGTATGAGGAAGGTGAATAACCATACCCCAACATTCATAATTGAAATTAAAAGGGAAAAACAACTTAATGAAAATTGGACAAAAATGAGAAAGGAAGAAAAACCCCTTACTTGGAAGTGTGCTTCCAAAGGCTAGAGAGAGGCTTCTGAGAGGCTTCTTGGGAGCTTGGGGCACAATGGGAGGATTTTAGAGAGAGTAGGGCAGAGGTTGGATGAACTCCAAAGGTTTTTACTAAGGAGGAAGTGGGAGCTTGGGTGGGTTTATATAGGAAATGTGAGGGAATTCTTTATTATTTAGGTTTGGGACCCCGTATATTAAGTTAATCCAAACCAGAAACCATCCCATGGTTTTTTCCCATGGTTTTTGGAAAAGGGAAGAGGAAAACAATATTTTATAAATCCAAAGTCCTAACTTCTTAAAATAATGAGGTTGCATATGTGGAGGTGAGCCACACTCTCATGGAAATTAATTTAAAAAGACAAGGTGTTTAATAAGTCTTGAGGGGTCCATTAATGCTTTGAAAAGTAAGTCAAACAAACCCAAAATCACATTATATTAATTTCAAAACATATATTGGAAGAGCATAAAGATTATAGTGTTTTATTAAATAACTATTCGGTTATTATGATGTCATAAAACACATTATATATTTAAATGGTATTTAATTTTTACCCAAAAATTTGACTGTCTTAGAAAATTATGAAAAATTCACCATTGGATAATTTCGACCTCCTGATTCCAGAAATAACATTTTCATTATCTAAATAATTATCTAAATATGTTAGTTTTCACTTTTAAAATAAAAACTGAAATTTATCAAAAATTCACGTGTTTTGACAGAAAAGGCATTCAAACCTTAATAAAAATTATAACTGCATTCATAAAATTATAAGATAATTTATATTTAATAAAAATTAATTTAATAATAATAATATTTTATTAAAATATTATTTAATTCCAAATCCATTAATTTAATAAAATAGAATTCTAAATTAAATAATAACTAAAAACACTATTTCTACTTTAAAAACTATTTACAATGTATCAAAAATGACTAAAAATTATATTCATTATTATATACAAAAATAATATACATGAACATAGTACTACTTATTTGTTACATAACCCCTTAAAACAGCCTCATAAAACCTAAGGGTAAAGTGTGAGATTGGGACAGACTCTTGGGGTGGCTCGGATAACATCGCTCGAGTGGTAATTTCAGTCAACTTCCACTTTTCCCATAGATGGTCACGTTCGAGCTTGATAGGATGAAGCTCAGCTTGGGCTTGGTCAAGAGCGAACCCCAAAGATGCCACCTCTTTTCCAAACTCTGAAAAATGGGCTTCGTATTGGGAAATTATAGTAGATGAGGCCATCACTTCCTTTGTCTGAGTAAATTGGATTTGATAAAGTCCTATATTTATACAAATCATGTGATCATTGTTCAATGACTATATTATCAACGGTCAAAATTCTTAACATAAAACCAAAGAAGTTGACATTTTATATAAACATAAAGAGACATATAATTAGATCAAGAGGGATTTCCATTAATAAAACTTTGGGTCGTAACAATATTCCCCCCTTAAGAAATTTTGCCCCCAAAATTTTCCTTTCCCACACAAAATACGATGTGGGTAACTCAGGTTCATCATTTCTTCCGATTCCCAAGTTGCTTCTTCAAACTTGTTGTTTCTCCACAACACCTTGATGAGGGGCATTGTCTTATTTCGTAGAACTTTTTCTCTACGATCTAAGATCTTAACTGGTTGCTCCTCATAAAAATGATCATCTTTTAATTGTACCACCTCAGAAGAGAGTACATGTGATGGGTCCGGTATGTACTTCCTTAAGAGGGATACATGAAATAAATCATGCACTTTGGCCATGGTAGGAGGAAGTACTAGTCGATAGGCCACATCCCCAACACGATCAAGAATCTCGAAGGGGTCGATGTACCTTGGACTTAACTTCCCTTTCATTCCAAATCTCATGACTTTCTTCCATGGAGATATGCATAGAAACACCATGTATCCAACATTAAACTCAAGGTCTCGTCGACGATTATCTGTATAACTCTGCTGTTGACTCTGAGATTTCTTGATATGCTGCAGAATGGTTTTCACCTTCTCCACCATTTCCTCAACCATTTCTGGTTCAAGCAGCTTATGTTCACTGACCTCATCCCAACAATTCGGTGTTCTGCACCTTTTCACATACAGGGCTTCATATGGTTCCATTTGGATGCTCGAGAGGAATCTGTTATTATAATAGAAATCAAACAGAGGAAGATGTTGATCCCATCCTCCTTTAATGTCCATTGAGCATGCTCTCAACAAGTCCTCAAGTGTTTAGATAGTCTTCTCGGATTTGCCATCGGTTTGAGGATGACAGGCCGTACTGAAGTTCAGTTCAGTATTCAGAGCATGTTGAAGACTCTTCCAAAACATAGAGGTGAATCTTGGATCTCGGTCAGACACAATAGATATTGGTACTCACTGCAACCTTACCACTTCACTAATATATATCTGTGCCAGTTGATCCAATGAGAAATCCTCCCGAATAGCAATGAAGTGTGCAGTCTTTGTAAGACGATCCACAACAACCCAGATTGCATTTTTGCCTTTGGATGTCCTTGGGAGTCCGGTGACAAAGTACATGGTGATGATCTCCCATTTCCATTATGGTATGGGAAATGGTTGCATCAACCCCTTAGACTTCTGCATCTCTTCCTTCACTTTCTGACACACTAGGCACTTTGATGTATATTTATCGATCTATTTCTTCATATTATCCCACCACAAGTTTTCTTGGAGATCTCGATACATCTTTGTGCTCCCTGGGTGAATAGAGAAATTTGAACTATGTGCATCATCCAAAAGTTCCTTCTTCAGCTCCGGACAAGATGGAAAAAATAATCTTTTCCCAAACCGCACAATCCCTTCTTCATTAACATTAAACTCTGAGGATTTATCTTTTTCCATAGCTTCCACCTTTGCCCGAATTCCCACATCATCCTTTTGAGCATCCTTTAACCTTTACAAAAGAGACGGTTGAGAAATCATTTGTGATAGGATTGATGATGTTCCCTTCTCTATGATTCCCATGTCCATCTTCATCAAGTCGAAGAAGATTGGATCCTTCTCAATTCTCATCATTGATAGAATCGCTGGATCATTTCTACTTAGGGAATCTGCCACCTTGTTCGCTTTCCTAGGGTGGTAATGGATTGAACATTCATAATCATTAATAAGATCTATCCATCTTCTTTGGAGGATATTAAGCTCTTTCTGTGTGAATATATATTTAAGACTCTTGTGGTCAGTATATATCTCACATTTCTCTCCATAGAGATAATGCCGCCAGATTTTCAAGGCAAAGATCACCACTGCCAACTCCATATCATGCGTTGGATAGTTTCTGTCATAGATTTTCAACTGCCTTAAGGCATAGGATATCACTTTATCTTTCCGCATCAGCACACAACCTAATCCCTTCTTTGAAGCATCACTCAATACCATAAAAAGTTCCCCACTTGTGGGTAAAGTGAGCATGAGCGCAGTGATAAGCCTACTTTTCAACTCCTTGAATCTTTCTTCGCATTCATCACTCCAAGAAACATTTACTCCCTTCCGAGTTAGCTTGGTAAGAGGGTTGGGCAATTGTGAGAAATTCTTCACAAATTGTCGATAATATCCAGCTAACCCCAAGAAGCTATAGATATCTGTTACCGATGTTGTCCTCGGTCATCCCTCAATTGCATCTATTTTGGAGGGGTCCACAGATATCCCATTGCTTATGATGATATGACCCAAGAATGAGACCTCCTTCAACAAGAACTCACACTTGCTGTTATTGCATAGAGGTTCTCCTTGCGCAAAGTCTCTAGTACAGTTTTTAAATGCTCCTCATGATCCTCCTTGGTTTTGGAGTATATTAGAATATCATCTATAAAGACTACCAAAAATTTGTCTAGGTAATCTCTAAAGACTCTATTCTTTACGTCCATCAATATTCTTAGAGTATTAGTGAGTCCAAAAGGTATTACTATAAATTCATAGTGCCCGTATCATGTGCGAAAAGCCGTCTTGGGGATATCTTCCTTCTTCACCCTTACCTGATAATATCCCGACCGCAAGTACACCTTGGAGAAGTATTATGCTCCACACAGCTGATCGAACAAGTCATCAATTCATGGGAGAGGATACTTGTTATTTATCGTGATTTTTTTATGTTCAAGATAATCAATGCAATGCCACATTGACCCATCCTTCTTCTTGACGAAGAGGACTGGTGCACCCCATGGTGAAGCACTTGGGTGTATTAACCCTTTATCCAGATTCTCATATAGTTTTTTCTTCAGCTCTTCAAGCTCAACAACAGCCATTCTGTATGGAGTCTTGGATATTGGTAGCACCCCAGGTATAAGTTCAATTGAGAATTCAACATCTCTTCTAGGCGGAAGACCATGCAGTTTCTCGGGAAACACTTCCGCGAATACTCTCACAATAGGCATTTCATAAAGGGTAGTTTCATCCTTGGACTCAATCATCTGAGCCAGATATTTGTGCTCATAGGGTAGTAATATCCATGCTTGAGATGTTGGAGCTAAAGGAGATTCATATTCCTCCTGACACTTATAAAGAACTTGGGGTGGATTTTCCATATGGAGTGTGATTTCCCTCTCCCGACAATTTATATTGGCTCTATATAAGGAAATCCAATCTATTACAATAATTGCATCAAATTCCACAAGAGGGAGCATGAAGAGGTTCTCCGGGAAATTTAATCCACAGATTATAATAGGTGAGGACTTACATTCATGGGATGAAATGATTGCTCCATTTTCCGTACTCACCGACATCTTCACTTCCATGATTTGTGGTGGTTCTGAGATTGTTCTACTAAACTTTATAGATATAAAAGAATGCGTAGAACCTGAATCAAAAAGTACATTTTCTATTCTTGAATGAATAACTAGCGTACCTATCACCACTTCGTTGTCGGGTTTCACTTCGGCAAAAGTGGTGGCAAAAGCTCTTCCTTGATGCCTTGGAGGTTGTTGGTTGTCTCCGAAAACCCTTGTATTGGGGCACTGATTTGCAAAATGACCCGGTTCTTTGCATTTGTAGCATTGGAAAACGCATTGAGGTTCAAATAGAGAATTCCTCTCCTCTGTCACAGCCACGAGTCTCTCTTGACAACAATTAACAGCTAGGTGCCCTTCTCTTCCACACCTGAAGCATTTTCTCGTCCCCTTAAGGAAATTTCCATGGTGCTTCATTCTGTACTTTTGGCAAGTGGGGTGATAGATCTTCTTAACACCATTGGATTTATCCATCGGACCACCCGCATTGAAGTCGACCTTACGCTTCTGTCCCTATGATACCCGTCTGATTCCCTGAACTATATTTCAACCTTGAGGGAACATCTGAAAATTTCCTCATAGTTGTCCAAGTCACGGATCGCTAATGCGTTCCGCAGGCTAGGCTTCAGCCCACCAAAGAAGCGGTCAACCTTGCATTCAGGGGTAACGACAAAGATGAAAGCGTATCATATAATCCTTGCAAAGTTTTCCACATACGCTCCAACATATTCTTCATCTTTTCTCATGAGGGAAAGGATGTCCCTTTCCATCTTAAGGCGGAGGGTGCGTGGAAAATATTTATTGGAAAACATCTTCTGGAAATCCTTCCATTCCAATGCCTCGATCTCCTCCTTAGGCTTCGTATTTTTGATCAACGTCCACCATTGATCAGTTCCACCCTCTATACGATAAGCATCCAGTAGAACATTATCTTGTTCAGAACATTGAAGTATAGAGAAGATCTTTTCAATGGAGTTGATCCATTGTTCAGCGATCGTGGGATCAGATGATCCAATAAAAGTAGGAGTCCTTTGCCTCATGAAGCTCTTGATAGCGACTTGTTCCGTGTTGGGGGGTTTGGACGTTCCACTTGACCTGTGTTTCTATTCAAAACATGAGTTATTTGAGAGATAAGTGTGACAAAGTTCGCGATTCCCGCTCTCATTTGATTGGGCATCTCATTAGTAATGTCATCACACTGATCTTCACAACGGTTGTAAGCCCGAGTCCTACTATTACGGGCCATTGGATGGAAAAAAAATAAATTTAGGGATAACACATTAAGGGTAATCCAAAGACAAAAGTTTATGAATTACAGATAAACTTTTATTTCCTTAACTCATGAGTCTATAGGCTTCGATATAGGCTTTTCATGATCTACATTCTAACATATATTCTTAGGGGAATTTGTTTTAATTCCCTTAATAAGGGTTCATACTAGGCTTGTGAATTTTTCAAAACATATCCCCCAGGAGTGTCATAACCAAGAGTGCAGCAAGGCCTGTTGTTGTGCACCAGTTTTCATTCGAGTCTAGCTCAAAGCGGTGTTTTCGGGTTTTACCCCTAGGATACATCTGTGCCAGAGCTGCCTCTACCTGCTCGTATCTAGAAAGGGATGTATTTGCTTGATAACCCACTTACTCAATACTCAGCATAACTGAGGGACTTATTTATTTTACTTAGTCTTGTATTTGAGGCTTTACTAGGGTTTTCTAATCCTAATACCAAAAATAACTAAACCTATCCTCTAATACCAACTATGAAAACCCTGATTTTATTACAAACATAAACATGATTTATTACATAAAACATCACTTGATACAACACGAATATTGAGAGGTTTAGTGTCTTTGGGGCTTAGGATAATTAAATAAAAACATAAAACATGAAATACAACATCTTTATTGAAAACTTCCTTTACATGACCACTACATTCCCTCGTACTTAGCATTGCATGGGATAACCTGAGGACATGCATAAGAAAAGGGTGATCTATAAAGCCCAGTAAGGGAGTACACATGGAATAAAATGAGTAGTAAAATACATGTTAGACAATAGGCATATCAATAGATCACAAGAGAAAGATGAACATAAAGGAATGATAAATCATGATAATCATAACATGGAAATGTGGCAGCAACACTTAACATTGAATTAGCATGAGCCAAGGCACATTGCAAATGGAGCATGAGTAAATCCTTATTCCACATAAATCATGAGTAAACCCTCATTTAACTTGACTTAGCATGATTCAACACTCATTTCAAATGACGTATCATGATACTATACTTTATCCAATTTATTGGAGCGCTATAAGGGCAAACCCTTCTTAAACAATTCATTTCATGCATAAGTGTGCCACATGGATCATAAAACATGGATTCATAAAACATAATCATTTATTCTATGATAAAAGAATGTGGAATTCATATATGAAACTTTATAATCAATAACTAAATGTGCATAAATTTGAATACCCTTGATGGAGAAATGGTCATGGTATTCACTACACAATTACATTGGAATAGAAACATCGGTGCGATTTCGACAGCGTAACAGCGTGACATAAGAATTAATAAAAAATGGTTGATGAGAGAGGAAGGGGTTACTCATCATATTTACATGTAATTTAAAGTAAGTAGGTCATATATATACGTTTCCCCAACAATTGTAATGGAATTTATATTCATGATACAAAAGTATTGCTTGAATGAAAAAGAGGAGAGAGAAGTTCCTTTCGGAATTTCGGCATAGTAACAGGTGTACACGGGAGGAATTTAATGAGAGAGAAAGGGGTCTCCCATAATTCAAAAATAAAATGGGAAGTATGAGGAAGGTGTGAAATCATACCCCAACATTGAAAATTTAAATTAAAAGGGAAAAAGAACTTAAAGAAAATTGGACAAAAATGAGAAAGGAAGAAAAAACCCTTACTTGGATGTGTACATCCAAAGGCTAGAGAGTGGCTTGTGAGAGGCCTCTTGGGAGCTTTTGGCACCTTGGGAGGATTATAGAGAGAGTAGTTCAGAGTATGGACGAACTCCAAAGGTTTTGAGTGAGGAGGAACTGGGAGCTTGGGTGGGTTTATATAGGAAAGGTGAGGGAATTCATTATTATTTAGGTTTGGGACCCCTTATATTAAATTAATTCAAACCACAAACCATCCCATGGTTTTTTCCCATGGTTTTTGGAAAAGGGAAGAGGAAAACAATATTTTATAAATCCAAAGTCCGAACTTCTTAAAAGAATGAGGTTGCTTATGTGGAGGGGAGTCACACTCTCATGGAAATTAATTTAAAAAGACAAAGTATTTAATAAGTCTTGAGGGGTACATTAATTCTTTGAAAAGTAATTCAAACAAACCCAAAATTACATTATTTTAATGTTAAAACATATATTTTCTGAACATAAAGATTATAGTATTTTATTAAATCAGTATTGGGTCATTATGATTTCATAAAACACATTATATATTTAAACGTTATTTAATTTTTACCAAAAAATTTGACTATCTCAGAAAATTATGAAAAAATAACCATTGGATAATTTCTATGTCTTGATTCCATAAATAACATTTATTTTATCTAAATAATTTTCTAAATATGTTAATTTTTACTTTTAAAATAAAAACTGACATTTATCGAAAATTCACGGGTTTTGACAGAAATGGCTTTCAATCCTTAATAAAAATTATAACTGCATTCATAAAATTATAAGATCATTTATATTTAATAAAAAATAATTTAATAATAATAATATTTTATTAAAATATTATTTAAATAAAAAATACCTTAATTTAATAAAATATAATTCTTAATTAAATAATAACTACAAACACTATTTCTACTTTAAAAACTATTTACAGTGTATAAAAAATGACTAGAAATTATTTTCATTATTATATACAGAAATAATGTACATGAACATAGTACAACTTATTTATTAAATAAACCATTAAATAGCCACATAAGACCTAAGGGTAAGGTTTGCGATGGTGACAGACACCTGGGGTGGCTCGGATAACATCGCTCGAGTGGTAATTTCAATCAACTTCCACTTTTACCGTAGACGGTCATGTTCGAGATTGACATGATGAAGCTTGACTTGGCCTTTGTCAAGAGAGAAGCCCAAAGACACCACCTCTTTTCCGAGCTCTGAAAAATGGGATTCGTATGGGGAAATTCTACTAGATGAGGCCATCGCTTCCTTTGTCTGAGTAAATTGGATTTGTTAAAGTCATATATTTATACTAATCATGTGATCACTGTTCAATGACTATATTATCAATGGTAAAAATTCCTGACATAAAACCAAAGAATTTGACATTTTATATAAATTTAAAGAGACATTTAATTATATCAAGAGGTATTTCCATTAATGAAACTTTGGGTCATTACAGTTTACCCTAGGACATGAGTTGGCAGAAAATAAAAGACACTTGAATTTTAATAGAATAATTAATAATTAATAATTAATAAATTAAATATTAAATTATTCACATAGGTTTGTTCAATCATAAATTTTAAACAAAGTATGGTATTGAGATTCTTGCTCTTTTGTTGAGTCCTTAGTGAGGATTTTAGCCTAGGTGAGGCATAAACTCGAGTTGGGTGCCAGGGGTGACCCGAGACCCTTTTCATTTCTTTTTCTTTTTCAACTTTTATTTATTTTTATTTTTATTTTATCTCTTTTACTTCCTTCCTTCTAGTGTATTCCCCCTATAGATCCTCTTTCACCATGACCTAAAAGAGAAAGGGAGATGTAAATATATAGAGGGAGAAAAGAGGGTAATGCCGTAGAACTCTAGATGTGCTAGATCATCACGCGACAACCGTGGAATACCAAATCGGATGAAGCCTCAGTGGTTTCGACCCATAGGTAGGCCAATTTATGTTTTCTATATAGATCACTATATTTTTTCTATTTTCAAAATTGAAATCCAAATTATTATTTTATGATCCCTTGAGTGGCCAGATATGTTTATTTGGGGATGAAAATAAGGGATTCGGGAGATCTGAGGGTTTTCTATTCAGCAAAACTAAGTTACATGATGTGTAGTCCAGGGTAACACACCATGTGTTCTTCCCATTCTGGGAAGATGATGTTTTGGAATTACACACGATTACAGGATTATACACTCCATGTACAAGTACTTGGACATATAGCTGAGTATCTGACCAAGAAAACCCGTGTAGGGGTACACAACCATGTGGAGTACATGGAAAGATCCCATGTGGGTGGCATTCCATGTAAAAGTACATGGCTTGGACAAGTATACGACCATGCCAGTTGGGGGACATAGTAATGTACTCCATGTTGGGTATACGCCATGTACCCACCTTACACATCATGTACCTAGGGATTTTACACGCCTATGCCAGTGGTAGTAAACACTCATGTGGCGTGTTGGGATTACACACTACGTACCAAGGGTGACACATTGTATAATACCCCTTTTCAAAACTTTGAGTGTTTTTCTTGTTTTATTTCCAGAAAGTCATAATTGGACCCAAGATTAGTCCATTATGGGTTGTTTTTTGTGTAGATCATGGGGGTTAAACGCATAGAGATTTCTGAGGACTCATAACGGGTGTTTTGGGGTTTCTACCTAATTGAATAGGTTCTTCCTCTAGTAATATAATTCAGTGATATCCTGAGAGAGAAAATTGAACATGAATGGTAGGTTGGGTGTTCATGCCATCCCACTCCATGTCCTTTATCTGAGATGTGGTACAAGATATCTTTCATGAACTATAATTTTGAGGACAGTCCTCTTGTGAGATGTTCCCTTTTGTCCTATGAGGCCGTGAGAACAATTGTATCTGAGGATCCCCTAAGGGATGCCTTTGTTTATGAGCTATTCTACGGTGTCTCTTGGGTATCCCTTACCTGTATAGCATTCTTGAGGATAAATTTTAGTATACCTCTATTTTCTTGCATTTAGAGGATCCCTTGAGGGATGTCTTTGTTTATGAGATGTTTCGGGGAGTCCCTTATAGGATCCCTTACCTGTATACCATTCTTGAGGATCCCTTGTAGGATTCATCTGTTTTCCATCCATTAGAAAATCCTATGGAGGATTGATCCTTACCTTCCAGATAAAGATCCTAGGTAGGATGCCTTCACTTGTGTTTAGACCTTCGGGATCCCATGTTGGATACTTATTTAGTGTTTGGATTGAGGGACCCAACAGATTCTTGTTGTTTGACCTAACATGAGTTTTACATCAATTTTGGGTAGAGATAGTAGTAGGTGACACCTTAGAACCTGCGATGAACTTTTAATACCATGGGGATGAAGATGGAGTGTTGGGTTGGGCATTCTGACCACCCTCACTCATTTGTTTATTCTCTGACATGGTTATTTCTAATGCAATAGTTTTTATGAGAGGTTCTTCTTAGTTGTTGGATGTTGATCCCAACATGAGGTTTATTTCTTTCTTTTGGCATACCTAGATTTTCTTCCTAGGATTTGTGGTGCTTTGGAATGCCCAGACATGCTTACTTGGGATCTAGCTTATATTCCATGTTATTTATGATATTTACTGTATATTCAGAGGTGATACCTAGGAGTTGGATGCTGATCATAGATGTATATATAGTGTGACATATATTTTTTTTGGGATGAACAAAGGTGCTTTTTGGTATCCAACTGTTGAGACTTTGAGTAGGAAGAATGTGTGAGCTTCCTTTTTTAGTTTTTAAAGGGCCATGAGAGCCTTTGGGTAGAGAGACCATGAGAGATTCCGTGATGTTTTTCTAGAGATCATGAGAGGTCTTGGAGATGGATCTAGAGGATTAATTATGAGAGCTTCCCTGATGATGGATGTCAGTGGGTTACATCCCAGTCCTACCAAAATGTGCATCCTAAGAGACTGTGAGAGCTCTTGGAGATGGGACATGGGATAGACTATGAGAGCTTCCATGAGTGATGTATGTGTGTGAATTATATCCTAGTCCATCCAGAACTAGTATCATAAGTATATGACCTTTGGAGTCCGTACACACTTGGTTTATACCTTAGATATTATCTGAGTTCTAAATATCCTGATCACCTATAGATATAGATCTTGGGCTCAAACATTGGACTATATTTACAGTCCTAGGTAGAATGAATACTGATTTAGTAACCTTTACAGAATGTCCATATGTTCTCCCTAGAATCATTCTTTACATGATTGGATATCGGTATACATTATCCTTCTTTAATATATTGACCATCAGTTTATGGTATACTTATTTTTAGGGATGACTGTTAGTATATAGTATCCTTATTGGTGATTGGAAGAAAGTATGGGTGAACCTAGGTGTAGGAAGAGTGTCCCCCTATGAATACGTAGGCTACTCAAAGATTCAATTCCGCTGTTTTCAGAAGTAGGTATATGTTGATTGGGATTGCGGACCCATAGATCGACTTAATGATGCATGTCTTGAGTGGAATGATGACCAGCTCAATTCCCTTGCCCAGGATGTCCAAGAAACCAGGATTACAGACCTAAGGATCATCTGTAGATTGTTTTTCATGTTATTCGATTTCACATACCGATGAATATTCATATTTATGTATATATGTATAGGTATGTGACTATACATGTATAATTATATTGATATATACACCTATAGTAGAACATTCCCATTTTAACTAGATTACATACCTGAGGTTCGACTGTGGTTTCACATTCTTGTTTACTAATCTTTAGTTGTGTCTCATCTAGGCTGAGCATGATTCTTTTTCATACACTTATAATAGTAAACTTATAGGTTTCTTGTTGAGGGTGTTTTACTAAAATTATTTCTCACCCCTGTACATGCACCTTAGTGTATGTGTAAAACTTATGTCTCATTATTAGGTTGAGCATGAGTTTCATGGTGGATAGGGCGGACGCCCATAGTTTCATTGTCGAACGGAGCTGTTCATGTGGTTTTACTGATCGGACTAGTGAAATTCAATAATATCCAGAAACTAGGCATGCCATCTGGCTCAGAGTTAGTAGTAGATCCATGTGCATTTTCTTTTATTTTATTTTCTACTCCTATATCTATATGGTCATTCTAGTGGGTGAAAAATGTTGTATAATATGACATAGCTATTTGGGATTTTACAACATATACATATATTATTACAACATGTTCTATTTTAGTTGTTTACTGCTTCTACAGTCTGTATACTTTCCACTCTATATGATACATATCTATTTACACTATTTTCTTACTCTGATACAAGGTCATAGTCTCCCTACTATCACACCAAAGGCCATTGATACTAGTTGGTAGTCTCTAGCATATGAGGCAGCATGATTAAGGCCTTGTAACCCACCATCTCAGATCCCCAGTTTAGTATCATCTGGGTCAAGATGTTACAAAGTGGTATCAAAGGGTTTCTTTCCATGGTATTTACTATTTGGGATATGTTAGACAGGATTATTAAGAATGTGTCAGAACCTATGATGGATATCATATTAGTGTGTCGAGAACACTTGTTCTGGTAAGAAGTCCTATTTTTTAAGGTTGGTATTGTTTTTCTGGTCTACGATGTTACAATTGTATATGATTTTTTTCTTTGAGAGAAGAACATGTTATGTGGGCGTTATGATTTACTATGGATCTATAGCTCATGGACACTATCAAGAGGCTAGGGATTAATCTTGACTGGTAAAGGCATGAGGTGCCTCATGCATCATTTTTGGCATGTAGGATTCACATCATATAGGCCTGCTAGTGTATGATTTTACTAACGACTGAGGCCTTTTGGGCATACTTACACATATAGATTTTGTTCTGATCGAAGGTTATGTGGATCTATGTTGATTTGTTTTGTTGTGAGGCTAATGATTCATTCCTCATGAATGGGAGGTGTAGTTACCCTAGTAGGTAAATATAACACTTGATTCAATTCTTTTGTACCCCTTATAGGGTGTTTTTTCTTAGGCCTATGATTATCTAGTCGTACTTCTAAGTATAATGCCAATGGATACCAATAATTTTCATGTAAACTGAACATATATGGGGTATTTCTATGTTCGGATGCTCAATGATTGTCAGTTTAGTTTCTATTTTTCATGTGTATCATGACCTATAGGGAGAAGTTTCTTTTAAGGATGCTCAATAGGGATCAAGTTCCTTGTAGGTTGTATTCTCATCTTTGAACCTTGTAGGTCATTGTGATATCTACCTACTTTTGAGAGGTTGTGATATTTTGGGATATGTGGTTAGACCTTATGACCTGATTGTGAAGCTTGTTCCATAAGACTAGGTTGTACTCCAAGCGGCCCTCAGTTTGAATGAGAACTTTGTATGTTGATGTCCATTTTTTTGAGGGTAGACTATGCGAGAGAGGTTGGATCATGTTTTCTGATACCTTTTTAGGTTGTGAGATTTGTTTTATGCTCATTTTGAGATAGAGGCATGATGGATGATCATGTTATGTATTATAGGCATGTTGATGCCATTATATTTTGATGAAGCACCTTGGGTGCTTGTTTTTCAAGGCTGGATTTGACGGGTATGACTTTTTAGGTTCCTATATAAATAGACCATTTTTTCTTCTATTGATAATATATTCAGATCATGGGTAGATGATCATGACTAGAATAAAGATTACTAGTGAGATGTCATGGAATAGATCGTGGCACAGGTGTGGTGCCGGATCTTGAAGAGGAGTTCTAAGGGAGCTTCTAGATTAATGAGACTGATGTTCCATGTAGCATGGTCAACGTAGCTTTGTAATGGATGAATCTATGTATTATGAGTTGGGTGATAAAGATACACGTTGGTTGCAAATGGTATCATTTGAATCTAAAAAGGTGAGTGTCCGGGTGAAAGACGAGGACTGATGTTCTGATAATTTAAGTGGTATTAGATCTTAAAAGTTGTGTTGGATTGTCCCTCCATGGTAGAGGTGACATTAGGAGTAAATGTGTTACCATGAGATGGTTGACCCATGGCTGAAATCCTGGTCAGGTTTTGACAGGATTGAGCATGGTTCGGAGGGAGATGAACACACCCACGGTGGAATATTAATGTGTTCCTATTAGAGATGATCATGCTCTATCTTGATTTATAGTGAGTATACTAAGAGATCATCAACCCTATGTCAAGCTCTTTTTCTTTCTAAATGTTATTCCATGGTTAGGAAGAGGGAACCTATTTAGGTTTTTCTTAAGGAGTGGTGTAAGGTAATCCATATGGTGGGGAGTTTACCATATTCCATTTGGGGGTGGTGATACTCATTTTCAGTTAAACTTTGAAATTTTTATTCTATGGGTTGTTGATCTTGGTGTTTTGTTTAAGCTGATGATAAGGCTATTTCTATGGTGGGGAGTACTAGATCATTCAAAACTAAATGTATTCTATGTAGGATATGTTTTTTAATGCTATGAAATTAGTTTTTGGACAGTCCCTATAGCTTAGTTGTGTAGATTATTGGGTTGAGATAATGGATTTTAGTCTATTCACCTGGCTTCTTAGGGACAAGATGGTTTATGGTGGGGAGTTCGTAAGGAATCATGTTTTTTTGGACTGCGTTTTTGAGTAGAAATTTGATTTCTTATGTCAGATGCTTATAAAGGGGTAAAAAAATCTTTTTCCCATGGGAGACGATATCATATAATTCTTATGACCACTCCGTTGTTCCTATAATATGGGTTTTACCCTAGTGTAGGGGTTTTTTAGAAAATATGTGCCATTCAATGTTTAGAAGAATAATTAATATTTAATGAATTAAATAATAAATTATTTACATGGGATTTTTCGGTCATATCTTTTGAACAGAGTGTCGGATTGAGGTTTTATATCTTTTGTTGAGTCCATAATGGTGAGTTTATCCTAAAAAAGACAAAAAATCAAGTTGGTCACTAAGGCCGATGCAGTCCCCATTTTCTTTTTTTTATTCTTTTCTTTCTTTCATTTATCTTTCGTATCTTTTAATTACATACTTATTCTATATTCCCCCTTATGTATCCTTCTTCACTATGACCTAAGAGAGAATTGGATAGGGAGAAGTAAAGAGAGAAAGGGAGAAAAGAGGGCATCACTATGGAGCTCTTGACGCGCTGGATCACTGTGCGACAGCCGTGGACTACGAAAGCAGACAAAGCATCAGTGGTTTCCTCCCAAAGGTAGAAACATTTATATTATCACCATAAATCCCTAAAGGTTTTTAAATATCTAAATTTAAACCCCTATTATGCTTTTATAAGGACCATAGTGGCCGGATATATTGATTTGTGGATGAAAATGGTGGATTCGGGAAATTTGAGGGTTTTCCTTTCAAGAAAACCAGGTTACAAGGTGAGTAGTCCAGGGTGACATGTCGTGTGTTCTTCCCGTTTAGGGAAGATGAAATTTTGGATGTAAATACCATCTATAGGGTTTTACACATTGTGTAATGGTACTTGGACATGTAGCCAAGTATCCAGCCCAATGAACCCATGTAAGGGTACATGACTATGTGGAATACATGGCTATACCCAGTGTGGGTGGCATGCCATGTAGATGTACACAACCTAGACAAGTATACAACCAGGATAGTTGAGGGACACATGCATGTACCCCATGTTGGGTACACTCTGTGTACCATCCTTATAGCCGTGTACCTAGGGCTTTTACAAGCCCAGGTCAGCAGGAGTACACGCCCATGTGGCACATTGGGAGCACATGATGTGTACTAAGGTTGTCATGGAATGTACTTCCCCTTTTCGACCCTTTGAAGGGTTTTCATGTTTTCTTGCTTCAGAGTCAGAATTTGACCTGATACTAGTCCATTATTAATGGTTTTACACATAGATTGTGATATTACACCCATGGAGACTTCTGAGGACTCCTAATGGGTGTTTTGGGTCTTCTACCTAAATTAAGAGGTTCTTACTCTAGTAATCCAATTTATTCATCTCTTGAGAGAGATATTGGAATGTGAATAGTAGGTTGGGTGTTCGGGCCAACCCAGTTTGAGACCTTGATATTAGATGAGCTATGATCTATCTCCCATGAACTATGATTTTGAAGATGTTCCTCTTGTGAGATATGCCCTTCTAGCCTATGAGGCCATGAGACCAGTTGCATCCAAGGATCCCCTAAGGTATTCCTTTTTTAAGATCTATTCTAGGGATTCCCTTGTAGGATCCCTTACCTGTATACCATTCTTTTGAATCCCTTGTAGGATGCCTTTATTTCCATTCCATTAGAGGATACCCTAATGTATTCCGTTGTTTATGAGCTATTCTAGTGAGTCCCTTGTAGGACCCTGTAGACACCATGAAATCTCATCCATGCACTTTTCTGAAAAATTTCCTCAACCGGGATCAATAAGTTCATGGTGAGACTATTAATTTTTCATGAGGATCAACTAAAGTAGTGAAGGAACCAGCCCAACGGACCATGACCGCAGCTCATCACTGAACCCAAGTAGGGGTGTGGGGGTACAGCCCCCGCGGCATGGAGAAATTATTTTTCCTAAGTCCTCAAATAGGTGCCCAAGATACCTACATGAAAACACCTACACACCACCACGATAGAGTTGAATGAAGTAATTATTTTGGATAATTCCTCAAAGTGTCTTCCCAATCTAGCCAAAACACCGTTGGCATGATAGGTACTTATGCGCCACAATTATGGTGCGCAAGACACTTGTGTGCCCAATATCCTTTCACCCAGGGTCATATTTTGCCTATAAATATATCCTCATGGCCTTCATTTGTACAGAAAAATTTCTCTGAAGCCTAATTGCATCTTTGGATTCCCTAATGCTTCTCTCAGTCTATCAAAACTATTAATGTAGTTCATTAACACCTAGAGGAGAGGATTTTAATGAGGATCATTAGACTTAAGTCCTTTTAGTGTTTGAAATTCATAACATTTTCATTCTTAAGGCCCCTAACATCCATGAATCAGAAACACTTGTGCACCACCTATTCCTCTCACATGAACTTGAACACCCCACTTCTGGAAATACTTATGAATACTCTTGAGGGCTTGAGTCCAATCTCACCCAAGTATTAACAACCAGGTTCCTCATCAATCAAGTGAACATCAGGTCTCCCAAGACTACTTGTGTGCCCATACTTGTGCGCTAGTACCTACTTGGGCCCCCTTCTTTGATTCACCCACTCTCTTCAGTATACAAGCCATCAAGACCTCTTCAAATCCAATTGTGATAATGTTTATAAATCATTGTCTCCCATGTCTTAAAGGGATTCTTTTGAGACCACCAAAACCTCATGAATTATTAAACCTTTATGAAGTGAACATCACAGTTTTGCCTATATATCTTTCTATATCCATAGTTAGAGGTTTTCCACATTTTTTTCAAAATGGGGTTAGGATTCATAGAATGTATGTGGGTTTGTATATCAATAGTAACATGGACCTTTCTCCCAAGAATAGTGCTGGGAAGTTCACGATTAGGATGATTAGGGTTTGTGTTCTGACCACTCTTTCTCATCTCTAAAATCTGAAACCTCAGGACTCTGGTTGGGAATGTACGGTTCACACTTTCTTTTGTATACAAGTAAATGAAAAGTCTCCCTCCCCTACCAAGATCCACTAGGGAAGCCATCCTGGTTTAAGCCCCAAACCTTTCAAGTACGAGGTTTCAGTCTTGGTCCTCTATACTTTATTCACCTTCACTCCTTCCTTACATTAGACCCTATTCCAATGTAAAGTGAATAGAGGGAAGGCTTTTCACCTCACCCTCTTCCCTGGTCACCTCGACGTCATCCACCCTAACCATCATAGGAACATCCTCTTATACCCACATAGGAGTAAAAGTGTCGGTGCCATTGTCGGATCTTTGAAATCCTCTTGTTTCTGACACTGAGCATGAATCATGTGGGCTTAGAGACTTTTCATGATCACAACATTTTCACAAACTAGGAATGAACTATGAGAACTTTTATTCCCACCATAATTAGGATATCTAGGAATCCTTCATCAGGGCCTGATATAACTGGATATCCTCTTCAAGAATCCAATCCTAATTCTTTTAATATAGGAATCCTCCATAGAAGTAAACTGCAAATTAAACCCGAAATCACCAAGACATCCTTTCTAGGAAGTAAGACCAAAATCATTTCTCCCAAAGGACTATACTCTCCCATGATAATTATTGAACTATGTGGGCTCTGATTCCCATACAAATGGGATACATAGGAATCCTCCTTGAGGTTCAAACCCAACACTTTAAATCAACCCTTTTCTCTTTGGGACATAGTCCCAATAGAATCTAATATAAATTGGAAACCCATATTCGTTCCATGTTCCTTGGTCTACTTAGGCATAAGTCCCACACCAAACCTTGACTAGGAACCATTTGCTTATATTTCCTTACCACAAGAAATTAAAATGTATGGCTAGGTCCTTATCATAAGACCTTAACAGGTGTGATGTGTCTCATTAATGGGAACCATACTACGAGACTTCTTATTCCTTTCACAAGGATATTTAGGTAGCCCATTTTATAGGTACTATCCCAACATCAAAACAAACCTTCATCTCCTTGGATGAATTTTTTTTTTCAGAGTTCCCCACTGAGTGTCTTAAAAACCTGTATCATCATAATGATGATTAAAAGAATCTATAAAGCATATATGATAGGATGCCATTAGTAAAGAACCTCGAATACATATAGATGATTCTAAAATTCCAACATGCTAATAATTGATTAAAAATTTTAAGGGAAGCCTATTTTATACTTGGTGAATTAATAAGGATTCATGAAAAAATTTCAAATCTATAGCGAGTCCCAGAGTCGACAATAATTCCCCCCAAAAGGGTGTTATGAGTCCGACCTCCCATCCTCTCGGCCAATGCACATTCTTAAGCATCATAAGTTAAAACATAAAAATTCCTTCCTTTGGAAAGAAGGTACCTTTTAGATAAAGAACTATTGGATGTTTCTATTTCTACGAAAAAAAATAATGGAAACTACTTAGAATCATTGATTCCTAAATAAGAACACACATTTCAAGGAACTACAAAACAAAAATGGTGAACCCGATGTGAATTTCTATCCATGTTAATAGTGTTACCCACCTATAAGGCCCCTATAAATTAATAAAAGAATTTCAGAAAAAGGAATCAATCACACATGTACCCATATTCAAGATATTGCTTTATTGGAGTTTATTGTTGTTCTTAATTTTTCTCAGAACTCCCTTCACTCCAAATGGCTTCCATCAAGTTTACACCCGTGAATACCCTTGCTGCTGCTCAAGCTGGATCCTCATCCACTGGAAGGACATCATCACCAACTCATCTTCTTCAATGCTGGGTTTCCAACATATAGGTAAGGTAATACCTTTATAATGGTATTATCCCAACCTTGGAGGATGCCTGATTGGATCTCCAGGTTAATAAAAACCCTCGATTATCTGGTCAGTGATTACTGATGGTCAAAAAGTAGACGGTGACAACCAATGTCTTCAATCATTTTTGGTCCTTATCCCCAAAACACAATAACCAGTACTTCCCATATTATAGGGAGGTGGATCAAGAGGTCACTTATGGCATCAACTCAATGATGTAAGAGTAATTTCTGATGACTCCCACCAATAATCTTCGTCAGCAGAATTGCATGGCAGTGAACCTCCAACATGATGTGGCTATTGTCTTTAGTTGTTTGGCCTAGGTCCCTCAAACATGAGCACAGAAGACAAACAGCCAGGGAAAACATCTGACCAATATAGAAAAGGTACTTACCTTTACCCCCTTTGGAAAATTCCATTAACCAAACTTGTTGGAAAATAACGAGTGGGAATATACACCCATCCGTCCTAATTCTGCTGCCTAGTAGACTTGTCTGACAGTGACCAACCATCCCTACTAGGTAAATCTGGTGGAGTATGGTGAACATGCACATACACCTATTTACAAACCATCAGCCAGTCTGCTTGATCGTCTGACTGCATTCAAGGAATCCCGCCAATCAAATATGGTGGAAACTGGTAAACAAGAACATACACATACTTACACTCACTAATTATGCCAGAAGTCCTGTCTCCCAGTATTGAAAGAAGTCCATCAACCATACTTGATGGAGAATGGCTAGCAGGTATATACACCTTCCACCATTCATCAATCCTGCCAACGATCTCGTTTGGTAGAATATGGAGAATTCAGTAGGAAAGATCCAACAAAAAACGTGGGGTAGAATCAACTCTCTTCCCTCATACATAAGTACTGTCAATAACCACTGATATGAAAAGGATGAAATGAGAAAGCACATAGAACTAATCCATATACGTAATTGTTATATATTCCCTTTTCACCTGCCAATGTCACCAAACACATCTTAGCAATGGTGAAAGTGAAGAAACAAATTCCAACCCCTATTCTGGGACCATGCTAGAATATCATAACAACAACTTCATTAGTACCAGGGGAACATACACATAACTTTATCCTCACACCAAGGATGACACAAGAGAATGCCATACCAGAGTAGATACATACCCTTATTCCAATCCAGAAGGGTTATGGGGCATACTCCCCCATATAATATAGACAACTGAATCAGGAACATGCACCCATTCCAATTGTAGGTAATCAGCTCATTCTGATGAACACTCTAAAGCAGGCACATACACCTACCCCTGAAAACCAGTTCTCCTAGAAAGTCTCCCCAACTAAGTGTAAGATAGAACCCAAGAAGAAATATATAAAAACATAGTTGGAAAGTCAAGAGCCAATCAGTGATCTGGATCCTCTTAATGCTGGAGTTCATGATGCCCCCAGACATTTATCTATTGCAGCTCAAGATCCTACCCTATCATTACCAAATTATGGGAGTTGTAGCAGTAATTATTAAGTTCCCCATCAGAAACTTTGTCATTAAGTCTTGCTTCATGAAAATTCATTCAATCTAGAGATCCTATCATTGGATGAGGGACACTAAAACCCTACGTGTGGCCAGAATACCAAGGAGTAAGTGGATTTATCCCTTGTTGTAATCCATCATTGTGGTCCTCCCCATGATGTAATTTTCTACGAAATTGATCTCCAAAGTAGTGTTTCTCATTGTCAAGATAAATCTATGATTGACAAAGTAGTAATGAGAGAGACCTCTAATCTCGAGGTACATTCCAACACAAGGCTATTCATGTCTGGTGCGTTGTCAAAAATAGGTGAAATACTCTTTCAGTTAAAAGACATCTTAAGGGAATGATCAATCTCCAAACCTCCCTTGGTTCATTTGTTTTCTAATATGGTAGAGGAAAAATCAATTGATTCCATTGTTTTTAATAGATAAATCAAGAAGTTTCCACTTTGTTCAGACCAAGTAAAGAAAACTCTACTAAAAGATGATGAAGATATGTTCAACATGAGAAAGAAATTGGCTAATGGAGAAGTACCAGTCATGTTATAGCCTTTGGAAAACTCTCAATACAAAATTAAAGAATTGATGGTAGAATATTGCATTCATTATGTCTGTCTCCACTTATGGAATACTATTAATCATTTGAAAACCAAAGTATTACCACAATGATAAATATAAAAATCATTTAAAGGTTATAGAAGGGTTGAAATTCCAAATTGACTATACATATCTCTTAGTTTCCCAACATCCGATGGTTGAGAAGTAATAGAGAACCCTTCCGCGTGCATGCCTTGAGGCATTAAAAAGGCTACACCAGTTAAATTCTAATACCCCATCTAGTGTTCATATTATAGGATGGGGTGCACACAGAGCATTTCATTTCACTATGCTCAAGAATTAGTAATGTCCCAAAAACATTATATCATGCAATGTTATTTCCCATGGCTGGCTATAATCAATAGATTTTGTATTTAATCAAGTATACTCTCAAGAAAATGCCTTAAATAGCTCTCTTCAGAGTCAATACCAAAGAAAGTAAGATGTTGAGATGCTTTTTCATCAAGAATTTGAAAATATTCAGAAGGCCTCCTGCTTAGAGGATGTCAGTTGTAAAATGAAACAAATGTCTGAAATAGAACAGCAATCTTCTGAAATAGGTGATTTGAGTGGTTTTTAGATAATTCACCCACCCATGTTCTAACCAAAATTTGCAAAATCAGAAGGGAAACTACGCAAATCTCTTCTATAGAATTTCAAGAGCCACCCCAACCTGTAGGGTTAGGGGCTTGTTTAATTCAACCTTTTAATTCAATAAACAATGTTTTAAGGTTTGAAGAAGAAGAATAGGAATATACCCAACCTGTAGGGTTGGGGGATTTTTCACATCTAATATTCCCTTTTCAATGGAAGTTAGTTTTCTCCTGATTAGGGAAGAAGTCACAAAGTGAACACACAACTGAACTATCCAAGCATTCCCATTGGGTAATTGTTCGTCAAATAGTTCCTGGGAATTTAGCATATAAGAGAACATAGTATCATTGAAGATACATAAGGAGATGATCTTACAAAGATACTGATAGAATTCCATCAATGAATTATGCATCTGTAAATTTCATTAATACTATTGCAGAAGATCCTCCTGAAAATGAGGGTATGTCATCTCATGCATCATATAGCACTTGTTAGAAATCACATGTCATGCATTCTTGCCATGCCATCTAGGATTCATTAGCAATTACATGTTTTTGTGATAGACTTTGTGTAGATTATGAATGCTGTTATGATAGATGTTTTGATAGAATCTCTACTGTTTGATAGAGGGATGTTTTTATAGTACCATGCTTAAATGAACGCAAAATTTTGGTTCTAGAGATGTTATGGGCCCTCTTGAATCAGAAATTGGTGAATCATTGACTTTTTTTATTATATATGACTGTTTTGGATGCCATGATTTGGTTCGTGGGTAGTAAGGGCTCTCACGGATCGAAATTTAGCACCTTCATGCCTTGTTTTCTGTGTTTCTGGGCTTCGGTGCAGTTCTTGAGCTACAGCCCGGAAATACCCAGAATACACAGTGTGTACCTTATGACTACCTACCATGTAGTTTCAGACCATGTCACTGACTGTGTGAGCAGGAACACGGTGTTGAGGAAATGTCTTTAGGAACACGCTGTGTATGGTAGGTGAAGGCCGTGTAGTATAGAGCCGTGTACCCGGCCGTGTCACTAACAACAAAGGTCAGGGATGCTCGAGCAGAACAGATCGTGTTGTTAAAGAACACACTGTGTAGTCATGTTCTAGGTACACGACCGTGTCGTAAACAACATGGGTCGATGTTATCTCTTCTATACACGACGTGTTTGTTCGGAACACGCCATGTTAGGTTCAACTGTGTAGCCGGCCGTGTAATTAGAAACACGGGTTGCCGAAACCTTGTATAGTACATGTCGTGTCCTTAGTGAACACGTCGTGTAGTCTAGGTTTAAGAGGACCATGTGGGTTAGCCATGTAAAGAGACTTGGGTAGGGAAATAGAGCTCATGTACATGCCATGTGTGGGGACAACACGCTGTGTAGGTGCGGTGTTACACGACCAGAGGAGACAGGAGTACACACCCATGTCTTTGGTTTAAGTGAACACACCGTGTAGTTTTTATACACAGCACGTAGTCATGTTTTGTAAACTCTAATTTTTTACTTCTCCTGTTCCCGTTTTGAGCTCTTGTGTTCTAAGACATTTATAATCCCGATCTGAGGTGTGCTTTTGATCTTTTCATAGCTATGCCTCCGAAACATCCTCTGGTTGTACGTCAGTTACCAGATGGTGATCAGACACCAGATATGGCTGATCAGGGACCTCCTGCAGATCCTCCTACTGTGCCAGCCTTGGCACCAGTAGTCATACCCGTCATAGGTGTCAATACGCAGTTTAGGGAGGACTTCCAGAGGATGATGCAGAATTTTCAGGGAGCGCCGCCTCCTGCCCCGTCGATGGCCGAATTGACATGGGTCTTTCAGTAGCAGCATAATCCTACTTTCTCAGGTGACGGAGGACCCCATGATATAGAGTCATGGTTAGAGGCCACACTTATTATCTTTGAGCATCTGGAGATACCCCCATATAAAAGGGTAAAGATTTCCACTTATACTCTCTATGACACCGCCAAGAGGTGGTGGGCGGTGATCTTACATTCAAGGCGCCATCAGAGTATGTCTTGGGATGAGTTTCTCCACACCTTCTATAACTACTTTTACCCAGAGACCTTGAGGGCTGACTGAGCCCGGGAGTTTATGAGTCTGCAGCAGGGTACTCTTTCTGTTATGGAGTACTCGTCCCGCTTTACCGAGATGCAGCGCTTCATGCCGATCCCAACAGGTGCTGAGTTGTTCATTATAATGATGTTAGATGATGGTCTTAGGAAGGAGATCCATTCCCAGGTGAATATCTTCAGGTTGACTTCGATATCCTTTATCTTCTACCAGGTGCTGATCACTTAGCACAACCTGAGGAATTCTGGAGCTGTGAGCCAGGGCGGTTTGACATCAAGAGCTGGTGTTCCTCCTACAGATAGTAGGAAGCACCGTAGAGAGTCTTCTCGAGGAGATCGTGGTTGGCGGGATGTATCTTCCGGAATCATGGTTGTATGCTACTAGTGCGGTATGAGTGAGCATACTAGGCCTTAGTGCTAGAGAGACCCGATGGAGTCTGATCTTGCGGCAAGATGGGCCATCTTCAGTGCTTCTGTCAGATATTCTCACCTTCAGCTGGTTGTAGGGGTTCTTCTATGACCCCGCATTCCGGAGATGCTTTGCTAGTTTCGCACCAGTCTGGGAACTGGAGTTCTTCCATCCGTTCATGCCGAGGTGGAGGTCACATCTGTAGTGTTCAGTCATCAGGTTACCAGCGACAGTTGAGTGGGTCAGCTTAGAGTGGTTATCCAGGGGCATAGGGCCGCTGTACAGGCCAGACCTTTGCCATGGAATAAACCTATCAAAAGAAAGATCCAAACCCTTCTACAGTTTGAGGTATGATCTTAGTATCCTCAGTTTTATCTTCAGCCCATTTCGATACTGGTGCTTCGCAAAGTTTTATATATGTTGTTGTTGTGGATAGCCTTGGGCTCTGTATCTTTTCTTCTGCTGACTTGTTAACTCTTTAGACACCATTGGGAACGAGGTCGTCTAGTGTTGGTCAGTGCAGAGAGTTCCCTCTTGAGGTTGGAGGGTGTCATTTCTTATGGGACCTCTATGTGCTAGAGATGACGGGCTATGACGGCATTCTCTGGATGGACTGGTTGGTTCCCTACTAGGCAGTCATCGATTGCTATCGCTACAGGGTGAGTTTCGTATCACCACAGGGTGGATCTTTCCTTCATAGAGGCAAGTGGGATGTCCAGGTGGGTAGAGATGGACCAAAGCATCATGGGCTAGGATGATTTATAGACCAGATTGCTAGACTTCATCTGGATGACCAGGGGACCTCACAGTTAGTCTTTTCTCTAGTGGTGGATCGTTTCATAGATATCTTTCCAGGGGACTTTTCAGGTTTGCCTTCAGAGCGTGAGGTAGAATTTTCGATTGAGATCATGCCAGGAGCGACCCCGGTGTCCATTCCTCCATATAGGATGGCTACACCTGAGTTTCAAGAGCTCAAGAAGCAGTTGGAGGAGTTATAGGCAAAGGGTTTCATCCGACCCAATACTTCTCCTTGGGGTTCGCCTATCCTGTTTGCGAAGAAAGCAGACGACACCCTTCAACTCTTTGTGGATTATTGGAAGCTGAACCAGTTGATGGTCATGAACCGATATCCCTTGCCAAGGATCGATGACCTCTTTGATCAGCTTCATGGAGCCCAGTTGTTCTCAAAAATTGATTTGAGGTCCGATTATCAACAATTGCGTGTTAGACCATCAGATATACCTCATACAACCTTCATGAGCAGGTATGGTCTATACGAGTATACAGTCATTCCGTTCAGTCTCATGAACGCGCCATCAATTTTTATGGCACTAATGAACCGAGTGTTCCATCCGTACTTATATACCATTGTGGTGGTTTTCTTGGATGAAATCTTGGTGTAATCTCATACTCAACACGACAATGCCACACATCATGATTTCATTTTGAGTACACTGAGAGAGCATCAGTTATATTCTAAGCTCTCGAAATTACACTTTTGGATGGATGAGAGTCACTTTCTGGGCCTTGTTATCTCAGTGACAAGAGTATTAGTGAACCCAGAGAAAGTAAGAGCTACAGTTTCCCTGGAGAAGCCAAAGAATGTCTTTGAGGTGCCGAGTGTTCTAGGGCTGACTGGATACTACATGAATTTCATACATGACTTTTCACGCCTATTAGCACTGCTGACAGGTCTGACCAAGAAGGGGGTGAAGTTTTTATGGTCAGATTCTTGTGAGCCAGCCTTTTAGGAGCTGAAGGGGAGGTTGAAGTCAGCACCGATACTGGTCTTTCCAAATCCGGGAAAGGGCTATACTGTTTACTGTGATGCTTCAGGTATCAGGCTGGGAGCTGTGATTTTGTAGGGAGATGGGGTCTTTTCTTATGGGTCTCAGCAGTTAAGGCCACATGAGAGGAACTAGCCGACATAGGATCTGGAGTTGGTAACTGTTGTTCATGCCCTACGCTTTTGGAGACACTACCTTCTAGGAGAGCACTTTTTTATTTTCACTGATGACAAGAGTCTCAAGTATATCTTCACTCAGCATGATCTTAATATGAGATAGTGTAGGTGGGCCGATTATCTTCAGTCTTTCGACTTCAATCTCGCCTATACGCCGGGAAAGGGCAATGCAGTGGAAGATGCATTGAACAAGATAACTCAGATTCAAGCAGTTCAGGAGTCCAGTAGTGAGTGGCAGCTTATGGCCTTGTTCTCTGAGATGAATCTGGATGTGCACGGCAGACATGGACAAACATACCTATCTTCTATTGCTGTTACCTCTTCTCTTCATGATCGGGTATGGATGAGGCATCTATCAGACTCAGAAGGCTTATTCCTGCTGAAGAGTGTGTATGGAGAGGACCCTCTTCCTGGATGGACAATGGGAGAGGATGAGATCTTTCATTTCCAAGAACGGGTATGGGTGCCAGCAGACATACGCAAGGAGCTGATGCGGGATTTTCATTCCTCATTTTGGGCAGTTCATCCTGGCGTCACCAATATGTATCTTGATCTACACCGCCAGTACTGGTGGCCAGGTATGAAGATAGATGTTTATAGTTTTGTCATGTGATGTTCTACTTGCCACCAGGTGAAAGCAGAGCATCAGCGGCTAGCATGACTTTTACAGCAGTTACCCATTCCCGAGTGGAAGTGGAATGATGTCGCAATGGACTTCGTGACTGGGTTACTGAGGTCACCTGGAGGAAGTGATGCTATTTGGGTTGTCATCGATAGGCTTACGAAGGTTTCTCACTTCTTTCCGATCAAGGATACCTTCAGTGTTGATAAGTTGGGACAGTTGTACATTTGAGAGATTGTACGTCTACATGGAGTTCCACACTTCATTGTTTCAGAGAGGGATGCACGCTTTACTTCTCGGTTCTGGAAGGGGCTTAAGAAGGATTTGGGTGCATAGGTACTTTTGATTACATCATACCAACCCCAGATTGATGGCCAATATGAGCGTACGATCTAGGTGCTCGAGGATATGCTCCGAGCATTCATTCTACACATTATAGGTTCTTGGGAGAAGCATATTCCTCTTGAGGAGTTTTCCTATAAAAACAGTTTCCAGGTGACTATTCAGATGGAGCCTTACGAGGATCTGTATGGTTGGCCATGCCAATCACCCTTATGCTGGCTGGAGGCAGGAGAGGCATCTTTTCTGGGACCTTGTCTTGTTCAGGAGACATCCGAGCATATAGAGTTGATTAGAAAGAGGATGACTACAACACAGTCTTGGTAGAAGTCTTATGATGATCAGCGGAGATGACCAATGGAGTTCGAGGTCAGGGATTAGGTTTTCTTGCGTGTCGCACCGAGGTTGGGACACAAGAGGATTCAGAGACAGGTTAAGATTTCACCATGGTACGTCGGGCCGTTTGAGGTGTTGGAGAGAGTTGGGCCGGTTGCCTATCAGTTGCAGTTACTACATAGGTACCGGGCTATGCCCGACGTCTTCCACATTTCTCAACTCTAGAATTACTTTTCAGACCTATCTCATGTCTTTCAACCTGAGGAGGTTGAGCTTGAAGCGGATGCATTGTTTGAGGAGCATCCCATCCGGATTCTCGATCATAGTACGAAAGTTCTTCATGGATGGTCTGTTCCTCCAGTACGGGTTCTATGGCAGAACGGGCGATTGTAGGAAGAGACATGGGAGAGGGAGACTGATGTATGATCGTAGTGGCTGGAGCTGTTCATGGTTTCTTCTTCTACGCCTATCTAGGAAAATTTGGGGATGAATGTCTTTAAGGGGGGAAGTTTTTAAGAACCCGGATATTTGTTTTCAGGTATTTATTTCTTTTTCATGGAGTTTTTGAGAAAAGAGAAGTTTCTGGAAATTTTTGAAGTACACACCCTGTACTTTATGAGTACACTCCGTGTACTCCCTTGCTGCGCCAAGCCATGTGCTGGCCATGTCTGGGCCACACACACAGTGTGTAGGGGTGAAGTGGAGGCCACGTAAAGTGGAGTACGAAAAAGTAGAGTACACGCCGTGTATCAAGAAGTATACGTCGTGTATCTTCTTTTTTAATTAAATGGACAGGGGTCGCGGCTATGTGACAAAACTGTCTTCTTTTCCAGTGCCTTCGACCAAGAGTGACCCGTATGGCCGCAGATCTTCTCCATGCCCCCCAACCATCATCCGTTTTCTGAATCGACCATCGTCGATTGCTTTGGAACCGAATGGTTAATTTATTCCTTCTCATAGATCCTTGATTTCCAATTCCTCCTCTTTCTTAAGTTATCTTTGGTTTAATGTTTTGTGAATTTTCATAGATCTACGCCATTTTGAGGAGAATCAAGCCTCGTGGTTCATGTATATTGATCTCCTATGATCGAGTTAAGTGGTTTGTGCCCTACCTTTCGATGTCTTCGAGTTTTATGTGCAAATTAAACCAATACTCGTGGACGGGGTATTGCATGTTTACCTTTTTTCCATTGTGGTTATTACTGCCTTGCTTTCATTCTTATGTAGAGGTAAATTGATCATGTTTGTGGATAATTTTCATGCTTGGATGTTTTTCCCATGCTTTTATCTTGTTGTATACTTTGGGTCTCTTTAGCCTTTGGCCATTGTACGTGTTTCCATGCCTTGTGATCGTAGGATGGAATCATGTTGTTAACATGCTCATTGCTCTGTAGACTGTCTAGCCAAGTATCTCTATAGGTGTACTTTGTATAGCCAAGTAGCTCTATAGGTGTACTCTTGATTTATAGCATTAATATGCACTGACTGGCACGAGACCGTGAGAACCCAGTGCTGTAGACTATAAGGGATTGACCGAGTGAACTTCCCAAAGAGTCTTAGATATTATAGACTATACGAGGATAGACCGAGTGAGATTCCTCAGAGAGACTTGGACATTATAGACTACAGGGGATAGACTGAGTGAGCATCCCAGAGAGTCTTATTTAATATAGACTACAGGAGCGTAGACCAAGTGATATCCCTCAGAGAGTCTTTACCTTGTTGAATGTCTTTAAAACCATTTTAGGATAGAGGATGAATTGACCGAGTGATATTCCTTAGAGAGTCTAAAGTATACCTAAGGCTATAGGAGGATTAACCGAGTGAGCTTCCTCAGGGAGTCTCTAGACCATGGGGCCAAGAGGGTTAGACTGCGTAATCTCCCTCAGAGAGTCCCTGACTACCATAGACTATAAGGGGAATTGACCGAGTGAGTTTCCTAGAGATTCTTATAATTTTGCATGACCAAACCAGAGGGGTTAGGCTGAGTGCACTGCCCAGAGGGTTGTGGTACTTCTTGAATAGGACCAGAGGAGATGTCTATGAGTACTTCCCAGAGGGTTTCCTGTTTGTGTTAGTTGTTCCTTCAATGATACCTATTGTTCTGTGGATTGATCATTGTTGTATATCATCCTGTTTACTGCTTACTAATTACTACCTGCAATTTCTGATACTATTTACTGCTTTTTGTACTATTACCTGCCATATACTCACTGACTATGGGGCACAGATCTTCGGGTGGTTGCCTACTGGTATTTAGTCTCACACCATGTTTGGGTCATGTTTTTGGGACCAAAACAGACTATGTTGTTGTAGGTATAAACAAGATCAAGCGCCCTTCGACATCTAGTACTTGATTGCTTTGGAATAGGAGAGCATGGGACCAAGACTTGGATTGCGATGCAGAGGATCTGTTTACTTTCTTTTGTACTTGTTTTGGTGCTGTTGTATTTTTCAGCATTGTGACTTGTTTGTCTTCTTTCCTAGATATGTACCATTCATCATTTCATATATTTTCATATGAGCTCCAGTTTTTTGCTGATTTAGTCATTCCAATGTTTATTATGGTTGGTTATATAATTCTTCTTCTCTTGAATGTTTATTTACTTCCGCTATGTACTCTACCAATGAAGACATAGTTTACCCACTATCACACTCAAGGCCCTCGCTGCTAGTAGGAAACCTCTAGTGTTTGGGGAAATGCGCTTGAAAACATGTGACCAACCGGGTATGGTCTCTTCTTGGTGGCTTCCGGAACCGGGACATTATAGTACAGTATTGGTGACATCTCTCATTTAATGTTTGCAGATGACACAATTTTGTTTGTCAATGGATGTCGAAGGTCGGTGCAGGGGATTTTGGGAGTCCTTGAGGAGTATTATAAGTGCAGTGGTCAGGTGGTTAACAAGGAAAAGAGTATCTTCTATACTGCCAGACATGTCTTAGAAATAAGGGTCAAGGGTTTGGAAGTGGTTTTAACTATGAAAAGGGGTTTGTTTCCAATGGAATATCTAGGGTCCCGGTGAGACCTTTATCTCTCAGAATTCATCACTTTGAAAAAATAATTAGCAAGATCACAGGGCGTATTCTAAATTGGACGAGAAGATTTCTATATTTTGGAGGTCGAATCACCCTCATGAATAGTGTCCTTGTGTAAATTCCCCTGCATATTATGTCCACTTTGAAGGTTCCCAAATACGTGGTTGCTACATTGGAGAGGATCATTGTGTCATTTATTTGGGATGGGAAACTGGAAGGTAGACATCATTGGGCATTGGGGAAGTGGCTAGATAGATCTTTTGCGAAGGGGGGCATCAACGTAAGGAGTGTGGCAATGACCATGAAAGGGTATCATTCCAACGTGCATGGGAGGCTCTTTAAGGGAGAACCGTGTGGGGCAGGACTATGCAAGGCAGATACAGTTTGAATGTGGAGGATCAATGGCTGAGGCCTTCTAAGATTTGGAGGCTGGTTCAATCGTATTAGGATTTCCTTATTCATCACTCTATATGGATGGTGGGAAGGGGGGATCTCAATTTCTAGCTCCAAAATTGGAGGACTGGACGCTTGTGGTTCTCATCTTGCCCCACACCAAATATTCCCCTTATGGAGGCTTGTGATCATTCTGCGTTTCTTTCGGCCATTCATCAGGAGGATCATCTCTCGACACATAAGAATATTGTGTTCAATGAGGACCCAGATAGACTAAAGTTTATAGATAGTGTGTTGGGGAGGTTCTCAATTAATGACTTTAGCTGTGCAAGGAGGGTTGCTTTTACAAAAGAACCATGGGGAGTGATGCTATGGTGTATGGAGATCCTAGATAAATTCAATTTTCTTCTTTGGAGAGTGAGATATCAAGCTTTACTCACTGAGGATAATATCCATCGTATGGGGGTGAGTATTTCCTCCAAGTGTTGGTGCTGTTGTAACCCCATTACCGAATCAGTGGAGCATCTCTTTTTCAATAGTGAATGGGAAAATTTGGTCCCGAAGGCTTTCGGGGATGGTGTTGGGTGGAGTAGGCAAGGGGGATAGCTGGAGGATTTTCCTAGAGGCTAGTATAAGGGAGCAGGAGCCAAGGGACCATAGATGAAGGTGAGGGCCATTCTTTTTCTGGTGGGTTACTGGGTTCTCTGGACGGCTAGGAATGAGGCAAGGCATAAGGCCTTGAAAGGATCATAGGTAATTCTCATCTTCAAATCGTAGAACCTTCTACTGGACTTTGTTCGTTTGTGCAACGCATTCCAGGAGGATCCTTCCATAAGAAATCTCATTCCAAGCTCCTCCATACTCAATCACACCACTGTAGCAGGGCATGGCCACTGGGTTTTCTGGAATCCCCCACACACTGGGCTGAAGCTGAACACAGATGGGTCGCTCCTTGTGGAGAATATGAGAGGAAAGGGTGTTATTAAAGACCATGTGGGAGCGGTAATTGCAACCTTTATGGATTTCTACGACAGAGGTGACGTACTTCAGGTGTAACCTCAGGCGATTGTCACCGGCCTGGAGCTGTGTTAGCAGAGGCGAATTAAAATCAGTCCAGTGGCGATGAACTCTCTTATTCCTCATCAAGATATCTTGGGCACATTGTATACTCCATGGAAAATTGAATACCTAATGAGAAGATGCAGACATATGTTGGGAAATCACCTGGAGACCATCCACACTTGGCGGGAGGGCATTAGGGTTGTGTACTTCCTTGATTCCTTGGCATCACCGGATCAATGCATGTACTCTTTTATTAATTTAGTTTCCTTTCCAAGGGAGGGGCTTCAACATGTTGGTAATGCTGCCCTTGGATTTCATTTTCTCAGAACTCCCTGATTTTAGCACCTGTGTTTTATCACAAAAATCAGAAAAATGGTTATTTTGAGTCAAAAGTAGAAAAGAAACAAGGCATACCTATATTCATAATTGATTATTATGGTATAAAGGTCTCTAAAAAAATATAACTATACTCTCCCACGTCCTCCATATCTCTAATATTGGTTTGGACAACCTCGTGTTGGTGGTGGTAATACCTTAAACTTCCTACCACCTCCTACCACTCTTCCATCTCCGATTCCTCATCTAACAATATACAGAACTCATTTCTCAATGTGCTACCTTCACCAAGGAGGCTCATTAGTGGACCCCCTCTCCGTAGTGTGATGGGTTGGAAAATATTTAGGGAGAAAACCCCTTCCATCAAAAGTAGATTAATTCCTCTCCTACAGTTGACTAGATCCTCAATTCTGCTCTTTAACTATAGACCCATATGTCCATGTCTAGGCATGGGTATGCCTCCTACACCATTATCCAATCACCTATTTTTTCCTTCTATCTCATATTTCCTAGACTCATGACTGGTACTTTGGGTAACATTCACTTTCTCCTCATATTCGAATCTCTCCACCCCCAAATCTCACTCCAGTACTACAAAATAGGTTTGAATGAACACCGAGATCATATATGACTAGTTCTCCTGATGCAATCCCTTCTTGAAGGTTTGTGCTATGAAAAATGGATCCCTAACTATATTCAAGTAGTATAAATACAATTATATGAACCTCTATAAAAATTCTTCCACTTTCATGAAACCCTGTCAAAGCTGTAGATACTCCTTGATACACATTGATCTCAACATGTCGTGGTAACACTCTTCTATGATGAGTTTCTCGAACTAGTCCCAAGTGAGAGTTTCCTCGTTATGAGACTGTATCCCCAAAATCCACCATCACCTGACTAAATCCTGAAAAATTCATTCCTCTAGGACAATCAACTTATTGGGAGGTGTCCACACTAAGAAAAAAACTCACTTGACTGCCTCGAGCCAGTCATATGCTTCTTGCGGTTTTGGATCACCTTGGTACCATAGGGGACGATGTTGTTGGAACTCATGTTGTGCACTCAACCCATGTGAATCCTCAGCCTGAACTTCTGGTGATACCTTCTACTCAACAGGTAGTGGAACTACTGATAGAGAACCAGGAGTTAATGCCTCAGAATCAATTCCATTTATTTAACCCTCATCACATGGTGGATTCTCATCACAATCATGCCGTTGAATCCTTTCATTCAGTCATCACAAAGAAATTGAATCAAACCCCACCACAATCCAAGATTATATATTGGGATCTAACATAAGGAAATGAAAAACAAAAAAACCGTTAAAATATGATACATTTACCATTTATTTTCAGGTGACCAATGTTCTAATTCACAAAGTAAAAAATGAGGTTATCAGAGACTGGATGAATGGATACGTCAGCTGGTGAACCAACACGAGAACCTCTAGCCAGGGAACTGAAGGCAAAAAATCCTTACACAATCTAAATGATACCCTAACAAAGTTCATAAAAATACAGTCCTAGAGTGTAACAGACCGCCACTCATAAAACTGTTTCATGTCCAGACCCGACGAGGCCATGGCCACTATCCCCAAGTCCACCTCTAATATACCAATGGCTAGAGACTGGAACTGAGTAGGCACATCACTAACAGGATAGGCATTACAAATGTACAAATACACAAGAATACATATCAATGCTCAAAAAATGATGAAACATAAAAAAATTATCAAATGGATGCATAAATATATATCCCACAACCATAGCACAAAAGAAGAATTTAAAGAAAAAGAAGGGGAAAACAATTCCAACCAAAGAAAACATTAATAGAGTCCAACCAAAATAGAAGGAGGGAATTTCTATCTACTAAAAATGCTAAAAATATCCTTGAACCAGATCTAGTAACCACCTTTGTCTATCTAGATGACTAAGCTCAACCTTCCATAGGTCCTATATGGAATCTATCGAACATATTGTGGTTTGAAAAAGACACAAAACATGTGTGAAAAAATACCATGTAGTGGTGAGTATAAAAATACATTATATGTTCCACAAAAACCCGCAACGAAAAATGGATAAACTAATAGGAAACATTTGGATCGACCTTGCTAGAAGGAATCCTCAATTGAGAGAGAAACTCCATCTCAACCCATCTTTAACTATACATGATATGTCGGCTTAGTATAGAAGTGGTTTGAACCCCAACATTTTGCAACACCACAATGAATCCTAGAATTTACCCAGATATACCCATCTCAGGCTCCATGTATCATGAGGAACCAACCTCATAGACAATAATAATATTATATTCATTTATATAACCATGACATGAAATCAAAAGAACAAACACCATGTATTCATCCATCTCAAATGAAACACATCCAAGATATTCACTTAATCAAGAAAAACTATACCATTACTAATGGTATGTTAGAGAGAATGTGGTTCATTGGGACCATATTTCAAGGTCCAACTCTAATTCCACGCACTAGAGGTCCTGTGGTCATCACCTTGTGTCTAGCACATGCTAAGGAAACCCAAATAAAAAAGCCATCCCCTTATCATTGCACACAGTTAAGGTAGCATTTCTCCAGACTATGCTCCATGTACATTATATATAATGAGAGAGAACATAAGGACCCACATATCTCCATAGACCAGAAGTCGAGGGATTACTGATCCTAAATAACCCAAGAAACCTTTATCACACCTCTATGGTGTGGGGAACACCTAATTCCGTGAAGGTATCACTAAATCATATATAAGAATCATTCACATCATGTGGAGGGGATCTTTCATCATAAATATACCCCATATATGAGGGAACTCCAACTCGAATGGATGATTCAATCCTGGATTCTTCTCAGAGACAGTGAAGTACTACTACCTAAGTGATGACCTGTGTCCTGATCCAACAGGAGAGTACCACTCAATGAATAGAGGACATGTTCCATGATATTCAAGGGGAGTTCCACTCAATGGATCGAGGAACCACACCGTAACTCGGTAGGGGAGTAGCACTCAGTAGCTTGGGGTCCCTCACCTCAGTAGGTAAAGAGAGTACCAACACTTCCATATCATTCAGTATGGGGGAACTAAAGCATACACCTTAGGGGAGTACTAATCATAGGCCCGAGGACCCACTCCATGACACAGAAGGGGAGTACCAAATCTGCTAGAAGAACATGTATGAAGGACCCACACCCTAGAAAAACAATGGAATACCAACTCCTAATATAGAAGAACCCCACCCAAACATGGTAGGGGTGTAAAAGCTCTAAATACACGTCATATTTAGAAGAACCATGCCATGGTCCAGTAGGGGGGGGGGGTACTATCCATCATCATGAACTTAATGGGAAACTGACACCCTAGTAAATTAGGGGAGTAACAACCTTGGAGGAACCTACCCAAATGTAACGAACACGTTCCCATGCTGTGGGGAGTACCATATATACCTAAAAAGTGAGGTAAGGGAAACATTCACTCTACTCCATTAGAGGAGTACAAATCCCAGTCTCTCCCTTCGTGAGCCACACCGGTCTCCAACATTGGATCAGTACAGCTTCACTAGTGTCTTGCTTTATTTATACCACATAATTTGTTTTAATCCATAACAGAGGCCCCAATAACATTCTATATAGAAAATTACTCCACATAGACTACTTACTTGCCTGAATACTCATCCAAGAGATGATTATATGAAAATAATAAGATCCCTAGAGGATTTTCTAGGAGTACACGACGTGCATCAAGATACACACTACATTTGAGATCACCCGAGAACCAGTTCATTTATCCTATCTACATAGTTTACCAAACCATGTAGGGTTACACAATATGTAAAGAAGGTACATGCAATTTCCCTCATCACTCATCCCATGGCCATGTTTCTCTTCTACACAGACTAGCTGGCCATGTCCCTCACACACTGTGTATCTAATACTACTGGGCATGTTCAGGAAAAATGAAAACCTACCCTTATAATTTTTCCATGTCTATGTACCAGAACGCATGTCCATGTTTCTTTTCTAGGTGTTATTGCTTTCCTATATAGTTTCACAGGGATAAACCTATCCATATCCATAAGTCACACAGTTTTGGGAGTCTACACGGCATGCATCCCCAGTTGACTGTGTGTTTTCCCCAAAGTTCATCTTCTCAAAATAAGAAGGGCTACACAACATGTTTCACTGAATGAAAATCTAATTATATAAAAATTCAAGTAATAAATTACCTTCAAAACAGCTTGATTTGTTTTATTCTTCCACAAAACATAGAGATCTTCCTAGCATGGATCAATACCAATCGTTTTTGATATCTAGAACCCCTATAAAATGCATAATTGAAGGGATCAAGACAAAAACTGAAATCCTTCTACCTTTTGGGTAAATTTTAAAGAATTAGTTGAAGAATCACAATTGGATCACGCTTCTCTTTTATTTGATGTTGATCTGCGTCAGGAATAGTGATCAACAACACCTTGCCTCATAGATTCAGATTTTTTTGTTAGCTATCCAAAAATAGTAGGATAGGGGAGATGTGGGTCTCCTCTCGGGTGTGTTATACACCATTGATAATGGAGAGGTATAGATTTAGGTTACGGTTTATTTAATTAATTTAATTATTAATTAATCCACTTTTTAACATCTCGCCAACTCACCTCTGAAAAAACTTGCACGTGAGGACAATTTTGTATCTTGCCTAGGGTAATAACGAAATTCTAGACATAACCACACCCTAAAAAATATTATCTTAGAATCCTAAAAGTATTTATTTATGTTTCAACAAAAAATAAGCACATGTGATAAAATATATTTAATATTTTTTTAAAGCCGCACCGAGGCTCCCCTGGCCCCGTCTTCCCACACCGACTCTGATACCTACTCCTGATATATTCTCTGAAATATTCCAAAGTCATATGGGTCCAAATCCCAGGTCAATAAAAATATGATACCCAAAAAGACACCCAAAGACTATATTTTCTAGAGAATTTTGATACATGGAAACATAAACACTGGTCCATAAGTGACCTAAATTATCTACCACTATGTTATTCATAAATAGAAACATTTTTACAAATGTCATAAAAAAATAGAATCATCATAACCTAGTAAACAGAAAAATTGTAAATGGTGAGCTCAGATTCTTAGTAATGGTAAATAATGTAGATAGGTAATTATAACATGAACATAAGTATATGAGAATACGAGCATAACATTTGGAAGTAATAACCTTCATATCAAATACCATAAAAACGAGTCATAGAATAAAGATTGGAATATCATAACAAATGATTGTAAATGGATTCAAATAACATAAGTCATGATAGAATAAGACATGGAATTTTTTCATACCTATAATTATAGAAAATTATTTCTATATTAGTTAAGGATCACTTCCAAGACTATCATAACGAAAAAATTCCATTACTGAAGTCGGTTTACTCCCCGTTATAGCCCTCTATAACATAAGAAAGTTCACTTCTAAGTCTATCCCTGTACTATTGAATGATGTTTCCTCCCCCTTCATGTTCTTTCAATCACATGAGATATAAATATTTAATCAATTCATTTGAGGGAGATACAGGTCAAACCCATCACATAATTAAAACTATTTTTATGCCTTTCACAAGATCTTATAATATTAATCATATCATAACCCATGAAATGAAATGGGTATCATAAACATTAAATCATATCATAACATATGGATAAGAGATAGGATCCATAATAATTTTATCATATTGTAAGTCGTTAAAATAATCATGTTTCATAAACAATTTATCACGATACAACACAATGATGTGAAATAGGATTCATAAATAACATTTCATAATAAACATAAGATATTCAAAAAGATAATAATAAAAATGTTTTACATGGAACATATCTATATTAAATAAAAAAACATATCAAAGGATGTCATATTATAGGTGTAAGGATTTTTAAATTTCACATTGAATATTTTTTAATGAAAATAACATTTATATGAAAACCAAATTTCAAAACATAAAACATTTTAAAAATATTTTTATTCAAAAATATCCTTGAATAGATATAAATTAATTTTTACAAATATTTTAAACATTTCTTGAATAAAATATCCTTTCCACTGTGAAAAATTATTCTTGATACATAATAAATGTTGGGAGGCAATTTCATTGAATGTAACCTTGAAAACTTATAATGCAATATTTTATAATAATTTTAAATAATTTTGAAAACATGAAAATTTATAAAAATCATTCTCCTTTATATTTTATATTAAAATACTATATTAAAACATAGTTGAATACATTTTTAAAAAACATTTTTTTCGAAGAAATTGGATTTCTGATCAAAAGGGGAAATAAAAGAAGATTATCTGAAAGAGATTTTCATAATTATATTAAGTATTATAGAGTGGAAAAATGGCGCCATTAACTGAAAATATCATGAATAAACCAATTAAATGAAAACTCATGTGAATTCAGGGGTGAGGGGTCATCATATTTCATCAATGAAAGCATAAAAATAAACAATCTCGATAAACAATTAGATTGTAGTAATAAGATCTAAAAACATTGTTAACTCTGAATCCTAATTTCCAAGAAAGAATAACATTAAATTAACATTACAATATCTTTTAACAAAAAATATTCATTATATAACTGGTTAAGGGGCAGTGTATACACCTCATATAACAGTATAGGTGCATAACATAAAATGTGTCTCAGAAAAGAGAAATTGAAGAAAAATTCACATACCATAAGTATTCAGTTCTATACTTCTTATTAGTTCCTATTTTATAATAAATATTAGTTTATTATACATATATATAAGATATATATTCATATGTATCATACCATTTTTTATTTTCTTATGGATCTATATTACCCTTTTAATAACAATTCCATTTTAAAGTTATGTTTCAGGTAATACCTGATTACTTTCTCGTATATTTTCATACTTTTTATTCCTTTTAATCTTACATAGATCATGATTTAATCATCTCCAAAATTATAAATTTATCATTTTAATATTTTAAAATGGAACAATAGGTTTTATACCATATAAGGTATGCTACATCGAGCTTAAATGAATAATTAAATATTATTATTTAAATGTGACAATTATAACTTCTCCCATAATTTTGATGGTATGAAGATGAATAAATTATTTGTCAAAAAAATATAAATTTCCAAATAAAAATTAATGTATTGGTAAATTAAAAAATAATAATAAAATAATAAATTAATTTAATCTTCAGAAATATGTTTTCTTAAAAAATGATTTTTATTTGTAATTATGAATGAATATTATAATTAATTTCTTGAAGTTCATGATAATTTAATTGATTAAATTAAATTAGCTTTTTAAATAATCATATAAAAATTAATCTATGGTCATATTTTGAGGAATTTCTGAAAATGATAATTTATTGGTGAATTGTAAAAAGTTCATATTTTATACAAAATATGGCATCATTTGTGAAATTGTAATGAAATAATTATGATACAAAAATTAATTAATATTAAGGAATTACTCTTGTATGATATTATAATATAAATATTAAAAAATAATTTATAACATTTAAATTATAAATTATTTCATGAAAAATATGAAAATCATTTTTAGTGGTGATGCAATAATTGCACAGCATTGGAAAAGACAAATTCGATGTCATATAGATATTAATTGAGAGGTAACTAGTACTTGAATGCATTTTTATAAAATATAATGCATAAATTATTACATTTAATGATATTTTAGAATTATGTACTTATATAAAAAATATTTTTCAAATGCTCGTGCAATGCTTACACAATGCTAGAAAAGTCAAATTAACTGAGTAAAAAAGTTTATTGACATGAATATGAATAAATACAGACAATGAATTAATATAAAATATTTTAATGTGTGTAATTAATTTATTTCAATCGTATTTATTTACTCTTAAATTTTTATGTAAAATATTTTCATTTAATTCTTAAAAAAACACCAACGTAGTTCTTGTGCAAGGAGAAGAAAAATAAAAAAATGATTTTAATTAAAATGATAAGAACCAAAAAATGACCCAAAAACATGAATGAATATTATTGTATTATTATATCTAGATCATCATCATCTAATTTTCTAATTAATGAAAATTTGTGGACACTACAATAATATTATGGCTATAATAATAATTTATTTAAAGTAAAGTCAAATGTGTAAAATTAATTATTTAAAGAACTTTTACAATTGGAATTTGGGGTTTTGGAGATGATATCTTTGACTATAATTATCACTTAAAAATTTAAATAATTATATACATCATGATAATTTATTTTTAATTTTTAATAAAGATGTATTTTCCTTAATTAATTACACAATGATGATTCAGTAATTATTCAATTAATGGAAAAATAAAATAAATTAAATAGAAATATTAAAATTAATATAATTTGAAATAATTATTATCATAAATAAATTTATTGATTAATTTAAATATTTATATATTTATTAAAAAAATTATAATTTATTTTTTTTATTGAAATTTTTACAGTTGAATTAATATATATTGTCACAATTAACATTATTGACATTTTAATATAAATAATAATTTATTAAATGATATAAAATTCATAAAAATAGTAAATTCAAGAAAGTGATTATGATATTGTTAAAGTATATAACCATGATTCATTTATTGGTAGTTTGTATTTTTTTTTGAAATAATATTGACCCTTAAAGTGTAAAAATCAATGTTGTCATGGTACGAGTTAAAGTAGTTAAATAAGGGTTTAACCCAAATGATAAGTGTCTAAATTTAGGTAAAACTCATATTTTTATTATTGTATGAGTGGGTTTATAAAAATAATAATATATTCTTTTAAATTAATATTTTGGGAGATATTTTTAGTTGAAAATTAATTTATATTAGCTTCTTATTTTTTTTAATTTCAAAAAGCACCCATTGCTTCAATTATTAAAGTAAACCACTTATTATATTTCTTTTAAACTTAAATAATCATTTGGTTCATAATATACACACTAGAATACATTTATGTAATACCTAATTAAATTATGGAGGTCTTATTATATGAATAATACCATATTTTGTGGTCATTAGATGTTTATGTAAGGGGGTTTCTGAAGAATATGAAGATAATGAATCAAATGTGATGAGTAAGATTCATGGTAAGGGTATTATTTTGAAATTATTATTTTTATATGATAAATTTTAAATTTCAAGGCTAAAAATTTTATTTTCATTCATTTATTAATATGTGGACATCACATATAAATATTTTTGACATTATCTTAAAATTTAATGTATGCTTTGATTTTAATTTCAATAAGTTTATATTCATGACATTTAAATATAAGAAAATCTATTCTTAAAAAATGGATTTGTCCTCAAAATGATATTTTAAGGAATATTATATGTAATTAAATAATTTTATTCTATTAAAATAATATTTTTATTATTTTGATTGATTTTAAGGGGTTAATAATGAGAAAAGAAGATCTTATAAATTTATTTCTAAAACTTCAGCACTTGGGTATCAAATGATATGATATGGAATGTGGAATGATCCCACATTGTCTACAAGATTGGTCATACAAGATATATTTCTAGTAACCTCAATTTTCTCTTAACATTTTATAAGTTTCATTTTAATCTAATAAAGTATTATTATTTTCAAAAGGTTTTAAAGAGAAATCCAAGTATTATTAAATGGGTATTTTTTTAATGGTTATCAAAAGGATAAGTATTTTTAAAAGGTTTTGGAAATTATTTTTCAAAAAAAATCATGGTTGCTTTATAAAGAGATAAATATAATATCAAATATTAGGTACTTATAAATTTTTCGATAGAATTTTCAAAGTATTTTTCACTATTTTTAAAACTCATTATTCAGAAATTTTTATACACATCCTAGGTTTGAAAATATTTTTCAAATGAGTAGTTGAAATTAAAAATTTTATTTTTTATTATAATGAGATATAAAATATTAATATAAATAGTTAAATTTTATACAAATATGAAAACTTTTATGATTATGCCTAATTTTCTAGAACAAAGGCCAGAAAAGGTCCTCAGTTATATAATGTACTCTGTATTGTCCAATTTTTTTAGTAAACAATACAGAGTATGTTTTGGTATTTAATACCGAATTGAGTGTTTGGGGTTTAACATTTTATATGAGAGGGACAATCTATAAAACATAATAGTTTATCAATGGTCTTTTTTCAATGAAATCTATGCGTTATATTTTTATTTTGAACTTATAAGTAATTAAGATACCTTAGAAGTTATATATTTTCAAATATTTAAAGATAGAAATTTCATAAGTTTATTTAGTAATATGAAAAAAAATTATAATAAAATTAATTCATGTTTTAGGATAATATACCATCTTGAGATTTTAAAAGGAAAAATAATGTTTGATAGCATATAAGATATACAATATTGAGATTGAATGAACTACTAAATGTTATAATTTACATGTTATTCTTAATAAATAGCTGTTAATTTTTAATGTATGAATAGTAATCAATAACTTATGAAATAAACATAAATTCCCAAATAAATATTAATTTATGTGTAATGTATTAGAAAATAATAATATAATAATGTAATTTTAGTCATCAGATATATGTTTTCTTCATAAATATTTTTTTATTAATTTTTAGGAATGAAAATTATAAGTAATTCCTTGAAGTTTTATAAAATTTATTTTAAAAGATGAAATTAAATTTTTAAATCATCCTATATAAAATATCCTGTGTTTATTTGTTGATAGTTTTCTGAAAAATTTAAATTTTTGGTGAAAAATAAAAAATATAGCTTTTCATAAAATATGGTATCTTTTTTGATATCATCAACACATTATTATGATATAAAAATTTATTAAACATAAATAATTACTGATGAATAAAATTATAATATAAATATAAAACAAAAATAATTTTGAACATAAAACTTATATTTTATTTAGTGATAAATATGAAAATCATTTTTAGTGATAACACTGTGATTGTGTAACAGTAGAAAATTAAAATTTTTTATTTTATAGATATTAATTAAGTGGTATAAATTATTTCCAAAACTATTTTATTAAATATAATTAATAAATATTTATTTTTTACTAATATTTTTTGAATTTTAGACATATATAACAAGAATCTTATCTAAATGCCTGTAAAATGCTTCGGCAGGGATAAAAAGTCAAATTAAAAAAATTAAATAAGTTTTCTTGAAATGGATTTGTGTAAATACATATAATCAATGAATCTAAAAAAATATATTTATCCTTGTTATTTTATTTTTATGATATTATTTTTTTAATTATGATATGTGAAATAATTTCCAATAATTCTTATGTATCACTGACGTGGTGGTTGTTTAAGGAGAAGAAAAAATGAATAAAATTAATTTATATAAAATGATAAGAACCATTAAATAAACCATTAAATTGATTAAATTTTATTTTTTGAGTGTATATTGATCATAATAATTAAAATGTTTATTTATTGAGCATTTAGAGATACATGGATACAATTATTTTGCTTAATGTTTTATTTAAATAGGGATACCAAAGATGCCACATTCATGATTTTAATAATTATAATAAATTTATTGTCTGGCTATAAAGAGAATATATTTGAATAAAAATATTATTTTTAAATATTAAATTTTTATCTACATCTTGGTAATTAAGAATTAATTTTTAGTAATGAAATAATTACATTAAATAAAAACAAAATTTTGAAACAGTAATTATTCAATTAATCAAAAAAATAATAATATGAAAATATTAATGTGAATATTATTTGAGATAATTAATTTCATTAACTGATTTTATAGTTTAATTTTAAATTTTCGGATTTAGTGAATTATTTTTTTGATATAGTCTTTTTTTATTGATGCCTTTAAAATTCAAAGTTATGAAGAGTGTCAAAATGAACACTAATGATATTTTAAAATAAATAAAATTTTATTGAATGATATAAAATTTATAAAAATATTAAATTCATCAATGTGATTAGGATATTATATAAAAAATAAACGATGATCCATTTATTGTTCTTTTGGTATTTTATGATAATGATATTGACAATGATAGAGTAAACATAAATGTTTTCATGATAAGAGTTAAAGGGTTTTAAGATGAGTTAAAACAAAAAGATTAGGGTTAAATATTTTCAAAAAAATATAATTTTATCATCAGGGTATTTAAAAAAATATTCATCTTTTATTATAAATTGATATATTTTAATCCATTTTTGATAGAAAAATAATTTTCATTAATTAAGTATTTTGGGAATTTCCAAAAGATTCCCTCACATCAATTATTAAAGGGAACCTCTCCTATTTTATTCAAAATTGAGGACTCTTCTGATCTTGGAAATCCATCACCATATCCATTTATATAATACATCTTGATATTATCAAGGTACAATTTTAGGAAGAAAATGATCATTTTTGGTCCTATGGTGTTAAAAAAAGTGATTTTATAAAGAAGGGGAAGATAAAGAAATTTTCAACAAGAGTTGAAATCAAGGTAACGGTTTTATATAAATATTTGTTTTATAATATAATTTTATATTTTAAAGGAAAATAATTAATTTTCATTGATTATTGTAGATATGGACATCATCTAAAATTTTTATTGAAATTGGTTTCATTTTTATACTAGCTTTTGTTTTAATTTAATAGTGTTTTGGTTTATATATTTTAAATATATGTAATTTTATTTTTTAATATTGAGTTTATCTTAAAAATCATATTTTTGTAAATATATAATTTTAATAAATTATATTCTTCTATGAAAAAATATGTGTAATATTTTGAAAGGGCTTTAATGGGATAAGAATGAGAAAGGTAAATATTCTAAAATTACATTCTTAAAATTTTACTCTTGGGTCTCAAATGAGATGATGATGAAGGGGGAGTGAACCCACATCCTCAATGGAATGTTTTACTACAAGATATAATTCTAATGGGAACATGTTTTTATTAATTTTTCTATTGTAACATTTTAATCCCTGAAATAATTATTATTTTATAATGGTTTTTAAGTATGAATCCATATATTTTTAAAAGGTTGTTTCTAAATTGTTTTTCAAATGATTAGTATTTTCAAATGGTTTTGTAAATTATTTTTCATAAAAAATATCATATTATTTTTAAAATATATATATAATATCATGTATTTTTTATTTAAAACTCATTCAAAGGAATTTTGAAACTATTTTTTATTGGTTTTAAAAACCCTTATTGGGAAATTTTTATGCCCATATCATGTTTTAAAATATTCTTCACATGTAATGTAAAAATTCATATGGTGAATGATTCATATAAATAGGTATCAAATGAAAGAAAAATTTGTTATTTTTTTAGATTTTACAATTTGTAAGACCATGATTAATTTTTTAGAACCAGACCAGAAAAGGTCCTCGATTGTATAATATAATGTGTATTGTTTAGTTTCATTTTAATAAGAATAATAAAAAATATATTTTCGTACTGAATCCAGAAGTGATTTTTTATTCATTAAAATAACCATGATATAAATATCATATATATTCAACACATGTGTATTTATATTTGTACATAACTTTTATTGATATCAAAAGAAATTCATTGTTTATGGAGATGGTAAGTAGTACGTTTTCATGAATTCTATTACAATTTATTTTCATATTGATAGAAGAAGAAGTTAATGGTATACATATGTATGTTTTTATTATAGTATAATTTTTATGTCATAGATATCTCATATTTCTATTAAATCCATCCCTAATACAATCAATGTTAGGCATGAAAAAATCGCATTGCTTTCCAAGGTGGATGTCTATTATAAACCTGAACATGAAAATAAAATTTTCAAAAAAGTGAAATCATGAATATACAAGATATATAATAATTAAAGAAGCATAAATAAATAATAAACATCATATGTATCATATATAAAATAATTTCCATCATTATATTGAACCTTGAATGGTGGATGTTGAGAAATGAGTGACATTGTTTCGTTAGGCGGTCGTCTACTGTGCACAAGATTTGTGATTTCATAAACCATTTGATAGATGTGTGTGTGGTTATATGCTGTACCTATAACAAAATAACAGAGGTATATTTAAGATACATATTTTATTATATAATCATGATATAAGAAGAATTTGTTGTAGGATCGGAAAATGATGCAGATGATCAATATACAAGAGGGGAGGTGAATTGTAACTTTTAAAAATTCATTTGTAACATTTAAAGTTGATATAAAACATTATATTGCTTAACAAAGTTAAACAATGTAAATTCAAAATACTTATTAGTTATACAAACATGCTAGATTCTAGAAATATGGTTCTGGAAAGGAAACATAAGAAAATACTACAAGGGAAAAGATTGTACCTTAAAGCGTATTGAATCATACAAATCAGAGTAAAAGTATAAGAAAGTATAAGATAGTTATACTTTCCATATTAATAAAAATGAGGTAGAAAAAAACTTGAAACAACACAAGTAACAAGTATGAAATCTTTTAGCCCATAGAGTAGGGTATCAAACAACCTTGTATAAAGATCCCTTGATTTATACATTCTAGAAAGTCTATCTTACCCACACCAGGTAAATCCCTCAATAAGAATATCAGAATCTGTCTTGCTATCCCCGCTAGCCCTTGAACCTCAAGGTAGTTGATTGCTCTGTCTTCCTTATCAGGGAAGTCCTCAAACTTTATGGTATTCATCACCTCTGACTTCTTATCCCTAAAATCCCTCTATTGTACACAACTACAATCAGAGTCACATGAAGCAATCTTAACAAGATGTTTAGTACGCATAAAGAATGAGAATCTCTCTGTAAAATTCACTTTAGCAACATGTAATCTCTAGAGTTGTAGAACAGTGTTGAGATTTTTTAAATGAGCTCTTATTTATAGGCACATCTCCAACGGTCAACTACCTCCTCCAAAATTTTTATTTTTCCTTGAATCTCAGAGGGACCTGTACACGTGTTACTCAAACAACATTTAGTTAGAAAAATAATAAAGGACATCATTTCATAACTATAACAATGTTAAACAAAATATGGTTTCTCAACCAAATCTAATTTTCTGGAGTCTAAGGAAAATAATGTTTTGAGTCTAAGAACATTCAGATTCTATTTTTCCCGAATATTCATATTTTGTGTATCAAGGAATTTGGAATCAGAATTCTATGGACTTTAGAGTCTGAATTTGGAGGAATTAATCGTCTGAATTCAAAGGAATTCGGAACCTGTATTTTAGGGAATGCAAACTCTGAATTCTATGGAATTTGGATTCTGTATTCTAAGGAATTCAGAGTATTAATTATAAAGAATTTGGAGTGTGAATTCTAAGGAATTCAGAGTATGATTTATAAGGAGTTTGGAGTCTAAATTCTAAGGAAGTTGGATTCTGAACATTAGAGAATTCAGAGTCCTATTTTTAGAGAATTCAATGTCTAAATTTAAGGGAATTAGGAGTCTGAATTTTAGAGACTTCAAAGTCTGAATTTTAGAGAATTCAGAGTCTGAATTTCATAGGATTCGGAGTCTGAATTCGGATCCTGAAAACAAAATACTATATATCTAAGTATTTATAGAATTATGAGGTTTTAGATGTGAAACTGAATTTTAAGCATAGGAATAAAAAGAGTTAGATTTAGAGAAGCTAAAACATGAACAATGAAAACATGGTAAGGTTAAATTTTCCTTGCAGAAGGAAAACTTTCCTTATTAAGGAAAATAATATTTTCCATAGGATAGAATGTTAGGGATTTTCAAAACATAAATGAATGGAAAGGAATTAAGGAAACCATATTGACTCAACAATCTCTCCTTTTTTGGAAAGAAAAAACATCCTTACTAAAAAGAATATAAGGACTTTAAAATTTTATGAACTTAAAAAAAAAACTTATCTCCCTTAACTGATGGATAAATGTAAATATGACTACCCCCCCTTATGATTTGAAATCTATAAGAATCGTATTCTTGATTTCTTGAATGAGGTTTTTCATTTTCACAAAAATCATCATGATAAAAACTCCCTCGATGATGAACTCCCCCTTAGCAAAATTTATTATTTACTCAGTATTCCTTTTATCATTATTTTCTCCCCCTTTGTGATTTTCAAAAATTAATAAAGGGAATGGAAAATAAATTTAGTACCTGGAAGATTCGTACTAAACAACAAAAAATAGGATGTGCAACAATAATTTCATTAAGATTGGAAGAATTTGTACAATTAAAGAAACTCAACAAAATATCAGATTTGTAAAATATTGTACTTTCTTCTCATTTGGCATCAGCTTATTCACAACATTTTTTATCTTTTTGAGCTCTTTTTTATCTTCTTCCATACGCTTGAGAATCTGATCATGATTTTCAGATTTTTTCTCTAAGGATTTTATCTATTCATTTAGAGCCTTAAGATTCTATGCCTGGGCTTTGAAGACATCTTCCAGATTCAGAAGCTTATGTTCTATCTCAATTATGATATCCCTTTCTCTCTTACAATTCATGGACACATAATTTAGGTTCTTATTTAGATCTTTAATTTCTCGATTCTAAGAAGTCTGTTCGAGACATAACTTTTCCTCAAAACTATTAGTGGGATCTTCAATCTTCACATATTCAGTGTCAAAATCTTCCTTGACAATATATTTAAATTCATAAAATATGTTCAAATATTCTGTTGTCTTCTTTGAAAAACTTTTCATCTTCTTGAAAGATCCTTTATGAGCCTTATAACTAATGAGAAAAGATTTGAAATCTGCTTTGAGACTAACCCATTTATCCTTCACCAGGGAAATAAAATCTAATTTGTGATTTAACGTATGTTGAATTATCTGAAATCTCGAGTCTATACTAAGAAATAAAAGAATAGTTCCAACAAGATTTTTCAAAGACTGAACAACAATGTCAAGTCCAAATGTGTATGATACTGAATCCGAGACTTTGTTTGGTGAGGATTATTTTTCTATTTCAACAGCCTTCCTCTTCGATAAAGCACCAACTTATTTCTTCTTTACCACAGTTTTTCTAGGTGTATCCACAACCACATGATTTCCCTTATCATCCTTTGAAATGTTTTCTTCTTGATTAAGATATTCATGTTCACTGTTTGATAGCTGAATTATTTTATCTTCATCAACATATTTCTTCTCGGCACCTGCCTCAACATCCTATTGCTGCATGAAATCGTGATTGCTACTTTCCCCTTCAAACAACTTATTCACTTCTTCCTCACCCTTCTCATCTTTTTCTAGGGTAGAATGTTTTTATGAATAAGCTTCAGAAGTTCAGATTGATAATTTCATTGAAGGGATTTATTTCTCACAGAAATCCTTTACTTCCTTTAAAATTATCCTCAGTATCACCACTACCTTTTTCTTCTTCTTCATCCCCTTATACTTCTTGAACTATATATTCTTCTTGATGTCCTACCAGAATCACCATATTTTTTCCTATAGTCTCTGGTAATGGTTCAACTAAAAATGATTTTGGTACCAGAATTTTTTCAGAGGCTTTTTTTTAATAGCCTTGATTAGAGATTGAATGACTTCAACTTCTGACCATTTCACCCTTTACTTCATTTATTTTTATTCCATTTCAAGATTTACAATAGTATTTTCCTTCAATTATTTTGCCTCAGAAGGGCCCAGTCCAAACATAATCTCCCCTTCCTTCTAGTTTTTCTTATCCTCTCTCCATTTAGTCACAACTTCACCATGATAGGGTTGTTTCTTCTTTGGCTTCAGATGTGTAGACTGCGTTTCCTTAGCCACTGGGGTTTTTCCTATCTCTTCTAATTCCTGATCTTTCCTCTTCTATCCACCCATTTTGGAAGTCTCATCCACCTCTTGTTTCTTTGATAAGGATTCTACCTCCCTTGAAGGGAAAATCATAGAATTGTTAGGATTTTTTTAGTAAAAACGACGTTCATCCTTCATAGAGTATCATCACTCAAAAACATGATTTTTCAATTCATCAACATAGAACAGTGATGAATTTGGAAATATTATAAACAATGAATAATAATATGTGACAGAATAGCTATATACATGATAATTTGGGATTTCAAATTTCCATTTTTGTTATTCTCAATCATATCCAAAATTTACTTAATCCGGTTTATCTTCCTGAAATTTAGCAAGAAATCCAGAATATAGATTTTACTCTTCTTCAGGGTATCCTTATCACCGTTTATTGGAATTATAAAACCTTGAACCCATAGTTCAATAATCCGTATGTTTGTATACCAATGAAGATTCATCAAAGTATTTACTTATTTAAGACCAAGGTAAGCTATGGCATTCTCCTTATCAAAATTCCCTAAACCATTAAGTAGCTAGTGAGTACAGAACTTAGCTTTCCCTTTATAATGAATTCTAATCAAACTTGTAGCCTTGGTGTAAGAAAGAGAATATGCCTTTCCATAACACTTGAAAGAGAACTTTTCACTACCTTCTTCCTTAAAGAAAGATAATGTCTCCTAGAACTGTAATAACAACTCCAGATGCACCAGATCCTGTGCTTTTTTGTTCCAAATACAAACACTCTCCCAGTCATTAATCTTGATATTCTTAGATACGATAGTGTCATATTTGGCATACAATTTCTGATCGACTAACCTTTCTCGGTAGATCTTCCCCTTAGAGATTTCCATAACAGTTACCATTTCTTTCTAAGAAGAGGCTTCAGAATACATTCAGAAGTAAGGAAGTCCTATGAAATTTGGAATGGGCTTATGTAGGAAGGACAGAGCATTAGCATGCAAGATCTTGGAGATCGATATGGGACAAACATTAAGTAGCCTTTATATAGGCAATTGAAGTGATAATTCAACTTCCCTGATTGATCCAATGGATGAAAACTTCTGGAGAATATCTAATGGTTGAGATGATAGCTAAAGAAGGATTTTAATATGTTCTGATCTTTTGAGGTTTTAAAAAAACATTTCGATTTATGGAATAGTGATTCTGAAGAGTTTAAAAACAAATGTAAATACCAGCAAGGAAAAAATGATTACGAACACTTTGGAAGGGAAACACACCTTTCAGATTTCTAGGAAGCTTATTTATAATGAGAAAAATTATTCTTGAAGAACTATATATTCCAATAATTTTGATTAATAAAACTTTGACTACAAACATTTTGACTACGAAAAATCTTAGACCAAAAATATGAAAATCCGATTACGAAAATTTTAACTATGAAAAACATTATTATGAATGTTTTAGCAAAAACAATATTCATTATGAATGTTTTAACTTCGAAAGAAATTTTACTAATAAAATTTTAAATTATGAAAAAAAATTCAGATTACAAAAATTTTATTACGAAAATTTGATTACAAAAAAAATTTGATTACTAAAAAATTTGACTACGAAAATTTTACTACTATACGAATGTACTCCCACTTTGAAAAGGAGTTTGTTACTGTAAGGAGATAGGTTTCAAAAAAAGTTAATAAGGAATTTTACATATAGTTATCATTCCTATCTTTCATTTAATGTATTAAAATCTATCATATGGTAAATATTTTGTGAAAATATCAGCAAGTTGATCTTGCATTCTGATAAATTAAAGAATGATATATCCTTTTTGTGTGTGATCCCTAAGAATGTGATGCCTAATATCTATGTGTTTTGCACGAGAGTGATCTGTAGGGTTTCTAAATAAGGAAATGGAACTCGTATTATCACATAATATTTTTGTTTTGTTAAAACTGATAACATAGTCTGTGAGTGTGTGTTGCTACCACAACACTTGAGCACAACAACATCCAGCTACTGCATATTCTTCTTCAGTTGTGGAATGTGACATTGAGCGTTTCTTTTTTTCATGACCAAGAAACTAAATAATCTTCTAATACATGACAATTTGTATATGTACTTTTCTTATCCATTCTACACTATGCAATGTTAGCATCCAAAAATATTTTTAAAATAAAATCATTTCCAGAAGTATAAAAGAGTCCTAAATCTATAGTTCCCTTTATATTGTGAAAAATAATTTTCACTTCTTTTAGATGAGACTAATTAGGATTGGATTGATATCTTGAACATAAGCATACTGAAAACATTATGTCTAGATGACTAGCTATCAATTAAAGTAGACTTCCTATCATACATCTAAATAATGTTTGATCTACTGGTTTCCCAGCTTAATCAAGATCAAGTGAATTTGAGGTATGAATGGGATGAGTTATACTCTTTGTGTTGTCATGCCCATACTTTTTAATTAGCTATTTAATACACTTATGTTGAGATATATATATTTATTATGGTTTTTGAGACATTTGAAATCCTTGGAAAAAGGTTAACTCACCCATCATACTCATTTGGAGCCCATATTTAATTAGATCCGCAAATGAATCATTTAATGATTGCTGAGTTGAACCAAATATAATACCATCAACATAAATTTGAAAAATAATTTTTTTTTTCTTATCTATCTTTATAAAAAGGGTTGGATCTGCATTTCCCTTTACATAATTGTTTTGAAGCAAAAACCTTGTAAGTCTATCTTACAATGCTCTAGGAGGTTGCTTAAGTCCATAAAAATCGTAGGTAAATTTGAAAACATGTTCCATATGTTTTCTATTTTCAAAACCAAGATGTTACTCAAAAAAATAATTCTTAAACATAAACATTAAGTAAAGAACATTTAACATCCGTTTGAAAAAGTTTGAAGTTGAAGAATGTATCAAAGGAAAGTAGAATAGAAATAGATTCATGTCTCACTACTGGAGCATAGGTTTCTTCATAGTCTATTCCCTCTTGTTGATTATATCCCTTAGCAACTAATCTAGACTTATTTCTTACTATGATTCCATTTTCATCACTCTTGTTTATGAAAACCCATTTTACTCCAATAATAGAAGTTTCTTTAGGTCTTTCAACCAAGGCCCATATTTTATTTCTTTCAAATTCATTTAGCTCATCTTGCATAGCTTTTATCCAATCATCATTACCTAAATCTTCATAAGTGATTTTTTGGTTATAATTGGGAAACGAATACCAGATGTTATACTTCATTTTTAAGGAACTTATGGTCTTTATAGGTTGATTTAAATCACCAATGATTCTATTAGTGGTATGATTCTTAAGTAACAACTGATTTGTGTTTTGTAAAACCTACTCATCAACGTATAATAGAAAGTATTCTCATGTAAATGCATTAGAAACCTTTTTATGAACATTTTCCTTATCAGAATGATCTTCTATCAAGGTTTGATAATCTTTTTTTTTTGAAAAACATCTAAAGATGTAGGTTGAGGATGTTTAAACACAAAAGGACCAGTTTCATCGAATTTGACATGTACTATTTCCTCAACAGTACCTGTATTTCTGTTGAAAACTCCATAAGACATAGATGTTGTAGAGTAGAATATGAAAATTATTTCATTAGATTTTGGCGTGAATTTCTGTAGATTATCTTTAGTATTTAGAATGAATACCTTCCAACCAAAACATTGAAGTAGGAAAGTCTAGGATTTCTACCATTCCATAACTCATAAAGATTTTTATTAAGAAAAGGTCCAATAAAAACATGATTTATAGTATAACATGTAGTACTTACAGATTCAACACAAAAATGTTTGGTTATAGAATATTCCCTGAACATGGTTCTTGTTATCACAATAAGAATTATGTTTCTTCTTTCAACAAAACCATTTTGTTCAAGAGTTCTTGTTGCTGAGAAGTTCTGAGTAATGATTTTCGATATCAAAATGTTTGAAATTAGAATTTATAAATTCTCCTCCATGATAACTATGGATAGTTATCAATGGAAGGTTTTTCTAATTTTTAATTTGAGCTCTAAAACTTTTGAAATAAGAAAAATCATCAGGTTTCCTTACTAGAAAATAGGCCTGTGTAAATCTAGTGTAATCATCAACTAGGAAAAATACATAATATTTTCCTCCAATGATTCTAGTTTATGTTAGAACAAAATAATCCATGTACACTAAATATAATGCATCAGTAGTTGAGACTTCACTGATTGATTAAAAACTTTTTTTATATTGGTTTCTATATTGGCAAGAATCACGATCTTTTGAAGAATAAAATCAAATCTCAGGTAGATCCTTAATAATTATATTATTAGAGAGTTTCCATAGGTTCCTAAAGTTAAAGTGACCTAACCTACTATGCTATAACCAATAATGATCTTTCAATTCAGAAAGGAAAGGTAGATCTTGGCACATAATGTCTTCTAATTTTAGTATGTAAACATTAACTTTCCTATTGGTAGAATGAATAAACTCTTATATGGAATTGTGTACCAAACACTTGTCAATCCTAAAATTAACAAGGTAACCTTCATAACATAATTGAATTATGAAAATGATATTGTTGTTAAGACCTTCAATAAATAAAACTGTTGAAATCAATGTTTTTCCAATAATAACAATGTTACCTATACCAACAATTTCTTCATAATCATTATCTCCGAAAGTTACCTTTAATCCTTTCATCATGATAATATTTTCAATACTGTTTTTGTTACCAGTATTGTGCCATGAACATCCACTATCCACGTACTATGTATTTCTATTGGTACTATCTTTATTTTTCTAAAAATAAAAGAGTAAGACTTTTAGAACCCAGGGTTTCTTGGATCCAGAAACTTTAGAAAGAAAAATTTTAAGAATCCACATTTTCTTAGATAAATAATATTTATGAAAACCTAAAGACGGAGTTTTTTTAAGGAACATATTTTTTACCAATTCCCACCACACAGACACTTGGTGAAAAATGGAGCACTTTGAGGAAGAAAATAATTGTTTCTAAAAATTGGTTTTGAAATCGTATAACCAAAACCATAATTATTCTTTAGAGGTAAAATTTGGGAATACATCTTATCAAAAATTTTCTTACCTAATGTAATGTTTGAAAAACACTTCCTCACGGAAAATACTTCATAATATTTTTTTAATAAATATGTTATTATCCTAAAAAACATTAGTTTTAGCAGTAGACTATGTTTCGAAAACGTTTTTCTTAGAAATTAATTTTTCTAGATCCTTAGAATGTTTATCATTATTTGAATTAAATTCTTCTAGGGTTTTTTAAATACTTTCAAAATAATAAATTTTCTAATCATGATCTTTAGTAAGACATGATATTTCCTTAGTAAGAATAGTAATTCTAGAATTTTCCTTATCATGATTTTTCTTGACTTTTGAATTTTCATTATCATGGATCTTAGAAAACCTGGAAAATTCTTCATAAGTTGGTAAAGTTTTATCTTCATCCGATGAATATTATTCATCCAAATAATCATTATATTTACTATCACTATAATTAAAATTCAAGGATTCATTGGTTATAGATACAATATTGTTTACCTTTGCCATTAAACAATGATTTTCAATAGGTAAATTGGAATGTAAAAGAAGATTCTTATGAAAATAATATTTGTAATATGAGGATTCATCGTAAGACTCTCCACCACTGGCACTCCAGGTGTCATTGGATTTAAAAATATTATTAGCCTTAGCCTTATAGTATTTAATTCTATTCCTCTAAAAATTATATTACATTCTATATTTTCTCTTATGTAAAGGAAAATATGGCCTTATATGCCCAACTCATTTGCATTCATAGGAATTGACTTCCAAATCATTCTTGTCTTTTAATGAATTCTTCATGTATCTAGATTGAAGGTTCTTCTGCCCAACAATCTTGTTAATCATTTGAGAAAGACTGCCTAACTCTTTTTTTGATGAATCACTTCCACTAGATCGGGATTGAATAGAATCCTTCTTATATTTGGATCTTGTAACTCTCTCTAGAGTCTTATCTTTCATATGATCTGAAGTTGTTATAAAAGCAACACTTCTATTTCTATTCTTTTTATTATTCATATCAGAAACTCACTTCATTCTGGTCTTATATTGAATAAGACTTCCAAATTGCTCATCAAGAGAAATCTGAGTAACTTTTCAATTTTCATCAACAGTTATCCTCTTAGATTACCATTTGTTTGGCATGATGACTGTGATTTTGTCTAAAATATCTTCCTCATATAATCCTTTCTCATCCATATATTTTCAACTATTAACAACAGTCATGAATCATTATTGTACCATACATATGGGTTCTCCATAAGGAAATCAGAAACTATGATACTCAGCTCTAAGAATAACTCTTCTAATTACAATGACTTTGGAAGTTCCAAAGTGGGTTACTTCAAGATTCTTCCAAATACAATTTTTTTCTTCACAAGATAAAATTTGGCTATATATGTATCTAGTCATATAACAAATAAATGTATTTTGTACCTTAATGTTTAGCTGATATTTCACCTTTTCTAGATTTGTAAAGGTTCCATGTTCCTTATCAAGAATCTTATAATCTAAAATTAACATAATGTTGTTTTCTACTTCTGTGTTTATCGCAAAGGTCTTCATATGATCTCCCCAGTACTCATAATCATTTCCATAAATGATTGGTCATCTGGTAGAATTAAGATTTTTGATCTAACCAACATTCATTCTTGATATCTAAAAGAAAATATATTTCTACACAAACATTGTTAATGATAGAAGTTGGTAAAAATGGATAAAAATACTAAGAAAGAAATATATAGAACAATGAAAACATTAAAAAGAAAAATTATATGTGAATATAAGTATTTCATAGACCTCATATGATACCAATTTTTGGATTGAAAAATGATTAAGATGATCAATATACAAGAGGGGGTGGGGTGAATTGTATCTTTTAAAAATCACTTTGAAACTTTTAAAGATGATATAAAGCATTCGATTATTTATAAAAGTTAAACAAGGTAAATTCACAAGACGTTTTATTTCTATAAAAATTCTAGATTCCATAAAAATGGTTTTAGAAATGATACTTAAGAAAAGATTACAAGGAAAAAGATTCTACCTTAAAGCATATAGAATCATACTAATTAGATTACTAGTCTAAGAAATTTTATGATTTTTATGAATTCATTATTAACCAAAATGTAGTGGGAAACAAACCTGAAACAACACAAGTAACAAGTATGAAATATTTAAACCCAATGAGAAGGGTATCCAACAAAATTCAATAAATGACTCTTGATTTATACATTCAAGAAATTCTATCTTACCCACACTTGGGTAAGACCTTGATAGGAATATCGGAATTTGTCTTGCTATACTCGCAAGAACTTGAATTTCAAGGTAGTCGTCACCACTATCTTCTTTATCAATGAATTCATCAAACTTTAATGTACTCACCACCTCTGTATTACTATCCGAGGAAGCCCTAAAGTGTACATAGAAACAATCGGAGTCGAATGAAGCTATCTAAAAAGGATGTTCAGTACACACAAATCATGAGAGTCTCTCTCTATAAATCACTTCAGCATAATGTAATATCTAGAGTTATAGAATGGTGTTGAGGTTGTTTAAATGAGCTCCTATTTATAGGTACATTCCGAAAGGTCATCTCCCTCATCCAACAGTCATATTTTTTCTTGAAACTTAGAGGGACCTGTACATGTGTCAGTCAAACAACTGTTAGTTGGAAACAGAATACACGACATCATTTCATAACTATAAAAAAGGTATAAAAAATATGGTTGCTAAAACAAATATAATTTTCTATAGTCTATGGAAAAAATCATCGGAGACTAAGAACATTCAAATTCTATATTTCAGGAATATTCGGATTCTTTTTGTCAAGGAATTCGGAATCATAATTATGTAGACTTCAGAGTCTGAATTTTGAGGAATTAGAAGTCTGAATTATACAGAATTTGGAACATGAATTTTGATGAATTCAGAGTTTGAATTCTAAGTAATTTGGAGTCTGAATTCTAAAGAATTTGAATTCTGAATATTAAGGAATTTTGAGTCTAAATTCTAAATAATTCATATTCTGAATTTTAGTGAATTTAGAGTCTGACATTCAGAGAATTGGAGTCTGAATTTCAGTGAATTCAGAGTCTGAATTTTAGTGATTTTTGAGTCTGAATTTTATAGAATTCAGAGTCTGAATTTCATAGAATTCGAGTGTGAATTTTCGAGAAGTCAGAGTCTGAATTTAGAACCTGAAAACAGAATACCCTATATCTATGTATTTCTATAATTCCAAGGTTTTAGATGTGAAACTGAATTTTAAACTTATGAATAAAAATATTTATATTTTTAGAAGCTAAAACATAAACAATAAAAACAAGCTAAGGATAAATTTTACTTGGGGAATGAAAATTGTTCGTATTATGGGAAATAAAATTTTCCTTAAGATAGAGTTTTTGTGTTTTAAAAAAAATAATGGATGTAAAATTCATAAGGAAACCTTATTGACTCAACATTTAAGGGGATTGAGGAAGAAATAAAATAGAAATTATTTGTTGATGAACGTTTTCTCTTTTTTGGTACCACCTTTTAGTTTGCATAAAAAACCTTCCTTGGTTGGTTTTATTCCGAAATTGAGTCCTTTAAAATGAGGGTAGGGATTTGGGGATGATATTTGGTAATTTTTTGGCTGATAAAAAGAGATTGAGAGGTCTTAACATAGGGCATGAGGGGTTGGAATTTTATATGGGAAATGTGTGGCACTTTTGTATTTTTTTAAATGGTGAATTACACCTACCTTTTTCTCATTTAAAGTAGAAAAAATAATGATTAAATATAGAAAATATAAGTAACATGTTTGAAATATGGACATAAAATGGTCTTTGGACCATGTTTTTATCATTTGGAAACTTTATATTCTATGTTTATCCACATAGTAATCTTGTTTTTTTACTTTAATCACTGTAATTAATTCATTTTGATTTCAATATTTAATTTGATAAAAAATTTAGCTAGAAATATTAAAAATAATAATTTAGGGTTATTCGGAATTTAGAATCCTTTTTCCAAATTTAATTTACATTAGTGGGAGAAATTAATATAAAATTAATTCCACACACTTGTGGATAAAGAACGTCTTTGATGGAAAGGGATCAAAAGATTACAATGTCTTAAAATTCTATTTCAATATAAAATTGATGTGAATTACAAAACTATATTAATAGGATTATAGTTTAACAAAATATAATTTAATACAAAATTAAAATATAATTTGACTTTATTAATAAATTATACGAAAATGATGAATTATATTGAAATTAACTATTTTTCACTATTCATAAAAAATGAAACATTATATAAAAAATTCACCATAAGATAATTTTGAAATTCAGAGTTAAAAAATGAATTTAACTTTATCAAAATAAATAAATAAAAGTGTTAAAAATCAATTTTATTTTTTCTCAAAAATATGCGAAAGAAATAGTTTTTGAGAAAATAATATTTTTAAAGCATAGAAAGACTATACCAAAAATTATGAATTTCAGAATCAATATGTTTTTTTATAGAATCGTTATATTTAAAAATAATTTATTAATTTTCATATTTTTATGTTTAACGTCAAGGTTATAATGGTTGTTTTTAAATAACTATACTAATAATATATCATTGTTTTTTAACATAGTGTTGCATGTAATGCAAGCTAAGCCTATGTTTCATGAAGTGAACGATCAAATTATTGTTTCATATAATGAATTATTGAATTGGCGTAGTGTTCAACACAATCAATCAATGAAATTTAAATTTATTTAAAAAAATGTTCCATAAAAACTTGAGGTGTTACAGTTTATAGAAGTTTTTCACCTGAAAAGGATAAAAAATAGTCCATTATAGAATCTTTGAAAATATATAGTGCACATATGGAAATAAAACGTGGTTTAGGAATGTTTTTGGTTATGTTTAACCAAATTCATTTTATTTTAACTACCTAGTGAAACAATTTTTATCTTAACCATGTTAAATATTTTTTTACTATTTTTACTATAAATAATGGTAATATTCGGAGATGAACATATTTGATAATATAAATTATTTTTATTAAAAATTTGGAATGATTTATTCTTAATTTAAATAAAAAAAGTGGGAAAAATTTATTTAAAATTTATCCCACAGACGTGATGAAAAAGTGGTTTTCCCAAGAGAAAATCATCAAATGTTTACAATGTTTTCATATTAAAATTCACATTTAAAATTTATTCCAATGACTAAAATTGGATAAATATATATTAAATTTAACTAATATTAATCTAAAAATCATATTATAATAATGTATATTTTTAGATGCTTTAAAAGAAATTTTTTAATACAAAATTTATTTTTAACAATTCATCAAAAACATTAACTTCTCCAAAAAAATTGAAAAATTCACCCTAAGATAATTTTGACATGATTATGTTTTAAAAAAAATAATTATGTTGTCTAAATTTTATAAAATTGTAAAAAAATAATTTAAAAAAGTTCGTGAAATGTGACAAAATAATTTTTCATAAAAATACATTTTTAAGCATAAAATTGGATTTATTTTATCTCAAGTTGAGAAAAAACATAGGTTGAATGTTAAATGTTAAATTGAGGGTAAAATATATTATTTCATTAATATAATTCACCAAAATTTATTAGTTTAGTTTATTTATGGAAAAAAATTATTTGTATATAAAAATAGTTTTCCAGAAAAATAGTGTCTTTATTTTCATAAATTTATCATTTCAATTTATAATTAATTCATCACCAAATAATTTATTATATATTAAATTGGAAGAAGTATAATTTCATAATTTTATTAATCTTATTCAAACATATCATTCCAATTTATTGGTCATAATATTCATAATAGTATTTTCATAGTAGGTTACCTTATGTTTAAACATAGTGTTTTGTGTAACAGAAATTAAACATCGTGGTTTCTGTAAGGAAAAATACCAAAAATAAATTAAAATTTATTTGAAAAATATATTTCATAAAATCTCATTGTGTTATATTATACCACTTAAAAAATTTAATGCTTACAATTTTACTTTGTGTCATGTAATAATGGTTTTATCATATTAAACTGTCTTTGTGGGAAACCCACATCATAAAAAAGGATAATAAAAATTACTCTAGAAATGTGAAAAAGAGATTCGTGAATGCCCTCTCGAATAAAAATTAATAAGTTAAAATAATATAACATTAGGTGGATGTAAATATTTGGACATGGAATAAAAGTGTAATGTCAAAAAAAATATAGAGAGTGATATAGATCATTGATCGGAAGAATGCGAATGATCATGGTAAAATAATATTTCAAAAAACCAAAAACTAAATAGGTGAGAAAAGGGTTATTAATATCATCCGAAATAGTGGTAAAAAAATTTTATTTTAAGAAACTTTTTATAAACATTGATAGTTTTTAAAAAGATATTTACCAACATTATTTTATTCCTTTTCATAATCAAAATCTCATCCTTTAGTTTTTCCTTGATCAATTTCAACTTCATCTCTTACTATAAGACATAAATGTTTTAGCTCTAAATCACTAATGGATAAGAATATCCATAAAATAAGAATGATTCATGTCCTATAAATCAATTTATAATTAAAAAACAAATGGTCAACACAGATTTTTCATATATATTTATATGGTTAAATAATAAATTAATATCTAAAACCACATCCAAATTCAATATAAATAATTACATAAATGTTTATTCCTATGACCCTTCTAGAATTTAATATTTATAAATAAGATAACCGAATTTACTAAAAAAACATAATTGTAATCTCCCAAATATCAATAAGTATTTCTTAATCGTAACATACCAAATATGTGAATAATGTGGACATATATTCTATTTAAGCATGGTAATTGTGATAAAATATCAATAAAAACATACATACTTCATCATTCCATAGATAAAACCACAGATTATTGTATATATTCTAAAAAACCAAAAATTTATATAAACTCCATCAATGATAATATATACTACAGTACCAAAAAATCATTAATAAATTCATGGGTTATCAATAATATCGAGTTTACTTTATCCATATAAATAATATCTTTAATCAAACTAGATACCATTTTCTAATCATCAGTAACATATAAAGGGCTATCTTTCAGTAATCACGTGTTTTACATAAAATATAACCATTCCATTTTATCAATTTTAAATGTCATTAATATCATTCAACATATTTTATGGAAAAAATTCTATAGTATAATCCTTTTATATTTTATTATATAACATATTTTTTGTATTCTCACGAACAAGAAATTTATTAATTCTACTAAATTATTATATATTTAACTGGGATTCATCATCTTATTATTTCATAACTCTTTAATATTATTTATAATATTAATCCATTGTTAACATTCATCAAAATTAATTTAATCATGCTTATTAAATTTAACATAAAAATACTATTAGAACAAAAAATAAATTTAATAATTAATTCATGGTCCCTTCATCCCTAGTTGTGTAACCATTACACATACCTCCTTTATGATTCTCTTCACAAGTTTTACTTATAGGATTTCAATTTTTATAGTTACCAAACATTCAACATTTAAAACATTCAGATATCAATGATAACATAGAGAGACCATTATTTACAAACATTTCATTAAGCACACATTTAATTTTTCCTGAAAAATAAAATGATTCATGGCATTATTTTTCCACATTTAGAACATATTCCCAGTCATATGAGAAATTCACATGGGTTTTTTTTTCATATATTCTAGACATATATGAAACTAACCCTTTTTTCTTCTATGGTCTCCACCACCGAAACTCTCAAATAAATATATCCTTCTCTTATGTAGTGATTCTGAGATTTTCTTTAGGTTAATGCTTTTAATCATATATTTTTATTACTTATTTAGAATAATACCAATATGAATCACTCCTATCATAACCCGATTCAGTTTCTTATCAACATCATTTTTATTAAAGTCATTGTTAACCAAGTTCATTCAAGATCCTTCCATTAACTAAAACCAAAAATTATAGTGTGATAAAAAATATTCATAGTGGAAAACCACATAATCATGAAAAACTATTTATAGTATGAATAAATCCTGAAACATTCGTTTTTAATTAATGAATCCTTCATTTTATCATAGGTCTTTCACAGCCACAATTAATTTAAATAATGTATGATTGTTTGAAAAAATTTCCTGAATTTTTATATTATATCACCTCAGAGTGTCAAACGATGTATATAGAAAGACATGTTCACATGAACCTGATAATGATCGAGTCAGGCTTAATATTCCCAGTTAGGAGTTATTACCACAAGATAAATCTACTCTAGAGACATAAAATTTTAGTATCATGTTAGGGATAAAATTTAGTGGAAAAACATTCCCTAGCCAATACAAAATTTCCAAGACATTTTTTGATACATTGAATTATCCATATACATAACCATAGGGATCTTATAAATGTTTTCACATCATAGTTTCTCAAGGATTAATAAACCTATCCTATTATACCAACTACAATTAACCATCCCTTTTATATGTATTATTATATGATTCTTAAACATAATATACATTAATAAAACATAAGGGTTGTAATGTTCTTGTGTCTTTGAAATACAAGGTTCATACTAAAAAAAGAAACATAAACATTGAATATTATATGAAATTTCTCCATAGAGAGATCCCTAAATCCATTTAAGATCATTAAAATACATGGGACAACCAGGGGAATACATAATGAAAGGTGCAAGCTAGAAATACCAATAAACAAATAAACTGTAACACCCTGATATATTATGAGAAGTATATATATATTTTTCATTTCTTACGTTATAAGTAACATAAAAGGAATATTTCATTACACACAACACAATCTTGACATTATTTACATATAATCCCGACCTTCCTCGATAACTTGTGTTGTACGCAATACCGAGTTTCAATATACAACGATATGTTATGAAAATATTCTATAAACTCGCTGTTATGAATAGTAATACCCAATTATTGAAATTTTATAAATTTTATCTTTCAAAATGGACTTCATTTTTTGATTTGGAATATCGAAATTAGCCTAGGGTGAAATTTTGGTATTTTTCTGAAAACATTCAATTTTTGATGAATAGTGAAAACACCCTGTTATTCGTTAAAACCGACTTTTTATTTAAATAATCATTTTTTTAAATTAATTTTAGGTCAAAATAGATAAATAATAACTATATAATTTCAATTTAATTAATTGGAGTAATTTTATAATAATATAGATACATAAAGATTTTATTTAACTTTTTACTGTCTTTTACCCACCTCCTAAGAGCATTTGCAATTGTAAATAAAATTTTATTTTACCACTTTTGTGAGTTGAATTTAGAAAGTCTAAGAGACACACTAAATATCAAGGAGTAAAATTTGGTTCAATAAGATAAAAATAATTTTTGGTGAAGAGTAACTTTTTACTTTTATTTACCATAGTTAAAAGTAAATAGGGTAATTAAGGGTAAAAATGATATTATTATTACCCAAAAACATGTCCTAATTAAATTTGATAAGTTTAATTCGACCAAAAACATCCTTAGGAATAACATATGACCATTTAGGTCCACGTGGATTAGATTAGGACACTTATTATCATTTTATTTAAAGAAGAGTTAAAAGAGTTAAAATCAAAGTTTAATAACTAATACATTCTTAATATAGGGTTATACATAAGATAAATTAGACTATAAATATTAATAAGAAATATAAAAATATTTTCTACATTATGGTATTTTATTTATAATTTTTAGATATTAAATAATTTAATTTATTTATGACACAATGATGATGTAGTATTTACCTTATTAATGAAATATTAACATAATTGATATTATGAATACCAAAATAAATGTAATTTGAAACTTTTTATGAATGAAACTAATTTATTGATTAATATGACATGTTATTATTGATTTAATTAACTTTTTTTGAACTAATCATTCTGTTATAAGTTTCACAAAAATCAATTATGAAATAGTGTCAAAATTAACATAAAATAGTTTTTTTAAAAAATATTATATTTTTAATTGTTATTTTATTCCTAAAAATATAAGTTTCGGTCAAATTACTTAGATATGGTTATATATATTAATAAAAACCCACTTGAGGTTCGTTTGTTTTGTTATAGTAAGTTTATTAACCATATAGTGTACGAAAACAAGAAGACCCGATAAAAGTTAAATTTTTTAACTTAGAGTTAAATCTAAATGATAAGGTTAAAATAGTAACCTATACTTGTATAATACCTATTTTTTGAGAGTATTTATACCCATACCCACTTTATCTTAGAAATAAATCAATTTTGAGTTATTATAAACCGAACATGACTTTATTATAAAATAATAATTTTTTATGTTTTTCCTAAGGGGCCCCTCTCATACCTTATAAAAGGGAACCTCCTCCCTCTCCTCATAACACAATTTTGAGCATTAAATCTTGGCCAAAACCTGCACACTTCCATTATAAACATCCCTAGAAACATATTATAGGTCCTGGTCTTCTTCAAAGACCAGTTTTTAGTGCCCTCAGAGGAGCTTTTAGAGAGGCGTGTCGAAGAAGATGTAATATCTGTTACCGATTCATTAAAATTTATATCTTCTTCTAATTCCTCTTATTTAGTTTTTTCACTATGAAGTAATAACATCAGTATCACTCATATAATAATATGTTATTATAAATATGAAAAAACCCTATTTCACCTTCTATGCATCCTACAGAAAATGAAATCACTGCGCGTGCGTACGTATGGAATACCGCCTCCATGCCGTGGTGTAATCTGTTTTCCACCACCACCATACTTGGATGGGTATAATGGTGTAAAGAATAACTGTATATTATTATTTTAAAGTTATATTTATTCTTAAATAGTATACTTACACTTCAATACAATTGCACAATCTTGGGAACGATATCATCACTCGTGCGTACGTACGACCTACCATCTCCACGATGTGATGTGACTCGTTCTACATGATCTTCATTGAATAATGATTACATAAAATAATTTAATTAATAAATATGATATATATTACACTAATACCATTCTTTAAATTATCTATCTATAACCTAAAAAGAATAATATGAATTTATTCGACGAAACATACATAAGAACATAAAGCAATGAACACCCGAATAACAAGTAGCAATGAACTATTACTAATAAGAAGATAAGAATATGACCATATATGATATCATAACAATTATAATGATTCTGTAATAAGTTAATGACCTTATTTAAATCATTATACAGGAGGTTTGAATACATATGAAGTAAATCAGACCAAAGGTAATGGAATATCTCACAATCTCATTTTTATCTGAGATTGTTTATACTTTAGAATTTACTGGGGAATATTTATCATCCACATCCATGTTTCCTCAATATTTAATATTATTTCTATCCTCCTACAATTTTTTAAATCCAATTTTACCCGTTGGTGAGTTTTTAGGAAAAGATATGAATTGAAACATTTATCGTTTTTAGTAAGAGGTACTTTTTGACTTTTCTGGCCAAAGTACGAGAAGAATGTTTTTTAACATATATGGCATGAATGGTTTTTTATGATTTCATATAACATTATTTCCACGAACCTTACATTACAAGTATTCAGGTTTATATTTAATCAAATTCTTTAAGTTTAAAATTGTATGGCATCTTAAGAAAGGAAAAATATTTTTGAAGTAAAAAGGATATTTTCCTCAAGAATGAAGTTCAAGTGTTTTATCAAAATTATTTTCCATCTAAGATAATATAGGGTTCTGTTTCTATCCATATTTTTACATTGATTTGATTATGTTATTATGGAATTAATATTATGATTTCCTTTTATCTTATATGGATTATGTCATGATGGCATAATGATTAAGAATCCCATTTTTATTACATGGGTTATGCTACGATTTATGATTTTGTGGAACACATAAGAATGGTTTCATTATGAGATGGGTGAGACCTATATATCCCTCCAATGCATTGGGTAAATATTTATATCTTGTGAGATAGACATGGCCGGATTGGAATGTTAATTAGGTTTAGTGATACATGACTGGAACGAGGAGTGAACTCAGTTCAGTAATGGGCTTTGTCCACTATGATATTCTTGGAAATGAGCCTTGACTAATATAAAATCATTTTCTATGATTATGTTTGTATGACACAAAGTTTCATGTTTTATGTTATGATTATTGGGATTACATTTCACTAATAGGATTTATCCCATGTTATGATATTGTGATCTCTTTTGCAGGTTAAGATTTTCCAAATGTTATGTTCTTATAAATATGATGTGATTGATATTTCTTTTGTTTACCCTTACTAAGCATTTGAGCTCACCCTTTTGTATGTTTTCTTTTCCCCAGGCCAGGAAGAAGGGTATTAAGTAAGATATTCCAAAAGGGACTCTAGATATGATGAAATAAATGGGACACAATGTAGATGATTTATGAACCAGTTGTTAATGTTTCCTAGTTTCTAAAGAAACTATACCTCTACGGTCCTATAATGGTTTTGTTATATGTTGTTATAAGTATGCTTCAATTCTGAAGTAATAACCATGTATGTAATGTACGGGTTGTTATATTTGGTATCAGAGGAAAGGTATATTCAACCATTGGAATCTAGTATGTGAAAGCCTTAGTATGAACTCTAAGGATATGTCTAAACATAGAACACAATATTAGTGTTTCATAAATGGCCATGAACAACCTTTGATAAGAACTAAAATGTGAAATTTTATTCTTGATTATGTGGTTTTTCCATTATGATTAGTGTTTCTCACACTATGCTTCTTGGTTTTAGTCAATGGATGGAACTTGAAGGAACCTTGTTAATGCTGAATGCGATAGGTAATGCAATGATTGTCCCCATGAGAAACCAAACGATATGGGAGCTGGAATGAAAAATATTGTATCCATGCTCACACAACTTTCTCAAGCTATGAATCATGCTGGACTTCCAAAAAAGCAAAGGAAAGAGCAACATTGTGTTGAATCGTTCATGAGGCAGCGTCTACCTTAATTTAATGGGTCTTCTAATCCATTAGTGGCCGAAAAATGGATCAATACCACTAAAAAGATATTTTCAGTTCTACAATGTTATGAACATGATAAAGTCATCATATAAGTATATCATTTGGAAGGTTAATCTGATCAATGGTGGAATATTATCAACAAGACAATGCCAAGGGATGAAATTGAGTCCCTGGAATGGGACGAGTTCAGGAAATTATTTTTCAATAAGTACTACCCTATTATTATTCCAACAAAGATAGAGAATTAGTTTCTCGAACTAAAGAAAAAGGATGATTAATTGGTTGGTACCTATGAAGAAAATTTTACAAGACTTACAAGGTATGCTTTCAGAATTATTATCCAACCTAAGAGTAAGATCAATTGATTCTTTAATGGCTTAAAACCAAGCCTTCAAAGGGAGTTAGACAAAAGAGACTTCAATAGTTATGAGGAAATTGTTCGATGTGCTCTCAATGTTGAGATGGATATTAGAGTAACCCATCAGTCATATGGGTTTGACAATAAGAGGAAAATGGAATTCAAAGGGAAATCTAAAGACTACACTAAAAAGAAGATGAGTTTTCCCTTATGCTCGATGTGTGGAATGAAACATGGAGGGAATTGTCTTAAAGGGACAAGTAAATGTTTCAAATTTTTAAAATAAATTCATCGGGCATTTGAATGCCGTAATGATTGGAAAATATGTCTAGTGATGTAAAAAAAGAAAGGGCTACACATAATGCAGCTCCTACACTTTAATGTTATATGTGAAAGGAAATGGGGAATTATGCTAATCAATGCCCTAATCCAAGGGTTGTTGATGATGATTGATGTCAACAAACTCTTAAGGACAAATTCAAAGGAAAGTCACATGCAATTTCTATCAGCGATGTGGAGTACGATAACAGTGTGGTGAAAGGTACACATACCATCCCCTATAAAGTAGAAAATGTTTTATTTGATTCTATATCCACCCACTCTTATATTTTTGATGAATTTTCTAAGGGTATCACAATACTACCTCAACAATTAGCTATTGAGTGAGCTGTGAAAACTCCTAATGGAACAACAGTTTCATCAAAATTTTATAATTCTTCTCCAATTGACATTTGTCGGAAATTGCTTCCTGCAAATCTGGTGATGCTTCCTATAGTGGAATTTTATGTGATTATTGGCATGGATTGGATTTTCTTATACGGAGCTCATATCAATTTCCAAAAAAGCTATGTCACATTTCATATTCCTGATCAATCTATGATCACCTATCAATGTAAGGATGAATATAACCTTCCAGTTGAAATTTCTTCCATCTTATGGGTCTTGATTCCAATAAATGAAGGTTCTTTATATAAAATGGTTGGAGAGAAACTCACAATTAAGAATATTCCCATTTTACGAGAGTTTGATAAGATCTTTCTAGAGGAATTTCCAGGTCTTCCACCAAATTGTGAAGTTGAGTTTTCAATAGAACTCATACCGGGTGCTATGCCCATTTCAAAGACAACTTATAGAATGGACCTAGTTGAGTTTCATAAATTGAAGAAGTAACTCCAAGAGAATCTTAATAAGGGATTCATATACCGTAGTGGATCACCTTGGGGAGAACCTGTTCTGTTTGTTAAGAATAATGATGGATCGATGAGACTATGCATTGATTATCGAGAACTTAACAAGATCACAATTAAGAAAAAATATCATCTCCCATGCATTGATGACTTTTTTGACCAACTAATAGGAGCTCAATACTTTTCCAAGATTGATCTTAGTTCAGGGTATCATCAATTAAGGGTCAAAAGGGAGGATATACAAAAGATGGATTTCCATACAAGTTATGGAAACTATGAATTTATAGTGATGCTATTTGGTCTTACAAATTCCCCTGCTATCTTGATGGATATGATGAATAGAGTCTTTAGAGACTATATTGATCAGTTTGTGGTAGTCTTTATAGATGATATTCTTGTCTATTCAAAGAGAAAGGAATAACATGAAGATAACTTGAGAATTGTATTAAAGACCCTATGAAAGGAAAACCTTTATACCAAATTTACCATGTGTGAATTTTGGCTTCAAAAAGTTTCATTTTTGGGTCACATAATCACAAAAGAGGGGATATCTGTGGATCCATAAAAAACAAAGGATATTGAAAGATGATCGAGAACAATGACTATAACTAAGATCTGAAGTTTTCTTGGTCTGGCTGGATTTTATCGATGTTTTTTGAATGTTTTTCAAGGTTATCTAATACAGTCACCAGGTTGACTCGAAAAGGAGTTATGCTGCTGTGGATGGAGGAGTGTGAAGAGGTTTTCAAAGAGTTAAAACGTCGGTTATCAAGTGAACCTGTGCTCACACATCCATGTAGTGGAGAAAGGTTTGTGATCTACAATGATTCATCCAATAAGGGACTGGGGTGCATTCTAATTCAAAATGATATAGTGATAGCTTATGTCTCACGACAGTTGAAAATCCCTGAGAAAAATTACCCAACTCATGATTTGGAGTTATCCGTGGTAATATTTGCATTAAAAATATGGAAAAATTATCATTATGGTGAAAGGTGTGATATTTATACTAATCATAAAAGTTTAAAGATCATTTTCACACAAAAGGAACTGAATAAGCGCCAAAGAATATGGTTGGAGTTGATTAAGGACTACGACTACTCAATTCATTATCACCATGGGAAATCAAACAAGGTGGCCGATGTATTAAGCTGACAAGACCATGCTAGATTATCCACGATGAGTATAAAAAATATCCAATATTTATGGATTTATAAAAGATGAATCTTGGAATTATAATGGAAGGGAAAAAATATTATCTTTCTCAAATGAATGTTCAACCATCTATACATGTGAAGATTAGAGAGGAAAAAAAAGAAGATGTAGAGTTAAAAAAGAAGGTGGGAAATGTTCCTAAATTAAACCTTGATTGTGATGAGATAATAAGGTTCAAGAATTGGGTTTGTGTTCCTCCCATCCCAGAATTAATGAAGGTGCTGCTAGATGAGGCTCATAGTTCTCTATTATCTATTTATCCTGGAAGCATGAAGATATATAGGGACATGAAAGAGTACTTCTGGTGGGATGGCATGAAAATAGATGTTGCTGAATATGTCTCTCGATTCTTGGTTTGTCAGCAAGTTAAAGATGACAGACAGAAGTCTAAGGGGATGTTACAACCATTACCCATACCTGAATGGAAATGGGAAAACATCACTATGGACTCTGTCACCGGACTTCCTAAAACATCCAAAGGAAATAATGCTATCTGGGTCATAGTTGATCGTCTTATGAAGTCGGCACACGTCATTTCTTTTAGAGAAGATCTCTATCTGGATTATATTTCTAGGATATATGTAAAGGAAGTGGTAAGATTTCATGGAGAACCAATTTCCATTATATCTGATCGGGATACGAGGTTTACCTCGAAGTTCTGGCGAAGTCTTCAGCATACTTTAGATACAGTGTTGAGTTTTAGCACTGCTTATCATCCTTAGACAAATAGTCAGTCTGAGAGAACTATTCAAACTATAGAAGTCATCTTTAGAGCTTGCTCTATGGATTTCAAAGGTGGTTGGGATAAACACCTACCTTTGGTGGAATTTTCTTATAATAATATCTTTCACTCAAGTATTTAGATGTCTCCTTATGAAGATCTCTTTGGAAAGAAATGCAGGACTCCAACTTGCTGGGATGATGTTGGGGAAATAAAGATATTAGGACCTGATCTTGTTGATGAGATGGCAGAAAAGGTTAGCTCTATTCAACAACACATAAGAGCAGCTCAGAGTCGACCAAAATGTTATGCTGAAAACTGAAGAAAAGACCAAGAGTTTGAAGTGGGTGATAATGTGTTCTTAAGAATATCTCCTTGGAAGAGAGTAATGAGATTTGGAAAGAATGGAAAGCTGAGCCCTAGGTATATCAGTCCTTTTGAAATACTGGATCGTGTTGGGAATGTAGCATACCGATTGGAACTTCCACCAAATATCTCTCAAGTTCAAGATGTGTTCCACGTATCTCTCTTGAGAAAGTACATACTCGATCCTTCACATGTACTATGCTCAGAAGTTGTACCATGGGGGAAAGATCTTTCTTATGAAGAACAACTGATATAGATTTTTGATCGTAGAGAAAATGTTCTACTGAATAAGACCACTTTCTTGGTGAATGTTTTATGGAGGAACCACCAATTAGAAGACGCTACATGGGAGCTTGAGGATATGATGAGAGAGAGGTATCCTCACCTGTTTGTTACGAAGTGATGAATTTAGAGGTAGAAATTCATTTTATGGGGGGTAGAATGTAACACCCTGATATTTTTTGAGAAGTATTTTTTATGTCTTATGTTATACGCAACATCAGAGGAATCTTTCATTATACACAAGACTATCTTGGCTTTTTTACACGCAATCGCGACCTTCCTCGATAGCTTGCATTGTACGCAATACCGAGTTTCACTAAACAACAATATGTTTTTAAAATATTATATAAACTAACCGTTATGAATAGTAATACTCACTTTTTGAAATTTTATAAATTTTTTCTTTCAAAATGGTCTTCATTTTTGGATTCGGAATATTGAAATTAGCATAGGGTGAAATTTTGGTATTTTCCTGAAAACTTTCAATTTTTGATGGATAGTTAAAACAATGAGTTACTGGTCAAAACCAACTTCTTATTTAAATAATAATTTTTTATTTGAATTAATTTTAGGTCAAAATAGATAAATAATATTTATATAATTTAAATGAAATTCATTGGAGTAATTTTATAATAATATAGATACATAAAAATTTTATTGAACTTTTTAACGTCTTTTACCCACCTCCTAGGAGTATTTGCAATTGTACATAAAACATAATTTTACCTCTTCTGTGAGTTGAATTGAAAAAATCCGAGAGACACGCTTAATATCAATGAGTAAAATGTGGTTCAATAAGAAAAAAATATTTTAATTCGACCAAAAAGAACCTTAGGGTAAAAATGATATTATTATTACCCTAACACATGTCCTAATTCTACCGGATAAGTTTAATTTGACCAAAAAGAACCTCAGGAATAAAATATGAACATTTTTATCCAATTGGATTAGATTAGGACACTTATTATAATTTTATTTAAAGAATAGTTAATGAGTTAAAATCAAAGTTTAATAACTAAAATATTTTTAATATATGGTTATACATAAGATAAATTCGACTAAATATATTCATTATAAATCTAAAAAGATTTACTACATAATGGTGTTTTATTCATAATTTTTATACATTAAATATTTTTATTTATTTATGACACAATGATGATGCAGTAATTACCTTATTAATGAAATATTAACATAATTGATATTATGAATAACCAAATAAATGTAATTTGGGACTTTTTATGAATTAAAATAATTTTATAGGTTAATATGAAATGTTATTATTGATTTAAATAACTTTTTTTGAACTAATCATGCTGTTATAATTTTCACAAAAATCAATTACGAAATAGTGTCAAAATTGACATAAAATAGATTTTTTTAAAAAATATTATATTATTAATTGTAATTGTATTCCTAAAAATCTATAGTTCAGACAACTGACTTAGATAAGGTTATATATATATTAATAATGAACCACTTGGGGTTCGTTTGGATTTTTATAGTATGTTTATTAACCATATAGTGTAAGAAAACAAGAAGGCATAGTAAAAGTTAACTTATTTATCATAGAGTTAAATCTAATTGATAAGGATAAAATAGTAACCTAAACTTTTCTAAAACCTATTGGTTGAAATTATTTAGACCCATACCTACTTTAGATTTGAAATAAATCACTTTGGATCTGTTATAAACTTAATATGACTTCATTATAAAATAATATTTTAAGTTTTTCCTATGGTGCCCCTCTCCTCCCTTATAAAAGGGAACCTCCTTCCTCTAATACTCAAACAATTTTGAGCCTTAAATCTCGGCAAAACACTACCCATTTTCTGTCTCGACTTCTCTAGAATCATACTAGAGATCCTGGTCTTCTTCAAATATCAATTTTTAGTGCCCTATGTGGAGGTTTTAAAGACGGGTGTCAAAGAAGAGCTAATATCCGTTAAGGATTCTTTCAAATTTATTTCTTCTTCTAGTTCCTCTTATTTAGTTGCATCATTATTAAGTAATAACATCAGTACCACTCATATACATATATGTTATTATAAATATGAAACAACCCTATTTTACCTTCTATCCATACTATGGAAAACGAAATCACCACGTGTGCGTACGTACGGAATTCCGTCTCCACACCGTGGTGTAATCTGTTTTCCACCACCACCTTACTTGGATGTGTATAAGGGTGTAAAGAATAACTATATATGATTATTATAAAGTTATATTGATTCTGAAATAGTATACATATATTAAAATACAATTCCACGATCATGGGAATGATATCATCGCTCGTGCGTACGTACGGCCTACCGTCTCCACGATGTGATGCGACTCGTTCTACACGATCTTCATTGAATAATGATTATATAATTGAATTTAATGAATAAATATGATATATATTACACTAATACCATTCTGGAAATGAGGTATCTATATCTTAAAGAGAAGAATAATAATTTATTCGACAAAAAAATCATAAGAACATAAAGCAATGAACACCCGAATAAAAAGTAGCAATGAGATATTACTAATACGAAGATAACAATATGACCATATATGATATCATAACAATGAAAATTATTCTTTAATAAGTCAATGAAATTATTTAAATCATTATAGAAAAGGTTCAAATATGTACGAATAAAATTGGACATAAGGTAAGGGAAAATCTCTCAATCTCATTTTTATCTAAGATTGTTTATACTTCATAATTTACTAGGGAATATTTATCATCCACATCCATGTTTCCTTAATATGTAATTTTATTTATATCCTCCTACAATTGTTTAAATCCAATTTTACCTATTGGTGAGTTTTTAGTAAATGATATGAATGTAATCTTTTGTCGTTTTTAGTATGATGTACTTTTTGACTTTTCTGGCCAAAGTACGAGAAGAATGTTTTTTAACTTATATGACATGAGTAGATTTTTATGATTTCATATAACATTATTTCCATGAAGCTTCATTTACAAGTTTTCATGTTTATTTTTAATCAACTTCTTTTAGTTTAAAATTTTATGACATGTTACGAAAGGAAAAATGTTTTTAAAGTAGAAAGGATATTTTCTTGATGAATGGAGTTCAAGTGTTTTATCAAAATTATTTTCCATCTAAGATAATATAGGGTTCTGTTTCTATACCCATTTTAAAATTTATTTTATCATGTTATTATAGAATTAATTTTATGATATCCTTTTATCTTATATGGATTATGTTAGGATGGAATGATGTTTAAGAATCCCATTTTTATTACATGGGTTATGCTATGATTTATGATTTTGTGGCACACATAAGAATGGTTTCATTATGAGAAGGGTGAGACCTATATCTCCCTCCAATTCATTGGTTAAATAATTATATCTCATGAGATAGACATGTCTGGAACGACAAGTTAATTCAGTTCAGTGATACAGGACTGGAACGAGGAGTGAACTCAGTTCAGTAATGGACTTTTTTTGCTATGATGATCTTGGAAATGAGCCTTGACTAATAGGAAATGATTTTCTATGATTATGTGTGTATGCCACAAAGTTTCATTTTTTATGTTATGATTATTGGGATTACATTTCACTACAATTATTTATCCCATTTTATGATATTATGATCTCTTTTGCAGGATAATATTTTTTAAATGTTATGTTCTTATGAATATGATATGCTTGATATTTATTTTGTTTACCCTTAATGAGGATTTAAGCTCACACTTTTGTATGTTTTATTTTACCCATGCCAATAAGATGGGTATTAAGTACGATATTCCAAAAGGGACTCTAGATTTGATGAAATAAACATGAGATAATGTAGATGATTTATGAACCAATTGTTTTTGTTTCCCAGTTTCTAAAGACACTATACCTATACGGTCCTATCATGGTTTTGTTATTTGTTGAAATAATTATTCTTCATTTCTGAAATAATAACCATGTATGTAATGTATGGGTCTTTATATAACCATATTAAGAAAACATAACTTATGAGTCAAAGGAGTAAGATGATATCATAAAAGAGAAGTCTCATTGGTAATTTCATGGAATCATATCCTTAAAAAATGGTGTCATAATATAATGACATCATAGGAATTTTGGAAAGGACATATAACATAGCTTAAACATGAGTCATGAATAAATTTCTTGATAAATCACATGGTTTATAAATTCCCATAATGTTTTATGTCTAATCCCTAATCTGATACATGTTGTCTCATGAAACTAAAACATCACCCAATAAATTGAAGTTCTATTTAGGTGAACCTGTCATAACATGTTCATGATCTATGTATGAAACATAAATAAATTCAACCATAACTAATAACATAATAATTACCCATAAAATGAAAATAGATCCCATAATCTTGATTCATATTATACTCAAAGTATGTTTCATTATGAAGGTATTTTAAAAATGATCACGCGTCATGTAATACCACATCAAGGAAGGATGGATGAACTAGGTATATATGTGAGATACATATATACATAATATAAAAGTAATATATAATATCAATGGTTGTTTTCATTGATGGAAATACCTTTACAAATATTGAAAGCATTTATTAAGAAGATAAACCTTTCACTTTTAGTATATTAAAGGATATCATCTTAGATGGAAAATGATTTTGAATAATCACATTAAATTTTTTTAGGACAATATAATCCCTATATAAAAAACAATTATTTAAAATATAAAACATTCTCAAACATTAAAGAAAACATTTTTCAGAATATAATATTTGAATCTTAAAAATTCATTAAAATATTTAGTGGTCATGATGGTGGTAGAGTTTCATTCATGCTGAATATGTTAAAAAAAATATTCATACAATATTTTTGTATGAAAATAAAAAAGACAATTTTTTGTAAAATGATAGATATATTCCTTTTATTTTTTTATTGAAAAATTCAATTAAAGATAAAAAGTTCCTTTAAGAAATCAAAGTATAATATTTTTAAAAAAAAATTTAGAAAAAATTCCTTTGGAAGAAGAGGAAATTTTAACTAAAGAGAGTCATGAAGTCATATTTTCATTAAATTATTTCTTCAATACTTTTAAGTGGAAAAGACTAAAATTGTATTATTATTTGAAAAATTAATGTATATACATAGGATGATAAATTTAAAAGTTTTTTTTTTGAAAATTATAAAATAATTTTCTTTAAAAGAAATTCGATCATAAGTAATCATGATAAAAAAGAGATTAAAACATAAAATCTTACATATTTGTTTATTTTTGAATCATAACCTCCCATTAATGAATTATATTAACTGTAAAAAATATATATCATAATGTTAGAATGATTCATTATATAGTCTATGAAATGTTATTATATACAAAATTCAAATGAAATTAGGTCCAGAAAAGAACATGTGTCTTAAAAAATTAAGTTTTAGATGAATCCTATACAATGTTCATGTCATTAAAGTGATAATGATAAATGGGGTTATTATATGTAAGAAATTTATATACATATAATTAAAAGTGTAAATACCAAATAAATAAATCAAAGTTAATTTTACACATAATTGTTTTCATAGTATAATAAATGAAGGGGTTGTATAACCCAATGATTGGAAATTGAGTAAAGAATCACCTTACATCGAGCTTCCTTTTATTGGAGCACTCATTAACCTACATGACAATGGTTTTAATATTTATAATAACATAAATTAAAATCATATTAAAATTTAAATTATCATATATTATCCTTTTATAACATCGTATTACCCATTCATTAATAATATTTCATATATACTATTGTTTTAAGTGTTAATTTCATTGTATTATCAAGAACGTTCCATCAGGATTGTTATTGTTCTTCAACATTGGTTATAGAAAAATTATATAAATAAAAATTTTAATGTTATAAATAACTTTTTTTCATTATATACATCCTTTTAAAAATTATTTTATTTTGAACATGGATAATGAATCACATCACATTGTGGAGATGATAGGTCGTACTTATACACGAGTTAAGTAATTATTTAATTTGTGGGTAAAAGTGTAAGTAATTGGAATTTATATTAATTTTATAGAATTTATAACATGAAATATATATCACATATATTTATTAAATTTACTCTTTTCTACCTTCCATGTATATCATTATGAATAAATGAATCACATCTCTTAGTGAGGAAGTAATCTGTCATACACAAGAATGACATTATTCAATTATATTTGTAATAGAATGTAAGAATTTATATTTTATATTACAATTATAAAAGTATATTTATATCATAAATATCATATGTAAAAATTATATTCCTCTTTATATCCAACCATGTGAAGCTGTGATGAAAAATAAATCATGTGAGTTCATGAGGTGGTAGTCTGCCGTGCACACGACCAACTCTTTTTTATTCCCATTTGAGTGAGGAGGAGATTGTTTTAGTTCATGAACATAACATACAAACATATCAAATTATATAAATATTTATTATATAAAATCCAAATTTTTAATAACATTTAATGTATTTGGAAGAATAAAAAATATAAAATGCTCCGTTAAGAATGTTACCTCTTCTTCATACAACTTATTTTGGTCTACATGAAAATTATTCCTTGGATGTATTTATAAACAAATGTATTCTAGGATGAGGGTATGAAATAAATGATTTTATCTGGAATGGTTTTTTCTGATCTAATTATATTTGGATGCATTAATAGGTGAGGGGAGGGGTTGTCTTTTATATGTGAGGTTAGTGGCACACATTTATTTTTTGAAAAGTAAAAGGGTTACCCAAGTATTTAACATTAAAAAAGGATCCAAAATGGTCCATTTTATAAAATTAATGTTGATATGGTAATAAAATTTACATTAAATTTTTATTGCACACATTTGTTTTCATTTTAAACCCTTATCATTTTAGTTTAACCTTCGACAAACCCAATTTAAAATTTACTCTGATAAATAATTTCTACCTTTTTTTACTTTTAATTATGGTAAAAAATTAAATTGACCTTGTTATATAATATAAATTTTACTTATTCAAAACATGGTTTCCATTTTTACAAATTAACCTCATATAAGTAAAACCTTTTAATTTAAAATTAATCCCACATACGTGATGAAAAAGAAGTTCTATAAAGAGAAAATCATCAATAAGTTATAAAGTATTTATGTCAAACATCAATATGAAAATATGGAAAAATTACTCAAATTTTTTTAATATATATATATATAAATAATTTTATTTTATTTTCAAAATCATTTTAATACAATTTATATGTTTTTAATGATTTAATATAATTTATAATTCTAATAAATCCATGTATTGTTCACTATACATAGACAATTTATCATCTTTAAAAATTTAAAAAAAATAACCTAAGATAACTTTCAAATGATTATTTTGGATATTAATTATATTCTATCTAAAAAATGTTCCCATGATGTAAAAAATAAGTTTAGAAATGTTTGCAAATTCCACCAAAACCGCTTTGTACTAAAATAAAGTTTTAAGTGTATAATTGAATTTACTTTACCTCATTCATATAAATCACATAAGATTATTAAAAATTATTATATTTAGTATGTAATAAAAAATTTAACTAATATCATTATCTAAATTTCAGTCTTTTAATTTTTTTTTATTTAAAACACATTTGTTCATATAAAAAAACTACTTTTCAAAAAACTACTTTTTTAAAAAATATATTCAATATTTTTTAAGGGTTCTAATTTTCATTTATAATATATAATTTCACAAAAAAAATATTTCATATAAAATTGACGAAAATATATTTTCATAATATATTTAATCATAATAATATGTCACATTCCAACAATTAGGTGATAAATATCATAATAATATTTAAATAGTTTGTTATGATTATTTTGAACAAAATGTTGAAAGTGAAAAAAGACAAACACAATATTATATTTAACAAAAAATATGGAAATATTTTAATTTATTTGAAAAAAATATTTCACAAAATATTAAGTTGTTATAGGTTTTTGTTTTAATGTATTAATAATCAATAAAAAATTTAATTTATACAAGATTGATTCAAATATTGATAAAAAAACTTTCCCAGGATATTTTACATCTCATAGGTAATATAGAGTGTTTGATTAAAGTACTATGATTGTGGAAGAATTGATACATGCCATGTTTGATGAGATAAATCCACATGAACATAAGACCTCTTTTGAATCTCTAGAAGAAGTTATTTATAATATATATATATAAATTCTTCCAAACATTATATTAATTATTCTCATAATTCTAATTAATAGCTTGAACCCAAAACTATAGATGAAAATGAGGTTTTCCACACTTATATTCTTTGAGAAGTTAAAACCTATAAATATGAACCCTTATATAGTGTTGTTGGTGACCTTTATAATGGAAATCAGTGTAGATATTCTCCAGGAAACCAAGTTGAACATCAATATTTATTTTTACAGGTTGACCCCGAGAACATCAATGATTAAATTAATGATGAATTATAGGTTATGGATATTTAAGATGTGTTATATAAGTTCGATTGAAATATTATGTAGGAATTAGTTGAATAAACAATTTACTTCTTAACTATATGAACAAAATGTGTGTTTAGAAACAAGATTTATGATTTGGGATTAATAATTAGAAATTAATATATAATGTTTTCACAAGAAGATAGTCATGAATATCGTATTGATTATGAGGTAACATTTGAACTAGTATCAAGAAAAATATCCATCCAAATTTCTATTTCCTATAAAGAACATTTGGATTTCAAATTACAACAAATGGATGTCAAAATCACCTTTATAAATGTTTATACTCTTGATGATGTTTTTGTTGAATAAATAAATGGATTTTGAAACCCTCACGTTCAAAATAATGTTTTTAAAATAGAAAAAATATTTATAATGTTTAAAATAAGATCATAGATCTTGGTATGATATGAAAAACTCATTTTAAAATTTTAAATGTTTTACTAATAGAATAGGTGACCCTAATTTATTTTAAAAAACAATTTCAATTTTTTTATTAATAGAAAAATATGTTGATGATATTTATTTCATCTCCATACAAAATTAATTATGTAATGTACTTTAAAAAATGATGAAAAATGAATTTGAAATTAATTTAATTGATGAATTGAAATTATTTTATCCATGTTATATTTTTAAAAATAAATATGTAATTATTCTGAATAAAATAAAATATATTATGATCAATTTAAAATGTTTTAGTATGGCTAGTACTAAATGTAGTTATACTCCTAAAATTACTAGTTTCAAGTTATATCTTCATATAACAGGGAAACTGGTTGATCAAAAAACTTAATAAGGAATAAATGGATGTTTAAAAATATTTTACTTGAAGTCATATAGATATAATGTTTAGTGTGTGTATGTGTGATAATTTTCAAGTGAACCTAAATGAATCCCATTTACTATATATTATTTTTTTCAAATAACTCCATAATGTGACCAAATTAAAATTGTTTTATTCCATATGTCAATACTTTGACATAATGTATTATTTAGATGGTGATTTTGGTGGACATAAGTTAGACAGATAATGATATTATGGGATAAGTCACTTTTTGGGAAATTCACTAGTCTCATGGTGTAGTAAGAATCACAATTTTGTTCCATTATCTATTAATGAAACTGAATATATTGCTACATGATGTTTTTGTGCATAGATTCTTTAGATGAAATAGACATTAACATACTATGGAGATCAAATTTCATATATCCTTATAAGTTATGTATAAGTGTGATAAATATTTATAATAATCCTATATAACATTCTAGGAAAAGGCACATTTATTTAAGAAATAACTTTTTGAGATATCATTTTTGAAAGGGTGATATGACTCTTGAGTTCATAGGTATATAACATCGTATTGGTAATATATTTACAAAACCCTTGAATATTGAGATAAAAAATTACATAAAGTATGAATTGGGAAGGATAAAATTTTCCTAATAGTTTTAATTAAATTTTTTAATTTGATCTTATTTATGTTATATTTGGATTCAACATTTTGATGATTGCATTTGAAAATAAATGTGAATCGAAGTCCAAATGGCCAGTTTTCCAACATTGAAATTTGGTTCACATGGTTAGTATGAATACTATGAAAACTTACTCTTGTGGTAACCATAATTAGTGTGAGTATTAACTCACATGGTTATTATTCCTACCGAGAAGATTTTAATCATGTGGTTAGAATTACTACAAGACATTCATAGTTAGCATGACTACTGTTATTTTGATGTTAAAAATCTACATTTAGTAGTTCAATAATGTCTTTTCCCATAAATATTATTTGAAAATTATTGGGTATGTTTTATTTTTAATTATAAATTTTTTATTCCCAATATGATTTAAATAAAATTCAAATAAAAATACAAAAATACCCATAATTTCCCTTAGACCCCCTCTATCCTTTTCAGATCTTTTGATCAAATGTATTTATATTGTCTTGAAACTCATGATCTCTTTAACTTTAACCTTTATGTTTATACTCACTTATTTGAGCCTTATTCACTGAAACCAAATAATAAATTATAAAAAAGATATTTGTATCCACATGCATGCCTCTTGCCGAGGAGTCTCATTCTTTGAAATCAAGGAAACAATAAACCAGAAGCACATTTTTAATGCTAATGAAACATTACATAGTGAATCATTTAATTTATATATAAAATGAATTTTATGCACAATGGTTTCCTTGAATCATATCATTGGTATATAATGTAATTCAAATTCAAGTATGGACTACTTGGTTTACAAAAAAATTTCGGGATTTTCTATATGAAACATGTCCAGCTGTTTTATGAATAGCTTGAGTTTCTTACTAATAATAAAAGAGAAGTCTTCAAGACAGTTTTAACTGGTTATGCTTTAAAATTTTCAATGACAGTTTTAGAAAATTTCGTAGGAGTGCCACACAAAAGAAAATATGATGATTAACTAAGATCATATCGAATTAACCATATACAACTTTAATTTTTTATTTTTTTAGATAAACAAACTAGGAATGGAAGGCCCCTGAGACCAAATATTATTGAAATTAATTGAGAATATAGATTTATAGTCAAGTATATTTAGAATTTTATATTTATAAGAAAATGGGATTTCAACATAATTTGGAATAAATATATATTTTTCTTGTTTTTGATGAATAATGATATTTAGATTAGTCTTAAAGATATTTCATTATACAATTGGTTTATTTTGATTAATATAACTTTATGTTTAGTTTATTTAAATTATTCTAAGATTATTTCATCTTTCCTAGAGTATAAAAGCTATATTATCCATGGGGGGGAAATAATAATGACATTTGATGGATTTTATCTTTTAATTTTGTTTTATGAAAATAAGTGGAAACTAGTCACCAAGAAAAAATAAATGGGTGGATAACTTAGAAAAGAAGTGTGAAATGTTTAATCAGGTATAGTAATCAGGTTGAAGTAGGGATCCAATTAATATAGATCTTGAACTTGAGGATGTTTGAGAATATTCAAGAAGGATATGTTTCTCCTTCCAAAGAAGTTGAATATGAAGTAATAATTTTGGGATAGGAAGTAGAGGAAGAAAGATAAGTTGTAGATCATAATGAAGAATCTAGAGGATATTTTGAGTATGATCCAAAATAGGATTAGTCTATTGAATTTTATGACATTTGGGATTCACTATAATCAAATCCTTTTATTGGGAGTACACCTAGGAATCTTGTACCGCATTCACTTTCAATGATGGGGGATTCTCATTTATATCTCATTTTCGTCTTAGACTATCCTGATTTCATAATAATGATCTTGGATGCAGTCCACCTGAAAATGGTGAACTTCAATTCAATTTTTTCAAATTATTATATAAAGATAATTAATTGATGTAGTTGATAATAACGAGAGGATTCAATTTTTCTGCATGACCATTTCTTGATTAGACCATTCAATGAATATTTTTTCTTACTCCCACCAAATACAGGAAGCAATCTTAGACTGATATAGTTGAATATTTTTATTGGGATAAAGTTGATTATATTAATATATTTTAGGATTATATTATGAGATATTGATAATAGGAATATGTATTTGATATATATGGTAGGAATTAGTGTAATAATCCATCTCCCTCTGCTCTTACTCTGTACATTACTTCTACTTCATATGTCAAAAAGGCTGACTTATATGTTTTTATATCATAATTTAGGGATATGGCCAAGTATGAATTTGTTAATTTTTAAAACACCTTGAAACAAGTTTGAAAAGAATAATATTTATGAATTTGTTAAAATTGTGATTAATTACATTCATTCCCTATATAATTTTTGGATAGAGATAAGGCATAATGAGGTTACAGATTTGAGATCTCAGGATAACTCTCTGTAAAAAAATATATCAAAAATCGCTTATCATATAGACCAATGGATTATTTATGATGCATTTAAACCAGCTCTTCTACCTCCTCCTTCTCCTCTTTGATAATTAGTTTTTCTATAAAGATAATATTATAAAATTATTTTGAGACGTGTTGAAGGTTATATTGGATGAATTTATAATGTACATAGAATCCATATTTTATTTTTTAAACCCTTTTTTCTAAGACCATGAATTTGTTAAATATGATTAAAAAATCCACTCAATTTAGAGAAACCATCAAGAGAGAAATTGATTAATACCTAATAAGAATCATTAAAAAGAACAATCTAAATAATACCACCACTACATTTAACAACATTACTCAGTTGACAAATCCATACCTCTATAGTCCTCATAGAATTATGAAATTAGCAGAACCCATTCATTTATCCCTAAATAATACCACCACTACATTTAATCTTATTGGCTCACCACTTAAAAACCCTTTCAATAACTCAAGCATATTTCTGAATCTGTAGTTGTTAGTGTTTTTCCTTCCTCATTTTGTTCTAAGATAACCTTTGATCCCATATTTATATCCATATTAAATGATCCTATCATTCATAAAAATTTAATAGGTGTCCCAAATTTAGATTCATATTTGGGTATATGATATTGATTTTTTATACTTTTATTTAATAGATCATTAATGTCATTTTATATATTGTTAAAATATTCCATTTTTTTCTTCTGACTTATTACTTATTGATAATCCCAAAATGGGGATTAATATATGTAGTGATTAGTGATAAATTAACATAACCTGACATAAATAGTTAATTCAGTCATCTATAAATATTATTTGTTTATTTTCAATTTATTTCAATTTAGTTGTTATAAACTGTGATCATCAAAAAGGTGTAGATTGTTTTCATAGACCCACACCCCCTTATTTAAATGATCCGAATTCAGTTTTTCATTTGTTAAATAAATTTCCAATTTTCTAAATAGTACATTGTTTACTAGAAAATATGTAAAAAAGGATAAGTCTAGAACAAACTATAAAAACATTAGAATATAAAGAGTTTGAACTAACTGTGAATATAATATAACTATTTGGAATCGTGCCAGAAGTTATTTTTTCCTAAAAATGTGAAAAAATAACAATTGAGAGTTATATGGGAAACATTTGTCAAAGTAATGAACTAACATTGATGTTGAGTTGAGATTACTATATGTAGGGAATCACCATACCACATGTACAATCTACCTACCATGAGACAGATATATACCTTACCACCATAATTAATTATGTTACCATATCAAGGTATGTATACTTCTTCACAGTGTAATATAATGAACATGTCTATTATAATAATTATCACACAATGAAATATCCTACAACATGACATAATGAACGAACCACATAAAAATCCAAAATACTCTTTTAGGTGATGAAACAAAAATGAAAAAATAGTCCACATCAACTGATAGTGGCTACTAGTCATGAAAACATATCACTCCAACTAACCATGATTTATGTTAATGGAAATTTCGATGTGTAACTTAAAAGTGTATGGTTTCATATCACCAATGTCTAGTTTTTTAACCCTTAATTGAAGCGTCAATGAATTTATTAATTCATGGATTATTATAAAATAACTAATTTTTTATGCAGAAAAATTTATTCAGAAAATTAGAATATATGAATGATTATTGAGGAATACATAATCTTACAAATAAAAAATTAGTATCCACTACATGCACATATTCTATAGAGAAGACTATAAAACTGTCTATTTTCTTAAACATTATGCAATAATTAACCTAACTTCTACTAAATATAAATTCAATGGAACTAGATAACTAAATATATTCAAATTGAGTTTCATGATATATTACAATCTTATATATATTTATCATTCTATTTAATCTTTATATTTGAGTCCTGTTTTGTTTTACTTTGTTAATTTATAAAAACATAGTCTCCTGTTCTAAACAATAGAGTACATGATTATACTTCATATATTTTATTTGTACTCCCACAATCAAATATTTTTATTAGTAAAATTTAAGATATATTATATTTTCTACAAGATATTTAATTTACAATTTGTACTCTGAGTAGGTTCTAGGGTAATCCAAGGAAAAAACACTATAGGGCACTAAAATGGATTAATAGGTCCAGGTTTCTATATTTTGATTTATTATTTTATTATATAAGTATTAAAAGGTATACAGATGATGATTTTTTTGTTGATTAAAACTAGAATCTAATATAGACCCTCATTAAACCGTTTCTCAAATTTGTGTTTTTTTCTTGTGGTGTACCTATTTCATGGAAATACAATATTTGGTCTATTGTTTAATTTTACACCATTGAGGTATAATATATAAATTTTTGTTAATGTATAATAGTGAATATTTTACTAAGGAAATTGAAAATTGATATATATTAATTCTTTGGATGTATTTATATGCAATATAACAGTTAATATTCCCTTTACTTTTTTAAGAATAATTCTTTCCATGGTAGGTCATAACATGTAGAACTTTGAATCCATTTTAATAGAGTCCACTGAGGAAATGATGTAATATTTTAGTAATATACCCAATTTAGTAACTATAATGAAAATTTGACTAACGATGTCCCATTATCAATGTTTTGGAATTTATTAGTTTTAGTGAATATTTTCATAGTAAAATAATGTAAGTTGTGAAAACACCATTAAGAATAACTATTTTTATATCTTGGTTAAATTTTATAATATTTGGTACGAGATACTATTGCAATTAAATAACTCATGTTGAATATTATTATCTATCACATTGATTTATACATGAATATGTTATATTTACATGCATTAATTTTTTTATTGTTTTAATTTTCGATTGATTTACCATTTCATATGGATTTTGATAAATTTTTTCTCAATGAAATAATTTTTCTTTTATTATCCTTAAGTGAAATCTTGGTTGGGACTTCTATATCATTGTAGATTTTTATTAAACAATGTTACATCTATCCATTTATTCATTAGTTGTATTTTATCTATCTCATAGGATCCAAGGATTACCAATTTGACTTTATGACATATGAAGTGTTTTCATGTGTCCATTGATATGTTTTGTAGTTCCGGACGTCGAAGCACCTCTTTGAGGGAGACCATCCACGTATCATACATATGGAATTTTCCTTATATTCTTTACCTGCTTTTCAATTTCATAATAAACTCCTCTTCTATTCAGTTATAACAAAGTGTGATTAATTTTGGTTAATCACCAAAATACGAAATCAATGAATTTTAAAAATTGAGAATTGAATTTCATGGTTGTGGGGAAATGACATCTGAGGCTCTTCCACTACTATTTTGATGCTCTATTCACTAATAATCATTACTGAAGTAGAATTATGGTCGAGTCCAGAGGGAGAGAATGTTTCATGTAGTGGGTTGATCACATCCAAAGAGCTGATCCCTAGACTAAAAACTGACCATTACATGTTGTAACAATTAATTGGTAATTATTACCGAGTTCTATAACCATATTTGATTCATGTTTTATTTTTGTTTATATATCCTTTTATTCATCATGTATATAGTATGATTTCATCCAGTAAGGTAGGTGCTAACTCAAAATGATATAATTTATCACCATCAGTAAGTTTATCTAGGATTTATTCCTTAAATAACCTCCCTAGAATTTTTATCTCCGTTTATTCACTTTTTATTGATAATTTTCTTTCATAATAACAATTTATAAGGTAGTGTTCCCTCCATTCACATTGGTCCAACACAGAATGAATTAAATCAAAGCCTATATTTATTATTTTTATATTATTAATTCTTAAGAAGGCCCATATTGTTTCGTTCATCGATTATGCTCATTGTACTCATAATGAAACATTATTTATCTTTACAAATTGTATATGTAAATATAAATAAGTGTCTCCTTTGGCATTCTTGTTGAGTTTCTTTCAATATTTTCCTTAAAAAAATTATCAACAATAGTAATAACATATAGTAATACAAATGTGAATATATGAAGTTATATATATGAATGTATTAAAATATGTCTTAATATAAATATTTGTTTATAAAAATTCATATATTTTCAAATACTAATTATTAATTATTAAATATATAATATTTTTTACTAACATGTAATTTCATATGAAACCACATAATTAGAAAAAGTTATTTTTTAAATATATATATATATATATATAATTTTATTTATATATAGGTAAATATATAAAATTTTTAATTGAAATTAATATATTTCCAATTAATAATAAATTTTTATTAAATAATACATAATTAAATAAAAAATAAAATATAGATATATATATAATAATAATTATAAATTAATAATTAAAAATAATTATATAAATGTGCCTGTATATATATGTATTTATATATATTATGTGTACATATAAATACATTAATTCAGAAACATTAATGAAAATACATGTAAATATATTAATATTGTGATTTTTATGACCCGTACTCATAGATCTAGTTCTTATAGAAATACACATTATATACTATAATTAATTCTAAATATATATTCAAAATCATAAATTTCACTTAATTACATGATTAAAAACAAATATTACATGACATGCATTCTGAAGACAATTTATGTTTATAGATTTATATAATTAATATAAAATATCAACTAGGAACAATCATGCCTTTAAAAAAATGGATATTTTTTCCACTATTTAAAGAAAAAATTAATCTATATGTAGTTTTTAACATATCTCAATACTTTTCCACATATTCTAGCCCATTAGATATATAATGTGTAATTATTTTTTTCACATCCTATAGTAATGAAAACATAAGAATGTATGAGATCTAATTGTTATTAAGGGAAAAATAAAACTAACATTTTCCAAAACATAAGCAAGGTATGTGTAATATGATATGAATAATTTCATAATGAACTAAATTTAAGGGAATTCTATATCCATGAAAATTAATGAATACATAGAAATAAAAATTAATTATCTCATAAAAAGGACTAAAAAATCCTAGACATAAAAAATACATTGTTGAGGCCTTGTCCCAAGACACTATCTAATCATGGGAATAAGAATACAAAAAACCAACAAGATTTGTTCATAGGATACTTTTTAATACTTCAAGGGACTATATAATTATGGGACACACCTATCAACTAATTATGTCAAATGTATTCACTATAAGTGTAATATATATGTGTCATACAATTTCTTATGGAACATTTGGATGAATAAAAAATGGCTATTTGTATAATGAAGAATATGAATTTTCAATACATAATCAACATGTTATAGAAGTCATTAATAATCAAGAATGTAAATATGCTTCCCCATGTCAATAAAAATGATAACATGATTATAATAATTGTACAGTAAGAAGGTTCATTGGTATACAATACATTTTTAACTTTATAACAATCATCTATATTGGAATAAGAACATTTGTAACACTGATATGTTTTCTAGTGTCAGCAGAATAATAGTATTTCTCGGTGAACATAATCAAATCTTGATTTTGATAAATGTGATGTTTACATTGAATAGATAAAGTATACAAATAATTGAATACTATAATAACATGATCATAATACTTATATAGGAATAAAGTCGATTGTATTAAAATTAAATTACCAAAGTAAAACAAAGGAAACATTGAATGGATTTGAATTATATTAAAAAAACCTCATAAAAATAATTGATTGAATGATATCACAATGGATGAGATCAAGAATTTTGTTGACATCATGAGTTAAATCCCCCAAATTTTATATATTCATATATATTAGAGTATTAAAAATGAATCATAATCTCTATTTGGGTAAATAATTTTGATAATAAAATGGGATGTGGAAATGAAAATGTAAAAGTGATTTCAAAAAACATTTTTTACGTTGATATAAATTAAAAATTTACATTTTTATTTTCAGAGGTGAAAATTGAAAATGTGATCTATTTTTTTTAAAGGTTTTAATTTTAAAAATAATATTAAATAATTTATCCTTACAGATACATAAATTGTATCAAAGTGAAAATAAGAGAGGAAGGAAAAAACATTTAAAAATAAAAAAATAACATTTTATTATTTTCAAAATACATTTGATCAGAACAGACACTGTAAGAAGAGTAATAGAATAAAATTTATATTAAATAATAATTATAAGAAAAAGGATTTAAAAATTTTGTACCTTATTAGGGTTGGAGAACCCGATCATTGAAAATAAAATTTATTTATAAAAAAATTAAACTAAATGAAATAATATTTGGGTAATCAATATACCTTACTAGAAACAAACCCCATGAATTATGAAATAATTTAAAAAGGGTTTATGTGGTAGAAATGTAAACTAAAAAACAATAAAAAATAATATCATAAATATGAAAAATTTAACCATATTATAGTAAATATGTCATTGGGAACAATCATAACTAAATGTATTAAAATTGAGTTACCAAAAACTGATAACACATGGGTAACACCTGATGTAAAATTTTTTTGAAGAAAAGAAAAGTATATTTATTAGTTTATCCCAGGGATTACGATGAAATAATGTAGAGAACAAACCTAGGATAATAAACCAATAGAACACCATATAAGGGAAACATGGCGTACAATATATAATATAACTCATGAATCTGAATTGAGACAAAGAAAACCATTTCACCTAGAGAAAAATTTAATTAAAAACCTTAAAAAGATGTATTTTAATTAAAATTCAAATACCATGATTAGAATATAATCCATGATATGAAATATCAAATATAAAGTATAAATATCACAAAATCAAATTAATTTTATAAAACTAAACATATCTCGATGAGAGGAATTTGAGATGAATACGCTTACCTTGGTCATGATTCATTCTACAAATTTACACAATTTCGTGAATGATTAATATTTTTCATTAAAAACATGAGAAAGAACCTTATTCATTACTATAACCATTTATAATAATAATTTGAAATCATTATATACATATACATATTAGTTATATTAGACTAATTTTCAACACCATGTGTAAGTTTTAGAGAATGATATTAAAACATTACATAATCTACTGTATTTAGAATATAATTTATCTTCTCTCATTTCCAAAAACATTAGTTGTTAAACTTTTTAGATAACGAGTTTATAAACCATATATAAATAAACATACATTTCAAGTGGACACTTATAATCTACATCAATTTTCCGACAATATAACAATTTTAATATAAAACACTTTTATATTACTGAATAATCATCATGAGTTTCAACTATGTTCTTATTTTTCCATTCCCATAATTATACCCCATGATTTTTTATAATGTGGGATGAGAATAAAAATATTATAAAGGTATAGAAAAATATGAAACTTATTAATGCATGGAAATCATGAAAGCCTATAAAATCATTTTCACATGAAAAAACATATAACTTTTTTCTGAAATAAAACATTTAATACCTATATCTAGAAAATAGATTAAATATTTTAAAAACATAGAAAATTATATTCTAAAACAATGTCAGAAACAACTAACAACTTATTAATTTTATAAGAGAAACATTTCTAATTAAATCCTTTTTTAAATACTATAATGATAAGGAATATTTCCCAATTAATAGGACAATTATCTAGGCACACCCAACATATAATCTAAATCGGTCCCATCTGTCATATAAGATGTATCTAGCTCACATGTTGTATAAGTAGTATCAAGCTCACCCATTATAATGATATATCATGTTAACCCATCATACTCTATAATGATGATGCACTATATATTTAATATAACAATTTTATGCTTTCATATTTTATTATAAACCCTAAAAAACTATTTTGGACTCGTATGGATTTTTTTTTCAGATATAGAAATACCATTTCAATTTAAAAACACATTTCAAAACAAAAAAATAACCAGAAAAAATGGAGACTTGGTTTTTAATTGAAGAAAAAATTATATCGTATAATTTAATCCAAACATCAAACAATGGTTATATCGGCATAATAGATTTTGACATTTTATAAATTAAAGTAGAACTTCCCCTTTCCTTTTAAAATAAACTCAAAAACTTTTAAACAAAATATTATTTTTTTTAAAACCCTTTTAATTTAATTAAAAATATGAATAAAATTTCCATTATAAGTATTTTTTTCCATATAAATATATCAAAATAATAATATTAAATATATGTACAAGGAATAAGAAGAGTTAGATGGGAAACATAATAATAGGATTTGTAAAAGAATGTCCCTTACAACGAGTTTGAATAGCCATATATGTTGTTTAGTTTTCCTGATATATTATTTTTGATAATTATTTAATTTCATATGAATTATTAACATGTTCATTAATGCTTTCATTTTATTTAATACCTTGTTATATAAAATAAATAATTCAATTAAGTGTAGGTCAGATGTTTTGATTCTATTGGGATCATATGTCAAAAATGAAATCGGTAGGTTTACTATGGGCAATGATGTTAAATTTCCATAAATATAGAATAAAAATTTGACATAATAAAAAATTTTATACGTAGATTACAATTTTTAAAACCAATCATGAATGATGATTATGAAAATAAACTACATTATAATCATGGAGAAGGTGGGATGTACAAATGCATGAGTAACCATTATATTTTTCAAATATCATTAAGAAAAAAATGAAAATATTATTTTACCTATAAATAATAATAAATATATGATAAATACAATATTATTTATTTAAATAAACTTATATATATTATTAATGTGACCTTTTTATGAAAAATGAATCATATTGTTTTGTAGAAGTGGCAATCCTCATGTACTTACGAACAACGTTGTCATTTTTCAATAGATGAATGTTTAAGAAGTTATATATAATATTATATATTTTGAAATATATATATATATATATATATATATATATATATTAATTCTGTCATTATAAATATACATGAGAGGTGGTGATGGAAAATAAATTATATTTGTTTCCAAGGTGGAAGTTAACCATAAAAAATAATGGGCTCTTTTTCCATTTGATGGAGGTGGATATAGATATAAGTTATTACATTAAAATAGCATCATATTAATATATATAAGAAAATAATGTTAATATTTATTCATGTATGGTAAATTAATAAAGTAGGTATAGGATAAAATAAAACCAAAATTCAATGTTAAGAATAATACGTCTTCTTTGGATAACTTCTTATGGTTTACATTTAAACCATAACTAGTTTGGTTTTATGATAAAAATGATATCTAGTACATGTGGTTGAATTTAATTAAGGTATGTTAAATGGATTTGGTTAACCAAATTTTCCGGATGTGTGAATAAAATAAGAGAGGAGGTTCTTTTTTAACCGTGTGGGGAGGGGAACCCTTGGAATTAAATAAAATTGTAAATTAATATAAATTAATTTTTGATGGAAAACAGATAAAAATGGAATATTACATAAACTTTGATGATATAGGGTCAAAAAAAGTAAAACTAATTGAATTTAGATAAGTTTCATGATCATTTTATTTCTTATCTCTTTATTTTGGCCAACCCTTAAGCCATTTGATACTTACAATGATATCAGAGTTTTTTACTTGTTAGAAATCAATAAAGTCACTATAAAAGAAAATTAAACCACAAATTAAATATAGATGATATTAAAATCCATATATCATTCACATTGTATTGAAAAAGTTGTATATGAATTTTACATTATTTAATACAACATTATTTATTATAAAATATCACTAATTAAAATTTTGGGATAATACATTTAATTTTACATTGAAAACAACATAAAATGAAATTAAATTGAATATAATAATTTGAAAACATTCTAACATTTTTTATTTATCTAAAAAATCATCTAAAATAAAAAATTCATTCAAATAAATTTGTTTAGAAATTTAAAACCCTCAATTTTATATTTCTATTAACTGAATAAATAATGTTTTAGTGTTGCCAAAAACATTTAGGTAGATAATTTCATCATTAAGGACAAAAAATGAATAAAAATGATAAAAAATTCATTTTTTTACTTCAAAAAAAAGATAATAATTGAACATAGTCACTATTTATCCTATGTAAAAACATTATAAAATATAAATGAAAAAATGATGATATTTTTTACTTTTCGTTACTTGAAATATTATAATGGTAACAAATATGGAAAATATTGCTAAAATCACATATTCTAATTTAATAATTATTATGGATTATATATACTCATAAAATAAAATTATTTTAAGTGTTAGTGTCATTGTTTAGTGTTTATCATATTATTTTTAAAGAGAATTTCTATATTAACCCTTACTGATGTGACTAAAATTTATCAGTGTTAGCATTTATAATGAAAAAATGTAATTATATAATAGATTTGTACATAATTAATTCATCTCTAAAATCTATTTTAAAAAAAATTAATTTTTATATGTGGTACAATTTAATTTAAAATTAATGCAACATAATGCAATAGTAGTAATTTTCTCAGAAAAATGAATTTTTAAGTATAAAAAAGTTTTTATACCAAATTCAGGTATAAAATTCATTAAATTCACTATAATTGGACTATGTAAAAAAACTAATAGATTACTTCTAAAAATATTCCAAATAGAATAAACAATTTTAAATATTTTAAAATGATGTAAATATTTCAATACAAATTTTTAATTTTCACTACTCATGGAAAAATAAAAATGTTCATAAAATTAACATAAATAAAAAAATGGGAAATTTTAACATTATAAATTCCAAATTAAAGTAATATTTTACCAATTTAAATTCTATTATTTTGAAATAATAAATTTAAATAAATCAAAATAAAACTTGAAATCAAAATTTGTTTAAAATAATTTTTTTTTCCATTTCAATAAAAAATTACATAATATTGTTATGATGAATATAAATATATAATATCTAATTAATGAAAATATAAAAACAATTATCTTACTATTAATTGGGTTGTTACAATATTCCCACCTTTTTGAAATTATATTCTCAAAATTTTATTCAATTAGTGAATAATTGGGGATATTTTACCCTCTTTGCATTTTCAAATTCCCATGTAACTTCATCAGGTATATGTGTTTTCCAAAACAAACCATAAATTGATGAATAGATTTATTTTTCAATAATTTTTCAGGATGATGAAAAATTTATTTATAATTTTCCTCAATAGACATGTTATCTTTCAATTGAATTACCTCTTGGCTCATAACATTAGATCAATAGAGATTATATTTTCTTAAACTCAAAACATGAAATACGTTATGTTTCCAGGATAAACTTAGAGGAAATACCAACTATTTGGAAGCATATCAAACTTTGTTCAAGATTTAGAATGGATAAATAAACTAGAAATATAGATTCCCATTTTACCATAATTTCTAAAACTTTTCTATGAGATATGTTAATAAAAAAATGTTCACATACTTTGAAATAAATATCTCTCTTTTTATTATATAGATAAATTTTCTATCGCCTTTGATCCATCTTAATATGATTCAGAATCACCTTTACCTTCTAAAATATTTCCTTTACCAACATTGGACCTATCAACATTCATTATCCTAGACCATCAAAAATATTTTGAGATTGACAATTTTTTACATACAATTAATAAAATGTTTCATTTATATTATGGAATAAAAACAATTATAAAAAAACTCTCATAATAAAATATTTTGATCCCAACTAGCTTGGTAATAAATTTAACAATAACTAAGAATGTGTTCTAAGGTATGAATCATTCGATAATACTTTCCATCAGATTGATGATGAAAAAATACAGTAAAATTTAATTCAGTACCCATGTACTTATGAATTATAGTAAATAATTTAAAAATTAATCTAGGACGATGATTAGACATAATGTAAATAGAAGCTCTATGTTACATGATAATCTCCTTGATTTAAAGTAGATAAATTTGATCGAAATAAGTTTTATCTAAAATAGAAATTATGGGTTTATATTTTGATAATCACTCAATAATAACCCAAATCAACTTATTATATTGAAATGTCTTCGGCAATCCCACCACCAAAATAAGTAGATTTATTTTCAATTTATACTCTTACCTAGAAAATACTAATGCATACCCTTTGGAAATTATAATTATTTTATAACCTGTTGAAAAGACAAACATTTTATATTAAATTCAGAAATATCTCTTTTCATTCCATCCCATCCGTAATACTAAAAATGGTTTCTATACATATTAGCACTTTTAAGAAGAACAAAACATGGGAAATATTAGATTTACTCATAAATTATTTCGTAAAATGGAAATTAGAAGGAAAACATAATATTTTATAAAATATAAAAATGAATTATTCATCAACATAAATGTCTAGATTCATACCCTTCATAATATATTCAACATTTTAAAGTATAATATGATCCTAATTCATATATTTATTAATTATTAATTTACTTACACAAGAATAAAATAGAGGAATTCATTTCTTGAAAAATTTCTTGGAAAAAATTGTCCACATCATTTACCAAAGGGTCATTATCCAAGTATAACATGGTTAATGTGTAATTATTATTTTGACTTAGTGAATTTTCTATTTTTTTTCCTTTACATCATGTTAATTAATTATGAAGTCATATATATTAATTAATACAAGCCATCTTATTTTCCTCATTTTCAATACTATTTATGTAAATATACTTTATAGATTTATTATTAGTATATATTTCACAATTAAATCCATATAAATTATGCCTCTAAATTGATTAAGTAAAAAAACCATAGCATAAATTTCTAGATCATGTTTACGATAATATAACTTATGTGGTTTCAATTGATATGTATAATAAAATGTTATCTAATCATTAAACATCAAAAATCAACCTCATCCCTTCGATTAAGTGTCCTTTTAGATGAAAAATTCACCACTTCTAGAGGGAAAGGAAAAAACAATATAATTTCTCAATCTTCAAATCATTTACTAAAAACAATAATCATATTATTTTTTTCTAGAAAAATATATCTCCCTTTTGAGGAACATGGATAGTTAGATGGATAACCATGATAAGATTTCAGAAAACCATCGTCAGTGGCTCTCTAAACAACGAATAGAACAATTTTCAGGGACATTTGTGGGTATTGACTATTTATCAATTACATTAACTTTAATAGGGTTAATTGTTATTCCTTATATAGAAACAATATGATCAATGAATAAAATATGTAACAAAAAAATAACAGATATTAAAATATCTATATATTTTAATTTCATTTATTGTTTTCGAAACAATCATTAGGAATATTTAATGATCATAATGAACTTTAGAATATACTAATATATCAATAATAAACACAACAAAAAATGTAACTAAATATTCATAGAAAACTCAATAAATATATATCTTGAATATAGTCCTTAAATTTGAAATTCCAAAGGAAATAACTACAGACTCATAATCTTCAAATGTATTTTGAAGAGGTATATTTATAATATCCTTCTCTTTTACATTCAACTGAAGGTACCACAACCTGAGATCAATCATAAAAAAATATAGAACCCCCAATAGCTAATCAAAAAAATAATCAATATAAGGAGAATGATACTTTTTCATAATAGTGATGTTATTTATGGAATTACAATTAATTAAATAATGAAAATATATTTTATCGTATCAAATATAACTAGATTACCCAATAGTGAATTACTAGGATCAATGAATCTTTTACCATGAAAATCCTATAGTATCATTTTCAATTCCATAAGTTCTACATGAACCACTCGATTAAGGGGGTTTGAGATCGACATAGAATAATGTACTAACCCATTAGTAAATTAAACATCTTCATTAGTAAAAAACATAATAAAATAATCAGTAAATACTTCCATCAATTTATTCACTATCGGGACATCACTAATCCGAACAATTTCATTCTTATGAATAACATGAGCTATGTATGTTTCATTACTATTAATATTAAGTTTCACTGCTTTAGGTTATATTATTAGAAGTGTAAAATTAATTAATATAAATTTATTAACACTATAATCTTTCAATAATTATAAAATAAAAGCCAATCCTTACCAAAAATAATTTAAAACTATACTATGGTAAATTCATCTTTATTTCCTGGAAGGACCATCCCCAAAAATACTAATATTCTTATAATTGTTTGTTTCTTTAATATTTTCATATGGAGTTTTCACCAAATTTAATATAATCTATTCATTAGATAATATTTATATTTTACATAAAAATTTAATATAAATAATGGAATTTAATGTTCCATATCTAAATAAATAATTGTGAATAATTTAATTAAATGACATAACATTGACCACTTCATTAGATAACCCAACATCAACCGTAGTAGAAGAAAATGATTATTTGAAACCATTTTTTCGATCATAATGATTTATATCCTATGTAACAACATTAGTAAAAAAATATGGCATTATTACCCAAATAATTTCAATTAAACTTCTCACTATTGGATCTCTATCTATTGTGAAATTTTTGGACAATGCATGAATCTTTTAGTTGTAGTCATGCTCCCATTAACCAATATGAATACCTTGGTAACACATTCCAAATCCAATCAAACATTATAAAAAATTCCTTCTACCACACTTGGAACATGTTGGGGGTTTACCTCACCATTTGTTTTACTTTAAATATTCTCTATTTCATTCTATATTGACTTTTTATTAATTATTCCTTCAGAAGGCACATAAGTATTAGTAAAATCCATATCCACATAATTAGAAGAACCAAAAACTTTATCATTACTTTTAAATGACCATGAGGCTGAATCACTTTGTAAAATGGGTTTTAATATTAATTAAAATCTATTAGTTTTTAAATCATGGTATCAAATAAAATCGGTTAGGTAGCTTGCGAATCTTGTAAAAGTTTCTCCATGTGAAACAATTAAATCTCCTTTCCTAAATTCCTATAATCAATACTATATCCTAAAATTAATATCTATTTGAAAATATTTCTCTATAAAAATATTCTTAAATATATCAAATTCCATGGAATGAAACTCACCTCTCTCTATGATTTTCATAACCAAAGACCAACCTCGACCTATCTCATATTCAAAATGATAAAGAACTAGAGTCACTTTTAACATTTTGAACATACAATTACATCAATTATCTTTTCAAGATTATTGATACATCAATTAATTACTAATATATTCAAAGATACATTGAAATATAAAGGGTTTTATATTAGAAAATTATCAACTATTGACATTTTCCACTTTAATCATTATGGTTTTTCTCTAACATTGATTCCACCACAATTTGTAGCCTACACCAACTTAGCCATCATTGAAAATATTTTATCATTTTAATTCTAACAATTATATTATTCTTATTTGGAATGAATTTTTTTTTCATGAAACCTTATTACTTATTCCATTTGTCTCTATGGAAAATCTTTTTAAATATACAATGATCATATGAATAAAAAAAGATTATTCAAATTATATACCATTTAAACTTAACGAAAAAATATAATTGTTAATGTGTAACAAATTAACATTATCCAAGCATATAATTTTATATAAATCTTTAATTTAGAACCCAATACCAATACCCAGTCTTAAAATATTGCATACCATTGTTTTTTAAAATAGAATTAAATTTCTTTCATTTTTTAGAATCGTTATGAAAAATAGTATTAGAGAATTATGTTATAAATCGTAGATAAAAAACCCGTATATTATATTCAGACACTTATACTTATTATCAATTTTTTTACTAAACATATAAATTTTTAAATTAAACATATATTATTATCCTTGAAAATCACCATGACTTTAAATGTGACTTATTCTCTATCCTTACACTCCCTTAAACAATGTGAAAAAAATTTGAATTTGTGGGATGATAAAAAAAATCCCCAAGGGACATAAAATAAAGAAATAAATTAGTCAAGTGATAACATGGAAACTAATAAGAGTTTAGCTTTTATCACAAATTTCTTCATGTTTATTAAATAAATCATTTCCACCTTATAAAATCTTATATATTTTTGAAATTAATAATTTTAGAACCCATAAAAATAAAATAAAAAATCTTTTGAAAAACATCGATCATTATATTCCTAACCCATTTCATAATGAACTAGAGCCAGGATAAATCCATAGTATATGCATCTCTGGTTAACTACCTCAATATTTAAAATAAAGATAAAGAATATAACACAATACATTGGTGTGAAATCTGGGAGCACACATTATATTAGCTATATCATGATCACTTATACTATAATAGTTATCGAGATCACCAATAGTTTAAGATGTTTCAGGATCACTCATCATCATCAATAATTATCCTGAATCATATCATGAATAAATAAATTTTCTCTTTTTATCTTTTATCACAATACCCATAAATAGACTTTTGAGCACATACTGAAAACATTTTTTACATATTAAATTACACTTTAGAAAAAAACGAAGGAGGGTTTTTCTTTTTTAAAAAACCTTAAAAGAAGGAAAAAGTCAATGAAAAAAAATGAAGGAGGGTTTTTTTGAATAAAACATGAGATATTATAAATGAATCTGAACATTTTATATTGGTTATGGTGATGGTAAAAGTAATTGATAGAATTTAGATTTAAATTGAAAATTTCTTTGTACTTTTTTTAAAGACTGAAAAACACCACATAAAAAGACACATTTTTAATAACATTGAAAGAAAGTAATAAAATAGTTAATTATTATTATAATTATTTTATATTCATATAAATGTGTTAGTATTTTTATAAAATTTGTACTTGGATGAAGTATAGTTGGAAGGGAAACATTAAAAGATGATTTTTAAAAGAAATGTTCCTTACCTAGAGCCCAAATCATTTCATATAATCTTTATATTCCTAAATAATAAACATATTATTCATTTAATTTCATTATATAATTTAACCATTTATTTATTTATTTAATTTTATTTAATACTTTTTTATATATGATTAATTAATAAATTATGTTCGCATCTTATGTTTTCGATGATATTTATCTCCGAAGTCAAAAATGAATTTTTTATGTTGAAAGAGGAAAATAAGGTCATTATTCCATAATAAAGATAATTATAATAATTATAACATAATTATACTTTCTATAAAACTATTATAATTTTCAAAACTTACCATGGTATATGTTATTGAGAAATGAAATATGTTACAATAAAGGACCGGATAGGACATACCTATACACAAGAAACGTTACAATTTTTCAACAATCAGTAAGAAATGAAGCAATGTATTATTTTATCTTTATATAATTATAATCATATCATAAATACCACATTATTGATTAAAATACAATTATATATATCATCAATATATTTTGGTGAATAAAAAAATCACAACGCTTCATCGAGGTGATATTCGACACGTACACACGAGCCAAATTATCATTTTTTTCCAATTGGATAAATAAGAATGAATATGTAATGTTAAATTTATAGAAAAAATTTAATTAATATCATATATATATATATATATAAATTTTATAATTAGAAACATTTGTGATAGGTGGTGATGGGAAAATATTACATCTATTCACGACTTAGTAGTCTACCGTAGCAATCAATGATGTTTTCATTACCCATTTGATTGATGAGGAGACATATATAAGATATTAAATTAATATATAATAATATTAATATTTAGAATATATATGTGATATTATTTCAGCATAATTTATAAAATTTAAATAGATATAAGAATAAATCGAACAAAATCTATTAGTTAAGAATTATATATCTTCTTTAGGAAAACTCTTATAGTTTACACAAAAATAATTCCTATAATGGTGTATTGATAAAAAAAGACTCTAATAAATGGGGTGGTATGTAAATAAGATATTTGGGTAGTGATTTTCTGAACCAAAAGGGGTTTGAAGAAAAATTTAAGGAGGAGAGGAGGTTCACTTTAATAAGTAAGTAGAGGGCCACTCTTGGAATTACAATAATATAAAATTAATATAAATTAAATTTTATCGATAAATTAATCCAAAATGGAATATTGAAGATAAATTTATGATATATGGTTGAATAATTCCTATCTAATATAATTTATACAAGAGTACTATTAATTTTTACACATATCTTTCTATTTTAACAATCATTTTTGCTTTTCACACATACCATGGTGTCAACGTTTTTACTATTTAGGGGTCATGAAAGACTCTATAAAAATAAAAGAGGTCACCTAATGAACCATTTTTGATATTATAAAAAATTTGTATTTCAAATTTATGTATTTAATATTTTATTCAATTTAAAAATCATTTAACAATGAATTATTTATCATAAAATATCATTACCAGAAAATTTGAAACTAATCATTTAATTGTACCATGAAAAAAATATAAAAACAAATGAATTAGAATATAAACCTTAAAATACTACCTAAAACCTTATATTAAAATAATTATTTTATGAAAAAAATTAAATCATTAAAATGTAATTATTTTTAATATTTTTAAGACCATTATTTTTATTTTTAAATTAACTGATTAAATAAAATGTCAGTGTTGTGTAATCATTTAAGGTAACAATTTTTTCACTAAAAATTATATATAAATTACTAAGATAAAACAGTTTATTTAAATTTTAAGTAACTATTTAGGAGAAAAAATGTACTATGTTTATATCTCTGTTAAAAAATTAATGATAATAAATCAAAAAGAATGGCAATATTTACTTTTCTTTTTATATTTTTTTATAAAGTAAAATATCATGGGAAATTGAAAATAAATGTTATATATTCAACTTATACATGATTTTTGATGAACTATAATCATAAAATAAAATTAATAAAAATTTTGGGGTCATTTTTAAATCCATACCACAATATTTTCAACCTTAATTACTCGATTTACACTTACCAAGATGATAAAAATAAACAAAGCGTAATATAGATATTGAAAAAATAATAGGGTCCTATTTACAAATTGTTATTTAATAATTTATTCTTTGGAATCGATTTTTCAAAATTGAATTCAAAATAGTGGAAAAAATTTAATTTAAAATTAAACCAGTAAAACATAATGAAATATAAATTTTCAAAAAAATGATTTTTTTGTATAAAAATGTTTTTATACAAAATTGAAGTATAAAATTCATTACATGAAATATAATTGGATCATTTTTAATAAAAAATAACTTATTTTTTTAAAATATTACAAATATAATTTCCCATTTTAAATATTTAATAGAAAAAACCGTTTTCAATAAAAATAAGTATTTGTATAATTAATTTTAAAAATTCCAACTTTTAGAATATAATAAAAAGTAAATCCTATGATTATTTTGACTAGATAAATTAAAAAAGGAATTATTTTTTTAATTTAGATTTTAGAATTTTGAAATCAAGCCTTTAAATAAAACCATAGAAAACTTGAATGCTTGATTTGTTTAGAAATAAATAAATTTTTTTATTGAATGAAAATTTTCATATTATTTTTTTACTTAATAAAATTATATAAAATATAAGAAATGAAATAATTTATTTAAATATTAAATTGGATGTTACATAAAATGGTGTTTTTATTCATCCTTGTTTCATTTTTCATAAATCCATGATAATTAATGGAACGTTAATATAAGCCAAAAGATAGATTATAAAGTTATAATATAATTTAATTTTAGTAATTTTATAATTGATGGTTTTCAAATTAATGGTGATCATGTTCTGAGGATTCATAATTTATAAATGGATATTTCATAATTAATTTGTTAAATATTGATATATACTTTCCAAAAACAAAAAAAACCACAATTTCTTAAATATGTATATCATATTTTAGAATAAAAAAATTTATCAAAGTAATCCATGAAATAAATGCATTTTATTGTTCATATATGTTATTAAAATGACCCAAATCTAAACCAACCATGATTAATGGGTAAATATGAGGTGATTTAGTTATAATAAAAAATAATTAGAAGAAAAATGGTCTTATTTGGTGCTAATATGTGTGATACACCATAATTATAAATAATTTAAAATAGAAAATAATTTATATAATGTCATTAATTTGAATGAAATAATTATTTTCTTATTTTTTATCCTATTTAAAATGTTTTAATAGACGATAATTATTTTTTGATCATATCATTAATTGGTTCCACAAAATAAAATATAAAAACATTAAAGATATAATAAAAATTATATTTATCTTTTAGTCCAGTCATCATGACCTAGTATGTATGTCAGTGATGAAAAGTAAATTAGAATTTAATATTTCCATAGAGGCTATATATTACCCACATATACATGGATGATGATTTTTCCCCATAGAATGAGAGAAAATAGAAATAGGGATTATTATTTCAAAATAATAACCACAACATAAATACTAAAAAAAAATCCTTATTTTATACCTTCCTTATAATATGATGAAAGAAAATGAAATATCATAGAGTCTCGACTAGTTCTAAGGGTACCATGTAATCCTGCCTCAAGTCCATGATCAAAGCCTCAAAAAACCTAAATATTTGATATGAAATGAATATTGTGAATGAAACAGATTCATGGGTTTGAGTACGTATTAAATATGAAAAATATAATTCCACTATTTTAGATTGGTGATGGTGGAGATATCATAGGAGGGGACCAGTGTGGCTAGCATCAGAACCAATGGTTGGTGACAAGAATTTTGGTGATGGAGCGATGAGGCTGTAGTGTAATATGGGGGACTTACAAAGGCGATGGAGGGAAGACCCTATGGTTGGTGGTGCATGAATCAAGGTCAGTAGTCGTGGTTCAGATAGTACGGGATCTTGGTCGGGGTGAAGGATGTTCATGACATAGTGTTGGTGGTCAGGGTGATTCCAAGATGGAAGTAGGGGATTCAGGTTGTGAGTAGTGGTATTGAAGTATTGATAGAAAGAATGGCACTTAATTCGTCAAGTGTGGATCTATGTGGATTTAAATTAGTAGCATCCTTCATGAAATGGCTACAAGATTGAACAATTGATATGGGAGGAAATATTCTATTAGTACCTAGAACCATGCTTCTCTACATGGGAAATTTTTAGGTATGAATCCATCCATGGTTGTAAACTGTTTAGAAAATGTTTCACTTTAGCTAGGGAGAGACTATTACATGGTTTTAGGTCTTTGGAACCCTCAGGGTCATGTATTAAGAAATGTGAATACCTGGAATATGGGTCATGTAAGGGTTCCCTCTCAACCTGGTTAAAAAGGGTATTATCCAAAAATTAAAAAATAATGTAAGGCCTTTAGAATTTCAAGTGAGTAAAATGAAACAAATTGTTTCTTGGAGGTGGTAGTCTTAACAAAATATAAATGGATGTTTAATTTTTCATAATAGAGATGGGAAATTGTTATAACATATTATTCAAATACTGTAATAAAATATAGATACAATCAATAATGATGTAATTATGTAGTTCTTTCAAAATTATAATTAGAAATGAAAAATATAAAATAATGATGTCAAGAAGAAATGTTTACTAATGTGGAGCACTTTGATTTACATAGAATATCCCTTTTAGATGAAAATAATAGACTAATCTGTCTTGATTATAATTTCAAGATACTGAAATAGTGTTATATATGAATTTAAATGGACATAGAGTCATGTGTAATCCTATTTTTTTTGAAATTTGGTGAAGGGGTGGTGAGAGATCCCTTTTATAAGTGATATGAATTGAATCTTGGTAAACGTTTTAACTTACTATAAATGAACCGTGTGTTAAATAAGTAAATGGTTGGTAAAAATGTTTAAAAATTGAGTTTAGCATAGATAATGTTGATCCAGTCTTCATAAAATCAAATATTTCTATGTTTTTAATGTTTTCAGTCCTTTACTAATTTAATTATAACTTTTACCATTTTAGCTTTTACCATTGTTATTAAATTTTACCAAGGGTAACTATACTTTTAACTCATAAAATAAATTGGTCCTTATTATTTTATTAGGTACCACTAATTAAAAATTGTAAACACTATTTAGTTGATTCGATTTATCAATGTGAATAAAAATATTTTTAAAATAAAAATTTTTAATACATTAAAAAAATTGGAATTTTTATTATGTTCAAAAATATAAAATATGAGATATTAAATTAAAAAATTTTAAAATTATAAATTCACGTATAATTTTTTTTTCTATAAATAGGTTTTTTAATTATTAGTTCAAACATATATAATAATTATTTCATTAAATCCATGTCATTTGTAAAAATGATATTTTTCACTATTCACATTTAAATCATTATTTTTAGAAAAACCTAAAAAATTCATCATAAGTTTATATTATTAAGGATAATAATTAAATTATTTCCATATTTTAAAATTATATTTATAAAATTATATATTTCAATTTTAATATAAATCCCCAAAATTATGTGAGAAACTATTCATATTAGAAAACATTTTTTAAAAAAGATAATTATTTATTATTATTATTTTCTATCAATGAGTAATTTATTTATTTATAATATAGTATATTTTTTATCAATATATATTATTATTCTATAATCATAATATACATAGATTCTCTAAATAAGACACCAATTATAGAAAAATATATTTTTAAACAGAAAATGATTTGCATAATTGTTTCTACTATACTAATTGAATATCATTCATGTTAAAATAAAGATAAATTTTACTTACATAAGTATTTTATAAATTAGTTACTCTCATTCATTCCCACTAAATCAATGACTGGTTTTTAATAGTCTTATAAAATATATATATTTTTATTAAAATATTTCATGGTTTCATTTTAGTTCATTGGTGTGTTTAAAGAATATTATCTATCACATTAACATATTAATATATTTTAATTCTTAATGTATATGAGGTTTATAAATATTTAAATATTAAAAATAATTTTTAAAATTATAAAATAATTATTTTTTAATAATAATAATAATTCATTATTTAAATATTGAATATTATGTGGATATAGTTATCTAAGAAATTAATTATATATATAAGTGCTTAATATTTAATTAATAATTAGTAAATAATAATTTATATATCAAATCAAGTAATTATTATTTTAATTATAAATATAAATAATCTGTAACAGGTTATGTATAATTTAACAAGATTGTAAATGTATTCATAATATTTATATAATAATAAATAATTAACTCTAAATATATTTGATTATATAAAATTGTATATAAATGTATAAAAATTATAAATATAAAAAATTTAAATATATAATCATATAAGAAATTTTTAATTAGTAATAATTATAAAATAATTTATAATTTAGAAATATTAAGAAATTATTAGTAATTAATATTAATTTATTACATATATATATATATATATTTCAACATAATTATGTGTGTTTATATATATTTATGAATATATATATATATATAAATCTATATTTGTATATATAAAATAATTTTTTTTAAAATATATTTGAATATATTTTTACATGTTTTCAATTACATGTGTTATTATATATTTATGTATATATATAGTTATAATTAGTTAGTTTTATTTATTTACTATTATTTATAAATTTAGAATAAATTAATATATTTTTATTTAAATTCATATATTAATTTATTCATATATATTTTTATGTACACACGTATATGACTTTACATGTATTTATTGAAATATATATAAGTAAATTAATGTATCTTTAATTAGTGGATGAATTAAATGATTAAATAATAAAAAATTAGTAGAAAAACAATGAGGGAAGGGGATTACATCATAATATGATGATATATATGATTTATTTTGTAAATCAGGTGATGGTGGGATGACCCTGTTGGCCAGTTCCATACCCATCCCATATAATAAATAAAAAATAAATTTTTAATAATAATATTGTAAAAATAAACATATACTGTTAAAATATTAAAAAATAACTATTTATATAAAAACACCACTAAAAATATATGAGAAGTTGAAAACCCCTATGATACAACCACCGGTAAATGATTAATGAGGCAGTAATTAGTGATGGTTTCTGGAAACAATTGTGAAATAATTAGAAATGGTCAAATATTTTAGTTAAACTCAAAGCCACGTATATATTTAAATTTTAATAAAGTAAACTCCAAATGGATATATTGAGTGTCACCCTAAATATTTATCAATGAACAAGGTTGTGAACTAGTAAGGTCTAAACAGATTTTAATCATAGTCTAGAAAATCTATAAAATTTTACATTTATTTAGAATTGAGTATACAATATACTTAGTAGGTTCCTCTACAATAACTCAACTGAAAATTTATAATAAGGAAAATTAGATATTTAGTGAGTAAAATACAAAACTAACACACCATTATATCCTATGTAAAGTTTATAAGACCATATATCCGCCAGAAAACTATCCCAAATCATAGTATATTAAAAATATAATAAAAACGTTAATGTTAAAAGTAATGATACCCCACACTAGATACCCCTTCGATCTAGTTTCCATCCAGTCCAAACACCCTAATTATAGTATCCCCATCCCTTCCCATATCTATATTCTACATTATTACACAAACTCATCATCATCATTATCATGGTCAACATGATCATCACCATCATCATGATCATCATCATCATCACCATACTACATCCTCATCTAATTCAAAATCCAATTGAAATCACATATACATCACACCATTGAAGAGAGAGTAGAAGAAGGGGTGTAGTCAACCATTTTTCTAGACAACATCATAGACATTGGTTGTTCAATTTAGTGATATACCCCTATAATCATTTGATGGGTTTTCAAAAATGTGTAGTATTTTATAGAAATTATGAATTACACTTCAAATATTTCCAAAATAAAAAAATACAACATGAAATATTGACTCAAATATTTAATATGTTGGTTCCTCATCAAATTAAAATCATCTAAACGTATATATTAATAACATAACCATACATATACAGTGATAACATTTATAATAATAATAATAACAATAAATTATTATATTCAATCACACTATTACAATTGATTATATTACCACATTATTCATTATAACTCACAATTTTTTACTAGTTTATCTCATATTCAAATTATGTCTTGAAGCATTTCATTCTCATAATTATTAAATCCACATATAGGGAATATATGATACCATTTATCATACTAATTCTAATATTTAGATGAATGAACATAAATAGATCATTACCATGTTACAAAACAATATATAAATTTATTCTATAAATTTATATGTCAAAATATTTCTACACAATTTGAGTTAGTCATATGAACCATACTTATTATATACAAGCCATACCACTGACCCCACCCCCATGATGTATCACTTATCTATATTCATATTATAAGATCCCATAAATAACAATTATAAAGTAATAATAATATATTATATACCATAACAATCCTAAATCCAATATAGGTTCTAATTTACATTAATTAATTAATATTTTTTAACTACAAAATGAATAAAACCAATGCATGATAAATATTTAAAAAATATTAATTTAAAGAACGTTTCTAAGTTATCTTCTACTATCTAACAATTCAATCTGCACATCATCATATAACGAGATCCAATGTTCCAATTCCACTTTTATAGAAATAATTTTCAGTGAATATAAAACCCACCATTCTCAAGTAAATTATATATATACAAATAAATAGAACACTCTTAGTATATCCTAAATAAGGATTATGAATATAAAAAAATTGATGAATAATGAAAAAGGGTCCCATTATCCATATTGATTCAATTTCATAAAATAAATAATTCTAGAATTCATTGATGAGAATTAAAATCTTTTTTTGAGACCTTATTTTGCAGTTAAATTCACCCAAGAATATGAAATATTGAATGGGAGGGTAGGGGAACATTTAAATTTATAATTATATGAGGATATGGTTTCTAAATCTATGAAATGGTTTTGGTTTATTAGACAATATCAAAAAACAATTGTTCGTCATTTCATGATCTTCCATAAAACGTTCCAATCATTTTTTAATGCATGGGGTTCCAAAATAAAACATGAAATGGGTATTCAAACCAATTAATTAATTATCTCATATATTAAATAAAATGATACATCGAAATGTTTTCCCTTAACAGTGTCTATTTCTTATAAGAACTTTCTCAATCAAATATTGAGACACACCATGGCATTATTTCATTCCAACACACTATGGCCTCCCAGATTCTAAAGCATGAAAAAAGTTATTCCATGTTTCATCAATACCTGAGTATTTAAAATAAATTAGAGAATCTGAGAAATACTTTACTGACACCATATCATCGTTTTCCTCCAGGGTAAAAAATGTACTAAATTTTAAAAATTATTAAGGGATTGACTAAAAATATTGGGATATTACACTATATATCGATAAAAAAACGTTTTTAATAAAGCTTATAGTAACATATATATAATGGTTAATGTTTTCTAAGAAAAATAACTAATAACTTCATCAAATATATCTCAAACACCTTTCATCCAATAAAATCACACTCATAAAACCCATATAGAGTATGGGTCACAATTGTTTACTATTATGTCATTAACTGACAAAAATTATTTTAAAAACCTAATTGAATCATGAATGATGGAATTTGGGTTGATCCAAATATGATCTAGATTTTATATTATATTTTATATAAAATAATGAAGTTAATTTTTAAAAAACCAATAAAATCATATAATTAAGGATTTTTTTTATTGACAATAACATTGAATCATAATAAATTTTTTAAATAAATTAAATTAATAAAATACATGATGTAATATTGAATCAGGAATTTATTTGGATAAATGAAATATATTTCTATTCATTTAATAATTTCTAACATGACTATTTTAGGAGTAAAAAATTGAAATTCATTTTTCCATACATATTCTTAGAGAACCAATGTTTAATATAAAAATATTCACAAAAATGATTTTTCAACCAAATTTCATTGTTATGATTATTCTTTCATAGAGAATATAAGGATCAATATTTTATGAATTATGTAATAATTTTAAACTTTTTATTTTTTGTATCAATTATTTCATAAATTTAAGTACTTAATACACTATATAATGAAATCCCATGAATAATTAAAAGATACATAAAGTAATAAGGATAAACATATATACTCTCATTATGATTCACCAACTCAATCTGTTGATCAATTATTACTAGATGATGTTAATGTATTATAAAAAATATTTTTGTTAGTACTCACCTTCTTTTTACTAATGATAAAAAGGAAGAAAGATTGAGATAAATAAATAAAAGTGAAAAAATATAAAATAAATTATAAATTAAAATTGTAACATAATAAAATGATATTTCAAAAAATATCAATCAAATTATTCTAGTATAGTTTATCCAATAACGAATATATTCATAAATTTTTACATAAGATATATATAAATCATGGAAGTGTAAAATATGAATATAATATGGAAGGAGAAAGAAAACTTCTATGTCGCGATTATCAAATACACCACCATCACACTCAAGATTCTATAATCTTCCTAATATCTTATTAATGTAAGTTATTTATACCCCTCTCACTCTAAAAAAATAACCCTATCTAAGAATTAATTTCACCTTAAATATGCCTCCTAACTAGTTAAGTGTTCCATCATGCATTTTTTTACCAACACCTACTCTCATGTTCTCTCCATTACTAGACACATGGAATTTATCACTACTCATATTATTCTCTATTGTGAATAGAGATAAGTCCCATAATCAGTGACTCTCATGCATCTGATCCCATTTCTTATCCTATTCACCCAAACCTGTGGAAAATCATTTTATGAATCTTCTTTATAACATATTTTCAATATAAATCCGACCTTTCCCTGTTCTAGGTATCATCGAACATTAGTTCCCCATTTTTTTGATTTTGAGTGATGAAAATAACATCGATTATGACATGTGGTATTTATATTTAAATCCTATACAAATTTTTATATATTAATACAACATATCATATTTTTAATCTAATCTAATCTTTCATAGCTTCTATTTAAATCTACATAGCATAAAAATTCACCTTGTTAACTTCTAATTACCTTCAACCATCTAAGGTTAATCTAATGTGAATAACACTATGGTTGGTTAAAAATGTTGTATCTCCCAAATAAATTTGCCAAATCCTATACATGAATAGAAGAAATATCACACAGTAGTGCTCTCATCAAATCATTTTTATATGGGTATTTTTATTTCTAGAATAATATTATATGAATTTGATTTAAACTAAATAAATTTTATGTTACAGAGATATTCATGTCAAGAAATTATATACTGCATGAATTAATCTTTCATTAATCCCTTTTGCGATGAGTTTAATATCACAATACTTCAATTTTACCCCCTTAACTCTTTTGTATCATCAAACCATCTCATATATAGATTCTGTAATTTTTGTAATTACTCTTATTTGACATCACAAAAAAAAACAAAGTTGACTAACATCACATAATCAAAAAAATAAACAAGTAATAAATTATTAAAAATATTATTTTAAATTAAATAGTAAATAAATAGATTTATTAATAATTTAAAAACTTCGAATCCTAATATTAAAATGATTCAAATAAAAAAGAATTCAAATCACATTAAAATAAAACATTCCAATTATTATATCACAAAAAACATTCAAAATAATTTTTTCCAATAACAAAAAAACTACATCACAAATAAATCTTCAATTTAACACCAAAAAATAACATTATCAGAAAAATATACAAATAATGTAGCTTCCAATGAATAATTTTGTATTATAGAATGTTTGTAACTTTAAATACTCTTTAAATAAAAAAATTATTTATAAAAATGATGTTGTTAACATCTATTAAATAGTGGCACACAAAATTTTACAAAACATAAAAAGTTTATTATATTAAATAAATTAATTCAATACAAAAATTATATTATAATAAATATAAGAAAAATTACTACAATAGATATAATGAATCAATTTTAAAAATTAAAATCTCACTAAGGAATTTCATAAGATAAAATTTATAACATCCATATAGAAAAAAATAATTTGTGAAAATTTTATTTCTATTTTTAAAGAGTTCAATAAAATTATTAATTATGTAATGTAATTGAGAAAAAATTAGTTATATTTTAATGGTCCTCAAATTTCACATTTTATCCTCAGTAAACACACACAAAACCCAATATTTGACACATAACAGAAAACCTAAATGTAATTAGGTTGAAAACATGATGCATGAATGAGTAAAAATATAAATATATTCTGAACATAATTAAACATTCCCAAAATGTTCAAACCAAAGCATCTCATCCAATGATAATAATCCTCCTTTTTATATTATTTTAATTTAGAATTTATATGGTTTAATCTAATCAATAATTATTCATCCAAATAATAATGTATGACACAATCCCAGGTATCAATGAGAATGATTTTTTCAAGAGATAAATATAATACATGATACTAAATGAAATATATAATTTAGTTAAAAATTATTATCCACCAGAAAGTAATTATTAATATATTGAAATATTTAAGAAATTTTCAGACACTAATTATGACTTCTACTAAACTACAATTACAATATTTCATAAATCTATAAAATCTTTAATATCTATCTCATGAAAAAAATGAAAATTGAAGAGACGATTCACCAAAACATAAATCCAATATTTTTCCTCAATTATATACTCTAAGGTCAAGAAGGCAATAAAACTGTAAAGGGCTAAAAAAAATTTCAATTCAAACATCCATACTCAAGGATAAGGTTTATGCAAAAAATTTAGGAAAGATATTAACTATAAAATAAGAAACATATGAAAATAAAATTTTAGTGTTTTCGTGGACATTTAAATTAAATGTTTATGAATATATTCAGTATAAACTAAACAATATCATATATGATAATAATTTCAGCATTAAATGGATTTCAATTAGCTTTAAAAACATATTAATCAGGTAATACAACAAAATTAAAACATTAATAATAAATTATTTCTTCTATCAAAACCTCCAAATATAAATAAAACGGAAACACCACTGAAAGTGGGGAAATTTTCATTAATTCACAAAATCTTTTTCACTCTATCATCCCATTATTAAATATTTATGATTTAATTTCATTAATAAACCTATAGAAACATAATATAACATCATTTGAAAAAAAATTGATTCTAAAAAATGATGAAAAAATTATATTGTTAAAAGGAAATATTTTATGTGATCTCCCAATGGAACAAAAAAAATTTCATAGAAACCAGAAATTGTTAAAATATCTTCTACCATTGAAATAATTAAATCTTCATGTATTTTATTCCATTAATGCATTTAAAATAGTAAAAAATATATATCATTATTTTCAACCATGGATAAGAAATAAAATTGAAGAAAATTATGTGTAGTAGGATGTATCAAAAAATATCCAAGACATAGATTAAAGATGTGTTGTAGTGATTCTACTGATCAAATGACTTTTTTTTGAAAGTAACCAAGTTGATTAGGGTATATAAATTTATTAAAATTATTCATATGAGGATAAAAAATACAAAGGTGTGATGAATTATTTATTCAAAATAAAAACATATGTTGATTTTTAAAACCAAGTGTAACCTCCCATAGAGTGCTATATTTAAGGTCCCCATATTGAATTTCACTCTAAAAGTCTAGTCATTAACTCTAGGTAGATGTGATTACTCAATGGTTGTTCCAATATTATATTCATAGAATACAAAAAATGAATTCAAAACGACTATGTAACTATAAATATAAGAAACACACACACAAATTATATAACATAGCAGGACTAATCATAATAGCCACTTGTATTCTCGTAATTAAATGATCCCCAATAACATTTAAAATAGCATAAGAATATTATAAAAATATCCCAATGGGGTAATAGAATTCACACATAATTCTACAACTATAGTGGCTAGAAAATAATAAAAAACATATAAAAACAATCTGAAATATGCTCCCCATTTTTAAAAGTAAGTACAATTCTATTAATATATATCAATATAATACACTCCCACCTGAATAAATAAAAATATACACTCAAGATACATCTTTTTGTGTCCTCACTTGACTCAAATGAAGTGAAGTTTTCAGTAATAGTTTCTATATCATTATATATAATATCACTTTTAGTAGGTGAGTTGTATTAAAATGATAAAATGAAGAATCATTTAGGAAGATCTTATTTTTCAATTGCAGGACATAACCCATTGTTCCCTTATTAATTTCTACCCAGATTTTATGTCTTGAAATTTCAAAAATTGTGGAATATATTGTTTGAAATATCCAATGGAACTCGAATTACCAAACTATTTTTATTAGATTTTAAGACATTAAAACACATAGTTTTAGATAAGTAACTATATATCAATAGAACCCAACCACTTGGTTTAAGGATTTCTTACACATAATCCATATTTGTTTCATGAAAAATGAATTTATCACAAATAGTGGTTATAATTGTTAAAAATAATATTGAGAAACAATTAAAATAGAGGTTATTTGTTCATTATAAGGAACGTATTTGATTTTATAAATGACTTCTTTAATTTTTCTCTTATTCTTTACTATCCATTAATGTTCGTTTGTGGATTAATAATTAATTTAGTAAACCCAAATGTATTAATCAACTGATCATTATATTAGTTTCCCATATTAGTTATGATTAACCTTCTTAATCTTAATGTGAAACACTTTTTTATTAACATCAATTAGATTAATTATATCCTTAAGAGTGGATTTCCTAAAACTCATGAACTCTTCTTCCTCTTCACTAATTAAGAAAATTATTTTACCCTTTGGAACATTAATAACCACCCAACATATAGAAAGAAAATGTCATTCAAAAATAATTGAGACTATATTATCACCCAAATTTCATAAACTAAGAAATTAGTGGGTAATATAATCTACCATGAATTATCTAATAGTCTATATACACTCCCAAATAGTTGCATAGTGGGATTATAATCAAACTAAAGTAAAACTAATGTAAATTTTAAATAGCAATAAAAAATTACTGAAATTAGGAGAAATGATTGAGGTTTAAAATATCATTTAAGTTATGAAAACATATTTTTCCTTATTTTATGAAATTCTATATATTATTCTAATTTTCTAATGATTTTTAGTGTCAGGGTTCATTTAATTTTTAAAATATAAATTCCTTACAAAATCATGTTTATGTTATAAAACTCATCGAATTTACTTGTATATGAAAATTATATATTTTTTAGAAATTTCACATATGATGGAATTTTATTATAATCATCTAAAAAGGGAAATAAATTTTGAAATTTTTAAAAAACACATGGAAGTTGATATAAATAGTAAAATTATTTTTCAATTTGACCCCTTGTGGAAAAGGAATGGGCGGTGTATAACTATATAAAATATGTGGGTTTCTCTATTTTCCCCATTAAGAGCATAATTTAATTATTTAATTTAATCTTATTTAAATTTATTAAATTCATAGTGATTTGATGTGAAATATAAGATTATTATAGATATTATTCCTTTCTACCCACTTTTCTAGATTAATTTCTTCCTAGGTTTTTAGATTCACAATTACTTAAAACATCATATTCACGTTTAATAAAATTTTCTTTATCCTTAACCAAGATTTTCTAGCCACTTTACATAATTAAATCCACAAATTTCCCCTTATGATTATTTCACTAGTTCTTGGAAATTTCCCATTTTCTCCCACAGTAAAGTCTCATACCATTTAACTTAGTTGAATATAAAAATTGTACATGAAGATTAAAAAGAAATATTCCAAAAATAAATTCCATCTCTATGGATAAAATATTATGAAATCATTTTATTAAGAATTTGGTTCATCAAACTCCTTAAATTACCTATATAATAAGAAGACTTCATGATATTTTAATATTGGTGTTTGGGTTAATTAAATTATCTAGTATAAGTGTGTTGTTTTAACACTTCTTAATCACTCAAAAATTGATTATTTTGTTTTTTTGTTACTAATTTTATAATTTTTCGAAAAAGAATCATTTTTACACTATTTCCTAGTGAAATAGTCGATAAAATAATCACTTCCATTATGTTTTTGAGAACTATTATTGTTGGGGAAATAAGGTATTATATTTTAATATATAAAAATTGTTTTAATTTATTATTAAGTGACGTATCGTGATTATTATAAGAAAATATTATATCATAAGAAGTTATTTTTTATGAAAAAATGTTTTATGAATGACTGATATAAATTTTTCATATCTTAAAACATTTTTTAAAAGTGTTTTAGTGAGATTATTGAAGATATTTTCAACTCATTGGATCCAATATTAGAAAAATAACCACTAGAAAATTGTTTGATTAAATTTTACTTGTTAAGAGTGGAAACATTGTTTAAAATTACTGTAACATCCTAGATCTAGATACCACTCAATTAGTGCCCCATACATAGTTGGCCACATGGTCTCAAAAACATTTCCTTAAATTCTAGAGGCTACCGACTAGTAGTGTGGGATTTTTTGTGATAGTGGGAAAAATACTCGCTCATTGCTAGAGGGTAACAAATCAGAACAACTAATAATGAAATAAATAACGTAGTAAAAAACATAAAACTAAAATAAACTGGAGAAGACTGATAAGATAAATAACTAAGCATCGTTCCATACAAATGATGATGTACCATGGCATATTTTCAAATAAAATAGTTAAAACATGTATACTAAAGAAATAAAAAATATATGTCTCAAAAGCTCAAAAGAAACAAAAAGAGACTGGGAAGAATCATGATCCTCATCTCGGTCCCATACTCTCCTTCTACTTAGATAAAAATCATGTACCTATATTAGGGTTCATTCCCTAATCAACACCTGTAATCATATAATCTGTTTCGGCCCTATAGCATGAAACAAATATTGTTTAAGACTAAATCACAATAGATAACCCCAAAATATTTGTACCGGTCTTTCAGTGAATATATATATATAAGGTAGTGTATAATAAGAAATTAAGTAACTAATAAGTACTAAAAAGTAAGAACATCATATTTATCAGAAGAAAAAGATATCAAGTATGGGTAAATTACTAATATAAACATGTTATTTGTCTTTTAAAATAAGTCACTAGTCATTTCACATCATTATTCAATTTGAAACTGAGTTTGGTCCTGACATCACAATGGGGAAATCAAGTATTACTCATGGTGTGTTTAAATGAAACCATATAACCATGGTATAAAATTACACCAAACTGGATCAAAACCAACTATATAATAATTTCTTCATTCTATCAGGGTTCAAAACCTGGTGTATAGTCATGCTATCAAGTGCCAGGGTCAAAACCTAGTATATAATCATTTATGTATGTTTCATGGCCAAGATCGGTGTATAAGCCTTTCAGCTTAATGGAAACACATGTAACTTATAGAATTACATTCTTAAAAATTAATAAATCATGCGGGGAAAGAATTCAATTAACTGAATGCATTTTAAATAACCCAAAAATGAAATCAATGGCATGCCCATATGAATCTTAGAACAAATGGCTAAACATCGGTTATCCTAGGGAGAATAAACCCATAGGGTAACCCGTAATAAATTCAAACAATCTCATGAATGCTTTAATTCAATTAATCAATTACCAAATCAAAAGTATGAAATAATATATGTCAATTATATTCAAGTCAAAAACCTATACATGGGTTCATGACACTATGACATATATAAGCTACATGTAAATTCATGAAATTCCTAAGACCACCTGCCTCATACTTGTATGACTCACCTCATCCAGCATTGAGCTCTAATTCAACCTAGAATGGTGTTGATCTAAAAAAGTGTAAATTTTAATCCCTAAATAACAAGGTTGAGAGAAGAAATTAGGAAAAGGGCTAAAAAGGAATTGGGAGCTCACTAACGGGAATCCAATGCATCCGACGGTGATCGAAAAAGAGTTTGGATAACGAAATGGGTGGAAAAAATCATGTTCGGATCTCTTGTGTGTGCTTCTCATCAAAGGGGGTCTGTTTCTGTACATTTTTACAAAAATGATGCTACTTCAAGATTTAATTAATAAAAAACATATCAGGCGTATACTTGAGACAACACATCAGGCCTGTACAATTTGTTGTAAATACCACTACAAGGAAAAGTAATGGGATTATGTGGAATGTAGCCCTCCTTACAAGGTCTGTACAACATTACACTATGTGTAGTCCTCAGTCACATCATGAAATCGGCCTTTATCCTACCCTTGATCTATTTTTTTCAATTTTTTTAAGTGTAAACTAAAAATGAATGATCTGTATCCATAAGGGGGAACTGGGTTCTTACAAATTTTCCCCTTAAAGAAACTTTTCCCAGAATTTCCCTTCCAAGGATGATGATGAAATATATGAGAAAAACATTGCCCACTGTGATCGTATGTCGGACTCAATATCCCATATATCTTCTTATACTCGGTCATGTTGTCATAGCACCCATACCAAAGGAATATAATGACCGTGGAGAAGCTTCATACTATGATCCCGAATATGAATGTTATTCTCTTCAAAGGACACATCTTATTGAAATTCGAAATTCTTCGAGAAAAAAGGTGTGATATGGGTCTAAAAAGTAATTTCACAACTGAGAAATGTGTAATACGTCATTTATAGCCTTGTACAGCTGAGGTTACTATAATTTATTGGCAACCATCCCAAACCTATACAAAATATGAAAAAGGACCAACATATCTTTGTGAAAGCTTACCTTGTTTCTTGATCCTCTTGTTTTCCAACTTCAGTGCAAAATGGTGGAAAATATTATCCCTGACCTCGAACTCCAAAGGTCATCTACAGAAATCGGCATATGATTTCTGATGTGACTGCATATTAGATATCCACATCCGAATCAAATGAACCTTCTCTGTGGTCTCTTAGAAAAAATGAGTTTCCGGCATCACTTCCTCTCCAGCATCCAGCTAACATAGCGGTGATCGACATGTATTGCCATAAAAAACCTAATATAGTGCTATTTTAATAGTATCATGGAAGCTATCATTGTATGAAAAATCAAAAAGGTTTATTTGTGTCTCCCCAAAACAATTTAAATCCATCATTTATTCCCAATGCATGTCCTCCATCACCCAAATCGTGCAATCTGACTAGCCGTCTGTCTAGGGGTGGTAAGCTGTACTCAGATGTACTTGTGTTCCCAAATCCCTCTATAGCCTTTGCTATAAAAGAGACGTAAAATAAGATTACTTATCTAAAATTATATAATGACGAACCCCATGTAGTCGTACAATCTCTTATATGTACAACCTCTCTACCTCATAAACATTTAAGGTTTCCTTGATCGGAAGGAAATGTAAAACCTTCATAAGCCTTTAAACCACAACCTATACTACATCATTGCCATGGGGTGACCTCAGTAACCCTATCAAGAAATCCTTCCAACCTCCATTCAATTTACACTTACGAATGGTTACCTACTACAAAAGTCCTATTGGCCACTGGTGTTCCTACTTCACCTACTAACAAGTGGTAAATCTCCTGACAAAACCAGTAATGTAACCATTCATACCTAGAAACCAGAAATAAGTATTTAGATCCTGAATCATCATAGTTACACCAGGATGAAATTCCCAAAATGAAGCATCAAAATACTTCATCAAATCTTCATTCATGTCTGTATGTACCCATACGTGATCATGTAACTGCAGAACCTCATCGTTGCCTATGGTCCAACAAGGATGAGGTTCCTCACCTGACATACAATCCAATTGAACTAGGCCTTTAGAATCCAATAGTCGACTCATCGTAACTCTGTCCAGTAGGATAGAGGTTCCCACTAAGGATGAAATAAACCTATTTCCCTGACTGTTGTGGATATCCAAGTCCATATCATAGAACAACACCATAATCTTTCACTCACCAATAGCATGTTGTACCGCTTGAATCTGATCCATCCTTATCAGTGCATCATCAACTGAATTTCGTATTCCGGGCATGTATACAATCTTGATGTCAAAATACTAAAGGTATATCACCCATATTCATTTCCTCAAATTCAAATCACACTGAGTAAATATGTAATTGAGACTCTTGTAATCTATGTACACTACAATCTTTTCTCCCAACAAGCAATGTATTAAAAAACATAAGGAATTTACAATGATGGGTAAACTAAAATCATGAGTAGTGTTGTTCCTCTCATCTGGCCTAAGATTCTAAGATGTGTACGAAATGACTCAATCCCCCAACATAAGATCAACTCCCTGAGTAATATCTGATGCATGGTAGTATAATGTATAACTCATGACTGGCTCTGGAATAATCAGAATTGGTGCTGATGTTAATCTCCATTTCAACTCCTAAAATAATATCTTATAAGAATATGACCATACATACTTTACACACTTCTCTTTGAAGCCTTTCATCAGCACTATAAGCATGATAAGTCCTATATGAAATTCCTCTTTTATACATCCCTCTCTAGAAAACTCAAAACTTTAATGATGTTATTAGGATACTCTTAGGTAAATATTGCTCTCAACTTCTCTAGGTCCACTGATACTTCTGTCTCTGAGATGATAAGACATAAGAAGTGAATCTGATCCATAAAGAAGTGTCACTTTGAGTGATTAGAATATGACAGATTCCCCCTTAGTTTACTCAAAATTATATCAGTATATGAGGCATGGTCATGGAGATTATGTGTGTATACCAAGATATCATATATGGAAACCATAACAAACAAATCAATATAGGTATAGAGAACTTAGTTCATCAGTTCCATAAACATCATTGGATTTTTCGGGAGACCGAATGACATAACCACATACTTATACATGCCATATTTTCTCGGAAATTAATTCGAGGTATGTGTGATAATCTAACATGCACATGATGATCACCAGATCTCAGATCAATCGTTGAGAATACCCAATATCATCAGATCTGATCAAAGAGATCATCTATTCACAAAAGAGGATAACTATTCTTTACTATTAACTAGTTCAATATCTAATATTTCATGCATAGCATGAGGTTATCATCCATCTTTTTTCACAAAAAGGATTGGTGAACCCCACGGAAAAATACTGGGTCAGATAAACCCCTTTACCTCTAAATCATCTAGCTACCTCTTGAGCTCTTGTAACTCCATCATATCCATTCTATAAGGAGGAATAGATACCAGTTTTGCTTTTGGTACTAGATTGATAGATAACTCTACCTATCTTACTAAAGTTAATCCTGAACATTTACCTGGGAAGACATCCCTGAAATGATAAACAACTATTAGAATGTCAATATAATGGGTCACCTGGTCATCTAGATTGAAACTGGAAATTTGTTCTGTCATCCCACTCAACCCACGATGCTTGGGTCTAGATCGGATCACCTAGAAATCCCATTCACCTTTGTTTAGAAACGACCATCCCCCAAGTGATGTAAAACTCACCCTGTGTTGATTGAAAAAAACAAAGGACTAATAGGACACTAACCAATCCATTTCAAGGATGAATTCAAAGCATTTCATATCTAAAAAATATAGATCTCTAACGAAGTGACATCCACCCATCTCAAGGGGGAACTATTTTCCCTGTCAGACACCTAGTGTTATAATCTCTAATAGAGTGTCTTATTTCATAACGTCATCATAATATAAAACGTAGATCCCTAGTCTCTTCCCAATGGGTAAAAATATGAAACTATGTGAAACTCTTATATCAAAGAGTGGAGAAGCAAAACCATAGGTGACTAGAATAGTACATTAGACAGTAGAAGACCTGATATCCAACTCTGGATGAGTCTACTGCATTGCAAAATTTCAACCAGTATTGTGGAATTGTGAGATAGTATGGACTCCCAAAACTGATAAACTTTGCTGGGGTCTAGTTACCATAGACATGAACACTATCTTTTCTTGAATGACCTGACATATTCCAGTTCCCCGAATTGTGAGATGTTGCTGGCCCTGCTATGGAACATGGTGTCTATGCAGATTATCTTCCACTAGCCGCTGGTGGAAACATCTTGTAAAAGTGATATAGATTATGATATTTCCACAAGCTCTACATCAAAATGTATCCATCAATTTATAATGTTTCTTATTCCTAATGTTTCAGCACTGGTATCACATCACCTGGCAATATGAAGAAATGTTCTAACTACTTGGTTCACCATGAGTACGCTCAAAATGACACATTTTGATACCTACTGAGATAGTACTAGATCTCAGTCCTGAATCACTTTGTCTTTCACCTCTGGATTCTCTCATATTCAACTCATTAATCTGTGCCAATTTCACTATTGAAGATATTTTAGTTAGAAGAAGGATATTAACTTGTGTTCTGATGTTATACCCAGGACCATCGTAGAATCACCTAGACATTGAAATCTCATCACCCATGAGAATATGTGAGAAGCACTGGAGACTAGTGAAAATTAGTTGAGAAATCAGTAACTAATAGATCACCCTTCTCTAGATGCATAAACTCTTGAGCTATATCATACCTCAGTGAATCCGGATAGAAATAGTCATAAAATACTATCTATAAGACTTACCAAGGAATATATTAGTGATTCCCCATTTGAGTAACCACATCCCACCACCTATTAGAGTAATCACACATAATTTAAGTCATGATATTGAACCTCATCCTAGGAGGATTCTCTAGATTCTCAAAGATAGATAAAATGGCCTATATCCATGACTTTGCAGCCTATGATTCCTTATCCCTAGAAAATGTTGGATGATGTTGAAACTTTAAAACTCTAGTCATCTCATCAATAGAATTTTCAGGCTGATTTTCTCCTTGGAGAGTTTACAAAAAGTTTGTGATGTTGTCAGGGAACTATGCATCATCACCTCCATTCGGAGCAACCACTAGTGCCTCATCTGACATGACTAAAGGATCCACTGGTAGCCAATGGCCTACTACATTGGAGGTATTCTCATTGCCACCCTCCTGGCATACAAATTGTGGTCATGTTGGTGTAATTTCTTTGTAAATTCAAAACAATACACCTTAGTATAAGATTAGTAATCATGGTACGCAGTTAAAGAGTGCAAGAACTAAACAGGATAAGGAAAGACTCAAATGTTCCAAAATGATTAGTACATGGAGTGTAGGAACTATACCCGATGTATACTCTTAATCTCTTACATGGTCATGTACTCGTGATGACCTGGTCATGTAAACATCCTAGGCACATGGCATGTGGGGACTATACAGTGTGTGTGCACAAGTCTTCCCTCCTGAACATGTACTTTTACATGGTTACAGCTACATTGGTCTCCTTATATAAAACTCATTGGGTGTACATAAGGTACATGACATGTTCTGATCGAAACTCAACACCTGGTGTTTTTCACTCAAATTCATGGTGACATGGTCATCCCCGACACAATGTATACTCAGAGTACATTATGTGTACTTGTAAAAGTTCTGTTCTTCCTGAAACAAATAACACATGGCTTGTGTTAATAGGACCACATGCCATTTTATATTTTTTTTCTAGACAGTAATTCATAGAAACATCCCCAAAACCCATATTTTTTCAAAATAAAGCAACAGTGTGCCACATTCCAATCTGTTGGTACCATACTCCTAGTTAATCAAATATCAGAATACACAAATGGTGCAAAACAAAAACATTTATATCCCATGTCCAAAACATGATCCACCAAATTCTGATAAACAGGGCCCATACTCCCCATGGACCAATGTTTGGCATCCATCCAATTTAGATTAAATATATATTCATACACCTATAACAAGGGTAAGAATATCTATCATGGTACCTATCACAAAAACATTCATCTCTAGCACAATATCTATCACATCTACATAATATCAATAATGCTCTCTAAATGGAATGGAAATAATGCATGGAATGTGATTTCTAACAATTTCATATATGATTTATGAGATTGAATACCCCCATCTCATTGGGTTGCAACAAAATAGAACCAAAATGATATCAATTATAACTGCACAAAAAAGTGGGTCACCCAATAGTGAAATCAAATAAACTGTAGTAGCTCAAAATAAAAAAAATTCAATTTCATTTGAGTTAATTTGGAATTACCCTATATGCGAGGTAGATACTCTAAGGAACAACTTATTATAATATCCATTTCATTTCCAACAATGTCTATATTTACTATACAATTGTGAAAGCTATAAAATAATCTTTTCTGATTCATCTTTGTAACATACTAGATATAGATGCCACTCAACTGGGGCCCATACTCAGTTGTTCAAATGGCCTCAAGTGAATTTCCCCAAACATCAGAGGCTTATACCTAGTAGAGTGGGTTTAAGGTGTGATAGTGGGGAAACTATGCTCTCATTGGTAGAGTGTAACACATAATAATAAATAATCATGAAATAAAGAAATTAGTAAACAAAATATTACTGAAATAACTTGTAGAAGACTGATAAGATAGATAAACAAGCATCGTTCCATTCAAAATACAATGCATCAAGCTATATGTTCTACAAAAATAGACAAAACAAGAACACTACAAAAATACTCAATATATGTCTCAAAAGCACAATATAAACAGAAAATAGAGTCTGTGAAGCATTACAAGCCTCAGCTCAGTCCCATTATTTCTTACTCTTGAGAAGTATATCAAGTACCAGTAGCATGGTGCTTTTCTAGATCAAAATCTACAATCATATAAGCTGTTTGGGCACCAAAGAATGACCCAAATAGGGTGTGACACTAAATCCCAATAGGAAACAACCAAAATTCTATACTGATATATCAGTGAATATATATATAACATGCATTTTATAATAAGAAAATCCTTAAACTGTAAGTACTAAAAGGTAAGCACATCAGGTGTCTCATAAGAAAATGTAACCGAGTGTGGGTAAAGACTGAATCTAATCTTGTTCTTTTTCTTAGAAGACTTATCACTAATCATTTAATTATTAATTTTTCTGCTGAGTCTATTCCTTCAATCCCAACATGGAATTCGAGTATAACTTTTGTTGTGTTTAAAACGAACCTTATAAAAATGTTATAACATAACACCAAACTCGATAAAAACAAACTACCTAATAATTTCCGCAGTCACTCATGGTCAAAACCCAGTGTATAAAAATTACAGCTTATTACATGGTCAAAACCTGGTATATAATCATTTTAGCATGTATGAGGGCCTAGCTCAAGGTATAATAATTTCATCATAAATACAACACATGTAACATTCACAATTACATGGTTAGATACATAATTACTAATGTGGAAAAAAATTCAATTAACCACTTCCATTTTAAATAACCACAAAATTAAATCAAAGGCATTTCCATATGCGTCCAAAGAAAAATGGGAAAATTTCAGTCATCCAAGGGAAAACACACCCATGGGGTGGCCCTAAACCATGTCAAATGATACGAAACATTATTCAATTCAATTATTCAATTACCAAACAATCATTAGGCAATATCAAGAGTCAATTACATTTAAGGAAAAAACATATACATATGCATCTGGAACTCCTGCACATATAAGAAACATGGAAATTCACAAAAGGCACAATACCACCTACCAAGTACTCATAAGGATCTTCTAATACACAGTCATGCACTACTTTGACATAGAAAGGATTAGATCTTCAAAATGGGTATAAATGTTAAACCAACGACAATCAGTCAGAGAGAAAAAATTAGGGAAAAAGACTAAAATGTAATTGAGATATGACCGATGGGAATGAAACACATCTGACCATGATAGAAATGGATTTCAGATGAAGAAATGGGAGGAAAATCCAATTTAGATCTCTTGGGTGCATTACTCTTCTAAGGGGTTATTTCTGTATACTTTTAAAAAATTACAATAATACCCAATTAAATAAATAAATAGAAGTACCCGGAGTGTATAAGAGACTACATGTTGTTTCCATACAATTTTGGGGTCAGACCATTGCATGGACATGTACTGTGATTATATAGAATGTCACCCTCTCTACATAGAGTGTACAAAAGTACATGACGTGTAGTACCAAGTCACAACATTCCACATTCCTGTAGCCTTCCTATGACCCCTTTTCTTCCATTTTCGTAAGTAAAAACTAAAAAGGAAAGATCCATACCTCAAAGGAAGAACCAGGTTCTTACAATTATAATCATGAATTGAGGGACAAACATATGAATTGGAAAATTCATATGGAGTCCCCAATACATGTCCAATGTTTAATGAAAATTTTAACAATTATCATGGAAAAAACAAGTGTGTTTATCTCTCACTTTACTGGTCATTCTTCTAGGGATGAATTCCTGAAAAAACCATTCAAACATAATCCTCTATCTCAAATATTTTCTTATATAACTGTTGTAACAAACTATTATATTATTTTAAGAAATAAAGAAATCCCTAAATTTAAATTCTTCTATAATCACACCATTTAAATCAAACTATTGAATAAAACCATAATGTTATCCTTGAAATATTGACTGTCCTCATTTTGGGGGAAATTATAGGATGAAAACATTGATAGAAATTATTTCATAATTTTTTAATTTAAAGACCTATGATACAACCCAATAAATGATTGATTACTAAAAATTGTGGGATGATTGAACTCTCATAGTCTATATTTTTCAATAGTTTCATTCCTAGATTTTAGTTGAATAAGTTATTTATTTTGATTTCCTACATACCTCATGCCTAAGATTTCTATTTTCTACATTAATTTCTTCATTAATTCCAATATTTGTTTTTCAATTTTTTGATTTAAATATTTAAAATTATTGGAAGAATATTTACACCAAAATTCCATAAAATTCATCTTAAAACATTTTTTATATCTTGGAAAAATATATTTTTAAGAAAAATAAATCAAATGTAGAACTCATACGAATAAAAAACTATTCCTTTCAGTTTTTCATTTTTTAAAATTTTATTTGATATGTTGTTATATTATTGAATTATTTTCATTATCCCTACAGATAATTTTCCATTGCAAATGAAAGTGAAATTTATACAGTTATTTTAGTACCAAAAATATTTAAGAAGCCTACTATAAAATAGTGCAGTTGATGGAGGGTTTATCCCACATAGAAGTAAGTGTGTTGTTATATATTAAAACATTTTTCTAATCTAATAAGTAAAAAAACATTGAAAAGTATAGGATGAAAAAATCATGTGAAATAACATTGATATGGAAGAACACAAAAAGATGACGAATGCAAATCAATGAACTCTATATCCATTAATTGTGGAAGTGATTTTAGTGCTGTGGGAGTCATATGAAAAGTGGTTATATAAAATGAAATAAATTACTACGAGTGACATAACATCAATTATTAAATCATGTTCGAAGCTCAAGATGTCTTAGTATTCATACTTCATGATTTCTTCCAACACAATAAATTTTAATATTTTATAATTTTTTTTATTCTAGGTTTTTTATTGTTTATGAAACCGTGTTATGTTGAAAATGTGTTTTTTTTGTTTTCCCATCTGCTAGTTATTATAAAGCTCCCACTAATCCTATAAACATAGTTTATTACAAAATTAAAAATGGATTATTTTGGAATTATATTTTTCTTCTTCTTATTATTCATAATATATCTATTGAAACAACTATAAATAATGTCATTGATTAAACCTCACCAATCCACAGAAAACTGATAGTTACTCTAAAATCATTCACTAAAAATGATTTTTTAACCAAATTTCAATGTAAATATGAATATTTTGTGGAGATTATTAGAATATTCCCTATCACGATAAATATACCAATATAGACAGTTTAAAAATATATATTAAGATGATGGACATTGGTCTACAACAGAGTTGGGGTGATAATAATTTTGTGATGCTTGCTAACCAAGAAAAAATATTGGTGGAGAGACTGATTAAGGAATGAAGTTAGATTAGATAAGTATGTAGTGTTTTTTTGATCATAGAGGGATACATTAATATGAATTCTATCCCTGAATTCTTTATGTAAATATATTTATATGGATTCTCAACATGAACATGGATGAGAGATCCTTCAATTGTGATCTTGAGATAAATAAACAAATTATTATTTCTCATTTCACTTAATCAATCATAGTTATTTGGATTGAAACTATAGGTGGTTACCCTTGATAATTTGATAATGATGATTTCTTTTATTATATACCATTTTATATTAATGAGAATCAAAACTTGATCCCGGAATTCATCCATATGGGTGTGAAAATTAACGAATCTATGAGTAATAACAACTCAATAAATTACCCTATTATAGAAGAGGTCCTTGGTTCATTTTACAACGTTTCTTGGAATATCACGAAAGGAGGATGTAATCAGGGCTACACAATACTATTTTAAAGGTTGATCTCTCTCTCTCTATATTTATTTTCACTACAAATATTGTTCTTATTCTTAAGGTGATGTATCCTAACTCTCCAAACAATCAATTTTCCCATAAACACGCCTAGTTCCTCATAAAAAATACATTACCAAATCATCAATAAATGAATAACATTTTCATCCCAAAATGGTCTTTGAAGGGTTTCAAGGATTTATCAATGGATAGAATATAAAAGGTCAAATTATATTAGATTAATATATGATGGAAGATCAGTATTATATATTAAATAACACAAACATATTTATTAAAATAAAAAAGGAGAAATAATATTATTAAGTTGAATGAAATTTTATTTAAATATTTATGTGGTGATGGAGATTATAAAAGTGTTTACCTAACCTATTTTTATAGATACTCCTCTATGTACCTCTAAATTTCATAATTAGGTAAGAAGATTAGTTTCTTAGAACAATAAATTATCCACAATTAATGTTATACCATATATATCAATCTCTTTTAACATTCACACGACCTTCTTTGTAAGAACCTCAATTATTATATCTATAATAAGGAGGTACATATATTAATAGAGAGGTAAAATTTCACAGATATTTCACAACACATTTTTTGATGAAATGATATTCTTCATTAATATAATGATTTGATCCATTCAATTTTTCTTATTTATACTAAACACATATGGTTGGTGGGGGGTATGTAGTCCAGAATTGATAAAGTTATATTTTTTATATCAAGAAGATCATAATTTATACATTAAATCATCATTTATTGATGGATTGGATTCTATAAATGGATTTGTTCTATGACCTATCTTGGGGATTCATTGTCTACATGGATAATTGATATTCAGTAAGTTAATTATTTGGTATATAATATTAAATGGAAGATTAATAATTAGAAATGTTGACTTATCTCCTTAAAATGTAGGATTAACATTACAAATAGGTTTCCTTCTTCAATAGAGATGCATGCATTTTTGTTATATAGGTTCCCAATATAGTCATGAAGAATATTTTCAATAATTTAATTCATATTTAAAAGGAATCTCACCATGATAGAAGTTTTGAGTGGTTTATTTGGTCACACATAGATAAATAAATTGAGAATGGATGAATATATGGAAATAGACATGATGAGTGAATGAATGTAATGTAAGATAAACTATCTTTGTAATAATTGATAGTAATGTAACTATATTCCAATATAATTAGTTACATATATGGGATGAAAATAGATTTGTTACAAAAAGGGTGTTCCAAAATATATTGTCTAAAAAGAGGCTATATGAAATAATCATAACACTTCATGAAAATTAAAAATAAATATTTTCACATGGTGCGAACAATTCCATACATAACCAGACATTAATTCCCCAAATATGGAGATAATTAAAATAAAACATGAAACCCTGTAATAATGGACAAAATGAAATTATGAAGATTTATATATGTTTCTAATGGGTTTTTGTTTAAAATAATTCTGTTCAATATCGTCTAAATTTTCTCAATATATTCCTGAAAAAGGATAGGTCCAAATTTTGATTATTCCTTATAGTCTAACCAATAAATAATATAATGTAATTCATGAAAATAAAATGACTTTAATGGATCCATAATATTTTTTTTAAAATACATAATGATTTTTTAAAACTGAACTATGGAAAAATGATCCACCCATGAGCAACCAAAATCCATAGAAAAATATTTGAGAATGTATTATAATGTCTAAATTGTTCAATATGACTACTTATCTATTTTTGGATCATATTATGTGCTATTGGTAAATTGGGATCCCAAATACTACTAAAGAGATTAATAGAAATGGGAATTCCTGGAAATATTACATCTTACCAAATATATAACATTGATATGTTTTCTACTATATTAGATTCATAATTTAGAATAAAGTGGGATAAATTTTTGATTTTGTATAAAATCAACCACAATAAATCATTCCTCCAAATCTTTCTTGGTAAACCAATGAAAGGGTCTATAAAAATATGTTCCCATTACCATGCTGGTATTGGTAGATATTTGAAACACTCTAACTAGTAATTAACACTTATCCTCGACCTATTAACATGTGAGGAATCTGATCACATAATCAACCAAATTTAATTTCATAAAAAACCCCAAAATTGAATCATTGGATACTTATAAATATTATTGATTTGAAGATAATTACCCATTTATAATAGTTATAAGAATAAAAAATATGTTCCCGATGAGGTGTCTAAATGAAGACAATATCTAAAAAATGAAAAACCAATTTTGTATCATTTTACAATCTATTAATGGTTTTCTCACCATTAGGTTTTGATATAATAGTATGGTAATAATGATCTACTCCTTGAGAATAATTTTCTTTCTCATTTAATTTTTGAATAAAAATCACCAGAAAAAATATTTCTCCATCATTATTCTCAATAAAATCTAACTACATATTTGCAATCATAATCATGAGATTCTATTGATGACAAGATCATATTTCTGATTTGATATATTAATTTCAACTTTAGAATCAAACATGGAATATCATTAACATCGTGTATAATCTATATCAATGTTGAAAATATAGATATATTCCATACATTATCCTTGTCTTAGTATCAAATAACGTTTTTGAAAAGATGTGTTCCATGATTTTATTTTCTATGAATATGGTGAACATATCACCCATGTGATACTGAATCCATGTTTTTAAATCATGAACCAAGTTATTCAATTTCATGTCATGGTTTGGATATTTATTTCCATTAATTCATAAATATATTGATTTATATGATATGATATGATCACCATGAATGATAACACAACCATATCCCGACCCACACAAATCACAATAGACCGCATAAATTTTCCTTTGATCTATAATTAAAATAATTTGTACCAAAGTGAGCCTAGAAATAAGCTCCAAAAAGGATATCTAACAATCATAACAATAATAGAATATAGTTACCTTAAAGATTATCACTTTTTACAGATATGTAAGATATGAAAATTCAAGAATAAAATCGGGATATAAATGTGATAATACTTAAAGGCTATGAATCTCAAAGAAACTACTTGGAATTTCCCATTATGAAAAAATTTTATTTTCTAGATCTAAAGATTCTACCTTCATACAAATTAATTTCCTAATGAATAAATCATATTATCTGAAAATCACATTATGATAACTTAAAAAAAACTTGGGTTCTCTCCCCATGTATTAAACAAAATATAAAAATATCCTTGGTGTCCATTTTGAGTTTGAGACCAACTATAAAAATATAAAAATATAAACCATTATATGTACATTTTGAAGACATTATTCATAAATTACAAGAAAACTAATTGTAAATTTACAAGTCAAATGGGCATGAATAGATTCTCTTATTGACTTTAACATCTTCTAAAATATGCTTTTGAAATATCGTATTTCTTAAGAAGAAGTATGTGATACCCGAAACCTAGATCAATCTTTGAGAAACATTGGTCTCTTTTTAATAATAAAAAATATCATATATTCATTTTATTGTATAATAATTATTCATCATAAAATGATTCATTTTATGATAATCTAAATAGAGTGATAGATAACCGTCTAAATTCATTACAAAATTAGATGGTATAACAAAATACAATGTACTTGATCATTGGAAACCATTACTTCCTTGGTACTCTTACTAGATCACTAATTCCCTCAATTTCATTCTTTTTATTCTATATTATTTAATAGAAATCATATTTTTTCCAAGAATGTGATCAATCAGATATTAAAAGTCTATTTTGTGTTGGAAACTAGTTATTGGTTTTCATGAAATATGTTAGGGTACCAATTATAATGGAAATAAAATCACTAATTCCAATTATATAATTATTCTCCAAAGAAACCTCTATACTTTTATAAGAAATTGTTCAATAAATTTATTCTAAATGTTATTATCTTTCATCATTTACATACTAGTATCCTTTAAACTGATGCATCATCCCATTCGAAGAAATAAAAATCCCATAATGTGCATAAAAATTGATATGTTCCATGAAAGACACTAACAAATCAATTTATATGATTAATTCAAAGATATATATTTCTTGAATATAATAGTCCAAAAAAATTGGACTCCCCCAATGGTTATATAACAAGATTCAATCTTAAATCCAAAATAATTGATCTTACTAAAAGAATTCCTGATACACATCTTGTGCAACATCATGTCAATATGA